>JAREYC010000001.1:186496250-187736875 GCA_030015325.1 Cryptoblepharus egeriae | reverse complement strand
TGTGTGCTTGTTTTTACACATGGATCTACTCTTTTGTGCATCTGGCGATGAGTTTACTCCCAAGAATGTGAAGTAATTTCTGGCCTCCAAACTGAAGACAGGCACTCTTGCTGTTTAACTCCTTGTTCTTTCTGGCTTTGTTGCAGGTCATAAAAGGACTTACATTAGGAACTGGAAAAAACTCTGGGAAGCTCACTCCCTCAGTGCTGATTCTGAAAAGGTCAGTCTGGGACATACATAATTTGGAAGCTTAATTGTTAGTTTTGGATGTGGAACTACATGATAAAGAATATCAAAACTTGCTTTAATGCATTTCATTCTGGGTTAAAACAAGTGGGGCAGATCTTTGGTAATACATAACTGTGTGTCTTGAGAATGAAGAGACAGAGCTATTTCAAGGTGATGACTTTTCCAGACTTCTCTGTATCTCTCCCTCTTTCTTTTAAATGCAAAAGGCCTTGCTTTGCTCGTAGCCTGGCAATAATCAGAGATAAGCAGGTGTCGTCCTTCATTGCAAGCACTGGGCCATATTACAGTCCTTCTCACATGTTCTTCCGCTTGTATTCTGATGCAGACACCTCAGCTAGTCCGTGCTATCCTAAAAAGCAGATCATCAGATTCTAGAGTAGAGCAAAGCAGAACTAAAATAAGAATGCAGCTGACTGTTGCCAGTACCTTTCTGTTGCATTGTGGAAGCACACACACACACACAAAGAAATTTCATGAAAAAGTGGTTTGGACATCAGCTTCACATTCCCACAGCTTCTTCAGGCTATGTTGTAAAGCAAGCAGATGGGTTAGTTTGGTCTTGATAGACCTAATTTGTAGCCAAGGGAAGGTTGACAAAGATTTTTTGGACACTAAAAGATTATTTTTTTCTTTTGGAAGGACTAGGTTCATGAGAGAAAGCTCCTGCTCCTCCGAACCTACATTGCTTGCATGTGATCAAAGGAACTCCTGATTGTGTAAAAACTGTCATCATCACCTTGATCAAGCAGTATATATGGGCAGAATATCCCATGCTAGGTTAGCAGGCATGCAAGCATTTGTTGTATGTGAGATGCCAAATCCAGCACCAGGCCTGGGTGAGCAGAGCCCTTTAAAGAAAGCTGGACCAATACTACTGATTCAGCACAGGGACTTGGACTCAATCCCTCTCTCCTCACTGCCAAACTGCTTGATTATTTCTATTCTAATATGCTTTAAAGGATTGTTAGTATTCAGTCCAACTGAAGTAAATGATAGTTAAATAACTATTGTTTTACTGTACTTTGCTAGCCAAAATAGCATTAAAAAGCCATAGAATACAAGCTATGAGATGCAAACTACAAGACACATCAAAACTACAAGACCATATGACCGGAAATATCAGGATTTGTCCTCTTTTTTAGCTTTCTGTCCAGGTGTCCTCCGAAAGGGCTTCATTGTCCTCCATTTTGGCTTCATTTTAGAATTTTGCAATGGTGTGCAGTACCCATTGGATTTGTACTGAAGAGCAGAATCCAATGCAAAAATTGGTTTTGAAATATCTCCTTCTTATCAAAAGGTATGGCCAAAAAACTAAAACTAAAAAATATGCATTGAGCTCTATGAGAAAGTAAAATTGCCCAATTTTGCAGTTTTACTCCTGAGTATGCAAACATGCCATTGTCTGCTGGAAAGGCCAGGCTGAGAGGAATCCACGTCCTTGTCTTCCTTTTGAGGTTTGGGCATCTGGTCACTCTGAGACACGCAAAACATTAGTTGTGATGTGTTGCTTTTGAAAAATTGGATCCAATGCAAGGGAGATCCTTGTCCTAATTCATCAAATGAGTAAATTTCAACATAACTGATGCTGTAGATAGTCTTTTGGGTATCTCAGAGTGAGAGAGTTATCTGGGAGTGATTTCCATTGACTAAAGCCATGCATAGGATTGGGCTTTCAGACCATACACCTTCTATCATTGATATACAGGTGATACTCAAATATGGAGTTAAATCTTTCACTGTACCCAGAAGGTTTATACAGTAAGGGAAGTTCATACTGCATAGTATTTATATGGTCCTTGGGTATTTGCTCATAAATACTTATGGCAGTCCCACAATCACAATCCACACTAAACTCTGATTCTGGCAACTCAGCCTAATCACAGGAGTGTTAACCTTGCAAGGTGAGCAATGTTAATTATAACATGATTTCCCTGTAACCATCTTGGTTGATCGAAGATGATAATATAGATCTCGTACAATGATTCATACACAGCTTGACGTTCACAGTGTAAAAATCTGGACAGGCCCTGCGCTATCTTTAGGGAGTCTGGAAAAGGCAGTAAATTATGTAGGGAATGTATATGAATAGGAGGATGGTTACTGAGTGTCCTTTTCTTAGGAGGTTGGAAGGAGCACGTTACCAGAGGATCCAGAGGCTCCTACAGGATGCGTTTCAGACTTGTCTAAAAGCAGCAACACTGGCTAATTTATTAGTTGACATTTCACTGGAAATGATAACACTGTCTTTAAGCATCCGGCTAATTCCAAGGGGTTTGAATCTCAGCAACAAATGAGACATTATACTGTGATGGACCCATCCCATTTACAGTACATTCACAGGGCTGCCAAGCATTCCTTTTTTCCTCAGTATAATTTCTATAGCCAACTAGTGTGTGGCTTGACGGGACTCAAGAGTTTAACAAATACGGTGCATGTGCCATCTCTCAGGGCTGCAGATAACTTGACAATAATAAGAACCATTCATTTAAATAAAGTCAGGAAAAAAGGGACTGTGTGTGTACTGTTAGGCTATATTATTCTGGTGGAATTGCACCAGAGGGAAGGAAACCTTAAGAAAAGATAAGTAGGATTTTGCTGTTTCAAAGCATTGCCCCTCCCTAGATAGAAACTGTAGGAAGGCATTTTTGTTCTAGGGAAAGGCAATGCCAGGCTAGTGATGTAGTGCAGGTGGTTGTGGAGATGTAAGGCCTGTGTTCAACTCTGTGGTGACGGCTTAGGGCCTTAGGGCAAGAGCCTATCCCGCTTGAGTGAAAGAGAAGGTGGGGGACAGAATGGGAGAGAATAGAAGGGAACACAGAGAGGCAAAGAGAAAAGCCAGGGGTTGTAAACAATAGTATGACTCATTTGTGTGTGAGAAGGTGTGTGAAGCCCTCAGGAGGCTTTGAAGTGAGTTTTAGCTTCATTCATGTGGAAATAGATCCATGCTTTGCAGCTTCAGCAGCTCAGGTTCCAGGCTTATTGCACTTGACTTACTGAGCTGTCTATTAAGACTGAACTAGCAAGTTTGACTCTTTAAATCCTGACTTGTTTATACGTAACTTTAATACAGTAGTATCGAGTTTTTTCCTGATTGACATTTTTATAAAGTTTTGCCTGCTGCTCTTCTTTTTGACTCTAATGGTTTTTTAAAAGATGATTTTAATGTTTTCGGGACTTTGAGGATATAGTGTAATTGGTTTTTTAAACTGTGATTTTCTTATTTTTTGTATTTGTTTTTTGCCAGTTGCCTTGAGTTCCCTCAGGAAAAAAAAGACAGGATAAAATATAATCAATCAATCCATCTTAGAATCTCAGTTCTTCATAGTTATTGTCACTATATGCTCCTGCATTCATGCTGTGAGATGTTCTTCTCATAACCTAAGACCCTGGCAGCTCATGTTCCTCCCACATACAGCACAGTGATACACAGTAGTACACAAAGCAAACATTTGCTGATAAACATATGGCAGACCTTTAGTAAGTGACTCTCTTCTAAATGGCAGATCCAGCTAGCAAACAGAGGAGACATTAGGCAGGGTCAGTGATGGGCCGCAGGGTCCTCCTCACAGTAGATGTAAGGTATGATAAAACTCAAAAAGTTCAGTACCTTTGGGCATAGGTGGTATCCAATTCTCAGATATGCCAGACTATCCTGCCTGCATTGATCCCCAGATCTAGCATCCCCATCTCTGTAGTGACAGAGATATAAATGACGCAAATGACTGCTAAGCTACTCACAGAGTGACGTAAATGACTGCTAAGCTACTCATGTTGTCCACAAGCAGCTTCCTATTCAGTTGTGGCAATGTTATAGCTGAGACAGGGACTGGCAAGCATGAGAATCCGCTTCCGAGTAGGCAACTTTTCAGACAATTTTGATTTCAGAGCACCAGGAGTGCTAGACTTTGTTGCACTGAGATTGCAAAGAAAGCTGTGATTGCAAAGTAGGCCTAATAAACTAGATTGGGTTCTGAGGCTTGGTGGATGGGGACTGGGTCACAAGATCAGCTGTTTGGCAGGCTGGAACCAAAGCCTAAATCAGTGGTTGGCAAAACCCAGCCCAGGAGCCATTTTGTCCCTCAAGAGATCTTCATCGTGGCCCTCAGGAAGCTCCTAGTCCACAGTGAGGTTCTGGCCTCTGGCCTCTGGTCTTGCTATCCATAATGGTCCCAGGTGTCTCAGTTCATGGTTTCATTTGTTTTTCTTCTTTTCCCTAGGCACTATTTTAACCTTGAACTACTTATGTCCCCATGTGTTTCTTACTTGGTCTTTATGTTTTCATTGTTTAAGACAATGGTTCTCAGGCATTTCAGCTGTGACCCCCTTCTAAGAATAACAATCTGTCTGGGACCCTGTATCAATCTTTCCATGAAGTGATGTCATCCTGAAAGTGATGTCATGGTTGGAAGTGACATCAACCAGGAAGTGATATCACTGTGATATCAGAGCTCCTCCATGCCTATTTGGAAGTAAGTCCCATAGCGTTCAGTGAGATAGAGCGCACAATGTCTACTCAAAAGTAAGCCCCATTGTGTTCAATGTGTCTTACTCCCAGGAAAGTGTCTTTAGGATTGCAGCCTTGCTTCCAGGAAAGTATACAGGGTGACTGAAAAGTAACTCTCTATTTTAAAATACTTATAAATTACAATATAGTGAGTTACTTTTCAATCACCCTGTAGATTGCAACCTGTGCCCCATCCTCTGCATATCTACTTGGAAGTAGGACGCCTTATGCTCAATGTAGCTTACTCCCAAGAGAGCATGACTGCAGCTTCATCCTAAGCAGGTCTACCCATTGTGTTCAATGAGACTGTGTTCAAAGGCAGGGCAGTGACTGTCTTCCCTGTTGGCCCAAAGCAGCTCTCCTCTGCTCTAAGTGGGTGCCTGCCACCCACTCAGTTGCCCCCTCTGTGGACCTGAGGGTAGCTAAGGAGAGAGCAGTGGTAGCTGCTCTTGATGGAACACAAAGCGTGAGGAGCAGGCTGAGGTCTGTCTCTGGTGCGGCTTCCTTAGTCTGCTCTGCCATTCATAGGTTCTCTCCTGTAAACTATCTTGGAATCTGGCACTTGGTCATCTAGTGACAGAAAACAAGATGGCAGATTCAGGGTGATCAGATGCCAAACGCAAAATTCCTGAACCCCAAGGCCAAAATTCCTGCCCACTTAAAAAAATTGTAAGATACCCCCCAAAATGTAGGACATGTTAAAATAAAGCAAAAATGCTCATACTTAATGAAATATATTTCATTTCATTAAGCAAAAATGAAATGTACTTAATTTCAGCACTTTTAAAATTAAAAACCTTTTAATATGCATGATTCTGACCCAGACATGGAAGATACCCTCAAAGCAACACAAGCCACACGCCACTGACTTCTGCATACATAATTCTGACATGTACTCTCTCTCACACACAAACACGCACACATATAGCATGCATACACAGATACACTCACTGATGCAGAACCCCACCCTCTTGTAAACCCCCCAATATGAGATTAGGATTGCAGCCTCATTCATATAAATTCTGTCTCTAATGTGATCGTTTTTGCAAATGTATGCAAATTTGAAATGTAAATTGATTTTTCCTCCCGACCCCCGTTACAACGATAGAGTGATGATGTGGTCCTGCTGCCAAATATTTCCCAACTCTGACCCAGATGGTACCCTTGAAGTAATGAACTGTGGATGCAAGGCTTACCACCCACTTTATTTTAGTGGAAACTAAAAAGTGATGATGGTACTGCAGGAAATCCTACAATGACCAGTCCCAGTTTCAAATGATAGGATCAAGCTGTTCATGGAATTGTGAATGGCACAGAGAACTCTTGCCATGTGGGATTGCTTTGTTTCTGGAATAAGAGAGAAATTGTTATCCAGGAGATTGCAATGCTTTTGTATGAATACCTCCAAACTCATTCTTGAAATAAAGTTTATGCCAGTAATGTAATGCACCCAATCATGAAAACAAGATTACATGGGTGTACACTATATTTTGATTTATGAATGTCAGGGCCTTCTTTACGTATTTTTGTACACATCAGATTACTTTTGATTACAGTTTTTAAAAAATGCCTTTAGATGCATAGAACTTCAAAGGAAACCACACAAGGACAGCCTTTCCCTGCCCACATCAGCACAGTTACGAAGAATGTACAGAAGGGGGAAAGAGTTTGAACATTTCCATCACAGATATACAGTCTGTGGCAGCCTTTTTCATTGCTGAGCAACCATAAATAATCCCATTGGTTTTTTTTTATTGAAACTGGCGGGTGTTTCATTTCTTAATAGAATTTATTGAGGCTGGCAACCCTGGCATGTTTTGCTCTAGTCTGTACTAAATGGTTATAGAACTGAGCCTGTAACCTCCTGGCCAAATCTGCAATGTGCTTCCTAGCATAAACACTGTCATGGTGGGTATGGCAACAGCAGCATGCTGGTCTTCATAGATCCTGTACTATTGAGGCCCAGCTATATCTGCCATCACAGCTGCCAAAAAAGTGAGGGTAGGGGGGGCTATTGGCAGGCTGACCCATGTTAGGTATAGGACCAGTATAACGCTGTGCATCAATGACCCCATGGAATAATTCCAACTATTCTTCTATGCATGATTGTCATTCGAAAGCATGTATGGATATACATTTTAGAAGCACAAGTCACACGTAAATTTGCCTACCACAAAGCATGGTGAAACAGGCAGCTTCAAGTGTCAAACCATGAGCCAGATCTCAGAGTGGCACGACCAGCCAGCCAGCACTCTGCATCGTATGGGAGGCACCAGAGGATGGAATGCTCATAAATACATTGCAAAGCTTTTTTCTCAGTTAGGGGAGTAATTGTAAAGAATAAGGGGTATGATTTTAAAATCACTCTAAGGAAGTGCTGTCTCTGAAGCACAAAATGTAATGGGACAACACTGAACTTATTATTATTATTATTATTATTATTATTATTATTATTATTATTATTATTATTAAGTATTTCATAGTCACCAGGTGTTTTACTGTAATAGACTCTATTGTAATTTGGTTCCTATCCAAGAAACTAGGAATCACAAGGTATTGTCTCAATATGTGTGAAGTTCCCAGGAGTGCTGCTTTTTGCAACTGGGCAGTTGTGATCTTCTGGAGGCCCATTATAATTAAATGTTCCTGGAGGCTTGATGGAATTGCTCTTTCTTGCTCTTGTCTATTTTGGCCTTTATCACATTTGTTACACTGCTTGTCCTTGGGTTGCTGAAATCAGGCCTTCTGTTTCTTTTTTAGTGTTCCTTTTCTCAGCCACTGGCACTGCCCTGTTGTTATCAATATTAACATTTATCTTGAATGTTGTTCAGGTATTGCACATTCAGTGCCTTATCTCACCACCTGCCTCTTGAATTCTTAACCATCTACACTTTGTAATCCATCTTTGTTTCATCACCCTTTAGGATGCCTTCTTTGTGAGCCTTTTTTAGGTGTTCTTCTTGACTTCTCCTTAAATACTCTGCCAGGGATCTTTTTTTTCCCCACTGATTTCTGGAATTGAATTATGCCCTGTCTTCTTTCCTTGTATGGTAACTATAATCTATCTACATCCCCTGGTGTAGCGCATGATTGATGGTCATTATTTTCCAGGTTTCTCTATTCAAGTTCTGTAAGTCAGTCTGAGTGCATTTAACTAGCAGGCCTCCATCAGTCTTGAAAGGCTATGGTATCGTGCTCGGCACTGGATACGCTGCATGTGAAGCATGAAATCCTGGGTTAGATTGTTATGGAGGATAGGCTGTTACCAAAGCAGCAAATTCCTCCTCTCCACGCCACTGAATTAGTCCAATGGAAAGGCAGAGCTGATACGATTGGACCCAGCTGGTGTCTCAGAGCTGGGCTAAGGACAGGAGCTCACCCTGTCTTGTGGGACTGACCCGGGTCTCGAACCCTGGCATGCTGGTTAACAGGCACAGTGTCTTAACCACTTGCGCCACCCACTTAATTATGCCAGCTGTATATTGAACAACAGGTATGGGCTTCGGGTATGGGCAACAGGTATTGAACAACAGGTATGGGCCAAGCAATGGTGGGCTTCAGGGGATTCTCACAGGTTCTATAGAACCCTTTGGTAATGAGCGCCTGGTTCTGAGAACCAGTTACTAATGGGACATAGAACCTGTTAATTTATTTGAATCCCACCACTGGATATGGCCCATGTATTGATGGGTTGGATGGTATTGCCAGCACTGAGTTTTGATTTTAGAATTTTCCGGATTCTTTTTATATATTCCTTGGCTACACTGGTCTTGATAACATGTTTAATGTTGTCAGCTAGGAGTATGCCCAGGTAGTTATAAGCTATTTCTGGTTCAAGACTTTTTATTTCACTATTGTTTGGCATCTTCATCCATTGACATGTTTCCTTGATTTAGTGAACACAATGGGGCTTACCTCCAAGTAGACATGGTTATGATTGTGTTCTAAGTCCCACTACTGAACCACTACACTATTGTATCAGTACCTTTACTGATGGATCTAAAAACTGTCATAGAATCATAGAATCATAGAATCCTAGAGTTGGAAGGGACCTAGTAGGTCATCTAGTCCAACCCCCTGCCTGCAGCAGGTAATCCCCCTAGAGCATCCCCGACAGATGCTCGTCGAGCCTCTGCTTGAAGATCCCCAGTGAGGGAGAGTCCACCACCTCCCTTGGCAGTCTGTTCAACTGCTGAACCGCCCTCACCGTCAGGAATTTTTTCCGGATATCCAACCGGAATCTCCTTTCTTGCAGTTTGTACCCATTGGTTCTAGTTCTGCTTTCAGAAGCAGCTATGAACAAATGAGCCCCTTCCTCCTTATGACAGCCCTTCAAGTATCTGAAGAGGGCAATCATGTCTCCTCTCAGCCTCCTCTTCTCCAGGCTGAACATCCCAAGTTCCCCCAACCTTTCCTCGTAGGGTTTCCCTTCCATCCCACTGATCATTCTTGCTTGGTGGGCCCCATATCACCCAGACCTAGATCCTTTGCAAGAATCCAACCCACCAGGAAGTTCTGGGTGATCTAGCAGAGGAACATCATGACTTACTATCCCAGCCTTTTGTAGGAGAACTGTTCCTGAAAATAGTCATCAGGATGAGCAAGTGCATAAACAGTGTATTACCCTATTCAATAGCTTGCAGGCAGCAAGGCCAGCAGCATTTCCTATCCCATTGCTCCAGCCACCTCTTTGCTGGTTGATTTATTTCTTATTTCTTCTTCTGCTGTCACAAGCAGGCAGTGTCATTGCTAAGGAAATGTAGGAGGTTTGTGGGCTGTCCCACTGGGAGGGTAGTGTGGTGACACCAATACTAGTCACAATTTGTAAAAACATGGTTTTAAGGAATTATACTGTCATATTATACGTCCTTCAATATGTTTTTTCATACAGAATGCAATGAAACAAATGGCACTGAAATATGTCTATTTTATTAAACTTATCACCAAAAAGCTAGTGGATTGGGGTGATGAGTAGCCATTTCCAATGCCCAAGATTTTACCATTCTCAGTGCATGGGAGCAGGTCTGTCACGGGGATGACACACTGATCTCCCACAATAGGTGATGCAAGCCCTTGTGACGCCACTGCAAAAAGAACTCAAGTCATCAGCAGGCAGCAAACAGAGATGAGGAGAGACTCCAGTGGAACAGCAGGGCAGGAGGTGCTACTTCTCCATGTTCAATGAGTTCTGAGCACCTCAGTTGATCATTTGTATTTCTACGTGAGCAGCTGATAACTCAAACATTATGTAAAGTCTTGGATGTTGTCCTCTTTAATACATTGATTAAGTTATCCCGCCCGTTATTTTCTCTCCCAGTCTTCCAGAAATCAATACTGTAAAGTAAACAGAGATCCAAATGAAGGAGCATCTGGTCTTTATATATGAGGCATTTAATCATTGTTGAATAAACAATTCTCATGTTTGCATAACTTCTACGTTAACATTGGAAAAAAGCCTTGTAGTTCACTGGCCAGACAGTAATCAGTCAGTCAGAAACTGAGCATGATGGTACAAAGTGGTTGCATCAAGAATAAGACCTCTTGCGGACTGGTCAGACAGCTGCCAAGGGCCTCCAGTGGTCCCTAGACTGGGGGTTGCAAAACACTGCTGTATAATGTTTAAATTAATCACATATAAAGCAATATATATGAATATTTATAGCTTTCATTTTGTCATGACCTAGATGTGACATCTTATGGGTGCCACAACAGTCACAAGTCCAGAGACTCCTTGGAGGAAGAAGATATTTGTTCCCTTCACCTAGGTTAGGGCGCAGGCCTCCTCCAGTGGGTCTCCTCCAGTCTGCACCAGTTATTTTCATTATACAGTTTTCACCAGTTATTTTCATTATTTTCATTATACAGCCTGACAAGGAGGATAGGATCTAGAAGAAGAGGGCGCTGCCAGTCCCACCCCCTTTTATTCCTTTCCTAACCCTGCTATGTTTTGTCCCCATCCCAAACTTGCCCTCCTCTGCCCTGCCATGTGCCAACAACACTACAATTGCCTGCATTCCAGGGGGCCACCACTGCCCTTAAATGGATCAGCCAGTAACCTATGCAGCTGCTTGAATGATTAATTTGATTTAAGAGTTAAACTTCATTGACTAATGAACTGGGTCTTAAAGTCAGCTCCAAACTATAAAATGAACTTAACAGCATCACAAGAATTTGTCAAGAACAATTTTGGAAATCTTTTCTAAGAAGGATCTAGCCAGAGGCTTAGCTAATGATCATGCAACTTGATGCAAATCTCAAAATGTTGCCCCGGTGATGTCACAACTGAAAGTGATGTCATCCCCCCCCCCCCCGTATTTTTTAAAAGATGATTGGGTCAAAACTGCCTCCTCTTCCTCAGCAGTTCACCACTCATTTGCTCTGCTAGTGGCATAGCTAAAGCACTTATTTGCTATCTGGAGTCAAAGATTTTTGTTGCCCCCCCCCCCTACCCTGGCAATAACAAGATCAAATTTAATTGAGTAAAATGATGAAAACTGTGACCCTATTTGGTTAGGGAAACTATGCTGGGGCAAAGAGAATAGTTTCCATATTGTTTCCCTGCTAAATATAAAAGGATCACCACTTAGAAGTGCCTATATACTCAGTTAGCATGGGGAACTGTATATGATAGATGAATATGGAAATGAGATTTGATTCATATTCACACCTTATTAGTTCCATAGTGTACAGGGTGATCATCTTTTCCCTGGGAAAAAATCTTTGTCCTCCTTTTCCTTGTAAGCAGGCAACATGTAGCCCTCTTGTAATTTATAAATTAGATGTAATTAATTATTTACAAGAGTTTTAAATAAGCAACATGGGGCGAAATCCAGAGTAACTACGGGGAGTCCTTGCTCTGGTGTAAGAACAACTTACTCTGGATTCCAATATGAATTTCCCATAGGTTTTCACTAGGTGGTGCAGTAACTACGGGTGCACATAAAGTCTCTTACATGCTCCTATAGTTACTCTGGATTTGGGGGATGGAGTTTAAATGAACCACAAGAAAGAATATGTATGAGTGTTTTTAGTTTTCATATTGTCATATCCTATTCTTGGGTGTCCTACATTTGGGGGGCCTTGTCCTCTTTTTTCTGGTTATGGCATATGGTCACCCAAATACAGTTTCAGAATTACATCTCATTGGCTCTCAGAGCAATCAGTATCATGGGAACGTGATGAGCTAAGAAAATCCACAATTTGTTCCATAGGCTTTTGTGTTTTCATTTTCTGGTTAACAGGCCATAACGTTTGATTGGATACAGATATTCCAATGCAGTTATTCATTGCGTTCTACATTAAATTACCTTTCCAACTATCTATAACAATCTTTCCAATGATCAACACAATGGTATTATCATTCATGCATGCCGCATTTTCACAATTTTATCCACTAGTGTCAAGCCCAGCTTGTTTCACCCTGAAAGCTTGTTTCCTGGTGCAAATGCACCCTCTGCACCTCCCTTAGCTATGCCACTATCTAAACTTTGCAGTGACACTCAAGTATCAAAGTACATTGCAGTGCAAGGCAATGGGGAAAAAATTAACGCTGAATTCATTTCTGAGATTTTTGTATGATTATCATTCATTTCTGAGATGTTTTTATGATTGAAAAGTTAAGTGGGCTGTATAGTGTTCAGTCACTCTTTTACTTGTGATGCAGAAGACCTATAATGTGAGCAATGGACATGATCTGTTGATGGTAAGTGAAACACTTCTGACTGTGATCAGAAGAGGGCACTAATACCCACAACAATACAGTTCATTAGACTTAGACCTCTTGCTGTAGATTGTTAACTATCCTTTAATCCAGGGGTCCTCAAACTTTTTAAACAGGGGGCCGGTTCACTGTCCCTCAGATACTGTCGGGGGCCGGACTATAGGGGGGTTTCTGGGGAGTGGTGGGTACTGGCAGGGCTAATGGGGGGTTTCTGGGGGTGGGGTTACTGGCAGGGCTAGTGGGGGTTTCTGGGGGTGGTGGATACAGTCAGGGTTAGTGGGGGATTTTTGGGGGGTGAAGGCCTGCCAGGGGGGTTTCTGGGGGGTGGAGGGGTACTGTCAGGGCTGGTGGGGGTTACTGGCATGGCTGGTGGGGGTTCTGGGGTGGTGGGTACTGGCAGGGCTAGTGGGAGGTTTCTGGGGGGTGGGGGTAACTGGCAGGGCTGGTGGGGGTTCTGGGGATAGGCATTACTGGCAGGGCTAGTGGGGGGTTTCTGGGGGGTGGGGTTACTGGAAGTCTGGTGGGGATCGGGGGAGAAAGGGAGGCACTTACCTGGGGAGCCCTGTGGCCACCATCCAAGCCCACTGGCTGGCCAGGGTAGCTGTGGATTAGGCACTGCAGCTGCGCGGTCCCCCATCCAATCCCCTGGCTGGCCAGGGAAGCTGTGGATGGGGCGCCACAGCCGCGCCGTCCCCCATCAAAGCCCCCTGGCCAGGCAGGGAAGCTGTGGCTGGGGCGCTTCAGCCGCACAGCCCCCCATCCAAGTCAAGTTCTTCTGCTGGGCGAGCAGGTGGGCGGGCAAGCGAACAGACAGGCAGCCCCTTGCCATGGTGGGCACCCACCCCGGTGCTGTCGTGAGGGGATGGCTCCTCCCCCTCCCTGCCTGCTCTCGCCTGGCAGCCACCCAGCAACAGTGAGGCAGGGAGGGGGAGGAGCTGTGCCCTCAGGACAGCACAGCGCACACAGCAGTGTGCCAAATTTAAAATGGCAGCCGCCACCAAGCCTTTTTTCCCTGTGGCGGCTAGCAAGCCTTGGCGGGCCGGATTGAGGGCCCTGGTGGGCCGTATCCGGCCCCCGGGCCGTAGTTTGAGGACCCCTGATTTAATCCCTTGCTGATGGTCACATATTTTATCACAGTATTACTCGGACATTTCAGCCCAGGAGCTCCTTTCAGACTTAAAAATCTGTCCGGGACCCTCTTCAAACTTAATGGGATGTGATGCCAGAACTCCTCCATGTCTACTTGCACAATTACCACTATGCTTTACTAGAGTTTTAAGCATTCTCAAACCCTGTCAGCTATTTTTATATTACATGAGAACCTAAAACTATGAAGATGCCTTCTTGCCCATCCAGAAGAAGGGGGGTGGGAAAGCATTGAAAGCATTAGCCTTTTTAGTGCTTTCCCACATACAACCCTAGTTGGATCCTTTTGGCAAGCATCAAGCAAGACTGAAAACAACAAATTCCCACCCCCTGTACACACACACATACATTCTTGTACACTTGTCGGATGCCAGCCATGTAGCATACAGGCAATGGTTTCTAAAAACTACGGAAAAAAACACACTTGTATAGAATTAAGTGATTCTTGAGGAAAGACCACACAATGTCAGGATAATAAATATGTAAATGAGTTATTTGCTGTCCTCCAGCTCCAGTTTGAGTAATGTGATCTGAGCATCTAATGTGGGACAGATCTCTGGCAGTCAATGGCTGAACTCGCTTACATTTGCTTATATGATGCAACTGAGCAGTCATAAGCAAAGCCAGGCTGGAAGAATCCACATGAGAAAAGCTTCAAAAGGCTGAAGTTTGGCCATTGGTAAACAAAACAGAACTAGTACATTTTGGCAATGTTTGTCATGTACAGTCTGCACAGGGCTGTTTGACTAACTGGCACGAAGCGTGGGTTGACAAGAAGGGAAAAGCAAGACTCACAAAGGAAAGATTCAAGGCCCATCACAAAATGAAAGTGTTTTCCAGGATTAACTTTTGTGTTTGTCCACCATGAACAGGCACCATAGTGGATAAGGTCAAGGAGAATCTGCATGGCCAGTGCTTTGCCACCATACACAATCCAGAAACTTGGAAGGTGATAAAAATGTTGAACACAGTTTTTAAAAACCCTAAAAACTAACGTTCTGGTTCACATTCTGGATGGAACATGTGCCCAAGCAATAATAACGAAGAATGTATTATCTGAGCATGTTGCCATCAGCAATGAGTACTGAAGCCAGCCTTGACATATCTAAAATTCAAGGTTAAGCTTGTTAGAAATTAAGAACTATTAGTTATCTACCCCAGATCTTCAAAATAGAAGAGGATTTCCCAAAGGCAAGTGCTTCAACCCACACTTATAAGCATATGCATAACTTCCATATTTTTGTCTTGGATAAAATCATGCTTTTTTCCAGAGGGGTGGGAGAGGTCTAGAAAACTATTGTCAACAAATTGTTCCAACACTGGTTGATGTTCCATCATCATCATCAACACTCTGCTGGTACGAGAAAGTCCTCTCTATGAATGATTTGTGTGTGTGTGTGTGTGGCCACAAATCAGTATTTCATGGCCCTTGGGCAATGAACTTGGAAAAGTTCCCATAATAGACATACAAGCTGGTGGGCACAGGGCCAACAAAATGCCATAGTGGCAGGACCCAAACCCTTTAAGATACCTTTTTACAGTTTAGTCTGCAGAAAAGCTTCTGGGAGATTGGGTTGATCTTTCCTACTACATAGGGTAAATGGTAGCTACTACCAATAGGGTTGCCAGTTGTGGATTTCAAAAAAGTTGTGGGGTCCTGGGTGACTATATGTCCTCTTTTTCCAGCTTATGTCCTCTTTTCTCATCATTGTGCCCTGGAAAAAAAAATCTTTTTTTGGTCCTCTATTTCCTTGTGAGCAGGCAGCATGTAGGCTTTTTGTGATTGATAAATTATATGCTACAAATTTTATGTAATAGTTTTAAATTGATTAATTTGTAATAGTGTTTAAATTAACCATCTGAAACAATATATATACGTATACTATAATAAACACTATAATTTAAACATAGTGTTTAAATTAACCATCTCAAAAAATATAAGTGATTTTAGCTTTATTTTGTCATGTCCTACATTTTTCTGTGGTCTCCTACATTTTAGGAAGGCCTTGTCCTTTTTTTGGGACTGTAATGGGTGCAATAAAGATGGAATGAAGAGGTGTTAATTCTCTATAGCATTTTCCTGTTGAAAATCACCAAAACTTTATCCAAAGCTGCTATTTTTTTTCAAAGATGGAAAAAGGGCAACATGGGAGTTAGTATCATTTTTTAATAGGGAAAATTGCATGCACAAAGGCTTAATCTTCTCTTCCCCATGTTGCAGTATGTGTCCAGAATGGCCTCAGCAGCACTCTCTCTCTCTCTCTCTGGGCACAATCCAGAGTAACTACAGGGAGTCCTTGCTCCAGTGTAAGAACAATTTACTCTGGATACCAATATGAATCTCCCATAGGTTTTCACTGGGTGATGCAGTAACTATGGGTGTATGTAATGTCTCTTATGTGGTCCTGTAGTTACTCTGGATTTGGGGGTCTCTCTCTCTCTCTCTCTCTCTCTCTCTCTCTCTGTGTATGTGTGTGTGTTTGAGCGTTGGCCCAAAGAAACTGACAAGTGGATTGTCTGTAGGTTGAGGACATGACAGACTTAAAAAAAATTATAATCTGATGTCATTATTCCTCTAAAATTGGCCTCAGAAAAACACTGTCTGGACTGAAGGAACATGAGGTTCATTTGGAATAAGGTATAGTATGGGAGTGCTCAAGTGCTCAAAGTGCTCAACAGGGAGACCTCGGTGGGTGTGACTCAGACATAAGGTCTGCATTTTAAAAATTAGAAAAGGAAAACAAGCCACTGGAAATGAACATTTCCTTGAGGCAGAAAAAAATTCTGAAAAGGAAGAGAAAGATCATGAAAAAGAGGGAGATTTATAATATACCTCTAGGTTTTCCATAATTCTTTGAGGCAAGAAAGAAACTGGACACTGCAAATGAGAAATGGAAAAATGAAGTTCTACTAAGTTTGGAGCAAAGTTCCATGAAAGTATCATTTTCACGAATCTTTCCATTACAACAAACTATTTTTAAAAAATCCTTTCAGCCTCACAAGCATTCTTGCTTCTTTGACTGGTAACTGAATGAAAGAAGAAACCCTATTTCTTTCAGTTCCTGGTGGTGCATGTTTGCCAAATGGACACCAGCAGGCTACAATGCGGACTCTTACGGTGAGAACAACCAACTTAGGGTCTCCCAAGGCTAATTGTTGTCCTACATAAGTCTGATCCCTTGGCCTAGATGCTGCCAGGTTGCATTATCACTGTGCTTTATTCAGGCTGCAATCCTAAAGGCACTTTGCTGGGAGTAAGACCTATTGAACACAATGGGACTTTCTTTTGAGTAGACATGGTTAGGATTGTGCTCTCAGGCCGTTGTCTTGATTAAAACAGGGAGAAGGAAGAGCTTGATTGACAGTGTTTAAAAAAAGGAATGTTTGCTCTAATTCTGTATCAAAAGCAGAAATTTATCTGTAATTTCAGCAGAACACTAATGAATGCATGCTCCCAAATTTGGTACAATTATGCCTGTTGTGGCAGACAAAAATGGAAAATTCTCCTCCCCCCCAAATGGTACGTACAGAGATTTATACAAAGGTCACCATAATATGTTCTTATATCCACTGGGCTATATTTAAAACACACCAAGATAATATGAATTAGAGTTTGTTCAAAACTGAAAAGAAGTCTTCTTTTCCCATAAAAGAAGAAGAAGGGTCTTCTTTTTTTCTGGCAGAATATCAAAATGTAAAGACAATCAGTCAGTTGTGTTTTTTTGGCCAAGAAAAATGAGTACTAGCGGAAGAAACTTGTCTAATGGCGGTCATGACACCATGATTTCAGCTGCTAAATATAGTGCTGATTTTTATATTATCAGCCTGGCTCCCACATGAAATCTCATATCGCTCCAGCAATGTCTGTTGTTGCTTCCAATAAGTGACCTGGTGACCAACATGGTTGTTTGGCATATCTGCTTTGCACGTCCACTGGGGATCAACAACATTGGCTTGGGAAATAACCATGTCTGTTGCCTAACCTCTGCGATTGATTCCTACATACATTACTATAGAACTAATTGGAGAGGCAGTGGATGGGAGCAGTGGATGGGACCCAATCCTGGAGCCCAGATCTACCCACAGGGTAGATCTGGATTTACATTCCAATTGAACCACTCAGCATAGACCTGCCAGTGCCAGCACTGGGCCCAGCACTGGGCCCAGTTCTTTGCTGTCCTAATGCACATACATGGTTTACACATATGGCAATGCAGGACCAGTTCTGGAGTTCAGCACTGGTGCTGGGAGAGTATAAGATTGGGCCATAAGCCAATAAAGGAAAGGGGTTTCAATATATTCAATATAAATATGCAGTGATGCCTTGCAAGATGAATATAGTTTGTTCCAAAGCATGTTTGTCTTACAAAGCGTTCTTTATACAAAGCGGATTTTTCCATAGGAAATAATGGAAATTCAGATGATTGGTTCCACAACCCAAAAATATTCATATAAAAATATTAACTGTATGTAAAAATGATGACAAAACACTGTAATATAATATAGAACACAATTGCTGTAATACTAATAAAAACACTGTAATATACTGTACAGTAAAACAGAAAAGAAAAACTTTTATGGCCAAGGATGACATATTTTCACTGGTGTCTTTTTGAGCAACTTTAGTAAGGAACCTACCTAATGACACTTGCTTTTGTCTCCTTTTGAGGATTTCATGGAAATGTGACATTGCATTCATCGCTCGCACTCCTACAGCCTTATTTGTGTGGAGCTTTTCTACAAATTTATGCACAATTTCCCAATGCCCTTAATCTCATTTGATGTGAGGAATTCCACTTCCTTATTCTCCTCCACCTCTGCAGATCTCCTTCATAACCTTTTGCTGTTGCTCATGATGCAGATCCATCAATTCGTTCATTTTAAAATGAATTTTTTGTAACACTGTTTTACAAAGCACAATTTGTCTTACAAGGCAGAATTCCTAAGAAATTTAAATTTGTCTTACAAAGCATTCGTCCTACAAGTTA
The DNA here is from genome assembly GCA_030015325.1 of Cryptoblepharus egeriae. Lineage (NCBI taxonomy): Eukaryota > Metazoa > Chordata > Lepidosauria > Squamata > Scincidae > Cryptoblepharus > Cryptoblepharus egeriae. The sequence continues at coordinate 187,718,268 of JAREYC010000001.1, read as the reverse complement.
TTTGTCTTACAAGGTACCACTGTACATTTTTATCCTTTGTTGCTTTAGTTTTGAAATGTGTATAAACAACGTACATGTATTTTTGAATTTCAAAAATGCATTTTTGAAATGTGTATAAAAAGCACCCCTCTCTTGCTCAGGTAAAGAACATATATTTTAGCTGTTGAATTTTATTTTTTAAGGTTAACACAAAATTAAATAATTTAAAATCTATCCATCCCAAAACTTTACAATATGGAATGAACGAATGAATGAAATGCTAGATTGTATAGTAATTTCTGGACTTGGATTGGACACCTGGGTTCCAGACTCTGATCCATCCCAAATCTTTATATTTGGTAGCCTAAGACAAGTCAATCCTCTCTTAGGATTTTTGTCAAAATAAAAACATAGAATTAATAATGAATACACACAACTATATATCTATCTATGGGCACAATCCAGAGTAACTATGGAAGCATGTAAGAGATATTACGTGCACCCGTAGTTACTGCACCTCCTAGTGAAAACCTATGGGAAACTTATATTGCAATCCAGAGTAACTTGTTCTTACTCCAGAGCAAGGTCTCCCCATAGTTACTCTAGATTTCACCCCTAGTGGATTAGAAAGCATAATAAACTCAGAATATGAGACAGCATAGGACCTCTCCCCTCCTTCAGTCACGCTATGCTGTTTCTTAAGTACGTGTTCATTATGAAGCAAGGCTTCAACCAGTCTGAACTAGTGCTTATAATTTCCTATCACTTGTCAAATGCAATTTGAAGCTCTGTCAATTTCTGCATGGATGGTTATGGCATAACTTAATTTCCTTCATGAAAATGTAGTGTTGAAACTTGTATGTTGAGTTCACTGTAGCTAGGGGAAAGCTAAGGAAAGCACCATGACTGGAATTAAAGGAAACGAGCAAAAGTAATAAAGAATTTTAAATTCATGATCACAAATCCCAGATAAGTAGGTAGGTAAATCTAATCACAGAGTTCAGGTGTCCTTCATTATCCACTAGGGTTCTATTCTGGAACATCCCATGGATAAAAAAATCCATGCATAAAGAAAAAATAGGTTTAAAGACCTCCTTCCAGGTTTCATGTTCCTCTATTGTGCCTGATGGAATAAGATAGTGCCACAATATCTGCAGGGGTTTGATTCTGGTACTGAAAAATGGAATTATTGTTTGCATTACTACCTCTCTACAATAGCAGAAAAGCAGTGTTTTAAACTGTGATTTGCAGTGGCAGTTGAGTCAAATCTGGGTTTAAAAAAATCAGTGTATAACAAGGTTGGGCCTGTATCTGCTATACAACATGAGAAAGCGGCGGTAGAAAAGGCAAAGAAAAGGCAAAGATATCCCTTTCTCTCTGCCTGTAACCCACATTCAGACTGCTGTGAAGGATTTGATAGTTACTCATGCACACCGCTCAGCTTTCTCATAATTCCTCTCTTTGATATTGAACTCAACTGGTTACACTTCTAGGAGACACATATGGGCAAATGAATAACTGGAGCAGCTCTATTGCCTTTGGTGACATGACATTCAGAGTGAATCTGGCTCCCTTTTCAACACAAAGGTTACTATTACAAAATTTAACAAATGATTCCATTTCTTGTCAGGAAACTACAAGAAGGGAGATGGGCCTCTTGGTGCCTTCAGGCTCTCAAAGCACAGCTTGATCAAACATTGGGAGATGAGTGAGGATGACATCAGCTTGTTGCAACTGGAAAGGTGCTCCCAGCAACAGGTGCTCCCAGCTGCCACTGCCAAATCTATGTTTGTGAATATTTTCAGTGGAGCTCTGATGGGTATTGCTTAGAAAGAACTGTGGGAGTCAAGTGTGAACATGTGAGCTTCTTGAAATGTGAAGGGGTTTCCTAATCGCCTCTGTACCTCCGAGCATGTCGAACCTTAACAATGTTGATATCAATTATTTCATTATAACTCAGCAGGAACATACTGTATTTACTCGAATCTAATGCGCCATTGAATCTTATGCACACCCCGTACTTATAATCAAAATACTGTATTTACTCAATTCTAATTAACATTGAATCTAATGCACACCCTGATTTTGGCTGGAAAAGGTGAGCGTTATATTTGAGTAAATATAGTACTTTATTTTAAGTAAATGGTGTAATATTCTTTTTAAATATCGGATATGATCCATGTACAAATCAAAGGGGATTACACTAAGGTGGAGCGATTGTTCCCATTAGCCATTTGCTAATATGAGCTGAATGCGTCACAGTGCCCTTGGGCATCACTTTTAATTTTCCAAATAGAGGTACTTAAAATATTTTTTAAAAAATATACAAGCTTGTCATGTACCAAGTGATTTGCACACCAAGCTGTTGGAGAGAAATGAGCCATAACTGTCAAAGGACAGAAAATATAGAGCCTGGCTCTAGAGACAGCAATAATCCAAACAGGTATTCTATAACATAAAAGCCAGTTTTCATACTAATCACTTCCTGCAACTACTTATAATAAATTATTTCACTCATATCCAAGAAGTAATGGCCATGAAAAAAATAGGAGGTTGGAGGTTTTCTTCCAGTTCCTCACTAGATTAATTGTAGCTGCTTGGAAATAGGTTGCCTATTTGCACATAATATAGTTGGAATGGCGAATCTCTAAAATAACCCAAAAGAATTTTTGCAGAGTTGAATGGTCAACCCACATTCCATAACACTTTTAATTACAAAGGTAACTTCAGTCTAGAAAAGCTGTATTCATCTCCAGTGAAATATGAATAAAATCAGTGTCACTTTGATGATACATCTAACATCTGTTTAAGAATGGTAAATTTTGTGCCTTTTGGCATATTTCGGTTATCTTGTACAGTGATTTCATTCTGTGAAACTAAAAAAACAGACAGCAGCTGGCTCCTTTGAAATGGTTAATACAGTATCCTATGTGTAATATACACACATCCATACATACGACATCTGCCATGATATCAAGGGTGGATCCATGATATCAAAGGTTTGCATTTGGGGAGGGAAGCATGAGCGCTATCTTGACTCCAGAGCCCAAATCAACCAGATGGTCAGACATGAATTCCTGGTTGATTGTGGCTCTGAACCCAAAGCGCAAACTTCTAGCCACAGTCCCACACTGATAGGTCTGGGTTTCCATCCAAACTTGGAGCCCACATTTAAGGGCACCAGAGGAGGTCACCAGGATGCACATGTCTGGTGTGCTCCCTGAGAAATCTGGTGGGTCGCTGTGGGATACAGGAAGCTAGACTAGATGATTCTTTGACCTGAGCCAGCGGAGGCTTTTCCTGTGTTATGAAAATGATTTGAAGGACCATTCAGAAAAATCAGAAGTGGAACCAAGAGACCAGATATTAGTTCACATGACTACATCTAGGAGGAAATTTTTTATCCTATGGATTCCAGGGGTGTGAATGCTTGAAAAATAAGAGACAAGCATGCCTCTCAACATGTTATAGAAAAGTGTTATTACACTTTCTCAAAAGTTTGCAATGAGGCAACTGTATTTGCTGAAAGGATACAAAAAATTGTAACAAGAGAAATAGTGTTCTGTAGGTATGAAAACCTTTGTCAAGCCAAATTTTCCAAAGAATTGCAGTGACCCTTCTTGCCCTTTGTGTTGATATGAGCCTTGGGTGTAACAGGAATGAAGATGTGGCTTTGTGCCATGTAGCTGTTGGACTCGAGACCTCACCACCAGAACGTTGCGTGCGCTGCAAGAACATCACGCTATGCCTCTGTGTAATCCAAACTCAAGGAAATCAAGTCTCGCCTGGTACCTGACCTTGCTTCATAAGGCAATACTTTGTAAATAAAAAAGCGATGGAAGAGATATACTAATCTAGTGACTTGTGGCTAATTTATTTAGTCCCAATCAAAGAAAGTTATTGCCCATCTTATCCTCCACTGCTGGCCCCAATTCAGCTGCACACAATGCTGGGGGATGATTAAGAGACCTGTCAGAGGTAAGTAAAAATATTTCTATTTACCTCTTCATGAGCCTTGTGGTTTCCTATGGGTCTCCTCAGATCTATGCTAGCTATATTGCTGGCACACATCCAAAGAGAGAAAAGCAGACTGAAAAATGGGAGATAGGATTTTTATGCCAAGGCACAACTCCTCCAGCCTAACCCTTATCTTTTCCACCCTTTCCATCCCATAATACTCCTTTCCTAGGCCCAGCAGAGCACACTACTGCTGGTGCCACATCTCTCACCATTTAAAATAATGGCGAAGCAGTTCGCAACAGTCGCCAAACTTTTACACTGCCATAAAGGACTGTACGCTGCCAAAGCATGAGTTTCAGCAGTTCAAGGCCTTAAAAGGATCAGGGCCCTACTTGTCTGAACTAGTTATGTTGAACCAACTGAAATTAGTTTCAAAATGAGTTGCTGTTAATTTAAACGTGATTGCAGCAGCAGGCCTCCGTCAGTCTTGGAAGGCTATGGTATCGTGCTCAGCGCTGCATATGCTGCATGCGAAGCACGAAAGCCTGGGTGAGATTGTTATGGAGGATAGGCTGTTACCCAAGCAGCAAATCCCCCCTCTCCACACCACTGAATTAGTCCAATAGAAAGGCAGAGCCAATATGATTGGATCCAGTTGGAGTCGCAGAGCTGGGCTAAGGACAGGAGCTCACCCTGTCTTGTGGGGCCGACCCAGTTCTCGGACCTGGCCTGCTGGTTAACAGGCACAGTGTCTTAACCAAACCCTCATCTGTTCCCTCTCCACAGGACAGTAAATGGCTGAATAGGGTTTGGAGGGAGCTGTTTGGAGGGTTTGGAGGGACAGTAAATGGCTGAATAGGGTTTGGAGGGACCTGACAGGCATCTGTCAGAAAAGCTTCATAGGCAGGATACCTGGTGTAAGGCAGAGACACTGTCAAAAAGTCCTGATTGGTCCTCCCAATATTGTGGTTCTATAAAGTGCATTGGCTTGATGAAGACACTTTTTTGCAGTCTGAATATAACCTGAAGCTGAGCTCATCTACCCCAGAATTTGTTTTCAGCGTCATGAGTTCGAGTTATCAGTCCTGAAATTGGTGAGGTAGTGTTCCTGGGCACGTACAATTTCTTTCATTGTCAAGAAATTGAAACGCCTGCTTGAAAATGGATATGGATTCTGCTTCACATAACAAACTGTGCTTCACGTAAAGAACACACTCGTTGGCAGTTGGGGCAGACGTGCTGGTCCACAGCCTTCTTAAAAAGTGTCAGGGCTGCCTACTGTGCCTGCCCATAGTGAAAGGAACACTTCCGGGCTGTTCCTCCTGTGGCCGGGTGTCCGCTGGGCAAAGGGAGAGAAGAGCAGTGAGGAAGAGGGAAGCAGCTCAGGGCTGGCCAGAAGGGAGCAGGGGAGGGAGAGGCTCAGGATGAAGAGAGGGAGAAAGTGGGGAGACACTTGGAAAGTGACTTGGATTGCAGCCTCCTAACCATGTCTACCCAGAAGTAAGCCCCATTGTGTTCAATGGGTCTTACTCCCAGGAAAGTGTCTTTAGGATAGCAGCCTAAGTAGACTTCATAGGATCATGCACATTGAATGCATGTTTTGAAGTCAATTCCAGTGTTTTGTCATCATTTTTACATCCAGTTAATATTTTCATATGAATATTTTTGGGGTTGTGGAACCAATTGTCTGAGTTTCCATTGTTTCCTATGGAAAATAACGTAACAAACATACCTCCGGAATGAATTAAATTTGTTACGTGAGGTGCCACAGTATTTGTTTTGTTCACTGCCATTTTTGAGGGCAAGGCATGATCACATATCCAACGATCGCCCATTAGGAAAGCCACAGAGCAAAGGCTGTATTTTAAATGCACTGTGGAATGTTGATGCTCTGGCAATGCTCCTACTTTGGCCAAATCCTCCTGAGTAACTTATCTGAAAGTATTTTTGGGGCACACATAAATCCTTTCTCAAGCCATTTAAGGATTTTCCAAAGTGAGTCAGAAGTGCATCCATATATATCAAATATGTCCCAATTATGTGAAGTCTGGAAATCTGAAGGGGTAGGTGTGTTGACTTGATGTGACGACAGGTTCTGCGCTGTACACACTTTTGTCTGCCATATTCTAGTTCTTGCTTTCTCTGCAAAAAGTGAGCACCAGATCTGGGGTCTTGTCAGTATTCGCTGCATTGTAACCCTTTGTACAGAAGTCATTGTGGTGATAATCAGCATGGAGCTGTGGCTTTGGCTCAGAGCTCTCATCAGCTATGAAACTGGGATGCCTCTCAAAGAGGGGACAATTTTCATCTGATGATACAGACCATGTCCCTTCTCTTCAGCCCCATTAAACCTATCAGTGCATTTTATGAATGCATGGTTTTGTGCCAACCATGCAGCATGTTTCATTAGTTTTGCATCTTGTACCAAGTTGATGGATCATATATTCTCCTTCCTCCTCTGGTAACTATTTTGATATTGCCAAGAACATCCTGAGCTTTTTTTTGGTTCAGGACTGCAAGTTGACTTCTGACATATGGACTTGATATCGCCGATGTTTCCAAGTCTGTCCTATGCAGGATCCCAGCAACGCACAGTAAACAAAGACAAACTCTTTCCTGAACAAAAAGCCATGTTTCCCTGTGAAATTATCATTTAGCTTAAAAAATTATGTCCAAGTATTCTGTCTTTAATAAAGGGCTGCTTTGTTGCAATTCCCTTCATGAGATCATGTCCATAAATTTGAACTGAAATGTTGAAACATGCTTTGACCAAGATGCGGGTTTTTGAAAGAGATGCACAGAGCAGATGGCAGGACATATATTTCTGGCTTCTACTTTGGCACCAGAACCTCCATGTAGAGGATTGACATGGATATTTTTCAAATTTAAATTGGCAAAGGGCTTCTGTAGCTAATTTGCAGCTCTAGGATGGAGCTTCTCTCCTAAGGAACCAGGTTCAAGTGAAGGCCTTAAGCCTGCTTGGATCACAATCTGGTCTTAGTCTCTCCATCAGTGACTCTCACAGCCCTGCCCACCACATGGTTATGAGTCCAAACTTCTGTCAGCACCCATGGCAGTTGTGAAATACTTTAGACAGCCTTCCTTAAATGCACATTATCTTGGTGTTAGAATATTAAAGGGGTCGGGGAGCTTAAAATTAAAACCATAATGAACTAATAGAAATCTAATTGTTTACCACACTATATTTTATTGCATGTAGATCAATAAAATATAGTGTTTTATGTACACTCAATAAAATATAGTGTTATGATAAAATATCAAAATACAGATATTTATGAGCAGCAAGCCTCCATCAGTCTTGAAAGACTATGGTATTGTGCTCGGCGCTACATACACTGCATGCGAAGCACGAAAGCCTGGGTTGGATTGTTATGGAGGATAGGCTGTTACCCAAGCAGCAAATCCCCCCTCTCCACACCACTGAATTAGTCCAATGGAAAGGCAGAGCCAATATGATTGGATCCAGCTGGCATCGCAGAGCTGGGCTCAGGACAGGAGCTCACCCTGTCTTGTGGGGCCAACCCGGGAATCAAACCCTGGCCTGCTGGTTAACAGGCACAGCATCATTACCGCTTGCGCCGCCCACAGCCCTTATGAGTATGCTACTGTTAAAGTCCCAGGAGGCAAGCCAGCTTGGCCTCCCAGACCAGGCAGGCTAGGACCTCCTTTTAATCTGATACAAAGCTGTTCATCATGGAAGGAATTCAATGTTTCTGAGTTGCTGAGGGTTGTTTCTGCAGAATTTGCAGCATGCCAACCCTTTGTTTCTTAATTACTTGAGCAAGGAGTGAAAACATGAACAGCCTGATTCAACCCAGAGTTAGCTGTGATGAAGAAGGCCAATTTAATGCTTGGAATATTTAAAAAAGATATTGAGAATTGCTGATATTATAATACCATGGTATAAATTGATGGTAAGGCCACAACTAGAATATTGCTTTCAGTTCTAGCCACTTCATCTCAAGAAAAGATGCTAAATAGTGGAAATGTAGACGATGCAGAAAAGACCAACCAAAATGATTGCTGGGCTGCGCCACCTCCTTTATGAGAAAAGGCTATAGAGTTTGGGGTCTTCAGTCTAGAATAAAAGCTCTAGAAAGAAACTTTTCCAGACATAAAAAAAATTAAACATGGACTGGATAAAAGTGTATTGAGGGATGTTCTTTTCCCACTTAATGCAACACCACAGCTAGAGCGCATCCACTTAAATTGAGTATCAAGAGAGTTAAAACAAAGAAAAAATATTTCTTTACCGAACTAGTCTGTGAAATTCTTTTCCATGGGTTGTGCTGATGATGGTATATGGCCTAGATGTCTTTAAAAGAGATTGGACAGATTTATAGTGGAAAAATCAGTCACAGGTTACAAGCCATCAGGGGTATGCATAACCAATGTTGGGAAATCGATTTGAATTATTTGTATTTGAGTCATGAAAATTCATGTTTCTTGCTGATTTGCCAACCCATGAGTTGCCTGCAGGAAAATTCTGGAAAAAACATACTTGACTAAGGACTCGATTCCTGTATTTGAGTCACCACATCAAGTCACATGACAAAGAAGAGCATGCGCTACACTGCCTCCATCTCTTTTGCTAAATTTTTTCAAACAATTGTTTTGGTATGTGTGGGCTAGCAGCAGCAGGTCAGAGATTGGCTGGAGGCTAGAGTGCATTTCAGAAAATTAATAGGTCTTGTGATGCTGAATCTGTTCTGGATTCTGCAAAATGTATCACTTTGACCACCATTTTGCACAATTCCATCTCTAATGGTTTAAGCAGGCCTCCGTCAGTCTTGAAAGACTATGGTATTGTGCTCAGCGCTGCATACGCTGCATGCGAAGCACGAAAGCCTGGGTTGGATTGTTATGGAGGATAGGATGTTACCCAAGCAGCAAATCCCCCCTCTCCACGCCACTGAATTAGTCCAATGGAAAGGCAGAGCCAATACGATTGGATCCAGCTGTGTCGCAGAGCTAGGCTAAGGACAGGAGCTCACCCTTTGTGGGGCTGACCCAGGTCTCAAACCCTGGCCTGCTGGTTAACAGGCACAACTTCTTAACCGCTTGCGCCTCCCCCAGCCCACAGTGGTTTAAGACACTACAATATTATGAAGAGTAAGCATCAGACTCTCTCACTTCTGCTTTCCATAACATGTCCAAAACCAGAATCGGCTTCAACTCTCATCATTACACAGGTTCATTAACATGGTATGATGTGTGCCAGAGGAGAGGGGAGATCTAGTCCAAGTTAAACAGAGAACTATTTCAAACTAGATGAAGATATAGTATTCACAGAGCAGCAACAAAATCCAGAGAAAGCAGTTTTGTCACCTCCACTGACAAAAAATACTTTACTTTTGTATATTCACTAACTACATTTCTACCCAAATCCTTTACTAGTTCGGTCCTGCAGGCTTCATTGGGACATAAGAGTGGGAGTTTAGGGATGTGAATATTTATTCTGATTTATGATAATTAGAAGAATGCAAGTGGGCCAGTAAAGCAATATAAGAGGGATCCATTCCTTTTTCCTGCTTCTTTGAGGACCAAGAACATGCCTCAAGGGAGGATGCCTCCCCATTTTCCTATCTTTGTTTTTGAGTAAAAGGTATTTAGAACGGGAACATTTGTTCTCACAATCTAATCTAATCTGATCCACATTTTCAAACTATTTGCCTGTCCTCATTGTAATTTCAAATGTTGTTTTTGCTAATAATTGATTGTTTCTAAAAGGGAGAGCCATGGCCGCTGGCATTCAAGAGTTTCAAACAATGAATACTGAATTCCATATATGTCCCATAACTTAATGCTTTCCTTTTAATACTTTCCTCGGTTCCTGTAGGCAGTTTCCCATAGCTTCCAAGCAGAGTTGCTGAGTGTTGTTTCTGCAGGATTTGCAGCATGCCAACCCTTTATTTCTTAATTATTTGAGCAAGGAGTGAAAACATGTGAAAGGACTTCAGAGGAGTTAAAAGTAGGCTGCTATTTTAACTGATAAGGAACATAATTAGGATTTTATCTTTCTTTCTTGGAGCCCAGCAATAAACAAAAAATCAAATGCACATATTTCCTATGAGATCCTACTAAAGACTTCTACAAGGTATGGGTGAAATGGATCCATCAATTACAAAGAAGCTCACAAATATTCACCATCTTTGTTGATGATGGCGATGATAAAGAGCACCTGAACAGCATAAGGACCACAGAAATTGAATAAACCATTCCAAAATGAAAAGTTAAAATTGAAGAGCAATACCTAAACAATTAGTCATATAATTTTAAAAGAAATTATCCCCCATGGTTAACTGTGGCCTTGTCTAAATGTTTTGCCACAGATTTCTTGCAACTATGGCAAATAATGGCACATTATGCATGATAATGGGATTATTATAAGCCAACAGGTTTTTTTTAAAAAATCATCCATAGGCTTCTCCAATCTAATAAGTTACATAAAGCAATTTGATGGGCCCAAAGTGTCACTCTGCTTGGCATCACCCAATGAAGCCTGCAGGACCGAACTAGTAAAGGATTTGGGTAGAAATGTAGAGCCTCCTGAAAACTGTGATTTTCTGATGTAAGGAGCCAGTTAAATAATTTTGTGACTCCATCTCATAGAGAAATAAGAAATAATAGCTTTAGGCTCCAATTCTAACCACACTTTCCAGGGAGTAAGCCCCACTGTCTGTAATGGGACTTACTTCTGAACCCAATCATAGGATTAGGCTGTTAATGGCACAACTCTTTTTTAAAAAATTGAAACAAGAAGGCTGTTTGGCAAATTGAATGAGGCAGCAGTTTTGGGTTGGTTGGGATGGCATGGCTGGGGGAGATGATGGACAGCAACAGTAAAAAGAAAGATACATCCTGGAGGAGGACAGAGGGGAAAGAGAATTGTGGAAGGTAATGAATAATTCATCCCAGAAGAAAGGATGAATTCAGAAGGAACATGCCAAGTGATAAGCACGTGTATTGTGTGGTCCAACAGGGATCACTATACAGTTCCTAGTAGTTTATAGGTGCCAGAGCTGCTGAAATTCCTTGAAAGACTGTTCCTTTAAAAATAAGCCATAAAATCAAATTTAATATGTAGCTGAGTAGAATATTTCCATTACATTTTGGCAGGACTGACTCTGCTTTAGTTCTGTTCCAAAGTGCTTCAACGTGGCAAAAAAGTCAATCCTCATAAAGAAAAGAGTTGAAAAGGTTCTATAAAATGAACAATGCATGGTGTCTTCTACAATTAATTAAAAGGGAGAAAAACTGTTGCAAAATGAGCCTATATTATGCAATATTTACTTAGTTCTTAGAGCTTTTGCTCCCTAAAAAGCAATTTTGAAATGTCTTCAATTCAGTTCAGAGTACAATTTCACAATGTGTATTTACATATGTCAAAAAATCCTTCCAAATTTCCCTAAGTCTTTGAGCGACTCCTTACATTTGTATCTAGGCTGATAATGTGTTAAATATTTCTTCTACCCTCTAAGATCTGCAATAGCCAAGTTACAAAAACTTCTGGAAAGTGGATTTCATAATAAATGAGCAGGGAGGCTGGTGGCTGGAGAAATATCTATGGATTACTACAGACCTGAGCAACTTGTAACGCATCAAGTCAAATAGTGAAGCTGTCAAAGCAGTGGAACACACAGACACACACACACACCGAGAGAGAGAGAGAGAGAGAGAAAGAGAGAGAGAGAGAGAGAGAGAGAGAGAGAGAGTCCATTATGGTCACAGTCTGTAACAAGGGGGAAGAGGATATTAATCCTTTTGTCCATGCTGTGACAGTCCTCCTCTTGAGGAGTAGCTCTACCTCCACAGGGTTTTGGACAAACATGAAAAGGTCAGAGGAGAAAATCAGGCCATCTCCTGCCTGAATAAACTGAGATAAACTGAATAAACTGAGCGGCCACAAGTGCCTGGAGGGGTTAGGCCAGTGTACAGATATGCGCCAGCCTCCCCACACCACCAGGGAAACAGGGAGATGGGTGAGTTGTGCTGCCTAAATTGGTTAGGATTGAGACCTAAGTCAGGATGACCAGATGTCGTAAGTGGAAAAGAGGACAAGGCCTCCACCAAAATATAAGACACACAAGAAAAATGTAGGACATGACTAAGGCTGCAATCCGGAGCAAATTCAGCCTGCTCTGACCTAACTGCACTCTCCTAACTATACTGTATCCAGAGCAGAAAGTTATGCTGAATCCAGAGAGTCAGGAAGCCTGGGCTGCCCTAATGCTCCAGAGCATGCTAAGTAATTGACACAAGGGGAAGACTTGCTCCTGAGGAGACACCCCTCAGATCACACTGAACAAGGAACAGCTGTGGTGCCTACAGTGGTGACATGACTCTGCACATCACCTGGTGCGGAAGTCTGTGCGTCATCCCTGGGATGTGCCCCCCACCTGGACTGCACAGTCACCAAAGTTGGCGCCTGTGCAGTTGTTTCTGAAGCCAACTGGCTTCAGAAAGAGTACTGCACAGGCACCATCTCTGACACCTGCGCAGTACTTTTCTGAAGCCTTTTGGCTTCGGGGGAGACTGTGCAGGTGTCAGAGTTGGTGCCTGTGCAGTACTCTTTCTGAAGCCATTCGGCTGCCGCTCCGCCTCCTGAGTGAGGCCGAATGGCTGTGCAGAGGCGCGGACTTTCTCTGCTGTAAGGAAGTCTCCTCTGAAGCTGTTCGGCATGCTCAGTGTGTTTCTGCGCAGTGCACCTCAGATGGCCGTTCAGGACAGCTCCTCAGACAAGTGGCAGCTTCTGGCTGATTCTCCGCCTTGGAGCAGGCCTGAATGGGGGTGCTGACGCCCGGGGCCTGCCAAAGGACAGTCAAACTCCTCCGGCACATCACCCCATACGGAGCGCATCCCCAGTGCAGCCCACACCAGCCGCATCAGTCTGGTGACGCCACTGGGTGCCTGCCTTATAAGGAGTCCCTGATGAGATGCCAGTACATTCTACAGTGAATACAAGGGGCTTCTTGGAGTGGCCTGCTGTATCCTCAGGTTTGTGGGCAGCCGTAGTTTGTTCCATATCCTGAGGTTGAGAGGAAGGGGTTGCAGCTAGGATGGCCAAGAACTCAGATTTTTGGTCAGCACTGCCATTCTTACTTGGGCCTTATCATGGACCCCTATGGGTCTACTCATTACTATACCTGCTCCTGAGGTGGTATAACCCTGAGGGCTGGAAGTGGGCATTTCTGCCTTGGAAACAGGCTCTGGATACAGAGTAACTGCTCTGCCCTAGGCAATGCTCAACATGCCCTCAACTTGCCTCTCCTGAGCTGCTTAGGCTGCCCCAGTTAGGGCAGAGCAGGTCCACCTCTCTTAGGGCACCCTATCTTGCCTTGCTCTGCCCTAAGCCTCTTCCAGAGTAACTGGGCTGGAGCATCTTGCAGTTGCTCCAACCTAGTGTTAGATAGGGCAACCTAAGGGCTCTTACGTGGACAGATTAGTTGCTCTGGATTGGGCTGTAAGAAAGCCAAAAATTTTAGCTTTTTATGTATTGCTTTCATGTGGTTAATTTTAACACTATATTTCAAGAAGTCTACATGCTGCCTACTTACAAGGAAAAAGTGGACAATGAAGACTTTTGTCCAAGACTTAAGAATAAAAAAAACATGTCCTGGAAAAATAGGGCACTGGAGTCAGCTTCCATGGGTTCAGGCTGATCATATGTCCTGTTTTTTCCAGGACATGTCCTCTTTTTATCCTTAATTCCTTAAGTTTTCATGGTGGGCTGGAGAAAGACTTCCCTGCTGGCAGAGTTGAACCAATGATTATGAGCCAGGGAGATTATGAGAAGATGGGAAGCTGTTGTGCTCTGTAGAACTATTGTAGATAGGCGTATTGGGGCTATGAAACCCTATTGGGGCACTTGCAGCCATAACAGAGGGGAAGGGGTTAGAAAAAGAGGGGGGAAGAATATTTTTCCTTGCCCTTTGGTAGCACGACAGCAGCCCCAATGAAGTACTGAAAAAAGCACAGATAATGCTCAACTTGGCTGACTCCCTAATGCCAAACCTGTACGGCGGGAGGAACCTAAATCTAGCTCTCCTAGTTTTCCAGATGTTGGCAACCCAGTATGTGTTCCTTGTTCCTCTAAAGGCAGGAATATACTTATGACAATCTTGAAAAGTTCACCTTGAAAGTAGAATGCACTGACATAAGATAAGATAAACCTTTATTGTCACTTTTACAGTGCACCCACGGGTATGTGCCGGCTGGAACACACAAAATGAAATTACATTGCCTTGCTCACAGGAGTAAACTCATACAATCCCTAACAAAACACCTTCAATCAAATCAATATATAAACAAAACAACTATGTACACATTTATCAATTTAACTTTGTCCTTTTTGAGAAACATGGTGGAAAAAGGCAGCTTGAGAGTTCACTAAGTTGATGCAGTATGGAACAAAACTGTGTCCAAATCTGGATGTTCTGCAATGAATGCTCTGGAGCCTCCTACCCAAGGGTAATAAAGAGAACAGGTGATGAAGGGGATGAGTAGCATCCTGAACAATTCTGCAAACCCTACTCAAGCATCGCTTTTGTGCAATGTCCTGGATGGAAGGGAGTGGACTTTCAATGATCTTTTCCGCCTTTCTCAGCACTCTCTGCATGGCTTTCCAACTGGAAACAGTAATACTCCCAGTCCTAACTGTGATGCCATATGACATCCGAAACAAGCCATAAAAATTCTAAGGAATACCTAACCAGCACTTTTCTGGTATGGTCACCAACTTTACTTAAAAATTTCTGTCTTGCCTTTCCCCACTAGGGGAAAGCCCATCATGAGTTGTGCTAGCTGTCATTGGGAAATAGCTTTTACACATTCACTAACAAAAAAGCTAATGTTTTAGTGTTTGGTTTAACTTGAATTCCTGTTTTTGATTAAACTATTTCCTCCCCCCCCCCCTTGAGAATGGTATAGCATCTTAAAAGAGCATTATAGAGACATACACATTTGTTTTGAAGTAGTGTATTTGCATTTCTGGCAAGCCATAAGTTTCCGTGATTATCTTGGATTGTTTCACTGGGACTTCCTAGAATTTAATCAATGCTACGGACTCAGCTGATCATGCTCTTGCAGCTTGAAATTCTGTTCTTCCCAATACAAAAATGTTTACCCTGAAAAAGAGGCCAAATTGAAATCTACAATTATCCTTGTTCAGATCTATCATTGTTAATGGAACAGAACATAACAGAGTGGAGTGAATAGTTCCAAGTCTGTTTTGCTAAGAAGCTCTTTCAGGAAAAGTTCTGGTTATGTGTTTTTTCCATGAGCCTGGAACACACTACTGTACAATCGAGTGTGTTCTTCAGACTCGGCAATTTCTAAGGTTGTTCCTCTTAAAGTTGTCCTGGGAACAGTAAAACTTGAAAGTAAAGAAGAACTCAGATGTGATTTATTATTCAGCAATAGTCAAGAAGCCAAAGTTGTTAGCTTAATTTTGATCCCCTGCTTCTAATTTACTCCGAACACAGCTGTATTGTGTAGCCTATCTGTAAAGCAGGAGACTTGGAAAGACAGCTTTGTTTATCTCAGTGCTGAGATCTTTCTGCATGGTCACAAATCATGACAGTCGTGGTGGGAAAGGGGGGCTAAAGAATGAAGGGGTGTGGGATGACAAACACATTAAATGAAAAACAAGGGGTTGGGCAAAAGGGGGTGCAGTAAGTCACTGTTGATCAAGGGTTCACAAAAACCTGTAGTTTAGCTCTCGAAGGCACCTAACTGGTGGTATCAATGTGGAAAATTCCAGCGTGAGCACATTCTGAAGATGAAGGAAATCCACCATCCAGATCCTTCACTGGATGAAAAGAGCCTACCGTGGCTCTTCCCGCATTTTTTTTAAACCATTTTTGACTCTTGAGTTGGTGGATCTAAAAGACATTCAGTTAAATTAATTGTTACCTTTTCATTAAAGGTCCTTCTAGACACTGAAATCATGTTCAAACTAACAGCCTTTTAAAAGAAGATGCTTGGTTGGAAGAGAACAATTCTATTGCTGATGTTCAAGGATTTGTCCTTTTTATTTATTTACGGGATTCATACTCTGCCTTTTCTTTCCAACACAAATGCTGAAGGCGGCTTACAAAGTTTTAGTTCCACCACTCCTGCTGTCCTCACAACAACCCTGGGAGGTAGGTGAGACTGAGAGTTACTGACTGGCCCACAAACACTCAAGAAGATTCATGGCCAAGAGGGTATTTGAACCTGGATTTTCCTGGTCTCCATCTACTTCCCTAACCACAACACCATCCTGACTCTCAGGGTGGGTCCGATCAGACCTTGTAGCAGCTTTTAGTGGAGAAGACAGCTTTTAGTTGCCTTTTCAGAAGCTTTTAGTTGAAGGAGGCTGCTTCTGAGTTCCATTAATTCTCCAGTGCTGTAGAATAGAGAAGATGCATTGCTTTGTGTTCATGCAATGTTTTGGCAGGTGCTTCATGAACATCTGTTGTCTAAGCCCAGGCGCAATCCAGAAATCCAGCTATCCTCTTTAAATGAGAACAGCAGTAGGCAGTTGGTCAGATCTCCGATTAATGCCTTAACCATTCTTCATTCTCAGCTCAAGCTCCTACATCAATGCCTCTTAAAATAGAAACAACAGAGAAGAGAAATCTCCAGGTAGCCATTATGAGGCTCATACCTACTGGTCTGGACCAATCAGAAGTGCACAGTGCATCATCTGGAAGCAATTCTGTACTTACTGTAAAGAACAGTGTGACACATGTGGAAAGAGATTGAGAGAGACCAGGCAAAGCCAATAACTGAGCTTCTGGTGTCCCAGTTGAAAAGTGAGTTTTCAGAAGACCGTGGGTGGAACTATAATAAAAAATGCAGGTCAATATAAAAAGAAGCTGTTTGGTGCAAACAATGGAAATTTATGTTCATGTATACAATACAAGAAAGTAATTCATTGATGAGCAGAACTGATCTGCTGTGTATGGTGTATCACTGCAATCCTAACCTCCAGTTAGGCCAGCTTAAGTCCTGGCACAAGTCTTGTGCTGACCTGGGAGTGTCACAAAAGCGCTGAAAGGCATTTCTGCATCACTCCTGGAGAGGCCAGTCAACAGACATGTGCTGACCTCCCCACACAACCAAGGGAAGATACGTCAGGTGAGTTAGGCTGGCCTAAATTGATTAGGATTATGCCCTATATTTCAGCTTGAATGGCTTATAGCAGATTTGCCTTCCATCTGGACCATCCTGTGTTTCACTTATTTAATGTATGTTTCTCTCCTGTTGCACCATAAATTTGCAACGCGTAAATTTCCATTGTTTGCACCAAACATTTGTGCACATTTGAGCATGCTGGAATTATTTGGTTATCTCTCTGAAGGTGTCATCTCCATCTTTGTATCATTTGAACCATCTTGCTTCTTGTGGGACCACACCTTAAGAACTTAAGAACCATCAAGGACTGCATGTATAAATGTTGCCCACTTTTTGCGTAAATGTTTATCCTACTGATCAGTTAGTTAATGGTTACAATAAAGATAAGCTAGAAACAGTGCTTGGAGAGGAGAATTGACGAGAATGCCCTATCCCACCCCTCAGTGAATCCATGTTTCAATGACAACATCAACATCTAGATAGTGACTTATGTACATGGATGCAAACTGCTTATATCCTGCAAGTTTTGTGACGCTCAGTTTGTTCAATCCACCCGATGTGTGTTGGGGTCTACAAGAGCAGGCACCACCAGACATTACAAACACCATGTAGATGAGAAGTGCACTGTAGGTCCAGCACTAGCAACTATCATTCCATCCTTCTGTTTTGAGTATCATATCTGTACAAAGTTTGGAGGGGGCAGCAATTTTGCTTCTAATACGTTTTCCCCTGAAGCATGTGAAAAAGAAAATGTGAAACAGCGTGAATTATGTTTTCAGTTTTCTATTCATTTCATTACAGAAATTAAAGAAATCATAATTCTTGAAATACAAAGTTTCCAGAATTAAAACCAGAATTAGACTTTTGGAAAACAGTGCATGAAAACATGAACCAATCCCCCACCGCAGAAAGTGACGGAGTATCAAATCTAAATGGTAATGGCGTTATAATGAGGGACAATACTGAGAGTATCAAGTTTGCTTTTTGTCCTCCCAAAGCCAGGAAATTGACTTTGAAAGTGCTTTCAATTGCTAGAGCAAGAGTCTTGTTGCGGCCTTATTATTTTATGAATCCAGAAGCCCTTTCTTCTTAATCCTGCCCTACTTTTCTCCATTTATAAAGAACTCCCACTGGGAGTTTAAAAACAGGGCAGACTATTTGTTAAAAATCATTGTAAGCAAGTGAGCATGGAAGTAGAAGAAAGTCAGAAGTCTTTGAGAAATTCCACAATTGCTGAAGTATAATAATAATAATAATAATAATAATAATAATAATAATAATAATAATAATAATAATAATAATAATAATAACTGGCAGAACAAAGTTGAAGGCCTTTGTTTTAGCACAGTGATTCTCAACCAATGGTATAGGTACCACCAGTGGGACTAACTT
This sequence comes from Cryptoblepharus egeriae, assembly GCA_030015325.1. NCBI lineage: Eukaryota > Metazoa > Chordata > Lepidosauria > Squamata > Scincidae > Cryptoblepharus > Cryptoblepharus egeriae. The sequence continues at coordinate 187,699,797 of JAREYC010000001.1, read as the reverse complement.
GAGGCGGAGTCTCATGGTATTCATGGGACTCCCGAAAACCTACTGCCTTGCAGCAAGACCAGGAATGCAACATAACAAACAGCATCTGGAGTTCCAAAGCATGTGCTTCTGTACTTGAACAGGTTATTCCACCCACCCTGATCCTCTTATTGATATTTGTCACATTGCATCTGTCATACCAGCACAGAACTAATGGGCAATTATGTCATCACCAGTTACTTCCAGAGTCACTTGAAATAGATGTACCATGTGAAATGGTATGGTGTAGGTCAAACATTGGGAAACACTGGTTTCGAATGATCATTCAACAGTCCATTTGAATGTTTGTTTACAGGGTTTAATATGAAATGTGCTGCTTCAAGGTCAAATATTAGCTCAAGGAGCCATGTCTGTTTTCACAGAAAAATGCAAAGTACTGTATATCACAATCTGTCCTGTAACAGTGGAGTGGGAGCTGGTAACATTCTGCATTTTGAGAAGCCTAGCCTGATCCCCCCCCCAAACCCATTTTCAAGATGGACAAGTATGTGGAACTGATGGATGCAGAATTACTGCTTAAAGTATTTGCATACATTAAAAATTCAGTCAACTTTGTACCCAGGTTTGGGGGGACATGCTCCTGATTTGTCATTTTTAAAAACTATGCAAAGGGCAAAGGACCAGCAGGTACCAGGAGAGGAATAAGCAAGAGGCACTCTTTCAAGTGGGTGCTCCTCTTTTATTTAGCAGGGGAAGAGTAACAGGTCCTCCACACCCCAGCAATGTCTGTTCTAGTGGCTTTTGCTGGTGTTCTTTTTTGCGTTTTAGATTGTGAGCCCTTTTGGGACAGGGTACCATTAGCTTTTAATTAGCTATTATTATTTTTCCATTTTCTTTGTAAACCACTTTGTGAACTTTTTAGTTGAAAAGCGGTATAGAAATACTGTAGATAGACAGTATATGCTTTCTCAAGCCTGACATCCTCCCATGTCATTATGATAATCTTAGATTCAAGGAACAACATCTGAATGAGTTCCTCCTGCATTCCAAGCCTATGCATGCCTGGTAAAGGTGTCCCCTGCAGGTTACCCTGCTAGTTGTGACTGACTCTAAGGGCAGTGCTCATCCGAAGATGTCTCCGTGATCTTGTAGCCAGCATGACTAAATGCTAGAGATACATGGAACACTGTTACCTTCCCATCACTGGTACCTACTTACTGACTTGCATTTGCATGCTTTTGAACTGCTAGGTTCAGGATCAGGGCAAGTAACAGGAGCTCACTCTGTCGTATTGTATCGCACTTAGGTCAACCCCCAAGCATTTGACAAGCACAGTGTCTTTAACCACTGTACCACCACAGCTACCTGTGCATGTCTGCTTAGAAATAAATCCCACTGTACTTAATGGGTCTTATTTCCAGGTGAGTATGCATAGGATTCCAGCCTTAGGGCCCGGTGCAGTATACTAAAATCAGTGGGATTTGTACCATCCTGCAAAAGAAATCCCCTTCTCCTTTCCTGCATCCTTAGTTCCTGAGTCCAGCATTTGCACAGTGTAGGGTCCTGGATTTGTGTGTGTCCACGCACAAATAGGAGGATCTCGGGGACTGCACTGATGCAAGCCAAAGCCATTAATACAACATTATGTCAATGCCTTGTCTGAGTTGTTTTTAAAGATAGAGCTGTATATCCAGTAGTGGGCTTTGGGGGGGTTCTCACAGGTTCTATAGAACCCTTTGCTAATCTATCTAGTATTTATATACCGCTTTTCAACTAAAAAGTTCACAAAGTGGTTTACAAGAAAATGAAAAAATTAATAGCTAATTAATAGCTAATGGGTCCCTGTCCCAAAAGGGCTCTCAATCTAAAATGCAAAAGAACACCAGCAGAAGCCACATTGCTGGGGGTGTGTAGGGCAAGTTACTCTCCCCTTCTGAATAAAAGTGGAACACCTACTTGAAAGAGTGCCTCTTGCCCAGTTAGCAGAGGTTGCTAATGATTGCCTGGTTCTGAGAACTGGTTACTAATGGGACATAGAATCTGTAGAACCTGTTGTTAATTTAGGTTATTAGGACATAGAATCAGTTAATTGAATCCCACCACTGTATATAACCTTTACCTCTCTGTATTCTTCATCTCCATTTTTGCTGCCATTGTAGTATTCCAAGTGAATCGTTTAAAGGGAAGAAAAAAGCCATCTAGTCAATTGAATCCTTGCAGTGTGGCTTAAATCTGGCAGATCGACAACAAAGCAAAAACAAAGGGAAATTTCCAAGCAGACTCACAAAAATGCATTCAGCTATAGAAACATTTTTTCCTAATCGCTCACAAGCCTCATTAAAGACATGACCAATATCCCCATAAAACTACAATTTGAAAATAGATGCAACTTAGGGAAAACAGGATGGTGAAAATGTGGTGTTGCCCTATGGTGGGCAAAGGCTGCAATCCAAACCACACATTCCTGGGAGTAAGTACTATTAAACATATGAGTAGACATGCTTAGGATTGTGCTGAAAGGCTCTCCAACACTTTCAAATATTGTGGGATATAAATAAAAAAATTTCCCCAAGCACAGAACTCCAAATCAATTTTTTCCCTTGATCATCACCATGACATTTTTTCCCTTAAAGATGTTTTGCTTTAGCTTTTGTGTTGCTTTATATTAGGGTTTCTCAACCCCCAGTCCAGGGACCACTGGAGGTCCTTGGAAGCTGCTTGACCGGTCTGTGAGAGGAGTGCCTCTTCCCCTCCTCACAGGAGGAAGGCTCTGTTGGAGGACTGCAGCTTTGGAGGCCAATCCTATGCCTGTCTACTCAGAAATAAGTCCCACTGTAGTCAGTGGAGCTTACTCCTAGGAAAGTGTGGATAAGATTGCAACCTCAGAGCCCCATCCTATGCCTGTCTACACAGAAATAATTTCCATTATAATCAATGAAGGTTACTCTCCAATAAGAGTGATTAGGATGGCTTTGTGCATGTTCAGTGCATCCTTCATTGAAAAGGGTTGAAAATCCCTGCTCTGAGTAGACATGCATTAAGACCTTGGGCTCTCACCTGCCATCCTAAAGTTAGCAATAGCTGTATTTATTATAATGGAATTTACAGCTAGAGGCAGCTGTGCTGTGCTCTAGATGGGGGAGCCCTCCCTCCAGGTCACCAGAGGCAGAACTCTCCCCCCTGCCCCAGGCTGGTCCCTGAAAATTTTTTAACCCACAGAACCAGTCCCTGGAGCCAAAAAGGTTGAGGACCATTGCTTTGTATAACAGATCCAAATGACAATCTGATACACAAATCAGACTTTCATTAAGCAGCAATTCCTTCAAATGTATACATTACATGCGTCTTTCTTTTTCCTTCAAGCAGCTCACAGCAGTTTTGAAACTCATCACTCTAAAAAAGACAGAGTGTAAACTGAGATACAGTGACTTGCCCAAATTCATCCGATGAATTCCATAGAAGGGAAGGGTTTTTTGTCTGGGTTTCTCCAAACCCATCCAAACTTGAATTTAAAAACCAAATTTCCCCAAATTTAGAATAATAGAATCATAGAGTTGGAAGGGACCCAGTGGATCATCTAGTTCAACCCCCTAACTGTAGTAGGAAATCTTTGTCTTGTGGGGACACGGGTCTTGAACCCTAGCCTGGTTAACAGTGTCTTAACCATTTGCACCACTAGAGGTATAAGACCCAATATTATGGCGCAATGACCCACCGGTTTGGAACAACAGTAGAACTTAAGTGCATTTAATTTCACTGTTTTTAACACTGTACTGTCTTGAAATTTTAAAAAAAAATCTGAAATATAGCCTAATTCTATGCAGGATTGTTCAGTCAGGCGGGAAGCATCACAACAGATGAAGTTGCCTCCACTGTTGTAAAATGCAATTATTGGTGGCATGCACAGTGTTCCTCCATGTGGAAATAGTGGCTCCCTTCTTTCCCCTGCTCATTTGATCATTGGCTAAATATCCCAGAAATCTAATCCAAGTTTAGTGAAGGCCGTGCATATTACTTGCTTAACCACCGAGGGACAGAAATGAAGGTGTGCGTCAGTTGTATGGAGACCATATGAATCTGTTTCTCCGTGCCCAGCTGTATAAGGGAATTGTTATTATTTCAGTACAGGTATTCATTTCTGGTCAAAGGCATGGATTTCAATACCACCAACCATTGTTTCCCTTGGAGCGTGAAAGGGGAGGGAGGGAATGCTAAATCTCTCCTGCCAAGCCACAAAATCAGTTTTTGCTGAGAGAGATGGATGTATAATCCTTCAAGTATTTTAAAGGCACTTTCTGTTTCATAAAGTTTTCAGGCCTATAGGTGTCCATAACTAAGTATTTACAGTCCTGAGTGTCGCTTCTGATGTGTGAATTCAGTCGTCTACTTTAATCACAAGGTGGCATCCTGTTAATTCACAGGATGCTATAGCAGAAAGCGGCAAACCCACCATCTGACAAGTAGTTTCTCCCCAACTACTAGCTCAATAGTTCTCAAACTGGGGGCCTGGACCCCCTTGAGCAATTTGCAACTTGATTTCAGGGGGCTCACGAAATCCTGGGTGTAGCATCTTGGAATCTGATACTGGGCACTGCCATCTTGGAATGATGGGGCACTCAGGCTGCAATCCATATTTTCCTGGAAGTAAGTCTCATTGAACACAATGAGGGTTACTTCTGAGTAGACATGGAAGAGCTCTGGCATCACAGTGATGTCACTTTCTGTTTGATATCACTTCCGTTCATGATGTCACTTCCAGGTTGAGGACATCACTTCTGAGGTGTGTATGTCCCAGGTTGAAATGTTCAAGAATCACTGTACTAGCTGTTGTTGATCTCTGTGACTAACAAGTGCTTTTCTTTTTGATAATATACATATAGTTGTGGTGTTGTGTACTATAACTACTGTATTTACTCAAATCTAATGCTCACCCTTTTCAGCTGAATTCAGTCTCCAAAATCATTGTGCACTTTAGATTTTATGGTTGAGTAAATACGGTATTATGATTATAAGTATAGGGTGTACACTAGATTCGATGATGCATTAGATTCCAGTAAATATAGGTATATGTATATTATTCATAAACTTCCATCTGCCAATGATAGAACTGGTCTTGGTTAGAGGACTTCAGAGCGAGAAGGGAGTTTTTCAAAGCCACTGATATTTGGCAGTTACCTGTAGTTTCCTCTTTGTTTGTAGGATACATTTTTCAGACACCAATCCCTCCCACCAGTTTTTGTCTCCTTTCTAAAGCAACCATGAGGCTTCTGCTATACTTTCCGCTCCTCTGCTGCAGGAGGTATCAATCCAGTCTGTGAGTAAGCGTGCATAAGTGATGGGAGAATTCAAAGAATGAAGGAGTGGCATTCAAGGGAATTGGTTTTGATCTATAAAAAGATGGATAAAGTGTTGATATATTTAGATTTTTAGACTGACATTAAAAACTTTAAAAATAATTTTCAATTGTATCCTGAAATGTTGAATGTCTGTCTGATAAAGGCAATGGAAAAGGTAGCAACCCACTCTGGGACAAACGAAATACGTTTTCTATTATTTTCCACTTATGAGAAAAATTTCCAAAAATTCTCTCTCTCTCTCTCTCTCTCTCTCTCTCTCTCGGCAGCATCTGGAAACTATAACTGAATTGTATACTGGAAACTGTAGTCCTGAGGATCTTACTTAAAAGTTAACTCCATCAAAATCAATAGGACTTCAAAGAAAATATATTTAGAATGTGAATATAATATACCATTATTTTTCTGTTAGATATCTAACATGTGTATGAAAGCTGGCCCACCCAGAAAAGCACTTCACCCCTTCTGTGATCCTACCTTATTACTCTGAAGTAAAACACATTGTTTTCAACAGGTTGTACTCACTGTTTAGTGTGACTACTATGCTTCTCACACTTGACCCCATGAGAAGACCCATCGAACACAGGGAGAGTCATAACTTCCTTCCTTCTCAGGAATGGGCGGTCAGTGTTTTACAGACACCCTGCATTCTCTATTTCCAAACTCTCTTCCACTTTAATGTAGAAGAGTAGTCAACACATGAAAATAGATGTACAGTGGTAGCTCACGTAACAGAATTAATTCGTTCCAGAGGCAGTTCCTTTACGTGAAACTTTCTTTACGTGAAGCGGATTTTCCCATAGGAAATAATGGAAACGCAGATGATTGGTTCCACAACCCCAAAAATATTTATATAAAAATATTAACTGGATGTAAAAATGATGACAAAACACTGTAATTGAATTCAAAACATGCATTCAATGGGCATGATCCTATGAAGTCTACTTAGGCTGCAATCCTAAAGACACTTTCTAGGAGTAGGACCCATTGATCACAGTGGGGCTTACTTCTGAGTAGACATGGAGATCCCCTGCATAGAACAGGATGATGTGCATGATGCATAAAGTCTACTTAGGCTGCAATCCTAAAGACACTTTCCTAGGAGTAGGACCATTGATCACAGTGGGGCTTACTTCTGAGTAAGCAGCAGCAACTTTTCCATTCTGGTAATCAGAGCTGCTTTGCCTGCACATGGAGGAGGAAAAGTTGAGCCTCTGCCTGGTCTGGCTCCCCTCCTCCTCCTCCTCCTCCTCTCCCTCTCCTCCCCTCCTCCTCCTCTCCTCCCCTCCTCCTCCAGTGAGCCCAGTAGCCTGACTTACTGAGGCTCTGGGCTGGGCTGCAGGAAGAAAAAGAGAAGCGAGGTGCTCAGGCTGCTCCTCCATGGCGTCCTCCCGGTGGTGTGCGCCTGTAAAAATGGTCCCCCTTAAAGAGCCAGCTTTCGTTACCCGCATTTCATTTCACTACTGGAGACAGAGCCCCAGGTACCAGGAGCTTTCGTTACCAGGAAATTCCGGTACGTGGGGCATTCTTTACCCGAGGTACCACTGTACTGGGATGTTTCGTGCGCAACTGTGAAAACATGGGATTCTAAATGAGATGGTATATATGTGTATAAATTCTATGCCCTACGCTGATTTCAGCTAAGAAATTATTGGAAAAATCGGTGCAGCTCCCTTGCCAATCCCAGTTAAAGCAAGCCTCTGTCAGTCTTGAAAGACTATGGTATCGTGCTCAGCGCTGCATACACTGCATGCGAAGCACAAAAGCCTGGGTTGGATTGTTATGGAGGATAGGCTGTTACCCAAGCAGCAAATCCCCCCTCTCCATGCCACTGAATTAGTCCAATGGAAAGGCAGAGCCAATACGATTGGATCCAGCTGGCGTCGCAGAGCTGGACTAAGGACAGGAGCTCACCCTGGCTTGTGGGGCCGACCCGGGTCTGGAACCCTGGGCTGCTGGTTAACAGCCACTTGCGCCACCCACACCCCTGTTACATCCACAATCCCACCCACAATCCCACCCACAATCCCAGTTACATAACCAGGAAATCGACTTTGGTCACCATAACCATACTGGTACTCATGTTAAGTTACATTCCATGCTGCTACTTAAACCTCTTCCTCTTCCATCCATGACCACAATATTTGTGAACTAGAATCCTATGTGATGTCTTGCCTCTTTTGGCCAGCTGGGCAATGCAAGCTGCTAATGAAAGCATTATGCCTGCAAATAGCCAGTGGAAGCCCAACTCTTTTGTCACTAAGCATCAGAAAATGATTAGCACTCAGTTCCGGTTGTTTCATTTTCTTGCAGATGCCTTGGATCAAATGTGTCTTTTTTCTGATACAGAAATGGATTGCAGGTTGCGTGGCACTGAGATAATTTTTTTTTAAATTAAAATTCTAAAACTGGCTGGGCCTTCGCTGTTGATTTATTCAGTCACTCTTGTCTCCAGCTGAAAAAGATGGAAATCACCCCAAACGTGAAGGTTGTTAAGGTTGGTTGCTGGCATGCCCCACTGCCTTGTTGCCATGAAAGCAGTTAATAATACCTTTATTTAAAATTGAAATTAACCAATTGATCCTTTCAGGCTTTTTGTGAAATGCCAAATCATGCCACAGAATATCAAAGGCTGTTTTGTGCTTATAAATAAATTAGGCCAAGCTACAGCTTCATAGATTTCATATGAAGTAACTGAAGTACATATGAAGTAATCCAAAAATATTTGGACCACTTGGGATCTGCAACAGTACAGTATGAAGAAAAATGTGCTTGCAGCCAAAATCCAGTTTTCCCTTATGTGATAAAATCAGATCAACTGGGGTTTTTTCTCTCTCTCCTGCAATGCATTATTAGATTTGCAATTAGGGTTCCGGTTCCTAATTAAAATGATTCAAGTTGCCTCAACTTCAGGGGGTGGAGCTTCCTTCAGTTGGTTGATAGATATGGTAATTCAACTCCAGGTTATTCATGGCAGAAATGGGGAAAATATTTTGTATGCCACTTGCCCCCAAAACCAGAGTAACTATGGGAGCACGTTAGAGACTTTACGTGCACCCGTAGTTACTGCACCATCTAGTGAAAACCTGTGGGAAATTCATATTGGAATTCACAGTAAGTTGTTCTTACACCGGAGCAAGGACTCTCTGTAGTTACTCTGGATTTTGCCCTTAGGCTAAAGAAAGTGAAGCTCCTCCATCTAAATTTGCCTTAAACTGAGAGCCCAATTCTTGGCGTGTCTACTCAGAAATATGTCTCAATATAGTCAAAGTTTTAGGTAAGATAGGATTGTGTCCTTAGCCGAATCACTCAAGTCATATAGTTCTGTACTGACAATACTGAATGATGTTTGCACATCACAGTTTATTTTTTATTTGTGATTGGGGAGTGGACACTTTTCCTGGAGATATCCAGAACAGAATTTGGGCCCTTTGACACACGCAGCCTGTGCTCTTCCTGTGCCTCATTCCTCCCCCCAAATACTGTGTAGCCCAACTGGCTGCCAAATGGTTCTCCTCTAGGCACCTGCTTAGCTTGATTTTGTGTACAGGTTTAATGAGGACTTGTCCTGGGTTTGCTATGCAGTGTTTCAGTGTGGAAAACTTGAGTAAAAGACACTTGTGTTGACCTGAGTTTAAAATAATCAATCCTTTGCAAGAAAAACTCAGATGCTAACTGGGCGAATTTACTGGGCAACCCCTGCTAACTGGGCAAGAGGCACTCTTCCAAGTGGGTGTTCCTCCTTTATTTAAAAGGGGGAGAGTAACTGGCCCTACAAACCCCAGCAATGTCTGTTCAAGTGGCTTCTGCTGGTGCCTTTTTGCATTTTAGATTGTGAGCCCTTTTGAGACAGGAACCCATTAGCTATTAATTAGCTATTAATTTTTTCATTTTCTTGTAAACTGTTTAGTGAACTTTGTAGTTGAAAAGCAGTATATAAATAATGTAGACAGACAGACAGACAGACAGACAGATAGATAGATAGATAGATAGATAGATAGATAGATAGATAGATAGATAGATAGATAGATAGATAGATAGATAGGAACTGCTTTGTGAACTTTTTAGTTGTAAAGCAGTAGATAGATAGATAGATAGATAGATAGATAGATAGATAGATAGATAGATAGACAGATAGACAGATAGATAGGAACTGCTTTGTGAACTTTTTAGTTGTAAAGCAGTAGATAGATAGATAGATAGATAGATAGATAGATAGATAGATAGATAGATAGATAGATAGATAGATGTTGATGTGCTGTTTAGTGTATCCAGAAATATGCATAATTTTGTAAGCATCTGTGCCACAGTACATTCATGTGACAACATTGCTATTTAAGGAAGACTTGAACCCATTAAGTGGTCCTAGATTTTCAATTCGCCTTCAAAGTATAACATGGAGTCACTGATGTCTGAAATCAGCCTGCTTTGTTGACTTGACATGTAAATCTATTTTGGCTGACAGGTCTGGCAACCAAAATAGTTATGGAAATACACCCACAATGTACGTGAAATAGTAGAAACTGCTTCATAATTGTAGCTCCTCTGCACAGTTCTCAAGGGATAACAAGGACAGGGTTATTATTGATGATGTTATATATTGCATTGTTTAATGTATATTTTGGGGCTTGCTAGAGAATATGCATCATTCTCCCGATCCAGCTGAACTAAATGCCAGCATTGTACATTCAGTGGAAAAATATAGAGTTTCACCAAGCAACCTCTATCATCAGCTCAAATACAGAATTAAATCCTCTCAGATTTCTCAGGATTTCCTGAGAAAGGCTAGGAAAGGGATTGGGTTTTCAACTCTGGTTTTATTATTTCAAAAAGAAACCCAAACTATCTTTAAACAATATCAGTCTAACATTTATTTTCAGGTGGCTCCCCATTCATTTCAAGGTGTATTTTATTTTAAATATATAGACTTGATGACTGCCACTGGGAAATTCTTGCAGATCTGTACTTTTAAAAGGTTACCACAGTTTGTATACACCGGTAACCATCATAGTCAATGGGATTTACTCCCTGATAAACATGAATTGCAGTTTTTGGGGCTGTTTGGAATTTTTTTAAAATAAAAGCAGATATCATTTCTATAAAAAGCTAGTGAAGAAGGATTCTTCTTTATTTTAAATACATTTTTAAACTTATTTAATTAAAACTTTTAATTTACTTACATACTGTATATAAGCCGTGTATAAGCCGACCCGCATATAAGCTGAGGCGCCTAATTTTACCACAAATACTGGGAAAACTTATTGACACGAGTATAAGCCGAGGGTGGGAAATGCGGCAACAGCAGGAAAGCGTGGCCGGCCTTGTAGCCTCAGGGCCCAATCCTGGGCATGTCTACTCAGAAGTAAGGCCCACAAAGAAGTACCTGAGTCTGAAGAGGGGCTTGGCTGCAGTGGGCTCCATGTCTTGCTGCTGCGTGCCTCCTCCGCAGACCGGAGAGCCAGCGCCAGCAGCTGGAGAGGCTGCAGAGTCTCTGAGGGCGCGCACTGGAGGTTGCGCCCATCAGTTTTCTTAATTTTTTTACTGATCCACGTATAAACCGAGGTGGGTTTTTGGGCTCATTTTTTGAGCCCAAAAAACTAGGTTTATACGCGAGTATATATGGTAATTAGATTTGAGTTTTGTCATACGAGTGTGGGAATGTTAAAAATTTTCTGCTTGATGATGTCACTTCCAGGCATGACATCACTACCATATTAATGACATCATTTTCAGTGAGTCATATTTTCATTCTAAATAGTGGATGATAAAAAGTTTGAGAACTGCTGTCTTAGAGCAATTCTCCATGGTTGGTTGTGGTGCCTGTTGCTGTTCTCTTTATATGGTCTGCAGTGGTGGGCTGCAAACCGGTTAACAACCGGTTTGGAGCCACCACTGAGCACTGCACATGCACCAACCTTAGCACATGTGCAGTGCGTCTCCTGATGCCAACTGGCGTCATTTCAGAGCTCAATCTCTTCTTAGCCACTAGAAACATTAAAGCATTTCTTTCTTACATATATTTTCCCCATTTGGCTGTATAATAGGAGAAACAAAACTGCAACAAATTAAAGGGATTTAATGTCAATCTGAAGGTCTGCAAGTTGGTGATTCGAGACCTAAGAACCATGCAAACAGAGTGAGCTCCCATTATTTGTCCAGCTCCTGCCAATCTAGCAGTTTGAAAATACAAGTAGATAGGTACTTCTTCAATAGAAAGTTAACAATGTTCTGGGCACCTTTGGCATTTTACTTATGCTGGGCACATGACCATGGAGACATCTTTGGACAACGCTGGATCTTCAGCCTTGAAATAAGTATCTATCTGAAACTGCTTAGAGCTGGTCACAACAAGCAGAGAAACTTGCAGGTGACACCTTTACTTTTCAAATATAACTGAACAATCTTACTGGCCTGTTCTTGAAAGCTTTGGAGCTCTTCTTGGGTCTCTATAAGAAAGGGAGAATAAGATCTAGTGCCCGCCATCAGAACTGGGTCCATGCCCTCCACAGTCTCCCATCCCCATTACCCCCTCCCTAATTTTCATACCATGAGGCATTTTAGTGAATAACACCCATCTAGTTTTACCCCCTTCCCCAGGCTGAACATTTGACCGGGATTCCCCAGATAACTCCGGTAAAACTGGGGGTGGGTGGGTCTACTGGGGAGTAGGAAACCCTCCCCATTCACCAGGATTTGGGCCTGGGGCTGGCAGCCATTTTATTTATTGTGCACTTCTGCGCTTGGCTCTGGGAGTCTCCCAGATCGGGAACACACTGAGGCGGGACAAGGAGGAAGATCCTCCCTGCCTTGTGGCCAGCAGCAGCAGCACACCTAGGCTGCAACTCCTCCAGGGCCTCTGTGGCCCCTGCAGCACCCTCTGTACTGCCTCTGCTGGCTCTCCGGCCAGCTCAGATCTCCAGCACTTCTTATCCTCCCTTTCCAGCCAGCCATGCCACCTCTGGGACCTCTCCTCTCTGGCCAGCCCTGCTTCTCCTATAGCTGTTACGCGCTGCCTCTGTGGCCCCTGCAGCACCCTCTGAGCTGCATCACAGCCTCCCGCTGAACTAGGGGCAGGAGAAACAGGGCTGGCCAGTGAGGCTGCGGTGCAGTGCAGGAGGATCCCGTGTCTCCTACATTGCCTCTCCTCCCCCTCCATCTTGCCACCCCACCCCACCGGCCAGCTAGGTCTCCCACACTATCTCCGCTCCCTCCATGCTTCCCTCCAGCCATGCCGCCTGATGATGAGTGTGTGTATGCACGTGAGTGTGCATGCGTGGAGTGTGTTTATGTGCGGTTGCATGCATGGAGTGTTTGTGTATATGTGTGTGTGAGTGTGCATGCACGGGTGTGTGTGATTGCATGCATGGAGTGTGTGTGTATGTGTGTGATTGCATGCGTGGAGTGTTTGTGTATATGGGTGTGTGTGATTGTATGCATGGAGTGTGTGTGTATGTGTGTGATTGCATGCATGGAGTGTGTTTGTATATGTGTGAGTGAGTTAATGCACGTATGGGTGGTGTGTGAGTGCATGCTATATGTGTGTTTGTGTATGTGTGTGAGTGCATGTCAGATTCATGGACTGTATGTTGAAGTCACTTGCATGGCTTGTGTTGCTGCAAACTGCTTTGAGGGTGTCTTACATGTCTGGGTCAGAATCATGTATGCTAAAGGTTTTCAACACTGAAAACCATTAAAAATTTCAAGGGTTGAAATTAAGTACAGGAAACCAACAGGAGTATTTTTGCTTTGTTTTAACATGTCCTACATTTGTCCTACATTTTCTTGGGGTGTCATATTTTTTTTAAACAGGTAGGAATTTTGGCTTAGGGGACAGGAATTTTGGGGAACTTGGGGGAAAATTTTAGGTTTGGCATCTGGTCACCCGGCCCTTCCCACTCTTTTCTGCCTTCCACCACCTCTCCTACTGCTCTTCCTGACATATCTGCTCTGGTGACAGAGCTGACAACACACTACTACTGAAATGCAAAGGGTACAAAGACAAGGATAAAATGCTGTTAGCTGATGGCTGAATAATGGCTGAATATTCTCTGTAGCCCAACTGCAGAGATTCATAGGGCAGGAGAACAGAGAAGAGAAGCAAAGGGGAGGCCGTTCTTTCAATAAATGTGGAATTGAAAATTCGTACCTGCATATGGCTGAAGTCTTAGCTGCTCTCAAAATATACACTGAAATGCCTACTGGTATGGAAAACAAATCATGACTAACTGTGAAAAACTCAGTAAAATGTTGATGACTTTTACACTTGGGCCTTGGTTGTCGACAACTAAGGCTGCAATCCCATTTACCCTTACTTGGGAGTGAGCCTGTTGCCTTTAATGGGATTTACATCACATCAGAAAACTCCTTTGCTGGTTGCAAAGAGGAGCAGAGGTGAAGAATCCATTGCTTGGGTTGAACTTTGTCAGCTAGTATTTTCCCAATTTATGGTTATGGTGCCCTTCTTTTGTGATGGCCTCTTCTTCCTAGGCTGCTGCTCTTTTGGACAAGATATTGTGAGAATCATGTGACATCTTGCACAATTCAAAATGGTGCATCCAGGAGACGGTGCTGGGTCATCCTGTGGTACCAGTTTGAGTTTGCTGTGGTGTCCTCCAGAGACAAGCAATGAGCTCCAGGCCAGGGGAGGCAACGCATACTCATTCTCCCTCTTTAAGTTCAGTCTCTGAAACACACCCTCCCTCCCCTTCAGAAATATGGTTGCTGTCAAACCTATGGTTGCCGACAAGTTGATGGGATTGGCCATTGGCTGAGGGCCCATACCCTTAAAGGTACTCTGGTGGGTGATTCATCCTGTGAATTCTTGGGGTTAGTGACCATAATAGCACCCAGTGCATCATCAGTGTAGTCCGATGAAAGACTTTATCTAAAGGGTTCAATCAGACCATCACTGTTCTTTATGATAAAAATAGTGGGCTCACTCCAGATGAGATACTGTGACACAAGTCTTGTTCTACCTTATGGCCCCAAATATTGGGCAAAGAAACAAAATTAGGATTATTCCAAAGCCGTACTTATTAGCCAAACATACTCAGGAGATTTGGAATAGCAATGCATGCTGTTCTGCTTTCCTTTTCAGTGCTGGGTAGATTAAAAATTCAGAATGCTGCCATTCAGTCCTTTACTACACAAGTTAATCAAATCCCATCTATACACACTGAATAAACTTCCAGAGGGAAAGGAATGAATCACGTCTGCACTGTGGTATGTCCATTAGACTGGACACCAGCCCATTAATTAAACTGTCCATAGACATATTGTCTGTGCTTTTCTATTTATTTTCCACTGTAATCCACTAAGAGAGAGAGAGAGAGAGAGAGAGAGAGAGAGAGAGAGAGAGAGAGAGAGAGCAGCCTGATGATAAATGTGTTTATAGACTGGGCTTGGGTTGGCGTTTTAAATTCCTTTTAGCTGTGAACAATGCCATGACTTCACACATTGGCTGCACAGTAGAAGGGGAAAATAATAGTGCCAGAAAGCTGCATCAAGCAGTGTGCACTTAGCAATGATGCCGGTGTGCCTGGAAGATCCATATTGTCCACCTTGGGAATGCTTATTTATTACAAGTAGTGGCTGCTCTTTGTCTGGAAAGCTCATAGCTGCTTAAGGGGTGAGGTAAGTCCTGATCCAGAGATGGACCTGGCCAAGATCTGCTTGGTCTGAGTATCAACCATTCTTTGGGACTCTACAAAACATGTTGAAGCAAGAGGCATGTTGAGATATTCAAACGACCATTTCAAAGTGCATTGGGAGTTTAAATATTTTCTGTTATCACAATCCTAGGTAGCTGTCTAAATTGGGTTCTCCCATACCTTGAAAATATAATGTCAATATCTGTGTATTTTCTCTGCATTCCCAACCTCCACTTAGGTCAGCATATGTCCGGCATAAGTCCTGTGCTGACTGGGGGGTGTCACAAAAGAGCAGTGACACTTCTGTCCCATTCCACAGGGGGTTAGGCCAATGCACAGGCATACACCGAGCTCCCCACACCATCATGGGAAGATATGCCAGGTGAGTTAGACCAGCCTAAATTGGTTAGGATGTTAGCCTATGTACATGCACAGAGAAATATTGTAAGTTCAGCTGAAATCCAGTGAAACCACTCTGCCAATGGAGATGGGCCAGTGTAGTGTTGGGATATGCCAGTGCACTGTTGTGCTGATATATACTGGTAACATCATAGCAACTTTACTGGTGTAGGACCCAAAACTAGGTGCTTTTTCAGGGGGCAGGAGCTAGTGAGCTGCTCATCAGCCATGAAAATGTTGTACAAAACCATGTACCATTCAAAAAGCTTTGCAACTTCTGTTCCCAAACTCCTTTGGGGACCTAGAAGGAGTGTAAATACTGAACCAATATAGCCTTTTATGATATTTTTCCAGTGTTAATTTCCTGTTTCATTTCAGGATTGGAAACATCCTAGATTCCAAAACCCATTTCAACATAGCCAGCTATTGTGATTATTCTTCACGTTGGACTATAAAACATAATGAAAATACTTGCTAGTCAACAAGAACTTGAAAAAGAGATTTGGAAATAAGATATGGTTTCAAATGGAAGGTGCCCAAAATAAATTTCCCCTTTTCACCATCTTTTCTAATAGAGGAATCAAATGTTTCTTTCATAAGTTTTCACAGGTTAGTAAAGTTATTCCTGTGATGTTTTCTGATCTTGTTTTTAACGGTTTTGTCAATTGCTGGAAATCATTGTGTTGCAGCAACACAGTGTGCGAAACAAAAGAATAGGTGTGTGCAGGACTGAATTATGTGTTGTTGAACATCACACTTTGCTTGCCACATGTTTCTCTTAGGTCCCATGTAAATGTGAGCACAAGCTATTTCTGCCCAATGCTGCATATATGCAACAGAGATCAAATATGTACACCTGTGGGTTGGGCAAAAATGGGTATAAAATATTACCCTTGTGGAGATCAGCATTGCAGGCTGTGACTGAAACTGTTGCTTAAGATCTCTTTTTTCCAGACTTGATTTAATGTTGGAAATTTCCAGAAGCCTCATTAAAATCTCCAAGATTGCTTTCAGGAATCATCCAGAGCAGTTATTTTCAAATTTTTTTCATCTCATGGCAATATTGGGATCAGGCTGTGATGCAGCAACCTGATTACCACTTTCCTGGGAATAAGCACTATTGAACATAATGGGACTTCTGAGCAGGCATGCAAAGGATTGTGCAATAGGCGAAAAGAAATATAGAAAGAGCTCTGAATCCCAAGGTGTTTTTTTAATTCTTTAGGCTGGGCTGTATTTATTGACTGTTTTAAATCTGAATATTTTGGGGTACATATTGCGTTTTTCTTTTGGTGATGACTAGTGAGTTTAGCATCACTGGAAGGTAAGATAGAACAATTTTTTAAAAGCTCCAATAACCCAATTCTGCTGCTCTATTGATTATACGCAGTGTCTATTTCAGAATTTCATCATGTACGGTCCAAAATGAATTTGAGAATGTATAATCCTTTGTACTGATATTGCAGAATTTATAATCAAACTGAGCTGGTAGTTGTAATTGCTCAGTATCACATTGCACTGACACTTCTTCAAAGCCAGAATCATCTGCAATCTGAAGATGAACATATGTAGATATAAGTCCAATTAAATGTCATGATACCTAGCTCTGTACAAGCTTCTCGCCCCGTACATTTAATATCTAAAGACATTTATACAGTACCATGACTGTGGGCACAGTCCAACCAAAGTAATCCACTTAAGTTTCACTGATTTCAGTGGGAAAGTTTTAAACGTGTGCTTACCTCTCCTATGAAAATCAATGGGTTTTATGCACTTAGGCTGAAGCCTGTCTCATTGCTGTCATTTTGGGCTATTTGATTTGTCAGTTCTATAAATGCTGTTATGACAAATAAAGCCCTTGGAACGGTTTTAAATGTAGTGTTGAACTAGTGACAAAAAGAGCATGTCACAGTACTGTAGATTAGGATCTGGACTCCAAAATCAATTAACAGTCCATTTTTTTTCCTTCTGGTGTTGGTTAAACAGACATGATCTCATGCTATTGCATGGCAGTTGCAAGCAAAACACTTCAAAAGTGATCAGACATATTACAAACATAATCCAGAAATAAAGGCAGTTTTCGCAACTGGACAGGGCATAATTTTCATATGAAATGCCAAAAGCCTTAGGGCTATCCATGTTTTTCATGTTTTGAGGGAAACTGTTTCCTTTGTATTATTTCTGGATATTTTATCCTGCAAAGATCTCAGGTTGTGTCAGCAATGCACATTAGTTAACTTCTCTCAGCATTGCTTATGGCTCCTTTGTGGGTTTTGATGCCTTCTGTATCCATTGTACCAATACTAGGAGAACATAATCTCTCTTCATAAACTATATATGATCCAGGGAAATTACGAGGCACACATGAGTCCTACTGAAATAACTGAACCAATGTGCTTTAATTTCACTGATTCCTTGTAATGTTTGAGACAGTTCCCACTGGGTCATTATAGGGCAACAAGGTTCTTTCTGGTCTTTCTGCAAGTGCAACCAGGAAGATATCTGATGCTGGTTATCCTAGTGGTAAATTGGGGGTTGGCAAGGAAGATTCAGGGTGCCCCTCACCCCAAATGTGCCACCACTGCTGCTTCCTTTCAGCCTGCTGCTGACATAAGCCACAATGATCTGCTTCCTTATCCTGCTCCTTGTGGAATTTTCTCAAAACCAGAAGTGCAGGACTTAACTTGTACGTCAGCCAAATGTTTGCGTGTCATTTGTATGTCAGCAAACATCCGACATTTGCACATATAAATAAATGCCAACACTTTAAGCCAATACTTCTGAGTTTGGGAAAACCATGAGGAGAGTCAGATTTGGCATGGGGACAGATTTTCAGTGTACACTGCTTGAACCACACATGTTCCTTCCCTTGTCATGCTGCTACTGCTAGCTTGGGGCTTCCATGCTCACACACTGTTGTTCACAAGCTGTGCACTGTCAAAGCAGCAAACATGAATGCAGCTGATGGCCTTACACGGGTCAGAATAATGTCATCATATAACTGGGCTGTGAATGGGTTTTTAAATCTATTAAAGTTTGAAAATGCTTAAATTACCAAGATCAGGTCCAAAAAGTCTGTTTAGTTGCCAGTACATGCTACTCACTATTGGTATTGCAACCTAGAATATTATCTGATATTACTGAACAAATTATTAATTAAAATCCCGAAGCCTAGAATCAAAAGCCCAACATATAAAAACCTTTCCTGTAGTAAAATAATGAATTCATTGTCCCTGCTATTCTCAGCTTGTTATCCCTTTCTACCCTTTATCTTCCATCAGTTCTTGTGGAGCTATACTGTAGTACAATCCTATGAATGCTTACCCACTGAGTCCAAAGAAGCTTCCATTTAGGTTAGTGGATCTTGGGTTGCAGCTTTCAGCCTAATCCTAATTAAAGGACTTATGAACTGAAGACTTATTAATTATGACTTCAGCACAGGAAGAGAACTTGGAGGTCTCCCCAGAGACCCAGCAGCTACTATGGGGTCACTCCGTCTAGTGCTAGCAAAATCACTGGTGCAAATTTGAGCAGTCCTGTGTCAGAAAATCAGGCCCTACATAAAATATGGCCATTGCATTGAATACGTCAGTAGCCACTGCCACTTTTCATTTCCCCTCCTGGACCCGACCCACCTTCTCACTGCCATTCCCTTCATGCCACCATTCATGCCACCATACCCTTCATGCCACCATTCCACCTTTCCCTCATCCAGGGTGATCATATGACTGGAAATTTCTGGACTTGTCCTCTTTTTTAGTCTCCTGTCTGGGAGTCCTCCAAAAGAGCTTCATTGTCCTCCATTTTGGCTTCATTTTAGAACTTTGCAATAGTGTGCAGTACCCCATCATGTCATATATAATTGGATTCATATTGAAGAGCAGAATCCAAAGCAAAAACTGGTTGAAATATCTCCTTCCTATCAAATGTTAAGTGCAAAAATGGATTGAGCTCTATGGGAAAGTGAAAGTGACCAATATAGCAGCTTTACTCGTGAGTTGGCAAATGTACCATCGCCTGCCGCAAAGGCCAGGCTGAGCGGAATCCTAGACCTTGTCCTCCTTTTGAGGTTTGGGCATCTGGTCACTGGCCCATGATGAGTCTTCCTGCAGACCTTGGATTGGTGCCAGTGGACTGGCATAGGCCTTTCTGCCACACCACTTTCCACTGTGCTGCCACTGTGTGACTTGTTGCACATTTGCAATAGTGTGTAATGTCTTATCAGCACAAGGCCAGATGGGATTGCACTGTTAGCCACCTTAACAGCTCCTTGGGATAATGCTGCTGAGGAAACGTTTGGAACTGAATTATGGTCAGCCCACTAACCAGGAGGAATGTACAGCTTCCGGAGCAGACAGATAACCTCATCAACTTTGTCTTGGCAAGTTGTATCCCTTGTCCTGTGATAGATCATACACCAGCACACAACACTCAAAACTCTGACAGATGGAATGGGGAAAGATGCTAACATCTGGTATGCATATGATTGCCTGATGCAGGTGTCTCTGCATAACATAACCGTCCCTTAGACTTCTTATACAGGTGTCTGGATCTGCCAACAGCCAATGCCCCAGGGCAGGAGGAATTTCCTTCTTAACTTTAGTCATGTTTTGGCTCCAACTTGTATTATTGTACCATTCACTTTCATCATCTCTATTTTTACAAAGCCCAATGGCTCAATTGTATTGCGGGCATACTGGAGTGGATCTTATAATCTTGAGGTGCCACTGCTGAAAGTGCAACTCACATGATAACTGGGCTCTTCCATATCTTGAAAATATATGATCGATATTTGTGTTTTTACCCACACCACCACGTGAAGATATGCCAGCTGAATTAGGCCGGCCTAAAGTTAGGCCAGCCTAAATTGGTTAAAATTACACCCTGAGGGTAATTTCTTTCCTAAGTAAGAAAACTTTCTTACTGAGTGCCACTTTCTTTCCTAAGTAAGTAAGTAAGTAAGTAAGAAAAAAGAAAAAAATAACATTTTTTTTCTCAGCATTCATCATGAATGATATTTGGCCCTGTATATGAAATGAGTTTGACACCTGTGATTAGTAAGGGGTCTATTTTTAATTCTAGTAATCCCAAACCAATTTAGAATAAGTTATGGTGGAAGGAGGGGCAGGAATGAGAAAGAATAACATCCCGTCAACTAACCCGACACAATTCATGTCAACAAATCCAGAAAAAATAACACTCACTGCACTACACATATGAAAATATCTTCATTAATCACTAAAAAACAGCATTTAATACACAACTGTAATGTCACCTGAGGAAAAATTGACAAACATTGGAGTGGAAATCTGAATTATTAGGAACAAATGAACAAGTGGATGGGGTTAACTCTCAAGAAACGGCTAGAGTAGAACTGCCTCAGGTGTGAAATTCCTATTTCTTTACACAGCTGGATGCTGAACCATCAAGTTCAGTAACATCTCACAGCCCCCCAATATGGCTGTTTTTGAATGACGCTCTTGCCCAAAAATTTTGTGCCCCTCTTGGCAAAATGGGGTGGTGGGACAGCTGCTGCAAATCTCTGTTCATGTGTACAAGAAATAGTTTGCCAAAGAAAGTGTTTTTAAAAATGAGAGACAGAAATGCCTGAGAGAAGGGGCTTCCGTAGTTTTATTGCCTCTTGTAGCATTTTAAATGCCTTGCCTTCCTCAGTTCCTTACTTGTTGGCACTTGGCCTTATTTAATTAGTGCCATTTTTTAAATGTATAGTAATAAATGATCCTGTACAGAATAAGATGGAAAACTCTCTTTTAGAGTCTCACCAGTTCACTTGATGCAATGTTTGGATAACAAGAGTGAATTAAGATATTTAATCTGTTACATAATTGTATTAAATGTTTTGATAGTTTAATGTACCAGTGTAACCCTTAGATGCCTATCCGGATCCAGAGTCCGGAAATGCAAATTTATGCAAATTGCCCCGTCCTATTCCCGGTGGCTCTGCTGGGTGCAGCGGCACCAAAATGGCTACTACTACATCCAGCAGCACCACCAAATCCACCAGAGGTCTCATCAGGGAAAGTCTCATGTCCCAAAATGGAGCTTCTCAGGTCTGCACCAACTATTTTGCCAGCATAGATGTGAGAGCTTCCTTGTCAGGTTTTGTACCCCAACACAAAGGATAGGATATGATGGAGCAGAGCTCCAGGCCTGTTCCTGCTCCTGTTCCCCATCCCATTCTACCCACTCCCTGCCTCTGCCCCCCAAATCTCATGCAGCATTGAGGCTGAGAACCAACTGATTCTGGCCCAGCGTCATGGAAATGCTTTGTGCATGTTTATGACACCCAGTGCCAATGCTTGATCTGCTTAGGATTGGGAACTTAGGGAATCCAAACAAATGAACTTAGGGTGCATTCCTAAGAAATTTTAGGCTAGGCTAACTCACTTCACCTAACTTTCTGCGATGGTGTGGGGAGGTTGGCATATGCCTTTGCATTGGCCTAACCCCCTCTCCCCAGAGCAGAAGTGTCTTACTGCACTTAAGTGACACTCCCAGGTCATTACAGGACTTATGCCAGCACTTAGGGTGGCCTAAGTGGAGGTTAGAAGCAGATTAATTAGAGCAGGAGACAAACATTATTTGCCAAACACATGTTACAGATCACTGATGAAACGTCTTTTTCGTCTCACATTTTAAAGAAACATCCTGACGTGTGGGCTTTAAGAAATTCTGAGACACAGAACTGTGTTTATGTCTGTTGGTCTCCATCTACCTACTTTATTTAGTTTTATCCTTTAAGTATCTCTATTGGAAAAAAAATCCACTGATGAGATGAGTGAAGCAAACAGATAATCTTGGTAAAAAGGAAAAATAGGGCTTATCTAGGATGACTATGAAACTGTAAAAGACTGCTTGCCATGATTGCTGAGCAGCTCTCAGCTGCTATACCATTTCTCAAGTTGTATCCCAAGTTTTAATGAAAGTCATAACAAATATTTCAACTGATTCTTGCTATTACAAAGGTCACCCCATTTCCAGCTTATTTGTCCAGCAATGATGCTGCATTTCATGTATTTACACAAGGTTCATCTGGAGGCTACAGTTTTCATATCTACGGCATAATCCATTCAAACGTGAGCACTTTTAAATTCCCAGTAAGATAGCCTTGTATCAAGTGTCATGAAAATGAGGTATTTCCTATTTGCAGGCTGTTTCCTGTTGAAGCAGTGCACAGAAATGCCCTTCTCCTGCTTTTGAAAGGAATCCAGATTCAGGCTTTGATGGGCCTCCAGCAGAAGGGAGTTCCAGGCTTTTCTAACACAGCTGGACAACTATGATCAAATAACGTAATGCACTTTACATGGAGCTGTCCATACAAGCAAGTCAAATGCTGCAGTGGGTACATCATGCAACTGCCTCCTTTTTGAAAGATATTGAGAAATACGAACATTTCCAACCAGTTTTGCAGCAACTGGTTTCAGGCTCAATTCAAGATGCTGCTCTTGAAAGCCTGGAACCAACTTGGCTTTCATGGCCCCATCCTAATTTCATAATATGATCGCAGATCTCATGATTTGCCGTCATAACACACAGGTAACCATCATCCAAACTACTCTGATGGTGGGCAGTGCAGAGGCCTGTAAGCCTCATGACAGCAAAGGCTGTCTATCTGCCAGAACGGATCAGGAAGTGGGGACACCAACATGTTTATGTCAACAAAATAACTGGAGTATTTCTGAATAGGTCTTTGGTGATCAGGAAAGCAACAGAGGCAGTACAAAATTACTTACCTGTCCCCACTGGCCTAGTTCTCAGCTGGCCCAGGTGCTGCAGCGGAGATTGAGTCAGCAGTGCTGCAATGCATAGGCCAACCTGGGACAGGCAACAGATCTCTCCTTTCACGTTTTTACTCCTTCACTGCTTCTGTTTTGCAGATCACTCATCATGCTAAGTGAGAAGATTGGCTGCAAAGATTGCCCAAGGTTTTGGAATAACTCCCTAATGAGGTCCAGATCACAACGGTTCATCCCTCACCGTTTTCAATAGGAAATGTAAAGTGTATGTTGTGATGGAACACAGGAAAAAGGCAGTGTATCAGACTTGAACTCATGGCCCAATATTATGCACCAGTGACCCATGAGTGACCATGTAATGAATCATTGTAATGCCTTCCTGCAATGTATTACCTTCCTGCAGAAGCTTCTGGGGGAAACTGATAGAGGCTTTGTGCAAGCACCAGAACCACCTGAATGATTTGCTATATGAAAGTAAAGTGATGGAGGGGGTAGTACGGAACCTCATATCTCCTTTTCCAACCCTATCTTTCCTTGAACTTCTGCCAATAAAATAAGCCCTCTTGTAAAAGGAGAGTCAGGCCCTACAATCCAGAGTAACTACGCGAGCACATAAGAGACATTACGTGCACCCGTAATTACTGCACCTCCTAGTGAAAACCTATGGGAAATTCATATTGTAATCCGGAGCAAATTGTTCTTACACCGGAGCAAGGACTCCTCGTAGTTACTCTGGATTGCGCCTATAGGCAACCTTTAATACAGATAAAGTAAAAATATTCCACTAGCCCAACTTATTACCCTTCCCCTGCAGCATGCACATCATACTTCAATAGTAATAATGCATAATGAAGTACTAAGGAATAGGAATAGGATTAGGCTGCATAATCATGATCATTTAGAAATAAGTCGCGAGAGGAACCTCATAGAAACAGATGAAAATGTAGGGAAAATACTCCAAGTGAGGTAGATTTCAAGCTGAGGTCAAAATCTTCTTCAATTTAGCTTGAAACATAACAGAAACCTGTACAGTTTCCATCCAGCTTGTCCAAATCTATCTATTCAGTGAAGCGGATTATAAGGTTTTCATTTAACCATCACACATTAGAGTCTATCAGTATGACAAATTACCTTGGGAGACACATTGCCTTTCCACATATCCTAGAGAAGAAGAAGCAGAATTCATTCTTTCCAGCAACAGTACAGTCATCCATACATACAGTCATCCATATGCACTAATAATGAAAAATGGTTCTGGAGTCCTATGTTAATGAACTTAGGAAGTTGTCACTTGCAGTTGTACAACATGCTAGAAAATTACAGTACTATTTGGCACCCATTAAAATAATCCCCAGTAGCAGACAGATAACATTTCAGGCAACAGGCCACAATCCCTCTCATTTTCAACAACACAACAAACCACAGACATTTCAGATATGTGTAAGGCATGATAAGAGTTCATTGAAGTCAGTAGATACTCCCCACCCCACATCAATTTCCTAAATTTTGGAACACGCCCTTGGAGCATGCATCAGTCAGACAATTGCTAATGGATCATCCCATATTTTATAGTTTTCTGGATGGAAACGTAAAATGTTCAGGCAGTGACTGCCACTGGTTTGTCTACTAAACCATTACTGACATGTCAAACAGAGATGCAAAGATGACATAATTCGTACTACAAAGATACTTTTTTATTATCAGACCTAATTAATTTTTTTTTCTGTTACAATGCTCTGTTTGACACTCTTGTACTCTCTTTCCAAAACAAAAAAACCACTGAAATGGTTCTATGAACAGTAATTAACTAAAAATACTTTTGAATCAGGGCTTCATAGCTACCATGTGTTTGTTTAGAAGCAAACTCCATGATAAAGGATTTCATCACTTTTTTTCTCAGCTTCCTATTTACACAGAAACATAATCTTTAGGGGAGGAATTAATGATGGGTCAACACTATGATTACCAGATAAAAACTGCCTATATTTTTAACCATTGTACAAAAGAGGGAATTTTAGCAGGTACAGCTTTCTAAACCTTAATTTAGTGGCATGTTGAACTGTTCCTGCCAGTTCAATTTTGCATTTTGCAATAAAATTTTGCATTTTTATTAATTTTTATATTTGAGTCAAGGTCAGATATGAAATTTAGTGGAAGAAAAAAATGGAGTTGAGAAAATTCTTCAAACTTTTATAAAATACTAGTGAAAATGTACCCGCGTTGTGGGAGTAAAATTCCCCCTTATGCCATCCCCCTGTGCATCAACCTCCTATGCTCTATAACCCCCCATGTGCATCAAACTGCCATACGCATTGTCCCCCCATGCACACTTTCCCCCATGAGCATTGTCCCCCCATGCGCAGTACCCCAGACAACATCCCCCATGTGCACCCTCCCCCATTCACACTCTCCCCCATGTGCACCCCCGTGTGCACCGTCTCCCCCATGCGCACCATCCCCATGTAGAACCCCATGTGCATCATTCCTCCATGCACATCATTCCCCCATGTGCATTATTTCCCCATGCACACCATCACCCCCTGTGCACCCTCCCTTCCAGTGCATCATCTGGATGTTGATCAGGCTTCAATGTCAAGTATAGGACAAAACAGGGTTTCATCCTTTTCACCCCCTTTACGGTTAAATATCTCTACATAGGTTCTCGGTTGATGTCACAGAAGGAACACCCTCTCCAAATTTCATAATTCTAGGTCCAGGTGTTGAGGCAGAGCTTCTCTTAGTCAGGGATACTTCACTGTCAAGTATAGGGAGGAAAACACATTGTGCCCCTTTTTACCCCCTTCTGGTTGGAATTTCTGTAAACCAGTTCTTAGTTGGTGACTCCATCATGGAAGGAACACCCTCCCCAAATTTCATGCTTCTAGGCCCGGCGGTTTTGGCTGGTCATTGATGAGTCAGTGAGTGAGTGAGTCAGTCAGTCACTTTTGGTTATATATATATGCTAAGACACTGTGCTTGTAAACCAGCAGGCCAGAGTTCGAGACCCCACAAGACAGGGTGAGCTCCTGTCCTTAGCCCAGCTCTGCGACGCCAACTGGATCCAATCGTATTGGCTCTGCCTTTCCATTGGACTAATTCAGTGGCATGGAGAGGGGGGGATTTGCTGCTTGGGTAAGAGCCTATCCTCCATAACAATCTAACCCAGGCTTTCGTGCTTCACATGCAGCGCTGAGCACGATACCATAGTCTTTCAAGACTGATGGAGGCCTGCTGCATGCTCAGAAGTAGAGGTCCTAAA
This sequence comes from Cryptoblepharus egeriae, assembly GCA_030015325.1. Classification (NCBI taxonomy): domain Eukaryota; kingdom Metazoa; phylum Chordata; class Lepidosauria; order Squamata; family Scincidae; genus Cryptoblepharus; species Cryptoblepharus egeriae. Next base: position 187,673,399 of record JAREYC010000001.1, on the reverse strand, counting down.
ACAGTGTTTTTTATGAGTAAACAGGCCAATTCAAGAGTGGCAATCCCTTCCACAGTGAGGGCAGATACAGTCAGTCCCCTGCCCAGCCCCCAGATTTTGCTGTTTCCGGAACTGCCTCTTTGTCTCAGCCTGCCGAATGAGTGTCTCTGAATTGAAGAAGGCTGTGCTGTGTCTTTTGCCTCCATGCTGAACGATCAGAGGTCAGGGTTTCCCAGTTGTTGATGTCCATTCCCAAGGCCTTTAGATCCCTCTTTCAGATGTCCTTGTATTGCAGCTGTGGTCTCCCTCTAGGGCGCTTTCCCTGCGCTAATTCTCCATACAGAAGGTCTTTTGGAATCCGACCATCAGCCATTCTCACGACATGTCCAAGCCAGTGTAGACGTTGCTGTTTCAGAAGCGTTTACATGCTAGGGATACCAGCATGTTCCAAGACTGCACTGTTTGAAACTTTGTCATGCCAAGTGATGCCAAGAATACGTCGGAGGCAGCGCATATGAAATGTGTTCAGCTTTCTCTCCTGCCGCGCATGAAGGGGCCAAGACTCGCTGCAGTACAAGAGTGTGCTCAGGATGCAGGCTTTATAGACCTGGATCTTTGTATGTTCCGTCAGCTTCTTATTAAGCCATACTCTCTTTGTAAGTCTAGAAAACGTGGTAGCCACTTTACCAATACATTTATTCAGCTTGGTACCTGAAATATATATTTCATTTTAAAATTTTGACAAAATTGAATCCACTATAATCATCACTTTCATCCAGTGGGATAGCTAAAAATCATGTAGTCCCCTGCAAAGCTCAAAATATTTCCCTGGAAGTGATGTCATACTTGGATGTTTTTAAAAAGAAAATTGGGGGGAAACCTGCCTCCTCCTCCTCAGCAGTTCACAACCCATTTGCTTTGCTAGTAGAATAGCCAAAGCTTTTATTTGCTATCTGGAGTGGAAGAAGATTTTGTTGCCTCCCACCATGGCAACAATAAAAATCAAATTTACTTAAGTAAAATGATAAAAACTGTGACCCTATTTGGTTAGGGAAACTATACTGGGGTAAAGAGGAATGGTTATTCTTTCCCTGCTAAATGTAAGGGGAGCACCACTCCAGTTCACATGGGTAACTATATTATGATATATGTATATGGAAATAAATGCTGATTCATATTAACATTTTATTAGTTCCACACATTATCAGAATTACATCTCATTGGCTCTCAGAGCAATCAGCATCATGGGAACATTTGAGTTTTAAAAAATAGGCTTTTGTGTTTTCATTGTCTGGTTAATTGGCCATAACATTTGATAGATTATAGATATTCCAATGCAGTTTGTTTCACTGCATTCTGCATTAAATTACCTTTCCAACAATATATAACATGATGTTATAATCATTCATACATACCCCATTTTTAACAATTTTAGCCACTAGTGTCAAGTTCAGCTTGCAACCCCCCTAGGTTTGTAGGCCAGTGCAACTGCCTCCCCTGCCCCCTAGCTATGCCACTGCATTCATCCTTTCCAGATTATTTTGATTTGTTCTCTGCACACAAGAAAATGAATCTTGTGGTTATTTCTGCATCTGAACCAAACTCCTGTCTTGGATTATTATAAATGGGCTTATTAAGGAAGGAAAGGGGAAGATGCCACTTCCTGACATTTTCCTGTCATGTTATAGGATCCCACATTTCCGCAGTGTTAACAAGGAGACCTAAGGTGATCTAGCAAGCTCTGAACAAAGGTGTTGACAGCTCCCTTACTGGATATTAATAATACCTGTAGTGCTATACCGGTGAATGTTTCCTTAAGCATAACCAACTTTTCATCCTTGATCCAGGCATAGTAGGAGTCAAGCCAAGGTTGTTCTAAGTCTGATTCAACAGTGAGTCCTGCCTGGAGCAGCAAGCAACGTGATGACTTTGATTTTCACAAGAGGAAACCCTCACAATCATTTTCATATCTGTTTGTACGAATCGGAATAGGAATCACCATAAATGGGTTATGGGAGAAAGTCTTTAATCAGTGATAAGCTCCAAAAATGGGGAAAAGTTCTCTTGTGTGAAAATAGAATCTTATTCTGCTCCTTTTCATTCCATTTTAACTCACTAATGGTGCAATCCTAATCAATTTAGGCTGGCCTAAGTCACCTGGCATATCTTCCTGCGGTGGCGTGGGAAGGTTAGCATATTCCTATGCAGTGACCTAACCCCCCAGGAATGGGGCAGACACATCTTATGGCACTTTTGAGACACCCCCAGGTCTGCACAGGACTTATTCTGGGGCTTATGCCAGCCTAAATGGAGCTTAGGATTGCAGCATTAATGAATAATCATAACTCACCAGGACTGTGCAGTAAATTAAGTTGGGGACTTGCAATGAGTTTATAGGTGCAAATCCCTATTCAGCCACAAATGTTACTGGGTAACATTCAGTCAGTAATTATTTCTTATCCCATCTGCTACCAGGCTCATATTATTTACCTGATCATTAAGCCTAAAGACAGGGGGCAACAATACTGCCTTATGGGCAGTATTATCTTATGGGCCAAATCTTATGTGCCAAAAGGGGGGAAATGACTCCAGAAGCAACAAAGTGCAGAAATCACCCCTTGTCAGGGTGATCACATGACTGAAAATGCCTGGACCCCCACGAGAAAAGAGGAGGCTATCCGGAAAAGGGGGAAATACCCCCCATTCCAGATTTCTGAGGGCATTTCCAAGCCATCTGGCCCTTAAAAAATTAAAGGGATCTGCTCTCCTGAGGCTTCTTGATGGCTTCTGCGCCACTTCTGGCTGGTGTGCCACTTCCGCGGCTTCTCCATTGCACCTCTCCATGTGGCCGGCTTGGCGTTCAAGCAGCTGCTCGCCCCGCCATCTGACCGGCTGGCCTGGTGTCCCAGCAGCTGCCTGTGCAGCCATGCCGGCCACCCACCCTTCCACCCACCCATCCATTTAAGTGCTCCCTCACCCAGATTCCCCTCCCCTACTTACCAAATAGTTTGAAAGATGTTGTTCTTCAATCATTGTCACATCTGACTCTGCATAACCCCATGGACTATAGCACACCAGGCCCCCTATCTTCTAACATCTAAAGTTAATGCAGTTTTGGTTTTTTCCTCAACCAGAAATTAAAATGCTAACCAGTATTTATGGCAAGGGAATGTACTCTTCCCTCTTGATGAAATATTCCTTAGCAAGATCACAAATGAAAAACAACAACAACCAAAGATTGGGATCTAGGGCTTGTTCATTCATTCTACAGACTCCCTTCGTTGTAATGTCCTATCCTCCCAGCCCTGCTAAACGATATGGGGTGGGAACTTGATGCAAAGGTTAATAAGTGAAACGGAGTATGGGATTATGACAAAAGGACACAAATATGTAAATTTTAATTGAATTTTGAAGTTGGCAGGCATTTGATGGGAATTGGGAACTTTGCTGAGACTCACAGCAATCCAATGCTATCCTTTTCAAGCATGCTCAGTTGTAGTTCATTGTATATAATAACACAAGGGGGATGTGTGCAGCGATTCTTCCAGAATTTCTGGGACTTGTGACTTTCTAAACAGGGAACTGTGTCTTGCAATAGGAGTGCAAAAATGAAACCATCCACCCCATGTCAGGCTATTGAGCAAACTAATAACGTCAACTAAATGGTCAGATAGCCATTTGTCTAATTTGGAGATAGTGCCATTGGTTTTATTTTTCAAACAGGGCCAACGTATGCTCCAGAGGGACGTTTAGTCAGGACTGTATTTCAAGGATCAAAGATATTGGATGCAAAGTTTTCCAGAACAGCCACAACATTATGATAGTATGGAGCTCCAAGCAGAATAAAATATTAAGTGCAGACCACCTTGATTACTAGATTTGCCGCGTCAATTCAAGCAATATTATTTCCAGAGCTGTTGAAATGGCTACTTCTCAAAAGGTCTTCACTACAGACATTTTTTAAAAATTGAACTTTATTTTTTTATTTTTTGTTAACTCTACATAGTGTCCCATGAATAAAAATCAGCAATTCTCAATATTTCCAGAGTTATAATGTTCAAAGCAGACCTGGCCTCCCAGTGAAGGCTCAAATTGTTGCTAGAGGAGATACAAGCATCCCTGCCTTTTTGTTTCCAAATCTTTTTATTTTGGATGTGTGATACCAGGACATGCTTGTACACAGAAACCTTCTTGGTAAACACAACCCAGATCCGGGTTGGACAGATAGTGAGAGACCTCAGATTCTACAGGCTACAAGGACGGTCACACTTTGGTTTGTCAGAGAAATCAATCCTGTCACATGCCTGGCTGTCTTACCCTACAATCCAGAGAAACTATGGGAGCACGTAAGAGACATTTACATCAACGTAGTTATGGCACCACTTAGTGAAAACCTATGGGAAATTCATATTGCAATCCAGAGTAAATTGTTCTTATGTCGGAGCAAGGACTCCCCGTAGTTACTCTGGATTGCGCCCTTAGAAGACTTGCTTAGCTTTCATTTCCTAGAAAATTTTATGAACGGTTACACTTTACTTGCTCAGCACATTTTGGACATCCTGGGACAATCTTGATCTGGATTCATTAGAAATCATGTGCAATCCAGAACAACAGCACCTAGGAGAGCTTGAAGCCTCTAGGGCTAAAATCCGAAAGACACTTTTCTAGGAGTAAGACCCACTGAACACAATGGGGCTTACTTTTGAGTAGCAAATAAACCATAAAAATGCTAACACCACTTTCTTGAAGTTTTGTGGCAGGATGTGTTCCAAGGGTAATGAAGTAACTGTGGTTTCTGCATAATTCTTTTGAAGGAACTGCCAATTCTTGGCAAATTTGCAGGCTGCAGGGGTTTCTGTACTGAGACCGCTAACGTTTATCTGCATCCTGCTTATATACTTTGCTATCAAATTAGAATGAGTACTATACAACTGAGGCCTTATGGGGGAATCCTTGCCTCTTTTGCCATGTGTTATTGATTTGGAAGGCATTATCAGATTCTGCCAAATCAGTTCTAGGTTGTACTCCGGGAAAATCCAGATGTGATGCTCGAAATTAAAAATGCAAAATTTATGCAAGTAACAAATCTGATAAATTGTTTTAATCTGCAAGAAGAGCAGAATGAATATGTGACATCTTCTTTCCCAATGGACCATGGCAAGAAGAAAAAAATTATGAATGGTCATGGCAGTAAAGCAGTGGTTCTCAAACGCTCAGGGAGAGTTTGAGCTGCTATAATTGTTTGTCAAGAGAGGGCTCTTCCTAACAAGTTTTACCTGCTGCCAAAGCCTGAGGGGAGGGGGAGAGGTCTCCCTGCAGCTTGGAAATAGTAAAAATATTATTGTGACCAAATTCCAGTTTCGAGTTTGCAATCTGGAAGAGGGTCGCAATTGCATTTTTAACTGTTTAGGTCCCGGGTCAAAAGGGAGGCAAGGAACAAAAGGAGAAGGCAAAATAATTCCTGGGATCTTACATTTTCTGAATCACCAGGGCCCATGAGAGAGGGTAATGGGATATATTGTATCTGGGAAGACTGATGAGTTGTGCTGGCCTAGGTTAGGATTGCACTCTCATACATTATTGTGGACAATGTCAGGTTGCTGGGTCCGTAGGGCAAATCTCTGCAATATTTACATGGTATACCACCACTCTCCCCCGATGGTGCGTTTACCAGTACTGAATATTCATGTTCAGCCTAGCCACAAAGTTCATGGCTCTCAGCCATTGACTGATCTTGCAAGTGTCTGATCATAAAATTTGCACACTCCATTTTGACCCCTCCACATTTGCATAAATCTTTTCTAAATCCACACAAAGAAGAGGAAAATTTCCTGTGATATAAAAAGTGCACGATGGAATTCTGGGATATGCTGATCTTCCCTGTGGTGAAAAATAGCACATATAGGGCACAATCCAGAGTAACTATGGGGAGTCCTTGCTCTGGTGTAAGAACAATTTACTCTGGATTGCAATATGAATTTCCCATAGGTTTTCACTATGTGGTGCAGTAACTACGGGTGCTCCCGTAGTTACTCTGGATTACTCCCATACTGTAGTTCCTTTATACAAAATGTGGACAACAACACTGGAGAATCAAAGCACAATGTTTTGAATAACCCATGAATACAGAAATAACTAGTGGTTTTGTCATTATTCTTACATAGACTCAAGTTTTCTCACTTCATAATAATTTCTTGGTTGTTACTGACAACCTGGGGCCAAGTTCTTTGGTTCTCCACAACATCCCAGCATGACTAAGCTCTCCATATCTCTAAAGGTTAAGTGAACCAGATTTCTGCATGGTTAAATCCAATATTTTTCTGACTTAACACTAAGGAGAGATGATTACAAAGCAATTCTGTTTTGAACAGTGAAGTCACCCATAGTTATCTTCCCCATTGAGTTTTTTTTGGCAGGTTGAACTGATCTTATTGTGAATGCCAGAAAATTGGCTTTGGTTTACTTATTGGTTTATGCCACAGTTAAGCCCAGGTGGTGCCATTATGCTAGCCCAGCAATCATCAGATCCTGAACAATTATTTCCTCATGTAACAAAGAATAAGATCAGCCCTAAAGGGAATCATATATTACCATGAACACTCCTGCATAAACAGTTTGTTAGAACATCCAACTTTGAAAGTTTCTTGGATATACGTAAGAACATGCATTCAGAACGCATTCCTTCCAGAGCTCCTAAAACAATCACAGATTATAAATTAGATGAATGCAAAGGAGAGAAAGTTTATGGGAGAGATCCAGAAAGGTTGCCTTCAAGTTAACAAAAAGTATCTAGTTAGTCTTGTATGTGATTAACAGTTTGGATAAGCTGCATTTGAAGTTAATTACACAGAAAGAGTGCGGCTCATAAAAAAGTCTTCAGGAGACCAGATGAGTTGGAAATATAAGTTATCAGATGGTGAAACGAAGCTGCCAGAACATGTGCACCAACATATAATTTGAAATTAGAGCTGTTATCAAGAACTGATGATCACATATTTGTGTACAATCGGAATGATTTATAGGCAAGTTTCTCTGCTCAATCAAGGAAAATGGTTGTGAAAAGAAGATGCAAAGTCAATTAAATGCCCATTATGTAGAGATCCATTAAAGGTAAAGGTTAAGTTGTCACCACAGATTATACTGCTACTCACCAATTGTAGGGTGCGGTGCTCATCCCCATTTCTAGAGTTAGAGCCAGCACTGTCTGACATGTGGCCTACATGTCCACGGAACAAGAAATGGTACCTGTTCAACTACTTGCATTTGCATGCTTTCAAACTGCTAGGTTGGCAGGAGCTGGGCTAAGGACGGGAGCTCACCCCGTCTTGTAGGACCTGGATCTCAAACCCTGGCCTGCTGGTTAACAGGCACAGTGTCTTAACCACTTGTGCCACCGCAGGATGTAGAGGCCAATTAGACACATTCATTTTGTTTACTATGCAAACATAATGTTCTAGAGCGGTTCCTAGAGCTGGAGCCTACACCAGGCAAATAAGGCAGAGTGTCCCTCATTATTACACTTGGGCAGGATTGAACTGTACTGTTATAGGCTCTCGTGAATTTTTGCATCCTTGAGACTTCTAATAAAAGGGGGGTTAACTATTTCTTTTTGCTTCATCTGCCCTCTCTCTTTTTATCTTCTACTTCACTAGTGCTTGTTAAAACCAAAACTTTATTATAAACCAGTTAGACACAAAATAATTTAATCTGCCTTATTTATTTTAAAGAAATCTTTAAATCTCACTGACAAAAAATTTGGGATGAAATAGTACACACCAGGGTAGATCCGGCTTCCCAAGCATTCCTTAATCTGATTCCTTATGATCCTGCCAAGTTTTACAAAAGTTGCACTCAAAGTTTATTCTCCCAAAGGTTAACTTAGAAGAAAAATCTAAATGCTTTAAATTGGTAAGAAGTAGGAATATCTGAACTTTTTAAAAACATTGTTTGGCAGAATACTGCAGGGTTGGAGTTGAGGAAGGGCAATGCTGGAATGCACTCAACCAATTCAAGCATGTTAGTGTGTGGTCATTCACTTCCTCATGAAAACAAGCACATGATCTGAAAGCAGAAATAGACACCACATTCAGACACCATCATGCCATGATATGTACTTTTGTCTACAACGACAATGTTTGAATACAGGGAGAAAGTTTATGTATTATTGGAAAAATTGGATGGACAACATTCAACAACATGCTTCTCAGTCCAGGGGTTGGGGCAGGGCAGTGATCAGTCAGGGATTTTCAATGTAAATTATAGGGAGGAAAAATATGTTGCACCCCTTTTCACCCCCTTCGGTTGGAATTTCTGAAAACTGCTTCTTAGTGGGACTTTCACGGGGAGGGATTGCATGGGGGATTAATGCAGATGGGGAATGTTGCGCATGGGGGATTGATACAGATGGGGGCAAGTTGCCCATAAGGGTAAGTTGCACATGAGAAGATGTTGCACAGGGTGGGTTGATGTGCCTGGGGAGTCGATGCACAGGGGGGTTTGATGTGCATGGACAGATGATGTGCATGGGGATTGGTGCACATGATGTTGTGCATGGGGGTGATGAGCCTGGGGATGTTATATGCAATGGTGGGATGGCGTATTTTTCTCCCACAATGCGGGCACATTTCACTAATAGATAATAAACCACATCACAAAAGCATCTATACAGGAAGAGAATATGTTCCCTAGCTAGAAAATGTTGGAACGTTTCAAGCCAGGAAATAGCTGAAGAAGGGAGAAAGGTGAAAATGAAGAGGAATTAATGAAAGCAGCACATTCATTGTGGCTGTTTGTTTTGCTTGAACACTATTTCCTCCAAGACCATTGCCATTCTCTAGGGCTCCTACTGTTCTGTTTCATGCTACACATGGAGAACAGCGAAGGCTGTGAGTCATGTTCTGTGTATTTATGGGAAAGTGTTGTTCAATGGAAAGTCTGCATTGTTTCTTAACAAGGGCGGTTCTCTAAAGTCAATATATCAGGGAACCAGAGCCAAGGTCTTCTGTGCAATCAAGAAAGCAAAAGCCTTTGAGGATCTTGGAGATTCTAGGAGATTCAACATTATGACTCCCATGTGGAACCTGCTATAAGCTCTCTGTGCTCCTTGTGGTGGGCAAAACTCCTAAAACATTCTTCCGAATTGTAGGAAATCATCCAAAGCATCCCGGTTTAGGAAAACACATGGATTGTAGGTTTAGTGATTGGTTTTTGCTATTCTAGTTTACTGGCTTCTTCTGCTATACTCCAAGGCTAGGATTTGTAGAGGTTTAAATTGTTGCATGATGTTCTGTCAATCATTCTGGATCTTTATGGGGATAAGCATTTGTGAGATTAATATTTTGAAATAAATACACTCATGGTATATGTGCTAACTTTGAATTAGAAGCATCTGCACACCCATAGCAAGGTTACACACTGTTGCACTTTTCCATCATTCTTGCCCTTTCATTCTTTCTGCTTGACCTTCTCTGCTCCTTCATTTATCCCTCTCTTCTACCCTCTATTCTGGCCCGATTTTTAATCATCCCTTTGTGTTGTTGCCGCGCCCTCATCTAGATTGCCATCAGCTACACCGTAACATGCACCACTCCACATTCAGACACTGAGTAACGATATAGCGGTCTCATTGCTTTCCTCGTAATGGCTGGTTGTGTTTGCACAATGGCTAGTCCTCTTGGGATCAGTCAAGGACATGGATAGGGAGGATGCCATAGACACATAGGATGAAGCCACTGTAGATTTTGAGGTTTGCTTGGCCAGGTGTGTTCTCTTTGGTGCTAAGCACTTGGCCACGGCCCCTTTCGTCAACATCTGATGTCATCTCTATAGGCAAGTGCTTAAAAAGTAAACCTCTCTCCTGCATCACATGAGGGTTAGGTATTTTGTGGCTGCTTCCATGTGCTTAAATTGGGCCTAACTGTAGTAAAGGCATGCATGGAACAGCACCAGATCTAATAATGGGGTACACAGAGGTTTAACTATATTAGCATACCCCGGGGCACCACAAATGTTTGCAACACCTGGGGTGGGACACCAGCGTGCTGTCTTCTCTTGTGTGAATGCATGACTTTTGTGCATGAGCAGTGCACCTATAAAGCCAACCGCCCTGAATGACTTGGGATGGCTGCCTTTAAAGGCACACTGTGCATGCACAAATGCTGTGCATGCACATCTCAAGAGCGCTCCTCTGGAGGGAGAGCACCAGCCATTTGTTTTCTTGGAGTGCTCTGGACGCTCGTCTGGAGAGATGGACAGATGCCTCTACTTCCAGAGTTGCACTCTGAGCTCAGTGTGCCTGTGCAAACCTCAGGCAGGCACAGTAAGCTCTGAGCACTTCCCTGGAGGAAGGGGCACTTGCTCCTCATTCCAGAGGAATGGTCTGAGTAGTCTCAGCACAGCACTAACATCGCACATGTGCACTGCGCTCAGAGTGCTATTTTGGAGAAAAGGGCAGGTGATCCTCCCTCCAGAGGAACATGTGCCAAGCTCTACTTTGAAATATCAAACAGATAACACTGCAGACATACCCTACAATCCAGAGTAACTACTGGAGCACATAAGAGACATTTACGTCGACATAGTTACAGCACCACCTAGTGAAAACCTATGGGAAATTCATATTGCAATCCAGAGTTAATTGTTCTTACGTCGGAGCAAGTACTCCCTGTAATTACTCTGGATTGCACTCATATTCACATATTTCCCTTTGGTATCACGTAAGAGTGCTATTTTTTAAAATAAATTTTCCTATTTCAAGGAAAATCTGGAATCACCAACTTTCTGACTTCGTATGAATTACTGATTTTCCTTCTAGGTGTTGATAGCTTTGACACTGTGTTCCCACCAAAAAAGCAAATAACCAGAAACAATACAAATAAATAATGGAACAATATCGCATACATTTTAGGAGACAAACATATATTTAAGGATTTTATATTTTGAACGGTGATCAAGAAATTTTTTTGAAAACAAATGTTAATGTTCATTCTTTAGGTTATTCAGTGCCCTGCTATTTCCCCTGATGGTCAACATACTATCATCTTTTAAATGTGACAACAGGCTTAAACAATACTTCTGAAGGATTGTACGACCATTCTCTCTAAGGTTGCAGCAGACTGTTAACACTAGGTTGTCCTAAAATAGTAATATAGAAAGGGGGGAAAAAATCCAGTCTCCTCAGTTATTGCAGGCATGGCCAACTGGCTACTGGGGAGAAAACCTGGCCTTGAAATCAAAGCTAAAAAGATAAGCTGCCTTCTGCTGAATCAGACGATTGGTACACAGTGTTTCTGTATGATGTTCTGGAACCAGCTTGATAATGCCACATCCTTCATGATGTTAAATGAAGAGGAATCACAGAGGTTGGCTGTCCATTTAGTACAGAGAGATGCTACCAGGTACCAGCCTGGTGTTACAATACCAAGAGAGAAGGTATTGTGCCCTTTCTGTGCCTGGCTGGAAGTTGTCCATCACTGATCCACACATTACATGCACTCTGGAAATAATCTTTTAAACATGTCAGTGTTATTTCCACAAGGCTGAATGCACAATACCCTATTTCTACTGGTTCAGATAGTCAAATGAAAGTGTAGATGGGATTTATATGACCAGAGACTACCTCAAATTTGCTATATGACTCATTGCTATATGCAGTGAGCATGTAAATGAGTACATTTACTGCCACTAGAAAGAATGATGAAATTCCTACATAGATGGAGCTGCATGCTGCATTGGTGACCCACATTTCCAGATAAAAGCTTTTTTTCCCCCACACTAAATAATGATGGATCAAAGTAACAGGACTTCCATGTCAGATTAATGGCACGTGACTATTTACAAAGTACAGTAGGATTCTGAAGACCCGCATCCATGTGAGCAGTGATGTTAATTATCCTTAAGGCAAAAAATTATGTAGGCTCATGAAGGAAGCTCAGGTTAACCCAGTGTATCTGAAAATTATTTCTGGTAAGAGCTGATGAGCATCACATACCACAGATAGACTGCTTTTGAAATAGGCATTCATTTTCAATATAATTTGCTATGTGGAATAAGAGGCTGCTATTCAAGGAAAATAAATCTAATCCAATCCTATACATTTTCATACATATAAGCCTCATTGAAGACAATGGCTCTTACTTCTAAGTACACACACAGGATTGTGCTGCAATTCTCCTTAGGTTTATGGAACTTTTTGATCCTTAAGCGCCTGAATAAACAAGAAATGAACACCACTGACACAACTGGTGGTCCAATCCTATTTATGTGATATGCTGATGGATCTTGCAGTCCACCAGCGCATCACCAGTTGCTGCAGCCATAGATGGTCTGTGTCTTGTTACTGATGCCACAACAGCCTGTAATCTGGCAATTGCAGGTCATAGAAAACCACAGTTGGCATAGAAATAGTGGTAGCAATGGATCAGGGCAGAGATATCTCAGAAGTAACAGCATCCTGTACCCTGAATACCAGGACTGACATTCCCCCTGTGACCTAACAGATTTATGCATGCAACATAGATGGTATAAATCTGCATAGGTAAATAAAATTTTCTTACTTCTTCCAGCCAGCATGATCCCAATTGATGCAAGGGATACAGTGCAGGCTGTATTAGTCTCCCTGTATCAGACAGGCAGGATTGGGCTGCAGTTGAATAAAGAGCTTGATCTTCAATTTAAGATCAGATTTCAGCAAATGCATAGCTAGATCTTACTTTGTGTATCCAAGGCACTGTTTTCCCTAGAAAGTGTACATAGGTTTGCAGTTTCAACTCTGTTCCTATACACAGTTACCCAGGAGTAAGTTCCACTCAATTCAATAGGATCTACATTTCAGGAGACAGGCATAGGATTCTGCAGTAATACTAAATTATTTCCATGTTACAGGTTAACTGGTTAATTATTCTGTCTGCCTGAAAAGACTTTTCAGAGTATCACACATAGGTTTAATATATACTTTGTTAGGTTGTTGGCATTTACGTTGGGATATTATGTCCCAATATATGTCCCAAATAATTCAAGCCATTGAAACATGCCAGGAAGCCTGACGCTGAATTATTCTATTTTATACAAACATCAACATCATTAACATTCAACAGTACTCACAAGAACAGAAGCCTAGTACTTTACATGGTTAAAAATGTATTGTGCATAGTATATATATTTTTCACAGAATAAATTTTTTGTTATTTAGATTTGTTATTTAATAGCACCTTTTACAGAAAACATCTTCCCATAGAGTTATTTCTCTAAGTCATCAAGAAAACCTCAGTTGTAAGCAGTACTTCTGCAAGTATATAGTACTGGTGATGGTTTGTGATTTAAAGTGAGTTTACATAGCAATCTGATGTTTTGTCCAACAATGTGCAAACTCACAGGGAATATTTGGAGTTACATGGATTGGTTTTCATGGGTGTTTAGAAACACAGTATGATTGTAGAGTAACACTCTCAAGCACAAGACTCTGCCCATGGAAGGCAACAGAGTATCCCATTAAGTGGAAAGTGGTTAGCATTCCATAATGCAAGCACAACATGCTTAAGTCATTCTTTGCAAAGATATATCACCATTCCCATTTTTCATTGCTAGCCAAATATATGATGTATCATCAAGCACAGGTTAGTGCCTGTTGCAGCCACATTTCTGTGTTCTTTAAGACATGGAGAAGGGAAGCAGGACACCTACTCTGAATCTCATCAGTACTCCAAAGCAGAGTAATCAGTACCACAGACTTAGGCTGCAATCCTAATGACACTTTCCTGGGAGTAAGACCCACTGATAACAATGGGGCTTACTTTTGAGTAGACATGGTTAGGATTGTGCTCTTAGGGTGACAAAAGTCTATCTAGTATCGAGTGTCATCAGTGTCCATTGGGTCTTCGCCAGTTCCTCCCTTGCTTATTTTTCGGTTTCCATTCTTTTTCCAGACCAATTGCTCAGAGTTCTCCAATAACAGTCAGTGGAAAGTCATAGGTGGATGCTCTGTGCTCAAGAATTGCAGGAAGACCACCACACAATTACCATTTTCCTGGAATGGGGACTCCACACTCATACCAGCCCACATAGTAATAAGGTGTTGTATATCCAATGCGTCCAAACGATACAGGCTCTTGTCGATACTGACGATAATAACCTGCGGGAGCAAAAAAGTCAACATCTTGAAGCAAAAAAGACATATTCTTGTAGGAAAGACGATAAAGCTATGTGAAAATCATTGAGGTCTAACCTACTGTCTTGGGTGATCATCTGAAATGCCTCAACTTGCCTCTTGTGTGATTGTGCAAGCACACAACCTGGCCTCATATCTATGTCAGTTGTCTAAGAAGCATCTCAAATGCAATTCCTTCTGCTTTGTGAGGTAGAGAAGATGCTCTACCTGTAGTGCTCCCTTGTGAGTCCCACTGTTCACATTTACTTCTAGTTTTATTCAGCATAGCTTCACTGAACTCCAACGTTTCTACTTTGCAAATGTTTCCACTATCAGTAACTTCCTTTCTGTAATATCACCTACCAATAAGCCCAGATGGCCCCTCCTGTTCCCAACTATGCCTCCCAAGTATGAGGCACAGCTTGATAAGACTATTATACAGTCCAGCTGGTCCTGTAGTCCCACATGTTCTTGGAATAATCAGGGATTATTTTAGAATCAGAATAATTGTGGATTCTATCATCAAATTGCCACATATTTTAGGCTGTCTACTTCTTCAGTTCCAATGACAGGAATTGGTACTGTGGATCTTGAAACACAGGAATAGAGAAGTCACATGAGGACATGACAGGATGCTATAGCTAGGTATGAAAAGGTCTCATTGTCTGCTGTCTGGATTCTCTACTGAAGTTCGTGCTGAGAGCCACAGAAAAGTGACGGACAATCAAATATTTCATTCTGAAATATTTCCTTTTACTTTCTTCCTTTACTTTTAGGGCAGGGTCATTTGAAATACCCCCCCTCCCCAAAAAGTCTTCATTTCACCCATTTTATGGTGGTACAGTTTTAGGAGGAGAAACTTGTTTATCTTCAGCTTCTGTTGTAAAAAAAAAACTCACTAGTGATAGTGTTGTAATTGTATAGTGAAGGAATGCACATCATTGGGAACAAAGTCCCCAAGACTATAAAGAGTTCAGAAAAAGGCACAGTCATGAAGAAGTTATGTCAGTTGGCATCAATGTCAGTAGCACTATTCATTTGATGTCCCATGTCATTTGCACAATCCCATTCCACAAAGCCCTTTTTAAATATTGGGTGTACTATCTGGGTAAAAAGAAAAGATGCATGTTCTGGGAAAATGAAGTTTCTCTGCAACAGACATACTTCCATGTGGCAAGATGGAATGAGTCTGGGTGATTCAAAATAAGTAAATGGAGATTATTCCAAATCCCAGATTGACTAGAGATGCTATAAGTTCAATAAGGATAAGAGAGATGCTGGAAAAGAAGGTTACGAAAAGAGAGGGTGAAATTATCAATACTAGTAATCAAAATGCAGACTAGCCTTCAAATAAGAAGTGAATTGGGACAGGCTTAAAGCAACATTGTTAAAAGATCAACATTTGATAGCTTTTCCCAACTGTAGAAAAATATGGACTGTTTAAAGCATTAACAGCCTCCCAGCATTCTTTTCCACATGTGTCGTGCACTATCAGAAATGCTGATTGCCTTGCCAATGCCATAATTACTTTGTGTTTCATATTTCTCCTTTTGGGGTTAGTCAGGCACATCTGGATTAACCGCCCTTGCTTAGATTGCAAAGCAGAGTATGGCTCTATGACTTCTGTGGCTGAACACTTCATCTTCCATACTAACAATCCAAGGCTTATAAAAACAACACCATACACAATCTACAACTCAAAAGCCATCAAAGGCAGAGTTAACCACTCCTAGCACACAACTATTACAAAGCACTGCATGGCACATTCTTTCCTTGAGCCCATTAGGCACCATTTTGTTAAGAATTACTACTTTCCAGGAGCCTGGGCATAAATCCCTGGTGTGCATATAGCACTCTAGTATAACACCACAGTACTTTTTGTACCTGGAATGGGAGGCAGGGCTTCTAGATAGGACTGCGGTCCTGTTCTTCCATCCAAGTGAGAATCCACAAACTGACAATGATCTTCACCTCTTCCCCAGCTATCTCCAATGCTGTAAAATGTATCTGAAAAGGAGATGCGTAGGATCAGAACTTACAACTGTAGCTTTGTTATAATTACGATTTAATTAGAATAGTAATATAACCCGATTTTCAACCGACAAGTTCCCAAAGCAACTTATATAACAAAGATGAAGAAAAATACCAGCAAAACTATATGTTGGGATGAACGACAATTGCTTACCTCCTGCTAACCACGACCCCTTTGAAATGGTGCTCCTTGCTCAGTTAGCAGGAGTGCTACTGTATGTTCTGAAAGAGGCTTCTGCTCTGGTAGCCACAGCTACAACTGAATAAGATCCCTTGTCTGCTGCCCATTCGTTTCCGGGCTGAATTCAAAGTGCTGGTCCTGACCTTTAGAGCCCTAAACGGCTCGGGTCCAGGGTATCTGAGGGACTGCCTTCTTCTGTACAATCCGACCCATCACCTAAGGTCATCTGAGGGGGCCCTACTGACTGTGCCGCCACTTAGAGATGTGAGAGGTGTAGCGGCCAGAGACAGGGCCTTCTCGGTGGTGGCACCCCAGCTTTGGAACTCCCTCCCCTTTGAACTGAGAAAAGCTCCCTCAATACAGAGCTTCAGGTGGAGCCTTAAAACCTTCTATTTTAAAAAAGCATTTTAAATGGGGCAGAGGTGGGGGGA
Organism: Cryptoblepharus egeriae; assembly: GCA_030015325.1. Lineage (NCBI taxonomy): Eukaryota > Metazoa > Chordata > Lepidosauria > Squamata > Scincidae > Cryptoblepharus > Cryptoblepharus egeriae. The sequence goes on along the minus strand of JAREYC010000001.1, from coordinate 187,656,634 downwards.
CAGTTGTTTTTATTGTTTTTTACTATTTTTAACAAATATTTTTAATCTGCTTGTTTTTTATTCAATTTAATTGTATTTTAATTATATTTTAATGGTGTTTTAATCTTTATTTATGTGCTATTTTAATGATGTTTTATTCCCTAATGTCAGCCGCCTTGGGCTCCCCCTTGCGGGGGAGGAAAGGTGGAATATAAATTGATCTTCTATATATATAAAAGGCATCTTCATCATCATCACTGACTCATCAACACCCAGCCAAAACCACCAGGCCTATAAGGGTGAAATTTGATGAGGGTGTTACTTCCTTGATGGAGGGATCCACTAAGAACCAGTTTTCAGAAATTCCAACTAGAAGGGGGTGAAAAGGGGCGCAATGTGTTTTATAAAACTAATCTTCATCATTACTGACTCATCACCCACCCTGCCAAAACCGCTGGGCCTAGAAGCGTGAAATTTGGGGTGGGTGTTCCTTCCATGACTGAGGGGTGCACTAAGAACCGGTTTTTGGAAATTCCAACCGGAAGGGGTGAAAAGGGGCACAAGGCGTTTTCCTCCCTATACTTTGCATTGAGAATTGCTGACTCAGCAACATTCCTCCCCAAGTGCTGGGCCTGAAGCATGGAATTCTGGGAGTTCCTTCTGTCACCTGAACTCCCACCAAGAACCATCTGGAGAAATTTAACCCTTCGGGGGCTGAAAAGGGGTCAACATGTTTCTCTCCTATACTTAACATGGGAGACTGACCAACATCCAGCGAATTTGGTGCTTGGTGCTTAGTGCACTGGGGGGATGTTGTTTGGAGGGAGGGTTTGCACTGGGGAGGATGCTGCACATGGGTGATGTTGTGCATAGGGAGTTGATTCGCATGGGGGTTGATGCACATGGGGGGATGTTGCACATGGGGGATGTTGCGGATTGGGGGATGATGCGCATGAGGGGTTGATGCGCATGAGGGGATGTTGTGCATGGGGAGAGGTTGCGCATGGGGGGTTGATGCGCACGGGGGGATGTTGTGCATGGGGGGATGTTGAGCTTCGGGGATGATGCACATGAGGGGTTGATGCACATGAGGGGTTGATGCGCATGAGGGGATGTTGTGCATGGGGAGATGTTGCGCATGAGGGATGAACATGGGGAATGTTGCGCATGGGAGGATGTTGCGCATGGGGGATGTTGCACATAGGGGGATGTTGCACATGGGGATGAACATGGGGATGTTGCGCATGCGGGTTGTTGTGCATGGGGGTCTGATGTACATAGGGGGGATGATGCACATGGGGTGCATGAACATGGGGGATGTTTTATGGGGGTTGATGTGCGTGGGGGATTGATGCGCAGTGGGGGGATGGCGCACGGGGGAATTTTGCTCCTGCAATGCGGGTACACTTTTTGCTAGTTAAATAAATATATTAAATAAATAAATATGTGGTAAAATCCTTTATTCAGTACCAGAATGTATGTGTGTGGTGGTCCTGCATCACACTGATCACCATACAAATGATTAGTGCTAATAATCTGCTAAAGGGTGAGGCTCAGTTCAAGTACTCCATTCCCTACAAAGTTGATCAGTACTGCTAATGTATCTAACTAGTGGGGAAGATCTTCACATGGAGCTGTGAAGTTCTGGGACTCAATCACAGCAATTCCAAACTCTGGGCACCTACAGCACCTATTATTTGAGACTAGCTGCAGTCAACTCTCAAATCTGTGGTAATCTCCATGAAGATTTAGAAATGTATACAAATTCTGCAAGCGAACATCAATTAAAGACCAAAGTATGTATTTCTTTGGGTATGTATTTCTTTGCATACCCAGAATCTGCACATTTTTGTCCGGATTTGGAGAACTTAAGAATGCCTCTGCTATGATGAGTTTGTCTCAACACAGATAATGGCAGAAATGTTTGTCTACTATGAGAACTCATAAAAAGAACTCAGACATAAATCAATCTAGAAATGATGGGTGCAGACCTAAAAAAAAATCAACTTATTTATTCTTTTATATGGTTCTAAGATAATAGGAGTGTTATGGTGAAAGAATCCACTGGCACAGTATGAAAGAACACCACTGGTCTTTGCCAACATTCCTGAACTTAGTAAAACAGATTTGAAAGTGTGCTATTGGCTGAGAACCACTGCTAAATATTTAATATCTATATCTACAGTATATCCAAGATAGCTCAGTCTGCCACTGAGCTAGGATACATTGCTGCCAGATCAAGATTTATAAAATGTTCATGGTGAGTACCCCGACCTTTATTTCTAGAAAAATGCACTGTGCAATCCTATTCACACTTATCTGGGAATAAGTCCCATTGGCTGTAATGGAACTTACTTCAGGTAGACACGCTCAGGATTGTGCCCATTGAGAACCTGGCTAGTGGTCAATTCCTCCAATAAACAAAAGAGGCTGTTCAGCAGTAGTCTTCAAAGTGGGACCCTCTTGGGGGTTGTGACTTCATTTCAAGGGGGTCACAAAAAGCTGGATGTAGGCATTTTGGAATCTGGCACAGGGCAACTTTAATGTCACTTCCAGCCATGACATCACTTCCAAGTGGTCCTGGACAGAGTGTCATCCTCAGAAGGAGGTCCCAGGCTGAAATACTTGAATAACAATGCTCTACAGAGTGATATATCATTGTTACTCCCACTCTCAATTTAGGAATGTGAGTGTTTGACAACTGAGAACCTATCTCCCCAAAATTCACAAAAAGAGCCAGGAAGTGAGGACTGGGTGTTTCTTCATTTGCCTACAATGACCTGAACATGTGCTCATTCCCCTGTGGATATCTTCATCTTCACATTTACTAGCATAGTAGCTCTTCATATGCTGAATGATAGAAGTGTGCCCAGCATGAATGTGGATAGGCCCCTAGACCCTAGAACCCCTAGATGGGGTTCACGATATGCAACTTTTTTCCAAATCTTATTGACAACCTGGATTCAACCATGCTTGGGCAAAGCAACCTAAGCAGCCTTTGGTGAACTGGTCACAAGGGCTTTCTGCCTCAAATCACAGTATTCCAAACACATACCTCGTAAGTCATCGCTGAGGTAAATCTTGTATCTCAATGAGTTGCAAAGAACCACACCCACAAATTTCCGGTACCATGTCCGCTTCACATATTGCTTGCCACTGCAATCGGAGTATGTAGGATCATATCTAAAGTTGAATGGAATCCAGATTGGTTCACCACCTGAAAAAAAAAAAAAACAGAATTAGATTAACATACCTAGAGGTAGACAAAAAGTACGTACAATATTATAATTGATACAAAAGAATTTCATACAGTCAATTTTTGCAAAGATACATGAAGAATCTTATCCAACATTCAGATTATTTGAGAACATTTACTTGGAAATATACTGATTTCTTGGAGCTTGCTGTAGATCCTTAAGGATCACAACCCAACTCATCCATTGACTAGACCCCAAATCCAGAGTAACTACGGGAGCACGTGAGACTTTAAGTGCACCCGTAGTTACTGTGCCACTTAGTGAAAACCTATGGGAAATTCAAATTGGAATCCAGAGTAAGTTGTTCTTATACCAGAGCAAGGACTCCCCGTAATTACTCTGGATTTTGCTGTAAATCTAATATGCTCCAGGAGGATCTTTTTGGGAAATTGGAATTAAATGTAAATGGAAGAAATGGAATGGAATGAAAAGCAACCATAACCATAAAAGCTTTCCAAACCCTGGCCCAGGAGCTGGATCTGGGATTTGGGAAAAGGCCTCCACTTGATGAGCAGAGCTTACTGTTCCTGCCTCCACACATCATGCTGATTTCCCAGTAGATATGAGCACCAGGATACTCTGGGCATTCACATCTGCCCAGATGTGCACAGAATTCTGTGACACCAGGCAATAGCCATTACTTCCCAGGACATCCTGGTGTCTTGATCTACTGGGAATGGACATGGTGTGGAGATGGAATGGTAAGCACAGTCTGAAAGGGGATCACTTTTATGATGGAAAACAGTTACAAGTTTAGCAACCACTATCATATACAAAAGTGCAAAGGCTGCCATATTAAATGACATCATGTTGACTCACAACAGGATGCTAACCTTGAATTTTAGTTGTAGGCAGAAAGTCATTTGCTTGCAACAGTTTTTTTAAAGAAATTTGCTTTATTCCAGAGCATGTCTTAAAATTCTTTTCAAACTCTTCAGCCACTCAAAGGCTGAACACAGACTTTTAGAAATTTTAGATTTAGTTCTAAAAAAACATTTTACACAATATAATGGTGGATTTTTTAAAGATCATAGACTTTAATCCTTTAACATAATCATGGTCTTCCCACCCAAATATGATAAATTGCTCTTGAAGTTTTATTTTATTTTTAAGATAGAGCAAAGGTAAAGAGACCATGCAAAAGACTGACTTTGGATGCATTACATACTGTTGACATTTTAAAATGTGCTTCTTAGTTCTAGTTTTTTTTTTTAAATTTTGTTCGAAATGGAAACTCTGGATTTTACCACTGAAGGGAACTTCAATACATACTCAAGAAAGTTTAGAATAGCTTTTTTGTAACAACAGTATTTAAACACCCCATTGATTTAGCCAAGTTGCTACAATAATAAAAGGCTGCTACTGAGTAATGGCTGAATCCAAAATCCAGACGAACTGAAGTATTTGGATTTAAATCTGACTACATGCCAACTCACCTGGCCTTGGCATTATGAAAGAAAGTGAGTTACCAAGTGCTGATGCACCCTTTTGAGTCCACCACCATGACTCCCTATGCCATTGTGGCTCTCTGAAATCTCTGGAAGTAATCTGAATGGTGACATAGTATACCACAATGTAATTTCAATGTTCAGCACAAATCTAATAACCTATATCCTGTCATGCACAAAAAGGGTAATGAGGATAAATTCACTTTTGAAATGAATTGTTGTGTTTTAAATCCCATATGCTCTGATTTGTAAAGCTTGGCAGTGGGAAATCATTTCACCCAAAAAGGACAGATTATGACGGATGACAAACTCATTTTATATAGTGCGATGGATGTATGACAGTGTGTTGAGGGCCTGAACTGACATCATTTAGCATGAAGTTATATCATTAAAGAAGTGATAGCCAGGAATAAATCTGCACTTTTTGGTCAAGTTTCAAATAACAGAATAGAAAATCCTGATTATATTTTCAAGGTATAGAAGTGTGAGACCGCTTTTCAGTACAGCTGTTTCTGCTCAGTAGCTATGAGTAGCTGTAAAGACATGCCTCAGCAAAGTGGCACTCCTGAGAAGGACAGCCCAGTTATAATGGGGACCAGGTAAAGAATTTGAGAAACTTGATGCTTGAAACCCCTGATCTATAAGAACAAAAAACTGTACCTATCTTCCTTGACAGAAATAAAAGGAAAGCACACTGGTTGAGCCAAGTGTGACACAGCTTTTGTGTCTTCATCAAACCACCAAGGGCCTGGCCTGATCCTATACTTATCTAGTGCCATCCTAAGCCCTAGTCCTAGTGCTGAGTGCCGTAAAGCATGTTTATGAAACCTGAAGCGCAAGGAGAATTGGTGCTCAGCCTGTGCCAGTTAGGCTCCAGGGCAAGTATTGGCAGAAGGACGACAGGTCAACAGTGCCACTAAAATCCCTTCACCTGAGGAGACTCCTGCACCCTCAGATTATGGCAGTAGCCATTTTGGAACTGCTACTCCAGCAGACGCTGGGAAGCATAGGATTGGTCTATAGATCTGGCAATAGTCATAAAATATTTTAATTTTTTTTCAGCTTACTAGACTGTATAGAACAAGAGCAGGGTGAATATGTAATAATATATATTCTCCATTATTATCTACAAGTTATACATAGATGAAACCGTGAAAGTTACCTTGTTTCTATCCTAACATTGTAACTCTACCCACACATGAAAAGAAAATTTTTGGAAAACTACAGCTTGAGAACTGTTGCTTTATTTCAAGACAATGCTTTATATTCTCTGTCCCACTTGTGTTATTGGCAACAGTTCCACTGCATGGGAACCACAAATTTGAAAAGGGTAAGCAACATTTTGTCTTTTCTGTAATCAATTCTTTTGTTTCCAAAGAAGCAAGCCTTAACCCTATACACACAAAATTCATGAATAACACGCAGGAACAGCCCCATTGATCTTTGCTGAAATGGGCGTCAGTACAACTGACTTGAGCTTAACGAGACTTCTTTTGTGCATAAAGTTTCTCACGTGTGTCATTATTTCCAGCATTTCAGCCAGAATATTCTCTGTACAGACACAACAATGAAATCCTCATTGAAAGAAAGCTATACAATGACTCAGAGTACTCAAGATTCCTGTGCTATTCACTAGCATGGTGTTCTAAATGAAGTACGTCTCAACTTAAATCAACCATACTTTGTATGCCACCACTGTGAAGGATGCCATATGTTTTCCATTATATTCTCCAGCTCATTTGAGAAGATCATCTGGAATCATCAACCTTTTAAAATATTTAACAGGAAATGCTGGAGAAAATTATCATGCCAAATCATAATTTTAAGCCATGATATATTATAATCCAATTACTATACTATAATATAGCTATCTATTGACACAATTTCACAGTTAAAAGACAAAGATGGTTTTCTGCTAAAAGGCATATTACATTATCAAGGAGAAGATGTACACATTTGAATTATGATTTTCAAAATCCTTCCCATATGGATTCATTTATTGAAAGATCCCTGTGTGTCAGCCATGAAACCCTAAGCCAGAATACGGACCAACTAAGCAGGTTGTATTATGTGAAACTGGTCTCCTTTTTTGTGGAGGCAAGAAAACTTTACACTGATTTTAGTGCAAGGGCTTCTAAATCTGGCCTGTGGGCCAGATCAGGAAGCTCCTTGCTGGGGTGATTGGCAGTGGACGGGGCTACTCCGCAGCAACTCTCTACTTATCATGCTCTCCTTGTGCTTGGCAAGAAAAATTCCATGCAGGAATTTCAGCTACATAGTGAGGTGCCGGCTGCCATTGTAACAAAAACTAGTACAGAAACAGAATACTTTATAACGTGACTTTTAAAAGCATTTTAGCAAGATTTTAGTACTTGTTATGAGAAGTACTTGTAAATTGACACAGAACTGCAATGCTACTTGTTCAGGTGTGGAGTAAAACATTCAAGTCTTGTTCATAGTTCCACCTTTAAGCATAACTGTATCTGAAAAAATTTCAAGTGTATATTGTGCATCAGCCAATATTTACTATGTGGTTTGACCGGGGATCCAGAAAGATGAAATTTATTTTCATAATGTGGTAAAATCAAGGGTACACCATGCCTCCATTTAAAGCTAGTCAAGCATGTATACAGCACCTGTCTTGAGAACTTGATATTTCCAGAATATATACAGGAAGATTGTTAAGTATATTCCACACGTGGTTTACAGTCTCACATATATACTGCAACTTTAAGCACAAGATACTGTCTCGAAGTATTGGTGAAACTTACCCGGTGGTCTGACAATAAGCAGAGGATTATCTGAAATGAGAGAAAAAGAACAAACTTGAGTACTCTGAAGATTTATATTCCTTTTAAAGCCTTCATGCTGCACATCAAAAATGTTACTTGTATTTTCTCATTCCTGTTTATATTTTCTAAACAAAATTCACCAGCATGATCCAACCCACCAGCTTCTTTTTGCTTTATACTTTGGAATGCACGTTTTCTTACAAAAACAACCTTTCTATCAGTGGTTGAGCAAACAACTGTGATTTTAGTTCTTGGGAATAAAATGTGCATATGAACAGTTCCCATAAGTATCCACAGAACAGCAAAAGTTTTCCCATAGTCTGTAAAACAAAGAAAAAGGTAATTCTGCAATTCAGCCAGTTGTACAGATTGGGAATGGTTCCCAAAACTCCCATCTGCAGAGCAGTAGCTTGGCTGCACATGAACATAGCAAGACAGACAGCAATTTTATTAGTGATGAGCCACAGCCCAGAACCAACATAACAGGAACCAGCCAGCAAAAACTGGGAATGATGATGAACATTATGTAATATTAAGATGGATAATGAAAATAAATAAGAGAAAAGGCCCAAGCACCTTAAACAGCAGCAGTCTGGTCAGCAACTGTAAATGGGGAAAGATTATGACTACGAGTTGCGTCCTAAGTTGCACTCACACAACTGCATTAGTACAAACTATTTTCCCATTCCTCTTTTCGTGTTTACTTTCACTAAAAGGATTTTGGTTGGGGTAAGCATCTGCATGCATTATAAAAGATTCAGATTGAGAGGGAAACTATTTTGAGTATTTTGGGATCAACTCATTTCTGTTATTTAGTGGGGCCAAATTACTTATGACAACCATTAAAACACACATTTTAAGAGTTGTTAGCTTAAAAATATTTAAAAGCCATTTAGGCTGCAATCCTAAAGACACTTTCCTGGGAGTAAGACCTACTGAACACAATGGGACTTACTTTTGAGTAGACATGGTTAGGATTGTGCCCTTAGGACACAATCCAGAGCAAATTCAGCCTGCTCTGACCTAACTGCACTCTCCTAACTATTCTGTATCCAGAGCAGAAAGTTATGCTGAATCCAGAGAGTCAGGAAGCCTGGGCTGCCCTAACTGCTCCAGAGCATGCTAAGTAATTGACACAAGGGGAAGACTTGCTCCTGAGGAGACACCCCTCAGATCACACTGAACAAGGAACAGCGGTGGTGCCTACAGTGGTGACATGACTCTGCACATCACCTGGTGCGGAAGTCTGTGCGTCATCCCTGGGATGCGCGTCCCCCCTACCTGGACTGCGCAGTCACCAAAGTTGGCGCCTGCGCAGTTGTTTCTGAAGCCACCTGGCTTCAGAAAGAGTACTGCGCAGGCACCATCTCTGACACCTGCGCAGTACTTTTCTGAAGCCTTTTGGCTTCGGGGGAGTACTTTTCTGAAGCCTTTTGTGCAGGCGTCAGAGTTGGTGCCTGTGCAGTACTCTTTCTGAAGCCATTCGGCTGCCGCTCTGCCTCCTGAGTGAGGCCGAATGGCTGTGCAGAGGCGCGGACTTTCTCTGCTCTAAGGAAGTCTCCTCTGAAGCTGTTCGGCATGCTCAGTGTGTTTCTGCGCAGTGCATCTCAGATGGCCGTTCAGGCCAGCTCCTCAGACAAGTGGCAACTTCTGGCTGCTGCTCCGCCTTGGAGCAGGCCTGAATGGGGGTGCTGACGCCCAGGGTCTGCCAAAGGACAGTCAGACTCCTCCGGCACATCACCCCATACGGAGCGCATCACCCAATGTAGCCCACACCAGCCGCACCAGTCTGGTGACGCCACTGGGTGCCTGCCTTATAAGGAGTCCCTGATGAGATGCCAGTACATTCTACAGTGAATACAAGGGGCTTCTTGGAGTGGCCTGCTGTATCCTGAGGTTTGTGGGCAGCCGTAGTTTGTTCCATATCCTGAGGTTGAGAGGAAGGGGTTGCAGCTAGGATGGCCAAGAACTCAGATTTTTGGTCAACACTGCCATTCTTACTCGGGCCTTATCATGGACCCCTTTGGGTCTACTCATTACTATACCTGCTCCTGAGGTGGTATAACTCTGAGGGCTGGAAGAGGGCCTGCCTTGGAAACAGGCTCTGCCTTGGAAAGACCCTGCCTTGGAAACAGGCTCTGGATACAGAGTAACTGCTCTGCCCTAGTCAATGCTAAACATGCCCTCAACTTGCCTCTCCTGAGCTGCTTAGGCTGCCCCAGGTAGGGCAGAGCAGGTCCACCTCTCTTAGGGCACCCTATCTTGCCTTGCTCTGCCCTAAGCCTCTTCCAGAGTAACTGGGCTGGAGCATCTTGCAGTTGCTCCAACCTAGTGTTAGATAGGGCAACCCAAGGGCTCTTATGTGGACAGATTAGTTGCTCTGGATTGTCCTGTTAGACTCCAACAGGAGCAGCATTATGATATGGGAACAAACTTCAACAGAAGAGAGAAAAACTAAAGGCACAATCCTAATCATGTCTCATGTCTAACAACATTGTGTTTAATGGATCTTACTCCCATGAAAGTGTGTTTAGGATTGCAGCCTTAGATGGAAAACTGTTTTCTATATTTCTTCCAGACACAATTATTTCCAAATGCTCAGCTGCTCACAGAAAAAAACAATGACTTGTCAATCTAGCAAAAGCAACATTCAACTTCCTCATTTTCATGTTTAATCAATCTTCTCTTTCCATAATATTAGGGTAGTGAGACTCCAGACGCTGCTGAAGCCAGCTGAGCTTCTCAAGGTGTAAACCTATGTACATTTAATCAGAAGTATGGTAATTTCTATGGGGCTTACAGTGCAATCCTAATCTGCGCTGGAACAACTAGCCTGCATCGAGTCAGTTAGCCTCATGGGTGACCCAGTTCTGCCCATATTCCCCAAAGAGATTGATTATCAGTGGCTTGAGTCTTTAGAACAAATCCTAAACACCTAGAAAGCATACACCTATGACTTTGCTGCTACACTCAGTTCATTCTCAGCTCAATCCTGAAATGCAGTATTTGCAAGATCTTTTTTTTTTTAAATCTACTTGTGTTCAACCATATCTCTAAACTTGATTAGATCTTCCCATTCCCTTTTTCTTACTCCTGGGACTATCACTAATGTAGCCCCTAATCTTTTCCACATTTCAAAATCCACCATACCTCTTTCCTTCTCGTCTTTCTTTTCTCTAAAAACTAACCTGAAACCTACACTCTCCCTCCCATGAGCTGAACTCCAGAAGCTTGAATAATATTATTCTAACAATGATGTACACAGAGAATATTTTTTGATTTGTCACTGTTGCAACCTGCCCTGCCGCTTTGGGAGAAGATGGAATAATAAATCTAAACAGCATTAGAAAAGCAGTTGAGGGAAACTTCTAGGCCATAATCCCTGACAAATGTAGCTATATTCAGCTATAACCTGAATCCTACAAAGTCCATGGACATTTATAACAGTGAGAAAGAGATTTGGAACTGCATGTTGCCAATTTCATTACATGACCAAAAAAAGCTTATTGTAGTGTTCCTGAAATCCCTGTAGCAAACATATTCACTAATGTTAGTTTGGTTTTTGCCCTAGGATCAAATTGGACTGGTACATGGAAGGATTAAATTTCAAGTGCGAAATGAAGTTATAAACCACCATACCAGATTCTGTGACATAGGAGATTGAGGAGCTAACAGGTCCATAACCATAAGGATTTTTCGCTTGGACTTTAAAGTAATACCTAAAGCAAAGAGGAAGAGAGAAAAAACATTCATTAAATAGCGCTGCATCTATGGTATCTGTCTGTAATAACAATATTAAAATGTCCCACAGAAAATCATTGCTGCCACTGTAGTTCCACTGAATGGATGAAATACAGCCAACCATAACCAACAAAAGTTGGGTGAGATCATTTGGCCATGAGCGTGTATCAAAACAGACACAGGCTGCAATCCTAAAGACACTTTCCCGGGTGTAAGACCCATTGAACACAATGGGGCTTATTTTGAGTAGACATAGGATTGTGCTCACTATCAAATGCAACAGTCCTTGGTATCAACTGGTTTCATCTTGAGCATAATGCTTTACAATGGAGTACATTTACATAGTCAACTGCAAGTCACTCAGGGTTAAGAAATTCATCATGTGGGATTCCATGTCATATGGGGTAATGATGTACCCCAAAGTTAGCATACAAGCTTTGCAAACAGTTTCAACCCTGATAACTTCAGAAAGGTTTGGGGGGAAATTCAGAGGGTAGCTACCAGTCCCTGTGTAGGCAATATTGATCTAGATACACCAAAGAAACAGGCTCAGTATACAACAGCTTCATAAATTTGTCTGCACTGTTTGGAACTCAATCAGCAGCTATGTAAAGGCAACCTCTTCAGGGTCGAGGTATAGGAAACAAAGGAAGCTTTGGAATGAACTCTTTGACATCTCACTGCTTCAGGTAAGGTAGGCCAGATGCTGAGTAGACCAGAAGCATTTATTAGTGTGGGCTAAATTCAATATAGTACAATAGCACAGAGCCAGATCTTTTGCCACTAGTATCCATTACCACCACACTACAACTACTTTGCATTGATTCTGATTCAACAGTACTGACTTGAAATTATGAGCCAAGTCTTGAATATACATGGAATTGTTGATATTTTAGAACAGAATGTTCAAATCCTGGCCCAGTGGTCAGATGTGGCCATCAGTGAGCCTCTATGTGGCCCTCCACAAGACCCTTTCATCCAGACCTTGGGCAAGACTTGTAATCCTCTGGATCCGTCTCCAATAGACTTATATGTAAATTTATTCAAATTTGAAATGTAAATCATTTTTCAGCCCCCAACACAGTGTCAGAGAAATGATGTGGCCCTCCTGCCAAGCACAACAAAAGACAACATGTATAACCATACAAACATCAAACTTCTTGTATGCTGAAAATTACTCTGGAAACCAAGATAGCATGAATTGTTTCACACAACTTTCTTGGAATACAATATTTCAGCTGCTCTCATTTTATACATTATTTCCTTTTGTCCTGATAGCTGTCCTATAGAGCAGAGTGAGCTGTAGCAAATACCTGATTTGTACAAGAAATAGGATATACAGCTCCAAATTGTGGAGCAGAAGATCCCAAAGAGCTGCTTAGCCAGCATATTGTAGCATGCCCAACAAGGACTGGAGAACACATCTCTGCCAAGCAAGCCTATCATAAGTAAATCTTCATCTGTCCCCACATTTGAACATGGAGACAGAATGTACCAGAGACTTTCAGCATGGTTTGCTTTGAGATGATCCAAGATGATGTTGTGGCTGATCCACTCCCAAGTTAATGTACAAAGAATACACAGGCTTTGTACCAGAATAACCAGGGCCTAATTGTTAAAAGTTGGTGACAGAAGTCAAAACATCTTTCTGGAGTCAGGGGCTCAAGCATGACAATTTCAGTTGAATCATGTGGTTCAAAGGAATAAGCAGATAATTCTGGCAAAGGCAGCCAGCCAGATTCCAGTTCCTGAGTCTATAACAAGGAAGTTTCCAATAAGTGAATGTATTTCAAGGCGTAAAGTGAACAGTTAAATTACAACAGAACTGAATGAAAAAGACAACAAATGTAAAAACAAACTTGGACTGAAAGAAACCCACACGCCATAGCAGACAGGGGACCAGCAATTGCCTGTGCAACAATTCAGACAGCAATGACCTCTAAATTAACTGCATGAAAACTGTAAACGTTAAAATAAAAGCTTGTTTATTCAACTTGCATAACTACCCGAGAAAGAAACAAAAATCTATCTCAAATAAGAAACTGAATTTCAAGTACAGTGTTCTGCAAAGCCGTGAAAACGTGGCTAGTGCTGACCAGGGTAAGTGAACCACTGGGAGGCAGGGAAGTGGGGGAAGGGTGGAATGGAGCAGGAAGTGTAGAGGAAGGGTGGCTTGGAGGAAGTTCATTCCTGGGAGGAAGACAAGGATGACTACTGTTGCATTCTGTCCTCCCCCTGAGCCTCAGAGACACAGGTCCCAAACTATTAGAGACTAATACATTGTCTCTGGAATTCAAATGGCATGTCTGCTGATTTGGGCCAAACACAAATTCCAATGCTGGATGTTCAAGCAGCAAATGAAGCACAGATTTTCAAACCTGGGATCATCCAAAACTGATGAGGCCCAGATAGGATGTTTATTATATAAAGCTCTATCCTGGATACTGCATTGTTGTTTCAATACAGCTTTTTCCAGCCTTACGTGGAGAAGTCAGACATTGAACCTGGGGTGCAAAGAATGGGTTTTTCCATTGGGTTGCAATTCCTCTCCTTAGGATCTGATTGCTTCAGTGCCCAGACTAAAATTGGTTATTTGGCACTGGGATGATTTTTTCCAGTGTCTTTGGCAAGTTAACTATGACTTTCATAAAATAATCCTCAAGAATACAAACGAATGCCTTCAGTCCAAGTTGTGTCACTTGTAAAAAGTTAAATAGCAGTGGGTCGTCAGTATCCATAAGGGACCACTTCTAGGATCACTTCCAGATACAAATTCCATGGATAATGAAATCCATTTGCGGGGGAGGGGGGGAACATGGTAGCACAGTTACTTACATGACGCATAGCTATCCAGCAGCATAGCAAAGGGGTGCAGTTGCATCAGGCTACAAGCTTTAGGAGGACTACAAGTTGAGCTTGATACCAGTGGCTAAAATTGTGAAAAATGGTGTATGTATAAATGATAATACAATCATGTTACATATTGTTGGAAAGGAAATTTAATGCAGAATGCAGTGACTCAAACTGCAATGGAATATCTAAATTCTATCCAAAAGTATGGCCAGTTAACAAGAAGAAGAAAACGCAAAATCCTCTGGAACAAAAAGTGGATTTTCTTAACTCAGACTTTCCCATGATACAGATTGAGAGCGAATGAGATGTAATTCTGATACTGTATGGAGCTAATAAGGTCTTAATATGAATCAGCTCTCAGTACATATATCACATACAGTACATACTGTATATCATAAAAAAGTTACTGATGCTGACTGGGTGTACAAGCACTTCTAAGTGGTGTTCCTCTTATATTTAGCAGAGAAAGAATAACCATTCCTCTTTGCCCCAGCAGTTTCACTAACCAATAAGGGACACAATTTTCATTTTTAAAAACTTAATTAAATTTGATTTCATCACTGGGGGATGATGACGGGACACAATATCTTCAACTCCATATAGCAAATAGGTGCTTGACGTATGCCATTAGCAAAGCAAATGTGTGGTGAACTGCTGAGGAGGAGGCCGAGTTTTCCCCAATTTTCATTTTAAAAACACCCGGGGATGACATCACTTCTGGTTGCAGCATCACTCCCAGGGCAACATTTTGAGCTTTGCACCAGGCTACAGGATAATTTCCTATGCCACTGGCTACACCAGTGTTCATACATGTTCCCACAGCCTTCCAGAAGCTTCCAGGGGTCATACATGTTCCCACAGCCTTCTCAGAAGCTTCCAGGATGCAATATAAATTCACATCCAGTTCATGCTGGTAACTTCTAATCACACCCAGTTTGCCTTCTGAGATACTTGGAGGCCATGCATTGCCTCTGCACATCTCAGAACACCTCCCGGATGTGTTGCGACCAGTTGTGTCCAGGAGGTCCTCTGATTCCCTCCAGCTGTGGGCTCAACTACTCAAATCCACAGATGCCACTCTGTGGATAAGGAGACCTACTGTATGTACCAGATCAAGGATGCATGATATACCCCCAAATCCAGAGTAACTATGGGAGCACATAAGAGACGTACGTAGTTACTGCACCACCTAGTGAAAACCTATGGGAAATTCATATTGGAATCCAGAGTAAGTTGTTCTTACACCAGAGCAAGGACTCCCCGTAGTTACTCTGGATTTTGCCCTTAGAATGATTTTAATTGTTTGTAAAAGGCTGAACATGTAACTTGACAAAGGCAATTCAGGAGGACCAATGTGTGTTCACGACACACCTAAATGGCCATGACAATGAACAGCCATGAGAACAACCAACAATGTTTGCAACTATAGAAGGCATGCTGATCTGTTATCTGTTCAACCAACTTTCCAAAACACCCAAAATTGTTTCATTTCTCAAGACATAACTGTAGGTTTTGTTATTGTCAAGCCACGGCAAATCTGAATACTCAGTGAGTGACCACAACCCCTTTCACACCCACCCACAAGGGAACTGCTGCAGCATGGCACCCTTCAGTCTGTATGTGGAAACTTGAAGCATGAGGTCAGGTAAAGCCAATGGCATGATTTAAAATTCCTCTCTAGTAAGGAGTGGAAGAGACAGGAAAGTCCTACTTTAACAGCCCAGCTCACAAAGTTCCATGTTCATGCAATAACTCCTTCCAAGTGGGAAGACCACATAGATAAATGGTTTCATATTTTTGTGGGTGGGTGCAAAGGAGGTTTTAATTCACAAGCAAGAAAATATGCAATTCTGGAAGACTATAGTTAATCAGATGTATTTCCTCAAGTCCTGGACACCCACATTTCTACCAACTGTATGGTCAATTAAAACGGCAGAACCATGCTCATTTGTCATAAATGCCAGGTTTGGATTGAGGTGAACGTCTCAGAAATGGGATCTTTCTCTTGGGATCTCATTTGACCCCAAGAGCAGGTGGAGAAGCTGATCATGCTGAAATGTTGTATAACACACTGAAGAGAGATTTCTGGACAATGATATTGCCACAATCCCATACTTTGATCTGAGAGACCCCAGATAATTGGTGCAGACATGAAGGCTTGGCCTGCGTTTGTTAAGGAAAGAGAAGGCTCTTCCAAATTATTATTATTTTTAAAACTGGGAGTGAAGTTATTCAAGCTGAGCCTTCATGATAGGATCACTTTGGGCCACAAATATTTCCCCAATGTTTTAAATGGATTTAAAGATGGGAACAGAGCTTTGCATAGTGAATATCAGAGAAAGCTGTTTGGCAGCGAGCCAGCTACTCAGTTTTCATGCATGACAGCACAAAATTAAGTGGTGCAATTATATAAACACTTTTGCTTAATTTTGCTTAATTCTGAAAGAGAGCTCCAAGTGACTTACACCCTAGAAACCGTCAGGGCTGCCAGAGGTGCCACCCAGAGTTCTTAACTTCAAGTCCTATGACTTACCCACAAGACTACACTTCAAAACAGGAGCCTGGGCTGCCAATAAACCCACTTTCAGAACAGCAAACAAATAGCAATCCCATGCTGCCTTCTAGGCATCCATCCAAGCACATTTCTATTATGGCTTCTAATTCACTGCTTAAGGGTGGAACGAGATGTCACAAGAACCATGGAGCCACTGCTGCTCTCTACCTCTTTTCCTTTCAACGTTAACAGAAGGTGTGTTGTTACATTACCATGCCCTGCTTCACATCTTCAGTTGGTGGAAAGGGCAATCAATGCTCAGCATGACCATAAGGTAACATGCAAGGTATTCAGTCAGGAATTGGGAGAGAGGAAGAGACACAGGATAGTGGTCACAGGATAGATGTCACTCATATATCTAGTTCCACTGTGACAACCCATTTCCCATTCATTGATCCAGTCTTCCCCTTCTGTTTCCTGCTATAGCAGTCAAGATTGCCAGATACCCACACAAGTGTGGAAGTGCAGACAATATTAAATATAAAAAGGAAAGACCAAACTTCTTGATATTCTGACAACCCCACAACTTATACTGTATAATATAATATGTATATATAACATTGAAAAGTCACTGACTCACTTGCAGACTGACTGACTCACTGACTCAAAGGTCAGCCAAAACTGCTGGACCTAGAAGCGTGAAATTTGGGGAGGGTGTTCCTTCCGTGATGGAGGCACCCACTAAGAACCAGTTTGTGGAAATTCCAACAGGAAGAGGGTGAAATGGGGCGCAACACATTTTGCTCCCTATACTTTACATTGAAGAATTCCTGACAGATCACTGCCCTGCCCCAACCCCTGGACCTAAAAGCATGACATTTGGGGATGGTGTTCCTTATGTTACATCAACAACCACCAATAACCAATGTTGAGAAATTTAACCCTTAAGGGGGTGAAAAGGGGCGCAATGTTATATCTTAATCTGAATATACAAATATTAAAATAATTTATGTAAGAAAATACATCACCACACAACAATGTAAAACAAGCACTAGATGTAAAACGCAACTGCTCAATATTATTCCAATATCCTATATCATGGCTCCATTCAGTATTTAAAAAAACCCTGTCTTTTGGGTTTAATTACTATTTCTGAAATACAAAAAGTGATCTCATATAACCACAGAGAAACTTAAGGGTTTAAGAACTGATCCAGCCATATCAAAGGAAATAAGATCCTCTAACTATAAAACAGTGGTGAGTGTTGGACCAGGTTAAAAGAGCTATAATATCCTAGATTAAGAGCACAATTTTAACCATGTCTACTCAAAAGTAAGCCCCATTGTGTCCAATGGGTCTTCCTCCCAGGAAAGTGTGTTTAGGATTCCAGCCTAATTCTGATCCTTGATCCTAATTTAATTATGCAAAAAAATTATATTCTAGCTTCTATTAAATAAAATAAAAGCTGAAACAGCTTACACAGAAGGTTATCAAATGGAACATTCCAACCTCCATAGCAGTGGTGGGCAAATCCCAGCCTGTAGGTCATTTGTGGCTTTCAGAGACCCTCAATTTGGACCACAGGGAGCCCCAAGTCTCTAATGAGCCTCTGACCCATTGAAGACTATTGGAGTCTATGAGGGCCTCCAACTGTCCTAAGACTGGTCCAAGGCTACCTCTGAACAACTTATGTCTCCCTGTATTTCTGGCATGGTCCGTATGTTTTCACTATGCAAGTGGTGTGTGGAAAACAGTTCATAGTTCTCATGTAGTTCTATGTGTCTATGTTATCATTCACGTGAATTAATTTTTCTTCTAGCCCACGACAGTGTCAGAGAGAGTTCATGTGGCTCTCCTGCCAAAATGTTTGTCCACTTCTACACCATAGGTCTGATCTGCTAATAAGCACCACTGAGATCATGGATCCCAGTGGGGCAGCAGAGAAGTAGCTTGGTCAGCTAGTACCTGGTGGTGGCAGCAGCACAGATGAAGAAGAAAGAGGAGCTGTCACTACAACCTGTCTTCAGATCTCCTCCTCAATCCTGATTAACTCTCTGCCATTTAAAAACAGTAGAGAACTGCTTTCGGTCACCACTCTGGGATCTTCTCTCCACTGCCTCCCTCCTTCACCACCTTATGTTTTTTAATTGACAGGGAGCACAATCCCAACCATGTCTACTCAAAAGTAAGCCCCACTGTGTCCAATGGGTCTTACTCCCAGGGAAGGTGTGTTGAGAACTGCAGCAAGGGAAGAGTAAGTAGGATAACAATAAAAACTTAGGACACATGGATTATAGATATGAGGGGGGATCATGGGGAGGATGGTGGAGATCAAAGTGGACATGAAGCACAGGGAGGGATTTGGTGATTAAGTTGGGGTCACAAAGCAATGGTACCAATGATTGGGGTGGGCAAGGACCAAGTACTTTGCAACTCCTGAACAGTACCCACCAATGGACAATACCTTTTCTTGGTGGTGGGATTGTGTCCTCCAGTGATACAAAGGGCTATGCTGGTGGTAGTGTAGCTACTGGCAGGGACTGCCATGCCAGACAGGCCTTTGTTGAGGAGCCAGACTAAACCTGTCCAAAATTCCACTGAATGTGGGTTGCCTGAAGAAGGAAAACTCCCACCTCCAACCTCCACTGCCTTGTGGCTGTACCCACCTTTGGAAAAGGCTTCAGGAGTAAACCTTATGGCAAAATCTGGAGCCGGAGTCCCAGAAGCAGTTTGTGACTGATTGTACTGTGCACAATCACGTACTGATAACTCCTGTGATGCAGCTGGAACCAATTGTATTGGCTCTGCCATTCCATTGGACTATTTCAGTGACATGGAGAGAGGGGATTTGCTGCTTGTGTAACAGTCTATCCTCCATATTAATCAACCAGCCCATCATGCTCTGGAGAGGACACTCAGAGCACAATACCATAGGATGCCAATACAATACCTGATCAGTAACTTCACATGCTATTTGTTTATTTCTTACTTGGCAATTTGTGCCAAAGTTAATTTCCTTATGATTTAATTGGTTTGGAAAGTGCTTGAAGCAACCAACTGCAGCTCTTAAAGCCTAACATTCCTTGTAGAACCCCAGAGCTCCTACAGAGCTTTATGTGATACCTCAACACCTAGAAATTAAGTATGATTATTATATAATTTACTAAACACAAATTGCTAAGTGGTTCGAATCTAAGGTCTTTAAAAATAACTCCACCATAGCAATTTGATCAGCGTTGTCTCAGAAGTTATAAAAACAGGAGAATAATAAAACTTAAATTCCATATGAGAATTTAAAAAAATCTGCTGTTGGGGCTTTTTTTCTTTTATCATGGAGTTAACTATTTTATTAGCAGTTCAATGATATTAAAAGTCTTAAATTGATCTGATAGTAAAAAAATCTTTTGGCTGGCAGGAAGGCACATGTTCCATCCTGAACACTTGTTATTCAGGCTGGAATAAGTTCCATAAGGAGTTACTCCTGTGTAGACATGCACAGGATTGGGGTATCAATGTCAGAGCAAGCTTCAGCTATGAACTTCAAGTTTCTCACTGCCACTGGACTAGAGATTCTTCACAGTCTGCAGATAATAATTGTGAACACATGGTTTTATTCTAACTTAATCTCCCACTTCATGTTTCTCAATTACAAAAATTTTGCAAGTGGTTGAGAAGCTATTTTTAAAATCACAACACATGCAGTATTTCAGCCTGTGAATTCAGAGAACTCAAATGATACTGGCTGACAATACACACCACATTCCTATGCCAAAGACAAACCCCACCCTGTGTACCCTACCACTTTATTAAAGTGTATAATAATTATTCATTTAAGGAACTGCAGGACAGAATAACCTCTGACACAACTGATGTGGAAAAGGCAACAGAGACTATTTTGAATACACAGTGCTGGGTCACAATTATACTTGCTTTTGCTCCTGAATTCCTTCCCTTCCCCTTTTGCAAGTTTGTGCAAGAAACTAGCAAAATGCAGGAGAGGTTCTCAGCCATTATAAGTCCAGGGAGAAATTCAGAGAGTGGTTGGACTCAGTTAAGAAGAACCCCAATGGATCAGGCCAAAGGTCCATTAAGTCCTGAATCTCACAGTGGCCCACCAAATGGTTGAGGGGGCACACAAGACAACCAGGTACCTGCATCCTGGTGCCCTGCAAGTGGTTGATAATGGCTGAAGCCATTCATAAGTTTCGTAATGGCTGAGGGATTTCTTAAATGAGGTGGAGTCCTGAAATTAGAGTTGCCATGGGTCCCAAAAAACAAGGACAATCCCAATTTTTTAGGATTGTATTCACATACTGGCAATGAGACAGAGGATCCTATCCTGATTTTGTGAAAGAGAATTATGGCAACTTTACCTGAAATGCTCCTCCAACCTGACCCATATTGTGATCTATCACTAATTTCTAATTTTACCCATAGACCAACAACACTTTCATCTTACAACAGCTTCATGTTTTCACATCCAAACCTAGACTGGTACCTTGTATTTGGCTTCAGATTTTCAATGGGCAAATTTGTGCTTCCTGCAGTCTTGGTTGACCATTTGTTCTTGATGAAGTCATCATAAGATGCACTGTAAACTAAATACCCTGCCAAGGAAAAGAGAATAAGCACATCAGCCAATAAAGTAGATCTAGCACCTAATGTGGCAACTTAAGCCATTTCTGTCCAATGCTGCATATATGCAACAGGGATATAATGTGTACACATGTGGGTTGGATAGAAAAAGTTAATGCAAAATGATGCACAATGATGCAAATCTCACTTATTGAGAACAAATGCCTATTTAGAATGTCAGCAAATCCCAGTGATTGGTATTCTCTATTAGCATAATTTTTCTTCATCACTAGATGCATAATGCAATAGACCATATGAAATATATTGACGTTTATAGATGGGAGATGTCACTATTTAAAGGTAAGCTTAACACCTCAAAATATACTAGCTAGTCACACATTCAAGCCAGAAGACTCACAACATTGCTAATGGAATACTGTATATGGATTTTAGAGGGTAGTGTTTGGGAGCGAAGAACAATGAAAAAGATCACACCACATCATGACTTCTTTCTTTAGGAACGCTTTCTATATCTCTGATTTTGGACTGAAGAACAGATGGACTAAGCTTAGAGAAAACTCCAAATAACACAATGTAACAGAGATCATCAACAAAAGTAAAAATAATCATCTGCTAATCACTTCACACCTGCTGGTATCTCACAGCACATTCGCAGTTTATCAAAGATAAGGCTTTTTATTTGGCAAATCTACATTAATCTCCGTTGAATGGTGTGAGGTTCTGCACTGCCTCTGCACGACATTCTTTTTTCTGTCTGGCTTTGAGCCAATGCACCTGGTGGTTTTCCATGAACCTCTGAACAGCGTGGAAACAATCAACATAAAAATGCAATTTGAAATCAGATCAACCTGGTTTTCAAAGAGCAGCTGAACAAAGAGGGCCATGTGGTTGTTAATTTGGTAGCAAGTTTACAACCCGAAGTAATAGCTTTGGCTTATGGAACAGAGGCCTTAAATATCTGGGATTCCCTTTCACTGCACTTTCTGTGTCTTCTGTGTAAGACTGAACAGATTATTTTGAAACAGCCAATACAGAAACTGAAAAATCACAGTTGCTGTTTCATTTAGATTCGGCTTTCATGCTAGCTTTAATAAGATACCTAGCAAAAATGTCCTGAGACCAAACACCTCTTCATGAAGATAAAACAATAATATTTTGTGTATTTTATTTGGCTATTTCAGATTGTAATTCTAAGCATAGGAGAACTCTGAGATAAAATAGGAAGCAGAAACACTGCCACTAGGAACAGTAGAATAAGATATCATCTCAAGGCCAAATTATGTATTATGCTAAAAACAGATTTACCATTTGTGGGCTTTTCGGTTAAATAGAATTAAAGCGGCTGATCAGCATGTAACAACAAGACTGCTACAGGTAGGGGGTTGAACCAGACGATCCACTGGGTCCCTTCCAACTTTATGATGGAGAATATATACATTTCTACAGTCCTAACAAAAATTGCACCCAGTTGCTGGTAGCTCTGAAAGATAAACTTCCACTTCCTATTTTCCTGGAAGGCCAGGTAAGACAAACATGTATTACAATATCCCCATTAACAGTTACCTGTAGTGAATAGGGGTGGCACCAGAGATCAGCCAGATCAGCTCTGGCTAAGAGCCTGGATATCTCCTACCTACAGTATTTATATACTCCTTTTTAACTAAAAAGTTCACAAAGTGGTTTACGAAGAAAATGAAAAAATAGCTAATTAATAGCTAATGGATATTACCATGCTGTGGTAGTGGAGCCCTAGGAGGAGTAGTGTAGGAATTTGAACAGGAAAGTTCCTGCTTCCTGTTAAGATTCTATCCTCCTCTAGTATGCACACCACACTGGTGTAGACTAGCGTGCCCACCCATTGCATTCCCTAATGAAGCAAAAGTGTTCCCTGTTTAAGCAAGAATCACCCGTGCTTCCAGTGCTTCTAATGGAAAACGAAGGGACTTGGCACAGAGACGGTGCAATTCCACCCCTTCCAATTCATGGATAATTGAAACAATGAACACCAGATCCACAGTTACAGGGAGGCACCAGTAATTGGACATGGCTGAAAGAGCAAAGCAAGTGGAAAGCCAAGTGGATGAAATGAAAGCCAAGTGTATGAATGTCAAGGCATTGCTGTACCTGTTACCATATCTCCTTGCACAGGCTTAGCCCAGTCTACAATCACAAAGGAGTGGCAGCCTTCCACAGCTACTATGGTGATGTTGTGAGGGGCTTTCTGTGGACGCATCTGGGTGTCTTTGATGTCACTGGGTATTAGTTCATCCAGGCTGTCAACTTGGAAGTGCTCGAGTGCCTCTGTCAAAGAGCAAGGAGCTGCTGGATCTTTGTTCAGATAAGTCACATAAGGAGCTGGAAGAAATACAGAAGAGGGAGCTTACAATCCAAAAACTCTGTACAGATGGATGCATTATTTTTTTAAAAAAATCCTGACACAAATTTTTTTAATAGCAGTGTGGAAACTACAGATAAAGTATACATTTGTTTTTTAAACACAGTAAATTAGACATTTGTTTCCTGGACTTAGAACTTGTGTATTTTCCTACCATTTGCTAAAATTTTCAGGCCCATAAACTGATGCCATCTGGAAAGATCTCAGAGTGGTATTACAATTCACATAAAGCTAGTCTTGTGGAAACCACCAGCATGACAAACATTCATGGTGACTTAACCACAGGCTGAGAATGGAGAACAACAAATCATTGGTGAATATTAGCTTGTGTTTATAAAGCTAAAAAACAGTGCTGGTTAACCCAAAATTTAGTCAGTATGTTAAGGATCAGCAACTGGTCCACTTCATCCTTGGTTAGTCTGGCGGCTGGCCCCATTAAGAGGAACCACCTGGTCCTTCCAATTCCCAGTGTAGAGACAGGGTGAAAAGGGAGCCAAGAGCCAAAGGAGAAGAGCAAGAAATTTTCAGGGATCTCAGAAAATGTTTGCATATATTTTGTAAAGACCAGCATTCACATTTTGGGTGAGGGTACATAGTCTTACATACTGTAATTCATAGAAATAACAGTCCAGTGATCATATGAAATTGTGATCCAGTGGAAAAGGGAGGGGACAAAAAAAATTTCTACCCCCAAAAGGTGCTCCAAAGAAATTTTGTATCCACAAAAGGTCTCCCACCCCCCAACGAAACTATACCCCTGATAAAATTCCTCTCAGAGACTCTGGCTGGGCATTCAAACATATACTCATGAATTAATGGGCAAGTTATTTCAACACTCAACTAATTGCTGAAAAGTGTTTTACTGCTAGTTTCTGGAAAATATTTATTCAGCTTCAATTAAAACAATTCACTTGAAGGATAATTTCTTCCCCCTTTTCCCCCAAATGCCCTGAAGTGTTTATGAGAACAATGTTTTTAGTCTATTTTGTTAAATTTCATGTCCTTCAGGGAGTTATTTCCAGCATATGCCATCTATTTATCTTTAAGCACTCCAAACCCTTTTCTAGTCCCCAAAGACAGAGAAAACTCTTGTCAGTGAGAAGAGAGAAAGAACATTCAATTGCATGACAGAAATTAGGAGCATGGAGTCAGTCTTCAGAGCAAAAGCATACCCTGCCAAGTGTCATCTAAGGACTGGAAAACAGACATTTTATAACATTGTCCCCTCTTATCCCCCAGTCATCCTTCTACCCTGCCAAGCCATCATCAGTCACCACTGTCAAAAGCTAGAAGTCACAAACTGCCCAGCTGTCCGATGTCTGCCTCTCGTTGGATGTTTTCTGGTCCTAATTTCTTGGTAGCACATTTTTAGGAGAACCATATTCCCATGTCTGTTGCAGGATTTTTTTGTGGTGATTGGGGAGGGAGGGCTTCCCCACATGACATTTCTGCTTTTTCAACAAGGGTGTAATCCAACAAGTAAATAATCCTTGACTGGATTTTGAACATACCAGTAAACCGTTTCTTTCCAGCAGCATCATATTCTGATAGAGGATCAGAGCCAGCTACGCTGAACTCAGGAAAGCTGATATCAGGGATTGCCTCCATGGTGGTAGTTGTAGCAGTAGTGGTGGTGGTTGTGGTAGTGGGAGGCAAGGTATTGGTCTCAAGAAATTCATAATCTAGACAACAGAAGAAATTAGGCATTTCAGACCTTATTTGGACATGGCTATTCCTAAGGAATGGTGTGGGGGCTCATGAGCTATCTTGGTTCAGTTGAACAGGTCCAGTTTGTTCAGTGCCTGGATGGGTGATCACTTGGTGACCAAAGGTAAACCACTATAGATTCCATGATTGAAGAATGGCAGGATATAAAAGGAAGGATGCCTTACATCAAACTCAATCACCACAAGGGGCAAAACTCTAAAACACAGTCTATGTTGCACTCTAAGTTATTAAGGTTCACAGGAGGAGGAGGAGGAGGAGGGTGTTTTAACTCCGCATAGACCCTATTTGAGACAATCACGTGCATTTGAAGTTCTTGAGATGGACCAGATTCAGCCTACGAGCCTTGAAATATTTTCACTGTTTAAATCAGAACCCAATTATCTTTCTACATGAACGGGACAACCCTGTATTTAAATACATACATTTGCTGCTTTCACTTCTAATGGGAGTCTGGGAATACTGAGAACAGAACATAAAGACAACTATTCTTTTCTGGATCTATCCATGCTTGTGTATTGACGTGTGGCTATCAGCACACAATGCCTTCCTGGAAATACATTGCTGGAAGGCAATTAGAAAGAAAAGAGACTCAGGCTGCAATCCGAAAGACACTTTCCTGGGAGTAAGTCCCATTGAACACAATGGGACTGACTTTTGAGTAGACATGGTTAGGATTGTGCTCTCAAATTCTTTTAAAAAGATATTTTACAATCAAGTCAGTACCTTCATCAAAGACCACATATGACTCTGTCGTTCCTGCCACATCTGCATCAAGCCCTGAGAATGTATCTGTAAAGAGAAGAAGATGGCCAAATGATGAAACTGATTCCCTTTGGCCTATGCCTTTTTTGACAGGTTTGAAAGTAACCGTCTGAGGACCCAATCCTATCATCATTCCAATGCCTGTACAGCCACAAAGCAGCCCTGCAATAAGGGAGCAAACATTCCCTGACCTTGAGGAGGACACTATAACTTCCCCCCTCTGCAGGATGCAGTACACACCCTATTGGCATGGTTGCATCAACACTGGAAAGTTGGATAGGATAGGAACCTAAGTTCCTGGCATGGTAATGAACCAAATAATAATAATTGTATACATTAGAAAAACCACTGAAATAAAGAGAGCTTGAAGAACAGTGGGATAAACTTCTAAAAAGGAAAAAAACACCAAAACATCCACATGTTTCTTAGTTGACCTCTGGAGCAGAATTTGTATCACCTATCCAAAAAAGCAGCTTCTCCAATGCATTTCATACCACATCACTCACACAGTGAGCAATATTTGGAAGGCGCATGGATATAGACTATTGCAATGGCATATAAATGTCCTCACATATATACTCAAATAAGCAGATTATGTTTACATTTGTCCCCGCATGTGAGAGAGAGCAGGTATATATAACTAGACAAGAATCTGGTTCCCAGGGTGTTGTAACATACAGATTCCTCAAGACAGTTCCACACATTCTATTCCTGAAAAGGACAAACTACACAAACTTTGACCTTGTCTGTTTGCTTTTCATATCATACATAGCAATTGAAAGAGGGGGAATCTGACTCAAGATAAGATATGGAAAATAGGGGACTTTAATCTTTCCATGGCAAATGTCAGCAGTGTGAGGGGTGGCCTAACATGCACTGGGACCATGGCAGGAAACTCACTCTCCTTATGGCCCTGGCCCACAGGGGATGATCCAAGTGCTATTTAATTTAAAAGAAATCAGCAATAAACATTAAGGACATGCTTATTGTAACATGCAGTCTGAAAGCATTATTCACACATACTATTCTGTAAGAAATACAACTCTACTGTATATTTACACATCAATAGTAATAGTTGAGTAGTATGTCATGTTCTTTTCTCTGTGGTATTATCCTATTACAGTTTAAGACCCTCACAGTGTTTATGGCTGCTCTTTATGTTAAAAAAATAGACTTAAGGATCATCTGTTAACTATTAGAAAAATGTTGATATTAATCTGGCACAGGGCAAAAATAATTATCAATACCCATCTGACCACAATTACCAACTATCTGGTATTGCCCTTACATTTCAGATCTTGCAAAAATAGTAATGCAACTGTTGTTTCTATGCCAAAGTAAATCTTGAGGGTAAAACAGAAAAATTTCTAATTCTTGTTTTCTACAGAAGTACTGCCAGTATTTTTTTCTTCAGAGCATATTAACAACATCATCGTTCATCTGATGACTATCAGTTAATAATAAATTCATCTATCCAGCAGGCTTGCAGAAGATCCAGTGGGCACCAATCCAGTGAAGTGTAAGTATGCAATGAATTCAACCCAAATACCAAAACAAATTATTTAGTCTGCTTTTAAAAAAAAAATTCAGCAGTGTCAGGAAATTATTAAAGCTGAGACATGCAGAAAATAGGGAAATATTGGTCCTTTAATACTTTCAAGCTTATTACTTTTCTTCAGGTTTATAGGCCTATATTTTCCAGCAATGTGATCGCAGCAGTTATAAAAGTGGCTTTTAATGGCTTTGTTGACTGTACTGCTTCAAAGAAATTGAGCTGTCTGAGGTTTCAGTGCCACATAAGCTTGGACTTCTTGTGTATGACTGTAAAATCAAACCAAACCTGGTAAACTCATCTTTAAAAATCCTGAAGGGAAAACGTTGGGCCAAAGAATTGGTAGAACCCACAGCAGTATTCCTTACAATGTATTTTCTTGATCCAGTTAAAAAAATAGTGCACTCAATATATCAGATTCTTGACAAATAATAGAGTATTCGACTGAATATGCTGCTGTGATTTCCCGCTATGGGATGAAGCATAATATGCTGAAATTGGCAGACTTGTATTCATCCAGGCAGCAATATATGTAAAGCAGGGATGTACTGGTCTTCACAACATGATGTCACATCGTTGTAATTAAAGAAATATCAACAGGTTGCTTTCTCACAACGTTCTTCTTATTCCACTGGCTGTTCCGCTGCTCCTAGCAGTCAGCCAGCCTAAATCAATCACAGATGGAGAAAAAAAGTGCTGCTCTTTGATGAAAATGTTCATAATACTTAAGGTTATAGCTCAGGTGTTTCAGGAGGTAAGTGGTAGAAATAGTGCAGTGCACAGCCTTATTTCCCTCTGGCAAGGGAGCCCATGAAATCTTGGACTTTTGAATGGGAACAGCTGTTTTTTATGCAGCGCATCTGTAGATTTGCTTTATTCCATGAAAGATATTGTGTGAAGAGCAACACTAGTGCCAGAACAGCTGGAGAAGTGGCGACTGGAAAGAAAAGAGAGATCGAATTTCAAAATATTACTTAGGCAGAAATCTGAAACACACATATTTGGGACTAAGGCTACAATCCTAAAGACACTTTCCTGGGAGTAAGATCCATTGAACACAATGGTGCTTACTTTTGAGTAGACATGGTTAGGATTGTGCAGTACAACTTGTATGCCTTATTCACTGACCATTATCAGAAGTAGTTCCATCAACCCACAGATCACAACTCTGTATCACATTGTTGTTCTCCACATTGAAAACCGCACAGGCGTTTACTGACATTGGAAGAACAAGTGTGAATCAAACCTCACATGGAGATTGAAACCGTAAATAAGATAAGGGAAATACTAGATTACATTACATTTTGAACTCTTGTTAGCAAAGCTTTAGACTCCAAGTTGAGCATGTCTCTGTCTAACATGGAGCCTACTTTCCCTGGATCATAGGAAACTGTGATTTCATTCAGTTTCACCATCACCATGAAAACAAATTACGGTACTCACCTATTACCATTTTGATAGAAGGCTTCAGGTCTCCTTGCTCTAATTCTGGACCCTTTTTCAAGCATACTATCAGCAGCCTCTTTCATTTCAGCCTCTTCTTTGCAGTCCAAATACTTCTGATTCCACTCTTATTAGCAATAAATAAATTAAAAAGGCCTTTTCTGTCGGTAATGTCTGAAAGTATCTCATGATCCAACTGCTGAATTAATGTTGCCATTTTGTGATGTAGCATTCCACGGAGATGGTGTTGAATGACATTCGTATGAAATCATTCAGGTGGTGACAAGACAGTGGGTGTTCAGTGCCCTGAAGGCTATGTAGAAAAAGGTTTAACTTCTGAACAACAGACATGGCATTTGAGGATCCCCCCATGAGTCCATCCAAACAACTGTTGACCAAATGGTAACTGAGTGTGCTTATGAAACATAAGCTGGTTACCAAACAGTGAGGAAGCTCTGACCATACATCTATGGAAACAGGGTTGACTCTTCTTGCTTCTTTGGACCATAATACAATCTATCAATTTACAAGGCCATTACAGGCACATGCTAGTTTACCTCATGGTAAATGGTCTCCTACATCCATACCAAAAGAACAATAAGGAAAGCAGCATTAGATATTATGGCAATGTCAAGAACAGAGCACAATGCAGAGACGGTTTCAAATGGCCTCTATATGACAATAAGTGAATCCTGTCTTTATGCCAGTGTCAACAGAGCTAACAGGAGTAGGGTAAGCATATAGTGATTTGGAAGTTTCTTTTTGTTTGTTTGTTTGTTTGTTTAACTCAAAAACAGGTTTTTTCCCTTCTATCTCCAAATAATGATATGTCACGTTCATCCTTGAAAATCTAAAGAAGAAGACTTATTTGTTTCTGAGTTTTGCTAAAACAAACCCCCACCCCAAACTTTTCAGGATCAGAGCAAAACCACTGTAAAGGCAAAGGGCATGCATGTACTAACTGCTTGCATCAGGACGTGAACATCATCAATGATCTGCATCTTACTTATTTTGTCAGCATTACAGCCAGAAATGTTTACTTTTAAACACGAAGGCCTTTTTTCTGTTCCACCACGTTTATCATTGACCCACAGACACAAATAATGTTTAGTTAAACTAAAATGAGATACCTTCAGAACTGCATTCAGGCAGACCATTACGATCTAATACAAGATTCCCTAATTCATCAAAATCTGCATAGGTGCCAGGGGGACAGGTAGGTGATGGTTTCTGTGTTGGAGGCTCAGTAGTTGTTGGTTCAGGAGTGGTAGTGGTGGTGGTGGTTGTAGCAGGAGTGGTTGCTTTTTTAACCATTTCAAGACCGATCAGTGGCTTCCCTCCAAGACTTATTATTGGCTTATCCTGCGCATTTGCTACAGGTTTACTAAATCTTCCATGTCCAAATAGTGGCAAACCATCAGGACTTACCACAGGGGCTCCCTTAGAATCTAAAAGAATAAAAAAGATATAATTTTCCTTTAAATATGATTAATATCAGAAATTTTCCAAGAAACGTTCAATAATTTTCCAGCACTTGACTATTCAGAGACTGACCCTACAATCCAGGGTAACTATGGGAAGATGTAAGAGGCACTCATTCTGGATTGCTCTATGCATTACCCATAGGTTTCCCATAGGTGGCACCATAACTACATCGGTGTAAAAAGACCCGCAGTTACTCTGGATTGTAGCCTTTATCATGTACTTTCCACTATCATGGGACAAGAACAGTTCCCATCTCCAGTATATATTCAAACTTTTAAAGAATCATTTGCAACTTCACCTGCCTTGTCCTATCTTGTAATGGCTTTATACTAGCAAAATTTACCTATCATTGAAGGAGAAAAATTAAAATTTTTTTGTGGGTCTGGGCATGGCTGGGCACTGGGTGACAGACAGTGGGCACTGGTGAGCACTGGGCACTACTGGGCACCGACAGGTAATTGGTGGGTATCAACAGAGATGGGCATCAGTGGGCACCGGACATTTCTAACAGGCATTGTTCCCCAGCAGGGACCATAGTGCACCACCATGCAGTGGTAGTTCCCAACCCTCCCATGCACCTTCTCCCCATGCACTGTCCACCCCCTGCCATACACCATCTCCCCTATACACTACCCTCCCCCCTGCACCACCTCTTCCACCAGGCATTGAGCACCACATTGGTTCTTAGTGGACCTTATATCACAGAAGGAATATGCTGCCCAAATTTCATGCTTCTAGATCCAGAGATTGGGGCTGGATGCAGTGATATCTGTTGGTCAGTCTTCATTGTTAAGTACAGGAAGAAAATGCATTGCACCCCTTTTCACCTCCTTAGGGGCTAAATTTTTAACAATTGATTCTTAGTTGGTGCTTAGTGGGGCACGGTGTTGATCAGTTAGGGATTCTTAAATGCAAAGTATCTAGGGGATGAAAATGTGTTGTGCCCCTTTACACCCCTTTCCAGTTTTAATTTATCAAAAATGGATCTCAGTGGGCTTCCATCACAGAAGAAACACTTTCCCCAAATTTTAAGCTTCTAGGTCAAGCGGTTTTGGTTCAGCATTGGTGAGTCAGTCAGGCGGTCAGTCAGTCAGTGACCTTTCAATTTTTTATATATAAATTTTGCTTGGTTGTGATGTATTCAGCAAATCCAAGAAAATGTGTCAAGTAACCAACTGGGGGTTTTTTTGCCCAAAGGCCATATTAGGTCTCAAGTTTTCTAATTTTGTTAACCAAATAATATACTTACCAACAATAGTACGCCCATCTCCTCCTAATTTTACTCGTAGAGGCTTTCCTTGTGAATCTTGGAGGTACCTTCCTTCAACATTCAGCACCAAGCCACGGTCAAGATCTACAATCTAAAAGCAATGTGTAGATTGAAAGGCTCTCCAACATGAAAGAATATTCAATTAAATCTTCTAAGCATGCTACATTTTCAAATAAAAGTCACCATACCCACTTTATTCCTTGTGGACCATTTATTATTTTCTGTCCATTTCGTTTTCCATTACCACCAGGTGCTATTTTATTATTTAAATCTGGGTTTGTTGTTAGATTGGGTCTGCCACCATTCCCTGAAATACACATGGTGCAAGAGATTAAAGCTTTATCACCTTGTCTGTTCAGTGAAACTGCATTTCACAACATTGATAAATTCAAATATTTTAATCAGGTTATATTTTTAATGCAGGTTAAAATATATTAATATTTTAATGCAGATTAAAACCAACTTATATAAATCATGCTTTCACTATAGTTCAGTTTTAACAGCAACATAAATCTGCTGCTTGAATTGGAATAAGCTAATGTCAAAGCATTGGAATAAGCTAATGTTAAGCATATTGTCAAAGCAGGTTTATGATCTGAACAGTCATGAGTTTTGCTAATGGTACTACTATTATTAAACCAAGGGCTTGCTTTCACATTATATTTATGCAGCGGCAATTTTTATCTCATAGTAAATTTCACCACTTAATTTTTAAAAAACTTTAATTCTATGTGCACTTTCACAATCCTTCATAAGATTCAAACAGTACAGGCAGCTCTTGATTAATGTGGACTTAATTTGCATATTTTGGAAATAAAGCAATCTGTAAATTAATAGGGATGTGCCCAAATCACTAAGCTTGACTTGACCAGCCCTGTGAATTGAAAGGAGACATAACACATCCTGATGCAACTTGACTTGAAATTTTTCAAGTCTTGTGAGTTATGATTCCTTGAGGAAAAATGCACAGGGAAAAAAGTGGTGGTGGGGTGAACAATAACACATGAAAAACAGGGACTCAAATCATTTCAGTCTACTTTTTTATATTACTGGCCCTGTGTTGTGAGTTGAGTCACATTCATGACTTCAGTTAACTCAAGTTGTCCAAAATAGCTGCTTAGCTGTTAGACCAATGACACAATCCAGAGTTAGGGCAGTGAGGAGTGCCCTATCTGGGCTGCCGAACTATTTTGAATCCAGAGCAGAAAGTTATGTTGGATCCAGAGAATCAGCAAGCCTGAGCTGCCCTAGCTGCTCCAGAGCATGCTCAGTAGGCACCAAGTCAGTGACATCTGGGGAGGGCTTGCTCCCAAGGAGACCCTCTCAGATCACACTGAACAAGGAACAGCTGTGGTGCCTGCCTTTTAAGGAGTCCCTGATGAGCCTGCCAGTACAGTCTACAGTGAATACAAGGGGCTTCTTGTAATCCCCTAAATAAACCCCATAAATAAATATTCTTGGAGTGGCCTGCTGTACCCCCAGGTTAATGGGCTGCTGTAGTTGTGCCATATCCTGAGGTTGAGAGGCAGGGGTTGCAGCTAGGCTGGCCAAGAACTCAGATTTGTGGTCAACACTGCCATTCTTACTCTGCCTTATTATGGACCACTATGAGTCAACTCATTATTAAACCTGCTCCTGAAGTGGTATAACTCTGAGGAGCTGGAAGAGGGCATTTCTGCCCTGGAAACAGGTTCTGGATACAGAGTAACTGCTTTTCTCTCGGCAATGTTGAACATGCCCTTGTCTGAACTGTTTAGGCTGCCCCAGATAGGGCAGCTCAGGTCCTCCTGTCTTGGGGCAGCCTATGTTGCCTTAGGCCTTTTCCAGAATAACTATAGTAGGATGGCCCATCTTGCAGTTGGTTCAGCCCAGTGTAACCCAAGTGCACTTCTGGATTGTGCCCCAGGTCTATTTATTACTAGGTTTTATTACATTATTTCCCTAAACAATTTTAGGATAATGTACAGACCAACTAATGAGGCATGAAGAGAGGATTGGCAGTCTACTTTTTGGAAAGAAAATTATGCAGAGAATGAAAATTTCACTTGTGGATCTTACAGGATAATGTTTGGGGACGCATTATGATAAAGTATTTCCCTCGTAAGTTAATAGCAGGTGTGGAATCTCCATGTACCAAACAGTGAAAAAATCATCAAAGCAAACATATTACCTTGTCTATGAGCAAACTTAGTTTGCTGCCGTTGAGAAGGATTTGATAACCTTGAATTCTGTATTCGCTGACTGGGAGACTCTGAGGGAGAGGATGAAGAATGTGTCGGAGAAACAGAGTGGGTGGGGTGGAGCTGGGAAGAGACTGAAGTGGATCCAGAAGAGCGTGGTGAAGACAACCTCACTTTAGAAAAGGTATTCAGTTTGTTAGGCAGTTGGGAAAGCCGAGAAGTCACAGAAGTAGATCTATCCAATGGTACAATCTTTGAAGTTTTGGAGATGGGCATTTCTTCTTCCTCCTCCTTTGGTTTGTGTGCTTTTGGATCAGCTTTGCGTGGCAAAAGAGAGCTTGCCGATTTACTTTTCTCAACAGCAACATTATTATTTATGCTTTTACTACCTCTAGAAGCAGAAGAAGATGTCGCTGATGTGGGATTTTCCTCTATTTCTGACTGATCATAACCATCGTAATCGTCATCATTGTTTGAAAATGACAGGTGCGTTCTGGAAGTAGAACTTCTCGAAGGAAGTTCAACTTTTGCTGGAACTGGTTGGAAGAGCCCATGCTTTTTTGTTGTCTGGGAAGCTGTCCTCGTAGGGACCCTGGATCCAGATGGATAACGAGACACTGAAGGATGAGCCTGTCTCAAAGAAGTTGAAGATGCTTTTGAAAATAAAGATGTTTCTCTACTGCGTTGATGGTCTTGGACTGTGTCCCTGACAGAGGTGGACCCTGGCTGAACATATTTAGATTCATGAGAAGATGTAGGTGATTTATATGAATCAGTCATAATTTCACTAGAAGTGGTAACCTTGGGTGCAGTGCGTTTTCCTGGTGACAAATTCAACCCTGTTGAAGAGGTTAAAGTTTCACGCGGTGCTGACACTCTTTCGCCAGATTTACCAGCTTGGGAATTAGAGTGCTTTGAAGGAGAATTATTACTTCCCTTAGACAAGGATGTTGGTATTCTTCTCGATGTAGAGATATCTTTGCCAGGTACTGACTCTGAATGAGAGACTTGTTCTATTTTATCACCACCCTCTTTATAATAGTCTTCCTCCAAATTTTCACTGTCTTTATCCTCCACATTTTCATTGCTTTGGAGGGATGTCACTGTGAGGTGGCTTCTTGAATTTAATGAGGGCTTTTGTTGTGACTGATCAGTTATTGCTTTTTGAGAACGGCTACTTTCTTGGTGATGAGTCTGACGAGATAATGCATGAGAACTTCGTATTAGAGTTTTCTTAGACAAAGGTGAAGTGTGTTGAGACTTAAGAGATGTTGTTTTGCTTTCTAGAACATCAGACTGATATTTGGAAGCAGAAGGTTGTAAAGATGCCTTTTCCACATATGACCTTGATAAAGAATCAGCGGAAGAGGATGAGCTTCTGGAATTTGAACTCTGACCATTTGCCAATGGATGAGAAACTCTAGAACTGGAGCGTTGGTTTGTTCTGCCCGAAGATTGACCAGATACTGAAGATGGTGATTCAGAGTGTTGAACTTTAACTGAGGAACCTCTTTTTGAAGTTGCCTCTTCCCTTTCTTTACTAAAGCTTTCTTCAGGAGTGTTTGTAGGATTAGATTTTTCAGTCAATGCAACTCTGTGATGAATCCTAGGTTCAATCAGAGAACTTCTTCTGGAATTGTCCAATGAAGAAGACTGCCTAGAAAAGGATGGTGAATAACTATGGGGAAGAGTTGGAGGTAGAGGACTTTCATCTTCGTCTTCCAGTCTTTTACTTTTATCAGTACTGGAGCTCGACTTGTGACTATTACCTGATGCTAACCTTGAAGTGGCCTGAAGAGGATGAATCTTTGAGGACTGTGTAGACGAAGGGGCTTTTGAAGGCTGTATGCTGGTATCATGAATACCACTGGCTTTGCTTGTGAATCTGTTGGCAGTGAGAGCTGATCTGTATTTGAACAAATTATAGCGCTCAGATACAGATAGACCTGAAGATGGCCTAGAACTTAGTCGGGGAGAAGATGACCCTCGTCTGTTTCCCTCATCTTCTCTTTCATTGCTTTCACTATCATTTTTATCAGAATCCCCTCTATTTGACTTCTGTTTTCCAGATGATGGGATATGTGATTGAGGTAATGTATGGGTAGCAGCACCAGAAACAGCAGAAGTGATAACCCGATGATCTCTTAGTGCATGATGATTAGCATGTGAGAGAGGCTTTGTTTGTGCAGGTTTGTTTTCTTCTTCTCTACTCTTATAATTGTCAAGAGTATCACTGGTATCAGAGGGAATGAGTTTATAAGGATGTCGTGAATGCGTACGTAAGGATGATGTCAAAGACTTAGTTGGTACAGAAGATGGTAGCAATTTGGGGGAGTTACTTGGTACTACATTTCGAGATCCTGAAGGATGTTGATTTGAAGGTAAAATAAGACGGGGATCTACAAATGTTATTGGCAGTTCCTTCACACTGTCAACATGATCATTACCCCCATTATTAACAGGTAAATCATCTACTTCGGGAGAAGAAGGGATGTCAGAGCTGTCCTGCTTTAGATTCTTTCTTTCATTTTCTGTATGCTTAGAAGATGCTTTTGAAGGGATGCGTGATAAAGAGGAAGAGGAGGATAGTGCTGACTTTTGCTTATCAGTGTTTGTTTGCTCAGTCCTTACTGGTGTGCGTGACCTCAGAGATGTTCTACCTGAGGAAACGACAGAGTGTGAAGATTTAACAGGGAAGTGTGGCCTAACATTGCTCCTAGGATCCTGAATTTTGGGCTGTGTAGTTGGTGTTTCATTGACTGAAGAGTGGTCATCAATGTCTTCTGTGGAATGAGACTCTGTTTTCAGCTCTCCATCCTTTCTAGAAGACAGTGTGGGTTTTTTAGACATTCCACTACCACTTGAGAATTTATTCTTGAGGTCATAAAAAGAACTTTTGGACTCTCTACCACCAGGAAAACTAGATGAACGAGCAGAAGTCTGCTTAGAAGAAGAGGATGGTGAGAGCTTTTGCATTAAGGCAGGATCAGTTTGAGCAGGGGAGGAAGGCACAATATTCCCAGTTGTTTTAGGCTCCATCTTCACAGTTTCTCTATGTTGATTAGCCTTTGATTCCGCTATATTGGCTGCAAATAGAAAGAGAGATATTAGTAAAGAAATCTATAAAACCAATACATAGGTTTTTTGTTTTTGAAAAATTGTGCCTATGGAAAGCTATTCTAGAAGTTCGTCAACACTATACATTTAGTAAATGTGCTGATAAAATACTCATGATGTTTATCTTAAATCCACATAATACAGCCTTCATACAGCCATGGAATTAAAAGAGAAAATGAATTCTGTATACACAAAAACTCAGATTTGCCACATTTTAGATATGAAGCTTTCAATTGAAATTTGACCTTGCGTTTTACACAAAAGTTTAGCTCAGAACACAAGTGCTTAAGATTTGCAAGCATTGTGTTATTGGTTTGATTTTAGCAGGTTTCAGATATGAAATATCTAAGTTAAGGCAGAAAACATAAAACTTTTTCTTTCCTTGATTGCAGTGTTTTCCTGGAAAAGGGCTAAAAGCAGTGTTATAGTGATGTTATGTTTTTACTCCAAATTAATATTTTAATCAATTTGAAAGCATTTTTATCAAATGTAATTCACTGTTGTATAGGTAGTATATGTGTGCTTATGCCTGAGACTTTCAGCAGAAACAGACACAGGAATAAAACAGACATAAAACACACACACATACATCATGCCCCCACAATTTTGGGGACCCCTCTCAACCTGATTGGAACTGGGATCTGGTCAGGCCCAGAGAGTTTTTGAGGCCCACAAAGGCCACTGTCTAGAAATGCTGTATACCTCAGAATGCCCCAAAAGGGGTTTCACTGGGTCTTATAACGCCTTAGCCAATAAAACATCACTTCTGCTTTCGCAGTAAAACCAAATGTAGCAGGTGCTTTTTTGGGGTATGCTGAGGTCCACAGTGGCTGTGGATGGGAGCCGCAGGCAGCAGAAAACCCTCTGGACCAATCAGAGCTGTGCTAGCAAAGGGCAATCTGGCCTCCAAGGATAACTGAAATCCATAACTGCCAAATCTGTGGGCCCCCTATACGTCACACCAAATACTATTGCCTACCCTCTACCAGATGGTTGCAAATATTACTTATCATTATATGGTCTCTATAAAATACTATGACACTGATACTAAAGCCAATCATCAACTATTATTATTACACTAAAACATCACGAGATGCCAAATACAGACATTAAATATTTGACACAGATTCAAATACTCAAGCATTTAGGAAACTGGTGATGTAATTGTAATGTTGCAGTGGAGCAGTGATTCTCATACTGTGGGTCAGGCCCCAGCATGTGGGTGCAAGCCAATTCCAGGTGCAAGCCATTCATTTCAATATTTAGTTTTTACTATAATAGATTTCTTGCCACCATGGTATGTGATTGCATTTGGGGAAATGTGACAGATCTAGACTTTTAATAGGCTACTATGTATATGCTTTTTACATTTATAGTCTGTGAGGTTTGAATCCATTTGATCAACTTCTTCCTTCATAAGCAGTCTCCCTTCTTCGATATGACAGTCCTTCAGGTATTTGAAGAGTGCTATCATACCCCCTTTAGCCTTCTGTTCTCCAGGTTAAAGAGATCAAGTTCCCTAAACCTTTCCTCACAAGTCTTGTTCTCCTGGCCTTTGTGGTTTATAATACTAAAAATAAATACTAAGCAAATTGTGTTTGTCTAGATCAGTGATTTTCAACCTTTTTCATCTCACAGCACACTTAACAAGGCACTGAACTTGTCAAGGCAACCCATCAATTGTTTTTACCATTGACAAGGCACACCAGACTATTCAAACCCCCCAATTTTCCTATCTCCAAATTCCCATGGCACACCTGAGGACTATCTGTGGCAAACTAGTGTGCCGCAGCACACTGGTTGAAAATCACTGGTCTAAATGATCATCTCTGTACATTTCCACAAACTATACGAAGGGATCTTAAATGAATAGGCCCCATTCCAAAACAATCCAATAGTATTAATGAAATCCTTTGAAAAGCAAAGAGGAAATAAAAAGACGCCATGCTTACTTGCTGGCAGAGCCACACTGAAGGCTTTTGACTGAGGGCCTTGTCCCCTCCTGTTTGCTGCACGAATTTTGAAAATATAGCGCTCTCCAGGTTGTAGACCCTCCACTATGGCGGACGTTGTGTCTCCAGGGTAGGTAATGGACTTTGCTCCGAAGGGCTTGAGAGCGGGGGCGTATGAGAGAATGTACTCTGAAATGATTTGGCAGACGGTTGGAAGGAGGAAACTGAAAACAATCCTGTTTCCAGCGGACAGACTGTATGGGTAGGATGAATTAGAACGTGCATTACTAAAATTAATACACTGGCAATGCACGTCAAGTCAACAGATGGGGCATAAAAGACATAAAGAAGTTGAACAAACATTTAGTCATCCTCTTAAAATATAAATGTCCAGATACACTTATATGTGTACCTCCACTCTCATCACCCTGTATATTGCTGTTATCCCATCATCATTATCTTAGACATCAAAAATATGTATTTTGCACATGATATACATATCATCACATTATGTCAGCAAACAGAATGACTTGGTTGTATATAAAAATAAGAGCTGACTAAATTGTAAAGCTAATGCTACAGATAATTAATATCACATGATATTGTTCAAGCGGTGCTAGGAATGCCTTGTTTTCTCTCCAATTTTAAAAAATAATTTTAAAATTATTTTTATCAGAAGTAAATAAATTTTTCCATATGTCTTTCCAGGATAGGTCCTCTTTTTTAGCCTTGTGTCCCAGATTGGGGGGTAACAAGTTTGACAGGGGGTGGGGGGGTCCTGGACAGATTTCAAAGATTGAAAGGGGGGCCTGGGCTGAAATGGGCAAAGACCACTGATCTAGGTCAAGAGATGAAATGGAGTGACCCAGGTGAGTTACATGGAGAACAGGAAGCCAGAAGCAAAAGGGATGAATTTAAGGAGTTATCTTAAAAACAATTCCTGCACTGAAAATTTCCTCTCTCATCATTCTGTATAGTTCCCTGTTATCAACATACCTGACTACATTCTGGGAGGTGAAAAATTCCCTGCATTTTCCAGTCCATTACTTTGTCCTGCATTCTATATCCACACCTTCATTTCAGACTTGCCTGCCTGCCTAGTACCTCTCTCCTTTATGCTGGAGTGAACTATAGAATTTGGATCATGCCCATAGAGCCAATGTTGATATTTGGAAAAGCTTAGAGCCCAAAGTAGAAACTCTTAGTTACTATGCAAAACATTCCCTAGTACTTTTCCTTTTTTCAAAATAGCTAGAATTGTGGTGAAATAGGGGGTTTGGGCAGTGCTGATTCCAATTGTAGCCTTGTGCACTATTTCAATCAGAAAAAAGCCCATACCCAATTAAAACAGCATGGAGCAATCACAATTGGAACTACAAGGAGCAAAGTGATCCTCCTTGACACTATTCCCTCCTGATGCTATAGTGAAATAAAAACAAAAAACGGAAAAACATGGCAAACACATTTCACACAACATCACACTTGATCCTAAGAGAATCCTGGGAACTACAGTTTAGCGAGGTTGCTGAAAATTCCCTTTATAGTGATCCCTAGCATGGCCTCCCGCCTAGAAGTACAGCATTCATGGTTTCACGGGGAAAGGGGAGGTTTATTCAACCAATTAAGACTTGTGATGTAGATAAGCCCACAGTCACCAAGTCTGACAGCCCAATAGCTGAAAGCAGAAGTTTTGTTCTCTTCCAGCATGTCCCAGTGGTAGCAGTGGATGAACAGCCAAAGTCCTTTCAGCTTGCCAGGACATCCAATGATTGAATACAGATTGACTTTGGAGTAAAACAACGGGATTTTAAGGCCCCAAATAGCAACTAAGGACACTGCATCCACTGGGTCCAGGGGAAACGATCCATGTAGTTTTCCTTTCTTGCACTGTATGTATAACTCCAAGCTCATATGCCTGGTGTTCAGGCCCTCTAATTTATTCTAGTGCATATTAACTGAATTAGCACCTACCTTTTACTTTTCCTTCACTCTCTGAAAGAGCATCCCAGCTTGCTGCAACAGATGTTGCTTTACCTTTTATTGGCAAAACATCGAAGTTTTCTGGTGCACTAGTAGGAGCTGTAGGGGGAAAAGGGGAATGAGAATAGCGGAAAATAAACCGTGGGAATCAGTTTCTATCAGTATTTGCATTCTATAGGAATAATGTTAACTCAAAATGGAAACACAAACACATCTTGTACAGTAGATAATGGGAGGGAAAACACACAGAAACAAAGCCTCTCTTCAGAATTATATCATAGAATTGGATGGGGCTTAGGCTGCAATCCTGAAGTGCACTTAGGCCAGCCTATCTGGCACTTGGGCTGGCCTTATGCCAGATAGGCCAGCCTAGCTGCACCAGAAAAGGCTTGGGCTGGCTTAAGTCCACTTAAGCTGGCCCAAGACAGATGGATCTGCACCAGCCTATCACTGCTAGCCTAGGCAGCTCAGCAGGGGTGTGTAGAGGGCATGTTGAGCATGGCCTAGAACAGTGCAGTTAGGCCATATCCAGAGCAGACATGCCGCCCCTTCACAGCTCCGCTTAGGCCACTGCAGGAGCAGGCATAAATCTGACTGGACTCATGGAGTCCATGATAAGCCAGAGTAAAAATGGAAGCAAAAGAGAAAAAAAAATTCTAAGTCTTAAGCCAGCTTAAGCAACACTCCTGCCTCTCAACCTTAACAGCTCACCTCAGGTTATGGCACAACTCTCACAGTGCAGTGAGCATGCTGCCCTTATGTTGCTGCTTCTTTAGCATCCAGTGTAGGGGTCTCCTAGCCCTGTGGATTTGGCCTGTCAGCTCAGGATATGAGCCTGTTGGCTTAGCTGGGCTATTTTCTCTGGCCTAAGTCAAGATTGCACCCTTAATAGGTCATCAAGTCCAACCCCCTGCCTGTAGCAGGGAATCCTCCTAGAGCATCTCCTAGAGGTACTTATCAAGTCTCTGAAGATCTCCAGTGAGAAAGAATCCACTTCCTCCCTGGGCAGTCTATTCTGCTTCCAAACCACTCTTACCATCAAGAATTTTTCCCCACTAACCAATGAATGTTTGCAGGCACAATCCAAACCAACTTTCCACCACAGAGATAAAGCCAATGCAACTCTGAGGTAAGGGAATAAACATTCCCTGACCTTGAGGATGCCTCCGTGACTGCCCTCCCACTGTAGAATGCAACACAAGCCCCATTGACACAGCTATACCAGTGCTGGAAAGTTGGTTAGGATTGCATCCTGAACGGACTAATGATCAAACTTTCAAGATATGGACGAGCTCAGTTGTCACATGGGCTGCCCTTTCGGCAC
This sequence comes from Cryptoblepharus egeriae, assembly GCA_030015325.1. Taxonomy (NCBI): domain Eukaryota; kingdom Metazoa; phylum Chordata; class Lepidosauria; order Squamata; family Scincidae; genus Cryptoblepharus; species Cryptoblepharus egeriae. Next base: position 187,614,286 of record JAREYC010000001.1, on the reverse strand, counting down.
ATTAGCATAGTTAAGCAGCTGGTGGTTGTGCTGAGAGAGCTAAAGACACATAATGCTGTAATACTAATACTGGCTTGAGGTAGTTTAACATATGTTGACCTGATGTTAAGCCGGGGGAGGTAAGGAACTAAATGCAGGAATCCCATTTGGGGACAGCTGCTGGTTGAATGTAACCAGTGTTGTCATGGAATATTTCAAAGTGCAGAGGTTTGTCATGATGGCCATCCAGAGTGCACCCAAAGTTACCTTACACTTACCACTCTGGCTGTGGTAAGATCATCCTGCTATGGGAGATGTCCAAGAGATCAATGCCAGTTCCTCCTCACTACTCAACCAGGAATATTGGTTCCTGGCGGCAACAGATGGCAGAACCAGCCATTTGTTGCCCATGGAAAAGCCCATATCTGCCCCCCACTCACTTACACTGGAGGAGGCTCTCCTCATACCTGAGTAAGCAGGTGTATAGGGATCATTCTCTGGTGTACAGCCTTTGGTGTAAGAAAAGCCTTGTTAGGTGAAAGCAGGTGATATTTTTGAGTTGCGTCTCCATAGCCATACTGACTCACCTGCCACCCTGCATGCTTCCCTGCTCTCACTGTAACTGCCATTTTAACTGCCAAATACAATCATTTTCAACAGAAGCAATCATTGTAAGGCATCAAGTGTTGAGTCATGAAATACTGATATACTGAATAATGTATATGAGTGAAGTAATTCCACATTGTAAATCCCAACCCCCAGCAACTGAATCACATTTGCACACTTCTGAAAACATAGCTCATACCAGCCTCTGGGGTTCTTTGGTAAACAGAAGTACTCCATTTGCCTTCCTTTTCCCCCTGTGAAATTCGAACTGCAAATTCATACATAGTATCTGGAATCAATTTATCCACCAGCACCCGTCTGTGGGAGATCTGTTTGTAATCCCACCTTGCTGATTCTCCTTTCTCTCGATAACGGACACTGTACTGCCTGGGAATAATATACAGAGGAAGACATTAATTAACCACAATCCTCAGAACTCACAAGATCAACCTTTCAAATTGGCACACAACCACTCACATCTACTGGGGTACCTTGAAATCAAGGATGTGGAGCATACATGAAGCACAGGAAAAAAATATGCAATTATTGGCCACAATAATTGGGACACAATTGTATTTCCTTGTATTCAGAATCCTTAAATTTATCAGTCTCAGTTATAGCAGAAACAGAGTCAGATTTAAGAAACTACGAAGGAAATTGTGCTAGCAGCATCCCACAAACACTTGTACTTGCAAGAATGGAAGAGTTTGGGCACTGCCTACAAAATGTAGAAATCACAGCAGTTCACAAGAGTTTAGTCAGACAGAACAAATGCAGATTCTGTTTCCATTTATACACACAGCATTAGCTTTGTGACAGAACAATCCTAAGCACTGGTTAGGCTGGCATACATCTTGTAACAAGTCTTGTAACAAACCCTGTGCTGGCCTACAGGTGTTGCAAAAGTGCTGTGGGTCACTTCTGGCAGTGGTGGTTATAAATAAGGATTTATTGCATGTGTGATGGAAAGGCATGCACACCTCCTTACTTTATTCCACAGTAGCTACAGTCAAAGAGTTGCAATTGGTGAACCTTTGGCTTACCTATATAAAAGACAACTTAATGCCTAGTAGTACCTTGAGGCAGCACCCTTCTTCTGTTTTTCAAAGTCTGGATCGGTCCAAGAAACAAGCACAGACTGCGATGACATCACGCGAACAGTAATGTCTTTTGCCTCCTCCAGATCCTCCTCCTCTGGAATGAGACCATAATGGTGAGCCAGGGATGAGAATTACAAACATTGCTGTGGGTGTCGCAAGTGGTTAAGACGCTGTGCCTGTTAACCAGCAGGCCAGGGTTCGAGACCCAGGTCGGCCCCACAACACAGGGTGAGCTCCTGTCCTTAGCCCAGCTCTGCCCAGCAATCGTATTGGCTCTGCCTTTCCATTGGACTAATTCAGTGGCGTGGAGAGGGGGGATTTGCTGCTTGGGTAACAGCCTATCCTCCATAACAATCCAACCCAGGCTTTCATGCTTCGCATGCAGCGCTGAGCACGATACCATAGTCTTTCAAGACTAACGGAGGCCTGCTTAATATATTAGCATTGACACTGCACCCAAAGTACACTACTGCTTTTGTACTGGTAGAGGTTACAAGCTAGGATGGGTATGCGCAACCTCCTGATTTTAGAAGTAGACTATCTCAGTAGAAAGCCAGATGCAGGGGAGGGCACCAGGATGCAGGTGTCTTGTTGTCTTGTGTGCCCCCTGACGCATCTTGTGGGCTACTGGGAGATACAGGAAACAGGACCAGATGGGCCTTTGGCCTGAGCTCTTCTTATGTTCGTAGTCATGAAATAAAATTCCAGTCAATATCCCCAAATGGCTGGAGATGAGCATCATTAAGTTATATCAAGCACATTATTAAACACATTAGATGCCCTACACAATCATAGCAGCTTGGAATGAGGAATTCAGATTAGTATCACAGAATAGGAAAAAGGGGCTACTGTGGTCCCAATCTGGGTTGTTCTCTTGCGGCTGCAATTTCCCTGGGGGAGAATCTTCCAGTGGCACCAATGGGAGCTTCCCCTATCTGGGAAAAACAATCCAGACTGAGACCAAAGGGGTTAGATTCATCCTTCATAACATGATCCCAATCCTGATCACACCATCCTTGCAGTTCCTATTTATATTGGAAAAACCAATTCCCTGGCATGTTTCAAAACAGCACATAATTTGGGTCAAAGGGTTGAAATTTATATGCAATCATTGGGGAAGTTGCCTGTGTGTGAAAATAGGAATGTTTGAATAGACCTTCACTTCTCTGTAAACTTTAATAGTGGCAAAGCAACAAGTGTCATCTAACTTTTTTTTAATGCACCAAATGTCATCATAGATTAAGAACCATCACTAACTAATCCTGGGCCCTGAAGATATGAAGTAGATTGCTAGTCTTAAATCCCTGAGCTTTCAAGACTTAGCCTTGCAGCCTCCATGAAATAAACATCTGGCTGCCTTTCATCCTGGCCCAAGAGAGCATTTTTAACTCTCAGCATTAGAAGTCCATAGTGAGTTGCTATCCATCACTGCACATCTTCAAACACTGATGATCCAATCCGACTTAACTTCCCACAGGGTAATGCAGTTGTGCCAATGTGGTGTATACTGAATCCTGCAAGGCAGAACAAAGGAACATTTGTTCTCTTTCCCCATGATAAGACTGTGCCAACACTGTGGAGGGATCTGTTCAAGTTCTATAGCTGAAGCAAGTCCACATGGATCCAGGGGATAGGATAAAGGGTATAGGAGATGAGTGTGCACCACTGCATGTCAATAATCCCCTTTCATACCTTGATCTGTCCTCCTATCTGTCCTTATTGCCCCCAATCCTCTCTTTCCACCCCTTTGCTCCTAACCTCCAATCCCCTACACTAATTCACATGTACCAGTGGACTTGCATGTTGCCTTTTGTAGTAGTTGTAAAGGGCCTTAAGAGCATTCTTGCAATGTAAGGCCCAAATAGAACAGGACTGTTGATCTAAGCCTTGAACCAGAACTTATTTTCAATGCAACTGTACGTATTAATACAGAGACATTCTTAAGCAATGCACGGGACATTTTCTTAACTACCGAGTCAACCCAAACAAGCCTGAACACCTCTGGGAGTAAGGAGCAAGAGTCTCAAAGCTGGAGGGCAAGGATCAAATGATGCCTGAGCTCTAGCACCTTTCCTCTTAGAAAGAAATCATTACCACTCCGGTCTTAGGATTCATGCCACTCAAGGACGCTTTGGACACACTTCCTTTTTGGGGTTGCAGGCTGAAGCCAGCAAAAAAAACAAACCCCAAAATTTAACATTTAATCAGTCAATTAAGTAAAACCAGGCAGAGCTTCTGCTTCCTGTCCTATGCCACCTGTTTCCAATTCAGCCCTTTGCAACTAGGATTTCACATTTTTCCAAAGACAAATTAGATTGGAAAGTTTAAGACTGTACCACATGAAGATAAGATTATTCCATCAGATCCATGCCGTCTCTACTGTAGCCAAGATGAGTTTTGCATTTTAAGATCAAGCTGATTGACATTTCCTTTCTTTGGGGCAACCTTCCTTGATGTGCTCTGCAAATTCCTCCACGCACTGGTGGACTGGCAAAGCCATCGTGAGGTTAAAACTTGGAAAGCATGGAGAGCATCCTCACTGAGTTGGTGGTTCATCTCAGTGCCTCACAAGATGCAGGATCCAGCCGCGTTGTATTGTTGTTTTGACTTCAGTGCTAACAAGTTACAGCTGGATTCCCTTCACTGTTTACATGGAATCTAAGCCAGTTTCCATTCTGGGTCCTATCTTCGGTATGAAGTAGTAAATCATAGTAATAATAATTCCACATATCACGTGGTGTTTTGTCAATGGGGAACCAACCCAGGCCTTCCCACAGCTTTCTTCCACAGATGCGGAGAAAAAACTTGAGGAATGTTGCTTAACACATCAAAACATTTCAGGTTTCTTTCAAAATTCTTCAAATTCCACTAAGGAAGAAAATCCTAAATTCATTTGGACCTTTAATTGGCAGTGACATACTAATCCTCTGGTAACTATAAAGTTGTCCCTTTCCCTTTAAGAGGAGGAGGAAGAGGAGAAGCAACGACATGATCTCCAGGATCATGTCGCTACCAGGGGTGAAGGAGACCTGCAACCTTTGCAGCTTGTGCCAGCCCTCTGTAAGTAAAAACAGCCCAACTTCATCCCCATTAGCAACATGATCCTGGGGATCATAAGAACATAAGAAAAGCCTCCACTGGATCAGGCCAAAAGCCCATCTAGTCTATCATGTTGTCGCCGCGCTCGTTTCCCCTGCCCCTTGAAGAGAAATGGGCAACTTTGCACAAGCTGGTGGATATCAACCCACCAGTTTGAGGACCACCAAGCTAATGTATTTGAGACATACATGGTCAATATTGTATTCCCGTTTAATTCAAGAAATGTAGGAGACATGCATTTAAGCCACTTGTGTCCAATGTTGCATATGCACAGTAGGGATCAAATGAGTCTGCTGGGCAAAAAAAATGAGTTAAATGCATGTATTTCGTGGCAAGTGCCTGTCCGGTGAGCAAAGTGCCAGACAGTAGGCATTTACAGGACTGAGAGAAAGAGGACATCCTTGGATTTAGAAATTCATGTTCTCTTTTCCTCTTTGTTTCAGTGTGATCATATGACCAGAAATTCCAAGATTTTTCATTTTTCCCCCTTTTGTCCAGGTGTCCTCCAAAGGGGCTTCATTGTCCTCCATTTTGGCTCAATTTTGGAACTTTATGATGGTACATAGTACCCCATCGTTTCATATATCATTGGATTCGTATTGAAAAGCAGAATCCAATGCAAAAATCCATTTTGAAATATTCTTATAAAAAGTTATGGCCAAAAAGCCCTAAAACTAAAAATATGCATTGAGCTCTGTGGGAAAGTGAAAGTGCCCCATATTCATGGCTTTACTCCTTAGTAGGAAAATGTGCCATAGTTCGCTGGAAAGGTGAGGATGAGAGGAATCAAAAGACACTAGAATGGTCCTGATGCAGTGAATGCAGCCTCCAAAATCACCCCACATCATATTGGCTGATATGCAATAGTTTTAAATGTAGAAGGAATATTGTGTTTAATTACCCACATGAAGGCAATATTCATGAGTGTTTTCAGCTTTTATTTTGTCATGTCCTACATTTTGCTTGGATGTCCTCGATTTTGGGGGGGAATATGCCCTTTTTCTGGTTATGACATGTCATCCTGTCTTTGTTTACCTATTTCCCTGCCGGATAAAGTCTGTATTTAGTGTCACAAATAATACCAGAACACGGAGTTAGGCAAGTACCAATAGTATTCAGAAGATGAAACATAAGTCTGAGACTTTCTAAATAATTTTTTTATGTCAATTTATACATAATATCTCAATAGCCCTTACAACAACCTGCTGAAACAGATGCAATGCAGGAGATCTGAGACCGGATCACTGGACTTGTTTCTTTTCAAAGCAACCACAAAGAACTCTGATTTTGATTGGAGCAACCACAAAAACTGAAAGTGTTTCTATCATTTCTCCCACACATTAATTCCCCAATCTAATAAAGCTTGAAAGTGGAAAAGTAGAAGTTGAGAGATTTTTATCATGCTTCTTCTCTCTCACATTTCTTTTGGCACCAAGAACTCCTGTTCTACTAGTAAGCCATGATCTGAGGCAGATGTTCTCCAACTCCTATCTTGCACTCTTAACCTCAAGTTACACCAATTATGGGATCTCTTAGGGACAAATTTCGGTTTATGAGAAGCATGTGCTTAGTGCTTCCATGCTTTGGGCCATTTTAACCACAAGCAGCAGATACCGTGGTCTGATACAGTATAAATGAGGGCCTTTCAACAGGGGCAGTCTTTGCACTGAAAACATGACAAAGAAAAGTATCTCCACATGCCATGGGCCTAATCTAGTCAGAGTCCCCAATGGTTCCTAATTATAGCAAATGAAACAAGCTTGGCAGTATTATGCTTGAATGTCTCCTAACACATAGCAGGCCTCCGTCAGTGTTGGAAGACTATGGTATCTTGCTCAGCGCTGCATACATTGCATGCCAAACACGAAAGCCTGGGTTGGATTGCTATGGAGGATAGGCTGTTACCCAAGCAGCAAATCCCCCCTTTCCACGCCACTGAATTAGTCCAATGGAAAGGCAGAGCCAATACGATTGGATCCAGCTGGCGTCGCAGAGCTGGGCTAAGGACAGGAGCTCACCCTGTCTTGTGGGGCCGACCCGGGTCTCAAACCCTGGCCTGCTGGTTAACAAGCACAGTGTCTTAGCCACTTGCGCCACCCACAGCCCTTTGTGGGTTGACACATAGTTGAGCTCTTATATCAACACTGAGTTTCTTCCCATCTCTATGATAAGCTCAAGATTCTTGAGTATTCTTGAGTATTTCTGGGACACCCTTCTGAGCATGAAAATCCATCTGGGACCCCCAGAAGTGATGTAATCAACCTGGAAGCAATGTTGTGCCCATAAGTGACATCACATTGGAACTGACATCACTGTGATGCTAGAGCTTCTCTGTGTCTTTTCAAATGTAAGTTGCATTGTTTTTAATTGGATGGAGACACCCACCTTTTCACAACCTCACCGAAATTAAGTCATGACCCACCGAGAGAGGTCCTGACTCTCACTTTGAGATCCACTGCTCTAGATATTCTACAACATACGTACAAGGGCTTTTGTGACTGGATGAGTTCAAAACCTAATTTAAAATGTTGCTCAAGTCTTCAAGCAGCTGATTAAAATGCCTCAGACTGGGAAGGGAAAGCATGGGGTGCATATTTTTAAAATAAATACAACCCAGTCCAAACTGGGTGAAAAGAATGTGCCATATAATATCACAAGGCATACTATTTCTATACGTTGGCTTTAAAAAACGTACCTGTAACTTTTCTCTTGGTCAAAGCAGCCCGTTGCACAGCTTGACTCTGTCCCTGGTTATTCCTTGAATGCAGTGAAACCACATGCACGGATTCAGATGCTGCATACAATAGGGAAACATGTACATTTCTGTTATGTTTTCTGAAAGCAACAGTTAAAGATGAATTCTTTTGTCAGGCTCTCATTGCAAGAAAATTAATTCATTTCACTGAAATGCAACATTGGCTGCGATCCTAATCTCCAGTAAAGGGAGCAAAAGCCCCAGGATGTCCTGTGCTGACCTGTGGGTCTCATAAAAGTGAGAGCCCCAACTGCCAACAAATGTTTTCTTTACATGAAGAACTTTCTTTACGTGAAGCAGTATCCTGGAGAAATTTTTGTTTGTTACATGAAACATACTTTACGTGAGGTGTTCTTTACGTGAGGTGCCACTGTATTGGCAGGCAAATCTGAACTGAAACATTAATAGTTTGTGAGACTCTAGTCTGTCTGTGTGTAGCAATATTCCCATTTCAGTAGCATAATTCAATATTTGGAAAAAACTGAATTTGCAAAAAAAGGGGTTTCCCCCCCACCCCCCAAAAAATCGAACCCAAAACACCTCACCACTGCAATCCCGTGCAATGCAGTTAATGCTTCATTTGTGCATGATGGGAGATAAATTGGGCTTTGAATCTGGCACAATCTACATGCAAAAAATTTATTCTTTCACTGAACTATGGATCCTCCCTCCTCTTATGGCCATCCACAATTATAAACATCTGAAAACTGAATTCAGAAACAACTGTAACAAGCTGCTCACACTGCATTATTCAAACTACTCACATAGGATGATTGGACTCCTGTAAGTGTTTCTCAGACTATGGGTTGGGACCTACTAGGTGGATTGTCAGCCAATTTCAGGTGTGTTTCTATTCATTTCAATGCATAAATTTTTATGTGCTAGACCTGATGCTACCATATGTATGTAACTGCAAGCACAATCCTAACTAGGTCTACTCAAAAGTAAGACCCATAATTTTCAATGGGTCTTATTCAGAGTTGGGCCCTGCCTTGCCCAACAATTGGTTCGCCGGAAGTGTGGGCGGAGTCAGGGTCAGAGGTCAGAGGGGCAGGGCGAGGGGCGGGGCCCAACCCTGGTGCACTGCGCATGCGCCAACCCCCTGCGCAGTGCAGGTGCGCCGAGGAGACGTACTGTGCACGCACCGACCTCGGCGCTTGCGCAATGCATCTCGTTCTGATGGAGGAGACACACTGCACACGAACCGACCTCGGTTCTTGCGCAGTATGTCTCCTCCAGCTGGAGGAAACGTAGTGTGTTTCCTCCAGGTGGAGGAGACACACTGTGCGTGCGTCAACGTTGGCGCGCGCGCAGTGCGTCTCCTCCCAGCGTGCAAACCGGCACGCTGGGTTTTCTCCCCCCCCCCCCCCGCTACGGGTTCGGCAGCAGAAGGGTTTTAGGAACAACCGGCCTGGGCCCACCACTGGCCTCATTCCCAGGAAGAGTGTCTTTAGGATCACAAGCCTGCGTTAGAGATATGTCACAAATCTGTATTTTTAACAGGATACTATGTACACTGTCAAACAATGAAAACTAGTGGGGCTTACTGTCAAGTAAATGTGGATAGAATTGTAGCCTATGGGATGCTTGGGGAATTTTTAAAAGCACATCAGCAAATGTTCAGTGGAGAAGTGTCCTCTATTTTTTTAAAAATTATGCTTACTGTGAACTCTTACTGTACTTCTTAATTTTTAACTATAGGGACTACACACACACAGCGAGAAAATTAATTAATTAATTAATTAATTAATTCTCCAGGTGAATTATGCTAGCAATGCTGACAGGCTTTGCTCATTCATAATGTCATTAACAGCCCATTAAACATCCACTTTTGGTTTTTTTTTAAATTGCAGTGGACATTGAGCTTAAATTTGTACGCAATCTCAGTAAAATCATGCTCAGATTTATAAGCATTCTCAGTAAAATGTTGCTCAGACTAAACTAGCACATGAAAATAATTATACTAAAGAAAGCTTTAAGATGTTTTTGTTCTCAGAACTGTCAAGTGAATAACATTCTTCGTTGACTTCGATTAAGAGTTCTGATGATGTGCATATGAAAGATCATCAAAATATCAACAACTAAATGGAAAAGCTCTGGTGTGCCTCCACATTCATTCCTGCAAGAAATGTCTGTCTGGGGAGGTATGTGTTGATTCCAAGTTAAGTCCCAATTAAATTAATTAGTTACCATATGTGTTTCCCCTTCACTGGAATGTGCCCTGCACAGACACTCTGATTTCCCTTGAAGAACATGGTCTTCCGACTGCATGCCCTTTTACGACCATGTTTGTTTTAAGAGCATGTTTAACTTTTTTAAAAGAACATTTAGAGCAATAATAATGTTTAGGGAAGTTAGCCAATAATGACTGCAATCCTAAATACACTTTCCTAGGAGTAAGACTCATTGAACACATTGGGGCTTGCTTTTGAGTAGTCATGGTTAGGATTGTGCTCTATACGTCTGCTTTTTTAACAGTTCAGAGAATATTTGAATAAATTCAAATATATATTTGCAAATATATTTGCAAATAATATTATATAAACTAGCAACATATTGTATTATATAAACTATAATATTATATAAACTAGTAGCCGCCTTGAATCCCGCTCGTGGGAGAAAGGCGGGGTAGAAATACAATTAATAAATATTTGAAACTATCATTGGCACAGATGCTTTTTTGAGCTGCTGAAGCAAGTGTAAGAAAACTGTTACCATTTGACAAACACTTTCTACTGCTCATCTTTAATATTTTCTTATGTGTTCCTTATCACAGTTTCACAGAATAGTTGTAAATAGCCTCAAAAATGGATGTGTGCCATTAACTTATTAAAATTAACATAAGTTCTTCTTCCAATGAAGGAACAAAAATGGGAAACCCAATCCTTACCTACCTGTAAGCCAAAACAAGCCTTCCTGCACCCTCTTTACAGGTCTCTCAGGAGACAGCAGCACTACTACAAAGATGTAAACCAGCCAGCCTGCACTGCACCTACTTCTCACAGTACTTGGCCAATACTCATGTATTCATGCCAGGTAGGAGAGGGTGGTGGGAGGGAGTTTTGGAAGTAATGAGTGTAGAATAGGGGGCAGATCAGGCTCAGAAGGGAGGCAGTATCATTGGAGCAAGTTGCCTTTTCCTAACACCCCTCCCAGATAGCCCAGCATTACATCAGGTTTTTTGGATGTACCAACTAGGCGCAGATTCGAAGCCCTATTAGGTAAGGCTCATCACAGGGTAAGGGAAAAAATACCCACATACCCTGAGGTGACTTCTTGTTGCCTACTAATCTGCACTGGATACAGCGCATATTAACAGCACTGTTGTTGGCAGTGAATACAGTGCGTATTACCAGCACTGCTGCACTGTTGTTCATTAAGAATCAATCAAGCCAATCAAAGCTTGCAATCCTAATGATGCTGCTTCAATTTTATCTCAGCTGAGCTACTGGAAGCGAAACAGTACTTGGATTGCTATTCCTCATTAGTTAAAAACACAACTAAAATGACATGCTTAGATATAAATCCAAGGTAAAAACATCAAGTATTTTCATATCACAATGAATGAAAGACACATTGAGCCAAATTACTTGAAAGAAGAAGCAGAAACAACACTTCACCCCAAAAGAATATTAAAGAGTTCACTTCACAAGGAAAAATACTGCTTACCTAATTTTTTAATGTCATGAGTTTGTTCTTCTTTTGGCAATGGTTTATAACTTATCTTTCTACTGCTTTCTCCATATCCTGAGAGGTAGCCTGGATATCTCCGTGTGCTCCTTAGACTTGAAGATTGGGGTAGCCTCCACCGAACAGCAGACCGGTCTGGTGATGATCGGAAGCGAAGTCTCAAAGGTCTGTTTGGCACTGCCTTCTCTTCAAAAAAGGTAAAAACACACATAGACACACAAATACAGAGTTACTCTTAGGGGTTCTTTGTCAGCTGGCCTCTGTTTACTACTTTAAGCAAAGTATTTCTGAAGTGATGTTATTTATGAACTGAACAGACAAAAGTTGAGACAGAGGATATGAAAGGAAGCACCTGCTTGTGATGGATTCCCCACTGTTCTCTGAACATAGAAATCAAGGATAAATTATCTGCTATTGCTACAATGAGAAGTGCCAGGGCCTAAGCCTCTTGGATGGCACACTTTTTGATTCTTGAAGCTGCACTCCTGATGCCCAGATGTAGAAGGGATAGCCCAGGCTACTCAGTTGTGAGTAAAGTGTCCTTTGAGCATACAGGTATAACCTAATTATCAGCAGATTTTTATCTGCTTTGTAATATCAACACGAATGAGGTTGGCCCTTTAAAATAAAAGATTTTAGTAAAATATTTTTAATCTCTTTAGCCCCCCCCCCCCCAAAGCCTGCAGTAAAGCAGCAGGCAGACAATCAATCATCTTCCCAATTTGGGGCTTAGTAGAGGTTTGTTTCAGCTGGGAGGCTCATCCCTCCCTTCTCCTGGAGTTGATTCCACCCCAAAGCAAAGAACTCAAAGTGATAATCACTTCCCAATAGCTTTGCATTCTGTTGCTTGCTCCAGGGGGAAGGGAGGGGTCTGTCTCCCAGCTGAAACCAAGCTCTTCTAAGCCCCAGAGAGAGAAGCTGATTAACTGCCTGCCTCACATGTTACCAGCAGACTTTTAATAGCTTTTGTTTAATCCAAAAAAATTGTCACCCACAAAGATTCCTAGAACAGAACCTTTGTAGATGCCAAGATTCAACCTGTATATAAGAGACACATGCCTTTCCTACTAGTTCATAACTTGAAAGTTCGAAATGTGATTCATTTTATTTCTATCACACATTTTCCTAAAGCATGTCAGGGTGGGCTTATAAGATTTGGCCTATTTAATTCTCACAAGAGCCCTATGAAGCAGTGGCATTGGTACAGGGGGGCATAGGGGGCAAATTTTCAAGCAAAATTTTAATATGAAGGAGGTGAAAAAACAAATTTTTGAGTAAATGTTTACAAAATATGTACAATGGTGCAGAAAAAAGTTTTATTACCATTGTTAGCTGCCCATATGGTGAATTTACCCTTGGATAATTTGTTTTGCCCATGAAAAGATCACCATTTTGGATGCCAATATCTCCAAAATTAGAAGAGAGAGGCCTTTTCTGATGACAGATTCAGAAAGCCTGAGCCCAAATTACTCTATAGTGTCACCTCACATAACAAACTGTTTGTTACGTGAAATGTTCTTTACGTGAAGCGGATTTGCACTGGCTACTGGCCAGCGCATCTGCCCCAACTGCCAACAAGTGTGTTTGTTATGTGAAGCACAGTTTGTTACGTGAAGCAGAATCCTAGAGAAATTTTTGTTTGTTATGTGGAACATACTTTACGTGAGACTTTTGTTACATGAGGCACCAATGTATATATTAAAATTCATCCAGAAAACTTCATTTGCTTCTGAGATATTAGTATCCAAAGATGGGTACACAGAAAAATACACAATTCATGAGCGTCAAAAATGGGTATGACACCCTTGTTTTGAAGGACCATTACACACAAACCCTTTGGATTTTTCACCTAATATTTGGCAATGTGGCCACTATATATGAACCAACCCATTTATTTTCAATCAAATCTGAATCGGTCACTAAGGGCCCTCTGATTGAGTTCATATGTAATTACCCATTGGTACCAATACTTATACTAATAGTGTACTTGTACTGTACTTGTACTGTAGTAGTGATGTAGTAACAGGGGCTGTAGTAGTGATGTTGTAGTAATGGGGGCTGGAACAAATAGTAAGTGTATCAGGGACCTCTTAGTAATAAATCACTAAATTACCTTAAATATAATCACTAATTACTTTCAATATAATCTGATCACCAGTTACTCTTCCAGTTACAAAAACTATTATATTTAAGATCTAATCTTAAAGTAAAATTTTAAAAGACCATCCATTTATATATATTTTTTACAATTTTTTGTTAAGGGAAAGCCGAGTGAAATATGTTGACTAAGGTGGTTATCTGATATTTGATACGGTTTATCACGGCACTTTTAAACAGTATAATATTCAGAATGAAAACACACATGAATATCAAGACCAGAAATTATAGTTGTTGACAGAAACTTTCATCCATCCTAGAGATTTATCCTTTCTCCCAACTTTCACCTCACAAAAACAAGTTCTGACAAACACCAAGTGTAAAATGAACTGTGATGTCAAATTCATGTTTTTCTTTTCACATTTAAAAACAAGCAGCAAGATGGGATGGAAGCCCCAATCTGGCGCAGAAGAAAATCAATTTCCTCTCACACTGGCGTCCCAACTAAAATCATTTCTCCAACCTACAATTTATTCTCATAATAATAATTTATACTGCCTGAAACAAACAGCACTTTGCAGATCATGGCTTGGATGTAAAGATTAAATCCTTTCCTTACATACCACAGTTCTAAGATGAATCAGTACCACCTCTGGCTGTTTTTTTATTTTCTATATATAATAAAATATATAATAAAAGTTCTTAAAATGGAAGATTCGTTTAATGCCAGGTGTAGTGTAACCCTAAAATTCTGTTTGACTAGAGAGGAGTGAATTAGGAAGTTTTGGAAAGTTTGGTTACAGACCGTAGGAGGAGAAAGACTGCTAGATAAATTTCTCTGTGCTCAGGCCTGAAGAAGATTCCCCATAACTCATTTGGGGCAAATTTGTTTTTCATCCTAGACTTCCTTTCTGAGCCTCAACTTTGTTACATTCACTGGCATCTTTAATATCTTTAATATCAGCCTGGATACACCAGAGAATGCTAGTAAGATGAATTAGAACAACCAATCTTGATAAGATGTGGGCACCCATTATGACTGGAGTCCTATGAACAGTAATCTAGGAGTAAGTCTCACTGACTAGAGTGAGCATTCTTCTGGGTAGACAAGCATAGGCTTGGGTAAGTGGTTCTCAAAGTTATAGGGAGTTTTAGACCCACTGTAGGTGTGTGCAGGGGAGGGGGGGGAGACAGTGGCATGATCCTCTGGATCTGTAGAATCCTCTGGATTCTGGAGGGCTGGAACTGAGAGAGTCGCTAGGCACTGAATAAAAAAGTTTGAACTGAGGTTGGTTGTGCAAAATCCCACCAATACATTTGTGACAGACCAATGGCGATGAAAGCATCCCACAAACCACTTGAGAACATAATAAAGAAACCTCTGCAATGTGATTGATGCTTCATCCAAGGAATGGTTGTTCATCTTCAGAAATATGATCAACCACAAACTAACGGGAAAAATACTTGACATGGACAAACTAACCACAACATTTCTATCTGCAAAGAATGCCAAGGAGGTCTGAAGCAGCAAGTATACATGACACTGAGGGGCTTTCCAGCCATTGCATAGAAACTGGTGACAATAGGAAGAAACAAGGGGGGGGGGGAAGACACACATCTTTCTTTGGATGATCCAAAGGTCCAAGGTCAAATAGCGAGTACTGTGAAAAAAAACAGGGACTTCTGAAGCATCCAAGAAGGTTAATCAAGAAAAAAGGGACATGTATTCCAAGGAGAACAAATTGTAATTCCAAAAATCACTTGAAAAGACACAGACAGAAATTCTGGCAAAATGGCATACAGAAGAAAGGTTTATGATACTCTACATAGGCCAGGCGGGAACGCTTTTACCCCTGCTAACTGGGCAAGAGGCACTCTTTCAAGTGGGTGTTTCTTCTTTATTTAGCAAGGGGAGAGTAACTGGCCCCTGTTCTGTTCTAGTGGTTGTCTGTTCTAGTGGTTTCTGCTGGTGTTCTTTTTGCACTTTAGATTGTGAGCCCTTTTGGGACAGAGACCCATTAGCTATTAATTAGCTATTCATTTTTTCTTTGTAAACCACTTCGTGAACTTTTTAAGTTGAAAAGCGGTATATAAATACTGTAGACAGATTAGATACAAGGTATGGTAACCAGACATCCCACATGCTTGGATATCAAAAAGGATAATGAATGGTTAGATTGATGACAGGTTATGGCTGTTAGTTGGATCAGACCTACTTATGGGACAAATCAGAACAATAAACTAAAGGGTCTAATCCCATTCAAGGCTCCAGAAATGATGCAGTCATGCAGAGCAGAGAGGCAGTCATGGAGTCATTCTCAAGGTAAAGGGAATTTTTTTTTTTTTGGCCTTACCTCATTATGGCTTCATCATTAATGAAAAGTGGGATTGGGCCCTAAATTTGTTCAGCTACAGAAACCATGCACCAATCACCAATCATGGCACCAATTATGGAAGAAGCGTCTCCAATAAAGGTTATTAATGAAGCAAGGAATCTATAATCTTTTCTTTCAGCCACAGTAATACAGCTTTGGAAACCCAGAAGAGAGATGAAATCAAAAACAATTACACAAATACAATTGGCTCAAGCAGAAAAAAAGAAAAAAAGAAAGGAGCAGAACTGTCCACACTTCTGTTCTGTGGGATGCAGTCACCACATGAGTTCAATGACAAGATGACAAGCATCAGCAGTGCATGGACACCAGTTGCGGCTGCAGAATGGAAAATGGAATATAGACTGACAGGAAACAAGTGGCGTATAGTGGAAAAGACATGCTATATATCTACAGACTGAACAGTAGGGGGAAAAAATACCGTAAATCACAACACTAAAGAAATCTGCTCATAAGAAAAGGTGAAGATAAAACAGAAGCAAATCCAATTAGTCCTCAGCAAAAATACCTGAAACAGAATCCATACCAGCTTCTTATCAAAGGGACCAAAGACTATGTTAGATATAATCACCAGATAAGATCTGGATGGACTATGTGTCATGGTGAGACTATTCCATCACCCAAACTGACATACAAGAAGAGAAGGTTGTGGGTATATGCACAATGCAGATGCCCAATACATATCGCTAAACCATACTGAAGTAATCTTTGGAGTGTTTTCTGTGTATAGGCCTTCACAGTATATTTAACCAGCTACCGTTTCTTCCTGAGAAGTGCAGAGAAAGGCATACACACCAAGACCACATCCCTGACTCCAGCTTAACTAACTAGGTTATGAAACACGTATGAGAGATTATATACAATATTCTCAAAGCTTTCTGCTCATCAGGGGTGTTGCTAGGAGGTACAGCTGATGTGGTCCACATCAGGTAACATGCCTGAGAGGGTCAATGGAGGAGTTTGATAACTAACCTCCTCCAATGGCCATAGCCCACTCCAGCCAAGTTTGGAGGCTTCCTCTGAAACTGGCCAGAGGTGTGAGACAAGAGTGCTCCACTGAGGGAAGGGAATGCTTGCCCATCACTCCAGAGTGCTCTGAGCTCAGCATGCTAAAGTTCACGCATGCGCAGCTCAGTGCGCTCCAGGCAAAAGAAGGGAAGGTGCCCCTGCCAAACGGCACATGTGCAAACTTTAGAACATGCATAGCACTTCTCTAAAGCCAGTCACACTGAGTGATTCAGGGAAGCTGACTTCAGAGGAGCACTATGCAAGCACAAAAGTCGTGTATGTGCACAATAGGGGATGACATGCTGGTCTCCCTTACCAGGTGACATGGACCCTGGTGGCAACCCTGCTATTCATTCAATAATCTTATCTATAAGTTTATGCATAAACACTGATTTTTTTAAACTATATTTTTAATCTGTGCATACTTAGCAATCTGACCAACATTTAAGCTACCTTTCTATAAATTAGAAACATTTCAGTTAGCTTGTTCCAATAGAATGAAATATATATAGTGATAGAGTTCTGGAATATAGAGTAAATATATACTATATGGAATTCAGTTGTACTGGACTGGTTGGTAGTGCTCCAAAAAATCATCTAGCAGTTATAAAGAACCTTCGTAACCAGTTAAGCATAATTTAACCATTAGCATGGTTTGACTCATACAAAAAGCCCCAGTAGGTGCTATTTGTTTGTTTGTTTATTATATTTGTACGGCACAACCAACAGGACCCTCTCAGATGGAGTGGGTCACAGAGTGGGCCAGATGGTATGGGAAGAGGCGGTCTCTCAAATATGCTAGTCCCAAGTCATTTAGGATTTTAAAGGTCACAACTAGCACCTTGAATTCAACGCAGAACAGAACCTTCAGTCAATGCAGCCAGTGGAACCGTGGTTTGACAGAGTCAAACCACCAAGCTCCAGCAACTCAGGGTTGCCATATGTCCCGGAAAACCAGGATAGTCTCGGTTTTGGTGACTGTGTTCTCACAGGGGGTACTGTCTTTGTTTTGTGGATGAGAAGTATAGCAACCCTATAGCAACTACATGAGCTGCTGCATTCTGAACTAGCTGTAACTTCTCAACCATTTTCAAGGGCAGCCCCACAAACAGCATTTTATAATAATCTAATTTTGATGTCCTAACAACATGCGACCCTGTCACTATGCTGAAGAAAAAGATGTCCTAACAATATGTGTCCAAACAATATTTTCTAGCCACTGCACAGCTCATTCAAAGAGGCTCATGAATAATCTATAATGCAGCATATTTTATTGTAAGGATTTATTTATCTCTTTTTTTCAGAGATCCACACTCTGGTCTGACTCCCTGCTCTTGATGTTGCAGTAAAATGAGTTATTACTATTTCTTTATGGCAGCTGAATAAATTTCTACTGGCCCCATAGTTTAACTGAACTTTTGCTGGCTGAGTTTGGCAGGAAGGGAGTCTGCAGTTGATCAGTTTTGCCTCCACCAATAAGCATTTGCTGCTTTCCAACTAAAATTAGTATAAAGAGTTTTCACACGACAAAGGATGCAAATGGAATCAAATCAGTCAGAAAGTCATATGGAAAGTATTCTATTTAAAACAAACGTGGCTTAAGGCAAGGAACTGCTTATCTTTTTCTAATTCTCACTGGCGGCTTTAAAAATAGGTCTGATGAGGTCTTAATAGAATTCCTCATTGTACAATGACAGAATACTGCCAATTACAGTTGGGCTTTTGGCCAACAGCAGGGACACATACCAAATGGAGGACACAGCGACTGCCAGAATGAATGAAAAGCAAACAGAATAGTGTTTCTCAAGGTATGTCCTCCACCATACATTTCACATGGTCCACTTTTTCAAAGTACCATCAGTACGTTAAGGACATCATCACACTTTTAGGTTGGGATACCAGATGCAACCCTACAAATACCTATAAGAGGGTCAGGGTGGACTGGAGAGTTTTGGAGTTGTGCCCATTGGGCTGAGCCTCCTTCCACTGTTAGTTGTATCATGTTCTAGATTCACTGACAGACGGCAGGTGTCAATGGGTCCTTCAAGAACAGGGTGACCATATGTCCCATTTTCCCAGGACACATCTTGGATTTTAGCCTTGTATCCTGGAAAAAATCTCCCTTGTCATTCATTTCCTTGTGAGCAAGCAGGATAAAGCCTTTTTGTAAATCATTACTTATATGTAATCAATTAAATATTAGAAGTAATAAATTACATATAAATTACATTACAATTACATATAATAAGTAATGTAAAGTAATGTTAAGTATATGTAATAAACTACATATAATAAGAAATAATTATTAATTACTTATAAAACACTATAGTAATAATCAATATGGAGTTAAATTAATTACATGAAGGCAATATATATGAGTATTTTAAGCGTTTGTATTCTCATGTCCTACTGAGGGCGCAATCCAGAGCAAGTTCAACCTGCTCTGCCCTAACTGCTCTCTCCTAACTATTCTGTATCCAGAGCAGAAAGTTATGCTGCATCCAGAAAGTCAGGAAGCCTGGGCTGCCCTAACTGCTCCAGAGCATGCTAAGTCAGTGACAGCTGGGGAGGGCTTGCTCCTGAGCAGACCCCCCTCAGATCACACTGAACAAGGAACAGCTGTGGTGCCTACATTATAAGGAAGCCCAGCAGTTCCTGACAACCAGTTACAGCTGCAGTTCTTCTAGTGCAAGATGGATGCTTGGAGTGGCCTGCTGTATCCTGAGGTTAGTGGGCTGCCATAGTTGTGCCATATCCTGAGGTCAAGAGGCAGGGATTGCAGCTAGGCTGGCCAAGAACTCAGATTTTTGATCAACACTACCATTCTTACTCAGGCCTTATCATGGACCCCTATGGGTCTACTCATTACTATACCTGCTCCTGAGGTGGTATATCTCTGAGGAACTGGAAGAGGGCATTTCTGCCTTGAAACAGGCTTTGGATACAGAGTAACTGCTCTGCTCTTGGCAATGCTAAACATGCCCTCAACTTGCCTCTCCTGAGCTGCTTAGGCTGCCCCAGTTAGGGCAGAGCAGGTCCACCTCTCTTAGGGCACCCTATCTTGCCTTGCTCTGCCCTAAGCCTCTTCCAGAGTAACTGGGCTGGAGCATCTTGCAATTGCTCCACCCTAGTGATAGATAGGGCAACCCAAGAGCTCTTATGTGGACAGATTAGTTGCTCTGGATTGTGCTGTTATTTCACCAGTGTTCTACATTTTGGCAGCCCCAAACCTCCTTTTTTGGTTGTGTCATATGGTCACCATGTGCAAGAACCATCATACACCACCTCATCCATCACTGGTGGCACCTATGCCCCTGGTTGAGAAACACTGGTCTAGAACAAATGAGAACTGTCAAGTGAAATCTCAGACAGCCTCTTGAACTTTGTTAAGTCCTTTATCATAGCTGATGTACTGGTGAGCAGGCAAAAGAAGATGCCACAGTCACTGCAACTATAAGAAATGCAGCTCAGCATTCAGCAGCACTCATAGATGAGATAACATGCAGGTACAATTTTTTTACAATTACAGGCCATCATGATTTCAACCACTGTGCCATGGCACACTGAAGTGCCACAGATGGTCTGCAGGTGTGCAATGGGATTTTAAGAAGGGTCATTATAATAGCACTGTTGGAGGATTTGAGCCCCTTACTGGCCGCATGGTGCACCTTGCCAATGGTCAAAAAAAGATGGGTGGCCTTGAGAATTTTTGTACCTTGTCAATGTGCTGTGAGATGAAAAAAAAGTTGAAAATCACTGCACTAGACTGTTGAAATCATTGTCACCATCAATTCCATTAGATACCATTAGGGTAGTGCTGAGGCATGCGCTGGCCTTTTCACACCACCATGGAAATGGGGAGCAGTTGAGCTGTGATGGCCTAAATTGATTGGATTGCAGCCTGAGTCTCATGCCTCCATCATTTGGTTTTCATACTTCCCAGAATCCCTGCTTTCTATATTCCAGAAAGCCACCATAATACTATTAACTGATAGTCACAAAACTATGTACAGATGTCCCTTGTTATTAACTAGTGATCCATTCTGGAACCTCCCATGGATTAAAGTGGATTAAAAAGTGGAAAAATAAAGACCCACTTCCAGGTTTCTTGCTCCTCCATTGCTCCTAATGGAATAAGGTTGGTCTCGATAATGCAGTGGTTTGATTCTAGGACTCCATGTTGTTAAATAAAAACAATTTTAAAAGATACCAAAGTGTATCCCTTTAGAATTGTTTAAAAACAGCTTTTCTTACTGTTGTAGATGAGGTCATCAAATAGAAATGCAGAAGTCCCCCCGCCTTTGCCTGGTTCTGCTGAAGAATGGAAAGACTTTCTACAATAGTAGAAAAGCTGTTTGCAAAAATGTGATTTGCAGTTGCCATTTAAGTTTAGTCATCTGTATATAAAAATCCATGTATTTTTTTTACATGGTGGAACCTGTATAATTTAACCATGTAAACACATTGGAATCTCTCAATATGGAGATTGAACTGTCAGCAGTTCCTCAGGATAAACCATTGCATAAGATCCTTATAAAGAACAAAAAATATGAAGAAAGGCTGGGGCTTGCTGCTTTCCTAAACTATGCACAAACTTCCCATTATTTAAAAGCCTGCCCAAATGTATTTTTGAATATGAAGCATTAAAAAAAGAACATTGAAAGAATAATACTATCCTAGCAAGCAGTCACACCACAGCTATTTAGTAATAATATTAAAAGTGTCTGCCAACCCAAGATCTTCAACCAGTGGAATCCCAGACTGCATTTTGTTTCCCAATCCGTAGGAAAACTGTGAAGCTAGCAAAGTTAGAAAGCCAACTTAAAACCACCGCAAAGTGACTGCTGACTCACAAAGACCACTAAGTTAACAACATCAGTGATACTTCGTATAAGAAGAAATGTGCGCTGGTAGAAGACCAGAGCATTGGTCTATGAAAAATAGAGGAGACAACATAGAATCAAGGAAGCGCACTGTTTTCCTCTCACAGTACTGTAAATAGTACTGCAACTTCATACCACCCAGTCCTACAACGAGGCAAAATGAAACACAGACATCAATAAACTATGAACACAAGAAACTTTAGAAACTAAAAACCAACATGGCTTCGTACCAACATAATTTTTGCAGTCTTCCTCCAAGAATTCTCAACATTGTAGTTGGATATAGAGAATTCTCCATTAAAGATTTTAATCTCTTATATACAAACATCCCACAGCACAGAGAGACTGCTAGAAGTCCAGGAAACCTTAAGAAGGAGGAATGGTTACTATTAATACTTATCTTTCAGACCTCCGATATTATTGTCCCTGGCAATCCACCTTGCTGGATGGTGTAAAGCAAGGGTGTCCAGACCTAGTCTGGGGGCCAGATGTGGCCCTCAACAAGCTTCCATGCAGTTCTTGGCAGGACCCCTGAATCAGGCTCTATGGGCAAGCCCTGTAATCCTCCAGAGGCGAGTGGAGCTCAGCTCCCCACATCTGCAGAGGGTATTCTGAGCTACACACACCTCCTCTCTCAATGTATGAAAGTGCTTATGAACTGGTTTGGAAGATCACCCCCTTTCTCTGTGTGAGGAAGTGTTTTAACAACTGATTTGAATTAATTCATTCACATAAGTTCTATCTCTAATATATTCATTTATGTAAATTTATATAAATTCTTTTTCCAGCCCCTGACACAGTGTCAGAAAGATGATGTGACACTCTTACCAAAAGGTTTGGACACCCCTGAAGATTTGGGAGATGGACTATTACATGGAAGATCCAGGTTCAAATCCTCGCTCAGCCATGAATCTTCTTATGTGACCTTGGACCAGTCACTATCTCTCAGCCTCACCTAGTCACAGGGTGTTGTCAGGAAAAAGGGGGTTAGGATACTATGTACGCTATTCTGAGCTTCTTGAAAGAAGAGACGTATAAAAATATGAGGAAAATATAAACAAACAAATAAACCAGCTTAAATCTGGAGCATTTAATTAATAGTCTGGTTTATTGCTACACCAGCTTTTGAAGTACTTATTCTTGTCTAAAAGAATAAACCAGTTCATCTCTAAGGAGAACCCTTTTAGGCTGCAATCTTAATCTCCACTTAATCCGGCATAAGCCCTGTGCTGACTTGGGGGTGTCACAAAAGTGCTGTAAGACACTTCTTCCCCACTCCTGGGGCCAATGCACAGGAATATGGTGACCTCCTCACACCATCACAGAAAGACAGGCCAGGTGAGTTAGGCCAGCCTAAATTTCTAAGGATTGCACCCTTAATCTCTTTGAAGCAAATCACACTTTGCAAGCATGGAGCTTCTGAACCAATCAAAAAATTCTAGAGTAAACCAGTGTCTATTTCCAAGCAACCTAACTTGGAGAAATCTATTTCTTCTTTTGGGGAGATAATCCAAAATTCATTATTAGGAAATTATTAGGACTTTACCCTATTAAGGCAAAGATTAGGGGAGAGTGTGGGGGACAATAATAGAGAGGAGGCAGTGAAGAGGGCTAAATTTGGGCCTGAATTTCTCACACTCATCCCTGGTATATAAACACGCCCTTTGCTTTTCTCCAGAATACAGAAATAACACTAACATTTGTTGCATTTCTTGATAAAACTGAGGTCTTGATCGCCCTTGATGTCTTAACACCTTTTAAAAGCTTCCTAATCTTCCTTTGAAAACTCCTGAACATGTCATCACATATTTATGATGGAGGAACATACTTGTGATGTGGCAATACTGAGAGCAGCTGCAGAATTCCAGCTGTCCAACATCAGCCCAGGAGCTAGCTGTAACTTGAAGAAAATAGTTCTCCTTCGAAGCCAGGGGCAGCATTCCACATCATTACTTTGGTTTCAGCACATTTTCTATCCCACCCACTTGCCCTGAATCAGCAAGATTCATCCAAGATACTTTCACATACAGCTTGCCTTTCTGCGGTGAATCCACAGGGGCAGATGGTTATTAACTGAATGCCAAATATCTGGACTTAGATCACGTATGTGTAATTTATATTTCCGGTCAAATTCCAGGCTACTTTTTAAGTTATACGGCAAAATACTTCCATGGTACGTTCAGAACATAAGAGTATGGAGATGCAGTTAGTCTAGGCTCCCAAGGAGGTGTACCTAAACAATCGACATGGTTATAATAATGCATGTCTTGTATATTCTTTTTATGCTACAATATATAAAACACTCTAGGGATACACCAAAAATAATTTATGATATAGCTTCTAGGACTGCAGTTCTCATCCTATGGGTCCATGTCCCACATGTCATAACCCAATTTTTTGGTGATTCACCATAGGGCAGTACCACGGACGAACATTTTGAATGGAATGAGTGAAAAGCCATAATCTTCACTATCCCCACACTATCCCACACACTATCCCCACACCTCATTCTCCAAGTCATCTTGATAAGAGGGCAGGAAAAAGAAAGAGTAGTTCTGGTACAGATTTTTTGCCAGTTGACCTCAACTCTAGTGTGTCCTTCCACTCATTCAGTACTTCTTTGCCAGATCACATGCTCTATAGCAGGGGTCTCCAAACCCTGGCCTGGGGGCCAGATGTGACCCTCGGTGAGCCTCAATGGGCCCCTGGCAAGACCCCAATGTGTGGCCCTTGGGCAACCCTTGTAATCCACTCCAATACATTCTTATATGTAAATTTATGTAAATGTATTCAAATTTGAAAAGTCAATTGGTTTTCCAGTTCCTTAACACAATGTCAGAGAGATGATGTGGCCCTCCTGACAAAAACTTTGGAGGCCCCTGCTCTATTAAGCACCCTTATATTTGTAATTAGATAACCATCGAGTCTTTCAAAGTCCAAATCAAGAATTAGTCTATGATTAGCAACCATATGTTTACCTTAGGCATCAAGGTGTTTAATATGTTCTAGGGTTTCTCTATTCTCAAGAGGCAATCCATATTTCATATACATCTGTTTTACATATAGCCCTAATTCCAGCTTGCCGTCTTGAATTTTCAGAGTCTGCAATGAGCTGATTATGAAATACAGTACATTTGAAAGAGAAGAACACTGACATTTACAAGCAGAACACAGTATATAAAAGTTTGCATTAATTTGTCAAGCACATGGTTTTTATATGAGCCTGCTATTGAGTAAAAAGGGTTGCTGGAGCCTACAGGCCAGAGTAGGCATAAAATAAAACCAGTGTAAAAAGCAAGCAAATAAGGAAGGTTAGGACGACAAAGTGCCAATTTTATTCAAGAGCATAAAAATAATGAAAAAGTAAGACAGATCAATATTGTCTTGCCTATGATGGAAGCCAATATCAGATGTAACTGTGATAATTTTTAAAAAATCAAGATAATAGACATTGTACTAAACTATCAACCAATGAATGGTAGGGGAAAACATTTTCTGAATGAATTTTCAATATTTTAAATTTAAAATTTAAATTGCTCACCTAGTAATTAAATTAAAATTAAATTGCTTACCTGGTAAGCAATAGCTCTCAAAAAGACTGCCACTGATAACAGTTATTATCAGTTATTTAAGGTATTTGATTACCTTTTCCATTAGTTATTTGAATTCCTCTGTAAACCACTTTAGTTAATTTAGTTGAAAAGCTGTACATATATGTTGTTGCTGATGATGATATGCCCATCTAAATCATTTGCCCTTTTACGTGTATTTGATGACCTTGGTACACCTCGACAGGAAAGCACTCTCTTGCCCATAGGAAGGTACAATCTATCCGTCCATAGGAAGCTCAGAGAGTCAGGCTCTAGGACCCTCTGACATAGCAAACCCTCTTGCTGGGGCCTTATCAACTTTGGATACAGACCCCAGCAGGGGTAGTACTGAACATGAATATCAAGGCAAAATGATACATGCAGGCCTATTCAGCAGTACAGTGTCTTTTCATAAAGAAAACTGTGCCAACAAAGATTTTCTCCTAGTCCTAGTCAGACGTTTGCTATGTGGACAGCAACACAAGGCCAGATCTTCCCTCTTATAAAAGTTTGTTGTAATCTTCCATCAATTCAGGAAACTGATCTCTTTTGGGTTATGGCCCATCAGTTTAAAAGTTTAAGCCTCGTTCTGTGTAAATTCTTCATCTTTTGCAGGGCACTTTCTTCAAAGAATTCCTTTTTTCTCCATTTCTTTGTCTGTGCATTTCTGTTTGCACAGAAAAAGGAATTCTTCTGTCGCTTGCCATAACACAATGGAAACACATGCCATAATTCATGAGGCCAGTGCCAAGAGTTTTGGGCAGCATATCTGTGGCCAGCAGTAACGCTTGATTTATTTGAAATTGTTCATTATAACCTTTCAGATGAGGTTACCCAAAATTCAAATTATCTTTTCAACTTTATGAGATTAACTTTTTCCCCCAAACAATGCAGAAATTTCTTTGAAGCACCTCCTGAACAAAAACGACTGTTCTGCTGTATGCTGAATATACAGTACAAGAGGTAAATACGTTAGTCTATACTAGCGTTCTTCAACATGGGGGTTGGGACTTCAGTGGGGGTCACAAAGCCTCAGTTTACAGGAATGAAAAGGGCTGAAGACTCGAACACCACCAGATAAAAGATACCAGACACCACCAGATACTAGTCCAATCTCTGGTATACCTCTTGAGGTGCAAGGAGACTGCGTTCAAAACCCTGTATAAATTCTTAGAAATTGGGCTAAAAATAGCTTTCAGTAGTGCCAGTCTTCATGGCAGCACTTTCTGCTCTCCCTAATAAGAATATATGGTTATAATGTACAGTGCTGGGAGGGCATTTTGGTTCCATTCAGGTTCCATTCCACCCGGCATTCAGAGATAGTCTACCTCTAAAACTCATAGACTGAATACAAACATCATGACTTGTCACCTAGATGGATATTTCCTCCATAAATCTGTCCAATCTCCCTTTTTAACCCTTAGGTTCCCATCTAAAAATAGCCTAATTTGCATAAATTAAAAATGCAGGTTGAATCGACCCGCCTGAGAATATAAGGGTTACGACATCTAGGCCCGGTGCCACCACAACATCCTATGGCAAAGAGTTCCTTATCCTAATTACATGCTGAATAAAGCATTAAAAACAGCAGATGTCCACTCTTACATCCCATATGCATAGCATAACATACAACAGTATTTTGACAATTATTGATATTGGTCTACTAGGCATAAAAACCTGAGATTACAATAATCTATTGCAATTGTCTCACTTTGTGCTGGTCACTTTTTCCTGTGTGTTTGAAACTGCAGGTATTATGAGCAGGTTAGTGGTTTGAAGGGAATGACCTGGGAAAAAAACTACACTCATAAGTAATAACTAACATTATAACAGAACCTCTACTGTGGTTCAACCTGCAATGCTTTCAATACCGATACTGCTTCTGTGGTCACCAAGAGTGTCTGCAAGACTTCTGATTTCAGGTGGTTCACCCCTCTTGGGGAATGCCAGGAGAACTACAAAAACAGGAGTGAATACAGAACTTTAAATAAGCAAAACAAGAGGCGCAAATGAGGAAAGAGCTGAATACCAAAAGGGAGTAAGAAAAGAATGTTTCCAACACATTTTCCATACACAGAGCCAAAAATGTAAGTTTTTTTTCATTCTACTCCTGTGTTCAGAGTCTTCATTTCTAAATTCGATGCAGACATTCATGCTGCAAAATTCTTTGGTCATGTGTGTGCGCATGTGTACACATTGCTGATTTGGCTAATTATTCATTAAAAAGTCATCAATTTCTCCCTGTACGATGTCTCTCATTATGATTAGTTTGAAATGTTAGTGTAAACAAACATGACAGCTCAGACAATCCAATTGGAAGGACCTTAAAGTGACTTTCCTCCCAATACTAGACACGGAAACTTTGTTTTTTGAAGGGTGTGATTTCGAGTCACAACACAGGTATTTACCAAACGAAGCTGCTCACAAACAAGAAGCAGAAAAATCTGTGGTTTTTTAAATAAACTCAACCTGAAGCTGCTTCTTCAGGTTCTGTCCATCTTTTCAATCGGAAATATTTATATACTGCTTTTCAACTAAAAAGTTCACAAAGCAGTTAACAAAAAATTGAAAAAATAATAGCTAATTAATAGCTAATGGGTCTCTGTCCCAAAAGGGCTCACAATCTAAAATTCAAAAAAGAACACCAGCAGAAGTCACTAGAACAGACATTGCTAGGGTAAGGCCAATAGGGTGATTCACTTAGAATTTCCCTATTGTAAGCTAAGGCAGATCCTAAACACTCTTTAAACCTGGGATTATCTCCATTGAACGAAGTGGTACTTGCTTCCAAGTCAACATGTATAGGACTGTGCTGCAAATAAGCACAACCTCTACCACTGCAACTTACCAGGTCAGTTCTTATCACTATAAGCTGGCCATCTCTCTTCTCTACAATTTTTGCTGCATCCAGAACATAAATTAGGAGCTGAAACAGATGTTTTACGTCAAGCCACTGTTTCAAGTCTCAGAAAAGTAGCAAGTTTTCTGAGTAAAGCATGAGCTCAGATAATTCATCATATATCCAATCTATGCTTCCAGTAAGAGACCTACAATTCAAACCTAGGTATGCTCCTTAGAAAGCGAAACATTTACTGGAGAATATTCTATGCTTAGGAATGGATCTTTAAGTACCACTTCTATGCATCTGTGATTGAGTTACTTGAATGATGTACACCATGTCAACAGAATAACAGAACACTAACCTCCTCCCACTTTTCTTTAAAATCTTCTTAACTGCAAGAGGGAGGATAGTGGTTCATCTGGACCATTTCCTTAAACACGCTACTTAAACAGAAGGAAATAAATGTTGTTACAGTTATGAAGAATCTTCCGTTTTCGCATTAGAAACTCAGTTGCAGCTTTTATGATAAGACCATAATTATGTGGATTGGTATCCAGACACATATACAAACATCTGCATTGCCAAGGTACATAACATTTATCTGTGCTTTTGGATTAAATGTCAGTCTATGGTTTTTACCAAAATGCTACTTCCTCTGCTGCATCATCTGATACAAAATTTAAGCCAGGTTTTTGTGTGGTTTTTTTTCCCTATTTTACTGATTATGCAAGAACACTTTGAACGTGATGAAACCAAAACCAGACATTCATAACCATCTGAAAAGGAAAATAAGTCAAACTAATTTAGGATTTATATGACTATTAATTGTAATGTTTTCCTGACTTTGTGTGTGTGTGTGGTTTTAAAAGGAGTCTCTTGTTGTTACGCCAGCAGAATCCTTGTAAAATGGGTTGGAAATTATTAAATAATCAAATGCACTGAAAATGCTCTTCCTCTATATGACTGAACTTGGCTGAAGTAAATAATTATGATGGTTAAGCAAGTCTTTTTAAAATGTATCCCTGACTAGTAAGGGAATAGATATTCTCATGCAATTGATATGCCTAAGGTTTTTCAGGGGCTCCATAAGTTATGCCTGTGAGGACCCTTAGGACAAGGGATTTCCAAACCCCAGCCCAGGGGTCAGATATGGCCCGCGGCAAGTCTCTCTCTGACCCTCAGCCAGCCTCTGATCCACTGAGAGCTGCTGGTCCACTCAACAGAACACAACCAGAGCTGTCCTCTCTATTTGAATCCAGAAGGTACTCTGATGGCCTCAGAATTAGAGTTCCATCTCTAATGTATTTTTTAAAATTTTATATTTAAATTTTTTCAGCCCTCAACAATGGTTCAAATATTTGATGTGGCCCTTTGGTTAAAATGTTTGGAGATGCCT
Organism: Cryptoblepharus egeriae; assembly: GCA_030015325.1. Lineage (NCBI taxonomy): Eukaryota > Metazoa > Chordata > Lepidosauria > Squamata > Scincidae > Cryptoblepharus > Cryptoblepharus egeriae. Next base: position 187,584,848 of record JAREYC010000001.1, on the reverse strand, counting down.
GCTCAGGACTATTCTACAAGTCTGTGGGCTGCATCATGGTGGGTTCCAGATCGTTCTCAGTGTGCAGCAGCAATTTCACATTTTGTGGCACTACTGAATGACCAACTATTGCCTATATCCTAAAGTGAAATTAAGCCCCTTGCTTCGGAGCAGTTAAGATGACTTTCCATAAAATAACTCTAGAGGGTGACGTAACTGTGTGGACCCGTAACTGCTATGGATTTTGCCCTATGTAAACAGTGTAAAAGTTAAGCTTGTTGAAATTATGGTTTAGCAGCCTAACCAATGATGTAAAAACAGAATGGTCATGAGACCAAATCAGGGCCTTTATTCCTGGTTTCTCAAAATTTCATCTCAGAGCCAGTTTGGTCCTGAGCTGAGCACTTCTCCATAAAAGTATGCTAAGTCACCTGCTGTCACCTGGATTATGTGTGTAAAAAGTGTTTGCAGTTTTCTATTGAAAGAATGGTAAAGGACAGATAGACATAATGAGATGCATGATGACAGAAAACATGCTTCTGGTGCCAAGAAAATGTCAGCTTCTGTGACTACCATTCTTTTATGCGAAAATATTTGGTTTAGGACTCTCACTCTTAACTTATGACGTCAGGAAAAGATGTGCAAGCTGACCCTCAGTAACATTGCTTTTTCTCATTCTGTCACGTTTCTGTTTGAGCTACACACAATGTGTGCCTACATCGACAGAAAGAAGCAGAAGCTTTGTAGTGTAAATATCCATAAGTACCAAATTTTCCAGTTATTTTGTGGTAGCTGTCATTTCTCTGGGGATGCCCCTAAATCTACAGGTTCTTCAGTAGCGCAGGACACCTGAAGTATCCATGGCTGACAAAACAGTCCCAGGAAACCAAGCACTGACACTGTTCAGTGTCAGATCTTGGGTCAACAATTCATCACATACAAAAGTAGTACATTTGACCGCCCAATCCTAAAGAATTACCACTGGTGTTCCACCACTGCACGTATGTTCCATAAAGTTCTTTGAGGTCTCCAGCACCAGTGCATAAAGCCAGCCAGCAGGGCACTCAAGCAGCCTTACATATCAACATACAAAAAGACATCCCTCTTTCTTTTAGGAAACCCATCTACTTGTGCAGAGAGTTCCCATAATACATTAATTTATATTGTGAGATTCCATACTTATTTGCATTCTTATGTAACATTCTGCTCAGTCCCATCATTCATGGATTTATGGCAGCAAGACACTGTCCCTCTGCTATAAACTAACTCGGATAATGCATGGGGCACACTAAAATTAGTGGCAGCATCAGCAGTCTGCTGCCATGGCTGGCAGTCTGCTGCCATGGCTGCCAGGGTTAGTAAGTGAGTGCAGGGTGCTGTTCATGGGTGGGGAACGAGTGTTTGGGAAAGGAGTCAGGGGTGTATGGGGGAAAGGAGGGGTAGATCCATCAAAAGTCATGCATACTAGATCTAATCTTATCCTCTTAAAAGTTCCTAAGCCCATTTCTTTTCTGGGACTTGCACCACCAAATGGCCAGTATATGTCTGAGAACATCCGAAGTTGATCAAATAGCCTAGCACAGTGATTTTCAACCTTTTTCATTTCATGGCACACTTAACAAGGCACTAAAGTTGTCAAAGTTGTTTGACATCAGTTGTTTTTAACATTGACAAGGCATACGAGACTGTTCAAATCTTTCAATTTTCCTATTAATGAATGTCAATCCCCAAATTCCTGTGGCACACCTAAGGATTCTCCGTGGCACACCAGTGTGCCATGGCACACTGGTTGAAAATCACTGGCCTAGCAGGTAGTTAGTGTAAAATATTTATCTACCTTCTGCAGGCTGTCCTATCACTCTCTCCCCTACCATAGCATGCACAGCACAACAGCCTCTGTTGGCTAGGCTGAATAAAATAGAGCACAATCTTAACCATGTCTACTCAAAAGTAAGCCTCATTGTGTACAATGGGGTCTTACTCCCAGGAAAGTGTCTTTAGGATTGCAGCCATAATTTGCCAGAGGTTGGACAGGACCAAGAAACTCCTTGCAGTCAATTAACTATCACATCCAGGAGAAACCTAGTCTCCCTGAAAAGCTACTTTTCTAGGGACAAGGAGTCTTTGTACTGCTTTCAAATCTGCAATCCTCCACCTGTAGATGGAAATAAAACTTTATACTGCGAGTTATCTGCATGTGCATGTGCAGATCTAGTGTTCAGACCAGTCCAGCGCAAACATGCACCAAGCTTCGCTACTCCAATGGATCCAAAGCCCACAAAATACCATGCAAGTGAGGCAGAGAGGAACAGTCCTCTTTCCAAGTCCATAATTGCTGCTGCTTTATAATCTGAAAGAGAGGGATTAAAATACTGTAACTAAAGTAAGTAAACAAGTGAGCTTTGCTTTGCATTTTGAAACTTTGGCAGGTGAAAGTGCCAATGCAGCAGTACAAATAAAAGGCGGCCACCACCATACAAGAACAGACGCTGAGTTTTTGTTCTCAGCTGGGATACTCACATCCAATCCACTGGACCACAGAACTGAGTCATTAAAATGCAAGGGGCCAAAACATCCACTGACGATGGATTGAGTGAAAAGTTGGCAACAACCACATGGGTTTCTAATTTCTCCAAACACAATGGCACAGACTTAGCTTGAATTTTTTCGCAGCGTACTTAAAATAGCAATGATTTATAAACTTTATGTCCTGAAACCTTGTGTGCATCTGAGGTGATGGTTATTAGACCTATCTAGTAAACTTGGTCTTCCACCCTGTGTTGCAATAAGATTTTTTGGTTCAATCCAAGGAAGATTCTTATGTTTATGTAAAGCCGTTCCACTCCATCTCTTCAGCGCAAGTTTAACTTTCCATTGGGTACTGCCAAATTTCTCTCAGACTCTCGAAAAAAGTGAAGCAACACAAATTTTAGCTTTAACATGCATGCAGAGAAGAAATCAAAAATCTGTGCCTCAGCCTTTTACACCAATGCTGAGATAGGCAAAAAATAATGGCAAAAATAATGAGGTTTTAGCTTTGTCAAGGACTAGAATGTTGGGTAGTTGTTCCATTTGCTATTCTAATTTCCTAATCCATATATATATGGATATATATAGGCCCAGTGGTTTTGGCTGGGTGTTGGTGTTATATATATATATATATATATATATATATATATATATAACTGAAAAGTCACTCACTGACTGATCAACACCCAGCCAAAACCAAAACCACTGGGCCTAGAAGTGTGAAAGTTGGGGAGGCTGTTCCTTCCATGATGGAGGGATCCACTAAGAACCAGTTTTGGGAAATTCCAACTAGAAGGGGGTGAAATGGGGTGCAACATGTTTTCCTCCCTATACTTTACATTGAAGAATCCCTGACTAGGGGATGCTCTGCCCCAACCCCTGGACCTAGAAGCGTGACATTTGGGGAGGGTGTTCCTTCTGTGACATCTACACTAATCATGAACAAATGTTGAGAAATTTAACCCTTAAGGGGCTGAAAAGGGGTGCAATGTGTTTTTGTCCTGTACCTAACATGGTAGACTGACCAACAGCCAGCCAATTTGGTGCTCAGTGCTTGGTGCACTGGGGGATGTTGTTCAGAGGGAGGGGTTGCACTGGGGAGGATGCTGTGCATGGGAGTGTTGCACATGGGGTTTGATGTGCACGGGGGATGACGTGCATGGGGGGATCATGTGCATGGGGGAATGATGCGTATGGGGAATGTTGTGCCGGGGGGGGGGTTGATGTGCATGGGAGGTTGATGTGCAGTGCGGGGATGGTGCACAGAGAATTTTACTCCTGCAACGTGGGTACATTTTTGCTAGTTCATATATAGTTGTCAAAAATTGAACAGGAGAATGTCAAATGGTCATATTAAATACTTTTCTCTGTTTTTCTAACATACACCAAAATGCTTTCTCTTAATAGCGCCATTAAAGTTCACAGTATGATAGGACTGGTCCATAAGACTGGATAAACCTCTCTACACAATCCATCATTCAAGGAACTGCAGAATAATGTGCCAGATAATATTTTATTAAAGACTTAAATGATTTCATACTTAAGTAAAGTAATATTTTAATTACATTCTTCTAAGTTGTTTTAAGTTGGACCCAAAATGGCCAATATCCTATGTAAAGAAGATAACCGTTGCATGGAGACTTCCTTTCACAGGTTATAGACTATAGAAGTTATACTTCCTTTTTATTCTGCATTGGTGAGACCTCACCTTGAGTACTGTGTTCAGTTCTGGGCACCTCACTTGAAGAAAGATGCAGCCAAACTGGAGCAAGTCCAGAGAAGAGCGACAAGAATGATCAGTGGGATGGAAGGGAAGCCCTACGAGGAAGGGTTGGGGGAACTTGGGATGTTCAGCCTGGAGAAGAGGAGGCTGAGGGGAGACATGATTGCCCTCTTCAGATACCTGAAGGGCTGTCATATGGAGGAAGGGGCCAATTTGTTCATAGCTGCTTCTGAAAGCAGAACTAGAACCAATGGGTACAAACTGCAAGAAAGGAGATTCCAGTTGGATATCCGGAAAAAATTCCTGATGGTGAGGGTGGTTCGGCAGTGGAAGAGATTGCCAAGGGAGGTGGTGGACTCTCCCTCACTGGGGATCTTCAAGCAGAGGCTCGACGAGCACCTGTCGGGAATGATCTAAGAGGATCTACACGCAGGGGGTTGGATTAAATGACCTACTAGGTCCCTTCCAATTCTAGGATTCTAGGATTCGAGGCATCAGGTATCATCAGACATCAGGTATCATCTTATCATCCAGGGTTGATCCTGAGTCTTCAAGGAATAAGCGTTTATCTCCAAGAGGCTACTGAAAGTACTGCAAGTTTCTGACAAGGTCTCCTTTCCAGAATGACATACCATGTTGGGTGAAAAAATATCTAGGAATTGCTTTAGTCAGAGCTGGCGCCACTACATTGCAAAGAGCCGTCCATCTGATCTTGGCAAGGGGAATCTTTTCAGGACTGCACGCTGTTGTCATGGGAAACAGTTAGCTTAAATGCCCGCAGGCGCAGCACAAGCACAACATGGCACGCACTTTGGACTACTGTCAATGTTGATTTATTTACTGATGAATAGATCAGATCAAGCCTGATGTGATTAGACTAAAATTTGAAATGCATTATTGCTAAAAAGACGATGAAGTTTAGGGTCAAGTCGCATTATTGTTCTCACTTGTGTTGAAAGAAAAAAAAAAACAACACATGTTAAGAATGGCTAAATTTTAATTTAGAAATAAGCCAACGACCTCACAGCAAATTAAATTTGTTTGGAACAAAACTGGGATACTGAAGATTAAATGCAGGTGTTCTGATTTTGGGAATTTGAAGTTTTCTCAGAACACAGAATTTTGAGTCAAACAGCAAAAATCCAAAGTCTTCAGCACACTAACAAAAACATATTTTGCTAGCACGTATCTGAGGAAAGAAAAGGATGGAGCAGGGATAGGATTGGGTGCATGCCATTGACACAGTTTCCCCACCTTGTTTCACCCCTCCTCACCCAGTTTTGCCATCTCCCCATCCCTATTCCAACCTATTGTCTCCTATCTCTCCCACTGGTGGTGGCAGAGCTGAGTACGTGTAGGGTGGCCATATGTCAAAATCACAAAACAGGACAAGATCCCCCCCCCCCCCCAATGTAGGACAACCAAGAAAAACATAGGCATGACAAAATCAAAGCTAAAAACTCATGTATGTTGCTTTCATGTGTTAATTCAAACACTACATTACTTATTATTGACTTTTAAATTATTATATATAATATATTAATTGCATGAAGGTAGCCTGCTCACAAGGAAAAAGAAAATTTTTCTTCAGCACACAAGACTAAAAAAGAGGACATGTCCTGGAAAAAGTGGATATACGGTCACTCTGATTAAATGAGTCTTCCTGCCAGCATCTACTACTCAATATGCTGTCAGAAAGCATTTTAAGGCACTACTGCAGCAGTCACCACCAGAGTGGCAGATATTATGCTGGTGGTGAGGCCTAATAGGGTTAGGATGTTAAGCACTTTAAAATTCCACAAATTTCAATAAGAAATACTTAAGTACTGTATGTCTGAAATTTTCCAGAGAAATCAATGGAAATTAAATGTTTCACTTCCACTGAATCAGGCCTGTTCATTTAGAGCACAATCCTAACCATGTCTACTCAAAAGTCGTGTTTAATGGGTCATATTCCCAAGAAAGTGTGTTTAGGGTTGCACCATTAATCTCCACTCTATATCTATTTGATGCTGTGAGCATAAATTCTAATTCATCTTCCCATTTTCCAGCTCAGTTTATGAACCATGAAATATTTTGGAGAATATTTGGAAAATACCCAAAAGGAAAAATTTGGAGTTAGAGTATGGATTTTTTCCCCCTGTCTTTTTCACAAAAATCTGAAAAACAAATATGCAAAATCCAGGACATACCTGCATATAATTTCACTGTTGATGCTGTGAGCTGTGACCATTTTGTGAGAAAGACGCAGGGTAGAGGCACTTTTTAATTCAAAGACTTGGAATAGGACACTTTTGATAAGGGCTCTGGATTTAATGTATGGAGAAGCACAACCCATGGTTTTCACCGAAAGTCTGATGTTGCATCGATGCATTCTTTGAGACACCTAGTGGAAGTCTACGTGTAGCACAGCTTCATCATATTTGAAGCTTTGGAACTTGGCTCGGAATATTGACACTCGCCCATCTCGTCCCTAAGGATAAGGCATAGACTAAAAATGAAATTATAACCCTGCCCTTCAACTTCAACATCTGTATATAATGTTTCTCCTCATTAGTTCTGCCCATCGTTCGTTCTGCTATTGTCAAATATGAGCCAGCAATACTTTGGGGGCAAGATCATTTTCCAAAGCTCCAAAATTTTGCATTAAACCGGCAAACGAGAAGCCAGAGAGATAACAGTGATCAAGTCGTAGCCCATCACACAAGGAAAAACTGTGCAACAAGCACTCACCTTCAAAAAAACAACCCTATTCTCACTCCAATATAGTGAGGAGGTCCTTTCAACCTATGTAGCTATATTACAGGGACAGGGAAATGCAACTCTGCAAGGGTTATATTTATGAAACTCCAACCATTCCCCATCCCACAAGTATAATCCAGTTATGAAGAGGGTTTCTCCTTTTACATGTGAAGACCAGACAATTTTGAAAGTAAAGCAAGCATTTACTAGAAAGCAGCTGAAATAATGTGCAGTGGATTACACATTTGACAGCAAAAGCATGAAGAGCATTACATAAACCACATGAAGTTGCCTAATTAGAATGAATCATTCATCGTGCCCTTTGCTCAAACGGACATTTGCTGTTCAAACATTATGACATCCCAACTTTCCCTTTCAAACAACAGGCCTGAACAAAATTCAAAACAAGAAAATCATAAACAAAAACAAGCCACAAAAAGCAGAGAGCGAAATGAAATCATGAAGCAACAAAAGCAATCCAGTATTTTTAAAAAGCCTTAAGTCCCCACCAGAAGACCAACAGGATAGTTCAATTCTAAGCTCAGGGACATCTATAATTGTGACATCCATTATAGGAAAGGTCCTTCCACTTGCCCTGAAACTTGCCCTGACATGCCCTGAAACTTGCAGCATCCCTGAAGGGCCTTGTCTGTCTGTCTGTCTGTCTGTCATTTTTTCATCTAAAAAGTTTACAAAGCTGAAAATAAAATAAGTAATAGCTAAAGATCTCCGGGGATGGATATCTGATATTGAATACAGCAGTCCTTCTGATACTTTGGGCATAATCCCAAAGGTGCCCTAGGCCAGCACAAGTCCCTTGCACCTGCCAAAAAGTGTCACAAAAATGACATAAGATACTCCTTGCGTAAGCTACATAGGAGGATAGAGCTTCACAGGCCACCCTAAGCCTTGTGGAGTCAATGGAGAGGTATGTGCCATCCTTTTCAGTGCAGGGGTCTAAGGAGGGTAGGGGTGGAATGGAGGCATTCTGGGGTGAGGGGAGGTAAGAGTGGGTAGCTTGCGGGCCCATGGATGGGTCACAGTTGAACAGGAGAAAGAGCCAGATCCAACACCAAACCCCAATCCTGGGCAGCCCAGAGCATTTCTAGGCTGCCCAAATTTGTGCCACCTCTTGAGGTGGTTCAGGTTCAAGTAGTCCCATTGGGCTACTTGGGCTACTTTGGCGTTACCCATGTTAAGGGGAAGGAATTCCGCAACCAACCCCAATCCTGCATTGGATACAGGGCAGACCAGTAAGCTTCCTCGTTCCAGCACAGGTTAGCATTGGGTTGTCAGGGCCTTGACTATAAAGGGCTTTCAAGTTATTCAATAGCACTTGAATTTGGGTTCAGAAATGAACAACCTGAGGAGATTCAAACTGCCTAGCCAAGTACCCACACAGGGCGCTAGCTTTTAAAGAAGCTGCAATCTTCAAACAGTCTTCCAAGACAGCCCCATGTAAAGCACAGAACAGTAGTCAGGTCTCAGTGTCACCACGACCACAATGATCAGGTCTGAAAGATTCATGGCATGGTCCCAGATGATGCACCAGCCAAAGCTTGGGAATGGTTCCCCTGTCCACTGCTATCATCTAGGAGCAAGGACTAAAACAGAAGTATTCCCAAGCTGCAGGCCTGCATAGGGATTGCTACCCCATTCAGAACAGGTTGCTGTAAATCAAGATGACCTCCCTTTTGTCCAGATTTAATTTCAGCTTGTTTACCAAGGGATTTCCACAACTTCCTCAGTATCTGATGACAGATAGAGAGAGCTCAGTATCATCCACATAGTGGCAAGGAGCCATGAGTGCTGAGATACCACCCCAGTAGCACCATCTGAGACCTCCTGGTTAGTATGGAGAGGAGCCACTGCAAAACAGGGTCTTTTAGCGCAAAACCAAGCAGTCAATCAAAAAGGATACCATGATCAGTGGTACTGAAAGATGCTGAAAGGCTCAACTGTTAAGATTATCAAATGGTATTTGCTATTTGGCCCACTGTAAGAAACAGGTTTGAACCCCAAATTGAAGAGGATCGATTTGGTACAACAGAGTTTTGGGCAGGGCCTTCAGGAGATGCCAGAAATTGAAGCTGGAATATGTTGCATACAAAACAGATACTCCATAACTTCTCAGCTCCTCTCCTAAAAAGAGGGGGAATGCTTAAAATGAAGGTAAGTGTACAATATCTGAGTGCATGAATCAGAAACAATGGCCTAACCCTATTCAAAATTCCAACCCTGATGCAAAGGTGCACTAATAGGGCCGTGGTCTTCATGTAGGGGTCACAACTTCATTTCAAGGGGGTCGCAAAAAGCTGGATGCAGCCATCTTGGAATCTGACACTGGGCACCTTTAATTACACTTCCAGCCATGATATCACTTCTGGGGAGTCCCGGACAGATTGTCATTCTCAGAAGGGGGTCCAGGACTGAAATGCTTGAGTACCACTGCAATAGGGCATGCGCTATACAGTGGCGCCTCATGTAACAAATTTAATTCATTCCGGAGCCATGTTCTTTACATGAAACATTCTTTATGTGAAGTGGATTTTCCCATAGGAAATAATGGAAACTCAGACAATTGGTTCCAGAACCCAAAAAATATTCATATAAAAATATTAACTGGATGTAAAAATGATGACAGAACATTGGGATTGAATTCAAAACATGCATTCAATGTGCATGATCTTATGAAGTCTACTTAGGCTGCAGTCCTAAAGACACTTTCCTGGGAGCAAGCCCCATTTAACACAATGGGGCTTACTTCTGGGTAGACATGGTTAGGAGGCTGCAATCCAAGACACCTTCAAAGTGTCTCCCCACTTTCTCCTTCTCTCCATCCTGAGCCTCTCTCTCCCCTGCTCCCTTCTGGCCAGCCCTGAGCTGCTTCCCTCTTCTCCATTGCTCTTCTCTCCCTCTGCCCAGAGGACACCCGGCCACAGGAGGAACAGCATGGAAATGTTGCTTTTGCTATGGCCAGGCGTGCTAGGCAGCCCTGATGCTTTTTAAACAGGCTGCCAGCCAGCGCGTCTGCCCCAACTGCCAATGAATGTGTTCTTTACATGAAGCATGTTCTTTATGTGAAGCAGAATCCTAGAGAAATTTTAGTTTGTTACGTGAAACATACTTTACGTGAGGCATTCTTTACGTGAGGGATCACTGTATCTTGCAGCGAGGGGCAGCGACAGAGCTTTCCTCGAGGTAAAATTAATTTACATTTCAAATTTGAATAAATTAACACAATTTGCATATAAGAATGCATTGGAGTGGATTACAAGGCTTGCGCAAGGGCAGAATAGAAAAGTCTTGCCGGGGACCACACTGAGGCTTGCTAAGGGCCTCATCTGGCCCCCGGGCCAAGGTTTGGAGACCTTTGCCCTAGACCAACTGTGGCAACACAAAGAAGAAGATGCTTAACCCTTCCTCTATAGGCTACATTTCCAGGAACAACCACCTTCCAAGGACACCCTCCCTCTGGCAAAAGGTCACCTTTAAAAACATTTCAGGTTGGCACTCTTTGCTACAGATTTCTTTTTTGCAAAGTCACCAAGCTGAGAGGACTGTGAACACTGAATTCATCCACATACTCTGTTGCGTTCACTCCAACCAGTGGGATTCATGCAGAATAAATTCCATCAGGCCTGGAGCCTTATTCTGCATATGACCTCAGAGTGCAAAAGTCAGCAAAATGTTTAATTCAATGGGAACCAGCCATGCTGATTTGTATTCCCAGTCCCTCTGCTCACCATCGCAACCATAGCTTTTCAGTCTGACAAAAAGCTTGTGCTTTGCAGGGTGAAAGCAAATCTGTTGTAGCCTGTACTTACCTCGGAGTTGCCTTGTCTTTACCCTGAAGCTCGAAAATTGGTTAAGACTGCACCCCCAGAGTTATATGCAGCCAAACTGTCCTATAAGCAGAGTTTCTCAAACCGTGGGTTAGGACCCACTAAGTGGGTCATGATCCAATTTAAAACTGGTCCCCATTCATTTAAATATTTTATTTTTAATATATTAGACTTGATGCTACCATGATATGTGACTGCATTTTAACCATGTTACAGATCTGCACTTTCAACCATGATAATCAATGGGGCTTACACCTGGGTAAATTTGTATATGATTGCAGCCTCATACTATCAAAAAAAGTTCCTGATTTTCAATATGATGTCACTTCAAGTCATGACATAGTTAGATTAATGACATCACTTCCAGTGGATCCCAACAGATTATCATTCTAAAAGTGAATCCAAGTGCTAAAAAGTTTGAGAACCACTGTGCCTTTCTATCTTCTATTCCATCTTCAATCACTGACATTTTCAGACATCTCCCTTTCTTTGCAGATCTCCCTTTTGCTGCTCGAAAAATGTACATCTGATTTGATATGGTGTCAAAAACACAGGAAAAGAGTTCCAGTTTATCTGAGCTGAAGCCAACAAACCCTGCTCAGGAAAAGGTCATAGACAGCAGCTGCATGGAAAAGTTCCTCGAGGCAGAATTCTGACTACATTATGCTTGTATCTTCCTAGAAATAAAGTGAAAAAAGAAAGAAATAAATGGAGCCTAACCAATCTACTGGGGAAACTGTGTTCAGCTGGAGAGAAACGAAATTCTGAGGGTAGATCCTTCATCCACAAGTGCCCTTGAAGCTTAAACTGTACACCTTAAGGAAATGGAGGTGAAAAAAATACAAGCAAAATATATGCTGCATGTTGGTTTCTGAGTTTTTTATCATTGACAAACATGATCTTTCAAGCTGTCAATGGCCAGAAAACCCAAAAACAACATACAGCAGATGATTAGAGCTGACCAGAAGAATCTTAGATCCTTCATGCAAGACTTACTATCTCTTGTTCAAACTTTTTGTTGTATGATGCTTTTATGGCAGATTACACTACAATTACTGTCCTTTCTAGCTTTCTCTATCAATATGCCCTGCCTGAGCTCATTTTTTCTGATGAAGTTCTAAAAATTTCAGACCTTTTTAACTTCATGGATTATAAATCATCATGATTATTTCGCCTGGATATATAAAATTCTTGGGTTATTACTGGCCATGAAAACTTGCAATCAGTCCCCATAATAATTTGTACTGCTTTTATATTGTTATTGCCTTTGTTCACTTTAATTAATGCAGTCCACCCCCGTCAGAGGCTAAAAGACAGGGAAAAGATCTTAGGAATACATAAACAATTCTCAAACAATTTCTTCCCTGTAATTTGTTATGTATCATATTTTGGCTATGTGTTAATTAGGCTTTTACAAGTGAAATTTATGTTTCTTTTCCATTTGCAAGCTGAAAAAGATTGGGTTCCACTTTTCAATGGTTTTCACTTTTGGATGGTGTTCCAGTCCCTAACCTGTCCAATAAATGTGGGATGCTGATATGCATAACAGATTAATCAGACTCTGAATTTCCATGACGGTCTGTTTGCATCCAAAAGAAACAGAAATAAAACATTTTTCCTCTTCTAATCTGATTGATTCTCTCCAAAGTATTTTATCTGTGATCTGTCCATCCGTCCATCTTGGGTTGGGTTGATGTGGTGGACCTGAGCCTCTGTGTAAGACTCTGAACTACAGCTATCCCAGCTGAAACATTCCTTCACTCTGGAATGATTTATAGGCTACAGAGGGGCGGATGAACAGTGGAAAACGCAACAGGATTTAGCACGCCATAGAAAACAAACCAACTCCAGAAAAGCATCAGGAGCCTGGAGGGAGGACGGAAGGATCTTTGAAAGAGTTACAGGTGTTTTAGCCATAGGCTCCCCGAACAGGACATTCCAGATTATATTATATTATAGAGCTTCAGCAGTCACTCCCTAGAAACCAATGTCCTGCTATATACACCCTTCCAAAAGAAACAGAGCTGCCGGGACCCAAATGCACATGGAAAGGTTCATTCCTTGCCACATGCTAAACATAGCTGAAGGCCTTGCATGGGAAGAATATCCGTTTTCCTGCTCACCAGGAAAAGGATCCAGTCCACTAATGCAAATGATACAGCTCATCAATTCAATAGCATGACTGAGACTCAAAATCCAGGATAAGAGCACAAATTTACTCTGCTTCTTTCTTTCTAACACTGACCCCATCACCTTGTATTCTCTCTCTCTCTCTCTCTCTCTCTCTCTCTCTCTCTCACAGAAGGCAAGCCAGAACCTTGCTTAGAATAAAACTTCTATGCCAATAAAGGTAAATTGATTGATTGATTGATTGATTGATTGATTGATTGACTGACTGACTGACTGACTGATGAAACTGCAGCCTTTATTCCTTTCTTTAACTACAACCTCCTGAGCTAACTTTGCTCTCAAAATTTCTGTGCTCAACTTCAAACTGAACTTGTAGCAACACATTCAAGGGTTTCTACTATTCCTGCAAGGCAAGAGCAGTCTCTAAAGCTCACAGACCTGGAAGAAGGAGTGAGTAGCACCGCAGGGCAAGAGATCCCTGATGAATGAAAATAAGACCTAGAGAAAGTTGCTCTACTGCTAGGCAGACAAATTCTCCCTCCATCTCTGTCCCAGTTCACATCTTGGTGGAATCCAGGATGGTGGAATACACAGGATGGTGCAGTGGTTTGGAGCCCTGGAAGATCCAGGTTTAAAGCCACTCTCTGCTGTTAAGGCCAGTCATCCACTCTCAACCTCACCTACCTCACAGGGGTGTTGTGAAGGCAATAGGATAAAAGATTTCTGAGATACCTTGGAAGGGTGAGCATCAGTCAAAACCGCAAAAAGAGGAGAAGAGGACCTATATGACTAATTGTGGGCCCTTGTTCTTATATATACATTGTAAGTGTATATATATTATATAAAAATATATACTTTTATATATGTGTCTATAATGTGGTTAATTTAAACACTATGGCTGCAATCTTAAAGATACTTTTTTGGGTGTATGATACAGTGGGGCTAACCATGAGTATACATGGTTAGGATTGTGCTCTATATTACTTATTAGTAAATTTAAAACTATTACATATAATATATGGCATACAATTTATTAATTACAAGAAGGTTATATGCTGCCTGCTCACAAGGAACTGGAGGTCAATGAAGATTTCTATCCAGGACAGAAGACTAAGAGCACAATCCTAATAATGTCTACACAAAAGTAAGCCCCATTGTGTTCTTACTCCCAGGAAAGTGTCTTTAGGATTGCAGAATAAAAGAGAGGGAAAACAGGTCCTGGAAAAACAGGTATTTGCTTTGGCAGGGTTAAGGTGGAATAAAAATCCTTTTTTAAAAAATAAAAAGAATAACTTTTGGGAGGGGGTCTCTTGGGAGAGAAAAAGGTAGACGGACGGGTAAATTAGGGTGCAATCCTAAGTGTGTCTACTCAGAAGTAAGTCCCATTGTGTTTACTCTCAGGACTTACTCTCAGGAAAGTGTATATAGGTTTGCAGCCTTACACTCCTATATTTCCCCCTCCCCAAAAAGTTGATCATGTCAACCATGGGAATTTTCCCAGCCCAACAATAGCCACCTTTCTCTCTAGGTCTAGACTGGGGGAGCCAGACTAGATGCGGTCTCTGCCCCGAGGGCTGTCCAAGGGAAGCGGGCAGAACAGGAGAGAAGAAATCAAGGGGGTCAGATCCAGAAGAAAGGAACAGAGGAGGGAGCAGAAGGAGGTGGAGGTTGCCACCCAGCACCCTGGGGTGCAGGTGGGTGACTTTCTCCCCCACCCCCTTTCTTGGAGGTTTGCCCCCAGGCCAAGAAGTGCATGAAAGGTGGGTCGTCCTGCCCCCCATCCCACCCTGGAGACTGTACCTGGTGCAGCCGGGGAGGCGCAGTGGAGCAGCGCAGCCAGGAGCCCCAGCAGCGCCCAGGAGCGCAGCAGGATCCGCGCAGCAGCAGCCATGGGTGCGCACAGAGCAGCAGCACAAGCAGTACAAGCAGCAGCAGCAGCCGGGCTGGGGCTGGGGTTGGGGTTGGGGCTGGGTGTCTCGCTCCGCAGCTCTGCAGCGCTCCAACCCTACTGGCAGGGATCAGCCCCCCATCCCTCGCCTGCTGCAGCAGCAGCGCCCTCTTTCCCCCAGGTGGGTCCTTGTCGCCACCTGCAGGCTGATGGGGAGATTGCAACCATTCAGCCCCGCACCCAGGCAGCACCTAAGCAGAGCCCCAGGTGAGCAGAAGGTCCTCTTTTCCTTAGGCAGGTCCTGCAAAAAAAACCTTTCTCCTCCTCTTTCCTTGTAAGCAGGCAGCATGTAGCCCTCTTGGAATTAATACATTCTATGTAATAAATTATAAATTTAATAATAAGTAATAAAGTGTTTAAATGGCTCAAGTTGTTAAGACACAACAGGTGGGGGTCAAGACCTGGTTGCCACCATCCTGGACTGCCTTCAGCTCTGATCCTAGATCAGCCCTGGGCTGGGGTTTGGTACTCCTCATCAGCCACTCTCATCAGCCACTATCAGCCACTCTTACCCCCACCCAGGGATATACAACAAGACTCAAAAGTAAGGACCAAAACGGTAGGTCTTCGTTTATCAAAATCTTTCTTTCTTTCTTTCTTTCTTTCTTTCTTTCTTTCTTTCTTTCTTTCTTTCTTTCTTTCTTTCTTTCTTTTACAGTTGTACGGATCCCTTCCAATCAACAAGCTTTTCCCCAGAACACCACCACCAAGTCCAAACAGTTCCAACTAGGTTGAGGCTAGGCAGCCCTTCTAGTGGTTATGGCACTGCATCCTGCACTTTCAACCAGAACTGAGGCAGGGTACCAATGCCTCAACCCATCTTGCTCTTCCCAGTGTCCTTCCCTCGCTTCCTCTTGATTTTTTTATATATCGGTCCCCCTCCCTTCCTTCTTCCAGAGGAGGTACAGGGGAAGGAACCATAGGCAGTGGGGTCTGGCCCATATGTCAGTGCTTGCATTGGTCTTGCTTGACAATGCACTGCTCCTTGGGCCTGGCCCTGCTGTCTTCCTCCTTTCCTTTCTGTCCATGTAGGGTCTTATTTGTTCCTTCCTTCTCCTTGGGGGAGCTCTCCAACTTGAGGGAGAACAGAGCATCCATGACAGTCTTGCCTCTGCCACACCTGGGTCCTACAAGATGGAATAATCTCCTGTCCCTTGCCCAGCTCCTGCCAACTTAGCAATTCAAAAGCATGGAAATAGGTACCACATTGGTGGGAAGTGTAAGTAAGTTTCATGTGCCTCAATGTATAGTAAGTAAATGTAAAGTTTAACATAAGTAAATGTAAAGTTATGCGGATTGGGGCAAAGAATCCTAACTTTACATAAATGGGCTCTGAGCTATCTCTGACAGAGCAGGAGAGGTCTAGGGGTGATGGTGGAGAGCTTGATGAAAGTGTCACCCCAATGTGCGTTGGCAGTGAAGAAGGCAAATCCCATGCTTGGGAACATTAGAAAAGGGATTGAGAAGAAAAAAGCAAAAATTATAATGCCATTGTACAAATTGATGGAGTTGATTTGGAGTCATGTGTCCATTTCTGGTCATCACATCTCTAAAAGGATATAGAGGAAATGGAGAAGGTTCAGAGGACAGAGAGCAAAATTATTCATGTTTGGGACACGGTCTGTATGAGGAAAAGCTCCAGCATTTGGGGCTCTTCAGTCTAAAGAAGAGGCCCTTGCGGGGGGACATGATTGAGACATACAAAATTATGCAAGGGGTGGAGAGAGTGGCTAGGGAGATGCTCTTATACCTTTCACATAATACCAGACCTAGGGGACATACACTAAAATTGAATGTTGGGAGGGTTAGGACAGAAGAAAGTATTTCTTTACCCAGCATGTAATTAATTTGTGGAGCTCCTTGCCACAAGATGTGGTGATGGCATCTAGCCTCAATGCACTTAAGAAGGGATTGACAAATTCCTCGAGGAAAGGACCATCACAGGTTACAAGACAAGCCATGTGGAGTGTGCATGTGTGCATAGATAGATGTAGATGTGGATAACCTCAAAATGCCAGATGCAGGGATGCAGGAATCTTATGTGCTCCCTGAGGCATCTGGTGGGCTTCTGGGTCATCATAAGAAATGAAAAGACCCTCCACACGATCAGGCCAAAACCCCATCTAGTCCAGCTTCCTGTATCACATAGTGATACAGTGCTTCCTCTATCACAAATTAAATTTAATTACATAAATTATATGTAATTTATTACATATAATTTGTTATTTACAAAAAGGCTTGGTTACAAGGAAAAGGAGGACATTGAAGTTTTTTTTCCAGGACTCATGGTTAAAATCCAGATAATGTCTGAGGAAAAACAGGACATATGGTCACCCTGTCCACAGCTCATTATTACATGAAATTGTTGCAAGGAAATCAAAGAGAAGACCACATAAAAAAGGGATGGGACAAAAGGCAGCAAAGAAACATACCTATTGGTATTCCATCATGATTGCCCTGGAGAATTAAAGTTATTAGAGCAAATGACAATACATTTCATCCCCTGGCAATGTATCTGAAACAGCCCTCAACACTGCAACTCGCAGTAAGAGAATAACTCCCTCAGCCACTATTATGGCTTTTTCTGGTTGGCAGCATCTTCTATTGCTTGGCACAGGACACAAAAGAGGTGAACTGGACTATTATTGTTTGGCTCAGTTAAATGTATTATTGGCAGTGTTTCCTTCAAAGGGTATTTTTAATCTTAAATATGTATAGTAACCATTTTGTATAGTGTCATCAGATGAAGACATCACATTGAGTGATGAACAACAACACTATATAGATAACTGTACAGTCTGGCATCCTCTCAGAAAAGTCTTTTGCAAGAACAAAGACCATGACTTTAAAAATTGTTGTTGGACTGCATCAGATTCAGTGGTGGGATATCAGTTCCTTGGTTTTCATTTTGCTTGTCATCAGCACATTGCCCAGAAAATGATGTGCCTGCATGAAAGGGAAGGGTAAAGTCAGCAAGTATATGAGAAAATGCTTCAAAAAATAAATTCTGAGAGACATTTAGAAGGAAAGAGGCAGTCACCAAATGTCATGTCATGATACAACATACTTTCCTGAGAATAAGCCCCACTAAACACAATTGGACTTCTGAAAACACAAACATTGCACCAACACAAACATAGGACTGCACTATTTATTATACTGTAAATCTTGTAATAGTGTGTGTGTGTGTGTGTGTGTGTGTGTGTATATATATATATATATATATATATATATATATATATATATATATAATTTATATAATTTTATATATATATATATATATATATATATATATATTTCAATATATAAAATATTGTTTTCTCACCCTCCATGGGTGGTGTATGTTATCCTCAATCTTGGGTCCTCTACCAGAGGCCTGGGAGATTGAGGGTTCTGCACAGTATCTTAGCTGTTCCTAGCAATGTGCTTTTCTGGATCTAGAATTTAATATATATATATAGAGTGTCTGTATTAATGTATTATATGTATGTATTTAATTTCAATAATTGGAATAATTAAAAAAAACAGGCAATCAATTAAAAATTCATTCATCTGCCAACAGCAGTAAAAACTCCTGTAAGCCTGTGTGGTCTTTTTTTAATGACTTCCCAGTGGAGGATGCAACAATATCTAGAGCAGTGGTTCTCAGTCTTCCTAATGCCGTGACCCCTTTATAAGTTCCTCATGTTGTGGGGACCCCCAACCATAAAATTATTTTCATTGCTACTGCTGCAGTGCTACACACACTTTCCTGGGAGTAAACCTCAGTGAACTCAATGGGAATGACTTCTGAGTACACATGCATAGAATTGGGCTCTAAGGCTACAATCCTAGCACTTTCCTGGAAGTAAGTCCCATTCACTTATCATGAACAACAACAACATTGAGGGGACTTACTTTTGAGTAGAGCACAAGGAGCAGGGCACAACAGTTGGTGCACAAGCGGGGCACCCACCAGAGCTCTGGTGCCATGCTCACACCTTAGTGCGCTTCACTCTCAGCTCACAGGCGTACTGAGGATCTGTGGGGGAGGGGGGAGGAGGAGGCTGGCCCCCTGCACCAAGAGTCTTTAGGCGACCCCCAGGAAAGCTCCAGGCGACCCCCAATGAGGTCCCGACCCCCACTTTGAGAAATGCTGATCTAGAGAGAGGAGTGCAAACTGTAGGAGTGGAATAATTTCTCATTTAGGCACCTCTGAGCCTGCTTACCTTACAAACTTGGTAGCCTCAGAGAACATCCTAGGGAAAAAAAGAGAGAAATGGAATTCCTCACTGAATGTAACAAGGCAGTGAATCAGCCTGGGTGCCATGTTTCTATAAGCACAGGCTTGTATCCATGGTTATGTGGAATTTGTTTTGCTCTCCTACCTTGGTTTTTTCCATCCGTGAGGTGGTGATGGGGAATGGCGTGTCCAGTAGTTTCTTTAATTTGGAAGGCTCATTTAAAACATCCAAGAAGATGAGGTATGAGCCTCAAATTGGCATTGCTAACTGGCACTGCTGTACAGAACCATTTCCATTATCACGGTCTCAAGATTTGTAAAACACATTTGCAGATGCTAAGATCACTGAGTGCATCTCGCTTTTGCCATCCGTGAAAAATTCCTACTATCTTCAACAGGAACTGGAGTAAGCACTTTTTTGGATGACTCTCAGAAGAGGCACTGCTGTCTACTAGTCATTGTATCAAAGAACTGCTTTCCTCAAGACGCCATTGCACCATGAGCAGATCTTTCCAGCATGTTTTTCTTGGTACCCACCTTGTTGCTTTATTCATATAAACAAGGGGATATCTAAATGTTTAATTTTTTTTAGTGTATGGCATACAATACATGGACTTAAGGAAAATCAGATGTTAATGTCCAGTCTCCCCAGCCATTCAATGACAGAGTTGTCTACATTGAAAATATCAGACACTGGACTGATATAAGCTCTCAATGTATGAATATTTTATCAAGGAGCACCACAGTCACACTGTAGGTAGATACTACACCCCATTTAATGGGGTGCCAGCGAGTCCTGGCATATACCATATTGTGAACTGATCCTGTTCAAAGTTTAGCAATGCTGGCAAGGTAGGTCACAATCTGTCACCTTTTGTGTAGGGTCACCTATGTCTGCCTGTATCTGGGCATTCAAGTAGCCCATTTGGCTTTCCATTGGATGTTGAAGTTAAAGTTGTTAAATAGCTGTTGTGCGAGTTCCAGAGAGGCTTCCTAGATTTAAGCTTGGCAATTGCTAGATAAGGAAGACCAGCATGCACAAGTAGAACTGGTTGCTCATAATTTTATTATACTCTTTCACTAAGGCATCTTGTCTTCGTAGAACTGGTGGTGCTATGAGGATCAAAACAGGGAGCCAGCAAGTAGGAGTTGATTTTATACAACCACTTACGAGCTTCATGGTTTTGCTTTCACAATTTCGTGTTTTAAGCTAGAGAGGAAAACAAGTCTTCTTGCCCCATAAAGCCACATTCCCTAGACTTCCCAGTTCTTAGCTTGCCACTGTAGCAAAATGCCAGGTGCCATGGACAGTGATTCTTTTCTTCAGTCTCTGCACCTGCAGAGCCAGCAAGTCAGGTGAGAAGCTGGATGGCTTGTGGGAGGGGGTGAGAGAGATGATTAGGTGAGGAAGTCCGGCAGATGAATTGGTAGGAAGAATAAGGGCCTGCCAGCTCAGTGGGAGATCACTGGGAAGGATCAGACACTATCACATCCAAAAGGTAGCACTGGGGTGCGTGCAACCCAGTAACTCAGTCCATTTTGATTTGCCATAAAAATGTTCTGATTTTGGCTAGCCTTCCAATCCCATTTCTGAGGAGTTTGCCTCATCAACATCTGTAAAAATAAACATCCATTCCAATTGCATTTTGCATGATTTTGTGATAACTAACTTAAGATCCATTTATATTCTGTGGCATACTCTGGCAAGACTCCCATATTTTCCTGCTCCCCACTTAAGTCCTGGGCAGCACAATCCTGACCTCCCTCGCTCTGCCCTCTCTGCTTTATGGCACTTACAAACCCCCTTGGTTTCGGGCTGGGTGTTGATCAGTCAATCTTCAATGTTAAGTATAGGGCAAAAAAGTAGTTTAGTGTTTAAGTTAACAATATAAAAGCATTTTGGAAATGTTCTGCATTGGGGGGGGGGGCTTGTCCTCTTTTGTGGTTATTTCATATGGTCACCCTGTGTGTTACTGGCAAATGAACATGACCAGTCTGGGAGGTTGGTTGCAATGGTGGGATTCAAATAAATTAACAACAGGTTCTATGTCCTAATAACCTAAATTAACAACAGGTTCTATGTCCCATTAGTAACCTTCTCAGAACCAGGCGCTCATTAGCAAAGGGTTCTATAGAACCTGTGAGAAACCCCTGAAGCCTACCACTGCTTGGTTGCACACCTGGACCACAATTTTTCGAGGTGATCTGGGTTCAAGAGGAACAAGTCAGTTCATAACTGGTTCCAGAACATCTTAAGAAAAGAGATTGTCAGCATTTGTTCCAGACTGCCCAGTCAAGACCTTCCCCTTTTTGTTTCATGGTACAATTTGTGAAGTTCTGCTGGTCTTTCTAGGTCTTATGATTTCCTTGCCAACTAACAAAACAATACAGAGTACCTACGGGAAGATGTAAGAGGTACTTACTCTAGATTGCGCTATGCATTTCCCATAAGTTTTCCATAGGTGGCACCGTAGCTATGTCGGTGTAAAAGGTCCTGTAGTTAGTTAAACATTTTAAATTTGAGGACTGAGGCAAAGCATAATTTTGTTGTAAAATATGATTGCATGAAACATCTTTTTGCTTTTTTTTAAATCAAGGATTGATTGGGATGCTTGGGATGCAGGTTTCCCTCTGTACTCTAATTGGAAGGATGTTTTCAGTTTACTTTGTCACCTCTTTCCATCTTCCCATGTGATCCTTTCTATAGGTACACTAGCAATCACATTCAATATTTTTCACATACTGCTGTTTTGAAGCCATGCACATCATTATGGATCTGAAATGAAATCAAAATGATTATGACAACATTTTAGCCACTAGAGGGCAATAAAGTCCCCAAGAAGTCATAGGCCCAAGGTATGAAATAACATATGGTAGAGGGAATGGTTCCCCTACTGACCTAAGAAAGCAAGGCAAGACTTTTTACTGGGCCAATGTGCATTAATGCAATTGTATTCAAGCCTTCAGAAATCACCAGGCCATTCTTCAGAAAAATATTAAAAGCAGACCATGACATAGTTCAGGTATCAAATCAGTGTTTATGTATAGGCATAATCTGTTAAAATACAAATATTACAATCTCTTTTGATGGTCAGGCTTATAAGTGCAATTCATGACTGCACCCAATGCACTTCCATGTAGCAAAAAAAGATTAATATATAGCTAGCGGTGACAGGCATCCCAAGTGTTTGATGGAATTGGTAACAGGCAGGCAGCTCTGCAGTCTCACTGCCAGTGCCTAGCATTGTAAAAGGCACTCCAGCACTGGCAGTGAGGTCACTGCACTGGCTGAAAGGCTGTGCCAGTGGGTGCTGGCAGTGGCATATCTAGGGGCTGCAGGGGGTGCATCTGCACTAGGCTACAAGCTTATGGAGAGCTACAATCTGAGCTTGACACTAGTGGTTAAAATGATGAAAAACGGGGTATGTTTGAATGATAAAACCATTATGTTATATATTGTTGGAAAGGTAATTTAATGCAGGATGCAATGAAACAAACTGCATTCGAATAGCTTCCCCCCCCCCTCGTGTGGACATCCCTCCTACTGGACAACTGAAGATTTGGGGCTGGGTGTTGATCAGTCTTCAATGTTAAGAATAGGACAAAAACATGTTTTACCTCTTTTCAGCCCCTTAAGGGTTAAATTTCTCAAAATCAGTTCTTGGTGGGTGTTCATGTGACAGAAGGAACTCCCTCCCCGAATTTCATGCTTCTAGGTCCGGGGGTTGGGGCAGAATGTTGATGAGTCATCAATACTTCAATGCAAAGTATAGGGACAAAAACATCTTGTGCCCCTTTTCACACACCCCCTCTCTGGCTGGAATTTCCAAAAACCAATTCTTAGTGGGTGCCTCCCATCACCGAAGGAACACCCTCCCCAAATTTCACACTTCTAGGTCTGGCGGTTTTGGCTGAGCATTGATGAGTGAGTGAAGGAGTAACTGACTGACTTTTCAGTTTTGTATGTATGTATGTATGTATGTGTGTGTGTGTGTGTGTGTGTGTGTGTGTGTGTGTATGTGTGTGTGTGTGTATGTATGTATGTATGTATGTATGTATGAATGTATGTATGTATGTATGTATGTATGTATGTATGTATGTATGTATGTATGTATGTATGAATGTATGTATGTATGTACACATGCAGAGATAACCTCCTTTTTTCTGTCCTCCAGCCAGCATGTGGGTACTACCCTCTCCTCTGCCCTCCCCTGTCTTTTCCATCCCTGCACTGCTGTAGAGCTATCCTATCCTTGGGATGTCTCTTGCAAAGAGGTTACTTCTGAGCAGAGATGCTCATGATTGGGCTCCAAGGATGGCCATTTCTCACCCCATCCTGGAAGTAGACTCCATTGATTGCAAGAGGCTTATTTCTGAGTAGAGAGGTGAAGGATTGGGTTCTAAATATGCACTCATCTCCACCCCTTCCATACTGATGGCAGCAGGGCAGGATGAGAGAGGGGAAAAATGGTGCCATTCTGGGCACCAGTGATGCTGACAGGCAGCTGCCAGCTGGCAATTGGGAAGCAGCAGCACCTCCTGGCTATGGATGCCAAGGACGCCTTGGTGTGCTGCCAAGAACCATTTGTATGCGAAGCCTGGCCTCATGCCAGGGGCTGCCTACCCCTGGTGTAATACATCCACATGGCTTTATGGATATCTTCAACTGTAGGTTGCTGTTTATCAGGTTCACCAACCAGCCTTTTTGTTCCTTACAGCAAAACCTTTGTGCTTCTGAGATTATCTAACAGCCTATGACAGTCATGTTTATATTACAAATGTTCCAGCTTTCCCGAAAATTTTGGCTACAGTAGACTTGAAAGGTGAATTATCATGACATTTCAAGAGGGAAAAGGGATTAAAAAGAAAGAAGAAAATAAGCTCTCTCAAGATTCTGGTTAATGTCAGAACATTTGTTTTCTGAACACTTTGAGAAAGTGAATTGTAGGAAAATACCAATGGACTAAGTCACAGCATTGTTCAGTGTCTGCCCCATACTGCTTTTCATGGACCACCTATTGAAAGTACCACTCAAAGTAACTGGCAATGACGCAGTCACCAGTCATTACCAGTTACCGTATTTCCCGGCTTGTTTTTAAGGTGCATCTTATGGTCCGATGCGGCCGGGTCTCAACGCTGCCTCCGAGGCTTGAGCACGCTGGAGAAGGGCTCTCTGGCCAGGCACGGCTGGGAGAATGATCTGGGCCAGAGAGCACCACCCCCCTCCAGAACATCCCAGCCTCTCTGAGGCTGGAGCGCTCTGAAGGGGGGGCTCTGGTCGCATGAGGCTTGGGAGCCTTGTGTCACCAGCGCTCTCCCTCCCAGAGTGACCAGCCCTCTCAGAGGGCAGGCCACTCTGCAAGGGAGGAGCGCTGCCCCCTTCAAAGTGGCCAACCCCCTCAGGAGGTTGGCCGTTTTGAAGGGGGCAGCACTGGTCCACCCTCCCTCACAGAGCTGCTAATTCCCTGAGGGGGCTGGCCGCTCTGTGAGGAAGAAAGGAGCCCCATTCAAAGCAGCCAGAGCCCTCAGGGGGCTGGCCGTTTTGAAGGGGGCAGCGCTGGTAAGCCCTCTATGCCAGAGTGGCCAATCTCTGATCAGGCAGCTGCATTGAAGGGAACAGTGCTGATCTGCTCTGAGGGGGAGAGTGGAGTCCCCCTCAGAGCATCCAACCCTCTCAATGGGTTGGATGCTCTGACGAGGCTCTGCCTTAACCACGCAATGCTTGGGAGGGTCTTGTGGGACCTCTCCCAGTCTCGTGAGGCCAGGGCAGAACCTTCACAGAGCTCCCAAGCCTCTGAGAGGTTTGGATACTCTGGGAGAGGCGGCCTTTTGGCCACCTGGGGTTGTATACCAGCTGATGAGATGCTGGACTTTTTTTACTCCCTTCTCTGAGTCAAAAAAAGTGTGTCTAATAAACCAGGAAATACGGTATGTCTGAACTGAGAGGGCAAATGCATTGTGATAAGCACAAGAAGAAGCTCATGTCAAAGGGAGGCTGTTTGGAGTTTGAAAGAAACACACTGGCATGTTGCACACTGAGCCAAGTGCACACCATCCCTGTCAATCTGGGATGCACCAGGATCTATTCCAGTTGCTCCCTGGATTGGAACAAACAGAGGAAGTTGGAATAAAAGAAGTGGAGAAGAGAGGACAATGGTAAGCTCAAGTGTCACAACAATTCCTCTTCCATTTAATTCCCCCCATTTACTTTCCATTCCAGTGAGAAGGAGGGCTGGTTACCCCAGCAATCCTCTGCCTACAGCAGTTGCCCGAATTGGCCACACAACTGGCTAGCATTGGATAAGAACCTAATTTTGCAAGGACTACAGAAGAGACTAGTGAGGTTTCTAGAGCGTTCTACAATGCATCAGGAAGGTATGCAGCAGCTTGACGCTGGACAATTTACTACTTTTAGATAGTGGTGATGGTTTATCAATTAATGTAGCCAAGAGTACTATAAAGCATTTGCACTACGCATGTAGAGAGCCCCCAACCTTAACAGGGAAGGCTAGCAAAATGAGAGGGTGGAAATATCCAGCTGTTACAAAACATTTCATTTCACACACATTTATGTGCTAGCCTCACCAAAACATTATCTTCTACAGGCACCTGCTAGGGATACACTAGGAAGATCTTCTGCTACAACCAAGGGGTTGGACTAGATGACCTTACTGATTCAAATTCTTGATCATTGGTAATACAGCTGTTTCCAGAAATGGGATAATACAGTTGTGGGTTTAATAGTGACACCATATATTAACTGGAGATCAATCGACTCTGAAGAGGTAAGAGACCTCTTATGGTTCCTACCCGCAACAGTGTTATTTTGGTTTCCGCTACCTTTTTTTGCTCCAGATTAATTAAAGGAGCACATGCTTGAAACAAATCCTTGTCAAGTGTTGCATCCACGCACTTGAACTTGAGTAGCTTGATGCTGTTTTGTATCATTTTGATCTGGAGAGCCAGAGAGGTATGTTTACAGTCCATGCTTTAAAATTAGAAGCAGACTGTCAAGTCGCTCTCTTCTTATGACATTAGCCTGTTGAGCAAAGCAGTTCTCCAGCCAGAGAAATGGTAGACTGTCAGAAATGAAAGCAGAAAATGTGGTATTAGTGACCTCTGATCACCCATAAGTGGACATGAAACCTCTGGCTTTCAAATAACAAGCCAGATCATCACTGAAGTAATCAAGCTCTTTTGTAGCCTTTTATAGACATCAAGTAGTTAAGATAGGCTGAAAAAGTTGCTATTGGTTTTATTTTTTCTTGAAGGTGCTTATTTCCCTGACATAGCTGCATGATGTGAAAGACAGAAATTCAACAGATGCAGCTTTCTCCATGTTACAATAATTGAATTTCAGTATAAGATCAGAAATCCTGCTCCCAAACCACCTAATGATTATTGTAATATTCTGCAAGGATTTCAAAAAAATACTGCTCTCTCTTGTAGCAGGTTTTCTTAGGTAGATTACTTCTGAAATCAAGAGGCTGCACACACTCATCATGTGTAACCCAAGAAGGTCTTTTCCTTCAGATGTCCAGATGCCATCATCACATCTGGTGGCAAGGAATTCCACAGATCACACACATAAAGGGAATGGGGAAACAGGAAGGCAACCCCCAAGATCACTTCAATTTGGTGGGGTGCAGGGGTTTGCCTGCAATTACCAGAAGGTGCAGCAGGCTCCTGGGGATGCAAGACACAAGCTTCTGCAGTACTCTCCATGCTGTGTAGACCATCAAAATCATGATCACGACCACTTCCAGTTTTGAGTTTGTGAAACCAAAAGTGATTGTGATGTTTACTGTCTGCACCATTTAGTGGGGCACTGCAGAGCCCAGCCTAGGGTTCCCCACACCCATGGGAGTCCACTGGTATGCCTCCAAAGCAATGTGATCCTGGAGATTTCATTTCTATATTCTTCTTCCCCCGCAAGTAATTACAGAAGGGCTCCAACTCCCACGGGAGTTTGAGAACTGCTGGTGCAATGATTAAAGAACTGGACTTGGGCTGCAATACTAAACACACTTTCCTGAAAGTAGTGAATGCAATTGCAATAGGACTTAATTCTCAGTAGATGTGCTTAGGATTGCACTATTAGTGCTGAAAGATCTTGTTCAAATTCCTGCTTAGTATCAAAGCATAATAGGTGGCCATGGACCAATGACTGGGTAGATTAAAAATATAATAACCCCCAAATCCAAAGTAACTACAGGAGCATGTAAGAGACTTTACATGCACTTGTAGGTACTGAAACACCTGGTGAAAACCTATGGGAAATTCATATTGGAATCCAGAATAAGTTGTTATTACACCAGAGCAAGGACTCCTTGTAGTTACTCTGGATTTTGCCCTAAGTCTATTTCATACATTTCTAAACTGGATTGGTAATTTTGAAGGTGATGTTTCCCTTATCCAGCTCTGCATTGTCTGTAAACATCTAAAAAAAGAAAAGCCCAATAACTTCCATAGTGTGCAAATACTACTGTGATTCCAGAAGGCATCACATTCCCTGAGAAGAGAGGAGAAAGAATGGCAGAATTCACATAACAGACCAGTTTTCATTGTGGCTTTATTTCTTTCACTACTTGGGCCATTATATAAGCTTTGACTTGATGAACAGCTGACCAGATTGCTCCTCCCTTTGTGTATTGAAGCTTGCAACTTTGTATACAATGCCTGCTCATTAACAATACGAATAATCATTAGTCAAGTGTCCAGCTAGCTCAGTGCTTTGCCATGAGCCTGTAATCTTGAGATCTTCACCCAGGCAGATCCACCATTTGATGCTCAGAGACTCAGAATGAAGTGCAGAGGAGTCACTATGAGGAACACATGACAGCAAAGAATCCAGTGAGTACAAGAGTAATATCAATTGAAAAATATTTATTCATCAACAATGCACGTTCCACCCAAGAACAAGGTGTTCTCGGTACAGGAAGATGGCACTCTGCTTTTTATTGTGATTGGTATTAAACTGTAAATTTCATGGTCGACATCTCTGATTAATTTATGGTGCATGTGACTTTTCAGTGGAATCACAATAACAATTAAACCTTGGGATTCCAATTTTTTTTGTTTCTTGCTGTTTTTAGCATCATATGCTATGCTAGTTTATTCTATTTATCTTTCCTTCAATATAAATTGCAAATACAGGAGCTCATCAAGTGTCCAAATATTTAGACAGAGGTAGATAAATTTGCTTTAGGCCACTTGGGCTGCAATTCTAACCACACTTTCCCGGGAGTAAGTACTAATTGAACACAATGGGACTTACTTCGGAGTCAACATGCTCAGGATTGCAGTTGTACTGTTGGGCTGATTTCTGCCAAATGGATCCCATGCTCAAGGGCCCTTTGGTCTAGGTGGATCCTGGACCACACTGACTCAAAGACCAGCCATGGACCACCAAGAAGCCACCAAGGAGCAACCACAGCCCAGCCATTTCCTGGCATTTTGAGGAATTGTTCCTCTTTTGATCTGAAAAGAGCTGAAGAGTTTTGCTCATCACTCTCACCAGATCACAGCCTTTTATCCCAAGCAAGAGATCTATAGGAATGACTCCATAAATGCCATAGAATGATCCCATAAGATCCATCAATTCCACATCTGGCATGTTTTCCGGTTGTGATATACTTGTGGGCAAATAAACCCTGGATAGCAGGCTTAATTATGAGGCAGACAACTGTTCACTTTGAGACGCAAGTTGGAGGATTGGCAAGCTGATGAAGAGTGCTCTACTTCACCCAGGGTGACCAGATGCCCAAACCTCAAAAGAAGGACGAGGTCCTGGATGCCTCTCAGCCTCTCAGCCTTTCCGGAGGACAATGGCATGTTTGCTGACTTACGAGAAAAATCACAATATTGGGCACTTTCACTTTCTCATATAGGTCAATACATATTTTTGATTTTTAGTTTTTAGGCCATAACTTTTGATAGGAAGGATATATTTCAATACTAATTTTTGCATTGGATTCTGCTCTTTAATATGAATCCAACAACATATGACATGATGGGGTACTGCACACCATTGCAAAGTTCCGAAATGAAGCCAAAATGGAGGACAATGAAGCCCTTTTGGAGGACACCCAGACAGGAGACTAACAAAGGACAAATCTGGAAAAATCCAGTCATATGGTCACCCTGACGTCACCCCATGTCGCCCCTACAGTCCCACTGTCTTTAGAAGCACTTCTGTGCTCCTGTCCTCTCCCCAGTCGCTTCCCTTTAGGCAGATGGGGCCAGTGGCACAAGGAGAAGGAAAAAGTAAATTTGCCATTGTCATTGCTTTCCTCATCCCCATGCCCACCTGGCTGCTGAGGAAAGGAGAAGTGTGGCAATCTGGAGCCCACTCTCTGACTTTCTACTTTGGATCATGGACCACTCTGCAGGCAGCATATGTACAATGTCTGTTTATTGGAGGGGGGGAGATTCCAAGTACCAACATAGAGCACAATTCTAACCAGTTTACTCATAAGTAAGTCCTATTGTGTTTAGTGGGTCTTACTCCCAGGAAAGTGTCTTTCGGATTGCAGCCTTACACCTACATCCTAAAGTGAAATTAAGCCCCTTGCTCCTGAGCAGTTAGGATGACTTTCCATAAGGTAACACCAGAGGGTGACATAACTGCGTGGACCTGTAACTGCTATGGATTAAGACCTTAGGGTCTTAAAATCCCCAGTTCTCCAATCTCATCCTTCAGTACAATTTTTCCTATACATTTTTTTCACCAGTGCAAAGGTTCAGAGCTGGCAAAAGAAGTCAGTGAGCCACATGCACTGGCTAGCAGTCCATACATTTTCTCCAGATGTTTAATTACCATAGCAGAGATAATTAAAGAAGATCCGTACCTTGTGGGAAATCAACAGATGAAGTTCATTGGACAAGACAAGCATATTTGGTGCCAGAACTTGGAATGAATAGTTTTGTTGTTGTGCTCTGTGCATCTGTGACAAAATGCACGTTTCAGGCAGTGAATCCACTGCATGCTCCACCAGGCACAGTAGGGAAGGCCTTTAACTCTGCTTTTTAGCAGGAGATGATGCCCCTTCCACAGAACCAATCCAGGAAGAACTCTCCTTATTCATCTTTCTTACAAGAGAAA
The DNA here is from genome assembly GCA_030015325.1 of Cryptoblepharus egeriae. Lineage (NCBI taxonomy): Eukaryota > Metazoa > Chordata > Lepidosauria > Squamata > Scincidae > Cryptoblepharus > Cryptoblepharus egeriae. The sequence continues at coordinate 187,554,626 of JAREYC010000001.1, read as the reverse complement.
TTACATTACATTCTGCCTTTTTTTACTTATTCATTTCATTTACATTCCACCCACCCTGTCCCATAGGATTATGGGTAGAGTAATTTCATCAGCTTCTATTAGGATAATCCAAGCATATAGGGATGGCAAAGTGGAGGGAACAGATTTCATCCCAGACCTATCCACATTTATTGCAACATTTCCAAAGAGACCATAAGCACATAAGAAGAGCTGATAAGGCCAAATGCCCACCACGTCCAGCTTCCTGTATTTCACAGCGGCACACCAGATGCCTCAGAGAGCACAGAAAACACCCGCATCAAGGTGCCCCTACCTGCATCTAGCATTTTGAGGTATCCATCTAGCCATTCACACCTATCCATCCACACACACACACACACACACACACACACACACACACACACACAGAAACACACTACACGCTGGGTAAAGAAATATTTCTTTGTGTCCACCCTAACCCTCCCAACAGTCAATTTTAGTGGATGTCCCCTAGTTCTGGTGTTACATGAAAGGGGGGAAAGAACATCTCTCTATCCACTCTATCCATCCCTTGCATAATTGTGTACATCTGAATCATGTCCCTCTTTTTCTAGATGGAAGAGCCTAGACTGCAGCCTTTTCTCATACAGAAGGTGTCCTAGATAATCCTTTTGGTTGCTCTCTTCTGAACTATTTCCATTTCCTCTATATCCTTATTGAGTTGTTGTGACCAGAACTGGACACAGTACTCCAAATGTAGCCTTACCATTGATTTGTACAAAATGATACCCCCAAAACCAGGACAGAAGACATCTCAGGGATCAGAAAGTGGAAACAAGGAAGAACTTTATATGCCACACACAGACACAATGAGAACATTAACCATATCCACACATCTCTGGCGGGTGCCTTGAAATGGCCTGTATTTTTTTTCCTGGCATGTGAAATTCTAGATGGTCACAGAGGAGGCAACCCAAAATCAAAGCTGAATAAAGATCAGAAGATTTATTTTTAATTGGAACTGGATTTGTTCTTTGAGATCAGCCAAAGTAGGGAATAATGTTCAGCTATGCATCGCACGAACGGACAAAGGCCAGTATGACATTCTGAAAACAACATTTTGGCTCCTAGAAATTTCTCGCTTCAAGCAAACAAGAAAAATGTCATGCTAGAACTTTTCTAAAATTTGCTTCATTATCACTCATATAGTGCAAAATTAACCCCTGGTCAGGACTGCACCAGTCCTGGCATAAGTCCCATGTTGGCCTGAGGGGGTGTCGCAAAAGTACCATTAGCCACTTCTGCACCACTCCTGGTGGGGTTAGGCCAGTGATGGGATTCAAAGAAATTAACAACTGGCTCTATGCCCATCTGGCAGCCACTTTTAAATGGCTATTTTTAAACTTTATATGTCCTATCTCTCCTTAACAACCAGTTCTATAGAGTAGGTGTGAACCTGCTGGAGCCCACCACTGGGTTAGGCCAATGCCCAGGCATGCACCAGCCTCTCCACACCACCACAGGAATGAGAAGATGGGTGAATTGTGCTGGCCTAAATTGGTTAGGATTGTTCTCTCAGTTCAGCGATCCTGATTCAACATAATGAAAAAATGGCTTCCCCAGCCCCTTTCCCCACTATCTTCCTGAACATCTCAACCTTTAAAAAGCACATAGCTGTATATTCGTGACTACATGAAGTCAAAGACAGAATACAAAACTCAGTCCTGTTGTTTTTGTGCAGTTATACAAAAACAGCCACATGCAAACCTGTCAACTGCAGGTGTGAAGCATCTATTCCAGATGTATCACTTAGGCTGCAATCCTGCAGTTAGGATTAGTCCTGTGCTGGCCTGGGGGTGTCTGTAAGGCACTTCTGCATCACTCCTCAGGGAGATTTAGGCCAGAGCACAGGAAAGCACTTGCCTCCTTACATAATCATGGAAACAGGAAGACCGATGATTTGTGCCATCCTCAGTTAGGATTGTATCTTTGGACTATCTCTTAAAATCCTTGAAGCTGGCAATCATGTGAGACTAGGTAAAGAAAGACCATGGGTCAGTGATGGGCCCAGCCTGGCCCAACAACCGGTTCCCTGGAAGTGGGCGGGGCCAGGTTGGTTCAGGGGGCCGGGCTGGGGTCAGGGGCGGGGCTGGGAAAAAATTAAATTTTAAAAAAAATTTAAAAAATTAAAAAAATTAAAATTGACTATCATGGATTTACTTCTGAGTAGTCAGGTTGGACTCTCAGGCTGCAGTTCCAGCCACTTTCCTGGGAGTAAGTCTCATTGACTATCATGGGACTTACTTCTGAGTAGTCAGGTTGGGATCTCAGGCTGCAGTTCCAGCCACTTTCCTGGGAATAAGTCCCATTGACTATCATGGGACTTACTTCTGAGTAGTCAGATTGGGCTCTCAGGCTGCAGTTCCAGCAGCGGCAGCAGCAGCAGCCTCCAGCAGCCGGCCTCCAGCCGGGCATTTTAAATTTGCCACTCCCAGCGGCGAGGCGCCCCACGAGTCCCAGCAGCCAGGGAAAGGACGCTCTGATGCTGGGACTTGAAGGGCACCTCGCTGCTGGGTGCGGCAAATTTTAAAATGCCCAACCAGAGGCCGGCTGCTGGAGGCTGCTGCTGCTGGAGGCTGCTGCTGCTGCTGGAGGTTCCTGCTGGAGGCTCCACGCCAGCCGAACCGGTCCGCCTGGTTTTGCCTCCCCCCCCCCCCCGCCGCTACCGGATCGCCAGCAGTGGGGGAATGGCAACAACAGGTTCCCAGGATCCGGACCAAACCAGCCTGGGCCCGCCACTGCCATGGGTGCAATCTTGAACAATTTAGGCTGATGCAACTTACCCTTTTCCCCATTCCCGCGGGGAAAAGGGTGAGTTGCATCAGCCTGAATTGTTCAAAATTCCCATGGTGATGTGGGAGGCCAGTGCATGTTTGTGCAAGTGCCTAAACCCCCAGGGAGTGGTGCAGAAGTGCTTTGTGGTACTTTTGCAATACCCCCAGGCCAGCATGGGACTTCTGACAGAATTTGTACTGGCCTAACTGGGATTAGGATTGCAGCCTCAGCCTACTTGCTTCACATCAAATGATCACATGGTTTTAGTGATGGAGCATCCTAGGTAACGCAGCTGTAAGCCCCTGGTTCTGCCTCCAGTACTATAAGACTCTGTATAATCCTATTCTACCTGTATTAACCTTCCATTAAACAACATGCTGCCATAGCATTACATGCTAAGGCAAAGGTTCTCAAAGTGGGGGTTGGGACACCGTTGGGGAGTGTCAGCAGGTATTTCAGAAGGGGTCATAGAAAGCCATCTTGGAATCTGGCACTGGACACAACCACCTTGGAATGGGGACTCACTTTCCTTTCCTGGGAGTAAGTCTTCTTGAACACAACGGGACTTACTTCTGAGTAAACATGGAGGAGTGCTGGCATCACAGTGATGTCCTGTTCCTGTTTGATGTCACCCCCTCTTCTGTGGGATAGTCGTTCTCAAAAGGGAAATCTGGGCTGATCAGACAGCCAGTCAGTAGTTAGGTCATCCCATCTCTTATGGGTCTCCTTGGACCCATCCCAGCTACTTTGCTGGCATTAATGGAAGAAGATGAAGGTCAGAGTAGATTTGAAATTCACAGATAGAGTTGGCATGCACTTCTGCTACCAAAATCCACTTTCTCCAATATGCTCCATACCCAACCTCCCACTTCTCCACCCCAAACTGCTCCCAAACCCATCTTTACTGGGTTGATGGAATGTCCAGGCATGTCTGGTGCACACACTGAGATACTGTATGTTTCCACCAGCATGTCATGTGCAACAGTGGCACAGCATTTGCAACACCACAGGGCCCTTTATGACAGCAGGTTGACAGATCCACTGTTGTAAATGGCCCATAGAATTGGGCTGTCTGTCCATCAAAAGACTGCTTACTTTTAGTGAAGCTAAAGTTGTAAGTCATGAAGGTAATGATTCCTGATCTCCTGGGATGTTTCCTAGTACATATGCTTGTCATGTCTGCCACTGTCAGTTTCACTGACCAGCTCAACCTCAATCTCATCTCTCTCATGGCTAGTCATCTTTAGGTTCTCTATCAACCTTTCCCGACTCACCAAGAATGACAGACCAGGTAGGTTTTGTAATTCAAATAACAGATGGATCTTTACTCACGTGGAGGTTCACAAGCTTATTGGTTACAGTCTCTCTCTTTACTTTTGTTACAGGTACAACATGGATAACAGTCTACATTAACAACTGGAAACTTCTCCTGTCCATCCTCACCCCGTTCTTTATGCAGGTAAGTAGTCAGGTAAGTATTCAACTGGTTCAACACTTTAACATTTCTCTCTTTTCTGTTTCAGATACGTGTCGGGCCTGTTTACCGCTCTGGAGCCCCAGAGGGATAGCTTAAAACCTTGGACAGCACCATCAGCACTCTCCTTCTCCTCCTGACCGCTTTTCCTCCCTCGCTCCCCCGCTTATATACCTCAGCCTCCTCCCCTCCCCATCCGGGGAGACTCATTTTGGCGTCTCCTCCCTACAGCGTGGGAGAGCCCTGGATTGGACCGGGCTGTGATGGGTCGCCCCGGATAGAAACCTATCTTTTTATCCATATACAGTCTTAACAAGTCCCAATAGTCCTCAGACCAAGTCACCCGCTCCTTTTCTGTGGAGGCCAACACCTCCGCCCATACGTCTCTCCTTCTCACAGGCTCAGCCACAAAGTCCTCTTGAGTCTCAGGCACTCCACCACAATGCTCTGCTGAAAAAGAGAGAGAAAGCTATCCAAGAGTAAATAACTATGATATGTATAGATCTACTACAATTTACCTGCTGGTTTCCCAGAAACACAATCTGGTTAGTCCTTTGGCTAAATTATCAGCCTACTCTCACTTGTGGTTGTTAAAGGTCACTTCAGAGCAGATGCTGCAAACAATAAGAATGTGGTTTCTTGACTTTGCACTCCTACTTCAAGTGATATTTTCTATATTCTCTAACTCAGGGCACAATCCAGAGTAACTACGGGGAGTCCTTGCTCCAGTGTAAGAACAATTTGCTCTGGATTGCAATATGAATTTCCCATAGGTTTTCACTAGTTGGTGCCGTAACTACGGGTGCACGTAATGTCTTTTACGTGCTCCCATAGTTACTCTGGATTATAGGGTTAATCTTCCACTGCAGTTATATTGAATTTTGCCTTACCGTATTGAACTAGATGTTCACTTTAAATGCTTTATTCCAATGTTTCTTAAACAATGTGTACCATTAGTGGCATTTAAGGTGGTGTCTTGGTTGTACTACTGGAACCCCTGGACACATGCTACCTAGGAATGCAACATAACAGAGGTAGGAAACTCAGCTTGGTGGGCAGAGCTCCTAAGCACTCATTTCTTCACTCAAAAAATCCTTTCTGCCCAAACTGAGCCTCTTACTGGTGTTTGCCAGTAAATCATCACCAATTCCTTTTGGTAGTAGTTTGAATAGATGAACCATGTGTAATGGTTCAGTGAAGCACAAAAGTTGAGAATTCTATTCTCAAATCTCTATTCTATTCTATTGGATTTGTAAAGGGATTTTCTGTCCCTCAGGCATGTCATGATCCCTTTTAAGAGGCACTCTTAAGTGGGTGTTCCTTTTATTTAGCAGGAGGAGAGCAACTGCCCCTCCTCTCCCCAACAGTGTTTTTTCTAGTGGCTTCTCCTGGTGTTATTTTGCATCTTTTAGACTGTGAATCCTTCTGGAACATGAAGCCATTAGTTATCTATGGTAATTATTTAATTTTTGTTGCAATCCTACAGACACTTTCCTGGGACACTTTCACATTGAACACATATTTAATTATGTGTAGATATGGTTAGCATCAGTGGTGGACTTCAGGGGGTTCTCACAAGTTCTATAGAACCCTTTACTAATGAGCACCTGGTTCTGAGAACTGGTTACTAATGGGAAAACCATTAGTTGTTCCATATGGACATAGAACCTGTTGTTAATTTATTTGAATCCCACCACTGGTTAGGATTATGCTCTTTCTCTACAAACTTCTTTGGGAACTTTATATACTGAAATCAGTATATAAATACTGTTAATAATACTTAATGATCCTCTCTAGAATGCACCATCCGTCTGTATACTGATCACTAGTACAGTTAGTGATGCATGATATGGGCAAAGAGTCATCAGAGCAGATTATTTCATGCCTGAATTGACAATTAATACAATCACATCTATTAGAATCACAGCATGTTCCAGAATGTGTGCTCTTTAGTACCAGCAGCAACTAACACTATAAATAAAATCCTCACACTCTTCCCACTCTACTGTGAAACTGAACAATATAGGCACCTTTCCTAATGAACAATAGTTGGCAGACACACAAAGAATTATGGTAATAATGAGTCAATAACATCTCTACTCAGAACAAAACTCACTGGCCTCATTTACTGAAAAATTATACATAGCAAGCGCAATGTATACCTTGAAAGCTTATTTGCTCAGATTTCTGGATTACAGTGTTTTGTACAACCAGGAATAATTATCAGTTGGATAATTTATTAAACAGTCATGGAAGCCGAGGACTCTGAATGCGCAATCCTAACCAACTCTCCACCATTGGCATTGCTGTACCAGTGGAGCATGTGGTGCATCCTGCCGTTGGGGGTCTTCCTTAAGATAAGACAATAATTGTTTTCTTACCATGGGGTAGCATTTCCTTTACCCCAGAGCTGAAAAATTGGTTAGGATTGTGCCCTAACCAGGAAGCTTGTAGGGCCAAAATACATAAGCATGCAAATGCACGTTACTGAAATGGCTTTAAACTGGAAATGGCATTTTTCTTTTAAAAATAAATGTGTGGGAGGAAATCCCATTTAGATCCAGAGCATGTAGGGAAGAGGATGTTACCATAATTCTTTCTCTATGCACTGGTTTGGTCCTGAAAATTACCACTATCTGGCATGTTGAATTGCTTCCAAAGTTAAAAGGCCACTTCAGGAGCAAATATCTTCTTCAGCTAAGTGATAAAACAGTGCACAGAGAAAAGAATGAACCTTCATGTCCTAAATCCCCAGGCTTCATCCAACACACTTTTTAAGATAAAGGAAACACTTCCTTTGAGAGTTAGAAGCACACATCAGTCATACAGCAGCCTTTTACAAACATCTTATGGCTAGATATGTGGGGCAGGGCAGGGGGTAGGGTCACATGTGCACAACCTTCACATGTTCATGATAATCAGTGAAGGAACTCGCAGTTTCTTTCTCTATAGTTAGGTGGCCTGAGAAAGCAGGATTCCAAAACCCATCTTTCATTGAGCATACAATTGATAGACATAGGGTCCTTCACAGATGTTCTAGAACATGTCCTCAGCTCCTGGTCCACAGCCCAGTGCTGGTCTGTGGCATCGTGCCCACCGGGCCATGCCAGCACTGGGTCCCAGACAGGAGGTGGGAGTTCTTGGAGGCCCTCAGCTCTGGCCCAGCCCAATTACACAGGCGCAGACCAGCTGCCAGGTGAACTGCCCAAGCACGGCCCAGCTTCCAGGCTACACCCGCACAGTTCCCCCTGCACAGTTTTCCCAGCAGCAGATGACTGCTGCTGTATGACTGTGCATCCTCCCAGCTACAGGGAGAACTGCACAGGCACTGCCTCGCAGCTATGCTGTGCCTGCGCAGTTTGCCCTGGCTGCGAGGTGAGCAGGCTGTGTTTGCTTGGCTCGCCTAGTAGCCAGGGTAAACTATACAAGCATGGCCAGGCTGCCAGGCTGCTCCTGCACAGTTCTCCCCACAGCCGGGGAGATGCATGCACCATCCCTGGGCCGTGGGAATTTTTTTTCCCACAGAACTGGGCCGTCGGCCTCACAACACTGGGAACCACTGTTCTAGGTTAGAACTTGTCTCCTACTCTCAGCAGATCATTAACCACTTGGTCTACCACCTCCCCACCCCCAGCCTGTGGCATAGCTATCTATCTGCTACATGGGGTCAGAAAAGAGTTTGTACCGCCCCCCACTAAACAACAAAATCAAATTAATTAATTAATTAATTAAGTGTGCCCCTGCTTGGTTAGAGACACTGTGATGGAATAAAGAGGAACGGTTATTGCTCCATTGATACAGGAGGAACACCACTTGAAAAAGTGCCTCTTTACCCACTTAGCAGAGGTAATGATCATATGGAAATGAGAGCTGACTCTCAAGTATATTAATACTTTATTGATTCCATGCTGTGTCATAATAACATCTCATTGGCTCTCAGAACAATCAGTATTTTTTGAGTTAAGTTTTGAGTTTTTATTTAAAAAATTCACTTTTTGTTCCGTAAGGCAGTTGTTTTTCATTTTCTAGTTAATTGGCCATAACCTTTGATTGAATACATACCGTATTTCCCGGCTTATAAGACGCACTTTTTTCTTCCCAAAGGAGGGGAATGTCTATGTGTCTGATAGAGTGATAGGGCCAATCCTGGAGCATCTTACCCCATCATGTCATATGTCTTTAGATTCATGTTGAAGAGCATAATCCAATGCAAAAATCAGTTATATCTCCTTCCTATCAAAAGTTATGGCCAAAAAACAAGAAAACAAAAATATAAAAACAAGACGTGGTCCCTGCTGTTCCATGCCTGTGCATCCCTCACTCTTCCCTATCTATCTAGATCCCCTCACCTTTCCCTACCTACCTGGATCCCCCCACCCCCAAAAGAACCCCCCAACTTACCTGCCTTCCTGGACCATTTGCAATGAGATTTGTGGAAAATGTTGGTGTCTGATCATTTGCAATGAGATTTGTGCAAAAGTCACAAATCACTGACACTAGAGATGATGAGTTTTTGGGGTTTCCAGAAAATTAGAAGAGTGCTTGAAGCTTAAAGTCTTTTCTCATTTGTTAATGACAGTGACATTGGTTCTTAATACTACTGTTGACTTTACATGGTTGAAATATTATTCTGCTATATTTTAATAAATATATTAGTACACCATTTGGTTCAGAATTTTTTTTCTTGTTTAGCTCCTCTAAACTCTGGTGCGTCTTATGGTCCTGTGCGTGTAATAAGCCGGGAAATACGGTATATTCCAGTGCAGGCAATTTAATGCTGTTCATTGCATTCTGCATTAAATTACCTTTACAATTATATATAACATGATGGTATTATTCACATAGACCCTACAATCCAGAGTAACTACAGGAAGACATAAGAGGCACTTACTCTGGATTGCTCTATGCATTTCCCATAGGTGGCACCGTAACTATGTCGTGTAAAAGTTCCCATAGTTTCTCTGGATTGTAGCCATACTGTGTTTTCTCACATTTTTGGCCATTAGTATCAAGCTCAGGTTCTAGGACTTGTTACTCTTTTCACTCTTTTCACACACCCTTTACTACACCACTGTCTCTTCCTCCACATTTCTGTTTCATCTCACTTTCCTTTTGGCTCTGATTAAAATCAAACCCAAGCCACAGTCCATACAATGTCTTCTTTGAACCTTTGGTATCCTACTGAATGCATTTTTGTTTTGTTTTGTTTAAGCTCCCCAAGAACCTCAGTTATCCTCAAAATACAGCTCCTTTACTTACATTTGGTAAAGCCTTGAGCAAACCATGGTCACCTTCCTTCAGGTGGGTCAATCTGTTAAACTATGAGTAAATCATATAGTTGTTCAGAAAAGAGGCTCCAGACCACAATCAGCTGTGTTCTCAGTATTCTTGGAGGGAAAAAAGAATCAATTTCTTTGATGTTTTGAGAAAATGTTTTGTAAACATGAAAATTTGATGTTTTGAGAAAATCAACTCAGTGACAATCTTTCTTCACAGAGTGTTGGGTGTTGTTTTTTTCATAAATTTCACCACTTTTTAAATGATATCCTTGTACTGCTTTGCAACAAAGTTCTCAGAAGACATTTCCCTTGCAAAAGGAGTCTTGAGACCTTGTCTGAAGCAAGGTCAGGTTATGGTTTTCTTGGCTTTGGCAATAAGGCAAAGAGCATCACATCTCAGTTAGGGTCATATAAGGTATGTCTGGAGCAAATGACAATGCTTGATACTAAAAATCTTCAGTCTGATATTACCTAATATTATCTGACAAGGATATGATACAAAACAGTGAAAGAGAGATTGTGTGGTCTTGCATGCTTGATATGAGATTTTATCTGGAGAATATCCATCATCCACATTTGCAAGAGAGAATCTGTAGGTAGCAAATTTGTTACTCCTGCAAGTATTTCAGTATCCCACCAGCAGAGGGAGAGAGATCTTGGAATATATTCAAATACAGTGGTGCCTCACGTAAAGATTGCCTCACGTAAAGCATGTTTCACGTAACAAACTAAAATTTCTCTAGGATTCTGCTTCACGTAACAAACTGTGCTTCATGTAAAGAACACATTCTTTGGCAGTTGGGGCAGACACGCTGGCCGGCAGCCTGTTTAAAAAGCGTCAGGGCTGCCTAGCACACCTGCCCATAGTGAAAGCAACACTTCCGTGCTGTTCCTCCTGTGGCTGGGTGTCCGCTGGGCAGAGGGAGAGAAGAGCAGTGGAGAAGAGAGAAGCAGCTCAGGGCTAGCCAGAAGGAGCAGGGGAGAGAGATGATCAGGATGGAGAGGAGAAAGTGGGGAGACACTTTGAAAGTGTCTTGGATTGCAGCCTCCACACCATGTCTACTCAGAAGTAAGCCCCATTGTGTTAAATGGGTCTTACTCCCATGAAAGTGTCTTTAGACTGCAGCCTAAGTAGACTTCAGAAGATCATGCATGTTGAATGCATGTTTTGAATTCAATCCCAGTGTTCTGTCATCATTTTTACATCCAGTTAATATTTTTATATGAATATTTTTGGGGTTGTGGAACCAATTGTCCGAGTTTCCATTATTTCCTATGGGAAAATCCGCTTCACATAAGGAACGTTTCACATAACAAACATGCCTCCAGAACAAATTAAATTTGTTACGTGAGGCATCACTGTACTGTATGATAAAGACAATGGAATGACCACAGTAGAATGCCCACTTCTATACAGTTGGCACAGACAATAATCTTACATAGATTATGGAGCAATTTGGTTTTTAATTTTTGAGGTCCTCCTTATTAGTGCCTCATCTCAGATCTGCTCCACCCATTGGCTCATGAAGCAGTTGCCTTAGGCTACAGATTGGCAAGGGTTGCTCACCTCCGTCTATCCCTTACATCAGCTCTTGGTCCTCCACCATCTCCCACTAACTGGACTGGAAAAAAATGGGGAGCAGACTGAAAGAGTAGCTACTCTAGCCCACTACTCTTCCGTCTTCCACAGCTACTTAAAAGGAGGCAACATTTAGCTCACTGCTTCAGGTACCAGGAGATCTTGGGCAGGCTCTGCATCAGTGGTGGGCTCCAGCAGGTTTGCACCTACTCTATAGAATCAGTTGTTAATGAGAGGTAGAACATATAAAGTTTTAAAATAGACATTTAAAAGTGGCTGCCAGATGAACATAGAACTGGTTAATTTCTTTGAATCCTATCACTGCTCTGCATCTAATCCTGGGTATATGTTTTCTGTAGCATTGTATCTATTATAATCACCTTGACTGCTCTCGGAAATGCGCAGAGTTGAAAGAATAATATTATACTGTTTTGTTTGCCAGACACAGCCCATATTGCCCAGTATCTGTGGAGCAGTGTCCTTTTGTGTTAGGCTTGACTAATGAAAGTTCAGAACTGATCTTCGCCAAGAGCATGCAAATAACAGAGAGCATGAAGACCAGAAAGAGGCACCTTTTCCTCTTCAGTGATTCACTTGTTTTTGCCCAACTAAAATATGCTTTGCCAAACATTCAAAATTACCCTCATTGCACTAATATCTACCTTTGCATTTGCATGCTTAATTTGTTTTTCTCCAGAGTGACCTATCCAGTGTATGAGAAAATTAGGTAACCATTTACACACACACACACAACACAACACACACACACACACAAACACCCCACAGTCACTGCTGACATGGATTTAACTCCTATATGATATTTCAAAGTGGCCATTTACAAATTAAATGTAATTCTCTCTTCAACTGGCATGCTATCTGAAAATGTTAGCTTCACAGCAGGAAGAAGTTTCCCAGGGGTAGCTGCTGCAAGGACTGCAGGCACTGCATCTGTTGAACAGCTACGTGACAAATTATTATGAGCAGGTCAATCCAGATTAGAAGCCAGCAGTCCAGTTTCACGAAAGACTGGACTTAGGCCCATATCCTAAAGTCAAATTAAGCCCTTTGCTCCGAAGCAGTTAAGGTGACTTTCCATAAAATAACACTAGAGGGTGACGTAACTGCGTGGACCCGTAACGGCTCTGGATTTTGCCCTTAGTTTGATATTGATGCTTGTAATCCAAGCTTTGTTTTGTTCGGTAATTATGTGTAGTCCCTGAAAGAATTCATTCACGTGAGTATTTTTTTCCTGAATAAGAACTGACCTGTAGTATTCAGACAAAATAATAGGAATCAAAGCAGAATGTTAATATACACTAGCAATTGTCATTACATGAAACAGTTCTTTGCATTACATTTATTAGCAGGAGTCAGACTATGTCTTCACTTTGAATGACAATGTAAAACAAGAACAGGGTGATCATATAGAATGGAGGACAGAGTGTCTGAACCTTTAACTGTTCCATAGAAGAGTTAATTGTCTCAATTCTTTGCAATGATTAAAGATACAGATATTCTGTCCTCCAATGTACATAATATGGTAACCCTATGCAAGAAGGATAATACAAGCATTCCCCACTTTCTGACAGTTCATTTTTCTTACAATCCACTCTTTCAACACATTTCAATAACACCCACAATTTATTCATTCAACACATACTCCATTCCTTCAACTAACCTTTGCTTTTATAAAGGCTAAAATTGTCCTCCCAATGTAGAATTGCACATGACATGAGGACTCAGACTTGTTTGTGTGTGTGTGTGTGTGTGTGTGTGTGTGAGAGAGAGAGAGAGAGAGAGAGAGAGAGAGAGAGAAAACATGTGCCAACTTTCATTCATTCAGTATTAATGAGAGCCGATATTCCTGCTGCTGGGTTCTTTGTTTTTTTATGAGACTGTGGTTGTTCTGTTGGTTTTGTAATCTGATATTTATGGTTTTTAAGTTGCTTCATGTTTGATAAAGTGTAAGCCACTTCCAGTATTTAGAGAGGCAGATTTGATATTGATAAAATAAAGAATCAGAGTGGAGGGCAATGCAGAACATTTAATTTGTAGCATGAGGCTATTTCTATCTGCACATCTTAGAATCCATTCCTCTGGATTCATGGAAATGCCCAGATTCTCGGTCTCTTTTCATATGTAATATTGTAAGAGCCTACAGCTGTCACTTGCAGAGGTTCAATATAACAACAATCATCCGTTTATAAAAACCACCCCCTTTCCAGCATTTCAACTGCCATTTTGCCACCTCTCTCCTTAATTGCCCCCAACCTCTTCTCAACCTGTCCTGTTATGTGTCAATTGGAATACTGACAGTGGCATCTCCTCAGCCTGCTTGATTGACATGAAACGTTGGTCACCCTTACATACAAGGCTTTTAGTAGAAAAATAAGTGGCCTCCAGTGGGCTCATATTGTTCGGACCTAAGAGAGCTCACTCCATAGCTTTTTTAAAACTTCTGTAGTTTTCACCTTAGCTAATTTTCTTGAATCATCTTGTACAATGGCTTTGTTGGAGTACTTGGGAGTCTATGATAGAATGCAAACCAAAACAAGCTTTCCTGTGAGTAAGCAACTACATTAGCATGGGAAAGGTGGAATATAAATCACTTAAACTGTTCCCTGGCATGCTGCCAGTCTCAATTGGTTATTTTTTTTCTTAGCAATAAATGCCATGTTGGAATTCAAGACAGTTGTGTGCACACAATTCCATAATATTTCTGTTAACAATACTAAGAAAAAAATTTCATTTGATATATGTTTAGAGACAAAATCCCCCAGTTTGTTATAAACCGAAGTGGGGAAAACCCAAGTGGGCTTAACCAAGTGTGTAAAAGCTATAGAGCTCTGGGCATTTCTCAAAGCTTAGCCACTAAGATGTGTAGAAAGTCCAAACTGAGAACGAAACTTTTGCTGCTGCTTTATTTGGAACATAGTGAATGAATCATCTGTGGTTGTTTTCGTTCATGATCTGCCTCTTTATATTTGTGTTATTTTACAAGAGCTACATCACCAGTTTAGATTGAAAGAAATAATTTAGGTAGATTTTGTTTTAAATTACCTTGAAAGTGTGAATCTATTCTAGATTGGTTTGATGATCCCATCTAAATACAATCTGATACAATAAAGATGGCATCATGACTCCTAGGGCTGGCCCTAGTCTCACCTCCATGCCTGAAGTGGAATGAGCTGCCTCCTCCCCAGAAGTGTACACATGTGCCCCTTAATGGAAAAACTCCTTTGTTTCCTCATTGTCCTTTAAAACAAAAAGCAGAACCAAGAAGTATGTAGAGTAAAAGTATACTCAAAAGTATGTGGAGGAAGAAAGTGGAGATTTAAACCAGCTCCTAGAAGATGCAATAATGATGGAGCAGTTACTTCTGTCACCAATGGAAATCATCCAGGTTCTAGTACCAAAAATATACATATATCCACTCACTTGTGGTGGTCCTGAAAAGAATTCAGAGGAGAGGTATGTTGAGGGCACAATCCCATGAGGGCACAATCCAGAGTAACTACATGAGCATGTAAGAGACATTAAGTGCACCCATAGTTACTGCACAACCTAATAAAACCTATGGGAAATTCATATTGCAATCCAGAGTAACTTGTTCTTACGCCAGAGCAGGGACTCCCCATAGATACTCTGGATTTCACCCTTACAGTTTAAGGAGACCAAGAGCAGAAGTTTCCTTTGAACATCATTCTCTTTCTGGACATGCACCTTTCTGCAACATACCAATCTCTTTTTACCTCTGTGAACTAATGGGGAGGTTTGTCTATGCTTATCAAATGCACATATTCTTAGTTTACTACTGACTAAAAACATGTGAATCTTCTAGTGATGGACTCAATGTCTTTCTCCTTTGCAGAAGAACTTTGTCAATATCTGCTTGAAAACCTCCAGTCTTTTTCCTCACACACTTCTCTTCACACACTTCTCACATCTCTTTTATTTCCAAAACATTCAGAGAGGGGAAGAGCTGGTGGTGGTAAGATGATTAGTCAGCAGACTGGGTAAATTGGCTAATGGAGATGGTGGGTTGGCACAGTTTCCATTCATGAAGCCAATTTCACCCAGCTTCCTCACCAGACAATCCCTCACAGCCAACCAAATTTGCCTATTATTGAGGCAATGCCTTCATTGAGGCCACAATGAAGAGCAGCTTTGAAAGACAATGGTATCATGCTCAGCACTGCATACGCTGCATGCGAAGCATGACCTGGATTGGATTGTTATGGAGGATCGGCTGTTACCCAAGCAGCAAATCCCCCCTCTCCACGCCACTGAATTAGTCAATGGAAAGGCAGAGCCGATACGATTGGATCCAGCTGGCGTCGCAGTGCTGGGCTAACGACAGGAGCATACCCTGTCTTGAGGGGCCAACCCGGGTTTCGAACCCTGGCCTGCTGGTTAACAGGCACAGTGTCTTAGCCACTTGCGCCACCCACAGCCCATAACAATGAAGAATAAGCAAATATTTTTGCAAGAACTGAGCAGGAAGCCATTTTTGATAGTGCCAAACACGCTCACCAAAATTGAGAAGTTTCAGTTCAGCTGTCGGACTCAGATGGAAAATACAAAGGTTGATAAAATCCAAAAGTCCTCTGTTTATTTTGAGACAGTTAATTTCTCATGAGTGAGTTTGAATAATTACCTACCTACAGCAATATCCATTTATGTCTCAGCTCAGATCCTCTTTTGTGCAATTGGGGTGACCATATGTTCTTTTTTTCCAGGACCTGCCCTCTTTTTTTGGCCTTGTGTCCTAGAAAAAGATCTCCATTTTCCTCCTTTTCCTTGTGAGCAGACAGCATGTATGCTTCTTGTAATTAATAAATTATATGGAATAAATTATATGGAATGGTTTTAAATGTAATATAAATCAAGCAAATGAAAGCAGTATATGGGTGTTTTTAGCTTAAATCAAGCAAATGAAAGCAATATATTCTCCGTGATTCTATCCATCCTGCTCACAATTTTTTTGAACTATTGCCTTCTGGGAGAAGATATAGAACATTTAAATCTGGACTACACACTTTATGAATAGCTTTTACCCTAAAGCCATATCTGCACTCAATAGTAATTTTAAGGACTATCATGAGTGAACAGTTGAATGCTATTACTTGGTGTGCTGTGCAGTTGTTGTGTGTTTAAAGAGGGTCTGGGTGGTGGGTGTTGTTGGGGGGGGGATTGTCGGGGCTGGTCTCTGGATGTCTTATGAATTTCATTGTATGTCTATACAATGACAATAAATTATTATTATTATTATTATTATTATTATTATTATTATTATTATTATTATTATTATTATTATTATTATTATTATTATTATATGGGTGTTTTTAGCTTTTATTTTGTCATGTCCTACATTTTATTGCATATCCTACTTTTTGGGATCCTTGTTCCCTTTTGTGATTATGATAGATGGTCACCTTGGCTACACTGTAGGCATGGAGCTCCTCCTGTATGCTCGCGACAGGTACCTGTTCCAGACTACCTGGTGGTGAGCATTACAGTACTGGTCCTCAAAGTAGTCCTACATTTTAGGAGGGGCTTTTCCTCTTTTGCAGTTATAACAACATGTGGTCACCCTCGTTGTGGAGTCCAACATCTGGAAGTGGCAAGGCCTGATAGTTTAACACTATTACACAAATAATTTATTTGTATAATAAATTCAGGATGCCAGCCTGCACATTTTAGTGCAAGTCAGGGTTGTGCAGTCCATCAATCAGTCAGTGACTTCAATTTAAGACAGACAGACAGACAGACAGACAGAGATAGATAGATAGATAGATAGATAGATAGATAGATAGATAGATAGATAGATAGATAGATAGATAGATAGATAGATAGATAGATAGATAGATGCTGCCTACTCTCAAGGAAAAGGAGGACAATGAAGATCTTTTTTCCCAGGACCAGGTTCAGAAAGAGGACATGTCTTGGATAAGGAGGACGCACAAAAACATCTGGGTATGACCCACTTGCACCCAAAGCAGTTTGAGAAGACATTAATATACAATATATTGTAGGCAAATATGTCTCTTGCTGAGCCTGATGTTTCTTTTCATCTAAAGTCTGTCTTTTGAATAAAGTTTCAAAGGCAGCACTAGAGTGTTCTGGTAAATGTGTCAGCACTTGTGCTATATGAGAAGTTCCAGAACTTCACTCCCCCTGAATTACACCGTTGGCCACCAATATGATTTTGACCTTTAATGCCCCTCCTACATTCTTCCACTAACGCTGCTTCATTTCAGAAATGGAGTACTCTGCAGATTAACAATTTTTAATTATTTCATTTATCTCATTTGAATGCTTCTATTGTATTCTGAATCATCCTGGAATTCAATACTTACAATTAGTAATAAGTAAAATTTGATTTCCCATCAGTGTTAACCATTATACAGTGTCCAACGAGCCCATGCTAATCATTAAGAAACAATAACGCCCACTTTATATGGAGAAATGAAGTGAATGTTAAATTCTATAACACTTTAAAGCAGCGTTTGTCAAACTTTAGCTCCCACCATACCACTTTTCATGATCCATGTATTAGAAGCACCACTAGAAGTAACTGGTGATGATGTCATTGCCAGTTACTTCTGGGTTGAGAAGCCAGATGTCACATGATGAATACCAGTAAGAGATTTTG
Organism: Cryptoblepharus egeriae; assembly: GCA_030015325.1. Classification (NCBI taxonomy): domain Eukaryota; kingdom Metazoa; phylum Chordata; class Lepidosauria; order Squamata; family Scincidae; genus Cryptoblepharus; species Cryptoblepharus egeriae. The sequence goes on along the minus strand of JAREYC010000001.1, from coordinate 187,536,825 downwards.
AAGGGCTGTATTGATCTGGAAATCCTCTTTATATATATATATATATATATATATATATATATATATATATATATATATATATATATATATATATATATATATATATATATATATATATATATATATATATAAAGACTGACCAGCTGACCATGCATATATACCAAACTATATGTTTCATTGACCAGCTCAGAGCTGACAAAGGATTTGGGTCTCCCCATTCCTGGCCAACATGATGACACTATAGGACACTATCTGTTCTGCTGTAAACATTCACTTCTGCTATTACATACAGATCTGTTTGGAATGTGCAAGATAAACTTTGCACAGGGGAGGCAGACAATGGATTGTATATTTAATGCTTGTCATGCCTTATTTACATTCTTTACTACAGATAAATGTGCACTTGTGTGCATTGTACCCAAAATAGTGCTTTTACAAACTTTTGCCATATGCTTTTAGTTGTGCCTCCCATCTGAATTGCTAATACTGCATCTATTTTTACAGGGATTTCTCAATTTTAATAGAATATGGCTAGAATAAGTGCCTGATGTGGACACTAATTATGAAATGAAAGACACATCAGTTTGATATAATATCATAGTCTGCAATGGTAGTCTACATGTCTACATAGTCTACAACTCATGAAAAAATCCAAAGGCAAGTCATGGCTTCACAAAGGGCACAATCCAGAGTAAGGGCAGTGAGGAGAGTCCTAGCTGGGCTGCCCCAACCGTATCCAGAGCAGAGAGTTATGCTGGATCCAGAGAATCAGTAAGCTTGGCCTACCGTAGCTGCTCAAGAGCATGCTCAGTAGGCACCAAGTCAGTGACGCCCGGGGATTGCTTGCTCATGAGGTGACCCCCATCAGATCACACTGAACAAGGAACAGATGTGGTGCCTGCCTTATAAAGAAGCCCAGAAGTTCCTGACAACCAGTAACAGCTGCAGCATGAGATGCAGTACAGCAATACCTCTATTGGACGGTGGATGCTTGGAGTGGCCTGCTGTAGCCCCAGGTTAGTGGGCTGCTGTAGTTGTGCCATATCCTGAGGATGAGAGGCAGCGGTTGCAGATAGGCTGGCCAAGAACTCAGATTTTTGGTCAACATTGCCATTCTTATTCTGCCTTATCCTGTGGACTCCTATATATCTACCCATTACTATCAGTGATGGGATTCAAAGAAATTAACAACCAGTTCTATGCCCATCTGGCAGCCACTTTTAAATGGCTATTTTTAAACTTTATATGTCCTATCTTTCATTAACAACCGGTTCTATAGAGTAGGTGCGAACCTGCTGGAGCCCATCACTGATTACTATACCAGCTCCTGATAGTATCACTCTGAGGAGCTGGAACAGGAATTTCTACCCTGGAAAAAGGCTCTGGATACAAAGTATCTGCTCTACCCTAGGCAATACTAAACATGCCCTCAACATACCTCTCCTGAATTGCCTAGGCTGCCCCAGTTAGGGCAGCCCTGGTCCACCTGTCTTGGGGCAGCCTATGTTGCCTTAGGCTGCCCCAAGCCTTTCCAGAGTAACTAGGGTGGAGCATCATGCAGTTGGATTAGCCCAGAGATAGATAGGGTAACCCAAGTGCACTTCTGGATTGTGCCCAAAGTCTGAACTGAGTTGACACCTCCAATACTTCCTGTCACATTTTCTACCCACACAATTTTGTCTGAAACTGGAAGCAGAAGTGTTTCCAAAATACTAATGAAAGACCATGTTCATGGCATGGCTAAACAAGTTGAAACTGGGAAGTTCCATAAAACTAGCAGACTTGCTATCACGTGATTGATATTACAAAGATGGTATCCTTTTGAGAGTTTCAACAGCAGAAAACTTCCTCTATAAATATTTCAACTTTTTTCTGCAGTAGTGAAGAAGAGAAAGGTGACTGTGTGGAGGGCAGGTTGGACTCGGGGTTATCCATGACCTTTATCCAGAGATGGGCTGGCCCCATCCCAAGATCCGATATGCCGGAAGTGGGAGGGGCCAGCCGGGGTCAAGGGGCATGGGGGCGTGAGCGGGGCGAGGGGCGGGCGACGTCTGCGCATGCGCAGTGCCTGCCCTGGAGTGGGCGAAGCCTGCTTCAAGGCAGGCACTGCGCAAGTGCCAACATCAATGCTTGCATAGTGCCTGCCCTGGAGTGGGCGAAGCCTGCTTCTAGGCAGGCCGCTTCTAGGCAGCCTCTGCGCAAGCGCCGACACCGGCGCTCACGCAGAGCCTGCCCAGAGGTGGGCAGGCCGCTTCTAGGCAGGCGCAGTGGGGCAAAAACATGGCGGACCATACCAGTCCGCTATGTTTTTGCATTTCCCTGTCGCTGGCGGTTCGCTAGCGGCAGGGAAATGGGAAGATCTGGTACGGGCGCGTAGGCCCATACTGGTAAGTGCCCACCACTGCCTTTATCCCTTTCACTCTGGTCTAGTCTTCTAATGGTCAGATTGGCATTTACTGGAAGAAAATTATAACTTTTTCTATCATCATCAAAATTAGGGAAACCAGAGAAAGAAAGTTGCCTTGAGGAGCCTCCCTCCCTAGTAAATAGTGATCCCCAAAATCTTGGGAAGTCCCCTTTTGCTAGAGATTATTCAGTTGTGGATAGTCACAGAAGCATGACAAACCCATTTACTCAAATGAATTTGAACCAGTCATGTAACCCAAAGATTTTCAATTCTTTTTCGTCGTATGGCACACTGAAAAGGCACTAAAATATTCAAGGCACACCATCAGTTTTTTTTATCATTGACAAAATGCTGCTGGTTGGGGGCTCAAATCCCTTAGTGCCTTGCTCACAGTTGTTCCTTGTAACTTCTCTCTCTGTTGTGAATTGAATTGCACCCTCCCAGCTATCTGTTATAAGTTGGATGTTATAGGTTGAGCCAGTGGTGGGATTCAAATAAATTAACAAGTTCTATGTCCTAATAACCTAAATTAATAACAGGTTCTATGCCCCATTTGTAACTGGTTCTCAGAACCAGGCGTTCATTAGCAGAGAGTTCAATAGAACCTGTGAGAACCCACTGAAGCCCACCACTGGGTGGAGCCTCTGTCTTAACAAGCCAAGCACCTTAAATGAGGATTTAATTACTGGTAATGGTTCTACTTATATGTTGTTTACAGTGCACTTACTCCGAGAGTATTCACAAAAATACTTTGTGAGAATATTCACAAAAAAGATCAGAATTTAAAAAGTTAATGAATAAAAACATATCTTATGATCTTTTACTATCTTCTAAATAAATTAAAGGGTGACCATATAGAATGGACGACAGAGTGCCTCTACCTTTAACCATTGCATAGAAGAGGGAATTGAGTCAGGTGTAGTTCAACATAGAAGAGTTTGAAAAGCAGCACCTGTCTCAATTCCCTCTTCTATGGAGTGATTAAAAGTCAAGGCAGTGGCGTAGCTAATGATCATGTAGCCTGGTGCAAAGCTCAAAATGTTGCCCCAGAAGTGATATCACTACCAGAAGTGATGTCATCCCGGGGCATTTTTAAACAATTTACATTTTGCTGTGCAACAACAAAATCAAATTTAATTAAGTAAAGATATGGAAATTATGCCCCTTATTGGTTAAGGAAACTCTGCTGGGCCAAAAAGGAATGGTTATTCTTTCTCTGTGTAAATATAAGGAGCACCATTGTACCTGTATAGCATGGGTTAACTGTATTATTATATATGCACATCGAAATAAGAATGGATTCATATTAACACCTTATTTGTTCCATACAGTATCAGAACTGCATCTCATTGGCTCTCAGAGCAATCAGTATCATAAGAAAGTTGAGTTAAGAAAATCCACTTTTTGTTCCATCGGCTTTTGTTTTCATTTTCAGATTAATAGGCCATAACTTTTGATAGAATATAGATATTCCAATGAAGTTTGTTTCATTGCATTCTGCATTAAATTACCTTTCCAATGATATATAACATGATGGTATTATCATTCATATAGTCAGTATAGCCCATTTTTCACAATTTTAGCCACTAATGTCAAGCTCAGATTATATCCCCCCTAAAGGTTGTAGCCTGGTGCAAGTTCACCCCCTGCCCTCCCTAGCTATGCCACTGGGTAGAGGCACTCTTATATGGTCACCCTGGACTTTATAGGTTTTAGGCAATAATTACTTATACATTTATTTTTCAGGATCAGTATTTTTCAGGATCAGTTTTCAGAATAAAAAACTATTCTTTTATTTAGCAGGGGAAGAGTAAATGGCCTTCCTCACCCCAGCAGTGTCTTCTCTAAGTGGCCTCTGATTGTGAGCCCATTTTGGGCAGACAGCCTTTAGTTATTTCATTTTTTCTGTAAACTCAGTGAACTTTTTGCTGAAAAGTAGTATATAAATACTGTTGATTGATTGATTGATTGATTCCTCCTAAGTTTAATCCCCAACTGTCTTTTAGACCAAATTATATTCAAGTATTTTCAGTATGTAAAACTGTATTTCAAGGAGTATTGGGGATATTAAATTTTATGAAAAGTCACTCTCTATTTTTAAAAAAAAGCACTGCCATACAAATTTTATTTGTATTTATTTTTAAATATTTTTTAAAAAATTATAATCTCTTTTTTTTTTAAAAGCACTGCTTTACAAATACAAAGCCACTTGGATGTCTAGAAGAGGAAGAGCACATCAGACAAGTGGACGTTAGAAAACATACACAATTTCATAAAATGCAACTGTCAGGCAAAATGCTAAGTTCCCTAGACTGGTCAAAGTATCCCGTTGGTCTTATGACTTCACCTTGTGAAACAACCACAGACTTCTCAGCCAATTAATTTTTATGACTGCCTTTATCAAGAGCGTCTTTTTCTTTCTTTCATCTGTCCAGCTCTGGTCTTTCCATTTTTAAATGGTACTTCATTTTCCATACAAACAAACAAACAAACCAGCATCTGGGGTTCACTGGAGAATACAAATGCCCAATCCTGAGCCGACTTCAATAATTTGGCATCTAATAGTGATCGAAGTCAAAAATTAAGACTGTCCTGCAATACACAACCAAACCAAATCTATACACAAATTCCTTCGGTGTTTTTCTTTATTCAAATGTACACTTGAATTTATAGTTACTTATTAGGGATGGCAAGAGGAAAAGCTAGTTTGGATAAACCAGGAGCATGTTTCTTTATTCTGTACTGATCACATTTATAGAAGGATGCACAAATGGTTATTTCCTTTTATAGGACTGTATTATTAACACAATTTTGACTCTGGTCCTCTTCCCCAAAGCTCCAAGCCCTACAATGGAGCTTCTCAAGTCTGCCCCAGCTATTTTGCCAGCACATAACTGAAAAACTCCATGTCGGGACAGATGGCCCAGTATGGATTTCAGGATCCAGCAGATCAGAATTTTTGTTTGGGCCAAAGGGAAAGCAAGTCTTGGGCCTTCTGTTCTACCTCAGTGTCTAAAAAGACATGACAGAGGTTAACCTATGTGTTGAAAATAGGGCGGTGGGGCAAGAACAATTTGTGTCAGTGGGGCAAGAACAGAAGAGATTGAACACTTCTTCCTTAAAAGTCCCCAGCCCCTCATTTTTTCTCATGGTGGTGAGCCTCCACCAAGACTCACTGAGAATAAAAAAAGTTATTGCTGGGCATCATATGAGAAGGCATGAAAAGTGAAGAGTTTAGCCCCATCATATTCCTTTTGTTTATGTTATTTATATTTCCTACACTCATCATATCCTATGATTGGGAGTAGCTTGATGTAAATTCATCCCCAGTGTCTTCAGGTAGGACTAGAAAGAGTCTGTTTGAAATCCTGGGGAGCTACTGCTAGTAAGGATAGACCAATGACTAATGGTCTGACTTGGTGTTGGTGTCAACCTCCTTAACATAAGAAGAATTCAACCTGACTCCCGGTTTGATATACAAATTGTATTACTATAACATATAATTATAACATATATAATTATAACATATAATTATAACATATAATTATATGTTATAATTATAGCTTCTTTCTCTCTGAACAATTGTTCCAAAACCCAATGGAAATTATCACAAGGTGGAACTGAGTGAACTGAGAGTGCTGTACAATATAGAGGAAGAGGAAGGTGCCTATTGGGAATTTGCCATCAACCCAAGGACTTCTGCCATCTTCGTGTGGTCCACCAACACCTGCATTGTATCCTTCAGGTGAGTTTGATCTTTCAGCTTTATTAATCTTAAAGATGAAGTGATTCAGAGTTGCCACAGTTTTCCTAAAGTGGTGTTTGATGGTGAAATTAGAGGTTAAACATGAACATAAACATGAACATAAACATGATGAATTTTTGAGGGAAGCGAAAAGTAAAATACTAAGGTTCCGATGTGTAAGGGGACATGTTTGTATATTATTTTTATAGGATTTTTCATTTAAAACAGCCAGGGCTCATTAGTGGGATCTCTGTGGCGCTGGCTGCTCACCGCTAGGAATGGTGGCCGCCTTCATTGTTCTGCCTTTTGTGACTGCCAGAATTTGAGCTCTGATAGCACTGTGGGCTATTATGTTTGGGTCCAAAATAATTACAGTTCCTTCAAAAATCAAAACTGCTTTGGAAAACATAAACTTCAGACATACCTGCTGTTCAATTTGAAAATCTGAAAGAATTTTTCCCCCACTTTCTCAACCACAAAACCCAGAATCTGAAGTCTGCCTCAGAACAGAGCTCAAAACAAGGCCCAAAAGTGATACAATGTTAGCAAGTTGCAAAGTGGCTATAATACTCTGGATTTGTAGATCTAACACAATATCTTGTGAAAGGGTTGTCATCACAATCAGATTTCATCCTTGTGGCTTCAGAAAGGCTGTGATTCATTTTTATCATTCTCTAGCTTAGATTGCAAGATCCAAAGATCTCTAAATTTATTGGTGCACACATACTTATGAACCATAACTGTCACTTTCTCATTATATCATACTTTCACCAATTCAAGGGAATTCAAGTTGCTTACATTTAGCACCAATTCAAGGGAACTCATGCTTACATTTAGTATTAGTTTAATTACTAATGCTACGTGACTAATGCTATTCCCACTGTCACAGAATCAATGTTGTGGAAAGTGACACAGGCGAGTTCCTCTTTGTCCCAACGGTGGCACAAACCGTTGATATTGTGTCACCTTCCTGTAATTGCTTCAGTATTCTGTTCCAAAACTTGCAAAAGACCACTTTTATTTTTAAAAAAATCAGTTCACAATATATTTTGAGCCAAGGAGCTCTTCTTCAGAAAATGAAATCATGTTGATGAAGAAAAAACTCTCCAAAGGATTAGTGGATTACTTGCATCCAGCCCACCAGTCCATTTTGACTGGCTCCATAAGCCCATTATGGTTCCATTTCCACTCTTGTCTTGCAATTCCACCATTATCTGCCACCACACAATGATTTCCTTCCACTGGACATAGTGTCTGCTGGGCTGAAGCTCTGACAGCAATGCTGACAGAGAGCCAGCAAGCAGCCCTGCAACTATAACAAATTTTTTTTCTTCTATTATAAACATGCTTTGTTATCTACAAAATGTATGCATTATTTCCTATAACTGACGGGGCCTGATCCTGTTCAATGCATGCTAGCCCACCATGAGTGTGCACTGTCATACATCCGCTGGGCCAGCACTGGTCGGGGCCAGCAGACAGCTTCCCAATGCTCCAGGTGAGCATCAGGCAGCAGATGCATGAGTGGAGAATTGGGGCGAGGCATTCCAGGACAGGGAGAAGGTGGGGGAAGGGGGGGTCATGGAATGGTACTGACAGGTGAAGCCCAGCTCCATGGGATCCTTAGCCCTGCATCAGACCTTCCAGCCTAACATGGGGCTGCTTTGTGCCAGCTAAATAGCCAACTCAGAGTTTAGTAGCCCCATTGTGTGGCTTCTTACTTATCCATCAAGGTGTTGTTGGGAGCTTGTAGCAGCTGCCTAGTGTCCATGGGATGCTGTAGCAACCATTTTGGCACTACTGCAGCCCTAGATACTGGTCCAGTACACTACCTTCTGGCCTGCTACAAGAGCAAGACTGATTGATGTAGTCCAAGTAAATGGATGTTTGGGTCCACTGAGCTATATGATCTTGGGTGACATAAGTAGGCCTTCCCCTGCTCCAAATCAGAATCAGCAGCCTTGGCAAACTCCTGTCTCTGTTTTGTATAACAATGTGATGCTGCAGGTGAGCTGTAGATGCAAAATATTCAAATAAAGATTTCTTTAAACTATGTAAGTTGGAAAATGTAGGCTGGAACCTACACCTATGTCATCTTTAAAATGCTTTCTCATATAGATGAAGTGGATTTTTCAATATTTGTAAAAGTGCTGGATCAACAAGCAGAAATTTGTTGTGGAAGGTTTAAGCAGATTCAAAATAAGATAAGTCGGTAACCAAAAGAGCACATACTGTCATCATGAAAGGAGAGATTGGTCTCCCTTTAATTTATTCTTCAGATAAATGAAAGGCAAGGTGAAGCCAAAACTACTCTGTAAAAGGAAGCATATGCTTGGAAAATGTTTTTGAATGAGCAAATATGGTTACAAAAACTTAACAAATAGTCCAGGCCTATTTAATCCCAATGTAATGATGCAGTGATGCCAGTGTGGCTATTGCTATATCCCACTGGAAGCATAAGAGCACAATCCTAACCATGTCTACTCAAAAGTAAGTCCCATTGTCTTCAATGGGTCTTACTCCCAGGAAAGTGTCTTCAGGATTGCAGCCTAAGTGAACTTTTGTCAACCTTGTCTCAGAGTAAGCCTCAGCAGTATCAGTGGCACCAGTCTGCATTGATCCATGTAGTCGAGTCAGGCTGGGAAATGAATTTGGATACATGATGTGCCACAGATCCTTCTCTCCTCCTGGGCATGATCCACCCACCTCTCACCACATCTTCCCATTCCATCTGCCCATCTTTCCTCTTCCCCTCTGCCAACAGCCACTGGTACATTGTTCTCCTGGCAGTGCACACCAGCAGAACAAGCATTCCTGTGGTGCAGGGCTTTGATAGAATGCGCCAAAAGAGTAAAATTGACTTAAATGTCAACTTATTTTAGTCTTTGTCATTATCACTTGTGTTCATGTCACTTATGCACTCACACAATCATATATGGTCAGCTGCATAAACTAAGAGAGTTTGCCAGGCAGCTGAGCTCAAGCCCAATCCCATTTTGAGCTGAGTCCAAAAATACAGTGAAGCCATAAGGCAATATAGCACTTACCTGAAGAATAACCTTTCCCCTCCTCAGTTAGGGATTCTTGCACAAAATCCACTGACTATATGGTGGAGAACGTGAGCCCTTCAAAGTTAAGGTAACTTTATTTTTTAAAAAATTGGTAGCAGTACCATTAGGCTCTTGGCTTACCAAAAGAGCTGCAACAGTTGCTAACAGCAACTTAATAAACAGATCACAATCTTCTTTCAGGTTTCATTTCTTATTTGTCAACACAACTTTGACAAATAAGGTTCGAGCATTGTATTTAAGAACATTTTGTTCTATAATTTTTCTGTGACAGTGCGCAAATTACAAACTGAACCAGAGAAAGTAGTAATGATACACACCATGCTCCTGCATAGAGTTGAATGATACTTCAGTGAATGAATCCACTGAAATCAAGAGCACAATAACTGTGCTCTTATTTTGCATGGCACAATAACTGTGCTGTGTTGGACCATGGCCACCAACCACATTCACTTTAGCCCCATAGCATTTCAGCCTATAGAATCTGGTGAGCAACAAGCTTCCTCCTGTGCTAGACTCATTTTGTTAAAGGGAATATGTGGAAAGGGTCACAATTCTACCATCCAGCAAAATATAACAAGGATTCCCTCGTTTAAAAATCTAAATTAAAGCAAAATGTGTCTATGATCAGAAAAGTCTGTTTTGCAGAACTTTAATCAGTGTTCATTACTGGGCTTATTGATGGCCTAAACTGAGAAGATGATAGCCTAATCTGAAAACGTTTTCCAAAGTTGGAAAAAAAATATAAAATGAATGATTCATTTTTGTCATAAATTAAGAGGAGGCTCGGAAAGGGGGATTGGATATTGGACTGCTGCTGCCACTTCACCCCTCGTAGGCCAGATTCAATCTGATTTATTGTTTGTGTGTCTGTGTGTGTCTGTGTGTGTGTGTACATGATATGTGTAGCATACACATGTGCATGCAAATCAGCAATGTCAGCAACAATGGTGGCCAAAAGCAGAAACAAATGCAAATAAAGGTAAGAAGTAAAGCATCATAATGAGTGAGAAGAGCTTGGGTAATTTATCCTTCCATAATCATTGGAGTTTATGGAGGATTCTATTGGTTTTCAGACCTTTGCTAAAAATTGTCTCAGGGCTCAGTACTGAGCTATGGACTCAGTCTCAGGACTCAGAACTTTCTCAGAATTTTCACAACCATGAAAACTGGAGCCTTTATACACATAAAATATATATGTCATTGTATGAAAGATACATTTTCTTTAAGTTCTAAGAAATATTTTTGGAGATATCCTGACATGTCTGCTCTTTCTAAAGAAGCAGTGTGAAACTCAAGAGAGCTTGAATTATAAATTTGCTGTCAAGCTATGCTGTCCAAAATCTTGAGGAAGCAGAAGGAAGAGGAGAAAAGTACAGGAATGCTGCCCACAAGCTTGTATAATGGACCCTTTATTTGGTCAGTGCTTCCATAGTTTCCCAGGAGATGAAACTATTCTGCCAACTCAAAACAACACTAGAAGATATTCTATATATGAACATGCACAGGCTCCAGTGCAGAACCCTGGTTGTTTTACTAGTTTGTACATGGGGTTGCAAGAAACAGTGGCTGAGAGTAGCATCCTTTTGTCCGGTGGGCTATGCTGAACCTCTTGCAGGTTTCTCATTAGCATTACATTGACACAAACACAGATTTGTCACCATTTGTTCACATGCAACTCCCTCACCCTCCTCTCCCCTCCCTCTCCTCTCCCTGCAACGGTCAAAACATCAGTTCAGGCTCTATTGAAACAGACAAATGCTTGTCACGGTTGGGATTTTCCTATCTGGGGATTTCACAAAGAACTAAGACAGATGCTTCTCAGGGACGGGTGGGGGGAAGAGAACAGTAGCAGTCTGGCTTCACTTTTTTGCTCCACATTAATCACTGAACTCTCCCTTGTTAGAAATAAACTTGTTCTTCAATGACAGAATTTATACTAGTAGCATTATTGTAGTGTTAAGGATGTCCGGGAGCTACCATTTGGGGCATTTATGCAAGTACGATGAATTAAAAGTGTTGCACTTGCACAATAAGCAAGGCCATCTCCTGCCATTGCCACATTTTTTTCCTTTCTTAATACTGGATGCACATTTTGCATTTTTACTAGCTATATCATTTTTTTAGGATTTCAGTGCAGAGAGTGGGATTTAGAAATGTTACATGTGTAAATAATGGGCATGATCCAGCCTGCATAATGGCATGCAGGAATTTGCACATGGGAGAGAAACCAAAGGGTTGGCAGTGCAGAACTGTATACAGGAGAAGTGTAGGGTAGGGGAGGATTGAGTGGAGTACTGGATCATGTTCAATAAGAAACACTGCCTAAAGTACAAGCAAAAGTTATAGTCACATGCAGATGTTAAAAACTAAACACAAATATAGGCTGATAATCACAAAGCTTACCGCCTAATCCTATCCCCCCCCCAGACCATAATTTACAACAATGTGCTGCATACTTTGGGGAGGTGTATGATCAGTCAGCAAGAGGTAGGTATAAATAACTTTTATTTACATCCTGGTATGCTGCTTGCCTGATCACCAATGTGTCTTCTTAGATCAATATGTCCTAACTCTAAGGGAGGTCCAGGCTATGAAAGGGTGGTTAGGAGCCAGCATATGCAACTATCACCAAGATCACCAAGATCCTCCCTGAACTACACCCTGGCCTGAACATTCCCCCACACTTCACCTGCCCAAATCCTCCTCCAAACCCATGGATGATCCACCCTCACTGCCTCACTACTTACTATGGCACAGACAGGTATTTAGGTTTGATGAGGCCCTAAGCTACTGAAGGTAATGGGGCCCTTTATGTGTCCAGCTGTCCTTTGTCAACAACAAATTGTTGCTGTTTTTTGTGTTGAATGTATGCTATATGGTAATTTATGAACCTAATTTATGAACCTACACAACACAAAACACTGTTGCTGTATGTAGGTTTTATCTTATTTGTTTTTTATCTTATATTTTGGAAATGTACATCCAGGTTTTTTCCTTTAAATTTTTTGTGGGGGCCCAGGAGAGTGGGGCCCTAAGCTATAACTTGTTTAGCTTATACGTAAACCTAGCACTGGGCACAGGCAGGGAAAAGCACTACATGCCATGTGGGTGAAGCTGGTGTGGAAAGGCAGAGCAGTGCATTCTGCATGCATTGGGGGTGGGATGGGACTCGTCTCACTTGCCTGCTAGGGATCCTTGGAAAAGCCCTGTTGATTTCAATGTGTATATTGGAAATTCTACCTAAAAATGTGGTTACCCACCTAGCAAGAAAGCCTATCCACTGTTAAGGTTTTGCCTGTCTCAGTGATGGGACAATAAGAAAACTCCTCATATACACTAACCACCAAATCACCTCTGATTAAAAATACAGAGGTGTCCTGCCATGCAGAACTTCCCTGAGACTGTTGGGTATAAGAGTACCACTGACTACAATTGTATGTTCATCAGTTGTGACTAGGCAAGGACCATACCATCTTCACTGCTTTTAGACTGTGCTTGACTACTATACTAAGTGAGGATCACCAAAATCTCAGTTGTGAGATACCTTATCAGAGGGGGAAAAGGAAGATGCCATAAAAAGAAGAGCTGAGTGCATGACTAACACTTGCCTGTACACCTCCTCTGTAACATCACTTCATGTTAATTGTCATTGCACACACAGGGTGCAAGCCTAAGCTAAGCCGGCACAACTCATTGGTTTTCCCATTCCTGAGATAATGTATGGAGGCAAGCGCAAGTCTGTGCACTGGCCTAACCCTCCTCCAAGAGTAGCTCAGAAGTGCCTTACAGCACTTCTGTGACACCCCCAGGAAATGAGCCAGTCAGCCCAGGACTTATGCTGGGGCTTAGGTCAGCCTAACTGGGGATTAGGATTACACCCTTAGTCCTCCCCCTTTACGGTAGGCAGCAAAGGCTTGTACCACAATTTCCAGTCCTCCATACTTTGAGGGGGTGTCATGTGCTTATGCATAACCCAGGTTGGTTTGAGAGTGACTGCTGCCACTCTAAAGAGGAGGAGATTCCTGGGGCTATTTTCAGTGTGTTTGCAGACATTTTTATTCATTAGTAAGCTCTACTTAATTCAATGGTGTTTACCCCCTAGGCCTTGCAGCGTAATTTGCTTCTTTGCTGGCCCACAATTGCTCTCATGAGGGGTGAAGCCTCTTTTGGCAGCACCTGCCGCATCAGCCTCCCTCAGCCAGCTGCAACAGCCCCACCGCTCCTTCATGAGGCAGCTTCCAGTTTGGGACCATTTTCTCCCACCCAGCTGGTGTTGCCGGCCACCGTCTCATGCGACAGCTGTTCTTCTAGTCTTTGGGGGCTTATGTGGGGCATTTTGTGAGACTGGAAATGAGCCAGGGCTAAACTTGACACTCCCTTCTATGAACAATTGTATTTGGCCTGCCAATTCTCATGGCAATTGGAACAAACTTTCTTTTGGGGAGGGGGGGCTGCCTGTCCAAAAGATAGAGGCACAGCTCAGCATTTCCAAGCTACCAATTATTTCATTGTCCTGGTGGGAAAAAGAGCGTCCTAGAAAATGAACACACTTCACAATTGCTGCCACTACTTTCTATTTTTAAATACAGTTTTAAATTTTTATTATATTCATATTTTATTTGGCTTTTAGTCGGTACAAAGGAGAATATCCGCAAGCTTAACCAAATATGGCTGCAATCCTAAACACATTTTCTTGGGAGTAAGACCCACTGAACTTTTTACTTTTGAGTATACGTGGTTAGGATTGTGCTCTATGTGATTTATAAATATGTGTCAAATGTGTAATACTGTACTTCAAGCCCCCTCCCATTTTTATTCCCTTGAGCCCTCACAGTGCTCCATTGAGTGGCCTTTTCAGTATAAGCCACAGACATGTTTGGGCCGATCTTGAACTTTTAAAAGAAATGTGGTTAATTTGATGTTAAATGTAACATCTCAAGCCCACAAAGGAAAGTTATCCTGGTACAACTATGATATTTAAAACAACAGGTTGTCCTTGACCCAGCCAGCCTACACAGTAAGATGTTTTTCACACATCCCACCTGGTGACTGTCATAATGTGGAACCTTTATCTATGTGACTCCTCATCCGTTCCATCAGCTTTCCACCCGTGACAATGCAGGGTTATATTTTCTTTCTTAAAGAAGGGGGGAAAATCAACACTGCAGCTGCCCTAAAAGGAAAGGGGAAGTCAAAGCAGCCTCACTGCATGTGACGAAGCACTTGCTTCTGCATTCAAGCCATGATGCTCCTTCCTGTCTCTGTTATGTGTGAATTTCCACCTGCCTCCTTCCACCACCAACACCAGTTCTCATTTTGAATGCAGCGCACGCTGAGCTAAGTGCGCCGGCTCTCTCCAACACAACAGTCGTGCCAAGCGTCATGCTGGTTCTCTTTTTCTCTGCAGTTCCCTCGAGGTGAAAGAAGTCTTGCTGGATACTATATTCTGGTAAGCCTGTCAGATGAGCATATGTTGACATATGACATATGTATGTGGCTCACTTTTTTGTGTTGGTTACAATGTTTGAATTTGCTCACTGTTTATTGCTATGGATATACTATTTCAATTTGGCTTCGTATTTCACAGCATGCCATCCATAGAGGTTTGAATTAACTGGATTTCATCGCTAATGTCTGTATGTGTGCACTGATGGCTTTATAGTTCATCACAGAGAGAATTCTTGGATGTAGGTCCATCTCTCAAACTAGAGACAGACAATAGATTCCAAAGTTGTGGAAGGTCATTTAAAAGAAGGATTGCTGTTTGCAGTGTGTACACTCAGCCAACTTTCCAAAACAGTTTGAGCAGACGTGACAGTGAAACAAAACAAACGCGTGCATTCGCCATGGGACGAAAAGCCTCTCACAACTTTCTTTCAACTCCCTTAAAAAGCATTGTCTGTAGCCAGCTTGGATTTGCTGCAGGGAGACGCAGCATAGCTGAACACTTTGCGGGATGTTGCTGATATCTGCCTTTTGGTTCTAAACAGGCAAAGTCAAGAAACTGACAGAACAAAACTCATCAAAGTTCCATCACTCAAATTCCTGATGAAGGTGCTCAGCAGCTGCAATGCAGTAAGATACTTTTTAAAAAATTCCTTTACTAAAGATACTTCTGTCTTGAACATTGTTACTTTGTAACATAAATATCTGAAGAAGGTTCTTTTTTTATTTTGCAGCCCAAAACTTTAAATGCAAGTGACATGGAGGGTATGATTACATTCCCAACAGAGGTAAACTGACTCCTGATTCTATGTTTTCTGATTCTGTTATACATGATCAGTTCTGCCTTTGTAATCTCACAGTCAGTACAGACTTTGATGGGCTCAACAGATGGAAAAATGTGATTGTTGCGGTTTTAACACTCTTAAAGTGTTAAAAGTCCACATTTTCGTCTGGATCTTGTACCTCAGTTAAATTTGTAACTTATATATCTAAGTTCCAACTGATACATTTAAGTGCCAATTCAAGATAGAAAAGCACTTTCACCTGAACCCACTGCATGGCTTCAATGAACAGCCAATTTAAAAGAGACATTTCTGAATGGGTTGCTTGATATCGGGCGCAATCCAGAGTAACTACAGGAAGTCCATGCTCCGGAGTAAGAACAGTTTACTCTTGATTGCAATATGAATTTCCCATAGGTTTTCACTAGGTGGTGCAGTAACTACGGTTGCATGCAATGTCTCTTATGTTCTCCTGTAGTTACTCTGGATTGTAGAGATAGTCAGCAATCCCAAAGACACTTTCCAACATAATGGGGGTTACTTTTCAGTAGACATAGTTAGGATTGTGCTAGTGGTATGCTGATGTGGAAGTAGGTTCTAGTGAAATGAATGAGAACTGCAGTAATGTCAGTATGTTTTGTGTTATTCTGTGAGGCTATATTTTTACAATGCTAATACTAAATGTCCAGACACATTTATTTCAAAGTCCCATTCATTTTAATGTGTCTGTTTTCAATGAAGTACAGCTAGGAATCAAATCAAAGCTTTATTTGGACCTATGGGTCGGTTCCAAATAGCTATCTAAATGCACAGATTGAACTTGTAGTATCCTGTGGAAACTGGAACCTTTTTTATGTAAATAGATCTCATTCACTCACAGTGCAATCCTAACTTGCAGTGAAACCGATAGGCTTTCCTAGCCTGTGTTATATCCAGCACAAGTTTAGGGATTGCTGCTAAGCTACTGTAGAGAAGGGGAGGCTTATTCCCCTGGATACAGCTACAGCTACCCCATAGGCAGGGTGACCAAATGACCAGAAATTTCTCTTTTTTAGCCTATTGTCCTCTTTTTTTAGCCTACTGTCCGGGTGTCCTCCGGGCTTCATTGTCCTCCATTTTGGCTTCATTTTGGAACTTTGCACTGGTGTGC
Organism: Cryptoblepharus egeriae; assembly: GCA_030015325.1. Lineage (NCBI taxonomy): Eukaryota > Metazoa > Chordata > Lepidosauria > Squamata > Scincidae > Cryptoblepharus > Cryptoblepharus egeriae. The sequence goes on along the minus strand of JAREYC010000001.1, from coordinate 187,520,225 downwards.
AGTGCCCCATCATGTTAAATGTTGTTGGATTCATATTGAAGAGCAGGATCCAATGCAAAAATCGGATTTGAAATATCTCTTTCCTATCAAAAGTTATGGCCAACAAACTAAAAATAAAAAATATTAATTGAGCTCTATGGAAAAGTGAAAGTGCACAATATTGTGGCTTTACTCATGAGTAGGCAGATGTGCTATTGTCCACCAGAAGGGCCAAGCTGAGAGGAATCTAAGACCTTGTCCTCCTTTTGAGGTTTCGGCATCTGGTCATGCTGTCCATAGGTCTAATCAGACTTAAGCCACCTCTTAAGGTGGTAGTGGCATTCAGGATTGCACCCTGCACGCTAACTTGCAGACTTCTGTTGAACTCCACTCTGTTTCAAATAATATGGACCACCTGAAAAAGTGGGATGTAAATCCTTAAAAAACTACTATTTCCACAGCGATACAATGTTCCATAGAAATAAAAAACAACGATTTCAACAAAGGTATGTACTATATGCATAGGTTGTAAGCATAGTTTTTACGCAAATTCATTCAATTGCCAGACCTCTAGTTGCCAGAATTTAATATCCTTCTCATGCAGAAATTACAGGAATTTCATGTTTTGTTAAAGGTACCTTTTCCCTTACTTTTTGGAGTGCAGAGACACTTCACAAACTTATACAGCCACACATTGAGTGGATACACTGACTAAATACATCTTTAAGTGTTTTTTAATTAATTATTTTTTATTCCAGGATGACATCAAGAAATGCCAATTGTTGATGCCATGTGATGGAGAAGATGGCCTTTGTCACCTGATAGGTGTGTTTTAAAGATGAAACTATAAACTTTAAAAAGCAGGAAATACCAGGAATTTTGCCAAACCAAAGCTGGCCTCCCTAACCCATTACTGTCCCATCCCAAATTACTGTCCAGCCCACAGGTACAGCCATAGGTTTTCACACGTTATCCCTGTGGTGTATATCCACTGCTGGGGAGAAATGGCTTAGCATGATTATACATAGATGCATGATTATACAAAGTGTGTTTTGCAACTGTCTTGGAGAAAGTTTTGGAAAACTTGGATAGCTCAGCAGTAGTGCTTATATTAGCTCTCCCTTATTTAGTGGAGTATTTTTTAAAAAGCATTATCCAACAACAGAACTAACAATGCAGGTCTATGCAAGTTTACTCAAAAGTAAGCCCACTGATTTAAATGTGACTTACTCTCAGGTAAGTGTGCATAGGATTGTCACCTAAGAGGATTTTATATACTGCTCCCCATAATGCTTCCCACATGTAATAAGAACTATTCTTGAATGTTTCACTAATCAATTAATTTTGGATTGGCAGAAACCAGGGAATACATTTACATGCTAGATTATTCCATCCTCACTTTCCTAAAGACACTTTTCTGCAATCCTAAAGACACTTTCCATTGTGTTATTGAACACAAGGGGGCTTACTTTTGAGTAGATATGGTTAGGATTGTGCTCAATATCATGCAACCTCATATTGGCAGTACTTATTAGTTATACACATTTTCTTTTGTAACAGACAGCAATAAGAAAAGAAGGAAAGTAATATCTTGGCCATTTACACTGAGACGATCCACCACTGGTTCAGAAACCCTGGGACACCTAGAGTCTGATCTGAAACCCTCTTTGTTTGATCAGCCATTGTCAATTGTCTGCAATGAGGACGATATGCTCCCCAAACCAATTCAGGTAAGCAAGCAATTATTTGGTACTGATGGTGCGCTCTGCTTCTGCTAAGCTATGACCATGAAACTATGTAGCCATATGGGAAGTTTCTACCAGAAAGGGCCTTATTTCTTATTGCTTGTAAGGAATTTAATGAAAGTTATCCATATTCTCCAACAAAATGAATCTAATTCTGTGTTAACCCTCTGAAGGCCTATTTTGCCTCCTTAGTTCTCACCAGACATAGTTCATATAATTCAAAATATTTCCTCCACAACAAGAGTTTCTACATTAAGCCACAGCACCCAACACCTCCAGAGGGAACATGGGCAGGTAGACCCTGCAAACTTGATTTGCAGTTTACTGAAACCACAGGGAAGGGATCCATGGATACAGGATCCCCCTCTTCACATGCATAGGACAGGGCTCTGTATATATTACTGTGAAAAATAGATTTATAGGTGGAACCTGTTTATTTGTGAAATTTTCATTCACAGATCTGGTTTAATGCAGGTTTCCCCAGACCCTGACTGAGCCAGACCTGTGCTGTGCTGCATCCTGTGCTGCACTCAGTCCCCACTGGGAGGGCTTTTGGAAACAGCCAGTGAACATATATCAGCTGCTTCTGCAAATGGCCCCTTGTGGTGAAAAAATACACCATTTTTGGTTTCTGGAGGGAAACCAGAAGTGACCTTTTTTGCCTTTTGAGGCATTCTGAGGTCCCAGCTGTACTATATGACTGTTCCTTAACAAAATGGTAAATAAATTTGCATTTATTCTCTTTTTTTCTATTCTCTTTTTTCCTATCTACTGCATGCAGGACATCCTTACAATTTTGTACCTAAAAGGACCTTTCACTGAAGGAATATTCCGGAAAGCTGCCAATGAAAAAGCACGCAAGGAGCTGAAAGAAGAATTAAACTCTGGAGGAAAAGTTGTCTTTGAAAATGAACCTGTGCACCTACTAGCAGTTGTTTTCAAGGTAACATTGTCTTGTTGCCAAGTACTGGGAAGGGGGGGGGGGCGGGAAATGTGCTTACATAGCAAATGTAGCAAAATATATCTAAATAATGTTTTCTTACAGGATTTCCTTCGCAACATACCCCATAAACTGCTCTTGTCTGAACTTTATGATGAATGGATGACAGCACTGGAGAAGTTGACTCATCATGAAAGAATTGAAGCAATGAAAGAGTAAACTATTTTCTTATCTGTTTCTTATTGTTGTTATGGGATTTATAACATACTGAGACACTGATCATACTACGGTATATCTCATCACAGAACAATTCCATTTATTTAAGTGGAAATTACTTCTGTGTTTATGATCACAGCCTTACCGCATCTCCTGCAATATTTTCTGAAAACAACATGGTTTTAGAGCAAAACATTTCTCTAGTAACAATATGTACTGACATTACATCCTAACCCTAAGCACATTTATTTCTAATTCCCATTGATTTCAACTGAATTTTCTTCCTAGTAAGTGTGCTTAGGATTATACCCTGAGGCAGAAATCTTGTATACTCAATGAGAACTTATTTATGAGTGGACATGATTAATTATTTATGAGTGGACATGATCTTATTTATGAGTGGACATGATTAAGGGAGGACTAAATTAAGAGGCGTTTATAATTATCAGTATCCCAGACATATAAGCAATAGCTTCCTTGCAGCAATTTCTCTTCACTTTTTCACTTTTTGTGAAACAGTTTTGCAATGGGATGAATGACAAAGAGGAATTATATTTCTATTGCCAAAGTAATACGGGGGGAAGAGAGTGTTGAACTGGCTGCCTAAGCTACAGCAACACACTTCCCTCTTTTCAAAATAAGAGCAGTTAGTGATTTTATTTTCTCTTCACTCGTAACATTACTTAGCCAAATCTGATTACAATAAAACTTTGGATTGAGAGTGTTTTGCAAGACAAGCAAACATTCGCAATAATCTTTAACTTGATATACAAGTGATGTCTTGATAAACAAGCGAAAAATAGTCCCGGCTGGGATATGGCCGGCTTCCTATAGCACCATGCCCAGTCTTTCCTTAGAGACCAGCCTAAGCATGTCTATTCTTAAGTAAGCCTTGTTATAATCAATGGGGCTCATGCCTATGGAAAGGGGGCAAAGGAAAGGAGCCTGAGAGATCTAGCCTTGCATGTCAACTCTAAAGTAAGCCAGTGGTGGGATTCAAATAAATTAACAGCAGGTTCTATGTTCTAATAGCCTAAATTAACAACAGGTTCTATGTCCCATTAGTAACTGGTTTTCAGAACCAGGCACTCATTAGCAAAGGGTTCTATAGAACCTGTGAGAACCCTTGAAGCCCACCACTGAAAGCCCTATTAAAATCAGCAGACCTCATTCATATGTAAGGCACAGACTGTAACTGGAGAGACGCACATACAGATTAATTTGTTTTATTTTTCTTTATATCTTGTATTTTCTTTATTATTTTGTATAATAATACAGTATAGTAATCATTTTTATATGATTTTTTGGGGTTGTGGAATGAATTGTTTGCATTTCATTTATTTCTTATGGGAAAATTTCCTTTGATATTCAAACATTTTGGATTACAAGCATGCGTCTGGAACAAATTATGCTTGTAAACCAAGGTACCACTGTAATTACTTAGCCTCATGATGCCATCGTATTTATTATTGGCTAAGGCAATACAGTGAAAAAGCCCAGTGAAGGCAGAGAAATTGTGTTCAAGCATCAAATGTTGAGAAACAATACCTGAAAGCTGGTGCAAAAAATAGCACTTAGAGCACAATCCTAACCATGTCTACTCAAAGGTAAGCCCTATTGTGTTCAATGGGTCTTACTCCCAAGAAAGTGTCTTTAGGATTGCAGCCATAGTCAGCCACATCTAGCAGGGCAACCTGCAGGGACACCTTTACCTTATTTTCTAGAAAGTCCCACTGAATTCATTTAGACTTAGGGCCTAGTCCTCTCCAACTTTCGAGTACCGACACAACCACAATAGAGGCCCAAGGTAAGGGAACAAATGTTCCCTTATCCTGAAGAGGCCTCCATGATTCCCACCACAGGATGTAGCACACATAAACTGGTATGGCTACATCAGCACTGGAAAGTTGCATCATTTTGTTCCCTCATTTTGAGGGGATACAGTTAAAATCAGGCTTCAGTATTTAAAGTGTAAGTGTTAAAGCTTTCAGTATTTAAGGTGTAAGTATTGTCAGGTTTCAGTATTGCAGTGTCATTTAGTTCATTAGATCATTGCAGTGTCATTAGTTCATTAGATCTGCATTGTTTTGGTGGTATTACACAGAAAAGTACATCTAAAAATTAAACACTTTAAAGTCCAATTGAAAGCAATAATGTATAGGATTAAAACAGGCTTGATGTGGCTGAATTGTGCCATGATTTTTCAATTAATGGGAATAGCCAACCATCGATAAGAGCTCATAATAGGGGGTTTATATGGAATATCTGTAGAGAATATTGGAAACATGTACATGCCACGGGTCATTAACCTTAAGTATTTCAAATTATATGGGTCATTTTTTTCCTTTATTTTAAAACAAACAGTATTAAACTACTTGGGACTTGATTAGAACTCAGAAGTTTGGTGGTTTGCTGTTTTCAATTCAGACATACTCAGCTGCTATCTGGGGACTTTTGAATGGGAATTTTGTACAACTCAAAATAAACGTGTATATTTTAGAGGAAATTCCACTTGTACTGTGAAACTATGAAACAGTAGAAAAAAATGAAGAAAAGCAGAAGTTTCTGAAGATGACGTTTCTTTTTTCTTTCATTTGTTTGATTTTTTAGGGTTGCAGGCAAACTGCCAAGGCCAAACCTCCTTTTGCTCAAACATTTGCTCTGTGTGCTTCACCACATCAGCCAGAGCTCAAAAGTCAACAGAATGGATGCCAGCAATCTTGCAATCTGTATTGGACCAAACATACTGACTGCAGATCATGATCAAAGCCTGCCACTTGAAGTCCAGAAAGAGCTGACTGATAAGGTTAGCTTGATGTTTCTGTCTTCAATTTTGACTTTTTTTTCTCACCTTTTAATGCATTTTCCAAAAACTAAGATGCTGTTTTGACAGAACTGTCAGTTGACCCTTATAAGTCAACTTTCAAATTATTTATTGTGACATAGTCTTACTGGGATCTGAGAGACTGACCTGAAAAGAGAATTAATGTACAACTCAGTTGGGCAGGAAGACACCTAACTTGGATTTTCTTCTCCTTTAATCCTTAGCTGGCAATTGGGGAGAGGGATTTTAGTAGTTGGATTTTAGTTGCATTTACATATTAAAATAAAAAACAGTTTGTGAATCATGATAACCTCAGTTATATAAGAGCAGAACCCTATCACTAAACAGTCTTCCATATGGTGCGTTTTTGCCCATTTTTAAATACAAGAAGTAATTCTTGTAGTTCTATGATGCTTTACCCTTTTAAAGGGCTGCAGCGGCTCAATGGTTGCTGTGCTTGTCAACCTGAAGATCAGCAGGTGGGTAGTTCAGAATCTGTGTACTAAAAGATAAAGTGTTATTTGCCCAGCTCCTACCAACCATGTTCAAAAGCATGTAAATGCAAGTAGCTAAATAAATACCAGTAAATACCACTTCAGTATACCACTTGGCTTTTAGTCATATACAACTTGGCTTTTACCACATGACATATGTGAGATGTCTTCAGACAACACTGGCTCTTGTTAATGGAAATTATCATCACTCCCTAGAATTGGTCAAGACTAGCAGGGCAACCTGCAGGGGACACTTTTATCTCCCTGTTAATACATACCTCCTCTTAAGCCGTACTGGGAATAAACCACCTTTCCCACAGCTAAGCAGCACTGGAAGCACAGAGATAGCAACAGTCCTTGTAGAGATCTACAAGGGAGATCTTTCAGGGAGCAAGCAAATACAAGGTCAAGGTAACAGTCTAAAGTCCAGATACACAGAGAGGTATAGTCCAAGTCAAAAATCACCAAGCAAACCAACCCATACCAACTCGCAGAATCTGCCTTCATATACCTAAATTTACACCATCATTAAAAGGCTTGAGATAAAAAAATATTTACTGGCAATTGTAAAGCATAGCTGCAAAGCAGGTGCAAAATTTAATTTTACTGTTAAACAATATGACAATAATATTATGACAATGGATTCATGTTATGATTTTTATCTGATTGCACTTAGTTATATAACAATGGATTTATGTTACATTTTTATTACAATAGAGTAAACTGATAAACTGACATACTTATAATCAAAATATTGTATTTACTCAAATCTAATGCACCATCAAATCTAATATGCACCCCAATTTTGGAGACTAAATCCAGCTGAAAAGGGTGAGCATTAGATTTGAGTAAATATGGTATAGCAAGATCCTTCAATCACAGTGGAGTTGCTTCAGCATTTTAGCATACTGTTTCAGCTTTTACAAGTGATTCTGATATCTCATCAGGCCTATGGCTTGGTCATTTGCTTAATCAGCTGCTTTCCCAGATTTATAGGAAACAAATCATTTCTGCCCTTGCAGAAACTCAGCTGACCCACAAACTGACCACAGGTTCTGTGATCCTGACACATCCAACCATGTTTTTGACAACATAACACATAATGCTGCCATATTGCAAGACAGACAAGCAGAGTGTTTGGCACTCACACAACCAATTCAAGTAGCAGAACTGAAATGGTGACATGGATTTATCAGTATTTCATCCTGAAGCAATCTGCTATATGAACAATCCTTCAAACAAAACAGATGGGGGGAAAAGTCTGGAACATATTTTATTTTGACTGCAGGGCAACACAGAATTTACTAAGAAGTGCTTCAGCTACTTCCTCCTATCTGTGCAAAACTATCGCTCATACATCCTGTGGGTTTCATCTGAAGAAACTCTTGATATGAAGTTCTGTACCAATAATAGTATTAGATATGCAATAGCCTGAGACAAGTGACAATAACGACAAATTCCCTTTTTGATGTGCACAGGTGAAGACACTGATGGAATTCCTCATTGATAATTGTTCTGATGTATTTGGGGAAGAAATCTCTTCATTGTTCAGTATCTCTACAGATGAAAACCAATCAGGTATCAGAGCATACTATATACTGACAACTGACATGTTCAGTTCGGTGTTTGATTAATCTTGGTTTTTAAGAATTGTGTTTCTTTTAATATGCTAGGATTTCCTTGAAATATAAACCAAAAGTTTGATGCAATCATACACTGAGTATTTATTTTGACATGCTAAGGAAGTGACAAGCAATAACTGGAAAACCACAGTGTTGGATAACTTCCAAATGCTCAACAATATTACACATAGGCTTAATTTTCATAGGTGCAATTCTAAGCCTGTCTACTCAGAAGTAAGTCCTATTATATTCAAAGGAACTTACTCCCAGGAAGGAACGTTTAGGATTGCACTGATAGGCTCAGATATGGGTCGATGATGCCAATTTATAGCTTGCAACAGTTCTCAAAAAGATGGAGAGGCTGGAGAGTTGAGTATTAGACTTTAGAAATCTTCAACTGGGATTCAGTGTTAATTGGTGCCTTTTACTGTCCAAGAATATGAAAACAAGAGAACCATGGATAAGTGTGAAATGCCATCAGATAAAGCCCAATATTAAGCTGCCAAATTTTATCTTGGAAGAGCTGATTCAAGAACATATAGATTTTTTTCTAGAAATCCCAGATGTAAAATGTGTGGCTTCAGGGTGAAATACCTAAAGTTTTAAGAAAATCAAACATTTTTACATGTTTCTAATCCATGGGAGGGCGGAGGACGAAATTAGCAGTCTTGAGGGAAAAACATGTATTTTGAGGAAAAGCAATCATATAATTAAAAGGGAGACTAAATTCCTCATTTTTATAGAAAATGCAAAGGTCTTATTATAAATACTCTGCAAATATTCGAGGGGAGAAGCATTTGAATATTTAGAATGAAATAAATTTAGAGTTTCACATTTCACATAAATATACCAAATTTTGGCTGCAATCCTAAAGACACTTTCCTAAGAGGAAGACCCACTGAACACAATGGGGCTTACTTCTGAGTAGATATGGTTAGGATTATACTCTGTCTCTTCAACTTCTCTCGAAGACAGTTATGTATTTATCCCCCCCCTCTCTCTCTCATTCACACTGTTACTTTTTTTAAAGTGGCTCGTTTGGAAAGGTAAAATGAACCTCTACCAAGCAAAAAGGTAATATTGTCTATCTCTCCCACAGAAATTCTCTCTGCCAGTCAGCAACATGATCGTGCCTATGACAGTGCAGACTTCGAGGGAGAATGCAATTCCAGTGATCTCCAGCCAAACCATTTACCACTAAGTGAGGGGACAACCACCAGGCCAGGCAGCACAGAACTCCACCCCAACTGGCCACAAGGCCAGGCCTCCTCTGTTTCTTCACTCACTCATTTTAAAAAGACCCTCAGCAAACTGGATAGGAGGTTCTCTGAACCAGACATGTTCTCTCAGGGCTGCCAGGAAGACAGTATGAGAAGCCAAAAGCTAACAAAGAGTGAGGAGAGTTTTGCTCAGCAGAAAGAACTGGGAGGAAAAGACCAAAGGCTGAGAAAACAAATAGTAGCAGATGTCCATCTTGCAGGACTATATAAGAATAAAAAGCCACCAAATCTATTTTTAAAAAATAGCCTGCAATCAGAGCGGTCAAGCAGTTCTTTGCCCAGAACAGATTCTGGAAGTTCACTAGACAGTTCCTCCTCCATCTCTGACAGTTCTGTCTTCACAAATTCACCACTAGCATCCCCTTCTGCCTTCAAGAAAAATACTTTAACTCAGTTCTTCTCCACCAACCCTTCTGATGGTGGAAGTGACATATCCAGCCAAGGGCTCAAAATAAATTATGTGGTAACCCGTAAGAAGGTGCTAACGAAGTCACAAAGCATCAGTGCTTTTCAAAGGGACAGTTTCAAAAAGAATCCTAAGAAAGAACGACATCTTTCATGTCGAATTGCTCAGGGTACTTATGTTAACACCTACAATCCAGCACCTATAGCATGTCAACAGAGGTCTCGGGTCATGTCGGCAGATGAGGTGTTTCAACTAGTGGATCAGAGAAATCCTGGGAAACCTCCATCTTATGCAGAGGCTACCCAAAACTGCTCAGCTAATAGACTTCCTTCATATGGTAGCTTAACAGTGCAAAGTATGAGAGCCTCAGCATGGCATCCAGGCTCTGCTACAGCATCGAAGCCTCAGCAGTCCAGGCTCAATAGAGAGGTTATGAACAAAGTATACAAGGACCTTTCTAATGATGGGCTTTCTACAATCAGTGATTCAAAGGACAAAAGGCCAGCTGTTGACTTAGTTATTGGAATACACACCCGGGCTAATTTGCCTTTGACCCCTCAAGTCTACCGTCTCAGGACCATGTCTGGATCTTATCAAAAGAACAAACAAGAGTATCTGATGCGAAGGTGCAGTCAACCAGCCTTTGACCACATACAGTGTGCAAAGGAATCCTATGTTTAAATTGCCTGCTTCCTTTCAACATAATGCCTGCTCTATGGAGGGCCTTTTGCCAAATGTTCCAGCATTCAGATCATTTTGCCAACTTTTTCTAAAAAGATTTTGGCTGCAGTCTTAAACATACTTTCCTGGGAGTAAGACCAATTGAACACATGTCTTTTTAGTAGACATGGTTAGGATTTTGCTCTGTTTTCATTAGTGTCATATAAGGAATGTATACAGTGTTACTACAAATATATAGATTGTATATATAATGTCAGATATATATGTGGTTATAAATGTTTGTGAATGCTTAAATTGCACTTGTATAGCTAAACAGGTATCAGATATCTTGGATCAGTCCCACAACATGTGATATTTAGATACCCCCCCCCCCCCCAAAGTTGCTTCTTAAAAATATGCAGACAGGAATTCAATAACCACAAAATTAGAGAAACTAAAGATACATGCAGGAAATCCTATGAAGACCCATAATATTTCCCAAATACCATCCCAAGTTCTGGTTGTATTGATTTATCTGGTTTATGGTTACTGAAGTGATACAGTTTCCCCCGCCACTTCCTTTTTGAAGGAAGGGATGCTATTCTAAAATAAATCTCAACCTTACAAAATTGCTCCAGCCAGAAAACATATAATCAATATATTTCTTGATAGTATGCCTTAAAGACATTTCTATCATCTTTGTGTAACAAACATCTATTTAAAAATCTGAATGCTATTCCTTTTATAGCCAAAAGTGGACCATAAATTCCAGAAATTTATGGAGGTAAATATCCTGATTTTTCTTTATATCCCTGGTAATTGATAACCAAGTGTGTACTGCCTCTAAATATCATCGTCCTCATCATTAGTTAGGCATTTATAACAATCAGGTACCATGTGAAACATGTCCCAATCAAAGGTTGAACATTTTAAATACTATCCCCCCAATTTCCCTGTCCAATGCATTGGCAAGATTTTTGCATTTATGCATTTATACAATAACCCAGCAAATAATAATTCAGCATTCAAAGCATTTGATCCCTTAGAGACAACTTATATATGTTAGATTGGCAATTAAGCAGGCTTCCGTCAGTCTTGAAAGACTATGGTATCGTGCTGGGCGCTGCATATGCTGCATGCGAAGCATGAAAACCTAGGTTAGATTGTTATGGAGGATAGGCTGTTACCCAAACAGCAAATCCCCCCTCTCCACGCCACTGAATTAGTCCAATGGAAAGGCAGAGCCAATACGATTGGATCCAGCTGGCGTTGCAGAGCTGGGCTAAGGACAGGAGCTCACCCTGTCTTGTGGGGCTGACGCAGGTCTTGAACCCTGGCCTGCTGGTTAACAGGCACAGCTCCTTAACCGCATGCACCACCCACAGCCCATTATTGGCAATTAAATGTTCCAACTATTGTGTGAAATGGTCATAATCTAGCTCTAATTATGCTTAATTACTGACACACTAGAATGGGGATGTACATTCTCAACAAAATATTCATTAAACCAGTTGTGTAGGGGTTAGGTGCACAATATAGTACAGATGCTGATGTTTGCCTGCTTCTGTATACATTGTGTGCATGGAGCTGACTGTGCATGTCTCTCTTGGGCTCCATTAAATAAAATATGTATTGACATAACATGAGATTATTCCTAACTGAAGAGCATACAGTCCAGCAGAAAGTTGTTGTTGCCACCATAAAAAGGCAGGGATTGCATGCAACATCAAACCTTTGTAAAAAAAAATGCTATTATGGATGCAATTGTCCACAAGTCTTATTTATCACAGAACTATACAAAAGGGAATTTGGAAATGTCAAGAGTGTTGTTCTGACTTGTAATAAGACTATTCAACATACAATGCATATTACCAGTGGTGGGATTCAAATAAATTAACAACAGGTTCTATGTCCTAATAACCTAAATTAACAACAGGTTCTATGTCCCATTAGTAACTGGTTCTCAGAACCAGGTGCTCATTAGCAAAGGGTCCTATAGAACATGTGAGAACCCCCTGATGCCCACCACTGCTACCAGTATATAAACCTTTTCAACAGCACTGGTTTTTCATTTATGATTTTTTCACAGTGATCTTGCAGCTAAATTGGTCTTGTAGATAAAGCTATGTGAACATGGAATTTTCTGTATTTCAAATGTAATTCCACCAGAATAAAGCATTTTCCCTTCTGAAAAAAACTTATTAAAGCCATCCTTTCTATGCATATATTCAGTCAGTGATGCATGGAATTTACAAATTTGTGTTTGTCTGCACCACCTCATTCTGTGATGTTGGTATCCATAGAATCTGGGCTAGTCAGTGCTGGGGTTAAACAAGACCTATCAGTACATACAGCAGATTGGTGGGAGATACTTGCCTCAACCCACCTGCGCATTTCCACCATTTTTCTCCTCCTCCCCTCCTCCCCCTCTCTGAATTCAAAAAGAAAGATGGGAATACAAAAGTGCTATGCTGGAGCATCTCTGATGTTCTGGGTCACTTGTTCCTCTCCATTCCCCTCTTCCTTTTCAGATATAGGGATCAGGAGGAGGAGATGAGGTTGCCACACTGATAAAAGGGTGTGGATAACTTGACATGAGAACATTTATTAAGCTGCCACATGCACTGTGAGATCTAAAATTGGCCTTGGGTCAGTTCTGTCTCCAGAAAGCTACTTACACAGATAACCATAAAAGAGCCATGTTTTTAGGCAATCTCACCATTAAATTGTATACGAAGGATTGTCTTTGTGGAAGTGTGGGATGGGGAGAAGGGGAGAGCTTCAAGCTGTATTAGGGTGCCATAAGATGCCTTATGAAGACACACATAGAAAACCATAAGAAAACACACATAGTTGTTTTCTACTTTTAACAGGACTTCTCCTCTGGAAGTCTCAATTAACCTCAAACAAAACGAAGTATTACTACAGGAAGCTAAAAACCAAGCTTGTCTATTTTCTCTGAATTCAGTTGTCACCTTCGGCACTTGTCCCTCACAGGACGCCCGCAGGGAGGGATACATTTTTCAGCTAAGTTTCTGAAAGCAACAGTGTAAAGAGACGTTGCTTCTCCTCAGTGATTCAGCTTCCCTTTTCTCACACAAGCTTTCAGTTTCATGAGTCCATGGATTTCTTCTCTGCACAGATTGCTTGGCTATATGTCCTGACCGTAGCAGCCCTCTAGGATACTGACTCATAAGTTCCAATCTCATGGCTGATCTCAGCACTGTCCTTTATGCTTTGCTGTGGTTGAAAGACTAAAAGTGATGGTTGCTATGGTGTGTGTTTTGATTCCTATCTCCCAAACAGTCTTCAGTACAATCCGTTCTAGATCATCCTATTCTTTCTCAGAAAAAGACAGCTACATACTAAACCAGTGTCTCTCCGATAGGGTTGCCATATGTCCAAGAAGGACTGTCCTGGTTTTCAAGGATTGCGTTCACATACTGGCAAGTTTGACAGTAGGACCTGTCAGTGGCGTAGCTAGTGGGGACAGAGGGGGGGCAGTCCACCTTGGGTACCACCTGGGGGGTGTCACTCTGGAGGTGACCAACAGCATAACATCATGAAGGAATGGAGCAACCATATCATGTCATACACTATTGTCTTCATATTGAAGAGCAGAATCCAATGCAAAAATCCATTTTTAAATATCTCCTACCTATAAAACGTTATTGCCAAAAAAACTATAAATCAAAAATATACATTGAGCTCTATGGGGAAATGAAAGTGCCCCACATTGCAGCTTTACTCATGAGTAGGTGAACTTGCCATAGTCCATTGGAAAGGGCAAACTGAGTGGAATCCAAGGACACAAGAATGGTCCTGAGCCAATGAACAGAGTTCACAAAATCACCCTAGAAAATGACCCTTTTAATTGCATTGACCATACGTAAATTGAAATGGAGCCATTACTTTATGCGTTATGAGTAGGACAACTTGCCTTAGATCAGGCTGAAAGGAAGCAGGTTCTGATCCAATTAATGCAGTCCCCAAACCCATCACACAGAAGGAGGTCTCAGCTCCAGGCTCAACTGGAAAGTGGAAGCTCTGTGGAAAGTGGAAGCAAACTGCACAGCCTTGTTTACTCACAGGTAAGCAATCGTGCCTCCAGGTCAGGTTCAGAGGAATGCAAATCCCCTGAATGGTCCTGATCTAGCAAAAGTGGAGCTCAGCCAGTGCTCCAGAAGTTAGCCTCACCACCACCACCACCCCCCAAAAAAGTGGGGTTAAGTGGTAATAGGCAGACTGAAAAGCTTATTGGTTTTTTGTGTTTTGGGGGAGTCTTGTTGCAGGCAGACTATAAAAAAGAATTCATTTGGTGGATGGGGACCTCTTTTTCCAGGACATGCCCTCTTTTTTAGCATTGTGTCCTGGAAAAAAATCTACTCTGTCCTCCTTTTCCTCATCCTGACAAGAAGATCTGTACTTCAGATGCGGAGGTGGTACATCACCGAGTACGATGTGCATGGGAACGATAGCAGGAGAGAGGGTACTGACATTCACTCAATGCTTGTGAGGAAATTTTCACTGCATTCATTTTCTGGCTATTATTATTATTATTATTATTATTATTATTATTATTATTATTATTATTATTATTATTAATTTCATGTCCATCATTAATATCTCTCAGCCTCACCTACCTCTACAGGATTGTTGTAAGGACAAAAAGGGGAACCACATACACCAGCCTGAGCTCCTTAAAGGAAGAGTGGTATAAAAATATAAAAATAACAAAGGGTGTTATAAAAACACCTTATATTTTATTAAGGAAATAATACTGATAATAATTAAATAATTTTGTTGCATGGGGTGTAAAAAAATTTTTGGGCCCCAGAGGTCAGATGATGTAGCTATGCCACTGGAACAGAGAAAATATAGCAGAAATTGGTTGTCTTGGACAAACTGATCCCCAACCCCAGTTCTGCACAGCTACAAAGATAACACCAGTCACAATTAGCAGATTACCTTTGATGCAGAATTTTTTCCAGGGTCTGATAAATACATTATTGATGTAATAAATATTGTTAAATATATACAACACTATGTAGCCAGGTTTCATAGCAACTATGAACGACTGCACCTTTCACAACACCTTGCAGATATTTAGCAGACGGAGCTTTTTCCTGGCATGGTGAAAAAAGTAACGGGGAAATCTTCATCTGTTTTACTTCAACATGTCAGGTGGCAGTTCAAGGGACAGAAGTGAGCCTGCAGGCACGTACGCACTCACACATAGCAAATGTTTTACCATACACATAGTCTGTAGCAAGTCTGCTTGTAACTGGTAGTAAAAAGAAGAAAAAACATGCTATATATGAAAC
Source organism: Cryptoblepharus egeriae (assembly GCA_030015325.1). NCBI lineage: Eukaryota > Metazoa > Chordata > Lepidosauria > Squamata > Scincidae > Cryptoblepharus > Cryptoblepharus egeriae. Next base: position 187,504,735 of record JAREYC010000001.1, on the reverse strand, counting down.
ATAATGAAAAAGAGCACTGGGGAGTAAGTGGGATTTCCTGCATACATAACAACAGGGACTGTGTAGGATGCTAATTTATAGCTTGAGATGATTCTCAAAAAGGTGGAGAGGCTGGATAGTTGAGTATTTACTTAACTGGGGAGTAAGGACACAATCCAGAGCAAATTCAGCCTGCTCTGACCTAACTGCACTCTCCTAACTATTCTGTATCCAGAGCAGAAAGTTATGCTGAATCCAGAGAGTCAGGAAGCCTGGGCTGCCCTAACTGCTCCAGAGCATGCTAAGTAATTGACACAAGGGGAAGACTTGCTCCTGAGGAGACACCCCTCAGATCACACTGAACAAGGAACAGCTGTGGTGCCTACAGTGGTGACATGACTCTGCACATCACCTGGTGCGGAAGTCTGTGCGTCATCCCTGGGATGCGCGCCCCCCCTACCTGGACTGCGCAGTCACCAAAGTTGGCGCCTGCGCAGTTGTTTCTGAAGCCAGTTGGCTTCAGAAAGAGTACTGCGCAGGCACCATCTCTGACACCTGTGCAGTACTTTTCTGAAGCCTTTCGGCTTCGGGGGAGACTGTGCAGACGTCAGAGTTGGTGCCTGTGCAGTACTCTTTCTGAAGCCATTCGGCTGCCGCTCCGCCTCCTGAGTGAGGCCGAATGGCTGTGCAGAGGCGCGGACTTTCTCTGCTCTAAGGAAGTCTCCTCTGAAGCTGTTCGGCATGCTCAGTGTGTTTCTGCGCAGTGCACCTCAGATGGCCGTTCAGGCCAGCTCCTCGGACAAGTGGCAGCTTCTGGCTGCTGCTCCGCCTTGGAGCAGGCCTGAATGGGGGTGCTGAAGCCCGGGGCCTACCAAAGGACTGTCAAACTCCTCCGGCACATCACCCCATACGGAGTGCATCACCCAATGCAGCCCACACCAGCCGCACCAGTCTGGTGACGCCACTGGGTGCCTGCCTTATAAGGAGTCCCTGGTGAGATGCCAGTACATTCTACAGTGAATACAAGGGGCTTCTTGGAGTGGCCTGCTGTATCCTGAGGTTTGTGGGCAGCCGTAGTTTGTTCCATATCCTGAGGCTGAGAGGCAGGGGTTGCAGCTAGGATGGCCAAGAACTCAGATTTTTGGTCAACACTGCCATTCTTACTTGGGCCTTATCATGGACCCCTATGGGTCTACTCATTACTATACCTGCTCCTGAGGTGGTATAACTCTGAGGGCTGGAAGAGGGCATTTCTGCCTTGGAAACAGGCTCTGGATACTGAGTAACTGCTCTGCCCTAGGCAATGCTAAACATGCCCTCAACTTGCCTCTCCTGAGCTGCTTAGGCTGCCCCAGTTAGGGCAGAGCAGGTCCACCTCTCTTAGGGCACCCTATCTTGCCTTGCTCTGCCCTAAGCCTCCTTCAGAGTAACTGGGCTGGAGCATCTTGCAGTTGCTCCAACCTAGTGTTAGATAGGGCAACCTAAGGGCTCTTATGTGGACAGATTAGTTGCTCTGGATTGTCCTGTAAGTGGGGGTGTCTGCTGAGAACCAGCAAGTGAGGCCACATAAATAACAATAGGGACTGTATTCCTAGCTAGACACATGTCCACATAGGCCACATAGGCCACAATCCTAAGTTCAGTTATCTGGAAGTATCACTGACCACAAATTTATCAGATCTGAGGACTTATCAAATACCATTGACCTCAATGGGACTTCAAATTAAAAATAAGTAAGATTGTCCGGTCAGGGAATTGCTTTTGTTTTGCTTGCTCTTTTTACTACAAGCCAACTTGCAGGCTTCCTCAGAGTAGTAACAAGCATTGCGTTGAAGATGTTTTTCTCTAAAATAAATATCTGAATCCGTTCCTGAGCATTATTTGTTACCGCATCCAATTTTATCAGGCTGTAGAGGCCATTTTTTTTCAAAGTCTTGTTTGTTGTAATTCTCTCCACCTCATCCCATTTTGCTTTGCTTCTTTTTCTTTGGAGTTTTAATTAACCAATTTTTATAATTATATTTTCTCTGGGTGCCTGCCATAATACAATGGATATTTGTGGATATTATCGCAATGTGGTTTCAAGGAAAAAAAAGAGGGTTTTGTGCTCTTCTGGAAGGGAAAGCTTTTCATAGGTAGCTCTGCTGTCTCCTAGTCTGGTTTCCTCAGCCTGGGATGGTGGCAATTCCCCCTTCAACTGCTGATCCAGTAAATCACTGAAAGGGAGAGCTATGTGTGGTGAACACTAACCAATAGGTACTACCCTCTTGAAAGTCTTTGGCTCTCCAAACATCTGGGAATCCAAGCTAAACATCTGAAAACAGAGAAACAATCATACCATCATATATTGACTACAATCTTAAAGACACTTTCCTGGGAATAAGATCCATTGAACACAGTGGGGCTTATTTTTGAGTAGTCATGGTTAGGTTTTGCTCTTTGTTTCTGAAACAGGCTGTACAATATAAAACTGAAGAGGCCAAGTACAGGTCCAACTGATACAGTTGGTACTGTACTGACAACTGTAATGAATACAGTTGATACTGGTACTGATAACTGTACCAACTTATACACTGATTTTTTATACATGGATTTGACTCAACACGAACAACCACTGCAAACCATAGTTTAAAAATCTGCTTTTCTACTGTTGTAGAGAGGTAGTCATGCAAGCAATCATTCCATTTTTCAGTACCAGAATCAAACCTCTGCAGATATTGAGGCACTACTTTATTCAGCAAGAAACCTGGAAGAGCAGCAAGAAACCTGAAAGTGGGTCCTTAAACCTGTTTTTCCATAGTTTTCTTTATACACCATTTTTTTATCCTCGGGAGGTTCCGGAACGGTTCTAGAGCACCTCTTAAGTCCTTGCTATGTCTGTTGGAACCTGATGTGACTTTAGACTCACAATGGCCTCAGCCTCTGTAGTTTTAAGCCAAGAGGGTGCTTCTGCAGCTTCTAGAACCTACTCCTATAGCAGTCGCCCCCAAGCTGTGCCTGCCAGAAGGCGATACCGGGCAACAACCACCCCAGAAATTAGGAACACCTGTATCTGGAACAGCGGTGAAGAAGAGGTGATGAGCACACACTCCACCCAAAAAGAAGGCACACCATCAGAATAGTTCTAAACTGATTCTTGAACATATTTTTGTACTAAGATTTTTTTTAAGGCCAGAATCAGTGACAATATAAAAACATGGCTTTTAAAAATACAGCTGTTAAAAGTCACAAAGCATCAATTGTTTCATTTATTATATTTTTAATATTGAGAAAGAGAACATTTCCACTTTTCCTTAAGTGTTATGGATCATAAATGACCACTGCTCTAAAGAAAGTACATTGGGACAAGGAATATCCACTGGAAACACCTAAAACTCAGCAGGAAGAGTCCTGACCTTAAGAAAACCGAATGGAAGTTCTAGGTTTCGATGAGAGCAGGTTGGCCCAGAATCTATTTACCTTGGAAACCTTTGTTGCAGATGGAACGCCACATCACCTAGTAACCTAGCATCTAGATATGTTCTAGAGCACCTCTTAAGTCCTTGCTATGTCTGTTGGAACCTGATGTGACTTTAGACTCACAATGGCCTCAGCCTCTGTAGTTTTAAGCCAAGAGGGTGCTTCTGCAGCTTCTAGAACCTACTCCTATAGCAGTCGCCCCCGAGCTGTGCCTGCCAGAAGGCGATACCGGGCAACAACCACCCCAGAAATCTCTGACCGGTGAGTGATGAAATATGAGGCTAACACCTCCAGCATTTCTTCATATATTGTATTTACCCTCAAGTTAAAAGGCGTGATGAGAAGCGAGGTAGATGAAAACCAAGGTGGGGAAAGTGGACTAGATTATCTGCAAGGTACAGTGGTCACTGGTGTTCCCCCCAAACCAAGCAATTGTGGATATTATTTTGACACTGGGTGTTCCTCCCAAAACCGGGAATCTTAGGAGTAGGCTGTTAAATCCCATGTGCTTCCAAAGCCTTCCAATCTGACACCCCCACCCCTTTCTAGATACAAGAGCTTATTTTGGGTATAGCTGCCCCCCTGAAAGGATCGGGCTATAAGAATGCTTACTAGGAAGCAAGGGGGGTCAGGACGTTCATGCGCAATAACCAAATGCAATAAAAGTATCATCTGAACCAGTCCTCAGATGGTAAGAACCATATTCTGTCTCACGAAACTGACCCATAATAATAATTTTCAGAGCAGCTGGAATGTTTTAGTATTGTTTATGCTTTTTCCTGGTTTCTGGTCACTCTTTTTGAAAGAATACTTGCTGAGCAATCCCTTTTGGGATTTTGTTTTGTTTTGTTTGCTTGTGTTACAGAGAAGTTCCAGTTCGCTATGGGAACCTTATGTATGACAGGAGAGTGGTGCGAGGGAGCACATATGGCGTACGCCAAATACCTTGGGTGAGTGCTTTTTATGCAACTCAGACCTTTCCTGAATATGCATGCATATTGTTGCTGGAAGTATACATATTTAACTTGGGAAAGTATAACCCTGTGGCAGAATTCACTCAGGACGCAGTCCTAACCAATTTGTCACTTGTCTCCCCTCACTTGTCTACCCTTTTCTGTGGTGGTGTGGGGAGGCCTGCGCATGTCTGTGCACAGGCCTAACCCCCTCAACCCACAACAAGTAGCACAGAAGTGCCTTACAGCACTTTTGCAACAACCTCAGCCCAGAATAAGACTTGTGCGGAGACTTGTGTCGGTCTAACTGAGGGTTAGGATTTCAGCCTCATTCAGCTTTGTAGACTGGTGTCTGCAGCAGCAAGTGGTGTCTTGGATATATGAATAGGTCCTCATATATGTAACACCAAAAACGGAGCTTTTGACTCACATCATCTCAAATGCAGTCTTTTCAAGGGGGTCCATTTACACATCAACATTTGTAGAGCACATTTTGAGTGTACAAAACATATAACATGTGTTATGTTCATGGAATCCTTATGATGACTCCTATATGGCAGATGGAAAAAACTGAGGATGGGAGAGAGTGGCAGGCCAAGGTCACGCATTACACATATTGAAAAATCTTAATTTTTCAAATCTCTGCTATCCAGACGAAAACATCACTTTAAAATTGTAAGTAATTATTTTTTTTCTCCCAATATCCAGAGTCCTGAACCTGATCCTGTCGAGATGCAGAAGCGGAGAGAAGCCCACAGGAAAATGTTGGCTAGAAAACGAGAAACTGATGAACTTAATACAGAGATATATGGTCCACAGATTGTTCAGAGCAAATTCCGTGTCAATGTGCAAACAGGTAGAACACGAGAAAGGATTTGTAATCTCAATTAACCCTATAGGCAACATAGATTATCACAGACACTTTTCAAAAGTCAATAAAAATAATAAACCAAAATTATGGTAATAGATATAAATATGCTTTAGCTTGTTTTCCAACTAAAACTGTTGAGCAACTGATGGGAATCGTGTACATTTATTTTTCTCATGGTCATATAAACAACAAGATATTTATATGTTTATGTGCTGATGTGTATTAGTCTATGATTTTCATTATATAGTCTTGATTTTATGTAAGTCGTTTTGGGCACTCATGTTAGTTGGGGACCGGGAGGATAAAAATACTAAAGAAATATCCCGAGACCTCCCAAAACCTGCCGGATTGTGCCAAATACTGCCCCTTACTGATGATGTGCCAGTCTCTGCTCCTCCGACTTTAATGTAGTTGCAGTCAGCAATATTTTGTGCCTACTGCTTCAATCACAAGCTGCATCATTGTCCATATTTATCATGAAATAAGCCTTATTAATAGAAAGCCTGTACCTTTAACCATTGCACAGAAGAAGGAATTTAGGCAGGGTTAGCTCAACATAAAAGGGTTTTAAAAAACAGCACCTGCCAAAATTCCCTCTTCTATGCAATGCTTAAAGGTAGAGGCACTCTGTCCTCCATTCTATTTGGTCACCCTGGGTTTATACATTTGCACCCACAACTGGATTATCTATTACCCATGGTGTCCTTTTGGTGGTGATTGTGAGCCCATCATAAAGTGAATCATGTAGGAAACCTTGGCTGCAATCCTAAAGTCACTTTCCTGGGAGTAAGACTCTTTGAATACAATAGGGCTTACTTTTGAGTATGCATGATTAGGATTGTGCTCCTTGTTTTTCTAAGGAGAATTCATTCGCAGTGGTGGGCTTCAGGGGGTTCTCATAGGTTCTATAGAACCCTTTGCCAATGAGAGCCTGGTTCTGAGAACTGGTTATTAATGGGATATAGATATAGACCCTTAACTGAGGTATTAGGACATAGAACCTGTTGTTAATTTATTTGAATCCCACCACTGGTTCATTGTAATATGATTTGACCATAGTATAGCTCCACTGTAAATACTACCTTGTGCACCATGAAATAAAGATGGAATAGATATGAAATAAGTAACAATAAACAAGGCATATTGGAGCTCCCTAAAAGCTGTCTTTATTGTGTCTTTTTTTCCAGAATTGTATCTGGAAGAGATTGCAGACCGCATTATTGAAGTTGACATTGAGTGTCAAACAGATGAATTTATCGCGAGACCAGAGACTCCGCTTTTTATTCCAGCAAAAACTGGGGTTGATATAGCCACACAAATAGAAGAAGGAGAGGTATTAAGATTATTAGAAAAAGTGGGAAGGGAACAACCTTTTCTGACAGCACCAGTTCCAACAAAAACCAAACATAGGCCTATGTCCTAAAGTGAAATTAAGCCCCTTGCTCCAGAGCAGTTAAGATGACTTTCCTTAAGATTACAAATGACGTAACTGCGTGGACCCATAACTGCTATGGATTTTGCCCATACTCCCAAAGATCCAGTTTGCCCCAGAAGAGAAGCAGCCATAGGTCCAATAGCAGCTTCCCTCCCTGTTCATCTAGCAGCTCCAGGAAGATGTTCGTTGGAATAATTTTCTTGAGGCAAGGCCCAGGCATTGGAGGGGGAAGGGGTGCAGTTTACGATTGGAAGATCTGAGAGGATCAGATGAGGCTGCAATCCCATTACCAAGTAAACAAAATGGGGGGTAAATTATATATAATGTTTAAGGATATTTATGGAATCTCATTTCCCTTATGGAATCTCATTTAAGTAACCCATTGTCCATATTTTATGAAGAATACAGACCAAACAGAAGGATGCCACAAAACAGAAGCAAGTGTTAGAACAAGTCACATTCTGCGTTTCTGACCCAGACAACTTTGCTATAACTGTATTTTCTTCTATCCCAGCTTTTTGACTTTGATGTTGAAGTCAAACCATTCCTTGAAGTTTTGGTTGGTAAAACTATAGAGCAAGCAATGTTGGAAGTCAATGAAGAGGAAGACCTGGCCAACCTGACAGCCTATCAGAATGCATATCGTGAACTGCGCAACGCAGAAATGGCTGAAGTGCAACGCCTGGAAGAGCAGGAGAAGCGACATAAGCAGGAAAAGGTATAAATTATGGAAATGCCAAGTGATTGTATTGCAGTTTGTATTTGCTTGCTGACTTGTTCTTTTATTCATATATTATTTCTAAGTTACTAAGGACACACCTTGCTAAAATATTTACTGTAGAACAATCACTATTGAATTTCAAAAAATGTATGTTTCTACATATTTTTGAAAAATATATTGTGACCTCACAATGCACAGGGGTTCCGTTCTGGATACCAAAATCCAAAGATAATGGGGATATTTTAAAATGCCTTTAAAATAAATTTTTAAAAACTGCACCAAAATCACATTTCTTATCTTTGCATGGTAAAATTATGTAGTTTCCAATGGCCTAAAAATAACTCCAAAAGCATTTCTTGGTCTCCCAGCATCAGTTATATAACACATTAGTGATCCTGAATGTATTGCAATTTGATGGAATATTTTCGCAGAATAAGTTTTCATTTTAAAGGCATTTAATTGGTGATCCCAGTATCCACAGTGAGTTAAATCCCCAGATGTTCATTCTGTGGATACCAAAATCACACCTGTATGGCAGAAATGAGCATTTCAATTGTCCCCACAGCTGATGCCTACATGAATGATCATGTGAAAGAATTTCTCTCAAGCATTAAGATGGTGTGACAGTGTGGAGTAGTCTCCACAAAGAATGGAAGCCATTGTTACTCACTTCACAGAACCAGCCATTCACTTACTATGAAGCTCACTTGATCCTCCAAAGAGGCCGTTGGCTTTCTCCTTGATACATGAAACATATTGAATTAGGACACAGACTCGTGCTGCAATCCTAAAGACTCCTGGGAGTAAGATCCATTGAACACATTGTGGCTTACGTTTGAATTCCATATATACATGGTTAGGATTCTGCTGTCAATAACCAAAAGATCCTTCTTCCAGCAGGTGTTCCTACCGAAACAAAAGAAACATTTGAAGAATTTATTTGACTGTGACTTTACTGTTTTCAGCTGTTACCAGTATTTTTTTAAAATATTTGGTCATGATATGGTTTCTTTATATATTGATCATGTTAGTAAAGTGATCTTCATAAGCATTCCCACTCATGATTACATTTACTTTTTCTTAGGGGTCAACAAGTTTCTTTGCATTTCATTGGTTGTTTCACCTCAGAGAATAATGGAAGGTGGGAAAAAGGTCTACAATACAGTACCAAAAGTTATATGTGTCTTTTTTTTTAAAAGGAGCGTCGAATGATGGTGCAGTATGATAGGAAAGAAGCAGAGAGAGAGGTCTCTGAGAAAATAGCAGCAAGGGCATTTGCGATGCAGTACTTGACTGACCTCATTCCTTCAGCCATTCGTCATCTTCAGGATACTGGCTTCTTCTACGATAGAACTGAAAGAGGTATCCATCTTTTAAATTAGCAACCTTTAAATATGCAGCTTTAAAATTATCATATAAATAACAGGGTGCACATTAGATTCGATGGTGCATTAGATTCGAGTGAATACACTACTTCATCACAGTGAAATATTTGAACTAATATATAATACTATTAGTAACTGGTGTGTGGTATTACCCTTATATTTGTCTCTAAATAAGACCCTAGTAGTGCAAATGAGGAGATAGTATAAAGTTAACAGACATGTAACTCTTGAAATAACTCGCTAAAATCATTTTGAAGTCTACTATATAAAGCTTCCAATTTATTTTTATTAAAGGACTAATGGGATTGGAGTATGAAACATTTAGGGTACAATCCAGCATTAGGGCAGTGAGGAGTGCCCTTGCTGGGCTGTCCCAACTATTCTGAATCCAGAGAAGAAAGTTATGCTGCATCCAGAGAGTCAGGAAGCCTGGGCTGCCCTAGATGCACCAAAGAATGCTAAGTAGGCACCAAGTAAGTGACACCGGGGGGAGGGTTTGCTCCTGAGGAGATCCCCCTCAGACGACACTGAACAAGGAACAGCTGTGGTGCCTGCATTAAAAGGAAGCCCAGAAGTTCCTGACAACCAGTAACAGCTGCAGCATGAAAATGAAGTACAACAGTACCTCTAGTGGAGGGTGGATGCTTGGAGTGGCCTGCTGTATCCCCAGGTTAGTGGGCTCTGGATACAGAGTAACTGCTCTGCCCTCGGCAATGCTAAACATGCCCTCAACATGCCTCTCCATAAATAAATAAATAAACAAATAAATAAATAAATAAATAAATAAATAAATTTATATATATATATATATATATATATATATATATATATATATATATATATATATATATATATATATATATATATATATATATATATATAATTATATTTTAATTAATAATTTAATAATTATTAAATTTAATTAATTAATTAATTAAATTTAATTAATTAATTAATTAAATTTAATAATTAGTAATTTAATAATAATTAAATATTATATAAAATTATATAAAATAAATAAATAAATATAAATAAATATCATCCATGCAAAATGGGTCCAATGGACCCAACCTGGGACAATATGTGACAATTGGAATTTACAGAAAAACTGTAAATTCAAACACTTTTCTGCTTTTGGATTTGTAACTGTCTCATAAGCAGTAAAAACCTCAGAAAGTCTTTTCAAGTAATAATAATAAATTCCAGTAAAAAACACAACACAAACTTCCAATCGGGTCCAATGGACCCTGCGGTACAATGTGTTAAAAAAACAGGTTGGGGTCCTAAAGGTTAACTGCTTGGGCTGCCCCAGCTTGGGCAGCCCAGGTCCACCATCTTGGGGCAGCCTTAGGCTAGAGTATAACTAGGGTGTCCCATCTTGCAGTTGGGTCAGCCCAGTAATAGACAAGGTAGCCGAAGTGAACTTCTGGATTGTGCCCTAAGGCTGCAATCCTAATCACCAGTTAGGCTGGCATAAATCCTGGCTCAGGTCATATGGCTGGCCTGAGAGTATCACAAAAGCATTCTAAGGCACTTCTGTGCCACTCCTAGGGGTGTTAGGCCAGAGCACAGACATGCACCAGTCTCCACACACCACCACAGCAATGAGGAGCAGGTGAGTTATGGCAGCCTAAATTCATAAGGATTGCAGCCTTTAAATTTATCTGCTTCGTTACACTGAAACTACAATACTATGAGCATTTACTTGGGAGCAAATCTACTGTACAGTATCAGACTTCTGAGAAATCATGGTTAAAATTCAGCTGAACGTCTTTAATTTATGAAATTTTTGCCTGCTTGGTTGTACAAGAACCAAGTGTTCTTTTCATTACAAAAGTGTTGTGTATAACAGATTTTGATTATACAATGATTAGCACTAACAATAAATAGCATCATGTTTAGATAATACTATTTATTATCATTTCTTGAGTGCAAATAATGTGTCTTGGTGGAAATAAAAGCACAAAAGTTTTTCATACAGATAACCATGTGAAATTTGTTTCTTTCCGTCATATACAGAAGTTGAAGAAGAATTCCTTCCATATTTGATGAACAAAGTACACGTGAATATGATGATGAAACTTCTAGGAAGAGATATGATAGAAAGTAAGTTAGAAGAAATAGAATAAAGGTTTTTTTTGTTTAAGAAAACAGTATTATGAAAGTATCAAAAACATTACAAAAAGGACAAATTAAACAATAAATTAGCATTCAGTTCATACGTGGAAGGAAAGTTTGGATAAACCCCATGTAATCTTACCAAATCTTACCAAACCCCATGCAATCTTACCAAAATATTTATGATTTTAACTATTTATTTTTTGTCATCAAAAAACATATTGCAAGGTTTAAATGGAATATCAGATAATCGTAATTCTGTTTTACCCGAGATATTTTAAAAATACATTAGCAGCCAAATCCAGAGTAACTGCATGAGCATGTAAGAGACATTACGTTCACCCATAGTTACTGCACCTCCTAGTGAAAACCTATTCATATTGCAATCCAGAGCAAATTGTTCTTACACCAGAGCAAGGACTGCCCTAGTTATTCTGGATTTTGCCCATACTTGAATTCAGTCTGTAGAATATTCATAAAGCATTTACCGTAATTAACAGTTAGAGATATTTCACAGCATATTACTGGAGTCCAAAAAGGCATTTTTATCCTCAATAGATGGTAAGAAAGTTGTTTTAAAGCCAACTGAAAGACTGATGCTGTCGTTAAAGAACTTCACAGCACCATATAAAAGTCCCTCAGGGGTTTGGTTTTAAATACCCCCCTTCCCATATCAGGAATTCTGCTGACACTGGGGTCCATTCACAAAGCTCATGCAGTTAATTACCTGAAGCCTCCAGAGGCTCCTCCTGTGTTGTACCTGGCTGGTGACCCACTCTGTGGGCCACCATGTGCCTCAGAACAGCCTGTAGAAGTCTCCAGAAGCTATTTCTGAACAATCTGAAGACAGTTAAATCTGCGGATAGGAAACTTATAAATGTAGAGTGTCCATTTGTTATGGAGATACAAAAGCACAGAAGGGAGTATAGGCCTCTGGAAAGGTCCCTGTAGCTTCGCAGGGAACATTTGAGTCTACTTGGACTTGTACCAGATATTTATTTTTTTATTTTATTTTATTAATTTGTATCCCACCTTTCCTCCCCTGCAAGAGGGAGCTCAAGGCGGCTAATATCAGGGAGTAAAACATAGATCATAAATAAAGATTAAAACACCATTAAAATGTAATTAAAATACACCTGTTATATATATAGCTGTTAATAACTATAATAGCTTGCGTAAATCTGAGTGGATCCATTAAGGCAGATAAGGCCAGGGAACTAGGGTAGGATTTGGTGGGTGCTGCTGCTGCTAAGCATGCTCCCATCCTGGATAATTTCCACCCTCCTCCCTGCCCTACTGTTCCACCACCTCCTTTCCCACTTCCTGACCCCTATGCAGCTACGGTGAGTGTACTCTGCACATGATCATGCCAGCAGCAGCCAGGCTGCACTCTGTGTTACACTTGCGACAGATGGAAAACACACAGTCCAGTGGCATAACTTAAGGAATAAGACTGGGCTATTAATCACTTTCTCCTGCTGATATCGGTGGGATATGAAAGTATACAATTTGAGCCAGATCCTGTCTTTTCCTTTTTAACTATGGATATTGAACTGCATCATCACATGATTTCTAAAGAAGGCTACCACATTATGCCCAGAATCCAAAATATTGTTTTAGGCATGCTTTGGGACTTGTATATGCTCAGTAAGACTTTTAAGGCACAATCCTAATGTGTGCTGTCACAGGCAGGCCAGCATGTCTGCACTGTAGCTATCACAAGCTGCAGGCAGCCGTTGACTCACTGAGAAAAGGGGAAACTTTTCCCCCTTATCCTGAGAGAGCCACTGTTGTCTATGGGAGCTGCTCATATCTTCACCACCTCTATAGGCAGTGAAAATCCAACCAGCCCAGGACTGCCCTGGCCTGCCGGGAACATGGTTAAGATATGGCACAAGGTCCTTTCCAGAATGCCTCCTCCCTGCTTCCACCTCCTTCCTGCCTACCAGACCCCTGCATCAACCAAGATTGCCCAACACAAGATCACCCTTGCAGGGGACCTGCATCATCATGGGCAGGCCAGAGCACATCTGTGCACCAGCATATCACCCCTCAGAGTGATGCAAAACCACTTTATCTCATTTCTGCACCATATCCAGGGCAGCACAAAGACCTTTCAGCAGCCCAAGGTAGTTAGGATTGTGCCCTCAGTTTTTAGGACAGCAAAGCCCCTTGCTGAGTATGTTACAGATTTCAAAGATTTGCTGTGCAGCGGGAGCCAAAGATGTATGTCGCATGTTGTCTTGACTGCCAGTTCATCCATTTTCGCCCAGTCCACATATGTACATATTTGATCCCTATTGCATAGTTGCCCCATTGGGCAGAAATAATTATTTAAAGTTCTGCTTTCCCCATTTCCTATACACACATAAACTGAAGTTTCTTTAACCTCACATTCTTGCATTTTTATTTTATGACTTATCCAAATGTTGTTCCTTTCCCTGTCCTGAGCCCTTGCTAATGAAGCATCAACATTAATCAGTAAAAATGGCTTGCTGACTGGGTGAGATTATTTCCATGTTTTCCTGGATAAATTTTAACTCAAACAAATTAACTTTCCAGGAATGGTTAAACAAGTGGCTGGTAAGAGGTTAAGGATCTTTCAAGAATATGAAAAGTTTCGAAGACATAAAAAGAGGGATCCTTTCAAAATCTATGGAAGCCTTTCAGGTCCTTCACGTCGAAGATCATCTTCTACTACTGTGCCAGGAGAGATTCGAATAGGAAAAACCCAAAAGTCAAAATCTAAACCCCGATAATGACCAAAAGAATCAGGTAATGGGAAATAACTGTTTGTTCCTGCCAAAATAATAAAGAAAATACAAAATAGAAAGGAAAACAAAACAAATTAACCTGCACTTAAGTCTCTCAGGTCTCTCAGGCTGCAGTCTGCCCCCCTTCCACAAGAGTGAGTCCCACTGCTTATAATGTCTTACTTTAGGACTATAGTAGGGCATATTGAAAAGACATGCAAGGCAGGGTCTCTCAGATTCCTTTCCATTGCACCCCTTACACAGGAGTGAGCCACACTGACTGTAATAGGCTTTCTTCACAGTATACATGCATAGGCTGGTCTCTTAGGAGAGGCTGAGCAGGTGTTGGCAAAGTGCCAAAAGTGTCTGTATACTGACCGGGACTATTTTTTGCTTGTTTATCAAGACATCGCTTGTATATCAAATCAAAATTATTATAAATGTTTGCTTGCCTTGCAATACACTCTCAATTCAAGTTACTCTCAATCCAAGGTTTTATTGTATAAGTATCCCCTTTACCTCCTTCCCAATTAGTAATTCGATCCTGCGGATCCACAGGATCACATTGCTGCTTCTCCACTTCCCCTGTCTCTTAGGGACAGGGAAAGCTTTACATGAGCTGGTAGGCCATAACCCACCAGTTTGGGTATCACTGACTTAATATATGATTTACTAGGAACTGACAAAAACTGACATCACCATTCTATAAAGATATGCATCAATTTCATGATTGTAGATACAATACTATTAAATTCCTTCGAGCAAAAAAAACCCTATACTTTGTCATATTTTAAGCAACATATTGCCATTTGAAAAAAATGACATTGATACATTCACAGCATAACTGAGTCACAGCAGGCTAGCTTATCTATGCTGTATCCAGTTCAAGATTAAGGTTGCTGTGGTACTGTGGAGCAAGGGGAAATTTTTTTTCCTGTACCCTGCAGCAACCCCAATGGGTCTCCTCGAATCTGTGTCACCTTGAATCTGCGGATTGAAGGAGACCAGAATAGCTTGACGCTGCTTCACACTACCTAGGAAACAGGATTAGATCCACCAAAAGTGGCCCCTGCAGGCCACCATGGCTGGAGCCATAGGCACCATAGCTAGGGTGACCATATGACTGGAAAAACCTGGATTTGTCTGGATTTTTAGCCTCCTGTCTGGGTGTCCTACATTTTAGTTTCATTGTCCTACATTTTGGCTTTGTTTTGAAACTTCATGATGGTGCACAGTACCACATCATGCCATATGTCGTTGGATTTGTATTGAAGAGCAGAATCCAATGCAAAAATCAGTTTTGAGATATATCCTTCCTATCAAAAGTTATGATAAAAAAACTGAAAAACAAAAACTATAAAAACAAAAAAATATTTTTGGCAAAGTGGTTAGGAATTTTGGCCTTGGGGTTCAGGAATTTTGGGTTTGGCATCTGGTCACCCTTGCCACAGTGAGAGGTGGCACCAGCTGCCAACCCTCTCCTGCAAGTTCCCCACATGGGAACCACATGAGTGGATCTCCACCTCTTCTGCTGGGACTCCCAACGGGGAAGGCAGAGACACACACACCCCTGGCACCTCTCAGATCGAGGAACACTGGTGGATCTCCACCTTCTCCACTGGGACTCCCAGCAGGGAAGGCCAGTAGATAAATAGTTACCACCTCAATGGAAAGATAAACAGCATTCTGTGCAGTCATGCTGGCCACGTGACCATGAAGGTGTCTTCAGCAGGGCTGGCTCACAGCTTGAATCAGGGATGAGCGCTGCACCCAACAGTGGTGTCTGGTGTCTGTACAGGCATAAGGGCAACCTCCAGCCAGTCACAACTGCCAGGGATCTTTATGAGCTAGCTAGAAATCTTCTCATAAAATAAAACTGATTAACAGCAGTTCATTATAATTACCACTAGATGTCAGGAATACCATTAAAAGCAAAACTTGGCGAATGGCTGCTCTTACCCAACCTCTGCTGTGGCTGTCACTGTCAGTCCAGTTGCTGAACTTGTAGCATCCTTCCTTTGTAGCCTTCAGGATATTTGGCAATAAATCTATTTTAGGTGATGCGACATATTTACTACTTTCAGGATAACTCCATAGCAGCTTTAAAAATAAAAACAATGCCAGGCAAACTGCTTTTTACGTAGAGACAAGTTCATGCTGAAGTGTAACTCAGTATCCAACTTTCCAATGCCAATTAAGCAGTGAACTAAGGGCACAAATGTCTTTCTGGACATGACTTGACACGGTTGGATCAGCTCTTGAAAGTTCATAGGATAGGCCCATAGAGCACTGCGACCCCATAAATCTTACAATTGGATTTGTACAAATTCTTGGAAATCCAATAGCCAGAGGTAAAGCAGACATGTTGCTTCACATAACTTTCATGCATAATAAGGAGGTCTGAATGCTTGAGAGTATGAAATCAAGAGTAGTTATGTATGTTTTGAGCATGTAGCTGTCTTGGGGCACAATCCAGAGGTGCACATGGGCTACCCTGTCTATCACTGGGCTGACCAAACTGCAAGATGGGCCACCCTAGGCAGTTCTGGAGAGGCATGTTGAGGGCATGTTTAGCATTGCCTAGGGCAGAGCAGTTACTCTGTATCCAGAGCCTGTTTCCAGGGCAGAAGTGCCCTCTTCCAACTACTCAGTTATACTACCTCAGGAGCAGGTATAGCAATGAGTAGACCCATAAGGGTCCATGATAAGACTGAGTAAGAATGACAGTGTTGACCAAAAATCTAAGTTCTTGGCCAGCCTAGCTGCAGCCCCTGCCTCTCATCTTCAGGATATGGCACAACTACAGCAGGCCACTCCAAGAAGCCCCTTGTATTCACTGTAGACTGTACTAGCATCCCATCAGGGACTCCTTATAAGGCAGGCACCACAGCTGTTCCTTGTTCAGTGTGATCTGAGAGGAGTCTCCTCGGAGCAAGCCCTCCCCAGCTGTAACTGACTTGGTGCCTACTGAGTGTGATCTGCAGCAGCTGGGGCAGCCTAGGCTTCCTGACTCTCTGGATGCAGCCTAACCTTCTGCTCTGGTTCTCAGACTAGTTGGGGCAGCCCAGCAAGGGTGCTCCTCATTTCCCTGACTCTGGATTGTGCCCTCAGTTAAGTGATGAATCATGTGCTTTCCATGCTAAAATGTTCTCAAATGTTTTTCCTGGCACCTTCAAATACGCACTATTGAGTTGCCAACTTAGAAAGACTGATGATGATGATGATTGTATTTAGTGATTTTTTTTAATTTTAAAAAATATCCTTATGCATATTTTGTTTATGCAATATTAATGCATTATATTTTCATAGCAAAATTAATATTGTTACTAATATGTTGTTGGCATACTTGTCAGTAAGTTCTCCGCTAAGCAGTGGGTTGGTGTTCTTGGGTAGAAGGCAGGTAGCAAACTGGATGGAGGAACGTGGAGAAGAAGGTGGTTACGGCCACTTCCTCTCCCAACTGAAAGTCTTATACAGATCTACCTCTGCAACTGAGCAAACAGATATCTCCTAACCTTGAGAAGGCCTCTGCCTTCCTGGTTCTGCAGGATACAGTCATAGCCATTTTGATGCTGCTGTTCCAAAGCACAGTCAGAATACCTGTGGACACCCAATGCATGAGAACTGGGCTGTGCATCTTATTGAACACAACAGGCTTCCTTTTGATTAAAATAAAAAAACACAGTTTTCAAACTCATAGGAATAATCTTGAAATCCTGGAGAATTGCTAGTTGTCCAATGTAGGCTATCAGTAGTTGTTGTTGTCCAATGTAGGCTATCAGTAGGCTATTAGTTGTCCAGTGCTAGGCTACTGAGTTTAACTCAGTAAAGGAAGGAAATTTTCCCAGCTGGAAAGTGAATAATTCAGGGCAGTGATGTGCTTATGTGCTTATGATGTGTTTGAATTGGTTCAGAATTTGCCAGAATCAATATTGACTGGTGAGTCAGCCTTGTAAACAAATGTACAATTGTGGAGGAATGTTGAATCATAATTAAGAGATTACTTTAGGTGTGGTTGTGATGAGATATGCATGAGAGTATCCAGTCTAGAAACAGCATCTGAAAACTGACCAGATTTAGTAAGACTGAGTTACTGAAGGTTAGGAAATACCTGACATCTGCGCTACCATTTTTACATGTTTTTAAAATGTAGGAACAAAAGCAAGGTATGGTTGGTTAATCCATCTCCACCAAAACAGATCTTGACGATACACAACAGAAATTGTCAATCTCTTTCAACTCATGGCACATTGGTAAAGTGTTTAATGTGGTCAAGGCACATCATCATTTTTGTGACAATTGACAAGGCACACTGTGCTGTCAGTGATGTCCTTACACCCCCAATGGCCCTACAATAAACAGCTCTTTCCCAAATCTCCACCTGGGGTCATTCACAGCACACAGTGGCTGAAAATAGCTGATATACAATATAGCCACATATAGCTATCTGTCATTGTTTTCTATTCCAAGGGTGGGAATGTGCCTCTTTTTTGACATAGTTACACATCAACTAACCCACACAAGACTGATAGAAGTTTAATTCAGGGCAGGATTTAGATTTCTTATTGCTCTGTGTTTTCTGGTTAGGTCACTCTGTGCTAAGCAAAGGCATAGACTGCAAGTGCATTCAGTCAGCAGTTTCATGTATATCTAATATGTATACCCATTGCTATGCCAACAGTTCAAGTGGAATATTGCCACTTAAAACAACACCACTGCATTCCACTGTAGCAAATCCATTTAATCATTAACTCTGAACATGAATATAGCCCCACCTGGTCAAAATCCTTTGCAGATTCTCCTTGCACTCCACAGAACAATATGTAATTGTTAAGTAAACCCAATACTGAAAATTAAAGATGGGGTATAACATTATACAGTACATACTTTCCTGAGAATAAGCTTCATTGAACACAGAGATTTGCTTCTGAGAAGGCATGCCTTGGAATGGGCTCATGTAACAACATTCCAAATATTCATTCACTCATTCACAGACTCATTCATTCATTATTTATTTATTTCATAAATAACATGTTTGTTATTTATAATAGTATTAAAAAGAAACAGTAAACAACGTTAAAACCAATAATACATACAAATACATTTTACAAAAAGAGAGGGGGGAAATACATACAGTATCAAAGGGTGCAATCCTAAGAAATTTAGGCTGGACTAACTAAGGTACAGTAACCATATAGAATGGTGGACAGAGTGTCTTTACCTTTAACCATTACCATTTAATCATACCATTATGATTCAACCATTACAAGGCTCTACAAACTCTTGGAAACCCTGCATTACCCTAGATTAAAGAGCCTCTGGATCTGGCAGATCTAAGCTCCACCAGTCCCATTCTCTTCCTGCCCCACTCGCTCCCACTCGGCACACCGCTTCACCACCCTCTCCTCACTTCCCCACCCCAGAATGCCTCCTCCCACCACACCCCACCACACCCCCACTTTTTTTACCAGCTGGAGATCTGGGCAACCACTAAACTGCAGAGCATTGACACTCCGGCAGTACTAATTTTGTGCTGCCAGAATGAAGCTAGCTCGTTTGCTGAGGCCTGCAAAAGTACTTTATGGCACATTTGTGTCACATAGGCTGCAATCCTAACCCACATTTAGGCCAGCACAAGTCCTGTGCTGTCCTGAGAAGGTGAGACCAGTGCACAGACTGGTCTCAGCCTCCCCACACCACCATGGGAACAGGGTGTGGGTGAGTTGTGGCAATCTCAATTGCTTAGGATTGCACCCTTGACGCCTGCAATATGATCTCAAGGTTGAGGCTCTAAAATAATCTCTCTTACACACACACACAAAGAGAGAGAGAGAGAGAAGATTGGTTTCTATTTGATTGGTTTCTATTTCTGCAAAGTCTACTTTCATCCTCCATTCTTCTAACCTATCAACAGGATATCTGTGGATTTTCCATTGTGCATAAAGTATTTCAGTCGCACTTATCATCTATAACAAGGGTGTCCAAACCCCAGCCCATGGGGCAAATGCAGCCCACAGCAAGTCTCAATGTGGTCCGTGGCAGGACTCCTCCATTCGATTCTTGGGAAAGTCTTGAAATCCTCCGATCTTTCTCTAATTTCCACTCTATCTCTAATCTATCTCTAATATCTCTAAAATGTAAATTGATTCAAACTTGAAATGTAAATCATTTTTCCAGCCTCTGACAGTGTCAGAGAGATTTTGGCTACAAACCAGACCTTTTACACCAATGTAGTTACAGTGCCACCTTTGGGAAACCCATGGGAAATGCATAGAGCAATCCAGAGTACATAAGTGCCTCTTATGTCTTCACGTAGTTACTCCGGATTGTAGGGGAAGTTGCCCTCCTGCCAAAAAGTTTGGACACTTCTGATAAATAAGAACAAAATTTCACTTCATTTTCCACATTTTCATCTATCATGCCCAATAAAAATACTTCAGGTTTCAATTGTATATTTGTTTTTAAAATCAGCTGTATTATACTGTATTATAGCAAAAAAAACCCCAAAATTCTTTTGCTTTAGATATGATAAAAAGTTCCTTCCTGTTTTTTATATTTCCAAATCCTATTTGATATTCATACATTTTTGCTAATTTGCTTGGTATCATATACCATCTAATATTCTAGATTATTTCTTAAATTTACCCCCAAATCCAGAGTAACTTTGGGAGCACGTAAGAGACATGTACCCGTAGTTACTGCACCTCCTAGTGAAAACCTATGGGAAACTCATATTGGAATCCAGAGCAAATTGTTCTTACACTGGAGAAAGGACTCCCCGTAGTTACTCTGGATTTTGTCCTTTGTTTTTGTGATTGGCATGTTTGCATGACTGGGTTTGTTATTCAGCATCAATATAATCTGAGTCCTTGTGCTCTCTTCTCCGCCCACCCCTTTACTCACACCTCAGAGGTACTGTTAATCCCTGCTAACCAAAAAGGTAAGAGGCACTTTTTCTAGCAGGTGCTTTTCTTTTATTTACAAGGGAGGAACAGTTGGCCTTCCCTACCCCAGCAATGTCTTTTCTACTGGCTTCCTTCAGATGTTCTTTTGCATTTTTTAAAATTATGAGCCCTTTCTGGACAAGAAGCCATTAGTTATTTGATTTTCTCTATAAACCACTTTGTGAACTTACTTTAATAAGTGGTATATAAATAAACTAAATTATCATCAATTAAAAGAGATAATCTAAGGCTGCAATCCTCTTTGCTCACTCCTAGGAGTAAGTCCTGTTGATCACAGTGACACTTCTGAGTAGATATGCTTAAGAGTATAGTGTTTGTTAAATCATCTTTTTTCTGTTTTCACAGGGACATAGATCCAAGGAGGCTTAAAATAATCTTTTGAGACAACATAGAAGACTTTGACTCTGTTAGGATGAATAAACTGTTTCCAGGTCAGCTAACAAATTCATCACCACTGTTTTCCTTGATTTTATTCAGCCATCAACAATGTATTCAAATTTTAATTTTTAATTAATAAAAATATTTTAAATTTAATTTTTAAATAATTTAATTGTTAATAAGAACTATTAATTTTAATTAATTAAAAATTAATTAAATGAAATAATGGATTTTAAATTTTATCTTTAATTCTTCTTGCTTGCTTCTATTATTGCTTGTAGTTTTTATTACAGTAAACAGAAATTACTAATTTACAGATATGGCAAAAACTTTGTACATGGTAAGATGACATGTATTTTTCAAAGAATGCATTTTTAATATCAAGTGTGTGTGACCTTATTAATACTAATTTCTCAGTGTTCATTTTCTTGTTATGGAATTTTCAAGTTGATGTTTTAAAATTTGATTGATGTAAGTTGATTGAGGGATCCTTTGGGGTGCAATTATAGTATTATAAATACATTGTATAAATGAGATTGAAACAGAATTACCAGTAAATAAATATTCTATCTGTAGACATGGATCTTGTGTTAATTTGTAGCAGGCTTTTAGTTGTCTTCTTCACTTCCTCTTCATGTGTTAAAGGAGATATAAGGTTCTCATTCTGGTTGTCAGCTGTGCCAATGACAAGTTGGGGGCCTTAAGGGAAATCCCTGGGATTTCATGGTGCCCTCTGATAGTACTTTTGGGCTATGGTACTTTGTACCATTTGTAGTAACCCATGCCACTAATACTAAAATATGAGGGGTAGTGAAGAGTTTCAGCCAGTGTTCAATCTGGACAAACCCGTAACACTATCCCTGGTAGTTGTTCCTGGGATACTGTAAACCAGTGGTCAGCCCCACCATCAGTGGCAGGAGCAATGGTAGATGTGGAGGGCCTTCAACCCAAGTCTTTAACCACTTGCAGCTTGCCACAGCCAGAGCCACATTGATTCTCTTTCCATTTGCTTAAAAAAAATGGGAAGTAAACCATCCATTTTCCAAATTACTATTCACTCACCTTGTTGTCTTCTCTCATGCAGTTCCTTTAAACTTAAAAGGACAGTGCAAAGGAGGCATAAGATGAGTGGGTAGGGAAGCGCATCTCAACTGCCCATGCACACACATACACACACACACAATCACACAGACAGCAGCAAACCCAATCAACTCATCATGCTTCCACCTCCATTAGTCTCTTTAAAGAGGTCAAGTGATATATAGGACATGGAAGCAGCCTTCCATGGTCTCCTTCCTTTGCAGCTCCTTTAAAGAAAGCTCCTTTCCAGCATGGCCCACACTTTTTTGTTTGATTTTAAAAAGGTCACACAGGAGGGAGTGGAGCAGTGGCATCACTAGGGTGGTGCGGATGGTGCTGTCCGCACTGGGTGACATGCCCTGGGGGGGTGACGCACACTGGGTGACCCATAATTGAGGCTTAGTGATGGTGCGTCAAACCCTATCATGTCATATACCATTGGATTCAGATTGAAGAGCAGGATCCAATGCAAAAGTCCATTTTGAAATAGCACCTTCCTATCAAACGTTATGGCCAAATAACTAAAAAATTAAAATATGCATTGAACTCTATGGAAACTGAAGGTGACGCAGATCATGGTTTTACTCATGAGTAGGGAAACGTGCCATAGTTCATTGGGAAGGGCAGGCTGAGAGGAATCTAAGAACACCAGAACTGTCCTGATCCAATGAACACAGCCCCCACAAATCAACCCAGGAGGAGGTCCCCTGATGATTGCACTGAAATTCATTGAAAATGGATGTGAACTGCACTGGCAAGTAAGCAAGCATGCCTTAGCTGGAGTGGAAGGTCTTTCCAGGAGAGTACAAGACTTCCAAAATAGTCCCGATCAGGGACTTTAGTAGAGCATTGGAAAGGTGGCACCCTTGAAGGGGGCAGCCCTTGTGACCAAAATGGCTAAAATCATGGTTTATGGATATAATCCCATCATGTAATACAGCTTTGAATATGTAATTTACAGCAGAATGCGGTGAAACAAACCGCTTTGAAATATCTTTATTCTATTAAAATATATGGCTAAAAACAACCTGTGGAGGCGGAACAATGGCACATAACCGTGCCCACCATTTATATTGTTGCCCTGCCCAGTGTATGGGGGTGACGTGCCGGCCTCCCACACTGGGTGACGTGAACCTAGTGACACCCCAGGAATTGAGAAATTCTGCTTTTGCTTGTTTGGTTTTGTGAGAGATCCAGTTTCAGGGACCAGGTCCAGTTTGTGAAGAGAGTGTGAGAAAGAGGGTGAAGAAGAAAATAGTATTAAGCACCACACCTTCTCAGGGTGACCATATATCATAAAGAGGACAAGGCCCCAGTAAAACGTAGGACACCCAAGAAAAATGTATGACATGACAAAACAAAAGCAAACAACACTCAAATATATTGCTTTCATGTGGTTAATTTAAACATATTATTTCTTATTAAATTTAAAACCATTACATATAAATTATTAAGTATTGGAATTCTACATGCTGCCTGCTCACAAGGAAAAGGAGGATAATGAATATTTTTTTCAGGATGCACAGCTAAAAGAGAAGAAATATCCTGGAAAAACAGGACATTTTGTCACCTTGTCCTTTCTGCAAGAACCATAGAGGGAGAGGTAAGGAGATCTCAGGTGGCTGGACATTAAAGTTCAGAGTCCTGCTTTTTCATACATACTCAAATCCATACAGTTTTCTTGGCAAGGTACTGAAGTGGGTTGCCATTTCCTTCTCCAATGGGAAAGACCCTGATGCTGAGAAAAACTGAAGGCAAAAGAAGAAGGGCACATCAGAGGATGAAGTGGTGTTACTGAAGCAATAAACTTGAATCTGGACAAATTTTGGAAGCCAGTGAAAGATGCGAGCCTGGCATGCTGTAGACAGTGATTCTCAAACATAGGAAAAGATTTACTCTTTTCTTAAGTCTTTATAGGGAAGGAGCTGGGCAGTGATGTGATCCTTATGATCATGTCCTTGCAGGGAATGGGGGACTATTTTCAGCCTCCCCAGTCCCCAGGGGTCCTGCCAGCCTTCCCCAGGGTCAGGAGAGATCTGGGGAGCCTCTGCAGATAGCAGAGCTCCCCAGGATTAGAAAAAAGGGAAAGTTTCTGGCTGTATTCAAGAACCCGCTTGAATCATTTAAAAGAACAGAGGATCTTTACACAAACCTGTGTTTGTGACCCCCCTTCCCCCGGTTTGAGTAGCACTGCTGTAGCCCATAGGGTCACAAAGAGTTGGACACAACAATTGACCACCCAGAGTCCTGCAGAATTGCATCCAAATTTCAACTGTTTGGTCATCATTATACTTTTTTCCTGCAATGCAACAGGAGTGAAAATAAGCTGAACAAAATTATGAATTATGCTACAGCCATGTGCTCCCTGCATTGTCTCAATAGACACCCCCCAATCCTCGCATTTGGTTCCTAATTTGCTGCTAACCAGCGAGCAAGATGGAAACCTAATCATGTCATTTCAAACCAGGCATTTTCCTTCAGAAACAGTAATCCATTCTTTCTTCTGAGAAGGTCACTTCCTTGGTACTGGGACATTTCAATGGAATTTATATTTGCCAATACAATGTAAGCCTACAACCATATCTAAACATTTCAGATTAGTTTATGGAAAACAAATATGACATGACGATAGTCATGCGATAGAAACTTTTTGGGACAATAAAACTTCCATGAAACATTTCTAATCTGGTTTGATACAGAGCTGTTGTTTAGTTTGCCCATTTTTACATAGGTACAGAATCCAACAATGTTTTTTTTTTCATTACCATCCTCCTGAATACTCTTTGGGGCTGCTCATGATGAATAATTAAATCCAAAATGTAAATCAAACAACTTTTTTTTTATATGTACATGTTGATCTGACAGTGGTTGTCAATGTAATGAAGGAAGGTGGCAATGCTATGCACACAATGCTATGCCCACAGAACTCAGTGGGTCTTGCTTGAAAGTGAACATTATATAGGTCAGTGTTGCACTCTGCCCTATGGGCTGTGGGTGGCGCAAGTGGCTAAGACACTGTGCCTGTTTACCAGCAGGCCAGGGTTCAATTCCCGGGTCGGCCCCACAAGACAGGGTGAGCTCCTGTCCTTAGCCCAGCTCTGCGACGCCAGCTGGATCCAATCATATTGGTTCTGCCTTTCCATTGGACTAATTCAGTGGCATGGAGAGGGGGGATTTGCTGCTTGGGGAACAGCCTATCCATAACAATCCAACCCAGGCTTTCATGCTTCGCATGCAGCGTATGCATCGCTGAGCACGATACCATGGTCTTTCAAGACTGACGGAGGCCTGCACTCTGCCCAAAAACCAAGCAAAAGCAATGCATTTGAAAAAGTAAATATAAGTTGTAGTTACTTTTCCACAGATAATCTTTTAGTTACCTTTCAACAGGAATATACAAGCAAGCATTCACTTGAAAGTTCTCCCAAGCAAGACCACATTTTCCTGAAGAGCTCCTACTAAAGCAAATGCCACTGAAATGTAAAGGTTTCTCCTCATTCATTTTAATGTAGTCAGGATTAATTTTCTCCTTATTGATCACCCCAGAAACAAGGAAAGGGGAGAGACTAATCCTAATTGGCTGAATTTCAGAATTCATTGTGTTAGCTGTAAGCAGCAATGTAATCACTTAGGCTGCAATTCTAAAGACTTTCCTGAAAATAAGACTCATTTACTTCTGAGGAAACATGCTTAGGATTATACCCTTATTCTGGTGAGT
This sequence comes from Cryptoblepharus egeriae, assembly GCA_030015325.1. NCBI lineage: Eukaryota > Metazoa > Chordata > Lepidosauria > Squamata > Scincidae > Cryptoblepharus > Cryptoblepharus egeriae. The sequence goes on along the minus strand of JAREYC010000001.1, from coordinate 187,478,920 downwards.
AAGATCAGAGCCACTGCCTCTGATTTCCAAGGAAGCAGCCAGTTGAAGGAAGAGAAGTAGCAGTAAGTGCAGTAAGAGGAGTAGCAGTAAGTGCATTTGAATCCATCAGAAGGGATGGTTCCAAGTCATGGGGGATCTTGCAACATGCTTTTTAAAAATTCCCAGTCTCCTCCAGTCCTGTTAGGCAGGCAGGCTGATCATCCCCACTTGCATAGGCAAGATGAGACCAAGCAAGTGGGCAGTGCAGTGGGGATTGACTAAAATGTGCTGTCTCTGGGTGAGAAGTTAAAAGAGACCTATGGTGCTCATGGGTCACCAGGAAGAGGGTAAGTGGTTAATGTGCAGCCCCATAGTTAGGATTCTAATGCAGGGGAGACTATTTCTTCAAGGTGGGCAGTTCAGGTGAACATACTGATGTGCAATATTAAAGGATAAGTATGGAGAAATATTAAAGACCCATAAGTTGCAGGGTGAGCAAAGTGCTGATGCCCCCCTCTAGCTGACCCTTTAATGCCCCCCTCTAGCTGACCCCTGCAGTCTGCCCACTTGAACTGTGGGTGGTGCAAGCAGTTAAGACACTGTGCCTGTTAACCAGCAGGCCAGGGCTGAGACCGAGTCAGCCCCACAAGACAGGGTGAGCTCCTGTCCTGAGCCCAGCTCTGTGACACCAGCTGGATCCAATTGTATTGGCTCTGCCTTTCCACTGGACTAATTCAGTGGCGTGGAGAGGGGGGATTTGCTGCTTGGGTAACAGCCTATCCTCCATAACAATCCAAACCAGGTTTTCGTGCTTCGTATGCAGCGCGATACCATAGTCTTTCAAGACTGACGGAGGCCTACTTTAGTCTGCCCACTTGCTGACTCTCTCCCTGGGCAGTGCAAAGGATTGGGACAAGTAGGTCCAAATCCAAACACTGTAGTGTCTGGCACTACCAGCTGTGCATGTAGGTATGCAGTATGGGCATCCATTTGAGTCACACAGGAGCACCTACTTCACCTTCCACTCTCTAGGAAGCACACAAAGGGCAACAATGGAGCCCCAAAGAAGAAGGATAACCATGTCATGACCGCAATAGAAGACAAAGCCCCTACAGAATGTAGGACACCCAAGAAAAAAATGTAGGACATGACAAAATAAAAGATTAAACACTCATATACATTGCTCTCATGCAGTTAAACACTATAGCCCTTATTCTTAAATTACCAACTATTCCATATAATTTATGAATTGAAGGCTAAGTGCTGCCTGCTCATAAGAAAATGGAGGACAATGAAGACTCCCCCCTCCCAGACACAAGGCTGATAAAGAGGACATGTCCTGGAAAAAGAGGACATACGGTCACCCTGCAAGGGAGGACTTCTGCAAGCAGCAGCAGAGGGCAGCATGCAACCCCTCTCATCTCACCAAGAGCCCAGGGTGACCATATGTCCTCTTTTTCTAGGACAAGTCCTTTTTATTAGCCTTGTGCGCTAGGGAAAAATCTTTATTGTCCTCCTTTTTCTTGTGAGCAGATGGCATGTAACTTTCTTGCAATTAATAAATGTAATAAATTCTATGTAACCACTTTACATTTAGTAAGTAATATAGGGCTGCAACCCTAACAGCACTTTCCTGGGAGTAAGCCCCACTAAATTACTATTACTTCTGAATAGACACAAATAGCATTGCACTGCCAGTGTTTAACTGCATGGAAGCAATCTATACGAGGCTGCAATCTTAAAGACACTTTCCTGGGAGTAAGACCCATTGATCACAATGGGGCTTACTTTGGAGTAGACATGGTTAGGCTTGTTCTCTGAGCATGCTTTTTTCGTTTGTTTGGCTGCAATCCTAAACACTCTTTCCTGGGAGTAGACACCATTGAATACACTAGGATTTACTTCTGAGTAGACATGCTTAGGACGTTTATGATTAGCTTTTATGTTGTCATGCCCTACATTTTGAGGAATTTTGTGCTCCTATTTTTGGGATGGGTCATAACATGTGGTTCAGGGGAAGCCGCTGTGAGGGGGTCTCCAAGCCTCTATGGAGCTGCTGGAGCCTCACAGGGACGACCCTCCCTGACACCACAGCCAGCCCTTACAGGTAGGACAAGAAGAGGAGGCACCTGCCTCACCTCTTGGCACACCTGAGCCAGCGCCACTCTGAGCTCTGCATTTATATGGCGCTATTTTAATCCCGCCCTCTGATTGGCCCGCCGGCCTTTGTGACGCCACAATGGTACCCAGGGCAAAGTTCCACAGCCCTGCCTCCCTTTCTTTCCCCAGGAGAGCGAAACTAGGCGGAGAGTCGAGAGGCGGGGCTGGGGCAGGGGCGAAAGTGGCCGCCAACGCCGACCTCTCATTCACTGACTGACTGACTGAAAAACAGCCCCAAGTGCCTCCAGGAGCTGGTCACAGTCCTTTTCCTGACTGACAGCCCAAGCCTATGCATGTTTACTCAGAAGTGAGTCCCAGCCTGGCATAGGATTGGGCCCTGAGTTTACAAACCAAACCACATTTACCTGGGAGTAAGCTCCAGGGACTATAATGGTACTTACTTCTGAGGAGACATGCATAGGATTGGGCTCTGAGGTTGCAAACCTATCCACATTTACCTGGGAGTAAGCTCCATGGGCTATAATGGTACTTACTTCTGAGGAGACATGCATAGGATTGGGCTCTGAGGTTGCAAACCTATCCACATTTACCTGGGAGTTAGCTCCATGGGCTATAATGGTACTTACTTCTGAGGAGACATGCATAGGATTGGGCTCTGAGGTTGCAAACCTATCCACATTTACCTGGGAGTTAGCTCCATGGGCTATAATGGTACTTACTTCTGAGGAGACATGCATAGGATTGGGCTCTGAGCTTGCAAAAACCTATCCACATTTACCTGGGAGTAAGCTCCATGGGCTATAATGGTACTTACTTCTGAGGAGACATGCATAGGATTGGGCCCTGAGCTTGCAAACCTATCCACATTTACCTGGGAGTAAGTTCCATGGGCTATAATGGTACTTACTTCTGAGGAGACATGCATAGGATTGGGCTCTGAGGTTGCAAACCTATCCACATTTACCTGGGAGTTAGCTCCATGGGCTATAATGGTACTTACTTCTGAGGAGACATGCATAGGATTGGGCTCCAATGCTGCAACCCCACACTTACCTGTGACTAAACCCCATGTAATGGGGTTTAATGGGCTGTAATGGGATATAGTTTACAGTATTTTTATTTACAGTATTTCTGAAGAGACATGCATAGGATTGGACACAAGGCTGCAACTGTCCACGCTTACCTGGAAGTAAGCCCATGGGCTCTAATGGGATTTACTTCTGAGAAGACACACATAGAATTGGTATCTAAGGCTGCAATCCTATCCACACTTACTGGAAGTAAGCTTCATTGGCTGTAATGGAACTTGCTTGTGAGTTGACATGCAGAGCCTTGGTTTCTCAGGCTGTAATCCTATCCACACTTACCTGAGAGTAAGCCCAACTGACTCTATTGGGACTTACTTCTAAAGAGACATACATAGAATTGGGCTCTGCAGTCCTATGCATACTTACATAGGAGTAAGCCCCATTGACTCATATAGGACTTACTTTTGAGTAGACATGCTTACGATGGGACTCTAAGGCTGCAAAGCTATCCACACTTACTTGGCAGTAAGCCCCGTAGGTTATAATGGGAATTCTGAAGAGATGCTCAGGACTAGGATCAAAAGCAGCAATCCTGTCCACACTTACCTGGAAGGAAGCCCCATTGGCTATAATGGGACTTACTTCTGATGATACATGCATAGGAGTGGGATCGAAGACTGCTAAGCCCCATGTGTAAGCCCCATTGACTGTACTGGGTTTTAGAGGCTTGGTCTCCAACAGAACATACAGGGGTCCAGCTGTGTTATACGGCCCTGTGTCTATAGAATAGTAGCCTTATGACCCAGTCGGAGAATAAATACTGTATATGTTAATGATTTCAATCTGTTAATGGGGATGTGATCAGTTATATTTAAAAGTCCTTTAAGATATTCAACATGAAAGTGAATATCAGAAACACTAGTTTAAGAGGATTGAATTCTGCATTTCATAATAAATACTGTGATGTCGACACAAATTGGTCACTACTTTAGTTGTTTTAACAAAAACAAAAAATTGTTTTAAGAAAGGGGTTTGTGCTTACCAGTATCTTGATTTATTTAAGTGTTTACAATGCTCGTTCAGGGCTTTTTTCTGCGGTCCTGTGGAATGATCAACTATATACAGTCTGAAATACAGAGAGGGGTGAGCAAAACTCACTCTATGCCCTTCCTAAATCTTTCTTCATCAGGTAACTTTTGCAAGTGTGTTTCCAATGGAAAAGTTCCCATTTATTTTTCTTTCTAGAAGGGCAAGGTAATGAATCTTTTCATTTGTGGGTCACCGATCTTTTTCCTTTAATTCAGTAAACCACCTGCAAAATTGTTGCAGGAAAATTGCAAAGCACTCCTCATTTCAAGGGCTTTGAAAAAGTGGAATGAGGCTGTTAATGGAGATTTTCCCCCATTGTTTCTTTCCAGCCTCAAGTAAAACTTGAAAATTTGAATTTTCTTGAATAATCAAATGATGCCTCAGAAAGGAGGATTGGGAGCACCAGCAATTGCCAGTGCAGATAAATAATCTGTTCTGCTGCTTATATAATACTTTGTCTCTGTACCTTCCAAGTTTTTTTGTTCTGTTTTTGTTTTGTTTTTTGAATTTTGAATACAGAAAATAATAAACTTCTTTTTGGCAAAGTCTTTTCTGAAGCTCCTACTGTCTTGGCTTCCCTGTCTTTTTCTTTCACCTTTCTCTTATAGTAAGCCCTTTGGGCATATTCTGTATGGCAATAAATAGCACTCTGTTGACTAAAAGATAAACAAACAGGAATTGCAGGTCTTTGTGCTTGGATGTACATTTTACTACATTCTGTGGAACGTCTGCATATCCAGACAACTTCATTATTGAAAAGGACTTTGATATCCAAGCACATGAATTTCATCCCATCGAAAGCAGCCTGTTAATCTATATTTCAGCTTTGATTATGGATGCTTAAAGAAGGGCACTGACTAGACCTAGACCTGCTTAGCTTCTGCAGGGCAGTGGTACCATGTGCATGAACCTTACTTACTCTGGGACTCTCTTATATGCCCAAAGCAGTACCTGTTTTTCTTCAGTGCCTTCAATGGACAAAATACTGTACCTCCTAGATTTGTACCAACAATGTATATGGCACTACTTGCTATAAAGTAGTAGTGAAACAATAGGTCAGCCATGCTTTAAAACAACTATTAAATCCATTCATTTGACATTAATGCAGTTTAGTTCCTTCTTTTGTTGTATTTCTAATATTTTACCGCCCATTTGCCAAAAAGTGCTCAAGAAGTGTTGGTACCTGGCTAGAGGAATGAATGAATGAATGAATGAATGAAATAAACAGCTGTGGAAAAACTGCTCATCCTGTAACTTTAACAGGAGGTTCATAAAGAGCATGGCTCACCCAGTGAAGCTTTTTTATGGCATACAGCCAAACATGTTCTCCTTAGGACTGCCACAGAATAAACTGTTGTTAAAGGCACAGCTACAAGGGTGACTTCCAAAATTGTCTCTCCTACACTTATGGCAATGTACAATAAAACCACACATTTTGCGTGAGTAGAAATGTCTTGAAGTACAACCAAAAGAAAAAATTGGAGATTTTTTTCAACTGATTTACAAAAGATTGATTTTCCACTGATTGATTTTCAACTGATTTACAAAATATAGTTTAATGAAATATTTAGATAAGAGTTGCTAGCCTTCACTCTGCACAGTGTTTTATTTACTCTTCCTGCTGTGAGTCATAGTTAATTCGTCCGCACTTGTGTACCTCAGTTGGGTGTGTCAGCATGGGAGGCATTGAATAAGCCATCTGTTTCAGATTACCTCACAGCTTTATGTAGTTAGGTGAGAAAGCAACTGCCTACTTACTGTCTTTTTCTCTGTTTCCCTCACTACACAGAGCTTTCCTGTAGCAAATTTACATCTGAAGTGCTACTTCAAAAATCCTAGTGGGAGCTACAGCTCAAGAAGCAACAGCTGTATGTAAACATCATGTGTAGAAGAAATTAGGGTTCAAAATTAATAGGACGTACATTTTTGGTCTTGATATCAGTAAAAGTCATCCAACTGCTAACATCATGTGTCTCCCTGCAGGGGCTGTTAAGCCAAACTGAACATGATTTACTCAGATGAAACCTGTCATTAGGCAGAGTTAATTTGGAAGCAGAGGTGTTCACACTGAATTAAAGGTGGTTCAATTTGACATCTTGTATTTGAAGGATGAAATAAAATTCAACTTGACCCCTACATACCTCAAGACCAGAAACAATTGTGACCTTTCAAACACTGCTGAACTAAATAATTTGTTTTCAAGTCTTTATCATTCTTGAGATGGTTCATTTTGATATTCCATACTGAATCTCTATTACTGCTATTAATAATGTAAAGGTAACTCCTCCAGGTTGCCCTGCTTGTTGTGACCAGTTCTAAGGATGATGCTCATCCCTACTTCAAGGCTGAAGAGCCAGCATTGTCCAAAGATGCCTTCACGGTCATGTGGCCAGAATGACATAGGGTGCAATCCAGAGTAACTATGGGGAGTCCTTGCTCCGGTGTAAGAACAATTTGCTCTGGATTGCAATATGAATTTCCCATAGGATTTCACTAGGTGGTACATTAACTACGGGTACATGTAATGTCTCTTACGTGCTCCCGTAGTTACTCTGGATTGTAGAGTAAATGTCAAAAGTATGCTTTCCACTGAAATGGTACTTCTTTTCTACGTGCATCCTGGGAGTAAGGATGCTTCCTTGAACTGCTTCATTGGCAGGAGCTGGACAAGTAACAGGAGCTCACTTCATCATGCAATACTTTGGTCTTGAACTGCCAACTTGCTGACCTTCAGGTTGAAAAGCACAGCATCTTTAACCACTGAGCAACTACCATCCCATCACGACGACAACTATTGCTGCTGCTGCTTCTACTACTACTACTACTACTACTACTACTACTACTACTACTACTAAATATTTATACAATATACCATATTTCAACAAAACAGAGTTCACTAAGCTATAGAGAAATAAAATTTTAAAATGTTTCCCTGTCCCAGAAGACAAGAATATTTCTCTGTTCCACAAACTGAAAAAAACAAAAACACCAGCCAACATGTGCTGAGAAGAGAGGTTTTAGCTATTCTCCCTTTGATAAATAAAAGAGATGCACTACACAACGTGCATTTAGCCCAATTAGGAGGGTCACTATGTTCAGGGAGGAGGCCAATAAAGCTGCATGTTGCAACTCCTCTGTTTTCAGTAGCACTGCCCTTCCTTGTGCCAGGCCAAAATTTCCAAATTTTAGTATCACATAACAAATAGTAGGGTAGGTGTATTGTTCAAGCCTTGTCCATTTAATTCTTTACTCTCAGTGCACAAAGGTCAATTACCTACAACAAGGAACTCCTACTGAAAAACAAATCTGAAACTCCCATAGTGAGAGGTGTCTATCTCTAAATTATACCTTTTCACAGCAATCTTTTGCATTTCAGTTTTGCTGAACAGATGACATGCTGAAGTAGAAGGGGAAATCTATCTATTAATCTAATTTTAGGTAAATTTTTGAAGAGCTGAGCTAAACCAAGCTCACCCAATCTATGGAAAGCATTTAAAATTAACTTGTGGCATGTTCAGAAGTACTGTTGCATGGTTGCTACTAAAATCACTGTCTTATGGCTATAGTGACAAGTTTATGATGATGTCTGGACTGTGTTCCCACATAGGTTGTCCACACTGTTTGGTAAATAACCACACCGACCCCCTTGGAATACTGCACTATTTATCATTATATGATTCAGCTATACTGGAAGTGGCCAAACTTGCTTAACTTCACAGCCACATACAGTAAACAGACGTTTGAGTGCTGCACTATTTTAAAACAATTTAAATTTTTAAGTATGTTTATCCACCATGAACATGATTGAACTTACATTTTAATTAAGAAGATTTTCAGGGCACAATCCTAACCAATTTAGGCCAGCACAATTCACCCATCTCCTGTTCCCTTGGTGGCATGGGAAGGCCTGAGTGTGTCTGTGCACTGGCCAAACTCCCACAGGAGTGGCACAGAAGTGCCTTTTGGCACTTTTGTGACACCCCCACCCTGGTCAGCACTTATGCCGTGTTTTATACCAACCGAACCAGGATTAGGTTTGTTCTGTCAGTTCATAACCTATAATAATTATAAAGTTTGAATATTTTATATTAATTGAGAGCTGTACATTATATGTCAAAAAGTAGCATTTGGCTCCCAAGCTGCAGTTTGGCCACCTCTTTCTGTACCATGTGAAAATGCTTAACCCCAAGGCTTGTCTTAAAAATATGTATAACCTATGTATGTATAACCTATAGTGCTTTAGTGGTAAATTTTGAAGTGTGGGCACTCATCAAGACATCCCCATAACCATGTAGTAAGAACACAGGTGGCTTTACAGAGAATGTAGTGCAATGTAGTGAAAAGTGTAGTGCAATGTGCAAAGAATCCGTAACAAGACTATCAGCTCAGAGTGAACTTCCATATACACACAAATGACAATACAAGTCCAAGACATGGCAGACAAGAAATTTTATCTTCAAACTAGCAAAATGTACCTGCATTGTGGGAAAAAAATACCCACCGTGCACCACCCACCGTGTGTGCCATCTCCCCTTGCACAACACCCCCATGTGCACTAACCCTCCCACAAGCACCATCCCCCCACGCTCATCAACCTCCCATGCGCAACAACCTCCCATGCACATCAACCCTGCACAACATCCCCATGTGCATCCCCATGCACTTCATCCCCCAAGCGCAACTACCCCCTATGCACAACAAACCCCAAGCACATCACTCCCAGACAGCATCCCTCCCAGTGCACCATCCCTCCCAGTGCATCAGGCACAAAGCAGCAAATGGGCTGGAAGATCATTCAGTCTTCAATGTTAAGTATAGAACAAATACATGTTGCACCCCCTTCACCACCTTAAGGGTTAAATTTCTCAACATTGGTTCTTGATGGGTATTCATGTCACAGAAAGAACACCCTCCCCAAATTTCATGCTTCTAGGTCCAGCAGTTTTGGCTGGGCATTGATGAGTCAGTGAGAAAGTGAATCAGTCAGTCAGTCAGTCAGTCAGTGACTTCAGTTTTATATATCAAGATCGATCAGCGTAGGCCACCAAGCTGTCTAGCTTCTCACCCTATGGGCCATTATATAATAAACCATGGGTTCTAAATGGTTCTGCCAGAGGACTCAATGGATACAATGATGGCAAAAAGTACCAGTATCTTTGCTCGCATCATTGCTTCATTGATGGCCCATTGTTTTCAGTGGGTTTTACTTCCTGGAAGTGTCTTTAGGATTGCAACCTTAGTCTTCATCTCTCAATTCAAGAAAATGTTTTCTCCCTGCAATTTTGCCAAAACACGAATTGATCCAAGATATGCTCCTCAAGATTTTTGAAAAGACCTTGCTGTAGATAGGAAAAGTTGGAGCATGTTAAGAAGTATTCAGAAAGGCAGAGCACAATAGTTAATCTATTTAATCAGTCCTTAATCCACTACAGCACATGATCTCTAGTAAGCAGAAATGGAAACACAGGATGTGCTTGCCAAGAGCTTATGTTCTCTGCAAGGACCTTTAGGCCACTGTTGAAAGCAGCTATATTTCCACCTAATAGGGAGGAAAAGTATAAGCTCTCTGTTACTTGAACTTTATTATGCCCTTAAAAAGTTAATTATAAAGGTTTAAAAAATGTAGTAACTTAATAAAAAATATGTCACATCTCCCTGCTGATGAGACAAGTATAATTTCTTGGCCATGTCCTGCTTGATGGTTTTGAAAGAATTGTTACACTGAAAGTCATACTCTTCCTTGTTCCAACAGTGCTCTGGCTATTGCCACTTCCCCTCCTCCCCAGACTTGACAAGGAAGAAGGGAACACATCCAGTGAGGAATCAGAGAACAGTTTCCCTCTTCTTGTTCAGTTCTGAGGAAGAGGAAGAGATGAATGGACCAGTGGCATCAATAGGCTTTGCATCACCCAGTACGGGATGCCAACATGTCTCCTGGAATAGATCTCCAGCCATGCAGTAGGTGGGGAAATGCCAAGGGCAGTGTACCATTGTCATGTACCATTGTCCCACTCTCATTGGTTTTTTCCCCTATAACTTTTGATGGAATAATTTCCATGCAGTTTGTTTCATTGTATTCCATGAAATTCCACATTGAAAAATATATGATGATATTATTCAAAAATACCAATATTTAAAATTTTTTAATAAGTAGTGATGTCAGTTCCCACATATGCATCACCTACTGCAGCTTGCACCCCCAGTGATACCACTGGAGTGGACAAAGGTGAGTCCCACTGCCTGCAATCTGCCTACTGAGTTCAGTTGGCCTCATAGATGGGCCAGCTCTAACCATAAGCCTGGAGCAGGGCTCTTCAAATTCCAGTCTGGGAGCCAGATGTGGCCAACAGCGAGCCTCAATGTAGCCCACTGTAAGACCTTTATATCCGGCCCCCAGGCAATTCTCCATATTGCCTGTAGTACACGCTTATATGTAAATGTATGTAAATTTATGCAAATTTGAAATGTAAAACATTTTTCCAGCCCCTAACACAGTGACAGAGAGATGATGGGGCCCTCCTGCCAAAAAGTTTGGACACTCCTCAGCCTGGAGGATTTATGTTTCCATTTCCTTTGACGAGTAATCTTATAACAAGCTTTCTAGTTTCCAGAGCTCAAAATGTGCTTTATATTTGCTTTTCTACCAAGAAGACAATCTAGACTGAAAGACAATCTGGGTTCTGAACTTCTGTTGTTAATATTAATTGTGCATACCAAAGTAGGGCATTACCTTCATGTTCTTATCGTGTACCATAATATTTTTATTCTGTGCTTCCACACAGTAATCTTACACTTCCTCTTTTTCCTACATAAGAGAACAACAAGTATTAATAATTACTTGTAACCACTCCTTAAATCTTTTCATTTCATCTGCCAAGGTGCCTCTCATTTCTCACGAGAGATTATTTTGACAAGGTTTAGGATTAAAGTAGATATGGTGACAACAACCATATTTGTTTAACCACATATCTAAGACAGTTCACATACAAAGTGAGGAGTGAAGTGCATCAAGAGTAATGCATGGTTGAGGGAAACTGAACTCTTTCTTCCAACTTATTTTACTCACATCCCCATCCCACAGTTGATTTCTATTAGACAGAGGTGGGGGAGAGAAATTCAGGCAACCAACCACCACAAAAAGGTAAAACGGGTCTTTTGAGAGGGTACACACCCATTTAGAGTACCAGCACCGCTGTGGGTGAGTCCCAGCACACACACACACATAGATACACTCACACACAGGTGAGTACCTATGAATACCAGCAGGTGAGTACTGGCACCTATTTTTCCAGAAAAATAGCATTGAGGTAAAGTGAGGGAAAATCCATCTTTCAACAGCCATTCAGAGTGTGGAGATATCAAATGAAGGTATAGCACCTCTAAAATCGGATGTCACACTCTCAGCTGCCTATTTTATAGAATCATAGAATCATAGAGTTGGAAGGGTCCTAGTAGGTCATCTAGTCCAACCCCCTGCCTGTAGCAGGAAATCCTCCTAGCGCATCTCCAACTGGTGCTCATTGAGTCTCTGCTTGAAGACCCCCAGTGAGGGAGAGTCCACCACCTCCCTTGGCAATCTGTTCCACTGCCGAACTGCCCTCACCGTCAGGAATTTTTTCCGGATATCCAACCGGAATCTCCTTTCTTGCAGTTTGTACCCAAACTGCAAGAAATAAGCGAATTTGAATAAGCGAACCAAAACAAGTGTGGCTAACACCATCAGATTAACCCTCTTCTCACAAGATCCTCTCCACATTCAATAAACATGGCAGGGGAAGGTGAAGAGGAGCTCCATGTCCCCTAATATCAGTATGCCTACTGGCCAGGGCCAGTTTATTTTGCACCTTTGGCAAGGCAACCTACAAGTACTTTCAACTCATCCCATCAGATTTGCCAACTTCAATTTTGCAAAACACATCTTGTAGAAAAAAAGGAAAAGCACAAAACTTGAAATTGCTTCATTTATTTTAAACTGCAAGAGTAAGTTTAAAAATAGTGCCCTTCAAAGGTAAGAACTGCACTCGTCTGAGGTTTATACCCTCGGAGGTTGCTAGTCAGCCTAATGATAGCACTAGGCATGTTCCTAGCAGCTGTACATTTGGCTTTATGATAAAGGGTTGGTACCCAGATATGCAAGGAAAGTTGGATCCTGCTCCCAAAGGGTACGTAGACACCATTGCTTTCTCTAAAAAGTAGAACACAGAGCTACTTGGGTGCCTTTCAGTGTGACAGGACGTAATCGGTATGGTCCTGCTGCTGTCCTCCCCATTTTTGCTAAATATGGGGAACATGTCATGAAAAGAGAACTATTAAGTTTGATCTTCAGCCTGACAGATAGTGGGGGCTGTTAGTTTGCTCGTTGTCTGGAGTAAAAACTGTCAAGCCAACCAGTAAAGACATTTCTAAACATTTCTCACAATATCCTGGCAAAACGAGAACTACTGTACACCTCAAGTAACAACAATCTCTGTGAATAAGGGACCTCTGTTTATTCATTGTGGACTGCTTCCAGAGACTGATATATTCTGGGTGGCCTCAACTAAGGACACAATCCAGAGTAACTAAAGGGAGTCCTTGCTCCAGTGTAAGAACAATTTACTCTGGATTGCAATATGAATTTCCCACAGGTTTTCACTAAGTGTTGCAATAACTATGGGTGCACATACTGTCCCTTACATGTTCCCGTAGTTACTCTGGATTGTAACGTAAGAGTTTAGCTGGCTGGGAAATGGCAGCATCATGCAGCAGTTAAAGACATGCTCAAATGTAGGAGAAACACACATTCCAGCCACTAACTAGCCATTAAGTTCAGCTATATGATCACCAGCTCAGGTTAACCTACTTCACAAGAACATTGTAAGTCTCTTCTGAGCTCTTTGGAGGAAGGGCCCACTACAAATGCAACCATTAACAGCATATTTTAAAACTCATGTTATTTAGTCATCACCAGTTACAAAAAGCTTACTCCAGAGTAAATTGAACATAATTCTTATAGCCATGGATAGTAATACCTTGTTGTTGATTAGTTAAGTCGTGTCTGACCCTTCATGACCCCACACACTGCAGTATGTCAGGCCACCCTATCTTTCACTAGCTTCCAAAGTTTGTCCAAATTTATGTTCATTGCCTCAGTGACACTATCTAACCACCTCATTGCTGTCTCCTCCTTTTGTCTTCAGTTTTTCCCAACATAAGGCTCTTTTCTAAGGAGTCCTCCTTCCTCATGATGCGACCAACATTCAGGGTTGATTTCCTTGAGGATTTACTGATTTGATCTCCTTGCAGTCCAAGGGACTCTCAAGAGTCTTCTCCAACATCATAATTCAAAGACATCTAATCTTCACTGCTCAGCCTTCCTTATGATCCAGCTCCCTTAGCCATATGTTACCACAGGGAAAACCAAAGCTTTAACTAAAGAGATCTTTGTCGGCAAGGTAATATCTCAATTTTTAAATAACCCTACAATCCAGAGTAACTACGAGAGCACATAAGACATTGCATGCACTCATAGTTACAGCACCACCTAGTGAAGACCTATGGGAAATTCATATTGCAATCCAGAGTAAATTGTTCTTACACTGGAGCAAGGACTCCCCATAATTACTCTGGATTGCGCCCTAAGTTGTATAGTCCTGCCTAGGTTTCCTCCCCGGAAGCAGGCATCTTTTATTTTCATGGCTGCCATCACCATCAGCAGTGTTCTTAGCAAACACCCCCCCCCCCCAATAAACTGTCACAGCTTCCATTTCTTCCCCTTCTATTTGCCATTAATTGCTGGGACCAGAAGCCATGATCTTGGCTGTTTCTTTTAATATTTCATTTTAAGCCACACTTTTTGCTTTCTTCTTTCACCCTCATCAAAAAATTCCTTAGTTCTTCCTCACTTTCTGCCATTTGAGTGCTGCCATCTGCATATCTGAGGTTATTGATATTTCTTCCAGCGAACTTAATTCCAACATAGTAAAGCCTTTAATCAACTCATGGAAAGCAGAATTGGATCAGGTACTCCACAATACAAAGTTTTGGTATCAATTCATTCATCCCTCATCCCAATTTTTTTGTTGCAGAACCCTTTACCCTCTATAAACCTTTATGTAAGAGATATGTGAGTTATAGGGAAACGGTGACTGTAACAGTGACCCAGATTAACAATAGGCTACAGACTGCAACACATATCAGTGTGCTGATTCATTCAACCAGAACACGCAAATCTTTTTCTGGATTTACATTACTAGTGCTAATATCCTGCCTGCGGAGCCTGTGCCCCACACCAAGCTGATGGGATCAAGAAGTCATATATGGTGATCACCCAGTGATCAAGAAACTCCTGTTTCTGTTGCCTGTTTGAGATTGCCTAAACAGACCATCAGTCATCTGACAGCTGAAATGTATGGCTCACAGGAAGCATCTGGCTTAATTTATATGAATATTTTTCATATTAACTTTGAGGCTTGAATCCAAAGATACCCAAAGAGTATGGAGGGAGGTGAACAGGAGAGGCGTGGTGGTGCTGATACACATTAAATCCTATTCCCCCTTATGGGTTTAACTCTGGGCTGCTCAGAGTTACCGCAACAATTTTCCTGGCACAAATCCAAGCAACCCCATTGCACAGGCTGGGGCTTGATCTGGTGTAAGAAGATGAATTTCTCTGAGGAGACATCAAGTATGCACCTTCCCAGTGCTGGATACAACATGGGCCAAGTGTGCCTGCTGCATTAGCACTGGTTAGAATTGGGCTATCCCAGGTTTTAAATTATAGGTGTCTCCCACAGGTTGTCCTGCTAGTTCTGACCAATTCTAAGGGTGATGTTCATCCCAAATACAAGACAGAAGAGCCATCATGGTCCAAAGATATCTCCATGGTCATGTGGCCAACATGACTAAATACCAAAGACACAGGGAATGCTGTTCGCTTCCCATCAAAGTGTTATCTATTTATTTACATTTACATGCCTTTGAACTGCTAGGTTGGCAGGTGCTGGGCAAATAATGGGAGCTTACTCTGTCATGCAGTACTCACAGCTCGAACTGTCAAGCTGCTGACCTTCAGGTTGACAAGTACTGTGTCTTTAACCAGTGAGCCACCAAACCCATCCCTGATTTGAATTTAAATTAAATGCATCCCATGCAGAGGAGTATGCCATATATTCTAAGGAGACAAGTCTTAGATTTTGAAAGCAAGGAAAAAATTATGTATCACTTCCGTTATCTCCACAGCGAGTTCCCAGCCCATTTCTGTCAAGAATTACTACTTTCATAAATGGTGATTGCCCCTGAAAATCTCTCCAAGTAAACAGTTTACTCCAATAAAATGTATATGAACCTTTGCTTCTCATGTGATTAGCCTGGATGATGAAATATGCATTTCAGAGTACAGGAACTCAGTTCTGGGTTTTAACGTATGTTTACTGGAACTCCAGTTAATGAGGAGGATACGGGTAAATTTAGATAAGAGAGTTTCACTTTGTAGATCTGATTGCTAAACATTTACAGTAATTAATGTAATCGTTCTTAGGTAATCGAGTCTGCTTTAAAAAACCACATAATGATAGTGCCTGCACAGGTGCCATTCTTAGGAGATGAGACATTAAAGATTTCATGGGTCAGAATGTGTGTGTATCTTCCTCAAACGTTTGGGTTCAAATTCTTCCTTAGGGATGGATTATTTGACCATATGGTCTTGGTTGCATTGTGCTTTAGGGTCTAACGGGGCATTTTGATTGGGATGAGTGTGATCTGCTGCTGATCTGCATCTCTCTGAAATATGTATGGTGTGTTGCTTCAGTTCAACATTTCCCTTTGCCCTGCAAGCAACGGCCAATGAACCGGAGCAGGTGTCAGGAAACACTACATATTATGGTGTTCCATCATGCATTTCTTTTACTAAATATTGTCAGAAAAGATTTGGGCGGAAGTTTCTTGGTGATTTTGGGCTAATTGCAATCTCCTAGCCTCATCTACCTCACAAAGTTGTTGTAACGACAAAAGGAAGGGAGGAATCATGGACTAGAGAGGAATCAAGGGAGAGCCAGGATAGCATAGTGTAGTGGTTAGGAAGTTGGATTGAGACCTGGAACATCCGGGTTCTCATCAAATCCTTCCTTGGCCATGAAACTTTCTGGGTGACCTAAGGCCAGTCACTCAGCCTCACCTTCAGTAGCTTAGGGCCCCATCAAACCTAAATCCAGCCCTAGTGCACACCATCCCTTTGTGCATTCACGGAAGCTCAGAGGATCAGGGCCAAATGCTATGAAACACTTTAGGTATCACAACTTGAATTATTAATCATTACCAAAGGCTTCCACTAAACATTTCTTCTTTGTAATGATAATTGAGCTGATTGCCAACTTGGCACTAACAAAAAGCTGTTTTTCTTCAAGATTTTGTCTAAATGCATCATAATTTTTGATAGGTACTTGCTAAGTCCTTAGGATTGCAGCCTTTTTATTTACTGGAAAGCTATAACTGTGCAGCTGTAATTCTTGAGCATATTTAAATATGTTATGGCTATATTTAGGAATAATTCATTTTTATTTTTATAGGTCTTGTGTCTTTCCTCCATCCATTAAAATGAACAGATCAGTTAGAAGGGCCAAGCTTGAGAAATGAGACTTGCTATTTTAGAATTTCAAAGAGGGACAATTCAACCACTTCACGAAGAAAGATCTTACATCTCCCTCTCAGGAAATCCTCACCCACAGATTGAAGACCTATATCCAATCAGCAGGTCTGTGAACAGGACCTATTCTATGGAATGCTGGGCTGATGTAGGTAGTTTTCAAAAAGAAGGTTACAGGTTAAAAAAAATCAGGGAACTCTGAGCTACATGAAAGGAATGGGGAAGTGAATGCCATGACAGGGAGCTATCAACTTTTGTATTTTGTCACTGGGCTGGTCTTACCCTGGAGCCAGACACTAGGCCAGACAAAGAAACAGGAAGATTATATTAATGAATAACCTGTTACAGGTCAACAAATTAAAAAGTAGTGAAAAAAATTTACAGAAAGGCATATTTTGTTATTCTTTAAAAAAAAAAACACAAAACCAATACCACATACCACAATGACTATGTGAGCTATCATGAAAAATTAATGCACTTTAAAAATTTCCTGCATTCACCCAGCCTACTTCACAAGGTTTATACTTCCTGGGGCTGAGGTGCTGGTAGAGTAACAACTTGTTTAGATTTTACTTCAAAAGACACTGAAAGCACAATCCTAACCATGTCTACTCAGAAGTAAGCAACATCATGTTCAATGGTTCTTACTCCCAGGAAAGTGTCTTTAGGATTGCATCCTAAATCCTTCTAGGTTAACATCTATCCTAGACTCAGAAACACATTTTTTACTATTATACTTGTGTGTTATAGTTGTGTTAATTATACTATTATAGTTGTGTTAATTATGTCAATTTATCATGTTAAAGTTAAGGCTACAATCCTCAGCACACTTACCTGTGAGTAAATACTATTGAACACAATGGGACTTCTGAGTAAAAATGCTTAGGATTCCCCTGTATGCTATGTTAATTATATTAAAGTAATGTTAGCTATGTATGTTCATTTTAGATAAGCATTCATTAATCTATGTTTAGACTTCACTTTAATTTTTAATTTCTAATTTTTAACTTTTTAATTAATCTTTTAAAATTTTTAATGTAAGGTGTTCTGGACTCGGTAAATAAAATAAATAAATTTTAATTTTATTAAAGTTATATTAATTTTATTACTCTGAAAATCTTCAAACCACTGAAGAATTCCAAAGGTTGTGTCCAGCTTTTTTAAAGCATTAAGTTGACCCATTAAGTTGACCCATTAACAGCCCAATCCAGAGCAACTAATCTGTCCACATAAGAGCCCTTAGGTTGCCCTATCTAACACTAGGTTGGAGCAACTGCAAGATGCTCCAGCCCAGTTACTCTGAAGGAGGCTTAGGGCAGAGCAAGGCAAGATAGGGTGCCCTAAGAGAGGTGGACCTGCTCTGCCCTAACTGGGGCAGCCTAAGCAGCTGAGGAGAGGCAAGTTGAGGGCATGTTTAGCATTGCTTAGGGCAGAGCAGTTACTCTGTATCCAAAGCCTGTTTCCAAGGCAGAAATGCCCTCTTCCAGCCCTCAGAGTTATACCACCTCAGGAGCAGGTATAGTAATGAGTAGACCCATAGGGGTCCATGATAAGGCCCGAGTAAGAATGGCAGTGCAGTCCAAAAATCTGAGTTCTTGGCCATCCTAGCTGCAACCCCTGCCTCTCAACCTCAGGATATGGAACAAACTACGGCTGCCCACAAACCTCAGGATACAGCAGGCCACTCCAAGAAGCCCCTTGTATTCACTGTAGAATGTACTGGCATCTCATCAGGGACTCCTTATAAGGCAGGCACCCAGTGGCGTCACCAGACTGGTGCGGCTGGTGTGGGCTGCATTGGGGATGCGCTCCATATGGGGTGATGTGCCGGAGGAGTTTGACTGTCCTTTGGCAGGCCCCGGGCGTCAGCACCCCCATTCAGGCCTGCTCCAAGGCGGAGAATCAGCCAGAAGCTGACACTTGTCTGAGGAGCTGGCCTGAACGGCCATCTGAGATGCACTGCGCAGAAACACACTGAGCATGCCGAACAGCTTCAGGGGAGACTTCCTTAGAGCAGAGAAAGTCCGCGCCTCTGCACAGCCATTCGGCCTCACTCAGGAAGCGGAGCGGCAGCCGAATGGCTTCAGAAAGAGTACAGCACAGGCACCAACTCTGACGCCTGCACAGTCTCCCCCGAAGCCAAAAGGCTTCAGAAAAGTACTGCGCAGGTGTCAGAGATGGTGCCTGCGCAGTACTCTTTCTGAAGCCAGTTGGCTTTAGAAACAACTGCGCAGGCGCCAACTTTGGTGACTGCGCAGTCCAGGTAGGGGGGGCGCGCATCCCAGGGATGATGCACAGACTTCCGCACCAGGTGATGTGCAGAGTCATGTCACCACTGTAGGCACCACAGCTGTTCCTTGTTCAGTGTGATCTGAGGGGTGTCTCCTCAGGAGCAAGTCTTCCCCTTGTGTCAATTACTTAGCATGCTCTGGAGGAGTTAGGGCAGCCCAGGCTTCCTGACTCTCTGGATTCAGCATAACTTTCTGCTCTGGATACAGAATACTTAGGAGAGTGTAGTTAGGTCAGAGCAGGCTGAATTTGCTCTGGATTGCAGCCTAAGTTGATTATGATATTTGCTTTGGCAAAGGAAAGGTCAGTGCAACTAAGCATTCGTTAGTCTTGGAGCAGTGGTTTCCAATTTTTTTTTGCACTGGGACTCACATTTTAAAATGACACTATATCATTTCTGGTATATCATTTGCTATATCATTTGTGGTATAGGTTTACCAGTCTTTAAAAAAAATCTAAAAAGAAATAATTTTATGTATAACTAGCAAAAACGTGCCTGCGTTGCAGGAGTAAAATTTCCCCATATGCCATCCCCCCACCCCTGTGCAACAACCCCATGTGCATTATCCCCCCATGCACAATGTCACCCCATGCGCATCAACATCCTATGTGTGACATCCCCCATATGCATTGTTCCCATGTGCATCATCCCACATGAATAACGTCCCCAGGCACTTCAACCCCCATGAGCAACATTCCCCATGCGAATCAACCCCCCATGCTCAACATTCCCCCATGTGTATAAACCGCCATGCGCAACATCCCCCATGCACAACATTTCCCCATGCACATCAACCCTGCATGCACATCAAACCCCCATGCACATCATGCCCCATGTGCAACATCATCCCCCCATGCACAACATGCCCTATGTGCATAAACTGCCATGTGCAACATCCCCCATGAGCATACACCCCCATGTGTAACATTACCCCCATGCACATCACCCCTTGAGCATAAACCCCCATACGCATCATCCCCCCAAGCGCATCAACCCCCATGCGCAACACCCCCCTCACAATGTATGCAATTACCCCCCTCACAATGGTGGGCACCCCTATCTGGCAGGTTCAGGATTTGGGGCTGGGTATTGAACAGTCTTCAATGTTAAGTATAGGCCAAAAATGTCTTTCCCCCCTTTTCAGCCCCTTTAGGGTTAAATTTCTGAACATCAGTTCTTGTTGGGTGTTGATGTCACAGAAGGAACACCCTCCTGGAATTTCATGTTTCTAGGTGGGGGGGGGGGTTGGGGCAGAGCATCCCTCAGTCAGGAACTCTTCAATGGAAAGTATAGGGAGGAAAACGCATTGCGCCCCTTTCACCCCTTATATTGGTAATTTCGAAAACTGGTTCTTAGTGGGTGCCTCCATCACGGAAGGGACACCCTCCCCAAATTCACGCTTCTAGGCCTGGTGGTTTTGGCTGGGCATTGATGAGAGAGTGAGTCAGTGACTTTTCAGTTATATATATATATAAAACGGTAATTAATTTTAATTACCTTCAAATATTTATCTCCCTATATTTAAACATGCTTTCAAACTGCAAGAACTGGATCTTTGCAGATTTTTGCAAGATTGGCAGTTACAGTATCTGATTTTTGAACTGCCTTAGGGCTTGAGGCAATTAGAGTATCTGATCTTTCCATCACCCTTTGGGAACCCACCAAAAATCAGGTTATGACTCAGTCTGAGAACCATTGTAGAAAGGCATTGGTAAAGGAATATCTCTATCAACCTTGCCCTCCCACAAATTCCCAAAATGGCCCTGCTAATGAATTGCCATTCCCCCAAACTCCCATGGCACACCTGCAGACCATTTGTGGCACATTAATATGCCATGACACCTAGTTGAAAATGGCTTTCTAATGGTGCTATTTGGTGCACAGAGGCTATTTCTTTTTTTAAAGTGGCAACCAAGAAAACATTCAAGAGGGTTGGGGGCAAGGGAAAAAATGCTAACCGATTCAAGAAAAAGAAGATAATGCGTATATTCAGAATATACGCATTATATGAGAACTACTGGTTCATCACCCAAGGATTAACCAGAAATACAAAACGAACCCCAAATCACAACATACCCATATTTACTGGAATCTAATGTGCATCCCTATTTTAAAAGACTTGAGATTTTAAAAAATGTTTACTGGCAAGTGTAGTGTGCAGCTGCAAAGCAGGTGCAAAATTTAATTTTACTCCATACAACTATTAGTTATTTGATGATGATAATAATAATATGACAATGGGGTTATGTTATGATTTTTACCTAATTGCACTACTATATACAAAAGTGGATTATGTTTTTATTACAGTATAGTAAACTAAATACTAAATTACAATATAGTTAAACTAAATACTGATACTTATAATACTTATAATCAAAATACTGTACCATGTTTACTCAAATCTAATGTGCCATTGAATCTAACAGACTAACCTATCTAGCTGGAAAAAGGGGAGCATTAGATTTGATACTACTAGGTATTGTGCTAGCTGGGGGTTCAACAAAGCTTGCTAAATATCAAAACAGTATACAGTATGCATTGAGTATCTTGCTAAATGTAACAGTATACAGTTACACTTCTAAATGAATTCTGGGCACACCAGAAACTAATTCAGGCTGGAAAAGAGTGTTTAACACTCATCATGACACTAATTGGCACCAGATAGGTTTTCTCAACTTTACTGTTTGCAGTGTTTCTCAAACTGTCGGTCACTAGGAGTGCTATGGGCCACCAGGAGGGCTATGGGCCAATTTCAGGTGGATACCCATTCATTTCAATATACAGTACTGTATATTTTATTTTTACTACATTAGACCCACCTGATGGTATGTGACTGCATTTGGGGAAATGTTACTGATCTGTACTTTTTACATGCTGCTATGCATCTGCTTTTAACATGACAGTAAATGGGACTTGTTCCTGAGTAAGTATGGATAAGATCTCAGTCTAAGATAGTTAAAAATGTTATTTCTTGATGACATTGGGTCCTGACACATTTTCATTCTAAAAACTGGGTCCATGTGCTAAAACATGTAAGAATCACTGCTAGTGTTTGTTTTCCTTTTTTATCCATATTGTGCCAACAGGGAGACTTTCCGTCATTCATCAACTCAACCAAGTTTATCCAACTTGCTACCTGGCTAGTTTGGCACTGATTATGGCTTCCGGCTGGACTGGCTTAAAGAAGGGGTCTCCAAACTTTTAACTTCAGGGCTCTTGGACCTTTAAGAAGTGTGTAGAAGAGGGAATTTCAGCTTTGGATCTGTGAAATGAGAAGCTGCACCTGCTGAAATTCCCTCCTTGAAAGGTCCAGGAATCCTGAAGTTAAAAGTTTGGAGACCCCTGAAAGCCCAATCCTATGTATACCTAAAACCCAATATAGTCAAAGAGACTTAGAGCACAATCCTAACCATGTCTACTCAAAAGTAAGCCCCATTGTGTTCAATTGGTCTTACTCTCAGGAAAGTGCCTTTAGGATTGCAGCCTTTCTCTCAGGTAAGTGTGAATAGGATTACAGCTTGAGAACCCAAGACTCTGCATGTTAACTGAGAAGCAAGTTCCATTATAGTCAGTGGGGTTTACTCCCAGTTAAGTATGAATCCTGTGCTTATCTGCTCAGAAGTAAGTCCCAGTTGGGCTTGCTCTCAGGTAAATGTGGATAGGATTACAGCCTGAGAACCCAATCCTCTGCATATCTTCTCAGAAGCAAGTCCCATTAAAGTCAATGAGGCTTGCTCTCAGGTAAATGTGGATAGGATTACAGCCTGAGAACCCAATCCTCTGCATGTCTTCTCAGAAGCAAGTCCCATTATAGTCAATGAGGCTTGCTCTCAGGTAAATGTGGATAGGATTACAGCCTCACTCTTAGCAAATGGCCTGTATTGTTATCCAAGCTTGCTTCCTTGTTGCTGGAAAAGTGTACCTATAAGTTCCAGAGTGACCATATGTCCTTTTATCCCCAGGACATGTCTTCTTTTTATTTTAGCCTTGTGTCCTGGAAAACATCTTCATTGTCCTTCTTTACCTTGTGAGGAGGCAGCATGCAGCCTTCTTGTAACCCTTAAATTATAAGAGAAAGTTTAAATTCACTAATAAGCCATGTGGCATTTAAATGAAGCACATGAAAGCGATACACATAAGTGTTTCTAGCTTTTATTTTGGCCCTGTCTTCCATTTTTCTTGGGTGTCCTCCATTTTGGGGGGTCCTTGTCCTCTTTTTAAGTTTTGACATGTGGAGAGTGGTCCCCCTGGAAGCCCTCCCTCTGTTCCTGGCCAAATCTCAGAGCCTCACTGGAGCTGCCAGGAGGGAAGGACAGGAGGTGCCTCTCCTTCTCCAGGTTAGCAGCCAAAGGAGGAAGGTGCCGCCTAGGCAGGCTGTGGGCTGGGCTGGCTGGCTGGCTGTGGGGAGGCGGGGTGGAGGGCAAGGCAAGAGCCCCGTGGCGCTCCACAGTCAGCCATATTGCAGGAGCCACGGGGAGGGGCAGACACCCACACACCAGGGGACCCCACAGCACTGCAGCACCAGCAGGGCGCACAGCCACCAGGTGAGGGATGCGCACCTGAGGCGTGGTGGGGACCCAGGGGTGGCGCATGGGGGGGGGGGCTCTCTGGGCTTTGGCAACAGGTGTCTGGGAGGGGAGTAACCCCCCTTCCCATTGCTTTTCTTCCCTATGGGGGAGGGAGGAAAGTTGTGGGGCAGAATCTCTTTGGACCAGGATTTGTGCGCCTCCATAGAGAGGCCACTTTGGCAAATGTGTTGCTTTCCCACTTGTGAGTGCTTACCTAGAAGAAAGCCCCATTGACTGTAGTGGGGCTTAGTTCTGAGTAGACCCGTCTAGGCTTGGGCTCTCTGCAGTCCCACTGAGTTCAGACTTGCCCTCGAATCTTATCCGCACTTACCTGGGAGTAAGCCCCACTGACTATAATGAGACTTACTTCTGAGTAGTCATGCATAGGGTTGGGCAGGCTGTAATCCTCTTCACACATACCTGGGATTAAGCCCCATTAACTTGAATAGGGTTTACTTCTGAGTAGGCATGCATAGGATTGGACTGTAAGGCTGAAATCTTATCTACACTTATCTGGGAGGAAGCCCCACTGGCTACAGTGGGACTTACATCTGAGGAGACATTGGGCTCTGCGACTGCAGTACTATCTACACTTACCTGGGAGTAAATCCCACTGACTTCAATGGGTCTTACTTCTGAGGAGGCATGCAAAGGTTTGGGCTCTCAGGCTGCAATCCTGTCCACACTTTCTGGGAGTAAGTCCCATTGACTCAAATGCGGTTTACTTCTAAGTATGCATGCATAGGATTGAACTGCAAGGCTGCAATCCTATCCACATTTATCTGGAGATAAGCCCCATTGACTACAGTGGGAGTTACTTGTGAGAAGAAACTTAGGATTGGCCTCTTAGAGGAATGTCTACTGAGAAGTAAGTTCCATTATAGTCATTGAGGTTTCCTCCCAGAAAGTGTGACTAGGATTCGGCTGTAAGTAAACCCCACTTTAAGTGTGTAGTAGAAGCAAATGGGAACTCTGACACACACACACACACACACACACACACACACACACACAATTATGGCGTCTATAAAGGAAGCACCTTGCAAGAAGAGGGTTTTTCCACCAAAGGAAGCAGAAAAGAGTTCCGGCCTGTTGAGAAAGAAAACCTGCAAGTTACAAAAGACCTACATTTGGACCTATCAGGAGACTCCTCTGGCCCTACTTGGTTTCAAGGCAAAATGAAGCCACTGCTTCATTCTTTGGGAACTATAGGATTGCCCCCTCTTCACTTTGTAGAACTATGGCATGCCATTCAATGATTTTTGAATAGAGTGGCTCTGAATAGTACAGTGGTCTCATCAGGGCCCCATTGATTTCTATCCAGTTCTTGTCTTTGGGGAAAATATTCCTGCATAGTATCTAAGGCTTTTTAGAGCCCAGGGGTTTCGTTGTTTCGGGGTTGCTTGGCTACTTGTGTTGGGTATAGCTGTGGGAGGAGATCACCCTGTTGGAAAACTCTGAAGACACCCCTTTCCATTTCCTTGAACTGATGGTGATTCCTGTGGGTGTGGCTGGGCAAATGACCATCTCTCCTTGCAGTGGGTGAGCCTGCTGGGTTTTCATGTTTTCTTCTAATGTGATGGTGTTACTAAGTAATTATTGGTCATGAGTGAATCATCATCATCATCCCTGCTTACTTAACCTGCTTAAAACTCCTTTGTCTTGCCTCGTGTCATTGTGCAGTAGTTATTGCCCAGAAGTTAAACTCCTTGGATTCTACTTTCAGGTCACTTGTAAGAAAGAAGAAACGTTCTCATCTGCTGCATGAATAGTTTTTTTTTGACCAATAAAGACACTTCAGGAACCAAACATGCCAAAACCAGTAAGTGTGTTTTCTTTTCTCTCCTTTCACCTTCATTGTCTTCTGATTTTTTCCCCCTCAAAACGCATATAAATTATAGAAACAGCTTTTTGCAAACCTCCGTCATAGCTTCTTTGTGTCACCAAAAACTCCTTAGTGGACTGGAACTTTTAACATATGTCAAAATAAAATAAAATGCTTCCTTCCTTTCCATCACGAATAATCTCAGGACAAATTCTTCATAATTAACAGCCCCAAATAAATTATTATGATGAGTAAAATAAAATTCTCAACTTTCTGGTTCTAAAAAAAAGCTCTATTACTTGATTAACAACATATTTGCAGGCAACTCCTACTCTGACGTGGTATCTAACTCATTTCTAGTCATAGTTGGTTTAGCACATAATAAGTGTTTAAATGTGAAAAATGATCCTTTTTAATTATTTCATGAGGCTGTGTGCTATGTTGTTTCCCCGACTTGCAACTAATTTCTCCTGTTGCATGAGTTGTCATGTGGTGTGGTCCTCCATAGGCTTGCAAGTTTCATTCATTGGAATTTACTTCCTAGGAGCAGTACTTAAGATTGTGTCTTGTTAGCAAAGTTAGAAGCATTAAGTGCTAGAGTCTTCATATATAATTAGTTTTTAGTCAAGTCTTTCAATTCAAATGGTGATTGTAGATCTTTTCTGACTTTGGACTGTGTGTTCACACTGAATGGCTTCTGAATGACTTTTCACAGGTCACATGAAGACAAAGAATGTGCTTCTTGTGCAGAATTAGTATCTCAGAAGCTGTTTAATAATGAACTTGTGTTCCAGGAGTATGACTGAGTTCATTAGCTTGATAAAAAGGGAGTTTTTCTAGAAAGCGTTAATCTATAGCATTCAATCTATAAGTGGCTATAAAAAGCGAATATAAGTGCCCTATAAGTGGCTATAAAAAGTAAATATAAGGGGAAAATCAAGAGTAACTACAGGAAGTCCTTGCTCCGGTGTAAAAACAACTAAAGGGCACAATCATAACCATGTCTACTCAAAAGTCAGCCCCGTTGTGTTCAATGGCTCCTACTCCCAGGAAAGTGTCTTTACAGCCTTACTCTGGATTGCAATATGAATTTCCCATAGGTTTTTACTAGGTGGTGCAATAACTTTGGGTGCACGTAAAGTCTCTTATGTGCTCCCGTAATTACTCTGGATTTGGGGGTAAGTGGGACTTGCTTGTAAATATAAAGAGATAGGGTTTCGCTTAAAGAGTAACCCTTCATAGTGAGAATGCGTAGGCCCAAAGCGGACTCAAATGGTGTTTTAAATTGAATATTGCTCTCAAATTTGTATAGTTAAATTATTTATATCCCTTCTTTCCCTCCAAATAAATGGTGTGCTCAAGGCAGCATAGGGGAAGAAACAATAAAATGTCAAATTGTAAACTAAATATAAAAGTGTACTAATAAAAAGTACAGTTTTTTTAAAGTACAGCCACAAAATCCAGGCTCAAATCCCTACTCGGCCATGAAGGTTCGTCAGTCACCTTGAGTTTGTCATTATTTCTCAGGCTTGCCTTCTTCACAGGGTTGTTGTGAGGACAAAAGGGGAGGAACTACCGGTACATATGTCACACCATTCACCTTGGAGGAAAGGTGGTATAAAAAGATCAAAAATAAATAAAATCCCAAAACAACTAAAGAAAGGCCAGGTGGAAAATGAAAAAAATATATATTCACGAAAAAGTAAAAGTTATCTTTAAAATGTTCTTTGATAGTCACCAAGACAACCATTATTTCTTTCGGTTTAGTATACCATTGAAGCTTTTTCCTCCCTAATTACTAATTCTGTGGAACTATCTTCAAGTAAGTGACTGCTAATATTATAACTACTTTCAAACTTTATCACAGAAATTATATTTTTGTTTTCAGATACCCTTGTCAAATACTTTCCCTTTCAATAAAACATATCAGTGTTGTGAGGCCAGCAGAGAACAAGCATGTCCTGGTATTCAGAGGGGTTCCATGAAACTGTAGATTTTTGGGATGCCCTGCCTTTCGAGGGCTCCCTCAGCTCTGGAGGGTAGCTTAAGCTCTGCATAGGCTGAATGTATTTGTCCTTTGTCTCTGTGGAACTAAAAGTGACTGTTTAAACATTACTTCCAGTTTACTGTCAAAACAAGATGTTTTTAATGCCTTTTAAGGCATAGAAAGGCCTAGGGAAGCCCTCTTGGAAACCCACAGTCATATTTTCCCAATAAAGATATTCTGAGGCCACAGAGACATACCCTACAATCCAGAGTAACTACAGGAGCATGTAAGAGACATTACGTGCACCCGTAGTTATCGCACCACCTAGTGAAAACCTATGCGAAATTCATATTGCAATCCAGAGTAAATTGTTCTTACCCCAGAGCAAGGACTCCCGTAGTTACTCTGGATTGTGCCCATAGTCATGGTATTATAACTGCATCAGCTGACAAGCCGACAACAAAGCCTACTGGTTTTATTACTATACATATGTAAGAAAACACAGGCACATCAAGATGTTGGGAACCATCTCCAAAAAGTCTGAAAGGGTTTTGTGAAAAGAACCTGATTTGTATGGCAGTTTGCCCACATTAGCTCCAGTTCTTTCAGGGATTTTTGCAACCACACAGTGGCATGCAGGTCCATCTCAGTGCCTTTTCTTGATCAAGAATCAACTGTGTATCAATCACTAACATCTTTCAGACTGTTTACAGACCTATGTTTTAATAGTGCTAGGAATTTTTAGTAACTATCTGCTGCTTTTGTAGATTTAAGTACTGCATAACTATATTGGTGTAGCTAACAGGCCCACCGATGGACAGTACCTTTTCGTGGTGGTGGGATTGTGTGCTCCAGGGATACAGATGGCTATGCTGGTGGTAGCGTAGCAACTGGCAGAGACTCTCATGCCAGACAGGCCTTTGTTGAGAAGCCAGACTAAATCTGTTCAAAATCCCACTGAACATGGGTTGTCTGGAGAAGGAAAACTCCCACCTGAAACCTCCACTGCCTTGTGGCTATACCCATCTATGGGAAAGGCTTCAGGAGTCAATCTCGTGGCAAAATCTGGAGCTGGTCGCAGAAGCAGTTCATGACTGTGTACAATCACGTTCTGGTAACTCCTGTGACGCACCTAGAACCAATCATATTGGCTCTGCCGTTCCATTGGACTATTTCAGTGTTGTGGAGAGGGGGGATTTGCTGCTTGGGTAACAGTCTGTCCTCCATATTAATCTACCCAGGCCATCGTGCTCTGGAGATGACACTTTTGAGACTGAAGGATGCCAATGATGTGGCTAACGGGGCCCTGTGGATTATAATAGTTAAAGCTGCGACTTGAGGGGAAAAAAGAAGACAAATGTTTGCCAGTTATTGATAACTGAGTTTCCTCCCTTGGAAACTGAGATTACTTAACCATGTGTGAGACAGACACATAGTGCGAACATGGTGTTCAAGGTTAATTGATATACTTATATTGGGAGTAAACTTTACTAATATTGAGTTCATCAATCCCTAAATCTTCAGATTGTTTTATTTTTTCATATATTTGTAGCATTGACAGTACTAAATATGAAAGCCATTGAAGTCAATGGCTTCCTTTTCTTTGAAAGTCTCCTCTGAGAAAGGCCCCAGTAAAATTAAACCTCTGATCATGATCATCTGCTCAGGTATGGAGCCATCCAGTAAATTCAGAGGCAAGCAACAATTTGCATCAGTGTGTGCCCTTATGATTTCCAAATGGACTCTTGAAAGTTGTGCTGTATCCATTGTATGAAATGTATACTTCATAGATGGTTCACTGATTTTGCTATAATCATATAATGTCCTTCTCCAGTATTTATTTTTTTAAGCACACCTGCAATAATTTTCCTTTAAGTACTTTCACTTATGCTATCTTTTAGGGGACTTATGTTTTCCCCTACATCAGTTAAACTATCTATCTCTCTACAGTATTTATATACCGCTTTTCAACTGAAAAGTTCACAAAGCGGTTTACAAGAAAATGAAAAAATTAATAGTTAATTAATAGCTAATGGATCCCTGTCCCAAAAGGACTCACAATCTAAGAATGCAAAAAGAACACCAGCAGAAGCCACTAGAACAGACATTGCTGGGGTGTGTAGGGCCAGTTACTCTCTGCCTGCTAAATAAAAGAGGAACACCCACTTGAAAGAGTGTCTCTTGTCCAGATAGCAGGGACTACTCAGCCCCCTAGAAGTTGCAGTGATACAGTCTCCATTATATGAGACTTTTTACACTTTTCAATAAAGCTGAATAGATCAATGAGGTGAATTTGGCAACCAAGTTAAGTAGTGTTGTAATATTTCAGTATGACCTCTTGGGCTTGACTACTTACACAGAAACATTCTGTAAATTGAGGAAAAGTTCTTTCATCTAATCAACAAAAGCTGCATACAACTGTGTGATTAATTGTACCTGAGCAAGGCTTGTCAAATAATCCTAAATGCAATATCTAGCAGAGGTGAACTTGTTCTTCCTCCTCCTCTTTCTATTACGTAATATCTGAGGGCCAGATAGTTGCTTTGAATTGTAAGGAAAATGGAGAAGGACAGCCATTATTTACCTTTCTCAGATTTGCCAGCCATGTGATTGTGCTAGGGATTTAAAAGGCATGGCTCTGACAACTTCTACTAGTCCTTGGCTTCCTGCATAATCAGCAGCTAAGTCGCTCTTTGATATAGCTATTAGGAATGGGGAAGAGAAATTCTGTGGGGATTTTCTGGCTTACACATATATTACCAATTTCAAAAGAGATTAAACTGAGTTTCTCCAGCCATTTATAAATTATTATGGTGTGAAATAATGCAACCATTGCAGCCCTGAAACCTCCCTAAATCATTTGTAGGTTTTGATGTTTATCTCAATCTCACTAAGCTCTGTGAGATTGGTGATTTTAATTTACAAATGAATGAAGAGTCTTGCAACATGCAAAGCTAAATTATTTAATTGTGTAAATTATTATATTTTACTATGTATAAATTACAATATTTGGAGGCAATATTTATATGTACAAACTTGGAATTTCGTTTTAACTAATTAAGAGTTGGCACAAGCAGAATATCAAATCTTAGATCTTGATTTTGATATCCTGGTGGTTCTTTTCTGGTGAACAAATAACAGTTCCTTGGATTCCTGCATGACATGGAACTGTGGGTTAAAGTGAAAACAGAAGTGCAAGAAAAAGACTAGTTCTTTGTAGGGAACTGTTTTGCTTTCATCTTAACCAAGACACAGATGCAATTCAGTGGCTGTTAATAGTTTCTCTAATATGAACCAGATGATACAATCTGGTGAAAATATGTGCTCAAGGATCATCTTGTAATTTTTCACATTGCATTATATGATTTGGAGTTTGATCCAGAATATCTTTTTGTTCAGGATTAATATCCTGAAATTGGGAGAGAGTTGATGTTAATTTTTTCCCTTCATTGACATTTTATATTGCATTTTATTAAAAAAAAATCATTTATATTTTATATTGTATGGGCTGTAAACATGTTTTGGAGGAATCTCAGTACAATCTTAGTAGACACTAGCCAGCTGGGGACATTAGGAAGATTTTCCTATTTGGGGAAGTGTTCTACATGATAACTTGAAACTTGAAGGTAAACTCTTCCCTTTCCAGCCACCTGACCTGCATACCTACTTGGGGATTCACTTTTCCCCCCTGGTATTACTACCATGTGCCTGATCTTCCTACTCTTGTCATTTGTTTAACCCATATCTAGGCTTTTAATTTTGTTTAGACTGCTCACTGAATTATTTGTATTTGCTTTGTCACTTCAGTTGGTATGCCTCTTGCCTACAAGTCCAGACATGTTTAGACTGCTACAGTCTGGATGGAGAATGTATGTAGAACTTGAACGGTAGTCTCTCCTTCTCAATGGGCATGGCATCCCATTGTTACTTTCTTAAGAGAAGGAGGTACTTCTGAATTGGGACTTTTCCAGTGTGAAAAGTGTTTTTTTCCCCTGTGAGTGCGGGCCAGAAGCCCATTTCTAGTGCCTAGTATTGGGTGATAGTTAACCTCTTTTTCCTTTCCTTCCATGAATGTCTATAAGCTGCTTTTTGTATTGGAACAGTTCCTAAATGGAGCTGAGCATCTGTTCTTATATCGTCACCAGCTTGTTTGTTAATGAACTACCAATTTACATACAGCTGTTGCAATAAAGCAGTCTGCTTAGGACAAAGTTTGGTACAATTGCCTGCTACTGCTCTCTGTATTTGGTCTCTTACACAAAGAATCTCTTGTATGCCTACAACACAAACATTACACAAAGGCACATGAATAATTTGTCACATCAGATTCAAAAGCACTAATCTATATGTGCATATAAATATAAAATATTTCTATAAGTGGCGAGAACCTTCCTTAAAACAGCTTATTTTTGGAGCCTTGCATCCAACTTCGTAAGAAACCTATACACTTCATCTTAAATTTGAACTGAAACATTGTCAATGGAAATGGAGCATTATAAACCTTAGAACTCTATAAACAATATAATGTCATGGGTTATCCAGAAAGTCCAGTGGATTGTAAGTTTGTTGAGGTCCTGAGAAATTCTGTTAGAGATGCTTGGCTGCCACAGTACTATAAATCTGTGGGAAAGGAAATAACTAGACAAGTGCAAGAATTGGGACTGATTGAATGTTCAGCAGAAGGTTTCATCACTGGGAAATTTCCAAGCCCTTGTACATCCCTATATACAGTATTTGTAATCTAGCTTTGTTATGAAGCCCCTGTAATCTACCTATCCATAAAAAAAATCATAGGGCCCAATCTTATCCAATTTACCAGCGCTGATACAGCCACATACAGCTGATAAAGATACAGTCTGTGGGTGGCACAATTGGTTAAGACACCGTGCCTGTTAACCAGCAGGCCAGGTTTCAAGACCCGGGTCGGTCCCCATAAGACAGGGTGAGCTCCTGTCCTTAGCCCAGCTCTGAGACGCAGCAGGAACAAATCGTATTGACTCTGCCTTTCCATTGCACTAATTCAGTGGTGTGGAGAGGAGGGATTTGCTGCTTGGGTAACAGCCTATCCTCCATATCAATCTAACCTAGGCCTTTGTGCTTTGCGTGCAGCGTATGCAGCACCGAGCACAATACCATAGTCTCTCAAGACCGATGGATGCCTGCTTTTTTTTACAGCCATAATGCAGTCTTAAGGTAAAGGAACATGCATACCCTTACCTTGGGGGGAGGCCACTGTGAATAAATGCCACATTTCAGGATGTAGTAGATGTCCCATTAGCTCAGCTGCTGGGAATTTGGACAGGTCACACAAAAAAGACGGTTGAAAGCGCCGTTACTTGTTCCCTTGATAGCCAGAAATTTTTTAAGGGAGGCTAAAGTGACTGTAGATTCCTTAAAACCTGAGGGTGTTGCAGCTAAAACTTTCTCTTTTCCTCCCATTATCCTCCAACCAAATGTGGAACAAAAATTATTTTTGTCCCCCTCTCTTTACACCTAGTTGGTTATATGTTAGACTAGCAAAATGTAAACCTGCATTGCGGGAGTAAAATTCCCCCATGTGCATCATCCCCCCCAACCCTCAACCCACCCTGTTCAACATTTCCCATACGCATCATCCCTCCATGTGCACCCTCCCTCCCAGTGCATCAGGCACCAAATTAGCTGGATGATGATCAATCCTTCGTCAATGTTAAGTATAGGAGAAAAAAATGTTGTACCCCTTTTCATCCCCTTAAGGGTTAAATTTCTCAACATCTGTTCTTGGTGGGTGTTCGTGTCACATAGGAACACCCTCCCCAAATTTTACGCTTCTCGGTGCAGGGATTGGGGCAGGGCTTGGATCAGTAAGGGATTCTTCAAAGGAAAGCTTAGGGAGAAAAACACGCTGCACCCCTCGATTTCCAAAAATCGTTTCTTACTGGGTGCCTCCATCATGGAAGGAACATCCTCCCCAAATTTTACGCTTCTACATCTAGCAGTTTTGGCGGGGCATTGATGAGTCAGTCAGTAAGGGAATCAGTCAGTGACTTTTCAATTTTTTATATATAGATTAATACAACTGAGGTGGGTGGATGTTTATTTAGACAGGCTTGCAGTAGCTTTTCTTAAAATAAGGTCATTTTATCGCTATCTGTCTGTTTTTAATTTGGTTTTTTTCTGCCTGTTTTTAACCTGGTTTTTTATTGTCTTATTGTTTTAATGCTATTTTATTGTTCTATATGTTTTTAATATAGTAATAAAATGCTATTTTATTGTTCTATAAAAAAGAAACACCCTTGGTTTCCTTTTTAAGGAAGAAAGGCGGGATATAAGGTAGAATATAAATCAAATCAATAAATCATGCTTTCAGGAGTTGTGTGGGCCCTAAGATGCTCCATGTTTTTTGATTGCTATTGCAATAGTTGTGTGCCCTTATCCTGTGGTGGTGAAAATGCAGATGCTGTGAGGCATACAAGTTGCTGTTTCTGTATCCTTCTCCCTCCCCCATCTAGCAAGCTGCTTAGCATTAACTTTAACCTGCTCCAGGAAAATGACCCATATAAAGCTCCTGACCTTGTTATAGCTCGGGGTAGGCAACCTTCAACATGGGTGCTGAGCTCGCCGCATGGAACAGTGCTCACCGGTAGACACAGGGGTTGCTGCTCCAATTCCCAGCATGCAGCAAGCCCATCAACATCACCAGTACCCAGAATGGCAACATATCTTCTCCCTTCACACTGCCTTGCCACCATCAGAATGGAAGTCCCTGGGGCAGAGACCCTGTGCCCTCTGGAGCCTTCTGCAGCAGAGATGTTGTGTGTCTTGGATGCAACCAAGATAGGGGAGCAGCACCCATGGTGGTCCTCCCTTGGCAGCCCTTCTAGGGCTAGCTAAGAAGCAGCAGGAGTGGAGGCACCAAGGACAGGCAGGCAGACAATGCCAGCAAGGTTCCAGGGAGGCCATAGGGGCAGTGTGGGGCCTTTCCTGCCACCCCCGCAGGCAGAGCCCTGTGTGGGTCTGGCGAAGGAGCACCTTATTTAAGCTCACCCTTTCCTGCACCTCTCCACTCAGAAGTAAGCCTCTTTGCAAGAGGCATGCCAAGGATATGATCCAACTGTTCTTCAGCGTCTCCAGCTCCCATAGAAGGGCAGGGGATGGAAAAGTCCCTCCCTTCATAGGGGGGCAGATGAAGCTAGGTGCTGGCTGAAGGACAGAAAAGGCCCAGGAGAGGGTCTCTGCATGTGCATATATAACTTTAGAATCATGTCGGAACATGGACTGACATTGTATAATTTGTTTAGCACTACACTGCTGATTGTTGACCCCTGTTATAGCTGATGAAAGGCAACCTTGGAAAATCATGACATGAACTTTAACCTGCATGGCATGGAATAACTGGCATGCTCTTTATACTGTATTTGGAAAGGATGTGAGAAAACTGCAACTCAGTGGGTAACTGTGACTACTTCCATGCATATATACTTACCAGTAGCTGTTGTAGAGTATTGTAAAGTGTCTTTCCTCCAAAATCTTTGCTTGATAAAGCATGATACAAGCTAATACAAATTATCTCCAAAAATTCTAGTATGAAGGCCACAGCATATATACAGTTTTTTGTTCACAATGTGAAATTCTGAAACGTAGACCTCCAGAAGGTGTACTTATGTGAGCTATTCTGTTTCTTTTAAAACTTTGCCTTTCTCACCCATAAAGGACGCAATCCTAAGAAATTTAGGCCAGCCTAACTCACCTGGCCTTTCTTTACATGATGGGGGTGGGGGCTGGAGTATGCTGTGCATTGGCCGAACACCACCAGGTCATTTCTTAAGGTGAGACTAGATATGAATCTTTTCAGATTTGATCATGGGGTTCGGTGAGAGATTTTTTAAAATACATTAAGATTTGCATTGAAAAGTCTCTTGTTTAAAAACTTTGGCATTGCTGAATCCAGCCTCCACTCCATGTGAATAACCAGCGAGAGAGAGAGAGGGAGAAAGAAAGAGAAACATGCTTTTTAAACATGTAACTTTTGTTAAATCATGACCAACAGGTATGTGTATGAAATAAATGGTTTTAAAATCACAAACTTCCTTCAGCATTTCTTATGCCTATTTAGCCACACCTAAAGATTGTATTCAGAGAATATATAATTTGCATGTATTCACATCCTTTGCCTTTAACTGAGCTCTGAATGTTCCAGAGAAGAGTTCAGAATGTAAACTTATAATCTCAGTCATGAAAAATCAACAGTAGTCTTGTACAATAACATAGGCTTTCCCTTGAATAGTCCTTTCCATACCACAATTCAGTGTGGTGTGTTGTAAAGTTGATCTCTGGTGCTTGTGTAATTTTTTGGGGGGTGAAGGATTAGGTGAAATTTCATAAACATCTTAGGTGTATTTCATAAACATCCAGGACAATTTCTAGTGTGTTGTTTCCAGATGTTATCCTATGGGGCTTCAAATGCAGTTCTATCTGATTTTTTAGACATACCAGTTGTCACGGTGTTGACCTGCCTAAAGTTCTTTTGCCATATTGCCTGATCACCACCAACTACCAACAACTTAGAATATTATATCAAACACATTCATGGAGGGAAAGTTTATGAATAGCATTGGCCATGATAGCTACCATACTTTTCGGCTTATAACACAAAATTTTTTATCTCCACAAAGGTGGTAAAAATCTGCTTGCGTGTTATAAGCTGAGGGTGCGGCCAGAACACTACCTCCTCCAGCCCTCCCAAGTCTCTCCAAGTCTTGGACATTCTGGAGGGGACGGCGGTCTGGCCGCGCAAGGCTGGGGGAGGTTGCTCCCCAAGCCCCCCATGGCCAGAGAGCCCTCCTCCAGCACACCCAAGCCTGTCAAAGGCTTGGGCGTTCTGGAGGGGGCGGCAGTATGGTTGCGCAAGGCTGAGGGAGGTTGCTCTCCCAGCCCCGCATGGCCAGAGAACCCTCCTCTAGTGCTCCCAAGCTTTTGACAGGGGGCAGTAGTCTGGCTGCGCCGTACCCAGGCACACCAGACCATAACATGCACATTTAAATCTAGGCGTGTGTTATACTCTGGTGCGTGTAATAAGCTGGGAAATATGGTAAGTAGAATTATGCTTGTAGGTCGTGTATCTGACTTCTCAATACTGGATTCAAACTAAGGATGACTGCTGTCATATCCTACTAGTTGGCATCTAGTTAAAAACAGAAGGCTGGATGAAATTGATTTCATTGACTCCTATAAGATATTTTATGCATTATACTATGCTGATCTCAGTGGATCAACAGGTTTACCATTAGCCTAGAACAGTGGTACCTTGGTTTACATGCATAATTCATATGCTTGTAATCCAAAACACTTCTATATCAAAGCAAATTTTCCCATAAAAATAATGGAAACTCAGACGATTCATTCCACAACCTAGAAAAAATTCATATAGAAATTATTACAATACTGTAATATATTACAAAATAATAAAGAAAAAACAAAATATAGAAAAATAAAACAAATTAACCCATACTATATTCTGGCCCCCTTACACAGGAGTGTGCCCCACTGATTATAATAGGGCTTACTTCAGAGTAAAGGGCTCTCAGAGGCTATGTCTCAGTAGAGGCTAGATCTCTCAGGCTCCTTTTCATTGCCACCCTTATACAGGAGTGAGCCCCATTGACTGCAGTAGGGTTGTTTCAGAGTACACATGCATAGGCTGATTTCTTAGGAGAGGCTGAGCAGGTGCTAGTGGAGTGCTGAAACTGGCCTTATTCCAGCCGGAACTATTTTTTTGATTGTGTTGCACGACATCACTTGTATTGCAAGACAAAATTTATTAGAAATGTTTGCTTGTCTTGCAAAATGCTCTCAGTCCAAATTATACTCAATCCAAGCTTTTACTTGATACTTAAAAAAACATTCTTGAGTTATTGTATTACACACTACATATAGCACTGATCATATAAAACCATTTCAATTATCACGTTATACTGGCTATAAACCTCTAAATTGTGAGCTCTGCTAACTCAGAAGAGGCACTTTTCAAGAGGATGCTCCTCTTATTTAACTGGATGCCTTGTCTACTGTGTATGCTGGTGTTCTTTTGCATCTTTTTAAATTGTGAGACCTTTTGGAACAGAGAGCCATTTTTACCCGATTTTCTCTGAAAACAGCTTTGTGAATTTTTCATTGAAAAGCGGTATATACCGTATTTCCCAGCTTATTACGCACATCTAACCATAAGATGCACCAAAGTTTAGAGGAGCAAAACAAGAAAAAAATATTCTGAACCAAATGATGTACTAATATATTTAATAAAATATAGCTGAATAATATCACAGCCATGTAAAGTCAACGGTGGTATTAAGAACCATCATCACTGTCATTAAAAAATGAGGAGAGACTTTAAGGTTCAAGCACTTTCCTAATTTTCTGGAAAACCCAAGAACTCTGCATTTGCAAGCTCTAGTAAACCAAATTCTATGCATTTGCAACCCCAAGCAAACCAAATTCTAGGCATTTGCAAGCCTCCCCCACCCCTGGAAAGGATTGTAGCCCTAGGGACCAGATCCTGTACATGTGTACTCAAGTGCAAGCCTCCCCCACCCCTAGAAAGGATGCATAGGATTGCAGCAGCAGAGACCTCTCTCTTCTGGGCTGCTTCCTCCTCCCTTCTTCCCACTGGTGCCCCTTTGTTTTTGCCTGCTTGCCTCCACGCTCTGCTATTCCTCTGGGCTCCATTCGTTTCTTTGGGGGTGGAGCCTGTGGGGAAGCCTCTGTCCCACCTCCCCAATTTCCCCTTGCCTTCCTATAGGCCTTCCCTGCACAGGGAGGCAGAGCACAGCTGCAGAAGGTGTTCCAGGATTGGCCCCTTCACTCCATAAGACATTCCTCCCCTTTTCCGGAGGAAAAAAGTGAGTCTTATAAGCCAGCAAATACAGTAAATGCTGTTGTTAATTCATAATAATAAAATATCAGTTTGTACTGCTGGAGATTTTAAAAGCAATATAACAAAATATGTCTATTGGATTAACTTGGAAGAATCCTTTTTCCTCTTTAAAAGGTGCACTTAGAGAAGACTGTTAATTTTTTAAAAGCCTTAATGTGGCTAATTCTTTATCCTAATTCTGAAAGGAAGTTAATTAAAATGTTGGTCACTAATAGTGGTCTTCACTTTGAATACTGTAATTCAGTGCTCTGATACATCAACTCTGAAATGTTATAGTGCTTAACATCCTGCGACTTTGCCCAATCCAAACCAACACTAAGTTGAAAATCTTGTAGTTCACTCAGCATACTGTTTGACCTGTTGTCCAAAGGAAGGATTGTAGTTCCATCCTTAAATCCAGTGATTATTCAGTAATACTGAAATCCAGTAATACTGAAAGTATTGTAGTTACATCCTTAAATCCAGTGGTTATTCTTAGCGCACTTCACTTTGAAAGTACATGTTTTACATGATCTCACAGCCCTAAAGTTTGTTTGTAAATCATAAGCGGGCAAATCTTTGAAATTCTGAGATACTCTGATTGCTTATCCATTATTCTTTTTTTCCCCTTCCCAGGTCAGTGTTCGAGTTACCACCATGGATGCAGAGCTGGAGTTTGCCATCCAGCCTAACACTACAGGCAAACAACTGTTTGACCAGGTCAGTATAATAAATTCTGGCATTTTGCTTTCAGTTTTTTCTTTAGGTAATAAAGAAAGTCGCTGAGGCTTTCCGTCTGAGTGGCACCTTGTAGGTCTTTCTCTAGATATATCAACAGGATAAAGCAGATTATTTCTTAAGGGCATCTGTGAAAGCCTTCATAGTCTAGAGCAAGGAAAGCATTGGTTCCCAACTAGTGGTCTGTAAGACCTAAGAAGTTGCTTGCAAGGTCTTAGGAAAGAAATTATCTTTAATCACTTCCAGAATCTTGCCATGTCAACAGTCTCCCATGGACCATCAAAGAGGATGGAGAATGGACTGCCTGATGCCACAACCATTATCAAAGTGTCAGCTATGGCTAATGGTGGGCCATTCTCCATCCTCTCTGATTGATGTGGTGGGAGCAGTTGGGAGACAGACAACCACCAGGGAGGGCAGATATCAGATTCTCCACAGTCACAAGTAGTCCATGATTATTCAGATTTTTGCCTGTGTAGTAGTGGACTCCTAAAGGTTGGGAACCACTGAAGTACTGAATCCTTTCCCTGGTCTTCTGCATAGAAAGGGACAATAGAAGGAGACTGGGATTTGGGGCCATACTAGAATGATACAGGCCTATATCCTAAAGTGAAATTAAGCCCATTGCTCCAGAGCAGTTAAGATGACTTTCCATAAGATAACACTATAGGGTGACGTAACTGCTCTGGATTTAGCCCATAATATCTAGTTTGCCTTTGCTGTTTTAATTTTTTTCTCTTACTGAAAACTGGCCATGAGGAATAAAGATCAGGATTGCAGGATGAGGGAGGGAGCTCACTCTTTCAAAAAAACACTGCCTTCTTAAATTAGAACTTCCATTACCAGAAGTAGTAGCGTAGGGGTGATATTCATCAGAACAGTGATGAGGTTTAACTTTCCTACCATCCACACCTGTTCCTCTTACTTTTGTTTTAAGATTTTAAAAAAATCAAAATACA
The DNA here is from genome assembly GCA_030015325.1 of Cryptoblepharus egeriae. Classification (NCBI taxonomy): domain Eukaryota; kingdom Metazoa; phylum Chordata; class Lepidosauria; order Squamata; family Scincidae; genus Cryptoblepharus; species Cryptoblepharus egeriae. Next base: position 187,438,823 of record JAREYC010000001.1, on the reverse strand, counting down.
GATGGCATTAATATCTCATTAAGTTTGACCGTGAAATAATGACATCCAAGTGCTTTGTGTCTGGGAATGTCAGGTAATGCTGTCAGGTCAAAATTTCCATCAATAAAGAGAAACAGCAAACTCCTACTATATATAAGTTGTAGCATTTCAGAGATAAGACATCTGTAACATTTAAAGAATTTGTACTAGTTGGGAGTAAGGGAACATTCATCACTGTGGGAAAAAGAGTGGGAAGTAGGCCTTATAACAATATTCAGTGCTGTATTCTGTAGACATGAATAGATTAAAAAAATCCTATAGGATGGTTTTATTTGAGTCAACCCTCCATTATAAAGAGTCACCCATCCTCTTTATAATGTAACAAAGTACCTTATTATTGGATACAAATTACTAGATTACTTGGCTGCTAATGAATTATTGCTAGAGCTCAAGTACAGGTTCTGTTATAATGAATCAACATGAGTAATTGTAGAAGTATATATTAATCATACTTAAGCTACTTGGCATCTGTCACTGCCATAAGATTACCAAATAGGAAGGAAAAGACGGTGTAATAAGGGGGACTTAATGGTGTGTATCTCAAAGGGTGTTAGGGGAGCTTAATGAGTTTGATTTGAATGCTTTGGAAATAGGCTTCCATTTGATGTTCGTTTTCAACAAAAATGACATTTCAAGGTCACAGGTGGAAGAGCTTCACCTGATGAGTTGCTTCATGGTTAGGATCTAACATCTATCCATCTACAGTATTTATATACCGCTTTTCAACTAAAAAGTTCACAAAGCGGTTTACAAAGAAAATGAAAAAAATTAGTGACTAAAGGAAAGTACAGTGGTGCCTCATATAAAGAGCTTAATTCGTTCTGGAGGCATGCTCTTTAAGTGAAACACTCTTTAAGTGAAGTGGATTTTTCCATAGGAAATAATGGAAACTCAGATGATTGGTTCCACAACCCCCCAAATATTCATATAAAAATATTAACTGAATGTAAAAATGATGACAAAACACTGTAATTGAATTCAAAACATGCATTCAATGGGCATGATCCTATGAAGTCTACTTAGGCTGCAATCCTAAAGACACTTTCCTGGGAGTAAGCCCCATTTAACACAGTGGGGCTTAATTCTCAATAGACATAGTTAGGAGGCTGCAATCAAAGACACTTTCCTGGGAGGCTTGCCTGGGCTACTGCTGGAGGTTCAAGGGGGGCAGTGGGGGCAGTTAGAGGCAGCTGCCTCTGGCACTTCCAGGTAGCCCCTTTAAAGAGCCTCCATGCGGAGCATCATGGCTAGCACATGTGCCCATAGCACACTTGCTTGTTAAGTGAAGTGGAACTTGTTATGTGAAGCAAAATTTCTTCGAAATTTTTGCTTGTTATGTGAAACACTTGTTAAGCGAGGCACTTATTAAGCGAGGTACCACTGTACATGTCTTTCAGGACTTTATCTGTTGCTATTGATGGCTTTGGGGAAAAGGGAAATTTTCCAAAAATATGGGAATGATTAAGAGGAAGTGTGAACATACTAATGAGAATAAATTAAATGTTGCAGGAGTCATGTACAGTTGAAGATGTTTCCCTCCCTGCTGTTACTTGCCATTCATTTCTATGGAAAGGCCCACTCCTGACTACAAGATGTCCATGTCCACGCCATGCAAAAGTCTTGTAATGGAGCAGTTTCATAAATTAGTTAATATAGTTGTAGCCTACTTCTATAGGTGAAGATTCTGAGAAACTAGTTATCAGTTATAAAATATGATGCATATTGGAGTAAACGTTACACTTTCCTCCTTGGCTATGAGTAGAAAAAAAATTCATTGTTATCAACAGTGTACTTTAGCACTAGTAAATGCTTTAAATCTAGTTTTCACAATTAGGAGAAGTTTACAAATAACAAATGTGAGGCTTCATTGGACTACTTAGGTTTCTTAGGCTGCAATCCTAAAGACATTTTCCTGGGAGTAAGACCCATTGAATACAATGGAGCTTACTTTTGAGTAGACCTGGTTAGGATTTAGTTTGCCTTGCTTGTGGTCAGGAATGACTGCCTGTAGCAGTACATCACTGCCCCAATAGTCATGCTGAAATGAAACATTAAAGTACTATTTAATTACACAGTTATTTCCTTTTTGTGTGTAAATCAACCACATGCTTTGGACATTCCATACCAGTATGTGTACATTTGCATAGAGATGGTAATCCTGTTGGGTAGAAACTACTTTATTAAGCTAGATCGGAAGAGTCTGATCTGTTATCTCTTCTAGACATTCTCCTGTAGCTGGGGAATTTTTTAAAAAAATACCTACTTATCTCCCACCTTTCCTGTCCTCTTCAATAGGTGCACAAGGAGGCTTGCAAAATTATTTACCTTACATATCAGTTGAAAACAAAGGTACAGAGTTCCTGAGAGGAAAAAAATCAGCCTTTCTCTTATACTCTCCCCATGTCTGGATTGCAAGGATTGCATTGTTACCCATAGGAATTGTGAGCCAGAATGAGGACTGCATTCCTGAATCAGGTCAACCCCAGGCATTCTGCCTTCCAAGAGCAACCAACCATGGTTCTGTGGAAAAGTCACACATAATGAGAGCATATTCTTTGTCCTCATAATCAGGTACATGACATGTGTACTTGGAGACTACATTTAACTAAGAACTTTTAAATCGTGATTCCACTCTAAAATTTTCTGCTCCATATAAAAAAGCAATGTAAAAGAATGGGTGTTGCCAGGTCTTGGTAAAATGAATTTCATGTTATACACCATGCAAAGAAGTGGACTAATGTGAACCTATTGCAAATCAATGTGTGACTCCCCAAGCTGGTGGATGATAAGGAAAGAAACATTGAAGATTTTGAACATAGGTCTTGTAAAGATGAGGGCTGAGGAAACTCACAGGAAGTAAGATGGAAAAGAGGGATGTTCATATTTTCATATACCTCAAGACAAAGCAGAAGGCTATGATTCCAGTTTATATAACGCCCCCTTGATTGATTTTGGCTTAGAATGTAGCATTCTTTCACTGTCTCTAAAATTTAGTGGCTTAGGGTCAATTGCTTAGGAAAACCCTGTGGGGGGCCTACATTGTTTTACATTTTCCTGCTAATAGAGGTTGCTTTTACTTCAATTTATGAAGTTTTTTTAATTCTCACATATTCTTTTCCTTTTTGCACTCTGGGTTTTGTAAGGTTTTAGTAGACTCTTGGCTCCTTTGCTATGTTACCAATTTTCAGTGGCTTTAAAAGAGATGGAACTGGTGACGTATCTTGAAAAGGAACTTTCCTTTATTTTCAAAACATGGAACCTGTCTGTGCCCATCCTACAGGGGAGAAATTGGAAGATATGCTGGTCTTCAGATTGGGTCACAAGGTCAACCCAAGTGGTATCTATCACTTGTCAAATTTGCCTCCAGCTGTTTTTAATTTTAGTGAAAATAAAGTTTTCAGTAGGTAACTAATAGGCATCCAAGTGATTATCTTGTCATGTGGTAAGCAGTGCTATCTGATTGTCATAGTTGATTATATTACACTATCATTAAACAAAATGTTCTCCTTTATAAGAGATATAGCATGCTTATATTATCATTTGAATGCAACTGTTCACATTTGTTCATATCCACAGTATAGTCTTCCTGAAGTGATGAGGAGGCAGAAACTAGCAATAAAACACTTTATCTTTTGACAGAGCTACAGACAAGATGAACTTTGGCAAAGAGTCACTTTTTAAATGGTGGTTCTCTTAAATTTAGCAAGGGGAGAACAAATATCTCTATTCATTCCAACATTACAACTTTTCCAGGGCTGTTTTGTTGGTGTTTTTTCATCTTTTTAGAATTCAAGTCCTTTTGTGATAGGAAACCCTTTTTATTTACTTGGCTGCTATTTATAAATCTAGTAATTTATTAACCAAGTACTTTGTTGGAAACCAGAATAGGTTGGCATAAGACTTTGACAGGGTGTGTAGAGAGGCCTTGTTTGCCAAAAGAGGATTTTTTTAAAAGGCAGAGAACTGCTGCCATGAACAGGGCAGATCCCAGAGAAAGTTGTCCTATAATAATCAATTGGCTGCTCTGATACATATTCACTGCTACATTCATGCACTGCTACGTAGTCAGTTCAGCCAGTATGTTTAAAGCAATTACAGTGTTCATTAAAATACTACCAGATTTGGGCAGATCTGACAATTCATATGTTAGGAAGTTTCACAGACTGCGCTAGAGACTAGATATATAAATAGTTCTTGAAAAACATAAATTAGTTTAAATTGCTTTTAATAGTCTAGAAACTTCTATCTCCATTAATTACAAAACAAGTCCTAAAGTATGAGACCTTTCTAAAAGTGATAATTTCAAATATCCTTCTCTTTTCATCTGGACTGGTTTGCAGATTTTTTTTTCTATACACTGCTTTTTGACAAGTTTGTGTGAATTCCTGGTTTAGTTTTGTTTAAAATTCATATCTGCATAATGTTTGAAAGATTTAGGCTGCAGTCCTATCTTTTACTTGAGAGTAAGCCCCATTGACAAAAATTGGGCTTACGCCTGAGCAGACAGGGATAAGGTTGTGCTCATAGTCTCTCTGCAATCCTGTGTGAAGGATGTGCACGTAGTCCCCCACCTCATCAGTAATTTCCATTAAAAATCAAGACTGTAAGAAAAATCTCAAGAACCATAGCTAGAGTAAAATGTTTCTGAGTAAAATGGAAATCCAGCCCATGGGCGCTATCCTAAGAAATTTAGGCAGGCCTAACTTGCCTGGGTTGTCTTCCTGTTGTAGGAAGTGGCCTAACTCCCTCCAAGGAATGGAGCAGAAGTGCCTTATGGCATTTTTATGACAGTTCTCAGCTTATGCTTATGCCAGGGCTGTGGGTGGCACAAGTGGCTAAGACACTGTGCCTGTTAACCAGCAGGCCAGAGTTCGAGACCCGGATGGGCCCCACTAGACAGGGTGAGCTCCTGTCCTTAGTCCAGCTCTGCAATGCCAGCTGGATCCAATCGTATTGGCTCTGCCTTTCCATTGGACTAATTCAGTGGCGTGGAGAGGGGGGATTTGCTGCTTGGGTAACAGCCTATCCTCCATAACAATCTAACCCAGGCTTTCGTGCTACGCATGCAGCGTATGCAGCGCCGAGCACGATACCATAGTCTTCCAAGACTGACGGAGGCCTGCTTTAATGCAGGCTTAACTATAGGTAAGGATTGCAGCCTTAGTCTTAAAGAACATAATGGTCTTGATTCTGAGTATGGTGAATCTCAGTTTTCTAACACCTCTACTTAGCAAACAGTAAAAAATAAAAACCTTTCTAGGTTAAATATGGATCTCTGAAAAATACTTAATGTATTTGTTAAATTTGTACCAGAATTTGTAATGAAACTCAAAAAAAGAAAATAGGGCGTTTACTTGACCCGTTTCTTAGGTTTATTTAGGGAACTGAAATGGCAGAATAGTAACCAATCTGCAGTTATTTCAAAGAGGAAGGTAAAGTTGCAGGGAAACAGAATCATAAAGTAAATAATAGTTCAGATTCCTTGAAGTTCTTCCAGTTGATTCATGTTCATCTCCCATTAGGTCTGAAAATATTAGGTTACCTGCTATTGTTGTTGGAGGTGGTAGTCCCTAGAGACTGTTAAGCAAAGGAAAGGCTATATAAGTGTTAATTGGTTTTCAGTGCAGTTTCCAGATTGTTACCTTTGGAGGAAATTATGGTAAAGGGATGCCATAATTTGCTATTAGATTTTATTTTTGAAAATGAGTTCTAGGAAAAATTTGATTGAATAACTAGGAAACCTTGGTGGTGGTTTAAAATATATGTGGCACAAAGCAGGTGCTGCTATTTTTTTTAATAAGAGCAGTGTCTTGTTTTCTTCAGCAGAAGAGCAATTAAACTAGAAGCTCCTCAAAAAATTTGTGTCTAGGTTTTATACTGAGCCATACTTTTTATTCTGTCTCCTGAACATGGCAGTAAATCAACCTGTCCTATTGTCAGCTGTTCTGACCAGCCTTTCCTTTTTATTGTTTCTGTATCACAGGAGCACATTCCATAGCTTCCTTTTTAATTCTTTCTTACCTTTTGTCTGAATGCACAAAATTGATACCTGTCTGAATATATTAGAATATTTTTAAGAAAAGCCAGCTGTTAGTTCTTGATTCTTACAAGTTTTAGTTTATTAGTTGTTAGTGAAGATCAGATTATGCAAGCAATGGTTTCATAAATTCACTGACATGGGAATCTTAGAAAAATTGACTCGCTATGTTTTTTTTCCTTTTAAGGTGGTCAAGACTATTGGTTTACGTGAAGTGTGGTACTTTGGTCTTCAGTATATAGATAACAAAGGATTCCCAACCTGGCTGAAGCTTGATAAAAAGGTAAATAAAATTTGAAGGTAGATTTGATACTGGAGCAGAAATCTAACCTGGGGTTTCTGCTTGGCATAGGATATATACAGCTGTGTTTTATCTTTGAAGGGAGGCCAAGTGCAAAGGGTTGGGTAGGGAACAATAATAATTCATGAAGAAACTGTGTTTTCAGCATAGATAACCTGAAGATCAATTTTTTTTAAAAAAAGTTACATTAAAAAACTATCCCAGCCATTATCATCTTCCAAACCCAGCCCTATCAGAATTTTTAATTCTTCCAGATGGTGATTTGGCCTGGGCAATCCCACAACTATATCTGCCACCAAGACCATATTTTTTTAAAAATCTGCTCCACAAATAGTTCTGAAAACATTAAGAGGATGAACTTGGTTGATATCAATCCACAACAGAGATGGATGACAAAAAATAACTTGAGGCATTACATTAAAAATATAATATTACATTATATTTTAACCATATTTTTCCTACCTCATGAAACCCAAAAAAGGGGTTCTCAGGAGGGTCCCTATCCAGCCATAAGCAAGCCTACATCTTCACCAAGGTGGCTACATTGTGTTGCCCTCATAGCATGTTGGATTATGCCTGGCAGACCTTTGGGGAGAGCCAGGTGTTCATTTAAGTAAACATAATAATTGCTGTTGCAACTTTCAGAGGTTAAGCTCTTAGTACTGGAACCTCCATTTAAAAAACGATTGTACAATTAAAGATCTTCAGTGCTCTGGTGATTAATGGTTTGGCAAACAGAGTGTTTAATTTCTGTGCGGGAATACTGAGAATCGGAACTGCTTGTACAGAATCTAGTCCCAGCATGTCTTTGCCTACTCCAAATAACTGGCTATTGTTCGATTTTCAATTAGCGGAACCTCTCAGTGTACACTGCTTAATCTTCTAAAGGCTTCACAAGACTTAGTTGCCAGGGCTGCTTAGAATGGGCTGTTCTTATAGATGAATTATAGCGTGGAGACCAGTCTAGACATATATCTTGTTCTGCAAGCTTCAGGGTTTTTGTTTTTTTTAAAAAAATACTAGGCTAACGCTGAGTGTATTCAGCTATGAACAGTCTCTTTTTCTATTTATAGTTGATACAATGGTGAAAAATTAACATAAAGGAAACAATATTATTAATATTACTCCACTGACAGTCCATAATTCTACTTTGGGAATCCTATTTGAGAGAAATTATAATTCCTTTGTTCTCTGTACAAGCGTTCTTCACGAGCTATAAATAATGCTGATATGCTAGGAATACTGATGAGCACTTGTGCCACCAGAGGAGATATGGAGAACCTTTTTTGTAGCTTTCATGTGTGCCAGTTAATGTAATTTAAATGCTTACCAAAGTGAAAATGTTCCATGATGTTCCAAGCATAATAAGACTATATTCAAGTCAATAGGAAGCAGTTAACTTCTATTTCCTATTAGTCTTAATCTTTCTGTTTGAAGCATTCAGATTGCCAGGTGACAGCCTTTGCATCACTGAACTGGTATGCTATGGAAAGGAAAATGCTATTTTTGCAGGGGTGAGCATTTAAATAAAGTTAATGGACACACACAGAGGCCATGGGGGAGCCCAAATCTACAATACAAAGGTCTGCCTGTAAAGCAGAGAACAGGAAACAAAGTTGAAAAACAAAACTCAAAAAATAAGCCTTATGATTATTACAGTTGAGTGCATTATTATCTGATGCACTCTTCCAAGATGCAGTAACTTGTTCCTTTAAAGAAAGCGTTTGGCAGCCTTGTAATCAAATTATTGATAGTTTAGATAGTGCTTAGTTTAGCTAGTAAAAACATCTAGTAAACCAGATGTTCATCCCAAAACATCTAAAAGAGTTAGAGTAGTGATTTTCAGTCTTTTTCATCACATAGCGCACTAAAAAAGTATTACAGTTGTTAAAGCACACCTTCCATGATTGGACCACTGACAAGGCACAGTATGTTGTTGGTAGGGCACTCAAATCCCCCAGTGACCCTGCCCAAATTCCCACAGAACACCAGTGTACCAAGACACAGTGGTTGAAAATTGCTGAGCTAAGGAAAGGCTAATCAAACATCCAGATCCAGTTATTTGAATCTCCATTTTCTGGACCGGATAAGTTATATGTCTAAATGGGAATTTTTTTTCTAAAGTGGAAACCATTGCCTTTTGTAATGGAAGAAGATGCATGATTAGAATTTTGAAACTAAATCTGAGCTGTAGGAAAGTATCTTGTTCATAATATTAATTCCATTGTGTACAACACCCTGCTTATCTATTGTTTCTCCCTCTGCCTGATTTCCCCCTCTCCAATTTCAGGTTTCTGCTCAAGAGGTCAAGAAAGAGAGCCCTCTGCAGTTCAAATTTCGTGCCAAGTTTTTCCCAGAGGATGTATCCGAGGAACTGATTCAGGACATCACACAAAAACTATTCTTTCTTCAGGTGAAGGATGGAATCCTTAGTGATGAGATCTATTGCCCACCTGAAACTGCAGTACTACTTGGGTCTTATGCTGTACAAGCTAAATTTGGAGACTACAACAAAGAAATTCACAAGCCTGGATATCTTAATACTGAACACTTAATTCCCCAACGGTGAGAACTTTTGTATTGCAGAAATTGAGATATCTGGTTATGCTGGGACATCTAGGACTTTTCTATGAAACCAAGTCAGTATGGTTTTAAAACAAAATTTCACCTTTGACATTTAAAGTCATAGAATCATAGAGTTGGAAGGGACCTAGTAGGTCATCTAGTCCAACCCCCTGCCTGCAGCAGGAAATCCCCCTAGAGCATCCCCAACAGGTGCTCGTCGAGCCTCTGCTTGAAGATCCCCAGTGAGGGAGAGTCCACCACCTCCCTCGGCAATCTGTTCCACTGCCGAACCGCCCTCACCATCAGGAATTTTTTCTGGATATCCAACCGGAATCTCCTTTCTTGCAGTTTGTACCCATTGGTTCTAGTTCTGCTTTCAGAAACAGCTATGAACAAATGAGTCCCTTCCTCCCTATGACAGCCCTTCTGGTATCTGAAGAGGGCAATCATGTCTCCTCTCAGCCTCCTCTTTTCCAGGCTGAACATCCCAAGTTCCCCCAACCTTTCCTTGTAGGGCTTCCCTTCCATCCCACTGATCATTCTTGTCGCTCTCCTCTGGACTTGCTCCAGTTTGGCTGCATCTTTCTTCAAGTGAGGTGCCCAGAACTGAACCCCGTACTCAAGATGAGGTCTGATCAATGCTGAATAAAGAGGAACTAGAACTTCTCGCGACTTGGAAGCTACAGACGTCTCAATGCAGCCTAAAATGGCATTTGCCTTCTTTGCAGACACATCACACTGCTGACTCATGTTCAGCTTGTGATCCACAGTGACTCCAAGATCCTGCTCACATGTTGTGCTGCCAAGCCAAGTATCCCCCATTTTATACCTGTATTTTTGGTTTTTATTGCCCAAGTGCAGAATTTTGCACTTCTCCCTGTTGAAATTCATTCTATTTGTTACAGCCCAGTATTCTAGTTTATCCAGATCCTCCTGGAGGTTTCTCCTGCCTTCTGTTGTGTTTGCTACTCCTCCCAGCTTGGTGTCATCCGCAAATTTGATCAGGCTCCCCTGTATCCCTTTCTCTAAGTCATTAATGAAAATGTTAAAGAGAATCTGTCCCAAGACAGAGACTTGGGGTACCCCACTTGAAACCGACCTCCAGGTTGACACAGAACCATTTACTAAAACCCTTTGAGTGCGGCCGTTGAGCCAGTTGCGGATCCACCTAACAATTGCCCTGTCTAGCCCATATTTTTCCAACTTCCCAATTAATTTGTCATGTGAGACCTTTTCAAATGCTTTGCTGAAGTCAAGATAAATGACATCCACAGCATTGCCACTGTCCAGTAAGCTCGTAACACGATAAAAAAGGAGATCAGATTTGTCTGGCAAGTTTTATTCTTGGTAAATCCATGCTGGGTTGTTTTGATCACCGAGTACTTGTCTAGATGTGCACAAATTGTGAGTTTTATGATTTGCTCTAATATCTTGCCTGGGATTGAAGTCAAACTGACTGGTCTATAATTTCCCGAGTCTTCCTTTTTCCCCTTCTTAAAAATTGGGACTACATTTGCCCTCTTCCAGTCCAGTAGCACTTCTCCACTCCTCAGGGATTTCTCAAAGATGATCGACAGAGGCTCTGCAAGGACATCTGCCAGTTCCTTAAGAACTCCAGGATGCAGCCCATCTGGTCCAAATGACTTGAATTTATTTAGGCCAGTTAAGTGGTTACAAACCAGTTCTCTGTCAATCTTAATCTGCTGTTCTGCACCATCCATGTTTTCATTACCTCTTTGGGGATGCAAGCACATCCCCACATCAGCCAATGATCCCGCACCCCCATTTGCAAAGCCCTCTTTCCGAGAATAGACGGACGCAAAGTAGGAGTTGAGCAGCTCTGCCTTCTCCTGGTTTCCAGACACCTGCTGTCCATCTTTGTCCAGGAGCAGCCCCACCCCCTCGTCTCTCCTCCTGTTCCTTTGGGCATATGTAAAGAAGCTCTTTTTGTTATCTTTGACTCCCCTGGCCAGCCTCAGCTCATACTGAGCTTTAGCATTCCTGACCCCCTCCCTACAAGACTGGGCTATCTGCCTATACTCCTCCCTGGTGATCTTTCCAGTCTTCCACTCCCTATACTTCTCTTTCTTTAACTTCAGATGATCCCCAAGTTGCTTGTGGAGCCAACCTGGTTTTTTCAGGTTTTTCCCCCCCTTTTTCATGGGAATTGTTACTGACTGTGCTTGTAGAAGCTGCCTCTTAAGGAGCTCCCACCCATCTTGGGCCCCTTTCCCCATTAGATCATCAACCCATGGGATCCCACCTATGACTCCTCTAAGCCTGTTGAAATCAGTCCATTTGGGAACACTAGAATGCCATAGCTAACTTCCGTTCATTTACATTCGCAAAGTAGAATAGAGAACAAGCTGATTTTCTGCAGCTCCTGTGTGATTTAGAACAATTTGTGATATTCTACACTACAGGAAGTATCTGTTGCAGGCATATTTTTTCATTGATATGTACATAAATTAACATAACTGGCAAATAGATGCAGTGAGAGGAAGGAAGGTTCTCTTAAATCAACCCTGTCATATAACTAGAAAGCATTAGTTTGTCATTGGCTTCTCTATCAGTTATTGTTATTGCTCCATCAGTTCATTTTTCAATCCTTTAAAGGCATGAGGTATAGTTAAAGAATAATAAACTTGTATATGACACCAAAGAGGGAATGAGTATTTGCTGTCTACCATTGGTTAGATTGGTGACAGTGGATATCCTGAACTTTATGCGTGTGTCTGAGCAGGCACAAAGCCAAACAGACCTGTATTGGGTTGTCTGGGCCAGGAGAGAGGATAGGATACAGTGGCAGAGCCTGCTGCCATCTCCACCATCCCTCCATCCTGTTCTGCCCACTCCAAACTCCCCACCCTCAAAACACACACCTCCACCTGGGACTGAAAGGCTGGCAGCCGGCCATTCACACAGCACCATGATGCAGTGCCAACTGATGCTTTTGCCTTTCCCCAGTGCCCAAAGTGTGCCTTATGTCACATTTATGACACCTGGTGCTATAACTCAGTGCTGGTGCAGAAGTCATATAGGACTGGGCACTCAGTCTCTCTAATCTGGAGCTTTTTAGATTCACAAGGAGATAGTTTGCAGATACCTATATCTCCTGTGGAATTCTGTAGCTTGCTTTAAATTGTATTTGTTTTTATTAAATGACTGTTATGTAGGAACTTGTTTATTAAGAATTTTCAATATTAAAAATTTTCAACAGAAAGAGTATCTGGTGGCCGCTCCTTCTTTTAGATACATGTTTTAGCACTTACCAGTATGTTTAGTTTGCTTTATTAATGATTCTCTGTGCTGTGCCCCCAAAGTAAATACAGAACCATATAAAAGAGTGAAGACATAATCTTTTGCTACAAGTATCCCTAGAACTATAAATCTCAATAGTATTTCTTTTTACTCCTCTAGAGTCATGGACCAGCATAAACTTTCTAGAGAACAGTGGGAAGAAAGGATCCAGGTCTGGCATGCTGAGCATGATGGAATGCTGAAGTAAGTTATGGCGTTGCAGTACACTGCATATTTCAGTCCAAAAGTATTCTTAAACTCTTTTCATTGTGTTTTAAGATTTTTGTTTACCCCCCACCGGCAAATAAAGACAGCGGAGACAGGTGTGGAATTAAGGGCCACTTTATTAACTAATTAATACAAAAATTATAAATAGGGTCTGCAACTCAACGCCATGTGGGTATCTAACCGAGTAAGCAGCTATCCACAAAACCCAGATTTTAATATAGCGAAGGAACCTGGCTCAGGGCAGCCCTCATGGTTCAGGGTGCCCCTCCTTGCCAACCCAAAGATTGAGGTAGCTGGATCCTCCACCAGCCAGATACCTGGCTGTTTCACCTAATTCCAGGACAGAGACAAGCCAGCTCGTACCCAGCATCAGTCAAACATCAGAGGCCAATTCTGGTTGATCTCTGACTCTTGCTACCTCAGGCTGATCACCTGGGCCTATTCCTACCTACCCCACCACACAATGCCTGCCACACGGGGAGCGCTTGGCCACCCCGCCCCACTACAAAAAAGAAAGTAGTCCCTGTTCTAAGTCACGTAACAATTGGTCAATAGTGTTTGCGTGCCAACCCCATTTTTAAAAACTTAGATCTTGAGATGGTTCTGAGACTTGTAAAGTTTGATCCTCACAACCCTCGTTTGTTTCATTAACTGCATTCTAGCTCTTAGGAGGAAGTCAGAAAGATGCTGCTTAAGATGCTTCTTGCTTGGAGCTATCTTGTCTGAATTATTCAGAATGGGTGGAATGTTTGATAATACGTAGGGAAATCTCAGTGCTTTGCGGGTAAAACACAGCATAGTTGGCTGTGGTTCCTAAATTACCTACCTTGAAAATACAGCGACAAGATGATTACCAAACTTGGAAATTGGAAAAGAAACAAGTAAAATGATAACTATTTTGTAGTAAGGTAATATTTGCATTTCTAAATTAAGCCTTTTCTACTATCACCAACACTCACTGAATATTCCCAGTAGCATAAAGGTTCTCTTTTGGCAATCTTGAAGAGAAAATATTTTCTATCTTTTCCTAATTGAGTTATCTGATATCATCCAGAGAAAGTGCGATGCTGGAATACCTGAAGATCGCCCAGGACCTGGAGATGTATGGAATCAACTACTTTGAAATCAAGAATAAGAAAGGGACTGATCTCTGGTTGGGGGTTGATGCACTTGGGCTGAACATTTATGAGAAGGATGATAAGTAAGTTGAAGTTTTATTTTCCTTGTTAGACTAAAGAGTTGGCATTGCTGCCAAGAATTTTCTTATTATCTCTCCTGTTTGTGTTTTTATTGTAGTCTTATCAGTGCAAGTCACCTTGGCTTTGAAAATCATTGCTGAATGCAGTTGTGCTGAGACACACATGGCTCCAAGCTGATTTACCTTTGCCTATCTCCAAACATTGTCCTGTATTTCCCTTTGTGCTTTTGTACCAGCATGTTTGAGTCCTGAAGGGCATATAGGGGTCACATGAAACTTTCTTTTATTATAGTGGGAAATGTTACTCCATATACGGATGCTAATGATAAAATTGGGAAAAACCTCTGAGATTGACAAGTAAATCCAGTGCCAAAACATTGCCAGATTATTTCTCTGTTGCCCATCCCTGGATGCTTATCAGATGTAAGATCTGAATTGGAGGAAGCAAGAGGTTAGGCTGCAATCCTAAAGACACTTTCCTGGTAATAAGACCCATTGAAGACAATGGGGCTTACTGTTAGGATTGCGCTCTAAAGAGGTCGGAACTGGGCCTCCATACAGGATACTTCTAAATGGTCTTTAACAGGCAGCTTCTCCACCTCAACCCTGCTAAGGCTTTTGACTTCAATGCAGTTTGGCAAACTGAGAGCACACTCCTAACTAACTTTCCAGCATTGGCATTAGGGGAATGCAACTCTTAAGTAAGTGAACAAATATTGCTTTTCCTTGAGGAGGTCACCATGACTGTCTTCCAACTGTAGGATGCAACACATGCCCCACTGGCACAGCAATACCAGTGCTGGAAAGTTGATTAGGATTACGTCCTGAATTAACTTGCAGTTCTCCCAGATTTCCAAAAGAAGATGGTCTGGTCTACACAATAGAATGGCTTTGTGGAAGCAGCTTTAAAACCTTCTTATTGTTATCTCCGTACTGGGAGTTATTGATGTGCCCAGTTTGCAGCTGGCATAATTGTGGTTGACCTGGAAGCTAATTAGGTTGGCAACTCTGGTCTACAGTTGATCCTTTTCAGCAGGTATCTGTGAGATCTCTAATTATGGAGGTGGGGAAACAGACTGGGAACTGGGAGTTGGAGAGGAAATGAACTGCAATAGGAATAGAATGCAACATGAAACTGTTCCTGTTCATACGCCTGGTTTCTGAGTATCAGAGTCCAAGGTCAGGTTGAAGAAATTGATTCATCATTATGCAGAAACCTATTTGTCAGTTTAAACCCTCATCTAAATCAAAGATATACTTTCCATTATGGATAAACAGTACTTTCCATTAAATATACTAATCCATTGTGGAGTGTATGTCCCAAATGGTCATTCAAATAGCAAGTTTGGGGTTTGCCTTGAGCATAACACTAGTTGCAAAAAAAAATTCCTTAATTATTTCTCTTTGACAGTAAGGAAATAAGAATAGCTACAAAAGTGATAGGGTCAATAATGATGTTTTTGTTCAGTTATTTTTGTTGTGCACAGTGAATCCTGGTGAATTTCTGATTCAGTGCAGTTCAGGAACAAAATTATCTTAATTCTTTCAGGATAACTTACAATACGTTACAAGGGCAGGTGATAAAATACCACAGGACAACTGACCTCATTAATATTGAGGAATAAAGCAAGTATTCACTTAAGCAAAATAACTTACAATGGAAACAGTTTTAACATAGGCTAACATAAATATAAACAAGAGTTCCATTTCTACAGTGTATTTTGGCCACAAAAACATCACCAAACTTCTAAATAACAACCCAAACAATATTATTTGTTAAGCCCATAAATAAGCTTTATAGGCTGGAAGAAACCCACACAGACATGGGGATGACATACAAACTCCAAGTAGGTACTTGTCCAACCAGGAAAGTGGTTTTTTCTCAATTTTGTAACAAAAAACAACTTTAGTTGAGGATGTGCTGTACACACCCTACAGAGCTGTAGAAAACAAATCAGTTTATTTGTTTTTTTCAGTGTTTTTTCCCAACTTCACTATGTTAATTCTATCCCACTGTCTGGGCAAGAATTGATGTATCATTTCTGCCCATTGTAAAACTATAAGCCATAGAACCATGCAAAATGGAGAGAGTAATGTACAAATGGTTTGTGGGGGTTGCAAAGAAGATTTCTTGTATTGCTAATATTGAGACCATGGAGTAAAAAAAATTTTTGGCAATGCTATTTCATGCCATCACCCAGGGAAAAAAAGGAGTGTCACTCTTATGTATTGCATGAGTGAAACTACTTCTAGTTTCTTGAATGACAAGCCTCTGTGTGCAACCATCGTCACACAAACAGGTTTGACAAGCTGCAGAAAGGAGCCTTTTTGCTTCTCAGGGAAAAGTAGGAGGGGGAGAAACATTCTCAGCAAACTGAATATAGAAACTTGTCATGTGGATTACATTTTCAATATTAAGTGCCTGAATTTTCTCTTTATAGAGTTGGCTTAATCAAGCTGCTTAGATTAAGTAGAACTTGTATACACAAACTGGCCAGTCTAACCAACTTTCCAGCAGCAATGCAGCAGCAGTGCAGCCCCGAGATATAAATGTTCCCTCACCTTGAGGAGGTCTCCATGACTGACCCCTCACAGACTGCAGAGCATTCCCCGTTGGCAAAGCTGTATCAGTGCTGGGAGGTTGGATTGGGCTATAACAATTACAAGGTGGGATAAGGCAAACCAGTATGTCCAGAGATTAACACGCAAATATCAGTGCCTCTGCTTTTGATAATGAAAATGAACTCTACCCTTCTGCATCTAATTACAAGGCCAGTATTTGAACTCATGTGGGGGGAAGGTTATTATTTATCACAGAAACACATTTCATGCATGTTGACATCATGTTACTTAAAAAACAAAATTCTGCATTCCTAGATTGACCCCTAAAATTGGCTTCCCTTGGAGTGAGATCCGAAACATCTCTTTCAATGACAAGAAGTTTGTTATAAAACCAATTGACAAGAAAGCACCAGTAAGTATAACTGATTCCTCCTAAATTGAGGCTGCAATCCTGACTCCCAGTTAGGCTGGCATATGTTCTGGTACAAGTACTGTGCTGGCCTGGGGGTGTCACAAAAGTGCTGTAAGTCACTTCTGCGCCATTCCTTTGGGGAGGGGGGAGGGTTAGGCATACACCAACCTCCCCACACCACCACAAGAATGAGGAGCAGGTGAGTTGTGCCACCCTAAATTGGTTAGGATTGCACACTGAGTCTATTAATCATATCAATATACATTACTTTTATATTTAATGTTTTAAATCTCACCTTCTGCACATGGAAATTAGATTCTTAGTTAAAGGTATCAGCCATCACCAGCATGGATGGCAGAGCTTTCCTGAGATGCTTTGGAGCTCTGCCCACTAAGCCCAGTCTCCTGCCATTGTTTGTTGTGTTACTTCCTGGGCTTGCTGTTGAGTGTTAGGGATCCAGTACTGCAAGTACCACCAAATACACCTTCAAATGCCACTTGTGGTACCCATACTACTGTTTCTTTGAGAAATTCTGCTCTACTCTATACAACTTGAATTTGTAAATTGTGTGTTTAAAAAATATCTGCATGTGTTCTGGGTGTGTTCTTTAGAAGGGCATTAGAAGCTGAGGACAGTGGACCAGAAAAAGAGCTGTTAAATGAAACTACCTGCTTCTCCAAGTTATTATGATTGCTATCCATAGCTGATTAAAATGTCTGTATTTTTATTTGATAAATCTATTTGGATAGTGACGATGAATCATCAAGGTCCAGAACATTTCCTCCTTTCTCATGGCACACATAAGCTGCCTATGTTGTACTTATTATGGAGAGTTTTTTGTCGCATCAGTTGAACCATACGCAAAATATTTGTGAATTTTAGGCACTATTTTTCTCCCACTATCCTTTTTGCAATCTGGAATGCATCCTTGTAGTAAACTGTTTCCAAAAGTGGCTTGGCCTAAGGGGGAACTTTGAATATTTAGTTTTATGTTAGGATCTTGTTTGCTATGCAGAGCTTTTGTGTCTCTGTCAATTCTATGATGTACAAAACAGGCTTCTCCTATTGTTGAGCAGGCACAAAGGAGAATAGCCTTAGTTACTTCAAGGTTCTGGGTAATAAATTACATAAATCTATACTTTCTTGAAGAGTGGTTCATAGATTCAAGAGAAAAACCAGTGTTCTAATTGCTTATCTCTTCTTAAATATAAAACTTGTAATAATTCACTGGTATTCAAAGTTCATGTTGAATTTTGTGTATGTAATTGTACAGTGCCTTAGAGTACAATGTACAACTGGCCAGACCAAGAAGAGGGAGCTTCATTTGTGTGAAATCTTTATGACAAATGAATGCATAAACATAGGTTGCTTCAGTTACTGGTAGCTGGAATTGGTAGGTCTAACCAATGCAAAATAAAGAGGAACTAGAACTTGAATACTGTGTTCAGTTCTGGGCACCTCACTTTAAGAAAGATGCAGCCAAATTGGAGCAAGTCCAGAGTGACGAGAATGGTCAGTGGGATGGAAGGGAAGCCCTACCAGGAAAGGTTGGGGCAACTTGGGATGTTCAGCCTGGAGAAGAGGAGGCTGAGGGAAGACATGATTGCCCTTTTCAGATACCTGAGGGGTTGTCATATGGAGGAGGGGGCTCATTTGTTCTTAGCTGCTTCTGAAAGCAGAACTAGAACCAATGGATACAAACTGCAAGAAAGGAGGTTCCGGTTGGATATCCGGAAAAAATTCCTGACGGTGAGGGCAGTTTGGCAGTGGAACAGATTGCCAAGGGAGGTGGTGGACTCTCCCTCACTGGGGGTCTTCAAGCATAGGCTCAACAAACACCTGTCGGGGATGCTCTAGGAGGATTTCCTGCTGCAGGCAGGGGGTTGGACTAGATAACCTACTAGGTCCCTTCCAACTATAGGATTCTTTGATTCAAATCTGCAGTTTCTTAGAAAACTGCTTTTCAATGTTCATGAAATAATGATAGCTATTCATGTACAGATTTGCTACAAAACAGCTTCTTTCAGTGTAAGCTAAGAATTCGCACTGAACATGCCCTACAATCCAGAGTAACTACGGGAGCACGTAAGAGACATTATGTATACCTGTAGTTACTGCACCACTGAGTGAAAACCTATGGGAAATTCATATTACAATCCAGAGCAAATTGTTCTTACACCAGAGCAAAGACTCCTCGTAGTTACTCTGGCCTGCACCCTAATTTTGTTATAACTAGGAACACTCTTTATGAGAAGAGGAATTTAGCACTGGAAGCCTAAACCACAGGTGTTACCAACATTATTGATAAGACATATTATCTTCCACTTCATTATGTTCATAAATTCCTTCTGAAATGGCCTTCTGAAAGTGTTCATAAATGTTCATTATGTGTTCATAAATTCCTTCTGAAATGGCCACTAGATGGCTATGAGGAATTGATGCCCGATACCCCAATCAATAGCACAAATAACTTTCCTTCCTTAGGAGTTGTCATTATTTTTATACTGCTTTTGTGCCAAAAAAAATAGTTCACAAAGTGGTTCACAGAAAAAAAAATCAAATTACTATATAGCTGCCTGTCCCAAAAGAGCAAATAATCTAAGTAAATGAAGAAGAACCCCAGGGAACAGTCACTATAAAGACATTGTGCTGGTTAAAGAGAGATAGTTATTCTCTTCCCTGCTACATAGAAAAAGAAACCCTTTCTTTGAAAGATATAAGGCTGGTGTAGCACTTACTGAGTTTAGGGTACAATCTTAGGCTGGCACAACTCATCATTCTTCCCTTCCCCAGGAGTGGCACAGAAGTATATTACAGCACTTTTGTGACACCCCAGACTGGCACAAGACTTGTGCTAGGGTTTAGTCCAGCCTAACCAGGGATTAGGATTGCAGCCTTAAAACCAAAGTCCTGTAGGGAAACCTTTCATTGTTCTAACCTTTCCTAGCATGATTAACATATTTTGTCCTATATCTGTGTTCATGCACACTCTGTCTTGATTTCTTGCTCTCCCTTATTCTTCATTCTAGAGCAGGGGTCTCTAAACTTTTTAGCAGTCTTAGAAGTTTAACTTTTTAAACTTTTTTCATCTTACTGATACTTTGTCAGGGGCTGGAAAAACCTGGTTTACATTTAAAATTTGAATAAATTTATGTAAATGAATATATGTGAATGAATGAATTCAAATCAGTTCAGAAATACTTTCTAAGATCATCAGAGAAAGAGGGGATGATCTTCAAACCAGTTCAAAAGCACTTACATGCACAGAGAGAGGAGGTGTGTGCAGCCTCCTCAGCCCTAAAAATACCCTCCCAAGGTGTGGAGAGCAAAGCTCTCCTTGCCTCTGGAGGATTACAGGGCTTGCCCAAGGGCCAGATGGAGGGGGCATGCCGATGGCTGCATATGGCCCCAGGGCCGGAGTCTAGAGACCCACAAATCTCTATCATTTGATATCTTGCATCCCTTTACTTGCTTATATGCACAGACAGCTTTCCACAAATATGTCAGAGAGACGATGAATTTTGGATGCCTTGAGCTTTTCACCACAGCCACTCCTGTAATACTTTTGAGCTGTTGAATTAAACATTCATGGGCCAATTGGGAAAAAGAGCTGAGCAGTAAACAAAGTTATTGCTGTGGGTGGCGCAAGTGGTTAAGTCACTGTGCCTGTTAACCAGCAGGCCAAGGTTCGAGACCCAGGTCGGCCTCACAAGACAGTGTGAGCTCCTGTCCTGAGCCCAGCTCTGCGACGCCAGCTGGATCCAATCTTATTGGCTCTGCCTTTCCATTGGACTAATTCAGTGGCGTGGAGAGGGGGGATTTGCTGCTTGGGTAACAGCCTATCCTCCATAACAATCCAACCCAGGCTTTCGTGCTTCGCATGGAGCGTATTCAGTGCCGAGCATGATACCGTAGTCTTTCAAGACTGATGGAGGCCTACTTTTTTATTGTTAATGTGTTAGTACCTTTTTTCAGTTACTTGGATTAAAACATTGAAAGATACCTTTACAAAAGCTGTAAGATAAAATGATGCTTATAAGAAAACTAAACTTGTCTAAGGCTGCAATCCTAAAGACACTTTCCTGGGAGTAAGGCCCACTGAACACAATGGGGCTTACTTTTGAGTAGACATGGTTAGGATTGTGCACTAAGTTTGGTCTATATTTGCTTACCTTTCTTTGCCAGGATTTTGTGTTTTATGCCCCTCGTCTACGGATTAACAAGAGGATCCTGCAGCTGTGCATGGGGAATCATGAGCTGTACATGCGCCGTAGGAAGCCTGATACCATTGAGGTCCAACAAATGAAAGCCCAGGCACGTGAAGATAAGCACCAAAAGCAGCTAGAGAGGTGAGAGAAGGAAGGAAATCTAAAGTGTGAGGCAGCTGCAAAGAAAGCTAACACAATTTTTGCCTGGTTTGGTATAGTTCTTATGATGCAAGTAGTGATTTCACTGTACTCCTTGTTGGTCAGACCTCACCTGAAATACTGTGTCCAGTTCTGAGCACCTTGTTTCTCTCATGGCAGCTATATCTGCATACATGCACCTTTGCAAAACAGACTGAAAGGGAGGTACACAGAGCTGTAAGGCTACTTACCCCCAGATCCAGAGTAACTACAGGAGCACGTAAGAGACATTACGTACACCCGTAGTTACTGCACCACCTAGTGAAAACCTATGGGAAATTCATATTGGTATCCAGAGTAAATTGTTCTAACACCGGAGCAAGGACTCCCCGTAGTTACTCTGGATTTTGCCCTTAATCCATTTTCAGAACAGTTCTGAGTTGTGAAGTATTTAAATACTTTTTAAATAAAGAACTAATCAAATTTCTAAAATATTGAATGAGAAGGCATTTTTTTGGAAATCAGTTGTGTTGACAAAAAAGCATGCTATACTTGAACATCTAGATTGCCAGTTTTATATCCTGGTCCCCATTTTCATAAATTATTATGGAATATGATTATATTTAAGGGGAAGTTCATAATAGTAAGGCAGAGTTCAATTAAAATAACACTTTTATTTCCAAAATCAAGTTTGTCATTCTAAGTTTTACATAGACTTTTTAATTCCTGACTAATCTGCATTAGATTCCACCAGTCATCTGCAAGGCCAAGGATTCCAGAATGGCTTATATCTAAATATTTTCAGACCTCCTACCCATTGATTAGTTTATTATAATAGTGAGAGTTTCCGTGCTTCTACTGTTGACCTAATAAAGTTATGCAGTCAGGCATCTCTAAGTTTTTAAAACAAATTTTGTTTTAAAATCCTAATAGACAACAACTTGAAAATGAAAAGAAGAAGAGGGAGACTATTGAGAAGGAAAAAGAGCAGATGTTAAGGGAGAAAGAAGAGCTGATGATGAGACTGCAAGAATATGAACTGAAGACCCAGAAAGCTGAAAAAGGTACAACTTGATTCATTCAATTTGCATGAAATGGGAGCTCAGTTTCTTTACACCACACCCTCCCAATCAGCATAGAGACGCTTGTTGATAGTACTTTTTAAATGTTACTACTTTGAGATCATTACTCTTGACAGAAATATTGATCTATTTTACAGATCACTGTACCCAACTCTAACAGCATAACTCACTCCTCCCCTTTCCCAGGGGAGGCTGGTGCATGTCTGTGCACTGGCCTAACTCCCAAGAGTGGTACACAATACCTTTTGGCACTTTTGTGACATTCCCAAGCCAGCACAGGATTTGTGCCAACCAAACCATGGGTTAGAATTGCACTGTGAACGTTTTCTGAAAGAGAGAGATTTTACACCACAGTAGAATCCCATTAGGGAAGGGGCATGGTGGTTCTTCCTAAGAAATCTGAAGCAATGCCCTCTTGTTTCCTTTACCTGGGCTTAACAGATTAGCGGCTTCTTGGTCAGCATTTTTAACCCTTGTTAACTGAGCCAGAGTCACTCTTTCAAGTGGGTATTCCTCTTTTATTTAGCAGGGGGAGAGTAATTGGTCCTACAAACCCCAGCAATGTCTGTTCTAGTGGCTTCTGCTGGTGTTCTTTTACATTTTAGATTGTGAGCCCTTTTGGAACAGGGACCCATTAGCTTTTAATTAGATATTATTATTTTTTTATTTTCTTTGTAAACCGCTTTGTGAACTTTTTAGTTCAAAAGCAGTATATAAATACGATAGATAGGTAGGTAGGTAGGTAGGTGTGTGTGTATGTATGTATGTACGTGAGTGAATTCCAAAAGTAACATTCCTTAACCTGTACCAGGCTAATGCATTCAAATCCACAATTTTTCTGCAGTCTTGTCAAAGGCATAACATTGTGTTGTAATGGCTTTGCTTTAAGAGGTTGTGTCCTGAAAGACAAGTAATGGCACTGAGCAAGCAGGCCTCTCTATTTGTGCCATACATAGGAAGCAGATATGTTCCATACATGGAGTTGGGTTAGGCTCTTCTGCAAAAGGATTTATTGTATGTGCCTTTATTTCTAGAACTCTCAGACCAAATCCATAAAGCCAAGGAGCTTGAGGATGAAAGGAGAAGGGCTCAGGAAGAAGCTGAGCGTCTGGAAAATGAACGTCTAGCTGCTCTGCAAGCCAAAGAAGAGCTCGAGAAGCAAGCTGCTGACCAGATGAAGAGCCAGGAGCAACTGGTATGTATCCAAGGCATCTGGGAAGTTTTAGAAATCCTAGCAAATAAGTTGGCTGAGTGTGTCTGAGACAATAGGAAGCTTTTGGTGTAACTTGTGCTATCCCTATAGTAGAATAATTGTGACATCAGTTATACTCTGAATAAAGTTATTTGGGCTGGGAGGAATCACTCTTGGGTGATTATATTTCAGGAGTTTGTTTCTGAATGTTGATTCTTAAAAAATTAAATTTTTTCTCAAATAGGCAACAGAGCTTGCAGAATACACTGCCAGAATTGCTCTTCTGGAAGAGGCAAGGAAGCGTAAAGAGAACGAGGTGGAAGAGTGGCAACACAGGGTAAGTTTGACATTTGTGTGGCGTTGTGTACTTGTCAGCTAGGCCTTCACAGTCACATTCCTTGGATTGTTTTAGTACTGTTAATCTTAAACTATAGATTTTGCAGTTCCATAGAGTAGTAATTTTTGCTGCTTCTGCAGCCTTCACACTGAAAGACTGTGAATTAAGTTTATGAATGATCATTGGACAGAGATATAGTTCATGACTGGAGAAATTGGTATGTGGTGCTGACATGCCTGTTGGCCTATCTAAGTCATACTTCCGTCCTAACCAGTGGCCACTCTCCAGGGTTTGATGCTGGGAGGACCCGCTCTATGAGTTCTGGGGCTTGTACATGGGGCCATCTACCTGAATCAGCAAACCACATGCTCTGACACTTACCTGAAGCCCTTCCATTCATTTGGAATACTTCCTAGAATACACTAAAATTCTGTTGACCTAACTAGTGCCTTTCATAATTCCTTGTATAGAAAATGACACTGAGTACAGAATTACCCTCTTCTGACAAATAATCCACTATTATAAAGAGTTTTATTATATTTTATTATAAAGGGTTTTATAACCTTTTTTCCCTACTACAGAATAATTCTGGTATTTTAGCATTAAAGTACATTACAGGGATTTGTGTTCTGATTCCACCAGGCTAAGGAAGCTCAAGATGATCTTGTAAAAACCAAAGAAGAGCTACACTTGGTGATGACTGCTCCACCTCCCCCACCCCCACCTGTGTACGAGCCAGTGAACTATCATGTCCATGATAACCTTCAGGACGAAGGAACTGAGTCTTCTGGCTACAGCGCAGAATTCTCAAGTGAAGGCATATTGGATGATCGTAATGAAGAGGAGCGAATCACTGAAGCAGAAAAGAATGAGCGCGTGCAAAGGCAGTTGAAGGTAAGGGTGCCGAAACTCAGTCATGACATATTTCAGATGTGCAGTTTCCTGACCCAGCCATGAAGAGACTTAATGCATTGGATACTGAATAATGCATTGGCTAGTACTGTACTCTGAATTAAAGGACCTTGGAGTTCTCTGGCTGCTATAGTTGGCCCGTGGCATGCTTGTGCTTCATGGATTATTAGGCAGTAGGCCTAGTGGATGGTGTCCATCCCTTCCCCCAATTTAGGAATCTGTTAAGATGTGGTGATCCTACTGCTGTGGATGTCAGGTTATTGGGCTCTCTGCGTTCTTATTACTGAAGCCAGTGACATTGAAGATTTGGCAATGGCCTTTCCTTCCAATTCAAGTGTATCAACTCAACTTTGCCAAATACTGACATCAGGCCTGACACAAGTAGATTATTCGTTTCAGACCTGTCTAACAATTGCTTCCACGAAAGAGGTATCAGGAACTGTTCTGTAAAAGGACTAAGTAGCCCTACAGCTCTGTGTATAGGGTTGCCATAATTCTCTTCCACAAAACTGGGACAGGACCCTCTATTAAACTTGCCAGTATGTGAACCAGGATAATCCTGGTTTTTTAGGACATATGGCAACTCATATTGGAGGAGATCTAAAACATGCGAGAGCAGGGACAAATGCTTGCTCCACCCTCGTAGATCGTATCTGCTGAGTAACAAAGTGATATATCATTTATGTGTGATTCAGACCCAAATATATGGTAGCTACCAGAAATGCCCTACCTATTGCAATGGAGCCATTCAGGTTGGTTTGTTCAGTAGCAGCAGTGCTAATTCAGCACTGTGTGCAACTGGCCACTTTTTAAGTATAAATGTATTCAGATTTTCAACTTTCCTAAACTATTCTTTTGCTCTCTTCCCAAGAGTTCAGGAAGAAGAAACAAATAGGTAAAGTTGAGAAGAATTAGGCCAGTTGAATATCCAGTTTATTGTTACCTTGCTGCTCTTAATTCTGAATTTAAAAAACAACTTAATGCAAAGTATACTCAAGAGTTGGAATTTTTAAGTACATAAGAGGAGGCTCCACTGGATTAGGCAAGGGCCCTTCTGGTCCAGCTTCCTGTATCACACAGCAGCCCACCAGATGCCTTGGGGAGCACATACAGCATCAGCATCCAGATGCCCACCCCTGCATTTGGCTTTGTGTTTTCATGAATTTCAGTTGGGATAAATTTATATGCTTTTGTGGAACCCTTTTATTAAAAGAAAACGTGTTTGTTCATTTTGTTTCTTTAGGGAGCCAAATATGGAAATCCTTTCTTTGGTGTGCCTTGATAGCACTAGGAAATAAGCATAATAGGGCTGGGAGAACTAAATTTGAGGGATATGAAAAAGGTTGGAAATTCCTTCCACCCCGAACCACAATAAAGTGGCATCTCTCTGCATCTTTTTTTATAAGCTAGAAACCTGATCCTCTCTTCTCCATGTTCATCGTGAAACTCAACTCCGTTTTGTCTTTGGTCACTATCACACAAACCCCTGAGTATTTGTACCTTCAGTGTAATATTGTGTGTTAATATTGCAGACGCTGACTGATGAACTAGCCCAGGCCAGAGATGACAATAAGAAGACTCAAAATGACCTCATCCACACCGAGAATATGCGACAAGGACGTGACAAGTACAAGACACTGAGGCAGATTCGACAAGGAAACACTAAGCAGAGAATTGATGAGTTTGAGGCTATGTAAACATAATGAGGCAAGACTCTGGAAAAGGCAGGTCTTGAATGCTGACTTTTCTGGAGGGTCACTGAACAGTCATACCAAAAAAGGCCCCAAACTCTTATTAGTTGCTACCTGAACCTAGCTAACATAACTTTAATGAGTGTACAGGGATTGCTGCAGTCCAGTCATGGTAAATAAGTTCACATCTGGTCATATTCTGGTGCCAAATGGCTTTTCAGAAATGCTTTTTACCCTCATTTTAACAATGTTGGGTGTTACATCACGCGCACCTCTGACCCTGGAAGGTGTGTCCAGACTGAACAAAAAACAGGATCTACCATTAGAGTTTTGTGCCATGTTTTTTGAACACCACACAATAAGATTTGCAAAAGATCCTCAGGACCATCACCTATTCCCACTACCCGTATGCTTCTTACTGTTGTAGAAATAACATGGCAGTCATGGAAACCTTATGTCTGAGGAAATCTTAATTGCACTGTTGAATTGGAGAAATTCCCACAGTGATCACTTGAAAGAAAAGCATTACAGGCATATGCAGATGCCCTTCTTGCATAAGAGATAGGCAGAAATATTGTTTGCCTTCAATATTATTGAAGTGTGGTACTCCAGCTTAACCAATCAGTTGTAGTGTAGTATTTATATATATATATCTATATTAAAAAAGATGCAAGTGACAAATATGAATTACAATTGTAGTCTGAAAAGGGAGAATAAAAGTTTTTGCTTTGTATATTTTGTTATCTCTTTCAGGTATAATATGAAAAGAATGACATGTAAAAATATTCTGTAGTTTCTGCTGCAAGACAATTTAGGAAACTGATTATGATCTAAAAAAACATTTGTAAAGATGATTTTTTTACTTTTAAAAAATTGTGATACATGCCTGTGATTCAGTATATACAATTTCACTGTACCTATTTTTTCTAACAAATTTTCTAATTTTTTAAAAATGATATAGTTCAGACTCCAACCATGAAGGGACTTTGTTAGCTTGTTATTTTCACTATTAAAGAGTGGTTCTATGGATTTTTTCCACCTCCAAAATGATCCCACCTCAGGCTTTTGAAATTGGCTAGAATATCAGAGTACGTATGCTGTTTGCCCTCCTCCACATACAACTCCTTATTCTGCTTTGTAACCTTAAAGTTAAACCTTTGTATCAAAGTGGTGCAGGACTTTTGTGTTTGTACAATTCACCCCCAATAAAAAAATCTGCAAGGCAATGAGTGTGTGAACTTCTGTGACTTTTCCTCCACCTTAAATTTTTTTCTTTAATTTAAAAAGATGTCAGAAAAGGCAGGCTGATTGAGGTGAACGGTTACTAATGGGTAGCAGTCATGCGTCCACTTCCTGTTCATGTTGAACAGGTTGAAAATGCTATTCAGGAAAACACTGAATCAGGAAAACTAATACTTCTATCTACTGCCACCATCCCAGGCAGGAGATGTCCAGAGACCAGGGTGATGATGATGATTTTGAGTAGGGATGAGGAACAACTCTTTCAAGGAAAGCACAGAACACTGGGGTACTTGTTTGACATAAAATTACACGAACAGCCCCAAGCAGTCAAATTTGTAAGCAAACTACTAATTTACCCATTAAAATATAACTGTGAATCCATTGTTTCAGTTACTTGTGGTTCTCCACACACACCCATATCCCAGCACTCACTACTTTCCTTCTTCCATGAAGGAAGCACACGTTTTGCTTTCACAAGGTTATAAATGCTCCAAGAAGGGAGACAACCTGCACACAAAAGGGATACAGTCAGAAAGTTAACAAGTAGTAGGAAGCTCTAGCATCACATTAAGAGATTTAGTACCTCAAGCTATGGGTATTTCACCTATTTTTAAACTTTTCCAGTGAAATTTTTTTTCATTTTTATGATTCATGGTGGTTTGTAGAAACACCTCACAGTAATAGATACCATACACTGTAAAAAAGGACCATGTAACACATTTGTCTTGAAAATATGGAGATCTACCCATCAGTCAATGTCTCCCACAAAGGAGACAAGCTCCATTCCCCCAAGAGTCTTGAAGAGCTAGTTAATAGGGGTACACTTGAGAAAAAAGGTCCTATTGGACAGCTGTCCTTCTAGGAGGAGAAATCCAAAATTCAATCTGGAATTCTTTATCCATTTTACCATTAGATAAAATGGGTTGTAGACCTTCTCCCACCCCAAAACTGTTCCCAGACCTTATATGAAAAATGTTGACATGGGTAAAAAGGAATAGTCTTAAAATGGTTAGTATGGAAAAGTGAAAATCCTAATAGCAAATATACTGCTACTGTGTACACAAGCACTGTTTTTAAGAGCTGCATCCATATAATATTCCTTTAAGGGATTTATACCCCACTTTTCTCATGGCAATAAAAATGCCCAAGGTGGCTTGCAAAGCTTTAGTTCCTTTCCTTCCCTCTGTCCTCACAACAACCCTATGAGGTAGGTAAGGCTGAAAGTGAGCAACTGGCCCAAGGTCCCCAAGAAAATTCATTGCCAAGGAGGGATTTGAACATGGATCTTCCAGGTCTCAGTCCAACTCCCTAACCACTGCACACTCCTCGCTCTCCAGTAATAGGATTATTACCATTCCTTGCTTATGGCTGGAATGTCATGCTTTTGAGTTCTGGATGGATAAGAGATTTGCAGGTTGGGTAAAAATAGTAGAGCAAGTTTGACTTATGAAGTTCTAACTTACCCCAAAGTTCAAGAAAGCAATTTTGCCTTTTTCATTTCTTACTTTGAAGGATTAAAATAACCACATAAAATAAGTTTTATCAGGCAGTGGTCACAGTGCCAAAAAAATTTCCATCTGTTGTTGAAATAGGATACAGTCATTCTTAATGCCATTATTCAGAATTTAAAGGCCTGAGCATTTGGATACAGTGTGAGCATTATGTCTATCCATCTGTCTGGGCTGCTGAGCAGCTTTTCCCATTGAAAATTTGCTTGGGGTGTTGCATCCAGTACGCTGGTTGATGTTTCTGCAAATAAAACAAAAGTGATTCTTAAGGCACTTTGTATTCATGTGAAGTAGTACACAGTTCAAAATTTGATTGTAAACCAAAGTATTTGGTGTACATCCTTACACCGAGTCGGCTCAGTTTTTGCAGGCACCATGTTTACAAAGATGGACATACCAGTTTTAACAGTGGCATACAAGCAAAAGGAAGAAAGGAAGCAGGAGAAATATACGAGTAATTCATTGCACATAGTACTTTTCAAGTCCAGCAGTGCAGCTTAACTATATCAAGTCTTAACTATATCAAGCCTGGCATCATTAAGGGAGGATATAAATCTTTTAAATAAATAAATAAACAGCACAATGAATATCAACTACACTTAAATGCACAGTTGCCAACCATGTCTGGGCTATTATTTCCTCTGAAATTTGCTTACCCAAATTGCTAAACACCAATACAATCTGAAGCTACCCTTCTTTAATGTGAAGTTAGTAAGGCATAACCTTACACTTTAATTTCAGAATATAAAGGGATGGAATAATACTTAGTTCCAGGTACTCAGAGGTCCACTATTTTCTCAACTGGCTGACTAGCCTTTTGCATGACACCACTTAAAGGAACACTAACCAGGAAGTGCATGAATTCATCTTGAACATATTCAGGCTTATGCACTGCACATCTTTATAGTCAATAAAATAGCTGTGACCATCCAATTAAGTAGTATTATACTTTGTTAATTTGCACAAGCCCTGCAGCTGCTCTCCAACAATGGATGCTATGCAAACCAATTACTAAAGGCTATTTAATTGGCTGAGCAGTAAAACCCTAGTGTCTGACCCATGTTTAATTAGATGGTTCTTTGGCAGGGGGGAAAGAATAGACTGCCCCAGGAAAACCTAGCAGGATACAAAGCAAGCAGAGAACAGTTCCAATCAATGTTGCTAAAGACATGGCTGTGTTCCTTTGTTGCTTAGATTATTTGCCAAAAGAAGAACTGTTACATAAGAAATTATCCAGGGAGCCAAAATAGGGAATAATGAAGAATACAATGGGTTAATTCAACAAGGAGAAATTAGGTCCTGTGTGAGGTAGGCTTCTATAAAGAGGTGATAACAGATGACAGTTGCTAATGGAAGCTTAAGTTCTTCCTTCCGGGTATACCTTCTGTCTAAGACAGCCATCTGGTTGCCAAAACCTTTCGCTGCTGTACCCTTTATAAATAGGACAGAATCTGTTTGTCCAAGTTCAAATATTTAAAAATCCTTTGGAGATGCATGATTCTATTACTCCACTATTAGTATTCCATTAATCTACCATTCAGTTATTCCCCAATTGCAACACCACAGCAATGATACACCTGTTCCTTAAGACCTTCATTTTCCCCCTGAACTTACGTGTTCCAAGTCTTGCTCCACCCAAGAACTGATCACGCAAACCAAATAGTGATTGATCCCAGACGGTTAAATCAAGACAAGATTGCTGCAGCTGAGATGTGGTAACCCCATTAAAGACGAACAAATGGTTCCATTGTGGCTGGGCCTGTTTCTTCTGCACAGGAGTCCTTTGTTTCAAACTGCGTTGCCCTCTAATGCAAAGGCAGCTTGCAAGAGAAAGTAAAAGAAAATAATCTCAAGAAAAAATTTAGGCACAATCCACCTTGAATTCAGGCACTTGAAATGCCTTGATTTCTGTGAGGAAATTGAGACATGCTTGGCTCTTTCCTATGGAAAGCAATAGGACTCCTAACACAAAGTAATTCACAAGGAAAGTACCAAAATTCATTTTACATGGAATAGACTAGCAGAGCTTCTTAAATTGCTTGACAGGAACGTTATTAATGACTCATTTTCTGTAGTGTACTTCATTTTGGACAAAAACTCGTAAATGACATTAAATTAGTTTAGTCATAAATACTTGACCCTCTTTCAGTTCAGCTAGGCAATTACTAATTAGATTCCTCAGTAACCTCCCTAACTTCTTGGATCTGCTATCATTACAGAGGTTAGTGGCCAAACTCACTGCTCCTTCATTTTCTCTGATTCTGTGCATTAGGCACTGTTCCCAAATCAGAGCCCTGTACTTGTTGTCTAGCTAGTAAAGGCACAGAAGGTGCGCTTCTTCCTGACATGGAAACATACTTGTGGGCCATACCTCCCTCCACCTGCCAGGGGCCAGAAGTGGGGCTTCTCAGGCTCCATCATGATCTCCCAAGTTTGAGAAGCTTTGGCTGTGGTACAGTTGCCATATGTCCCCCCCCAAAATATATCTTCTTCCTGGAACCGTATCTACCCATTCCCCACTCCCATTATGCCCTCTCACAACTTTTCATTTTAATCAGTTAATTATTTAAAGTCTCTCTAATTATTTAAAGTCTCTCTCTTTTTAGAGAGAGCAAAGAACGTTACCTTTAAGGGTGCACTAGTGGAAGATATTTTCTCAGAATTGCTAAGAATCTGAGCAGGGCTAAGATGCATTCTCTTGGTATATGGCCAAAAGGTTATATCAAATGCCTTCTAGGCGCACAAAAGGCACTACAAGGCCAGTGATCTTCAGCTTTTTTCATTCCTGTTAAGTTGCCAGGACACCAACATGGACATAACAAGTGGCTACATTTTGCATCATTTGCAATTATTGGACCAACAAAGGTTGCCATCTTGATTATCACCTCTACCTTCATTAGCAAGGCTGTTTGGCAATCTGGTTGTGCACATTCTTACCCTTCCCACAGAAATGAGAAGGACTCAGATTTGTTCCACTTCGGTTAACTGTATATAACCAGGGCAGTCAGGTAAAAATTTGCCGGCACAACTCAAGATATATCTTTAAAAGCACAGCTGCCACTCTTGACACTGCTGACAAGGTAGTCTTGATTTTGAGGGATTGCTTCATGGTTGGTATGAGCAGGTGCTTTTGGAAAAGATATCATGGAAACTCCATTGTCCATATGGAACACTCCTCTCTCCATCCTCACAACTTTTTCAATCCAGCCAGGCATGCAAAATTGTCCTCTAAATTCATTTTTAAAAGATCACAATACATCTGACACTAAAATAATAAGACATACCTTTTTACAAATGAGTTCAGCTGGCCATCAGATCTGATTGGGGATAGGTTGTTAGCTCCAAGCACTAGAAGATGGAGCTGGTAAACCATATGTGCTCCTTTATCTATTTCTGTAAAAAGAAAAATTGCTTAAAAGTTTATGTGGGTAAAGACTAGAAGGTAATGTGTACAAAGTTTTGGTTAAAAATGCCAGGTGCTGTGAGCAAGGTTAATTTTTATCATCATAAGGAAGTGATTTAGGCATTGTGGAGGCCTCAGAAAGCCTTTGGCGGGCCAGATGCGGCCTCCTTTGGACCTTCAGAAGCCTCATGCAGGGTGCTGGGGAGTAGGGCAGTGCAGTGCCTTCCTTCTCCAATCCACCTGGCGCACTTGCAACTTCTCCCATCCCAGGTACAACTTTGCTATTTTATTCTGTCAATGATAAGGACTTCAGTATTGGAGAAGACGTTAGCCAGGCCTTGTTCATAATGTTCGGGGTGACCTGCAGTGGTTGGCCCTGAATATTACTACACACATAATTCCATGAAATAGTTTTTAGAAAGAGTTTTCAGAAATCTAGACAACTCAAACACTACAGAAATGTGGCGGACAAATTTCTTGTGAACTCCAGGAAGCCACTCCATTTTCAAGACTAACAAACATTAATGATGGAGTACAACTCACACTTTCCAAAAGTTAGCTACACTCCTAGGATGACATATAGGATTATTTATCATTAAAAGGATAATCTTTCTCACATTTAAACAGGAACCATTGTGATAGTTGGTGATAGGGGGAGGATAAACTGCCCCCCTTTGAAAAGATGCTACCAGCAGCTTAACCCCTACTATTCAACATGAGTTTGAAACCCAATACTTGATGAGATTTCTAGGGGACAGAGAGAATGGAGACATTAAAAACAGACCTAAGTAAAAAGGAATGAGGCATATTATGAGGTGACCACATCAGATGATCAGCTTGTGTCTAGACTTCAGAACACAGGTAAACAAATAACATATCCTGTACTCAGAATACAACTTACATAGCAACTTAATATGTCAGTGACAGTGCAAGCCTATTCATGCCTACTCAGAAATAAGGCACATTGTGTTCAATGAGGTTTACTCCCATGGTTACTTCCATGTGTTCAGTGGGGTTTCCTAACCATGATTTACACAGGAAAGTGTATACAGGATTGCAGATTGAGATGGTCAGTTTTCTACATGCAAGAAATCTCCTTGCACAGAGCAGTTGTGCAGCCCAAAATGGTACAGTAGGCAGCCTCCTCAGTGCTATTTACAACTGGGCCATGAAGAGAGGCAATGAAGATGTGCAGAGAGGACTATCCAGTGAATCTCTGTTGCTATTAATGTACATTTTGAGGGGCTCCCAGCAGATTGACATGGGTATTAAATCACAAAGGTAAGACATACTTGGCCTTGTCTTTTCTTCCATCTGTTCTTCGCACTGGAATGTATTACACAGGGATGGTGAAACCAGCTTTGCACGCACCGTAAGTTCTCCATTGTGCAGAACTGTGTCTTCTTCAGACTTCTCAGCCTGACAGAAGTTGAAAGTGGGGAATGCAGAGAAACAGTTGATAGCAGCATGTCATTCTATGCCATTCCATTCCCCTCGTGACTCATTCATACAACTAAGATAGCTGGGATCATCCCAGTTATTATAGATATCATCTTCCCCTGAATTATCTATAAAACAAGATAGAGGCACTCTGCCTCTATTACACAGTCCTGGCATGGCTAACCAGAAGTCCTGGCATAGCTAACCAGATACTTCTGCTACTATCCGTGATTTGCCTAATTTTTTTGTAAAGCCATCTAAGCTTATGGCCATCACTGTAACTTGTGGCATTTAATGATCTGAGATAGCAGGAAGTTTCAATACCTTCTCAGCCTTTGTCTGAGAAAAGCAGGTATAAATCCATTAAATAAAAATTAAATACCTAGGGCTACAATCCAGAGTAACTACGGGACCTTTTACACTGATGTAGTTATGGTGCCACCTATGGGAAATGCATAGAGCAATCCAGAGTAAGCGCCTCTTATGTCTTCCTGTAGTTACTCTGGATTGTAGGGTAAACCGCATTGCAATAGATCAAATAGATTTGCCCCCAAATCTCAAGAATTAAATAATGTATGCTGTACACATGCTTGCTGAAATTATGTTCATCAAGAGATGAACAACAAATAAGTTTCTATTAAACAGATTTGAATGTATATTCAGGTCATTTTAAATATGTAAAATTTGGAAAATTTAATATAGTGGATTCACCTTTGCTTTGAGCTGATACCAGCAGAATGCCTGGGTTGAATTGTCCTCAAAATCCCAAAATTCAAATGATATAATCACTTCTCCAAGGAATACTCGACACCTGAAAGGTCCACAATGCCACACAGATACATGAAGTTGTCGGGTTTCTATCTGGGAGTATTCAGTCTTGTACTGTAAAAACAAACAATACTAGCAATGAAATGCACAAGATTAATTAGCACAAATGAAGTAAAAGAAATGTGTGCATCAGCATTTTATTGGTATAATAAATCCACAGATTTGCATATAGATTTGTACAATATAACACAGTGTTTCCTAACCAGTGGAACAGGTACCACCAATGGTACTTCAGATGGTTCTTGCGGTAGTCAAATGACCCTAAATGACCCCTGGACATGTACCACCTCACAGTAAGACCAGGATCATGACACAACAGATATCAGTAAGAGGGTAAACTCAGAGGCCAGGACTCCAAAGCATGCTTTATCATCTTTGAAAAAGTTCTCCTGTCCACCCTCTTACTGGTGTTTGTTGTGTGGCTTCTGGCCTCTCAGATGTCATCACCAGATACTTCTGGTGGTATTCTGAGTAGATGAACTCTTTGAAGTGGCATCATGAAGGAGAAACATTGAGAAACACTGATGTAATGCTATAACAGGACTGGAAATAATTTGGTACTCTTCCTTACTACCCAAATATTTAAATACTACCAAATATTTAATATCCTGGTTTCTTAGAGAAGAAAGCAATTGTTTATGAACAGTTCCCATATCTACCTAAACCAACCAGTGAGATGTATTCAAATGTCCCGCTCAGAGTACCTTATCTTCTGAGGTTCATGGTAACAGAAGGAGGTGGCATCTTTCTTGTACAACTCTCTTTTCTTTGCCCATTTTTCAGGCTTCCTTGTTCAAAAGTTTTTTTGTGTTGTTGTTTATTTTGGGGGGTGGGTGGGAAGGTACTGAAAATTGTTGTTTATGCATTTTAAATAGGCTTGGCTACGTCATACTTCAACCATCGTTATTGTTTAGTATAGTATAGTTTAGGAATTTAATAGTAACTCCTGCTTTCTTCTCCCTAGAAGTTGTATAAGGACTATTTTAAATTGCTCTTTTGAATTTGACTACTTCTGTCCATGATTAAAGACTACCTTGATTTTGATATATTGGAAACTAAACTTTAGATTAACCATTAACTGATCTGTGTGTGTGGGGGGGGGGGGTTTTCTAGTATATACAAGTACCCTAGAACTGAGTCTCATCATAAGAATTTTGTTCTGTAAGAGGAAGGGGAAGAAATGTGAATTATAAATATTGTTGCAGTATACCTTTAATGTTTCTTGGAATACTGGGTCCACAGTGTTCTTTCTGACAGAGGTTTTCTGTTTACTCTGAAAAGATTTATCAGGCAGCAAGCGAGTCTTGACGTACCTTTCAATTAGAGATGGAGGCAAGAGTTAAGAGCAGTTAGAAGGAAGGAAGTAAAGCCACATTGATGCTAGTTCATCTCTGTCATATTTGTTAATTTTTCTTCTTCTAGTGACATTCTGGGCCTCTTTGCACTGCTAGTTT
The DNA here is from genome assembly GCA_030015325.1 of Cryptoblepharus egeriae. Lineage (NCBI taxonomy): Eukaryota > Metazoa > Chordata > Lepidosauria > Squamata > Scincidae > Cryptoblepharus > Cryptoblepharus egeriae. The sequence continues at coordinate 187,402,746 of JAREYC010000001.1, read as the reverse complement.
TTCAGTTGTTGCACACACTTCTCCTATTTTGTCTCAAGGTTCCATTTGTATTTTATGGGTATCAAATGTTACGGGCAGGTGAAAATTGCAGTATTCCTCTCTGACCCAACATTCCTCTGGTGTTAGAATTGCTGTGTGGAATGCAACTGTGTAATGTACAACCTCTTTCTCTTTGGACCTCAGTAACGGGGGGATATCATAGCTGTCTTCAAAGTGGGGGTTGCCACTTCATTTCAGGGAATCATGAAAAGCTGGGTGTAGCCATCGTGGAATCTGGCACTGGGCACCTTTAATGTCACTTAACATATTATCATTCTCAGAAGGGGGACCTGGGCTGAAATACTTGAGTATACTTTTAATCTGCAAAGGAGTTTGCTTTTTAAAAAGTCAGAATTTAAGTAGCCAGTTCTTGCAGCAAGAGAGTCATCAGTAGGACTCATATCTTTCATATTGACTGAAAAATAGTGATAACTTTGTAAGCCAAATAAAAGGAAGCTACTGACATTTCCATAGCACTAGACCATCATTCCTGCTACCTTGATCTACATGCAATTTCTAGCTACCTGCTACCTTGATCTACATGCAATTTCTACCTTGATCTACATGCAATTTACTGTGTCTATAACACAGTAGGACACATTGTTGATGCATGTGCCATTCCATTAGTTTGTGTACTTCCAGGCCAGGCTCCGTTCAGTTTGATCCTCCTCTCATGCAACAGATCAGTACTGCAATCCTAAACTCCAATTAGGCCATCACTAGTCCCAGTGCTAGTCCTGTGCTGGTCTGGGGGTGTTGCAAAAGTATTGAAAGGAACTTCTGGGGGGTTGTGCCAATGCACAGACATATGCTCACCTCCCAACATACCACCACAGGAAAATGTATATGTGTGAATTGCACTGGCCTAAATCGGTTAGGATTGTGCTCTCAAAGCGGAATTCTTCCTGATGGATTGTTCACATGCTTTGAAATTTCAGAGTGTTCTTTTCCCATAACGCTTAAACAATAGCCTGCCCCTTCATTAGCTTAGGCTCAACCTGTGTTCAGTTTCCTGGTTATGATGGGATGTGACAGAATGTTGGAAACTGTTCATGTTCATGTATTCCAAATTGTACAAACCATTGGTGGTCATTGCAGGCTGTAGGTTTATAGCTGGGACTTGAAAAATCATTTGCTACACTTCAAAGAGCTGGAATCAAAGTTGCATGAACTCAGGAAAGGTTTATGTGGGAGTCATAGGGACTGCAGTGAAGAGGAGGAGGAGGAGGAGGAGAACAGGGTAACCAGATGTCATAACCCACAAAAGAGGACCAGGCACCTCAAAATGTAATACGTCCAAGAAAAATGTAGGACATGACAACATAAAAACAAAACATACTTGTATATTGATTTCATGTAAGTTAAACATTATATTACTTATTATTAAATCTAAAACTATATTAAAAAAGGAGGCCTCCGTCAGTCTTGAAAGACTATGGTATCATGCTCGGTGCTGCATATGCTGCATGCAAAGCACGAAAGTCTGGGTTGGATTGTTATGGAGGATAGCCTGTTACCCAAGCAGCAAATCCCCCTCTCCACGCCACTGAATTAGTCCAATGGAAAGGCAGAGCCAATACGATTGGATCCAGCTGGCGTCGCAGAGCTGGGCTAAGGACAGGCACTCACCCTGTCTTGTGGGTCTCAAAACCTGGCCTGCTGGTTAACAGGCACAGCGTCTTAACCGCTTGCGCCACCCACAGCCACAAAACTATATTACATATAACTTATTTCTTATACTATATACTAGCGAAAAGCATACCCGCGTTGTGGGAGTAGCATTTCCCAATATGCCATCCCCCCACGGCGAATCAACACCCCATGCGCATCAGTCCCCCATGCACAACTCCCCCCATGCATATCAGTCCCCTATGTGCAACTTTCCCCCAATTCTCATCAGTCCCCCACGCGCATCAGTCCCCCATGCGCAACTTCCCCATGCACATCAACATCCCCCATGCGCATCAACATCCCTCATGTGCATCAACATCCCTCATGTGCATCAGTCTCCCATGCGCAACTTCCCCATGCGCAATATCTCCCCCTCCACAACATCTCCCCCATGCGCATCATCCCCCATGCGCATCATCCCCCATGCGCAACTTCCCCCCATGCGCAACTTCCCCCCATGCGCAACTTCAACACCCCATGCGTGTCAACACCCCATGCGCGTCAACACCCCATGCACGTTAGTCCCCCATGCACAACATCTCCCCATGCGCATCATTCCCCCCATGTGCAACATCCCCCATGTGCAACTTCCCCATGTGCATCATCCCCCATGCACAACTTCCCCCATGCGCATCCACACCCCATGCACATCCACACACCATGCACAACATCCCCCCATGCGCAACATCTCCCCATGCGCAACATCCTCCCCAGTGTAACCTCTTCCTCTGAACAACATCCCCCCAGTGCACCAGGCACCGAGCACCAAATTAGCTGGATGTTGGTCAGTCTTCCATGTTAAGTATAGGACAAAAACACGTTGCCCCCTTTTCAGCCCCTGAAGGGTTAAATTCTCCAGATGGTTCTTGGTGGGAGTTCAGGTGACAGAAGGAACTCCCAGAATTCCATGCTTCAGGCCCAGCAGTTGGGGCGGAATGTTGATGAGTCAGCAATTCTCAATGCAAAGTATAGGGAGGAAAACGCGTTGCGCCCCTTTTCACCCCCTTCCGGTTAGAATTTCCGAAAACCGGTTCTTAGAGCACCCCTCCGTCATGGAAGGAACACCTACCCCAAATTTCACGCTTCTAGGCCCAGCGGTTTTGGCAGGGTGATGTCAGTGTGTCAGTCAGTGAGTCAGTCAGTGACGTTTCTCTTATATATATATATAGATTTATTGCAAAATGTCTATGCACTACCTGCTTACAGAGAAAAAGAGGAGATATGTGTTCTTTTCCAGGACATGCAGTTAAAAAAGAGGACATGTCCTGGAAAAGGCCTTCAGAGAGCAGAAAAAATTATTTCTGAATTTTGGGAAAAACAGGAAGTGATTTTTGTTTTGTTTTCACAACACCTTCCAGACCTGTGCTGTGGTTGTGTTCAGTCAGAGGCAGCCTAGATTAACAGTCCAATGTTATGCATGCATATTCAGAAGCATGTCCCTTTGAGTTCTATGGGACTCTCAGATCAATATGCCTAAGTCCTCAGCCTAACACACTGCAATTAAGGATAAATTTAGACAGAAATTACTTAGGACCTCCACCAAAAACAATGGGACTTACTCATAAGCAAATTGTCATATGAAAGAACTGCATCTTAAACTACTGTATCCTCAGAAAGATACTTGTCCAGACTAAACTTAAAATTTACTTCCTGGAAATTGGAAGTTGATGTTATAAAACATATCTTCTCTGAAACTATTATAACAGAGCTTAGCCCTCTGCTGGTCAGGTTTATAGCTGGGACTTGAAAAATCTTTTGCTACACTTCAGAGAGCTGGAATCAAAGTTGCATGAACTCGGGAAAGGTTTATGTGGGAGTCATAGGGACTGCAGTGAAGAGGAGGAGAAGGAGAACAGGGTAACCAGGAAATAAAAGTTCACCAGGAAATAAAATTTCTACAGATTCATCTGTGCCTACATGGAACTTGGGAGTGAGTACACAATTAATGCTAATTAGCTTATATTAGAGCACAATCCTAACCATGTCTACGCAAAAGTAAGCCCCATTGTGTTCAAGTTGAAATCTTGCTTGGGCATCACAAAAGTTAGCCCAATAAAATAATTAAAAGTTACCTATATTTTTAAGCCTACTTTGTACTATGCAGAAACAGCATATACCGTCTGTATCATTCTATACAGCAAATACCATCTGTATCATTTTATACAGCATACTAGGTGGTGCATTCTTACTATACTATTCTATACAGCATTCTAATTATAGCATTCTTCAGGTATGTGTTTCCAGCAAACTTCATTTTTACAAATGCTGAATAACATTATGATGTCTTCCACCGGTTTTACCTGGAGCTGTAAACTGGCATATATACCGTATATATGAATTAAGCATATTATTTACTGGAGCCCACAGATCACTTTTTAAATATTGGTATTATATTGACTGCCTTCCTGCTCTTTGGCACAAAAAATTATTTAAAGGATAAATTGCCATTTTTGTTAGAAGAGCAATGATTTATTTAAGTATATTTGAGTAGATGCCACCTGGACACAATGATCTGTTAATTTTAAATTAATTATTTGGAATATTTAATTTGTCATTATGCTCTAGAACCCATCTCTTGTTTCTTCTTTTGGACCAGTTTCTCCGATTCCCTCAGACTTTGATATTTGGGTGAATCTTTGGTAGTGAGCACATATGCAAATAATTCTTTGAACGTCTCTGCTCATGACATTAGATGTTAACCAAATCCTAACACAAATACAAACAAGGGATAATATGGTATAACTTGACAGGGACAATGAATCAAATCCATCATTGCTTTTAATGGAAGTTTGAATGGAACAGCTTTGAATGCCCACCAGGAAGACAAAGTGGGGTATAAATCTGTTTAAAAAATAAAACTTGCCACATAACTTGGAGGAGAAAACAGAAATAAACTTACGGGTTGGACTTTTTCTTTTTCTCTTCGCCATAAGCCAAGTTTTTGCAGGCATTGACGCATACTTCTAAAATGCCCAATTTGAAGCGGTATCGGATAGCCAATTCTATTTCACCACTAACGTCAGCTATCTCAAAGTCTCCAGCCTCAGTGCAAGTGCTGTCAATACTGCATGAACTGCCCTGCAGTAAAACAGCAATGAAAGCAATGTCAAAACTCATTAAAGAGCATATCCATCACCAATGTGGTCTATGTTAGGAATTGGGAAAATAGCAATTTTTTCACTTTCTTGGGACAATTCACACATTTCTTGTTTTCCACAGAGCAGTGATTTCCAACCTTTATCTTCTCATAGAACACTGACAAGGCACACTCTGCCCTGGCTAGATGCTCAAATTCCCCAGTTGCCGTATTGAACTCCCACAGCACACCTGCAGTGCAGACTATTTGTGGCACACCAGTGTGCCACAGCACAGTGGTTGAAAAACACTGCTATAGAGCAGCCTGTGGAGCAGAGTTAGAGAAAGGTCATTTGTAAAGAACAGCACTATGTAACACAATAGCTGGAATCACACTATGGGCGCGATCCAGAGTAACTACGGAGAGTTCTTGCTCCAGAGTAAGAACAAGTTACTCTGGACTACAATATGAATTTCCCATAGGTTTTCACTAGGTGGTGCAGTAACTACAGGTGCACGTAATATCTCTTAACGTGCTCCTGTAGTTACTCTGGATTGTAGCCTATGACTCAATTAAACAAATGTCACATGAAGCTGTGCATATTATTGGAGAGTGACAGATTTGTTTAGCATTTGACGGCAAATAATGGCAGTGAACTTGTAAGCTTCAATTATCAATCTAGTTGTGCATGCATTATAACAAAACAAAATGAATCCAGAATCACTACTTACATGTCTTAAGCTTGCAGAAAATGTATCATGTGTACCAGATAGAATGACCTCCTCACTGGAACCACTTTGGGAAGCAATTCCATTGCCATTTTGTTCTCCACTAGTGAGCCGGTGAAGACTTGAAGCATTTCTGACCTATAAACAGATACCAGAATGAGTGTCCATGCATCTGTTTCCTTGCTTTTTCTGTTAGAACAGTTTTTCCATTCCAGGAATTTGCAGCAAGTATTGGATCTCAATGCATAAATGGAACTGGTCTACTTAAAAATATTGCCCTGTTCAGTGATGACAGAGGTGCACATGCACAACATCCATATATGTATAGAACTTCCCCACTCACTTAAATATGGAAACTGGTTGAAGGCAGTAGTTCAATCTTTGGTAATAAAGTTCATATGGAGTAACTTCTTTAAGGCACACACATATAAAATGGTAGGAGTAAGAAAATATACCGGGAATTACATTTATGCAGTTTCATTTATAGTTTATTCAAGTTGTAGAATCTAATATTTTTATATTACAGACCAGTAGGCTCACTGGCTATATATACAGTATAATATATATTTAAGTTGTTTAAAACACGTATAACCAAATACCTTGGATGCAATATTAATGGCAGTATCAGACTGACTCCTCCTCTCCAAATCTTGTCCATAATCTGCTGTTAAAAGATACTGGTCTTCTGTCACATCATTCTGGGATTTTGAGATGTCTTCAAGGAATAACCAAGATATTACAAGAAGAAAAAGCTGTCAAACATTGTTGAATCTGGGAGAAGCAAGGGGTGGAACAAAGGTGGGGTGAAAGGAGAAACCAAAGCAGGAATGGGTTAGGATTGGTAGAGCTCTGCTCTGCCACATCCTGAACACCATGCAAGCTTGGCCAAAAAGCCTGACACAGAGACTCTCAAATCTGTGCCAGCAAAATAGCGCAGATTTGAGAAGCCCCATTGCAGGACTTGGAACTTTCCCCAGAAGGGGATGAAGGTTCCATTTCCCTGTGAACATCTCTGGCTTCTTCCCGGTGTTCACTGGATACAGTAATAGCCACTTTGATACCATTGCTCCAGCAGGTGCTGGGAAGCTTTGGTTTGGGCCGTCATTCTCTTGAGCAGCATTGTGACAAAATGAAACTTGTCATTTCCAGTTTTTGAGAAGCAAAGCCCTTTAAAACACTTACTTTTTATATGTGTAGCAAAAGACAAAAACAAGTTTTCAAAAGACCTATGGAAACCTTTAACCTTGTCAGATCCCTGCAAAACAAGGAAGGAAAAAACATGAGAAGGAGCTAGATTATAAATGCTTCTTATGCCATATGCCCTTACAAACCACATATAAACCACATGTGCATGACTGGAAAGGAACTATCATTCTAGTAAACAAGTACTAATGGGCAGATATTTGGGGCATAAACTGTTTGAAAAACAATGGAGAGCTTCTTATTCTCTGCATCTAGCAGGCCTCTGTCAGTCTTGAAAGACTATGGTATCATGCTCTGCGCTGCATACGCTGCATGCAAAGCACGAAAACCCGGGTTAGATTGATATGGAGGATAGGCTGTTACCCTAGCAGCAAATCCCCCCTCTCCACGCCACTGAATTAGTCCAATGGAAAGGCAGAACCAATACGATTGGTTCCAGCTGTGTCGCAGAGCTGGGCTAAGGACAGGAGCTCACCCTGTCTTGTGGGGCTGATTCAGGTCTCGAACCCTGGCCTGGTGGTTAACAGGCACAGCGTCTTAACTGCTTGCGCCACCCACACCCACTCTGCATCTATCAAGATACATTTTTCATTCATTTTCTTAGCATTATTTCCACAAGCTGGCATTTTAGGGGGCAATTTTAGACTTCAAAAAAGTGAATCCTCCTCCTCACCAGTCTCGATCTTTGCAGCCAGAATTTATAAATGAGAGGTACATCTGTTGAAAATACATCATCATCACATGAAATTGTGAGCGCAACTCTTTGATCCTAATAAGCAACAGATGTCATTAACCCATTCTTCTGCTCCTCATTACCAGCTTTTTTAATATAATAGGAAGATTTACCTGTAACTTTTTTTGTTAGTCCTTCCTACACCAGAAATATTTATATTTATTTTCTTCTTCCTAACATTTTCCCAACAGGGCAGGGTCCACCTTTTGGATCCTAGAACGCCATGTTGCCCAATCATCCGCATATTCAGGGAGCAAGCTGTCTATATGCATGTCCTAATTAGCAATGTTCTGCCATCTTTGCTTACCAGCGCAATCCTAAGCATGTCTACTCAAAAGTAAGTCCCATTGTGTTCAATAGTTCTTACTCCCAGGAAAGTGTGGTTAGGATTGCAGCCTTAGTCACCCATGTGGTTGCTAGCCATCAATTTTCAAATAAGAAATTTTGGCTACAGTGAATGGTGCTGCTCTGATAACAGATCCGTAAGAGCAAAGTTGGCTTTCTCTCTTTCTTTCTGTGATTGGTGTCACACGTCGTTACTGTTGTATGGTGTCATATTTATCATAATAATATTCATATTTATCTATAAAATTAACTAATGTGTTAACCAATGCATTCCAATGAGTTCTCTTTAAATAAAATTTTAAAATATAGAGAATCTCTCTTTTCATTATATCTATATATTTTAGAATTCACTTAAAAACCACTTATAAACCATTTTTTTCCAAAAGCACAACGCAGATAATATAAAAATTAAATTAAATGCAACAGCTTAATGATATGCCACATTCTTGATTCACAAACTTCACAATAGGGTCACTCCCCTGCCTGTTCTATAACAAGCTTTTCAGAAGAAGAAGAGGAAGAAAAACGATGATTGGTCAGAGACTCCATGCCCTAAGCTGATCCTGGTGAACACAGAGTTCCCAGAAAGCTGCAAATGACCAGACATGTCTGGAAATGGGGCTTTTAGAGTGGGCAAAGCCCCCTAACCGGACTTTTTAAAGCACATTTTATGTGACTGAACGGGTACCAGAAAGTCTTATTCGGGTGCTTTGGTCTTTGCAGAAAGGTAATGTCTGCTTTGAACCCCTTTTTATGTGCATTGGTGGTGAAAACAGGTCTTGCAAAAAGGTGTTCAATATAAAAAGTACTATAATGTTGAAATTAAGTACAGTACAGGAAAGCAATACATGTGTTTTTAGCATTTATTTTAACAAGTCCCACATTTGTCCTACATTTTTGGGTGTCCTACTTTTTTTTAACATGTCAGGAATTTTGCTTGGATGTCAGGAATTTTGGGGGATCTTGTCCTCTTTTTTGGGTTTGGCATCTGTTCACCCTATGAAACCATAAGAACCATCTTTTACAGGAGCACCATGTACCAATGATAATAAATTACATTTATTAGAAGTAAGAGAAGGTTATTCTATTCTGAAGGTAACATAGGAGATGAGCTGATGGCTGTGAGCTTGGAACCAATGGCCAGGGCAGAACAGGAAACAGATTACACTCATACCAATTTAAGGGGAAAATCATAGAATCATAGAATTGGAAGGACCTAGTAGATCATCTAGTCCAACCCCCTGCCTGCAGCAGGAAATCCCCCTAGAGCATCCCCAACAGGTGCATGTTGAGCCTCTGCTTGAAATCAATTCTCTTCAATCTTCAATCAATTCTCTTCTCTTCATATGTACAGTGGTGCCTCACATAAAGAGCTTAATTCGTTCCAGAAGCATGCTCTTTAAGTGCAACGCTCTTTAAGTGAAGCAGATTTTTCCATAGGAAATAATGGAAACCGATTGGTTCCACAAGCCCCAAAATATTCATATAAAAATATTAACTGGATGTAAAAATGATGACAAAACACTGGGATTGAATTCAAAACATGCATTCAATGTGCATGATCCTATGAAGTCTACTTAGGCTGCAATCCTAAAGGCTGCATTTATTTAACACAATGGGGCTTACTTCTGACATGGTTAGGAGGCTGCAATCAAAGACACTTTCCTTAGAGGCTTACCTGGACTGCCGCTGGAGGTTCGATGGGAGCACTTGGGGGCAGTTAGGGGCAGCTGCCTCTGGCACCTCCAGGCAACTACCTCCAAGTTGGGGGCAGTTAGAGGCAGCAGCGCTGGCCAGCAGCCCTTTTAAAGAGCCTCCACGCAGAGCGTCAGGGCTGCATAGCACGCATGCCCATAGCACACTTGCTTATTAAGTGAAGTGGAACTTGTTATGTGAAGCACAATTTCTTGGAAATTTTTGCTTGTTATGTGAAACACTTGTTAAGCGAGGCACTTGTTAAGCGAGGTACCACTCTATACCTCTTTGCTCCCTGAATCATATCTCCTACCCACTGTTTCCTAAATGACTTGGAAAATTGAGATTAAACATATAGATTTTCTAAGATCAACTCCAACTGGGCATCAACAAGGGAAATGATATCCAAAAATAGTAAAACCTGAACACATACATGGTTTATTTAATAAGCGGAAAGACAAGTTATATACATTACCACTCTCTGAACTCCATCACTTCCACTAGTTGGAGGGGGAGTTGGAGGAACCACACAAATGTCACTGAAAATTTAAAGGGAAATAATGCAACAAATTAAGAATGCAAAGAATTAAGTATATTTCAGCAATGGTCACTATTATGTACTATTTTAGTCACCAGGTATTATTATTATTATTATTATTATTATTATTATTATTATTATTATTATTATTATTATTATTATTATATGCACAGCAAACAATTTCATGCTGTCCACTTCACCAGTCGGACCCTTCCCAAGAGTCTAGGACTGTGTGATGTAGCGGCGTATAATTCGTGCTGATCCCAGAAGAGCGGCTTTCTGCAGTTGGCAGAGTGATATTTTGTCAATGCCAATAGTTTTCAGGTGCCTGCCAAGGTCTTTGGGCACTGCACCCCGTGTGCCAATTACCACTGGAACCACCTGCACTGGCTTACACCACATACGGTGTAATTCGATTCGTCCGTCTGTATCCTGAAGTCCCACAGAAGCTTGACCTGCTCATTTGCAACCACTTTTTCAGGCTTGTGGTCCCACCAGTTTTTTGCCACTGGCAGATGATACTTTTGGCACATATTCCAGTGTATCATCTGGGCAACTGAGTCGTGCCTCAGTTTGTAGTCAGTCTGCACGATCTTCTTGCAGCCACTCAGAATGTGGTCGATGGTTTCATCCACTTCTTTGCAGGTCATGGGCTGATTTTTCAACTCTGACCTTGATGGCATTTGTCCTGATTGCCTGTTCTTGGGCAGCAAGTATCAGGCCTTCCGTCTCCTTCTTCAGTGTTCCACTCGTCAGCCACAACCAGGTCTTATCCTGATCCACTTTTCCTTCGATCTTGGCAAGGAATTGGCCATGCAATACTTTATTATTATTATTATTATTATTATTATTATTATTATTATTATTATTATTATTATTATTATTATTATTATTTCTTCTCATGTTACAGCTGCCAGTTCTTTAGCTGGATTTGGTGTCATGTTAATCAGACCCTACCCAGGGCTTAGGACGTCGTAATATATTTGTAAATAACATATGCTGAACCAAGCAGCGTGGTTTTATTTTTAATCTGACCAATAACTATTTTATCAATGTTCACATTTTAAACATAGTCCAAGCATTTTTCAGATTGCACCTAATGTGCCTCACCACTGTGATGACCACTGCTGGTTTTAGCCATAAGCTTTGAATTTCAAGTCTTTGATTCTGATATTTACTGATTTTTTCATGTTCTTTTTCATCACTCCCACTATTGTCAGGTATTCTATGTCAAAGATGTTTATTTTTTTCTATTATTGTACTGTCTGGTGTATTGTTTTGCAGCCACAAATGGCTCTGAAGATGAGGAGAGGCTTTATACAAATCTTCAGGCACCTGAAAAACAACATTTTACACCCCCTCCAGGAAAGCCAGCATTCACGCAAGTTTCATTGCATAAACTGAGTAGAAATTAGCATAAAAGAATATTCAAATATGGCTAAGCTCAGCAACTAACATCACGGTTTTGCTCATTTTTTAAGAACTAGAGCACGCTGGTAGTTAAAACATCAGCACAGCAAGAGGAACACAGTCGGAAGTCTTTAAAAAACACAATTTTTCCCAACACATAAAATCCAATTATGTGACAAATTAGTCAATGTAACAAATATTTAACTATTCAGAAGCTTTAAAAGAAATGTATCATTTTTCTACATTTGAAATTGATATTTAGTACAAGTAAGAATAGAGAAAAGAATTTCTATTTCGATGGCAACTTGAAGGTATATTCTGCTATATTTACCATGGACTACAGGCATGATTAAATGGTTTTGGTAACTATTGTTTTGGGAAGTAGTCTTCCCATCTTAATACTTAAACGTACCATAGGTGTTCTCTCCAAAGCATACTTGCCAACTCTCACATACCAACCTTGGAATTTATTTTTAACCTCTGCCATTTCAATAGAGGAATGTAGTGTGAAAAGTGATGTGCAAGAATGTACATTTTCAGTACAAAGAACTTAATTCTGATTATGGCCTTACTTTAGCAAGCGCAACATTTCTCAGAATCAGGCTTAAGTATGTAATGACACATGGATAGCAAGCAACCCCAGCAGGAAGGCCTGCACCATCCCACCAGCGCAGAATCCCAAAAGAGCATATGACAGAGCATGTAACTTCACATCAGATGGCAAAATGTGGGTAGACAGCAGAAGAAGGCAGAAGCAGAAGAAGGGCGAATAACTGGATGTTTATATATATAACTGGATGGTTGAGAGTGGGAAGGGTTTAGGTTTAGTGTCAGCAGTGTTTACCATATTCTATTCCCCCTCCCAGTCTTGAAAGCCCAACATAGGGCTTTTCAGACTTGCACCAGAGATTTTGCTTCTACAGATTCTAGTAGCCCTATAGAGTGCAGGCTGAAGGGACAATCCTAACCAGTGGTGGGCTCCAGCAGGTTTGCACCTACTCTATAGAATCGGTTGTTAACGAGAGATGGGACATATAAAGTTTAAAAATAGCCATTTAAAAGTGGCTGCCAGATGGGCATAGAACCGGTTGTTAATTTCTTTGAATCCTATCACTGATCCTAATCTGTTTAGGCCTGCACATGTAACACCCTTCCCATAGTGGTGTGGGGAGGCTGGTGCATAATTGAGGAGCAGAAGTGCCTCACAGCACTTTTGTGACCCCCTCAGGCCAGATCAGGACTCATGCTGGGACTTAAACTGGCGTAAGGGTTTAGGATTGCAGTCTCAGTTTTTGCCTCAGCAACCACAAAACAATTTTACAACTCAGATTGTTGTTTTAAAATCTTGTTATGCTTCTTCTGATAGCTCCAAGCTTACTTTGCATTGCACAATAAACTCCTTGTACTGCACTAGAACAAGCTAACCTTCTTGCCTTACCTTAGGTCTTGATAAGATTCCAGGAGCTTTGCCCCAGCAGTTTCATGTCCACCTTTGAAGTAATAAAAGAACCATTTGTTAGCAGTAAAACTACACTAGCATGCTCTTTTTGTCACAGTGTTTGTGCTTCACTTCCATTTTGCCTGAAATAGTGCACCATCTAGTGAAAACCTATGGGAAATTCATATTGCAATCCAGAGTAACTTGTTCTTACTCCGGAGCAAGGACTCCACGTAGTTACTCTGGATTTCACCCTTAGCCTCAAATAAATTAGCTAATGCTTAAAGTTGATGCTTAACGGTAAAGATGTCCCCCATGGGTTGCCCTGCTTGCCGTGACTGATTCTAGGGAGCCAGGCTCACCCCCAATACAAGGCCAAAGAACCAGTCTTGTCCAAAGACATCTCCATGGTCAAGTGTCTGGTGTGACTAAACGCCAAAGTGTTGTTACCTTCCCACAAAAGTGGTACATATTTACCATATTTACCCAAACTGAATGCACATCCCTATTTTTAGAGTCTTGAGATTTAAAAAATGTTTACTGGCAATTGTAATGTGCAGCTGTAAAGCGGGTACAAAATTTAATTTTACTGCATATAATAATGGGTTAGATGTAGGGAGCTGTAAAAGGCAAGGTTATTTTTTTCTGAGAAAGGGGTGTTATCCTTTGTCAGGAAAGATGACCTCACCTTGGCAGGTCCTTAGTTATATGATAATAATAAAATGGCAATAGATTTATTATGAGAGTGAATCTCAGTAGCACTAGTATTCACCAGATCCTACCCCTGTTCTTTGTCCCCTCACCCTTCATCCCCTTGGACCAACAGAAGCAAAAAAGCTGAAACATACCTTAAAAAGCCTGGGGTAAAGAAATGAGAATTCCTGACCTCAATAAGACCTCTCAACTGCCCAGCCCAACAGCCTTGCTCCACTGGCATAACTGCATTAGCAAGATGGGGGATTTAGTTAGAATTGGGCTATATCATGCTGTGCCATGAAGAGACGGATGTGGTTGTGCATTGCAAAAGAGTCCTTTTGTCAGAAAACTATTGCTCCAGATTCACTAACCTACACAGCTATCACAGAAAAATACCCATTAATAACTAATCAAAAAGCCCATCAACTCTAGCATAAAGTGCAACACCAGCATAGATTGCTGGAGGCTAGGTAAGGCTACAATCCAGAGTTAACTACGGGACCTTTTACACCAATGTAGTTACGGTGCCACCTATGGGAAACCTATGGGAAATACATAGAGCAATCCAGAGTAAGAGCCTCTTACATCTTCCCGTAGTTACTCTGGATTGTAGGGTAAGGAACATAAAAGTTCTCAATTTGTTTTGGCATTTCACTCGAATGATTAATTTTAAATAATAGTATAAACTGGTTTAAATTCAGATGACTAGTCAACTAACCACTTGAACAACTGAACTACTTGACAGTTCCAGTTTCTGTGGTTTGTTACTATGCCAGCTAGCTCAAAAGTTCATGTTGCCCATGGAACACATACTGTGGACTGCCTCTCTTAAGGGGTTATTAAATGAGAACAATACTTGGAATGTTGTTTCATGGTTGTTTTCCCTTAGCTTACTAATATACCCCTGCCTCAAGTGGTCATAAAATAGGGAAACTGATTTCTTTAGGTGTAATCCTGCACCCAGCTAGGTTACTTAGATTCCACTGACTATAAAGATCTAAACAGCCGAATTATGTGCAGGCAGTGGCGTAGCCTAGGGGTAGGGAGTAGCAGTTGCACCAGGCAGCAAGCGCTAAGAGGGCAACAAGCTGAGCTTGACAGTTGTGGCTAAAATTGTGAAAACAGGATATATGTTAATAATAATACCATCAAATTAGGTATCATTGGAAGATAGTTTAATGGAGAATATCTTTATTCTATCAAAAGTTCTGGCCAATTAACCAGAAAATGAAATTGAAACACAACGGCCTATGGAACAAAAAGTCAATTTCCTTAATCCAAAACTGACTCAAGAGACTGATTGCTCTGAGAGCCAATGAGATGTAATTATGATACAATACAGAACTTACAAGGTGAATATAAATCAGTTCCCATTTCCATATATCATAATACTTTTTCTCCTGCTAACTGTGGAAAAGGCACTACTAAGTGGTACTCCTCGTACATGTAGCAGGGAGAGAATAACCATCCCTCTTTGCCCCACACACAGTGCATCTAACCAATAAGGAGCACACTTTTTATTTAGTTGGTAAATTAATTTTTTGTTGAGGGGGTGCTATAAAAACTCCTTCAACCCAAATAGCGGATAGATGCCTTAGCTGTGCCACTAGCTTGGGGAAAGAAGCAGAGCAAATGGGTGGTGAGGTGCTGGGAGGGAGAACGTGGGTATTCCCCTAATTTTCTTTTTTTTTAAGGCAGGGCATGATGTCTCTTCTGGTTGTGACATCACTTCTGGGGCAACATTTTGAGCTTTGCACTGGGCTACATGATCTTTAGCTATGCCACTGTATGCAGGATTGCAGTGGTTTACTGAACCAGTTTCTACATGCTTTCATATTTAAGTTGCTACTCAAAACGAGTAGTTTAAGTTCTAAGTAACAATTATAAGTAACAGTATGCAAGAGCCACCAGCTTGGAGAGTTAGAAGGGGGATTTTTTTTTCTTCTGGTTCCTCTCTTCTATTTCTTTTGCCAATTGCTTAGCTGGTAAGCTTGGAATGTTTTGTATTGTATATGTTTTATTTGTCTTAATAAACTAAGCCTGGACCAGTTATTAGTGAAGCCTTACTGTGGTGAGATTTATGTTAGTTTAGTATTTTATTATTTTCATTTTAAGTGTTATGTTTGGGAAGCTCTTGACCAATATATAAAAGAATGTTTTATGCTTG
The DNA here is from genome assembly GCA_030015325.1 of Cryptoblepharus egeriae. NCBI lineage: Eukaryota > Metazoa > Chordata > Lepidosauria > Squamata > Scincidae > Cryptoblepharus > Cryptoblepharus egeriae. Next base: position 187,387,007 of record JAREYC010000001.1, on the reverse strand, counting down.
CCTTTTGATGTACGGTAAATATATTACTGCTTTCTTAATACTGTGTGTTTTCTGTCATCTCCTTAAAGTCAGGAACCCCACCCTAGTGAGTTTAAAAACTCTTAAGAATGTGGTTTGCCAGCATCTGAGACTTATGATTTCATTACTCTCTCATTTCACTGGCTGAATAAGAGCACAATCCTAACCATACCTACCCAAAAGTAAGCCCCATTATGTTAAGCCCCATTATGTTCAATGGGTCTTACTCTCAGGAAAGTGTCTTTAGGATTGCAGCCTAAGTCTGATTCTGGTAGCACTTACTCCCTGCCAGAGTAGCTTGGGAGGATTCAGAAAGCTGTTGTAGGGAGGAGGAGGGTGGGAAGATGGGCTTGTGTCCATATTAATTAGGATGCACATCTTTGACCTATCCGTTAGGTCTTTCGCAATATTAACCATGCTGCAGAAAGGCCCAGCAGCTGAAGTTCCTCTTCCTTTGTTTCTCAGTCATCTCATGGATAACCTGCAACATGTTTTCTAGACGGCCTTCAAGGACATGCTGCAATACTTTTTGTAGTTTGGTTTCTTTATTGAGCAAGTAGACATGCAAAAAATTCTGAGTAGATATGCAAAAAATTGGATTAGGAGACAAAAAAATGCAAAAAAAAATCGGGAGACACCATTAATGCTATTGCCGCCCTCGAGAGACACCTTTAATGCTAATGCGGCCCTCTGTGTGAAATGAGTTTGACACCCCAGTGCTACAGTATTTTTAATAACTACCTTCAGTTGGAAATTTCTTTGCCCGTTCTGCAAAGAACCACTCGCCAGCTTTCACTTTAACGTCTCTGTAAAACAAGCAATAAAATATTACAGAGACAAATTCCAAATAACCATAGGTTGTATTTCAAAAGAATTATCACATTTACATATAAGTTCAGTAGAAAAAAATAAATGAGAATTGTAAAGAACAAATGAACCTCAGCTACAACATAAACAAAACTATGTGAATTGTACAGTCCCAAGTGCAAAAATATATATATTTTATATTTTTTAAAAAGGTGTCTAGTCATGAAGATAGGTTGGAAAATGAACCTAGGCTAGAAAATGAGATGTCATGGAGGAGAATTTTAGTTTGGCCTAATTTATTTTCTATCTGCAATAAATTATTTGATCTAGAGTAGGGGTTCCAAATCCTGAGCAGAGAGCCAGATGTGGCCATCGGTGAGCCTCAGTGTGGCCCCTGGCAAGACCCCTCTATCCAGCCCTTTGTCAAGCTTTGTAATCCACTCTAATACATTATTATTTGTAAATTCATGTAAATTTATTCAAATTTAAAATGTAAATTAGTTTTCTAGTCCACAAGACAGTGTCAGAAAGACGATGTGTCCCACCTGCCAAAAAGTTTGGACACCCCAATCTAAAGAATCATTCAATCAAGGGATCCCCTCTCTTGTGTTCTGAAATTGATTCGATCAAAAACAGCCTTCCCAGTCTTATCTGCTGCTTAGCTGCTTCTATGATGGTATTTGAGGCTTGATGTAGAGTTGTACACATGTCCTTGATGTACACATGTCCTCCATGATAAACAGGCCTTCCTGAGCAAGACCACAGGCAGAGATTAGATGTGTGAAGAAGTATCTCCCCTCCACCTCCATGTCAAAGAAACACTTTCTACATGGAAAGCTAACACAATAGGAAAGAGGATTCAGTTTGTCTCCCAGATGTGTTAAAATTTTCCACATAAAGGAGCATTCAAATATGTGATATCTCATCACCTCAAACCCAAAGCAGGAAGAATTTGTTTTACTTGTTGATCTATATATTTAACCTACTCTAAGGTGACTCTACTGACTTATCAGAAATGCAACCATCATGTGCACAACCCCATTGCTCTGTCAACACACAGTGAAATTGCCACTTGTCCAGCTTTAGCTTAAATGAAGACTGATCACCAGTTGGCTTCCTGTTGAAAGAAGCAATGAGGCAACATGAAGATAGCCAGCCAAAGATACAGAAGATTGGCATGCAAGAATAACCTCCTTCCCTCTATGCTTCCCATTGGGCACTAGCTGGATTTTTAAATAACCCACAAGGTTGATGTGGCCCATGCAGGTTCATCACTGGCAGATGGGTGTGATCACACTATGCAGAAGCAGTTCCCATGCCACATAAATACACATAGGTCTATGGCTCTATTGAGAGTTGGAAATTAACAATAAAAATTGTCATAGATCAGTTAACTCCCCGTCCTGCAAGTCCTGGACCCCCTCATTATGTTCTGGTGCACATGTGTATGCATCCATGCATGCGTGCACACACAGAGCCCTGCAGGAAGGGCTCAAACATTCCTATTTCTACACCATCATGATGCTTTAAATAAACAAAGTCTTGTAAAAAAAGTACTCACTCATTAGCATAGCAGACAGTGCATCTCCACAGGTACGGATTCAGCACAACACGACAGTCGGAGCAAACTAGGTGGCTACAGCCGTGGCACACGGCACCTCGATTCAACAGCACTCCAAGAGATTTCCAACAGCGAGCACATGACCTCTCCCCATACTCATGGTTCCCACTCTTTGCTCCTTTCCAGCGAAGTTGATGCAAGTGCACTTTCAGTTTTCTGTGCCCAGCCAGGAAAAATAAAAATGTGCAGTCATGCTCACCAGATGAAATTGCAAAATACTGTATAAATGTTTCTGGATTAAAGTGATGGATTGACATGTCTTTGACTAAGAAGGTGCTTGATATAACTTTTGTAAATAATATAGAAATAGATCAATCAGCAGAAAGTAAGAACAAACTTCAACCCATAATTTCTTTTCCCTCAGTTCCTACACAACGCAAAATTATGTTGAAGTCAGTGGTGGACCTGGGGCAGGTGGGGAAAAGCCCCAACTACCATGCACACTGTGCCCCTGCTGTTGCCAGTTGCCACTTTTGCCCACCACCCCACTCCAGCCCCCATCAGACCCATTCTGTTGGTGGGTGAAGCCCCACATGCTTCACAGCAGCATGTGAAAAGCTATCTGAGATGTCTTGCGTGATCTTAAGCAATACTTCCACATTTATGAAGAAACTAGTTTAAAACCATGTAAGTAGCCTGAGTCGTATTGTGTGTTGCATAGAAGGTATTTGGGGCAGCATGATGGAAAGGGGGTATGGATCTGCATGTTGTGGATCTGCACCCCAGGGTCCTGAAGAGACTGATAGACTTTAAAGTATCTTGAAAACATTTATCAGAGTTTTCCTACCATACTAAAGTCCCCAGATTGATACAAAGCGTAATCAAGACTACAAAAGGCAGATGATGGGTGGGAGGACTGAACAAGTTGGATCCTATGTGTTGGCCTTTGACAGTAATAAATTCAATAATCCTAAGAATAAGAAAAAAAATAAAAGTTCAATTATCCTAAGAATAATCCTGAGCAATGCAATTAAGAATGTGCTTCCTACAAATTGTTTTATCTGCAGTTTCATCACCCAGGGACACACAAACACAAGAAGAAACAATGGCACATCCTATTTCAAAATGGTAACATACCCTATTCTTTCTTCATCCACCATTCTCAACATCTGGTCACGGTGCAGGACTTTTAAAACAATATCTCGCTCTAGTCCCGACAGGAGGCTAAGGTTAAATTCCTGAGACATTTTCACTCCAGATTTTCAATGTTTGTATGACAATCTTGATTTTTTTTTACAAAATCCCCAAAACGAAAGACACTGATATCTAATGAGTTTCTGCAAACAAAAAGATGAATGAGTCTTTTTAAATGCCCGGGTCCTCCTTTCACCAGTGATGCATTTGCCTTATATCACACTCTTGATGAAGGATGATCAATGCCTTTTCCAATAAGTCTTCTTTTCAAGAGTTTATTTTCTTTGAGTTTATTTTCTTAAAGAATTCACTTTCTTTGCAGGGTTATGCTAAGGTGCTGTTTCATGTTCCCAAGCAAGGAGCATCTACGCTGGAAAAAGACAGAAGTTTGCTCCACAGAAGTAATTCTGACAAAAAAATAAGAGTTGTGTTTTATATTGTCAGGAAGCAGGAAGGAAGAGCAGATATCCCACTTACCTTAATATCTGCACTGGAAAATTTTGCATTTGGAAGTGGGTTTGGAAGATATTTTATTTTGAGCTATAGAAAAGAAATTCCTTCCCCAGCCTGACTTTTGTTGCTTAATCTATAGCCCAATGTTGCCATCGTACAATTCTTTTGAAAAAGGTATCACTTACTGACCACCGTCCAAGCAATACCATTATGATACAACTCATTGCCCCACATTGCTTAGCCCAGATCAAAAATAAAAGAGATTTGTAAGCCAAGTTCTTTATGTGGGCAATTGGAAAATAATTAATTTAAAAAAGAAAAACAGTTAACAGTACTTAAAGGTGATACAGATTTCAAAGACTGGCCCTCTACTTTTAAAAACTGCAAAAATAAAGATATCCTATCTGCAATACATGTTTCAGCTTTTTAGATAATGTCCCTCTTATCCTGCTGAAATGAAACGTGTAAAACTAATATGGGATGACAAGAGGTACTCTAGAAAGTCTTTTTCTATCAGTCAATTTTATGGGTCTTAATAGCTAATGGGCCAGTCATCTGAATGTCTGTTAAAGCTAGATAAAAAGGTTTTGCACATAACACTGCAAGTTATCATTGATGACACACATCCCACACTAACTAAGAGGATGCCATTTTATTTTCAGCAAAAGCACTTAGCTATGGGCAGATTAGCTATGGGCAGAAGATGAGAAGATAGAAACAGCCATGAAAGATTCCAGTGGATCTCCTTCTTCTCCTTCACACAGAAGAACTGCCTATATCTGAAACATCAGAGGTCACAGGCTGAAGTCACCAACCAATTCCTGTTAAACAGACACGGAGTTGTTAGTAAGATTACTCAGAAGTAAGGTGCTTAAGGATTTCAGCATTAAGACAGTTAAATGTACAGTACAGTCTGTGAGAAAAGGAAGGAAAGTGCAAGCATTGCTTAATATGTCATTTCACCCTGTACAATTATAAAGAAAAATATCTCCACTTTTTGAAACCAGATCGATATTAAATTGGCATATAATAAAACATAGGGCCATCACATTCAGAAATGATGAGTCTTTGAAATGGACATCCTCCTTGGAGGGATTATGGAGGGATTAAAAATACTTTACATTTATACAGCGCTTTCAAGTGTTCTTCTGGCTTCACATATATTATTTCAATAATCCTGACTGAATTCCTGTAAAACTGGGCAGTATTTTCATCCTTTCTTTCCAGATACAGGTTTAACTCAACATAAAAGAGTTTAAAAAAGCAGCACCTATCAAAATTCCCTCTTCTGTACAATGCTTAAAGGTAGAGGCAGCTTCTCCTCCGCTATGGTTACCCTGCCCATATATTCATTATATAAATGCATTATGAAAGGTAAAGGGGTCCCTTGCAAGTTGTACTGCTATTAATCACCGACAGTAGGGTGTAGTGCTCATCCCCATTTCTAAGCCTTTAGAGACAGACCATGGTTATGGGGTCATGGTTATGACTTCCAAAGGTGCATGGAATGCTGTTTTACCTTCCCACCGAGGTGGTATCTATTTATCTACTTGTATTTACATGCTTTTAAACTGTTAAGTTGGCATGAGCTGGGCTAACCTCACCCCGTTTTGTAAGACCCGGTTCTCGAACCCTGGCCTGCCAGTTAACAGGCACCATGTCTTATCCACTTATGCTACCACAGCCTTATAAATGCATTTTGAAATAGATGTTATTTTTTAATTTTGACACACAAACAGTGCAATCCTCAGCATGTCTACTCAGAAGTAAGTCCCATTGTGTTCAATAGTACTTACTCCCAGGAAAGTGTGGTTAAGATTGCAGCTTTACTATAATAAGTAACATGACAATAAACCTTTGGAAACTATAAGGACATTGTAACAGCAAACAAATGATGGAATGGAAAAGAGAATCTACTTTTTTTGAAAACCACTTTTCTGGCTAACATTCCCAGTGCCTTTAACAACAACTTTATTCGTTTTTTGTGTAATCATTACAAATATCTGCAGCAATCTGAGATACAATTTTTGAGTGCTAATTCAGTAACCCCTAAAGAACAATGCTGGGGAACAAAGCCTAGTAATGGGTCACACATAGAGCTGAATGCATCACACCAAGGGTCCAGTTCTATGCAATTTTGTAGTATGGATGCAGCCATGCCATCCAGTCACAGAAGCCTCCTCCAGGTAAGGGAATGCTTGTCCCCTAAATCAGTGGTGGGCTTCATGGGGTTCTCAAGGTTCTATAAAACCCTTTGCTAATGAGCGCCTGTTACTAATGGGACATAGAACCTGTTGTTAATTTAGGCTATTAGGACATAGAACCTGTTGTTAATTTATTTGAATCCCACCACTGCCTTACATTGGAGGTGCATTGGGGTTGCATCACTACGAGAAAGTTGGACAGGACTGAGCCCCTAGTTTGCAAACATCTAAAATGCGTTATCTGAAGGAAAAAAACTATATGTTTCTTCTGTGTTAATGCAAATTGATTTACCTTTTCCTTTCACAGAAGACGATGACATAGAACGGATTGTTCTGATTCATCTTCATTCGAAATGCATCTCCCTTTCATCCATTTCCTTCTTGCTGGGGCTGGGTGTCGAACATAAGTGTACTATCCAAGAGCAATTCTTATCTGAATTGGGAGGAAACCCTCCTCTGCGACAAAAAACAAGGCCGTCTGGATCTTATGAAGTTTCATTTAGATGCACCTGAAACCGTAAAGCCACCCAACAGGAAGAATAGTAGCTGTCGACTTTTATACTTTCACATAGTTTTTGTCTCTCAACGTTAGACGTGTGCAATACTAAAAACCTCAACTTCCTCAGGGTTTCAGAATAAGTTAAGATGTGGGTTTCCTCAAGTATTTACTAGAAATGACATTTTTTCCTTGACATCTCAGGAGGAGTATCAATTGCATGGCTATTCATGTGTTAAAAAGCATGTAGTATCCTGCAAGGCAGGGTGACCAGATGCCCAAACCTCAAAAGGACACGGTCTTGGATTCCTCTCAGCCTGGCCTTTCTGGTGGACAATGGCACATTTGCCTGCTTATGAGTAAAGCAGCAATATTGGGCACTTCATGTTCCTATAGAGCAGTGTTTCTCAAAGTGGGGGTCGGGACCCCATTGGGGTTGCCTAGAGCTTTCCTGGGGGTCACCTAAAGACCCCTGATGCAGGGGGCCAGGTCAGGCTTGCCAGACCTCCGGCTGTAGCTCCGCGCGCACTGGGTCTGACTGACAGTCTTAGGGTCCAATCCTATGCATGCCTACTCTGAAATAAATCCCATTATAGTCAGGGGGGCCTTTACTCCCATGTAAATGTGGATAGGATTGCAGCCTCAGGGCCCAATCCTATGCACGCCTACTCTGAAATAAATCCCATTGTGTTCAATGTGTGCATAGAACACACATTTCATTTGTAACAATGAAAATACATCCTGCATATCAGATATTTACAACAGTAAATATTCATAACAGTAGCAAAAACAGTAGCAAAATTATGCATATTCATAACAGTAGCAAAATTACACTTATAAAGTAGCAACAAAAATAATTTTATGTTTGGGGGTCCCCACAACATGAGGAACTTATAAAGGGGTCACAGTGTTAGGAAGATTGAGAACCACTGCTATAGAGCTCAATGAGTATTTTTTATTTTTAGTTTTTTGGCCATAACTTTTGATAGGAAGGAGATATTTCAAAACTGATTTTTGCATCGGATTCTGCTCTTCCAACGACATATGACAGGGTCTGCACACCATTGCAAAGTTCCAAAATGAAGCCAAAATGGAGGACAGTTTAGCCCTTTTTGAGGACACCCGTACAGGAGACTAAAAAAGAAGACAAATATGGACAAATATGGACTAAAAGAGGACAAATATGGACTAAAAAAGAGGACAAATAAGGAAATTTCCTGTCATATGATCACCCTGCCCACAGGTTGCCGTGCTAGTCATGACTAGTGAGCAGTGCTCATCCCCATTTCTAAGCCTTTAGAGCCAGTGTTGTCCAAAGATACTTGTGTGGTCCTGGGGCTGGCATGATTGCCAAAGGTGTACAGGATAGTTTTACTCTCCGCCGAAGTGATCCCTATTTGTGGCTGGCATGACTATATGCCAAGGTATGCTCTTACTTTCCCACCAAAGTGGTAATTATTTATCTCCTTGCACTTGCATGCTTTTGAACTGCTAGGTTGGCAGGAGCTGGGCAAGGAAAGGGAGCTCACCCCAACCGGCTGGCAGCACTTTGGTCTGAACCACCAACCTTTATGTTGACAAGCACAGCCTCTTGAACACTAACCCTACAATCCAGAGTAAGGAGACATCACGTGCACCCATAGTTAAGGCACCACCTAGTGAAAACCTATGGGAAATTCATATTGCAATCCAGAGTAAATTGTTCTTACACCGGAGCAAGGACTCCCTTTAGTTACTCCCCTTAGTTACACCCTAAACCAATGATGAATGTGCATCCCTACTTCAGAGTCTCCTCAGTCATACCCTCTTCAACATTTATTTATTTACAGTGGCACCTCACGTAACAGAATTAATTCGTTCTGGAGGCAGTTTCTTTACATGAAACTTTCTTTACCTGAAGCAGATTTTCCCATAGGAAATAATGGAAACTCAGACGATTGGTTCCACAACCCCCCAAAAAATTCATATAAAAATATTAACTGGATGTAAAAATGATGACAAACTGGAATTGAATTCAAAACATACATTCAATGTGCATGATCCTATGAAGTCTACTTAGGCTGCAGTCCTAAAGACACTTTCCTGGGAGTAAGAACCATTTAACACAAAGGGGCTTACTTCTGGGTAGACATGGTTAAGAGGCTGCAATCCAAGACACCTTCAAAGAGTCTCCCCACTTTCTGCTTCTCTCCATCCTAAGCCTCTTTCTCCCCTGCTCCCTTCTGGCTAGCCCTGAACTGCTTCCCTCTTCTCCACTGCTCTTCTCTCCCTCTGCCCAACGGACACCCAGCCACAGGAGGAACAGCATGGAAGTGTTGCTTTCACTATGGGCAGGTGCGCTAGGCAGCCCTGACACTTTTTAAACAGGCTGCCAGCCAGCGTGTCTGCCCCAACTGCCAAAGAATGTGTTCTTTACGTGACACACTTTCTTTACGTGAAGCAGAATCCTAGAGAAATTCTTGTTTGTTACGTGAAACATACTTTACGTGAGGCATTCTTTACGTGAGGCGCCACTGTATTTATGCTTAAATCAGTTAATTAAGTTTATCCACACTTTCCTGGGAGTAAGGCCCATTGATTCTAGTGGGTCTTACTTCTGAGTAGACAAGCATAGGATTGAGCTCTAAGGCTTCCATCCTATCCACTTTCCTGGGAGTAAGGCCCATTGATTCTAGTGGGTCTTACTTCTGAGTAGACAAGCATAGGATTGAGCTCTAAGGCTTCCATCCTATCCACTTTCCTGGGAGTAAGGCCCATTGATTCCAGTGGGTCTGACTTCTGAGTAGACAAGCATAGTCTTGAGCATCCTATCCATACTTTTCTGGGAGTAAGCCCCATTGACTATAATGGGGCTTACTTCTGAGGCTTGGAGAAGCCTCATTCAGAGGCTTGGAGAAGACACGTGGAAGGAAACACCACCACAAGGGACTGTGGTCACTATCCTTTCCACATTTACTCAGGAGTAACCCCATTGACTACAATGGGATTTACTTCTGTGTAGACACTCACAGGATTGGGCCCTTAAAGCACCTCAAGTGAACACAGGGTCGAATCCTAAGCGCGTCTACTCAGGAGTAAGTCCCTTGATAGTGAGTGGGGCTTACTCCCGAGTAAGCGTGGACAGGATCGTGGCCACGGCCTCTCGGGGGTGTTGTCTCTCATTGTGCAAAATGGCGCCGGCCGCTCTAGCCTTTCCATGTCTATGGTGTCCAAGGCTCAGCGGTGACGTCATCAAGACACTTAATCACACCTTTCTCGCCCCTCCCCTCAATGGACGGAGCCTCACTTGGCGCATGCGCACTGCGCGCGGCGAGCGGTGCCCAGCAACGAGTCGGGGACGCTCAGGAGCAGCGATTCGTAGAACGTACTGCGCAGGCGCGGGTGGGGAGTAGCGTCGAGGGTCTCCACTGCGCATGCGCGGAGTAACGGTCGTCGCGGCTCTGAGGGGGAGGCGGAGTTGAGCTGAGGGAAGGACCAAGATGGAGGACCTGCAGACCTCGGAGGAGGTAACAGTCGCCGGGGACGGAGGTGGCCTCGCGGCGGCTGCGGAGGAAGGGAGGGAGCCGGCCGCGTCCAGGGAGGGGAGGTCCAGGGAGGGAGCCCGACGGCTGCCCCCCCCCCGTGCAGTTGCCGCCCCTCATGTGCAGTTGCCGCTCCTCAGTCTCCATTCATTGTTAGAGCCGGCTTGACATCCACCTCCATAAGGCTGCAGCGCTGTGGTGGCTTTCGCGGGAGTAAACCCCCTTGAACTCAGCGGGGCTCCCTTCAGAGTAGACCTGCTGAAGGCGTTGCCCGCCTTTGGAACCATCCTGAGCTCCTCCACCAGCTCTGACCATGCTTACCTGGGAGTAGGTGCCATTGAACTCAGTGGGAGCTACTTCTGAGTAGACCAACCAGTGGTCGACCTTCTCCATCTCAGGACACAACAAAGAAGGCGATGAAGCTGTCAAGGGGACCATCATTTGGGGCTCACACCCCAGGCTGACTGAATGTCCTCTTTTTGAGCCTGTGTCCAGGAGAAAGTCTTCATTGTCCTCCATTTACTGTCCTCTTTCCAGGACATGTCCTCTTTTTGAGTTCTGGGGAAAAAAATCTTCATTGCCCTTCTTTTCCTTGTGATCAGGCAACATGTAACCCTTTTGTAATTAATAAATATGTCATAGTTTTAAATTTTAATTAAAATATAGTGCTTAAAGTAACCACATGGAAGTATCTCTCTCTCTCTCTCTCTCTCTCTCTCTCTCTCTCTCTTTCTCTCTCTCTTTCTCTTTCTCTTTCTCTTTGTGTGTGTACACACACACACACACACACACACACACACACACACACACACGAGAGAAAATAATAAATTAGCCCTGCTAATAAATTACTCTCCCACCTGCAGCCTTGGCACAATGGTTGGAAATGGAAATGAATGTAGATATTCATAGACTTGTGCTGAAGGTTTCCTGGTGCGCATTGTTTGAGGGGATGCCACTATTCTTTTGTGTGTAATTGTTTTTTTCCCCTATTGCTAGCAGCAGGAAATAGCATGCATAAGATACTGTACTGTATCTGCAGACCTAACTCTGTCTTTTGGCTTCTGATCATCTGCAGCAATTTGTTCTTTAAGCTGCTCTTGGAAACGCTCTGGCGTGTAATCCTTTTAAAGGGGGGATGGAAATATGGCTGGAACTAGGTAGGCAGACTGAAGAAGCATCTCTGCTCAATTTGCAGGGATCCTTTGTGTGGAAGAAATAGTTGAGGATGATCAGTAGGAATCCTTTTGTCTTATTTGGGTGTCAGACAGTCTCTCAAAACTCTGTAGGCTCAGCCTATGCACACACAGGCACACATACACACTGCAATCTTAGGCATGTTTCCTCAGATGTAAGCTTCATTAAATGCAGTGGGGCTTTCAGGTAAGCATGTGAGGGATTGTAGCCATAACAGCTTAATCCTCCCTCTCAAATGTAGTTTGTTTCTCTGCCCTCTATTATCACAGCTTTCTAAAAAACTTGCTTTTGTGTAAAGGCTTTGTTTTGCGGCTCTTGCTAGCAATAGGAAACTGATGCTCCTATGTGAACAGTTAAGCAGGAACAAGGTGTTGGATGTTTTGGCAGGTTGCTGTTTATTTTATACACTGTAAATTGTACTCCTTGCTTAAATCTTATTTCTGACTTTCTTTTAAGACTGCCTTTATTGTGGATGAAGTAAGCAACATCATAAAAGAGGTAGGATAATGTTTGTGCCAACTTTATCTTCAAGAACATCCATATTGTATGTGCTATTATATCTGTTAGTTTTTTTCCTAAAGAATATTGGTCTTCCATTATTTTAGTAGGATTGCATTCCTAAGTCTTTTTAATATCCTTAATCAACTTCTTAAGCATATTCAATTTAGGACTTTGTCTCATGTATTGTGAGCTAATATCTAACCTAATCTACAGTCTAGTTAAACTCACTTGCCACCTGTGAGACTGAATTGAATGTAAAGCTTGTACCTTGGCTTCAATTGAGCGGTTTTTCCTCTCATTACATTTCAGCCTTGGGTTACATATTTTCAATCATTATCAATTTGTGTAGGTAACACAACTAAGGGAAATATACTGTAGAAGTGAAAGCTGTAACCCTATGCACACTTACCTGACAATTAGCCCTACTGAGTACAGCTTGAATCTTTCCTAAGAAAATGTGCATAGGATTCTTTTGTGAGCGTTGCCAAGAGTACAGTCTCTTGTTTATTGAACCTCTGTTGTGGAAACCTTCATCCAACAGGGGCTTACAAAGCAGACATCCAGTGCAGTACATGTTACAAAGCAGACGTTCCTGCCCTTCTTTGCTTAACAGAGTTGCCATTGGTAATTTTAAGTATACACAATTAAATCTGCCTGAGAATCCCCAACACCCTCCTCTCACTCCAGACTGGATTGCTACATTAATATGTTTACCAGCCTCATAATCATTATGTAGTTTAGATTCTGCCAGAACTCCACCAAATTGGGCACTGAATTTAGTAAACAGTCTTTCCCCTCCCTGCATTCTCCAGTCTAGGTACTGAAGCTTCCCAGAGCAGGTTGACAATAGTTACAAGCCACAAATGTAGATGGGGAAAGCAAGTATGGGGATGGGGAAAGCAAGTATGTCTTTGTTCTAGAACAGTCATTTAATTTGGGCTCCTCGGCTTCCCATTAATCCCGTTAAAACATTGGCTTCAAAACTGGTGTGTATGTGTGTGGGAGGGCATCTGATACAAGTGACTTAAACTGGGATGTGGGGAAGACAGAGGAAAGAAGAAGGAGTGAGATGCTCTGTAACAGTCAAATTAGTCTGCGAGGCTACCTTTTAAAATGGATGTTAGTCCTGGGTTGAGGCTAGAATGGATGCAGTTTTTTTATTCCTAATGTAATCACTTTGAGTGGTGGCAATGAATTAATCCTATCAAATGATTTAAAAGGTGGTAGTGATTAGGACTGATCAATTTATACTTCTGATTAAAATGAATTTCACCTTTAACTGTTCATCTGTCTTTAGTTTACTCCTGAAACATGCTTGCTGTTGGCAGCTTCTCAACATAGTTGAAGTTTTGAGGTGGAAGGGTTACTCTTTAGGGTTTATTTGGGAAAGATCCAACTAATTTATCTCAAATTGTCTGTTTCCATTGCTTTATTATATGAGAAGAATTTTGAAGTCCTAAGGGAGCAGGTTCAGAGCAATGGCTGGAAAATACAACTGAAGTTTTCTTTCTGTGAAAAGTGTTCAGCCAAATTGTTCAATAATGTGCAGTTGGTAGTGGACAATCATACTTATTTTGGACTCCTTTTAGCTGATGCAAGTTGTCTTGCAACTAGTTAGAAAAATGTATACATGTGTGTGTTTTGAAATGAACGCATATACAGTGGCGCCTCATGTAACAAACACCTCACGTAAAGCATCTTTCATGTAACAAACAAAACTTTTTCTAGAATTCTGCTTCACGTAACAAACTGTGCTTCACGTAACAAACACACTCATTGGGGGCAGATGCGTAGGCTGGAGTGTAATCCAATCCTCTTGGATTGCAGAGGAAAGTTTCTTGAATTGCAGCTTCTTAACCATGTCTACCCAGAAGTAAGCCCCATTATGTTAAATGGGGCTTAGTCCCAGGAAAGTGTCTTTAGGATTGCAGCCTATGTAGATTTCATAGGATCATGGACATTGAATGCATGTTTTGAATTCAATTCCAGTGTTTTGTCATCATTTTATATTTTTATATGAATTTTTTGGGGGGTTGTGGAACCAATCATCTGAGTTTCCATTATTTCCTATGGGAAAATCTGCTTCACATAAAGAATGTTTCACGTATAGAAACATGCCTCCGGAATGAATTAAATTTGTTTCGTGAGGTGCCACTATATTTTAAACGTGTTCTTTAACAGTCTGATGTTAAGACAAGCCTTTTTCTCATTTTTAGGCCATAGAAAGTACAATAGGCGGCAATGCATACATGCACAGCAAAGTGAACCAATGGACTACAAGCATTGTAGAACAAATTCTCAGTCAGCTAACAAAGCTGGGGAAACCTTTCAAATATGTTGGTAAGTTAGCAGGTTTCTTTCAAGTCACTAATGTTGTCAGTAATGGTTTCAAATGAAACTGAAAAATGCTTAAAGTAGAATAAACTGGGGAGTAATTGTGGCTATTTCTTTAAAAGCAGATATGGCTAGTATTGTTTACACAGCAGATACTCTAATGACAGTCTTTTGCACTTTACAGTGACATGTGTGATTATGCAAAAGAATGGTGCCGGCCTTCATACAGCGAGCTCTTGCTTCTGGGATAATTCTTCTGATGGTACAAAAACATTTTAATACTTTCTCTATTGGCTTCCCATTGAGATGTCTATTTGTACAACTATGAACATTATTTGCTTGAGAATTACCTGGGGTAAGGTACAGTATTTCATGTTTTAACAAATACCACTTACCATAGAGTGGCATGTGCTTAAATGTTTTATTCCTTTATTATCCCTAGAATACCAGAGGGATTCCCTAATCAGTCTTTAAATTTTTATGAAATATGGTATGCCTGAATTGGTGTGGCTCTAACTTCTAGTTGCATTTTTCCAAACCAGCAGGCACCAAACCCTGGCTTGTAGAGTAGTTTGGATCTGGCACCTGTTGCAATCATTTCCTGGGGGTGAATGATGCTTAGCATCATCACTGATTGCTCCAGCAGGCTTTTTGCCCAGATTTCTGGGCAGTTGTCGTTGCCAAGTGTATAAGAGAGGCTATAAGCAGAGGGATAAGCAAAGGCACAGGGAGGATGGATGGTCCTAGGTGGAATGGTAAGCTCTATTAGCACTGAGGAAGGGTTTGTGGGTGCACATCAGACTCTATTTTGGAGACCACTGTTTTAAACTATGAGAATCGTGTCCATGCAGTGCTGATTTAAACCAAAATTTTGGCAATCTTTGCCTCATCCTGTAATAGCTTTATGTTAAAAAGCTATTATGTTACAGCAAAATGCTGTAATAGCTCTATGTTAAATCCATCAGTTGCAACAGACATTAGTGTGTACAGAAGCTTCTGAATGTTTTTCTGAATGTAATTCTGAATGTTTTTTTTTTCTTGTAGGAACCTGCACTGTAAGATGGGAGAACAAGAGTGTGTACTGTATTGTCAGTGCCTTTGGACTTGCAATATGATTGCCTTGGAATCCTCCAGCCTTTGATCATTCATTTCCATTTCATAGTCCACTAAAACTGTGAATTCAATGAACAATTTTGTGTTTAAGAATTTCTATTTTCTCCCCCGGGTAAAAATGGGAGAGCAATTTGTCTGCTGTTACATAAACACATCACTCTCTATCCATATCAATGCACACTGTCTTAATACTTCAAGGACTTTTTCACAAGGTGCTAAAACCTGAAACCTGCTGCAGTTCTTCAGCTTTACTCCAATCGGTTTGAATAAGACTAACTTTCACACTTTATATTTTTGTTTTATTAAATTATTGAAGTTCTGAACCTGTGTGTGTGCTTTCATTCCAGTTTAAAGCAAGAATGAAACTAATCTCATATACTGTGATTTGCTTGGTTTGAACAGATTAAGCAGAATTATGTTTTAAGATCTTTGTTGATTCTCTAGTCTCTTACTGCTCTATAAATTATCTCTGTAGAATTGCTACATCTTCAGCAGTTTCATTTTAGGCCAGTGAAGGTATGTTGACATTCTCAAACATCCATAATGTGTTCTCATAAACAGTTTGCTCAAGACTTACGTTCAAGAATTTGGTGTACAGGGATTGAAATAAAAAGGCATAATGACAATGCAAGTTTATTCCACTTGGATTAGGATGCTCTCCAACTTGACTTGAATGTTTTTACCTTGCATTCATAAAAGGTTCCACCAGATGTCTCTTCAAACACAACAGGAACTTAAATTATGCTGCGCTCTGCAATTGGAGCCTAAAATTCCTGAATTTATCTAAACTGTTTCTGTTGATTGTCTTTCACAAGAGGAAGATTTGTACTTGATGGCCAGGCTGCCTATTTGAAGATAAATTTCCATCTAAGTTCTTCTGCTTGTTGCTAATTGAACAGGAAGCTGAGTTGGCAGCCCTCTAAGCCAGCAAATTTCAAACTTAAATGTCACACCATCCTGACAGGATGCTAAAATTGGCAAGACATGCTGTGATGCTGGCAGGGGATTCAAAACCCTTAGTGTCTCTCATTAAATTTAGTGACCCTCATTAAACTATGTTTGTACATTTATGGCAGTACAGAGGCTGCAAATTGCTGCTCTATCCAGTAGTAGCCTGAAATATGAGGGTGATTCAATAAATAAGGAGAATTTTTTTGTATAAGGACTTTTAATACAGATAGAAACTTTTTTGTATTTTTATTGTTTTACTATTTTTTCATATGGATTTAATTTCTTATGCAGATTACAAAACAAACTGTGAGAATTTTACAGAATATCAAAGATGGCCAACCAAGAAGCATGCTCCAGGATTGAACAGCGGTCAGTTATCAAGTTTTTGGTTGCTGAAGGGTGCAAACCTGTTGACATTCATAGGAGAATGTCAACTGTGTCTGGTGCCACATCTTTCAGCCAAAAAATGTCTACAAGTGGGCAAAATTGTTTAAAGAAGGACGGAGCTGTGTTGAGCATGAAGGCAGGCCTGGGAGGCCTACAGAAGTGAGATCTCCTGAGGTGATCGACTCATCCCCCTTATAGCCCAGACCTTGCCCCTTCAGACTTTCACCTGTTTGGTCCCTTGAAAGCGTTCACGAGAGGCACAAAGTTTAAAAGTGACAATGAAATCAAAAGTGTTGTGAGCGACTGGCTGAGACATCAGTCTAAAGATTTTTACACTGAGGGAATACGGAAGCTTGTGCACAGATGGGAAAAGTGTGTGACAGTGCTGGGAGACTATGTTGAAAAATAAAAAAATAAAGCTTCTATCTGTATTAGAAGTCCTTATACAAAAAAATTCACCTTATTTATTGAATCACCCTCGTACATGATTTTTCTTAGATGTTTTATTGGATAGTCCATTACTGAGCATTACTTAAAGATGAGAGAGAGAATTTAGAAGTGCTAGCTGTTAATACAAAGCAGATACAATTGATTAGCCCAAAAAAAATTTTTTGTTTGGTGCCTCGAATGTTAGAACTGATTTTGGGTATGTTGGGCAAGCTAATTCCAAACACACAAACGGTTTTTCTCTATCAGCTCTACTTTTTGAGATATAATGCTACTAAATTATAAATGCTATATTTTAATTAATAAATTAAGAGCAGGCCCTCCTTCCTACTTTTACCCTCACCTGGGGGAAGTGGAGCTGTTGGAATGTTTCTACCTATTAAGGTATAGATGTGGGAGGTGACGTGCCATGCCCTTGTGGGCTCCATTGACATGCCCAGGTTGGGACACATCACCATGTGTCCGCTGTTAGTCTGAGCTTAGCATTGCTGAGGGACAGTTGTTTATTCGTAGCATGTGGGTGACAAGACACTTTTCCTGCTCAGTAAACATGTTAAGTGAAAGTTATCTGTACTGCTACCTCTTTGTACATCTATCAGCTGATGATATGGTGAAACAGCCTGATGATAACAGTTTGTGACGGCTCTTGATCAGGATGGACCATGCTTTGTGTACATAGGATGAAAAATGCTTGGGCTAAGTATAGAAAAACAAAGCTGGAATTTTTGATGACCCTCAAATAAGACAGATCAGAAACAATCCTTTCTTTGTGGATTCCATGAGTGAGGGTGAAATATGAGCATAAAAGTTCATTACTTACACAGCCACATGGACCATTTCCCGTGATAGGAGCAAAGAGCAAGGTGAACAATTTCACAGGACATTAAAACAATATAAGATTGTTAGCGGGGAAGATGGGATATACATATGGTGGCTGATTACTGCTGGAACTTAGAAAGAGACTGTTCAAACAAAGTCCATTCAAGAATGTCCTACAAAAGAAGCTTCCTACACTAATTTTCCTTTCATTTATGGTTTCATTTTATTATTTTGAAGAAAAATGGTTATTTGAGTCACTATTGTGTTACTATAATGTTACAATGTTTAATTCATGTCACTAAAATATTCTAAAAAATAGAATTAGACAATGTTTTTTAATGTTTTGTGTTTTATTATGTCACTCATAGGCCTAATATGATATAGGGTAACACAAATCAGATGATTTTTATTTCTCAAAAACTAGAGCTGATAGGCAAAAATTACTGTTATATTTGAAATCAGCACACCAAATATATGTAGAATCAGCTCAAAAAATCTTGGTACCAAAATGAGTGTTGGGCAGTGATATATACCAGGATACATTAACTTATACAAATGAAATGTACCCGTGTTTTGGGAGTAAAATTTCAAGAATATGTGGAACACCCCCTGCCTCCTTGCAACCTCCCCCATGCACACCGTACCCTGGTGTGCACCGTTGTCCTGTGCAAGATCCCCTTGTGCACCATTCCCCTGCGCACCATTCCCATGTACAATGTGCTCCCTGTACAACATCACCCCAAACCATCTCCCCACAATCATGTGCACCCCTAATGGGCAGGTGCAGCATTTGGGGCTGGGAGTTGATTGGTCTTCAATAGGTCAAACTGTGTTGTATCCCTTTTCAGGCCCTTAGAGCAACACACACCATGTGCATCAACCCCCATGTGCACCATCCCCCATGTGCACCCTCCCTCCCAAGGCACCAGGCACCAAAGTCAATCAGTCAGTCTTCCAAGTATAGGACAGAAACACGTTGCGCCCCTTTTCACCCCCTTAAAGGTTAAATTTCTCCACATCGGTTTTTGGTGGGTGTTGATGACACAGAAGGAACACTCTCCCCAAATTTCATTCTTCTAGTTCTAGGGTTTGGGGCACAGATCTCTCAGTCAGAGATTCTTCAATGGAAAGTATGGGGAGAAAAACATGTTGCGCCCCATTTCACCCATTCCAGTTGGAATTTCTGAAAACCTGTTCTTAGTGGCTGCCTCCATCATGGACGGAACACCTCCGCAAATATGCTTTTAGGCCTCACAGTTTTGGCTGGGTGTTGATGAGTCAGTCAGTGACTTTTCAGATATATTTATATATCTCATAGATTATATTGTAGATTATTGTATTTCCTCAAATCTTATGCTCACCCTTTTCCGCCAAATGTAGTCTCGAAAATCGGAGTACACGAGATTTGATGGTGCATTGAAAGGTGAAGGTGTCCCCCGCAGTTGTGTCCGACTCTAGAGTGTAGGTTTCATTTTATCATGTTATCCATTTTCCTTGGGTGTCCTACATTTTGGGGGGCTGTGTCCTCTTTTATGGTTAAGGCTTCTGCTCACCTGCAGTTGTGTCACTCTGTCTCTGACTTGAGAACAGCCAGTGAGAGATTCTGAACATCCCCTTTAGAATCTCCTGGTGATGAAATGGTTAAACAGTGCTGGTAATACCTGTGGGAGATGGGGCGGGGTTATGCAAATCACTGACCAATCGCAAGCTTCTTAAAGGGAAAGTGATGAAACTGACCAGATGGACAAAATCTAATCAGATGGGGGGAAATTGGCCATCTGGGAGGGGGTGGCCCCAGGAAGCAGACTCATGAGCATTAGCAAGATCCACTCTGCCTGGTGTTGCTGCATGCAGATTTGCACATGGGATTCAGTGTCTTGCAGCCCAGCCTGGTTCACCCTTGCTTTGGAAGCTGGGATGGAAGGAGAGCTGGTTTCAGAACAGCCTATGTCACTTTGTTTCTGGCTTTTTTTTTTAGGATTTATCTGTTTCCCCTTTTCAGACCGTTTTCTAATTCTTGTTGATGTTTCCCTTGCAAGAACTTTGAGCCTTTGACTGCAAGTTTCTTCATATTGATTGAAGTGATAAAAAGAACAGCTCATTTTTAAGTCTAAGAACAGAATGAAATGCCTTGTTTGCAAAGGCATACCAGTATTTCTGCATATTGCTTAAAGTGATACACACAGTTCATTTGATTGTCTGAAGGATTCTGAGGGGTTCCAGCTTTCACTTCTTAACCTGTCCTAGGAATGGCTCGTTTATGGTCATCACCTGCTTCATGACATCCATTCCTGCATTATGATGTCACTTCTAGTCTTATGATATCACTTCCAGGCCCATAAAGCACGTTTCATGCCCTGCACTGGACACAGCGTGGGTTGATGCGCAGTGTCCCGAGTGAGGAACTTGCATCATGTAGTTTGTCAACAGGATGCAAAAGTATTTGACCTCTTGCCTCACAGATGTTGATGAGTGAGTCAGTCAGTCACTTTTCAGTTTTTATATACTGTATATACATTAGTGAAAACCTACTAGCAAAAACAATTGTGAGTTGCTAGCAAATGGTAGTATAATCCTTAATTATGTGGAATGTTGCCTGGCACAGAAGAAAGCAGCTTCTTGTTTCCATTGCTTCCTACAATCCCAGCACAGCTTCTCTTTCACAGGACAGCTCGTAAGTAGTTTTACAAGGGACATTGCTTTATGGCAGTGGTTCCTAACGGGGTACATGTATCTCCAGGGGGTACCTGCCAGTACCCTTGGGGATTCTTGAAAAAGAATGAAAAGGCAGGTCTGCAGTAGAATTCCTTGTGGCATCCCTACGTGAAGGGCTTTATCTACGTGTCTGTTTACATTTGCAGATCAGGCCGTTTGCTCAAGACAGGAGGGGAAATTCTTCCTGACTTTTCCTTCTCTCTGCACCCCTGTCCCTTCAAAGTATCTACTGATGTTTCCCCAACCTTCAAACACATTTTTGGGAAGCAAAAAGGACTTCTTCCATGAACAAAATACCACCTTATGTTGCAACACAAGCAGTGGCATGCAATCTGGATAAACCTGTTTGCCCAAAACAAAAACCAATGCTGGTGGTCATCAATCTCTGGGCAGGCTTCAGGAAGAGTTGCCTCCAGCAGGTTGAGCTGTATTCACAGCTAACACCCCCAAAAAGAGGACAGATAGCTAGCCATTCAAAAATAACAGGTTGCCTACATTAGCCAGTTCTGGTGAGGCAGGAGGAAAAGTGGCTTCCGTTTAAAAAAATATTAAAAGGCAGAAAGGAGCTTGTGCAACGGACTGAATCTTTGAAGCATTAAGAGCCGGCATCTTCTAGCTGCTTCAAGAGGCCTCCCTAGCCCTGCTTAGGGAAAGAAGAGGCACGGGGAAAAAAGTGTGTATTTTACTGCATGTCACTGAACACAAGGTATTTTCATTTCAGTGTTTCAACTATTATGTATTAATATATGCACACATGGAAAATAAAAACATTGTACTCTTTTTAGCTGTAAGAAAGGACGCAATGGATGAAGGTACAAAGATTCAATATAAAATTTTTATTATGATCAACAAAATTTCATTATGCATGCTCTCTGAAGTATCCTGGCATCCAATATTTACTAAAAGTAAACATTAATTATGCTCTGGTATTCCTACTCAGAGAAAGTTATCGTCTGGTATATGCTCCTGGTAACTCATCATAATTACAACAGAAGCTTTCCCCAAGCACAAAAACACATCAAGATCACCATGCATATCCTCCCAAAAGCAACACTATATTTACAACATCTCTTTAACATGTATATCTATTTTGCACATCCACAATTTGGTATAAAATAAATTTCTAGAGATTTACTTCATTTTACATTTTATTTACAAATGTTGAATTCAACATGTATGGCGGCATAAGGACCTTTTGTATTAATTAATTAATTACTGGCACAATAGGAACATATGACTAAAAACTCAACACACAGGATTTACACAAATTTACAATTGTGTTCTGGCTCAGCCCAATCAAGAATGTTTTCCCACTGTAAGGCTGCAGTCCTTTGCTTGCCTACTTTGGAATAAGTTCCATTGAATTTGATGGATTTGCTTCTGAGTAAACCTGCCTAAGATCAAACTACAGTTATCTTGCATTAAGATAAAATTCTTGTTCCTAAGCTTATTGTTCTACTAGGTTAGTCTAGGGCTGAGCCCAGGTTACTCACCATTCTACATCAGCCATGCTGAAACTTCCCTTTAAAAACACTCTAGTACTATATTCTTTTTGCCAAACAAATGTTTCCATGTTGGTTAAGTGATCCTCATTCTAATGTGCTTCCCTTCCATATCCTCAAGGATGGCTTAAAACTGTCAAATTGGCTAAACCACAGAATGAAAAGAGTCCCTGCCTAGGTGAGATCACTTATGCGACTCAGCTAGAAAGGAGGAAGCCATAGCCCCTGCAGATGGGAAAAAAGGACTCTAAAGCCACAGAAACCGAGGACAAAAATGACACTGAACAAAATCAAAGGAGAAAACTATATATCAAACAGTCTTAAACATTTGTTGGAAACAAATCACCACTGAAGCCACTCAACTACTCAAAAATCCAAAGTGGAGGCCATTCAATGCACCTTTGGTTACAAAGCTCTCTCATTTTTATTGGCACAAAAAATGTATTTAATTTGTTAGCTTCTTGGCAGTTACATACCTAAAAATATCAGCACTCACATATTTTTAAAGTGATTTATACCCCATCATTTCCATGCTAATTCAAATGTCCAAGATGGTTTACAAAGCTTTTAGTTCCTCTCCTTCTGCTGTCCTCACAAGAACCCTGTGAGGTAGGTGAGGCTGAGAGTGAGTGACTGGCCCCAGGTCATCCAGGGAGCTTCATGGCCAGGGGGGATTTGAACCTGGATCTTCCAGGTCTCAGTCCAACTCCTTAAGCACTAAACCATCATGGCTCACTAACACATATTTAAGTCTGTAGAAAAATCACACATAGCAAGGCAAATGCAAACTCTGGAAAGCAGGAGCTAAAAAAGGAGGCGCAACCTATTTCTGAGCAGGTCATGCAGTTCAGTGATGAAACTTCTAATTTCTTTAGGGATATTTTGCACCTCAAAAAGAAAACTTTGATATATCCCACAAATAGTTCTTCAAATGCAAATCCTCAAAACAGAACCAGCTATAGCTTTTCCCCCCAATCTCAATACTCATCTGTTTTTACAGAATCATGTAATGTTTAATTCCTGCAACTTATTTGAAGGATCCAGCTGAGTTTCCCCAAAAGTCCTGAGTCAAGCTAACTTGTTAGCAACTGTTGCTTATGGAAGCCAACACAGTACTACCACTATATCAAAAGGCACTTTCATCAACTTCTCTTTAGTTGGTTTGCAGAAGTACAATCAGTCAAACCAATTTCCCACTATGATATTCTGTTGGCTAACTGGATTACATCACATACCTCTCAGTTACAAATACTAACACACCTGTGCAAAAAGGTTCCAATTTAATACATCTGAAAATAATCTTGGGTTTCCAAAAGGATACAAGTGAAGGATATTTCTGGGTTCATCATAGGCTCAATAACTTTACACTATCACCTTCAACCTTTTGCAACATAGTAATAATAGTATTACTCTGTTCCAGTTGTTTTGCACTCAACTTTCCACATTGCTTTGTGACATTAAAAAGTGCATATGAAAAGACAGTAAGAGACATCCATTCTGCAAAATACTTCTCAAAGTAAAAACACAGATCTATGTCAATATTAAGAAAAGAGGAAAATGCCTTATTTGCACCCAATACTACCTTCGTTTTGTGATTTTGAGTTGAAAGAAAGCAATACAGAGATCTCTCTTATGTATAAATATCATGATTAAAATTTAATAGATGAGACTCTTTGTTTGACTCTTTGTAGTTTGACAGCATTCGACCAAACACAATTGCCCAACCAGATTTGCAGCACAAATCTGTTCATGTCTATTCAGAAGTCAGCTCCACTAAGTTTAGCTAAGATTTTGCTCCGTGGTGGACGTGCACAAGGGGCCAATCCTATCAGACTTTAATGTGTCAATACAGCCATGTGCCAATATCCTACAGTAGCGATGATAGGGTAGTCATGGAGGACTCCTCAAAGTAAATGAATGTTCATTTAACATGGGATAGCATTGCAGCTGCATTGACACTGGAAACCTGGATAGGACTGGGTCCTTAAATTCCATTAATTTAAAGGGAGAGAGAGAGAGAGGGAGAGAGAGAGAGAGAGATCACAGGGGTATTTAACTCTCCTTCTGAAATAAATATTACACATGCCAAACTCTGGCTGGACAGCACCCTTATTCTATGAATAAATTTGTTCTAGAGTCCAGTAAGCAACATTAAATTTGAAAGATAGGCAGAAATATTTTGCAAACAAAATTCACTACTACTAAAGTTATTAGAAAATTGAAAGGAGGAAAAAATCTCTGAATGATGTAGATGTGCTTGTGGAACTGTTCAAAAGTTTTTACGGAGTCTTGACTGGACTCCAAGCAATTTTACAAACTCAATGGCTAAAAAGACTTTGGCTGAATTCCTATCCACTCTACCGCACACTGCTTATATTAAACATCATAGCGCTGACTTCTGAGTAGGTATGCACAGGATTGAATTTCAGTTCTAAATTTCAAACAACTTTTGGGACATTTAATAAACAAAAATTATTTTCCTAAAGACAAAAGTAACAGGAATGTATCAGTAAAATTAGGTACTACAAATGTAATACAATCAGTAATTTAAAATGAATCATGTTTGTACAATAAGAAAAATAATTCTTTTTTTCTATATAGTAACTACAAAATACCATCAAGCAGTATAAACATTTAGGGGGAAAAAAATCTCAGTTTCTAGTCTCTTTTGTGCCACATGTTTTGAACACACTGTTCTTGTTTTTAATTTATTGTAACACAACTGACTGTTCTAAGTATACTGTATACTAGCACTTCAATATGTGAATTGCTACAAAACAAAGACATGGTTTAAAAAGTTTACTTTAGCAAAAAATATTAAATGTAGCTGCTCATACTATTGCACATCTAGAATTTTGGATACACAAAATACACTGCATTCATACCAACAAACACTCACTTCCAAAAAAAAACAGCTGAACAAACCTTTCCCAAGTGTAGGATGTCCTGCACAAATTTCATACTAGGCCAGGATCTTCAGTGTTGTGTATGATGTCAAGTATGTGCATTGGCCTTGCTGTCCTCTGCATGCTCTACACCCACTAACAAAAGATACCCTTGTGAGTCAGGAGACCTTTCAAAGTTAAGTGCAGTGCAGTGGGTGTTATTGTAAATTTGTATATGCACCTCATGCACACAGGACTCTTGGTATCCCAGTCAATATCTGGAATAATAGCAGTAAAATGAAC
This sequence comes from Cryptoblepharus egeriae, assembly GCA_030015325.1. Taxonomy (NCBI): domain Eukaryota; kingdom Metazoa; phylum Chordata; class Lepidosauria; order Squamata; family Scincidae; genus Cryptoblepharus; species Cryptoblepharus egeriae. The sequence goes on along the minus strand of JAREYC010000001.1, from coordinate 187,361,602 downwards.
TACTGAACTATATTATTTGCAAAGCTAGACAAGCAAATCACTAGATAGCAATTCAAGTGTGGCCAGTAGGAATGCACTGAATTGTTACATTCAAGTCAAACAGAAAGCCTCAGTTTAAGTCCTTGCATCCTGGTAAAATTCACTGCGCTATATACAGTGAGGTATTAAACTACCATGAAAATTTTTATTCTCTTGCATAAACAAGGGAATGTATTTAGAAAGAGGAAGATGTGTTGGGAAACCTCAGAAAAATACTGACCAATTTTGTGATGCATGTCAACTATCCAATAAAATTAATTTTCTATTTATTCTCACACATGTCATTTTTTGGAAACAAAAATGGGATGAGAGAGTAAAGAAACTTTCTCAATTACTATAATGGGCAACACCAATCCAGAAAACTACTACAGTTTCCCCCATACAAACATCCCATACAATACACAGTATTGTATTTCCAGCATGGATGAGAACTGAATAAGATGCAGAGATGGCAACTTTTAAGTGTCTAAAAGAAGGAGTGGACAGGACCTTATGTGGCCTGCAGCCTCTCTTAGAAAAACCATCAGCTGCTGAGCTGTGCTGAGGTGTCACTGCTGAAAGGATGGCCTGTGTGATAACTGGGCTCTCCCATGTCTTGAAAATATGATCAGGATTTGTGAGTTTTCTGCAGTTAATGAGTTCCTCGGTAAGAAAGAGTGCTTTTTCTGGTCATGCCCAGATTAATGACATCACTTCCAACCCTCAACAGGGATCATGAATGCCATGTGGCTTGCTATGTACTCACTGCCTCATTGCCTTCAATTTCTTTGAAGGCAAGAAATTAAAACAATTCTTGCCTTCAAATTGCTGTAATGTGTTGAGCAGCTGGGTCCCAGTGTAATGGATAATCCATTCAACACAGTGGACTCAGTACATGTGGCACCCACCATGCAAAGGTTATTTCACATAACAATAAACCTTTGACTAGCTCCAAGATGGCAGGCTTGATAACAAGAACAAACATCAAGGATTCTTGCAGAGCTCAGTCATCTCCAGAAGAGTCCAATATAATTTGGTAGCTCTACTCGGGCCTGTAAACATACAGTAGATCCACATAATGGCATGGCAATCTGGTTTATCTTCAGATTGCATAAATCTTTCATCTATTTCAAATATTTTAAGGCAAAGCATGCTTAGAAAATTTCTCTTAAATTTCTCTTAAATTATTATGTACTGATGTTATACTGTATAGGTTTCAAAAGAAAGTTGAACTGTTGTGCAGGCGACTAAGAAAACTTCATTTCACCAACTCATCATAGACAGTGCTGACATACAATTGCAATTCCTACTTGCCTCCTCTCCATCCATGAACCAAAGACACAGAAATCGAGGTTTCACAAGGAAATGTAGGCCCACATAGCTTCTAGTCTCTCTGCATGCTAGGGATCAAAAGAGGCTGAAAGATTAAACATCTTTCTCCATACCATTTTTTTACAACAGTCAAAACGAAATTACCTTTGGATAAAATCAATTAGCTGAATATTGCCACCTAAGTAAATAGCTACAAAGCAATTAAGAAATCAGAACACTATCAATGATCAGTTCACAAAAAATTTCCAAATGGCTAACCATCTGATCTGGCAGTAATCAAATACAAGTGTATTCTAGAATTAGTAGTGTGTGTTTCTTTATGCTCACTTTGGGTTTCTTTAATTTAAATAACTCTTCAGTTTTGTAAACACAAAAGGAGAAATAGCAAATCCTTCCACAGAAGACTATGTCAGTTAACAGGCAAGCATGGATAAAATGCTGGGAAAAGTCACAATTGCTTCTGTTCTTATACTGCAGGTCACTTTTGTATGAATTCAGTCACTGTCTGATTCTTCCTTGAATTTGGCTCTGATAGCTTGGCCATTCTGAAGTGGCATTTCTTCATAGTCGCTCCTGTCCAAAAAGATATTTGAGAACATCTTTAAAATATGCAGAATAAATGACAAAGAAAAATTGTATCACTTCTACATTGTTCCAAAATGTTTACTGTTCCAAATTACAGCTAGTGATGAAACAATCTTCCTTTAAATTAAACTCTGGTCCTTGTATCTATATTCAAATTTTCTACGATTCCTTCAAAATACGAATACCTTAGTAATCCTTTAAGATTACATAGCAGCCTTTATAGATGCAGTTATCTTCAACAATTTTAAACATATTATGACCCATTCATTACTTAACATTATTTCAACTTACTCCAGAAACACTGGATTCATGAAGATTTCCTTTCATTGCAAAACCCTCATCAGTAATTAGATAGTCTTTTAAAAAATAAAGTTGGGGTCCAAAACTAGGCACGAACCTCTATAAGATATTTTATAAACAGAAAAAAAACCCACAAAACTATTAAAATTAGTGATACTATTCAAAGATTCTTACTTACCCATAAATCACATCGTCATCTGAATCATTCAACATGGAGAAGGCAGGATTGTCTTTCAATTGAGATTCTGCAGGATTTTGCAAGGAAAAATATTCACTTAACAAACCATGCCCCTCTGACCTTGGAGAACATCCATTGTGTTCTTCAGGTCTTTTAAAGCCTTTTAACACATTTCCCATTTTTCTCTCACCCAGTTTGCACCATTCCTATTTTTACAACGTTGCATCAGATTGAGTCAATGCCATGCATCAGAGACAGTGAGTGCGTAGTAGCATTTATGGTCCAGATATTGACTAACTTCAAACCTTTATGTTGCACTCAGTTTCCAATGAAACTGTAACAGCAAAATATTTTACTTAACTTTTGTATTCAGACTGTGTATTTAAATGCACATCATTTTTTATGAACAATCTGGGCTAAAAAGGCACCACTGGAAAGCACAACACTCCAATAGTGTATTAGCAACATTCCATTCCATCTCTCTACTGTGTATCTAATCTTTATGGAGAACAGTTCAGACTCACCTGGTCACATATCTTATACCATATATTTCACAATAAAATAAAAGTCAGATGCAGTCACATGATGAATGAATTTCACTCCCAGCACATAAGGCACCATCCAGTCAAAGGTGAACCAGTTGGCTAAATCTCTTAATATGTGGTTAAATCTCTTATTGACATTAATTGAACTTATAAGTGGATAACTATGGCTGGATCATCTAACCTAGGTTTTCAAACCTAGATGATATAACCTAGAAAATATCATCTAACCAAATTTTTAGATTTTCGTGAAAATGATTAACATTAAGCGTTTGCCAATGACATCCATTTCCAAACACATGTAGTCTCTCTTAACCCCTCCTTGGTTCCTGATATGACATTCCTGAGAGTCAGGCCGATTAGGCCTGGAGAGATGAGCTCTCTTTAATAAAAAATAATGTTAAATAAAGACCACCGATCAGAATGGTCAGCTGAAGCATTGCAGGGCTTCTTCCTATCTTGGGATAATCTCATTTGCAAGGCACAAGCCTCCCTATGTAATAAATTTACAGCCCAATCCTATGCATTTCAACTCAGAAGGTAGCAGCATTATAATCAATGGGCTTTCTCCTTGGTAAGTGAGGATAGGATTGCAGCATTAGCCTAAATGTCCAGTTCTTGTGCCCACAAGTTCTTGCCAGATGATTCTCAGAACACTGTGTGCATTTCGGGGGTGTGAGTCAGCCCCATTCCTCCTCTACTAAAACCTCTTGCTTCTTTAATTTCACTTCTAAGATACACTGGTATGAAACCACTGAAGAATACCAAAAATATTTAGATTACACTACATGCTTAAATGATACCTGAAGTAATAAAATAGACACATAACTTTCTTCAGTCCATATACAAAAACAACCAACATCATCCATTGTCCTAGCAGATGAATGAATGCTCATCCTTGCCTATAGCACTGGATGGTGCTCCATATAGCAAAACTATATAGTGTGTAGCATATACTATAGAGATTAAAAACAAAGTTCAAAGACTGCAGTTGGGCTTCCCAACGCCCAAGTATTTTAAACAATAGTATGATTGCTTTTCTTTTTCAATTTAACAGAATTCAGTAAAAATAAACACTTACCATACAAGGCATTTTTTGATGGAGAATATACAAAAGCTAATGTATACAGGTAGAAGTTCAATAAGCCATAGAATGATAAGAATTCTGCAGGTGATCAACAGTCAAGGATATTAGGTGCTCACTTCTGAAGAGCCAATTACACTCCACATACTATACATACTGTTCCTAGCCTGCCCTGACCTTTCTAAAGAGTTCTTTCCAGAAAAGTCAAATAAGCTTTCTACAGCCTTGCTTAAGTAATTTCGTTAGTCCAAGGCAGCTATGTATGTAAATATGCACTGACATGAGCTGGAGAGCATGTTAGTAAGATACGACAACTGGCCATTACTTAGAGGGATATATTAAATTGTTACAGCAACCAATAGTTACATTTTATCAAGAATGAAATTATCTATGCATGCAAATCAAGAACACTAACCCTAGATTCAAGGATTTGCCTTCTTTACACATGTAAGTGTACTATACTAGTCCCGGAAGCTGGTCTCTACTCCAGACAAGCCACATGAAGACACAATAAAAGGATATAATTATGATAATGAGTTGACAGTTCAGCCACAAAGTTGTCCTGTTGAATTTGTACTCCAAATCGTAAATACAGAATAGCAATGCTGCAGACAGACAGGAAAATCATGTGTTACTTTATATTCACTTTCAAATCAAAGCTCTGTTGAACATAAAATTAACACTGGATAAAGTGTAATTCTTCCTCATTAAAATTATCCTGGAGCCTGCAAGAAGAGCCAATTGTTAAGGACAACATCAATATGGGAAGATGGAGTTAGGAAGAACAAGATTAACCACAAATGTGTCAATGGCATTTAGCACCAAACAAAATTATTGGGAGTTTTGGGGTAGGAAACAAAAAGGGTTTTACAAGGAACTGACAAAATCAAACTTTTCTGTATAGTGAACTTGTCGCCTTATTACTCAACCTAATTATTTTTGTTTAAGACTAAACAATGAGAATCCTCAGGATCCATTGATGCTTATGAAGCAAGAATGTATACATTCTTAACAAAATAATTAACAAAACAATTCTCCCCAAAATTAATGAATTACTAAACTGTTTTATGCAATCCTAAACATGCAACCTTGATAATATTAGAAGTACCTATTAAATCAGAACATTAATCTGGTCCAGCATGCCTAGTAAAAATCCATGCAACCAGCAGATACATAAAAACTGGAAATTTAATTTCACTTCAGAAGTGAAATTAAATTAAACATCAGAAGACCACATAGGTAGTAAAGAGGTGCAAACTCTACTTCCCTTGTTGGTAAAAAATAGTCTTCATTTAGTCAAATTAAGATAAGGGGAAATCTTCTGTCTAATACAGTGAGATATGGACAGGGCAGAGTGGCTATTAGGGACTTGGTTTTAAGGGATAGGAATCCAAGTTTAGGTTTCTAGAATGCCGTATTCTTTCAGGCTAAATATGGTCAAAAACTACTTTGCAACAGCTACGCTAGAAAAACATAGCTGTTTTTCACTAAAATACTCTAAAGGAATTCATCCATCCGCTTTAAAAATTGAGGTGTCATTTACAGCACAATTCTAACCCCTGATTAGGCTGGCACAAATCCAGTGCTGGCAGGTGGGTGTCATAAAACTGCCATGAACTGCCACTCCTAGGGGGCAGGTGTGAGGCCAACGCACAGGCATGCGCCAGCCTTTATATGCCGCTGCAGAAATGAGGAGATGGGAGAGTTGTGCTGGACTAAATTAATTAGGATTGCACCCTTAATAAACCAAATCTTTATATTTCACAGATCAGAGTCTATATTTGCCATGCAAGCAGGACTACCAAAAACCTTAAACAAGGAGGTAAGATCTTACCTAATGAGAAGTACTACAAATGTCAATGCAGTCAAGAATTTTAGCCTGAGATCTGGAAAAATGGGCAAAAAGTTAGAATTGATACAACCATCAAGTGAGAAGAAAGATTCCATAAAAGTAATAAAGGTACAGAAAAGAGCTTACCAACATATGGCATGTTACGAAGCTCTGAGCAAGCCCGTATTACCAGGAAAAGAAGATACAAAATATACACAGATGCCACAACAAGGAAGAAGATTTTCATCCCCTGTAACAAAAAATATCCTTGAGAATTGTATAATTACGATGTTCGCTCCCTACCCTTTATACTACACAGAAAGGGACTTGCAGTTGCACAAGATGGTCAATATACCTATCTAAACCACTATATTGTGCCTTTATCCTGCCTTATCCCAAAACCTCAGTGCAGACAGTTTGTTATATTTTTGTTACATATAGATGTAACAGGCAACATGTATGTATATAAATGTCTCTTCATGAACATCATAAAGAACATTTTTATCAAGCACTAAATGTGTCCAATAATAATATAACTTTTTCATGCTTATAACAGCCTAATATTGCATCATATTGCTTGGTCTAGCTTGGTCTTAGAAGTGCAAATGTAATTTAAAAAATTAACAAAAGCTCTAACATGACTAAAAAACTTGCATTTTGTAAGAGAAGACAACAGTAGGATTCCAACAAGAACAGAAAAGTGATGTTGGAATGTGGGATTCCAATGACTAGGAACCTGCTGACCTCATTAGTCCCACCTAACACTGTAGGCGCTTGCTGTACTTATGTGAATCGCACAGGCAACAAAACTACATTTCTAATTCTTAATTTTAAACAAGACTTACCATAGCAAAGGGTCTAAAGACCCAGGCAACTAAAAACAATTCCAACGTCATTTTCTAAAATTGAATATTAGCAAATTACATTCATAGTTATTCTGAATCTGGCCTCTGCTGGACTCGGAAGACACACAGAGCTCCCCTCACTTTCAGAGACTGGGAGGTGATCTTAGGTATCCACAGTTTCACTTTACTATGGGTGGTTCTGGAACATTTTTCAAAGTCTGCTACTCCATTCACCATTCCTCATGAAGTACCAAAGCATAATTTGAAACTCACAAACCTGAAAATGTTTTGTATCAGCCCCATACTGATATGTTGGGTCATGCAGTTCATTGACTCTAAACAAATAAAAAAGGTCATGAATGGAAGTATTTTCACAAAGAAAAATGACGCTTATGAAAAATTGTAGAACTTCACATTTGGTGTCTAAAAGCATTTTGTTCAACTTTTCCTAATGAAATGTTGAAATATGCTTATATTTACAGCCTAATTCCACATCCTTGGCTGAGGCAGAAATTATTTATTTCCGATTTTTGAATATCTTAGTGTAATTATATCACGGTTTATTTATACAAACATGAGAATGCCAATACTAGTTTCACCCACTATGACCACACCTGACTAATTTTAACATTACTCAATAATTAAAATATCACTTATAGCACTGTTTACAAGTTTGTCCATAATCAGAATGACAGTGAATATATATTATTTGTCCAGGATAACTCAGATGTACTGGGTATGGGAACCAACAGGCGTCCCAAGTCCAAACATTACTTTTTTAGCTAATTCAGAATCAATACACCATTCAGAATCAATACACATTTTAAAACAAGTATCTGCAAAGTCAGCTTGCATCCAATTGCAAAATATTAAATCATGCAAAAACCAGATGATTTAATGCGTGTTAAATATGAACAAGTTACAAATACTGGAAATGTACAAAAGATCTTCTCATAATGGGCAAATGCTATAGACTTTGCCATGGAATCTAAGAGTTGTTGGAAGCACCATTAATGAGAAATGCTACAGGGAAATATAACAAAAATTGTGGGGTGCTATGTACAGTAGGAAGACTCCAAATCCTGAAGACATGTCAGGAGGCTATAACAACAAAAACACTGCTAGAAAGAGTTTCTTTAGTATCCATTACTTAACTTCAAAAACACAGCAGCCATTTGAGCTATTTCTCAGTGAAACAGAAGAGAAAACCAAAGAGCAGATAAATAATCCTTCTTAAGATTACAACATTAACGAAAAACTGAGGAAGGACTGAGGAAGGACTACAAAGGACTACAACTTGTTGTTCTGTTACAGAACAACTTTCCTCCAAGACTACTGCAATTACTGTGACCAGTAACTGAGTAAGACAAAAGACAAATCAGTAAGACAAAAAGGGAGAAGGTACTTACGTCTGCCATATTCCTAATGTAACAGAAGCCAACCAGAGAAGACCAACTATCAGTAACTTAGGGAAGTAAAATGTTAAGCACTTCCTTTCTCCCTGACAAAGAGAACAGATGAAAAAAACAGAACTTATTTTTTCAGATATTTTTTCATAACTTATTTTTCAATACTGTAAAATTATTAAATACTCAGTTAAAGGACATGACCTGAGAAGTTAGGGAAAGCAGTACACAAAACCGTTTCCATATTGTTTACTGCTTGTTCCTGCACTGACTAGCTAATTTTGCTGGCAGTTGGACAGGGCAGAAAGAACCAATCTATTCTAATCACTTTGGATGCCACGTGAGCAATAAATTATTTCAATACTCATTGCTTCAGCTTTCATACCCTACAATCCAGAGTAACTACGGGAGCACGTAAGAGACATTACGTGTACCTGTAGTTATTGCACCATCTAATGAAAACCTATGGGAAATTGCAATCCAGAGCAAATTGTTCTTACAGCGGAGCAAAGGACTCCCCATAGTTACTCTGGATTGCACCCATACAGAGCTACATTCATATTCAAAAATCATAGGTTACTACATTTACTCATTAGAAAAAAAGAAATCAAGAAGCTGCAATAAGAATACCTTTATCCTTTTGTAATTCTACAGTATTACAAAATTATGAACAAGCACTGAAATTCCATCATATTCTTTATCAGGCTGCATAAAGAAAATGGAGGCTGGGCAGGATTTGAAAGAGTTTCCTTTTAATAAAAGCCAGGAATTTTTAAGTCTTAAGATAAAATGCAGGAGTTATATTTGTGTAAGATGGCAAATATATACATTCACCTGGGAATGAGTCCTATTGAACTCAGTGGAACAGGAGTATAAATGGACCAAATTCAAGGAGCACTGAAATATTATGTTAATCTCACCTGCACTCTTATGCCATGGTAGACACACAACCAGAACAGCAGCAATGCACACAAGAATAGTGACTGAAAGAGGTCATCTAGCATTCCAGGAAACCAACTGTTGACCAGGAACGAAAGAGGAAAAAATGGGTCTGCAAAAGTTTACAACCAAAAAAACAAACCCATTAGGCACCAGGATAAAACTTTGAAAGGGTTAAACAGCCATAACGGGGCGGAGGGGGAATTTTCAATAGAAAAATGGAACAGAGATTATCAAAATATTCCCAACCCTGCACTGTGGTCTGGATCTAAACTGCAGCCCTGTCCAGTTGCTACTTAAGGTTAAGTCAAGGCTTAATCAGTGATGGGATTCAAAGAAATTAACAATCAGTTCTATGCCCATCTGGCAGCCACTTTTAAATGGCTATTTTTAAACTTTATATGTCCTATCTCTCGTGAACAACCAGTTCTGTAGAGTAGGTGTGAACCTGCTGGAGCCCTCCGTCAGTCTTGGAAGACTATGGTATCGTGCTTGGCGCATACGCTGCATATGAAGCACGAAAGCCTGGGTTAGTTTGTTATGGAGGATAGGCTGTCACCCAAGCAGCAAATCCCCCCTCTCCACACCACTGAATTAGTCCAATGGAAAGGCAGAGCCAATATGATTGGATCCAGCTGGCGTCGCAGAGCTGGGCTAAGGACAGGAGCTCACCCTCTCTTGTGGGGCCAACCCAAGTCTCGAACCCTGGCCTGCTGGTTAACAAGCACAGTGTCTTAGCCACTTGCGCCACCCACAGCCCACCACTGGGCTTAATCATATATTGATGCACATAATTTCATATGTACGTTGGCTTGAAGTATTAAAGAGGGCTTATGGGTGTTATATTCATGTTTAACTTTCCTTCCCTTTAGCTTTGGAACTTTGCACTCTTAGAAAGAGTGGGTTTCATGGTAAAGCTTCAGTTTAATAGGGACGTACTGGGAAAACAGCACACACAACTCCATTAGTTTAAGGGCAGACCAGGGCTAAGAATGTAGCTTTACTCTTGGAAATGAACAGGCATCTGGGATAACTTCTCAGAGGAAGTAAGAGTTGGGCTAAAGGAGAAAGACAGAATAAATAGAGCAAATATGTTTCGTTAAGTATAGCACACTACTTAACCCCAAAAACCCACCACAGCAAAAACCCCAAAAACCCACCACAGCAAAATATAATTCATCAAATACCATTATAAAGCAACAACAGGGGAAGAAGGATAGACATCCACCTCTGCTCTATGCCCCAATCTCTCATAGAGAATTTGCGCAGGGAGTGTGCAAAGAGACACTGTAAATAAACACAGAGGAAGATTATATTGTAACCTTTTGTTTTCAGAAAGGAGATGGATGGGATGCAAGCATACAGTAAGTACAGTTTTATGTGCAATGTTATAGGGAGCTTCACAACAACTCCTAGCATTTCAGAGAGCGAAGATGACAATTGCAGAGCTCAGGCAATGCTCTAACCCCAAATCACATGTTTTCCTAAGAAATTACAATGCTCACAACAGCCACTGAACAGGAACTTCCATGAGAGTCTTGCCATAAGGCAGCTTAATGTACCAAATCTTCTTCATTCATTGTATTCTCTTAATCTTCTCCCTTCTCCTTATTTGATACCCCATCCCTCCCTTCATCCCATCCAAAGAAGAAATTTTTTTCTTCAAAGTTTGGTCAGCGCATGTTTCAGAGCATTCCTGTCCTCAGAGAGGATGTTACATGACACCAGAACAACACACACAGATGCAATCCGAATGACAATTGCATGCAGGGCTAACAGCAGCTGCCATTCTGAAAGTTGCTGTTCTAAAACTACAGAAGAATTAATATTCAGAGGATATTTTGACATCTCCTAACAAAAAAGGAAAGAAAATACTCACTGTGACTATGAAAGTAAGAACTACAAACACGAATCGGAACCAGATTTCCAGTTGCGAAAAGTTTGGATTATAGGTTTTCCACTGAAAGGGATAAAGGAGCATGTTTAAACAAAAAGCTCCATTAATGCAGAATGTGTGGAGAATCAATAGTTTAAACACAGTACATAAAGGTGCCTGCATATCTGGAAACAGACTCCCCTATCTAACCATAAAGAGAAAGTCAATTAAACTAACAGCTCAGTCCCATACTTTTTATACTTAAAATTCTACTTTGTTCAACAGGGTTAAATGCTCAAAAGGATTGCAGCCTGAACCAAAATGAAAGCGCTAAGAACAAATCACCAAACCTTAAAATAGGAGGGTTGAGGCTCAACCTAAAAATGACTTTTGGGACATCTGAGCTACTTTGACTCAGATACTTTCCACCTCACCATTTCATTGTCTTAGGGGTTGGCATGAGAAAAATGGTTGGTCCACCCATATTTTCAGATTTTTCCAAAATGGAGTGGGAAAGAACCAAATTAAAGCGGCTCCCACAGGGCACAGATAAAGGTTAGTCCTGGGCCCAAGTTCTGAGAATTCTAACAGCAATACTACAATCAGTACAACATCTCGAAAAGAAATTTATATTTTACCCTGGGGTGTGGCAATGCATGGTTTGGGAACCTCTGCTCCAAAGCATTAAATGTGCTTCAACAAGTGTATTCTAAAGATACATGGGAACAGAACACAATCCATATTTAAAGTTCCGTTCCATGTATAAAGGATGTTTCGCATAATGCTTTTTGATCTCAGGATCAAGAAGATCGTGAGTTGTACTTCAAATATTTCTTTTACAAACAGAAGGCACTGACATTTGGGCAAATGTTAAGGGCAGGTTTTTTTGTCAACATTTCCCTGAATCATCTGAAAATCCTACTCCTATAGGCCAAGGTGATCCTCCGGGACATGGTGGTATGCAGCCGGGGGGGGGGGGGGGGAAGCTCCATCAGGAAGAAGAGAGACAAAAATATTCTCTCCATGTGAACTAAAGCTTGCAGAATAAATACTTCAATCACAGGTAAATGTCTATTTGCTTTTAGTCTGTAGCCAAACCAACTATAATTGTGATAAACTTGTTCCCCCAAATCCAGAGTAACTACGGGAGCACGTAAGAGACTTTACGTGCACCTGTAGTTACTGCACCACCTAGTGAAAACCTATGGGAAAATTATATTGGAATCCAGAATAAGTTGTTCTGGATTACAATGCAAGGACTCCCTGTAGTTACTCTGGATTTTGCCCATTATCTCATCTCAGCCAAGGTTTTTCTCCACTGGCTATAGGTATTACTAGCCTGGATTTAGTTCAGTGGTATTTCTTCTGTACATCGATACTGAACCTTCACTGGGAAAAAAATGTACACCTTACTATTGTAAAGAAAACAATAAAATTTGAAAGAGAAAACTGAGCTTTCATGTTTCCATTTACCTTCATCATATACATACCATGAAGCTAAAACTCTTGATGTTGAGGGTCCGAGGAAGATCATCAAAGGTAACACCGGTATCATAACGAGTGTAGTTCAAGTAGCCAAGATGAACCACTATAATTTCAGCACATTGCTAAGATGTATTGGGAAGAAAAGTAAGGACAAGTGTGAGAACAAAACCAACCACTAGTTCATTTCCATGATGTTCATTACCGGGATCAGGTTGACTCAGATATGAATATATGCAATTCTTATTTTGCAGTTAAGCAAGCAACAGAGAACTAATTTGGAGATTCAGGTTAATTTGAAATTTCCCAGTGAAGGCATCCTACTCTATTCCTTGCACTTACAGCGCATTAAAAGACTCCAAAAAAAGAGTGATAACATAGCAGCTGCTTCCTCCTCGTAACAGGGAAAGGACAAAGATCTTTCAGTTCCATGTAACAATCATAATAAAAGCTGGGGGACTTTATGCTGTACAAAAGATTTGTTTACAGAAAAAAAGCTGACAATTAGCAGATTTAAATAGCTGTATTGTTGCAGCTATTAACAACAGTGTCAATTTGTAAATGCCAAATTCTGCCAGGGGCAGAATCTAGAAGTTCATATATTTATAATAAACTCATTTATAAAAAGTTAAGGGGGTAAGAAAAACCCAGACAGAAAATTAATCATACTAGCACAGCACTGTCAATCTGACTAGATTTTCCAAGATCTTCAATGGATATATTGTTTATCACTGCATTGTGTGATGCCAGATATTTAAGCAGGTGGTCTTATATATGAATAAGCAACTGCTTTGTTTATGGCTTTCATGTAAGGTCATAACATAATGTCTATGTGACTTCCAGAAGCATACTGGCCCTGAAGCAAGTGGGGATACAGGCAGCAAGACCTATCCCTTAGAAGAAGTTCATTCGAACCAGGATTGCACCCTGCAGCTCTTTTTAAGGAAAAAAGAGGTACTTCTAACTGAAAACAGGTCTACAGAGCACATGTTTATACAATATATTCATGTAGGTTGTAACCCACCCGTTCCCTTAAGCAGACAATTTTAATCAAGAAAAAACAAATCTGTTATTTCAAAATGTATTTACTTGTGCACAATTGAGCGTTTTTATCCGGCTGTGAACCTGCTTGTTGAAATATTGTACACTTGCGTTATCTATTACACCACGTATCGTAACTCCCATGTGAATGGTCCCCGACAATTTTTTCCAGTTATCTGAAATAATAAGCAAAGGTTAGATGCTATAAGGAGTGGCAACAGCTGAAGTTACACCCAGCGATCAGCAGACGCTGCAGCCACCATCTTTGCTGCCATCCCTTCCCTTGCTCCAGAGCCCCTAGAATGACTGGGAAGGAGAAGGAATGGGAGCAGTAGCAGCTGAAAGTTCCTACCAGCAATTACATCATCATCATCATCCTGCTGCTGAAATACACAAACTCCCTGTTTCTACTGCCCACATGGGGACACAACCTGGGGTTTGATCCTACACCTAACAAACTGTATTACACAACTGGCCCATCACATACAGCCTAGTCATCCTGATGTTATATAGGCTTGAGAAATCAATGTATGTATGTATGTTATTATGAGCTTAAAGGGACATCACTGGCACAGGAAGTAAGGGAAGCTTCCCCCACACACACTCTCTTCTGCCTGGCTGAAAACAATTAAACTGCCAGTTTCTGTCACCGCAGGAAAAAACAGTTTCAGTTTGAGAACAATGCGTTTTTTCTTATCAGCATCAATCTCCAGAACCAATTCACATATATAATGAGGTTTGACCTGTAATTAGAGTAGATAAACTGAAAACCAAAATGAATGAAATAATACTTACCAGCAGTTTGATCCAACTGCACTATACATGTTAGCCATAATTGCTGATTGTAGGTAGATAATGGTGGAGAACTTAAATTAAAACTTATCTGAAACAAACCAGAAGTATAAGTTAATTCACATTCATCTGTTGTGCAAGTTATTCTTCACTTTTTCAGTATATTAAGATCCAAAACCAAATGGTTGTCCTACATAAATTGAAAACCACAGTCCTGGTGAATACTAACAGGGTGGAGATACCCATCCAGGGCTCAGGTACTTATCACAAGCAAGAGCGTAATTTATACTCGTTTTCTATAAAGTTAATTTGAATAAACACACCTTTAAGGAGGCAACCCACAACACTGCTGATCTCAAAAACTGAAGCACATGATTCAGTCTTTAATCAACAGAACAACCTTAAAACTCTTGTAGCACGTACCACGTAGCATGTGCAGGATCCTGGACAGATGAGATACAAATACAGATGCAGGAAAGGTGTCTTGTTTTCTCACGTGCCCCTTGAGGCATCTGGTGGGCTAGTGTGAAATACAGGAAGCTATACAATGGTCCTTTGACCTGATTCAAGGAGTTTGTCAGTGAGACTGCAATGCAATGTGGCAGATACCAGTAAGATACCCCTTTGAATTCCCTATAAGGTCTACAGTTTTCCTTCTGTACATTCAGTTCTGAAATAACACGATCAGCCTAAGAAAGAGTGCTACCTTCAGAAAACTACACTGATTTAAGGCTACAATCCAGAGTAACTACGGGGCCTTTTACACCATAGTTACAGTGCCACCTATGGGAAACCTATAGGAAATGCATAGAGCAATCCAGAGTAAGTGCCTCTTAATGTCTTCCTGTAGTTACTCTGGATTGTAGGGGTAGTTAGAAAAGTGTACAAACAAAACAAATGTTTTCCTGACCTTTCCCCCAGCCCCCAGTCTTTCATATTGTACAGCAGTATGGAGCTGAGGTCACTTTAATGTCTCTGCAGAGTAGATACTTCTCAGCTCTTATTATTTAACAGATACTCTATTTTAAAAGACATTCTGCTGCATGTACAGTATATAAATACCTTTGGTGAAATTAAGCTTCAAGGTATTCCCACAGGGGATGGACACATGGGGAATACTGGGTTCAATGTAGCAAGTAATACACAAATCTATAGTCAGGTTTCTCATTTTAAGAATGTTATCAGTGTGTAAAGTCAGCATCCATCTAGCAGAAAAGGTAGGACAAATCTTACCTTGGAACCATTATTCAAAGGAGGTACACTTGTATGAACTTCAATAACATCTGGACCTACATGATACATAGAGATATCAAATGATACTGAGATATCAAGACATAAATACCTCTTCTAGAATGCTTGTGACCATCTTGTAGTAGTAGTAGTAGTAGTAGTAGTAGTAGTAGTAGTAGTAGTAGTAGTAGTAGTAGTAGTAGTAGTCAACATTATTTATACTCTGCCTTTCTCCCAGAGGGACTCAAGGCGGCTTACAAAAACAATCCACAAAACATCAACAATAAAATCCAATTCATTAAAACAGTTAAAATAGGCATCTTTAAAACAAAAATAAAACATCTACATTAAAACACTGATTAAAACCATAATAAAAGAGTTGTGCAGTAGAAGTAGCCAGACTAAAAAAAACTAGTACACTAAAAAGCTCAAAAGGCTGTTCTAAAAAGATACGTTTTTAGACCATGCCGAAAAGTTTTGAGGGAGGGAGCAATTTTTAGATCAAGAGGGAGGGAATTCCAGAGGGTTGATGCCACTACTGAGAAGGCCCTATTACTTGCCGCCGCCCCACATACCTCCCTAGGCAGCAGTACTTGAAGCAGGGCCTTCTCTGATGACCTGAGGGAATGGGACGGATTGTATGGAAGTAGACGGTTCTTAAGACAATCTGGGCCCAAGCTATTTAGGGCTTTATAAATCATGACTAGCACCTTGAATTGGGCCCAGAAACGAATGGGCAGCCAGTGTAGTCGCTGGAGGAGCGGCCCGACCAAGTCAAATCATCTGGCTCCAGCAACCACACGGGCTGCAGCATTTTAAACTAACTGCAGTTTCTGGACTGTTCTCAAGGGCAGCCCCATATAGAGTACATTACAGTAATCCAGTGTTGATTACCTGCCTGCCACCTCCAGGCAGCACTCTAAGGCCTCAACAACCACCTTGGATTGAGGTGGAAAGGAGAGATAGAGCTGGGTGTCATCAGCGTACTGGTGGCACCTTACTCTAAATCCCCAGATGTCCTCTCCCAGCGGTTTCATGTAGATGTTAAATAGGATGGGGGACAGAATGGAACCCTGTGGCAACCCACACCTCAAAGGCCAGAGTGCCAAACAGGCATCCCCCAGCACCACCATCAGCCAAGTAGGAGTGAAACCATTGCAGAACAGTTGCCAGCTAACTGACCCAAAACACCATGGTCAATAGTGTCGAAAGCCGCTGAGAGGTCCAGCAGGACCAACAGGGATGCACTACCCCTGGCGCAGGTCATCTAGCAAGGCAACCAAAGCTGTTTCTGTCCCAAAGCCCAATCTGAAGCCTGATTGAAAAGAATCCAGATAATCCATTTTATCCAGAACGCTCCGGAGCTGTGACCTCACCACCCGCTCAATCACCTTGCCCAGGAACGGGAGGTTAGAGACTGGCCAGTAATTATCCAACACAGTTGGATACAGGGAGGGCTTCTTCAGGAGGAGACGTACCACTGCCTGCTTGTGGCAGCAGTAGGGCCCCCTCTGTCAGAGAAATAATAAGATCGAATCTTTATGAAGACAGACAGAGCATAGAGGCAAAATATCCTAACAGACGAGATGTCCTAAAAGACCCATAAAATTTTGAACTCCCCAGTAAATATTCAGTCAAAACACCAGGCAAAGGGTACAAACACTAAAGATCTTCAAGATATTTTTTCCCCTATAGCATTGCAACAGGAGAGAATGAGAAGTGTAGAAGCCAATCTTTCAGACAAAAAGCAAAAATCTTACCTGCAAGGCCAATTAAGACGGTCAAACCAAAGCAAATGAAAAATACAACGAAGACCAAGACAAAGTGGTGTTTAGACAGCGTATACAATCGCATTGGGGCCAACCTGCAAGGATTAAGACAAATACGTTAGCAATCAGTGAATTTAATGCCAGCAAGTATCCAAAAAACACCACTTAAATTTTATTTTTAACGCATCATTTTTTCTTGAGAAAGCCAAAAAGCAATACAGTAGGCAACAGTTATTCCACTGTCTGCATTGTAAAAAAGAGCACACAACACGGATAGCCAAGGAGTTTATGTTTGTTAACTATGCATCTTTCTGCAGCTGTAGTAGTCCCAATTCAGATATAACAAGGTGTTATAGTTTCCCACTAGTTATAGGCTTAGGTATGTCTTCCCCCTAGTTACAGGCTTGTGTATGTCTTGTGTATGCCCTTCCCCTCCCAAAACATCAGATTGAACTCCCCTGCCCTGCTGGTTTGTTTAAGCTTAGCTCCGCAGTTTGTGCAAAGCCTGAACTGTGGCCTACCTCCAGCAAGGCTGGATGTGAAATTAGAATTTGAATTTGGTTCCACATTATGGTTTGTTAACTAGAGTTAAACCACAATTCCTATTTCCTCATGAGGAAACTGAAAAATATCAGTGCCTCAGATTATATCAGTGACACTACCATCCACACCCGAGTCAATTAAGTAAGAGGAGGAGAGAGGAAGCACAAAACTCTTCAAGGCTCATTCACATAACACAAAACCAAGGTTTTTCACTACTGTACACCTCAACTGGGCCATTAAATTTATGCACAGCATACTGCCAACGTACATACATCAGGCAGCAATATTCAGTACTACAGTATTTGATCCAACCTGATAAGGAAGAGATAAAAAACAAATTCTTCATGCATTGATATAACCCCCAAAACTTCAGACATAAAGCCTTTTAATATTGTGAAGATTGTGCTTGAAGCCATAGGAAGACAGTACTGTATAAAAATACATTAGAAACCATACTTTTGAAAGTGTTTGATGTGCTATCTGCATATTAAACAAACTACAACAAAATAAACTGCTAAGTGAAAAACTGTTAAGTGAAAAGCTCATTAATGGTGGTCTTAATATTCTGCCTATATATTCTTTCCAAACACTTCCTTAAATATTACATTTTCCTGATTAAACAGATGTTTTTGCTTCTTAATGATAAGATTAAGGTTCTAATCCTATACCCATACATCCCATAGAGCATTTTAGGGCTTATTTCCAATTAGATATGTAGAGAACTGAGCTGTAAGACCAACAGAAGCAAGCTTAGCACAACACAAAAAGAAATCAAGGGATTTTCCATAAACACTGATAATAAAGGGCAGCGAAAGAAAGACACATCTTCATTAAGTGTTCGAGATTACTACCTTTCCAGGAAGAAGCACCACTAGATACAAGGGACTTCTGAGCAAATATGCATAATTGCACTGCTTTGACCTGCATAGCAGCAAACAAGTAATTGGCAAGGCCAGCTGCAAGCTACCCCTCTCTGGGGTTCACTGAATCGAGTGAAGCCAAGAGACTGGTAGAGGCATTTTGGGGAAAGAACAGCAGGCAGGGGAAGCATGTAGCACATATGCCCCATCCACTACTTCTTCCCTACAGGCCACACTACCCCACACACACACACACACAGTTCTGCAGTGGTTGCAGTTCCTAGACCCATTTGCTGTTGCTCAATACCGAAGCCAAGTATCTTCTGATAGGTTTCTCCAGTGTGGTGCAATCATGGGAAGGTCTACCTGGGTAGTGGTGGGTCATCTCTGCTCTTCTCGGCAGCTGCTGGCCACCATTGCCACTTCCTACCATATGGTGTCCTGGAACAAAGCTCATCAAGGACATTGTGGGGCAAACATGGCAGCCCAGTAAGTCCTAGCAAGTCCCCGAGAATGCTGATAAGGCTCCCCCTTCACACCAGGCACAAGACAGGGATATACCCAATAGAGCACTTGGGGCTTACTTCCAAGTAGATATGTAGAAGACTGTGCTGCTTATAAATTAAAAGAGGATTATATCTAAAAAGCCAAAGTTAAGAGGAAGAAAAATGCCATAGGTCCAAAACTATTCAGACAACCCCCAACCCCTCCACACACCCAATCCAAATGATGATGTTCAAAACCGTAAGAGCAGGCGCACAGTCAGAAAGGATTACAGAGCAACAGTTCCAAATGTTGTCAGGCAAACCAGCCAAGCCAATAGAAGAAAAAAAGAACACTATACAGATTTAAATATAGGTATTAAGGAGCACAACACATTCACTGAGCCATCCTTGATTTAACAGTTCTAAAGAAAAAGATGTCTTCACCCATCGCTCAAAGAAACAAAAGGAGAAAAAATTTTGAAGGAGAGGAAAAGAGAAGCATCACATGCACATATAAAGAGTACTACTAGTACAATCCCCTGCATGTCTACTCAAAAGGAAGCCCCATTTTGTTCCATAGGATATGCTCCCAGGAAAAGTGCATATAAGACTGCAGCCTATTTCACTTGACCATTTAATCTGAGCAATAGATTTCAGGACACTAAACGCAGTCCTCAGCATTTTGACAGCCCTAACGGCTGCTTCTTCCCCTGGGTGCTCATCTTTTATTCAGTGCACAATCCAGAGCAGCTATGGCAGTTCTTGCGTTGAGACATTTACGTCAACGCAGTTACAACGCCGACTAGTGAAAACCTATGAGAAATTCATAGAGCAATCCAGAGTAAATTCATAGAGCAATCCAGAGTAAATTTTTCTTACTATGATGCAAGAACTGCCGTAGTTACTCTGGATTGTGCACTTAGTAAGGGAAGAGTAACTGCCCCCATCAACCCAACAATGTCTGTTATAGTGACTTCTGCTAGTGTTCATTTGCCCTCAGATTGTGAGCCCTTTTGGGATAGGGACCCATTACAGGGGCCCATTTCATTCTTTCTGTAAACCACGTTGTGAACTTTTTGTTGAAAAGAGGTATATAAATACTGTTGATTGGCTGATTATAAGTATCCATTTCTGGCTCACTTAAGAGGGAAGTTTCCAAACCAGTGTGAAAATACACTGTGGCCAGAATGCTTTTTCAGGGACTTATTAAGACTTATGTTGTTGCATGTTATGTCAGAGACTCAGCACAGAATATGGAAGTGGCCTAATATTTACACAGAAGTTTTAATTTGAAAAGCCAATGTTAGGATATTTCATATAGGACACTTAAAGAACCAGAGGCTTGATCCTGAGAGCAAAATATGTGAATAATCCATTAACATAAAGTCTTGGCCTTTTCCAATG
Organism: Cryptoblepharus egeriae; assembly: GCA_030015325.1. Classification (NCBI taxonomy): domain Eukaryota; kingdom Metazoa; phylum Chordata; class Lepidosauria; order Squamata; family Scincidae; genus Cryptoblepharus; species Cryptoblepharus egeriae. Next base: position 187,341,060 of record JAREYC010000001.1, on the reverse strand, counting down.
CTCATGTTGCATTCACATTAAAACAGCCAAGAGTCAAGATCCAATTCTTGGATTTTTGTCCATGCAATTCTGATCAGTCACTTTGTATGATTAGGCAGAGGAAACATTTTAACTATTTCCTTCTTTCATTCTTCACATGCAGGTCACAAAGTACGTATGCGAAAGTCAAAACTAGAATTACTCAGAATTCAACCAGCTGAACAGATCTTAGATAAAGATTTGCAAACAAACCGCCTTGCATGAAAAGGAAACAACACTGCAAACAAACCAAACATTGCTAACACACCACCTCTCAGCCACAGCAGTCCTACTAAAGATTAGCTGGACCTTACAGAAGGTGCAAAGGCACTAGAGACACACAATAGCGTCCTCAACTTTTCATGTAATACGTGAATTTGAACATATAGATTTCACCTGCAGGGAGAGCTGAGGTTGCCAAATGACGTCTGATGGTCTTAAATCTCACCACAGCAAACTTTATTTTGAAGACAACAATAAAACGTTTTGGTGCAAGTAATTAAAAAATGTATTTTAATTACATTTTAATGTGTTTTTATCCCTATTATCATATGTAATTTTAGTGGTGTTTTATTGTTTTTTAATTGTTTGGCCGCCTTGAGTTCCCCCCTGTGGGGGAAGAAAGGCGGGATAAAAATTACTTAAATAAATTAAATAAAATAAATAATCCCACATTTTTAGTTGAAAAGCAGCATATAAATACTGTTGTTAATACAGGGCTGTTTAGCTAACACTCATTGCTCAAACTTGAATATCCCAAGATTACCTCCCCCCAAAACACATATACTAAAATTTTAAGAATATTTGTGCACAACTGGGCACCTACAGGGGTCAGATACCGGAGGGTATGAGGGGGCAGTGGCAAGGAGCAGTGGGCACCAGGAATCCCCACCAGGTTTAAGGCACCGCCAGACAACAACTGAAGTACCACTGGTGGTACCTGCACTACTCTTGAGCTAGAACAGATTAAGAGCCTAATCTTCAGCAGGTCTTCTCAGAATTAAGTCAGATTAGAATGAATGAGGCAGACTCCCTGGAAAGTGTGTCTCCTCAGAGGTAAGCCCCACTACAGTCAATGGGGCAGACTCCCTGGAAAGTGTGTCTCCTCAGAGGTAAGCCCCACTACAGTCAATGGGGCAGACTCCCTGGAAAGTGTGTCTCCTCAGAAGCAAGTCCCATTAGCGTCAATGGGGCTTATTCCCAGGAAAGTGCACAGGACTGGGTGCTGTGCCCGTTGGGGTCTTTTGAGGGGCCACTGCTGGGAAGAGGGCTCAGGAGAGAAGGGTCTGGGCTGGGCTCCTACTCAGCTGGGCTCCTCCTCAGGACCAGCGACCTCTCCCAGGGAAGGGCTGTGGGGAGAGGAAGCTCCTGTCCAGCAGGCACGCATCTGTGCATCTGCACGTGAGAACCCCCAGACACGCGCACGCTGACCCGCACCCGCCCCTGCACTCCCCAACTCACAGTTCCATCTCTGCCCCCGCGCATGCGCACCACGGCGCCGACACCAACCACTACCTCGGCAACATCGACAGCGAGAGTTCCAACGCAGCACTTCCGCGTGCGTCACGTGACCTATGGAGACTCCGCCACAGAGGCGACCCCACGTGACCACTGGGACTCCCCGTGGAACGCTCGAAGCAGGGAAAGGAAGCTTGCGCCTGCGCAGTCGTCAGCCACTCCCGAATAGGTTTTGAAGGGCTTGTCGCAAGGTGTCTTGGGAATTGTAGTTTTCTGTTGGTGCTGAGCAAAACTACAATTCTTTGGGAGAGGCAACAGTTTATACAACATTCCATTCAATGCAAGGCTCAGGATCTGCACAGCATGACATGTCTTCCTGGGGGGATGTTCATTGTCCTCTTTTTTCAGGACTTGTCCTCTTTTTAAAATCCTTGTGTCCTGGAAAAAAGTTTATTGTCCTCCTTTTCCATAGGAGCAGGTTGTATGTATATAGCCTTCTTGGACTTAATTACATATAATAAATATTTGTTATATATAATGCTCCCAAGGAAAAGGAGGACAATGAACTTTTTCCCAGGACACAAGGCTTTTTAAAAAAAGAGGACAAGTCCTGGAAAAAGAGAACAATGAACATTTTTTCCCCATGCATGTGTTTTTAAATTTAATTATGTTTAAATTAAATAGTTGAAATAAATTTAAACTAGTTTAAAATTTAATTATAGATAATTAAGCTAACCACACAAAAGCTATATGAGTGTTTTTAGCTGTTATGATGTCGTGTCCTACATTTTTCTTGAGTCCTACATTTTGGGGGGCCTCGTCCTCTTTTCCGATTATAACATCTGGACCCCCTGGGAATGGGATGTGCACAGCAAGCGCACCAAGATTTTTGTCCACAAAGGAAAGATCATTTACAATGAAGCTTGTCTCTAGATGCAGACATTCTGAACTAACTTGAGAATGGAGCTTCTTTTATTTTCTGTGCCAAGTTCCAGAGATGCAGGTTCAAAATATAATCATGCTCAAAGCGTTGTGGATGAGTAGCCTGGGAATATGTATATGTCCAATGTAACTATGGCTGCAATCCTAAAGACACTTTCCTGGGAGTAAGTCCACTGAACACAATGGGACTTAGTTTTGAGTAGACATTGTTAGGATTGTGCTCTATTTGCTAATGTAGAATCACTCAAGCTGTTTGAATGGTGGTTTTCTTCCTTTTCTGAATATGGATGCCATCCTGACCAACTTGACAGCATTATCATAGCTGTGCCAGAGGGGCATGTCCTGCATCCTGCAGTCACAGAGGCCTCCTCAAGCCAAGGCAATGTTTGTTCCCTTACCTTAGAGTTGCATTGTCCTTACCCAGAGCTGGAAAATAGGTTAGAATTGCCCCATATGTATCTTTGGTTAGGATTGTTCTTTTATGCCCCTGAAGGTTCTATACCACATTATGGGCAAAATCCAGAATCCAAAATCCAGGCTAACTTGCCTTAGTCTCTCTATCACTGGGCTGACCCAACTGCAAGATGCTCCATATGTCACCAAATACAGAAAAGCATGCAAGCAGCTCTATGGCAATTCCTTCATTGATGATACAGTATATCACAAAAGCCGTCCATACATAATATCAGATATCAGAAGGCTACTGTGTTCTGTAACTTTTAGAGTTGCACTGACTTTCTTGTGCAAGTGATCCCAATGAAACTGCTGCTGAGCCAAAGTGAAAAACTCCTTGCCTAATTTACATTGTCCCACTTCACTCAGTTCACAGCATCATCATCATCATCCATCATCCATCATCATCAGTACTATTTATAAACTCCTTTTCAACAAAAGCAAAGTGGTTTACAGGGGAAATCAAATTATTAATTGTTCCCTGTCCTAAAAGGGCTCAAAATCCAAAAATGATGCTATAAAGAACCATCAAGATGCAAAGGTTGCTAGAGAGTGGCAAGGCAATTCTAGGGCACAACACATTATGGGCACAACACAAAGCATGATATAATAAATGCTGGAAACACACTATCTAAGTTACAGTATATTCCATTTCTAAGCTTCACATACAGGCCATCACGAGTGGCAACATCATGGTGCCCCTGCCCCAAGGGACAGTCTACATGAGCCTATTATTTCTAGTATTAGCAGACATCTACTTGATGGAGTTCTATGACATAAATTATTTACTCATTGTTGGCTCAGTAGAACGATTTGTTCTAGTAATTTTGCAAGCTGATAACATTTTCCTAAGAGTTTTCTCTACAAAAGAAAAATATGCGATTAGAAAAATCAATGGCCAAAGGAAGACTTACAGTCCTGGAAGACAAAGGAAGAATATGTAAGGAATCATAAGAATATAAGAAAAGTGTTACTGGTTTAGGCCAAAGGGCCATCTGTTCCAGTACCCTGTCTCCATAGCTTGGTCATGACCACATTTTTGGATAGTTTTACATACTAAGCTAAGCTCATCAAGAGTGAAACAAGTTGAGGGGAGGGTGAGCACTGTATCGATATGCAGTATTCTAAAAGTGGCTGTGCCATACATTTATATAAGGTTTTATAAAAGCAGTCTTTCTTTTAGCATGCAATTAGACTTCACTATTGTCTCACATTGGCAGTGCTACGTTTACTCAGAGGTATGTTCTACTATGTTCAATTAGCCTAATTCTCATGTAAGTGTGGATAGGATTGCACCCACTTAACCCACACTATCAAAATTTTTGATTTGTCTTATACAGTCCAGCGATGTCATTACCCCTATAGTATATAGGAGGTTGGATTTTTTAAAATCTAATGTGCACCATCTTACACTTATTGACACTGAACAACATTTACTATTTGCAGCACAATCCTATGCATGTCTTCTTGGAAGAAGTAAACCCCACTGAGTTAAATGGTACCTCTTAATCAGGAAGGTGTGCACAGTGTAGGTTTTCAGTCTTGGTTGCCCACTCACCCACTTTGGAGGAAGCCTTTTGGAACACATCATGATGGTCAGCTTTGGTTTTTACCATCCTGAATAGTTGGGTGCTTTTCTGCAAACCTGGCTACCTCATTGTTTACCTCCAGATCAGTTAATACCAAGTTTTAAAAAGCTGTTCCTAGTAAAATAATCCTGAGAAATCATGGGACGATCCATAATGTAAAATGGATTGTTTTACATTTTATCTCCCATGTAGTTGCAAAATAGTGGGTCTTGAAAAATCCTTTCTCTCACCTTTCTGGGGCTTCAATACAAAAAGTTTATTTAGGAAAAAAATGACAGAAGGATTACTGAAGCAATGTCTTACCATTTAGACAAAAAAATCCTTTATAATCTCTTATCAAAATCCCATGCCAAAGAATCAACAGACGGCTCTGTAGTGAAAGGTCACCCTTCCTTCTCCACCACAGCCATATTGAAATTCTGACTACTGAAAATTATGCTTGATCTATTCTGTCTGTTCTAAGTAAAGCTTAATGTAACAGTGTTGGAGTGAGGATGAGCATCACAGCTGCATCCATTGTGAAGAAGGAAAATAGGGGAATGAGATCCCCAACACTATGCATTTCTCCATAGAAGTAAGCCCCATTATATTCAGTGGGGCTTACTCTCAGGAAAGCATATGTAGGATTGCAGCCTGAGAAGGATTTACTGCTTATTACCTAGTGAGGCTACAATAGAATCTTTACTCCTATTTGTAAAAATAGAGATCTCTTACAACAGGCCTGGCTGTAGATGCTCCCAGATGCCGCCATAACAAATGAACTGGCATCTCCTTCCTACAAGCTGGTTTCTCCCTCTCTGCTCCAGGCTAGAGGGGTTTAGGGGCTCGGGTCCTACCTGTAGTAGCGATCATCCTTGTAGGGGGTGAGATCCTCCTTGATCTCCTTGTAGGTCTCTCTGATCCTCTTGCAAATATGCTTGAGTTCTCCGCAGAGGGGGTTCTCAAAGGCAGGGTAATCCGCCTCCATTCCGCAGCCTGACATGATGATGATGCTTGGCTTAGGTTGCTCTCATCTCCTTCCTCCCAGTCATAACTACTATCTGTAGCAAGACACCTCCTCTCTAGCTCTGGGGCGGTGGAAAAGCTGCAAGGGCAGGGCAAGGACTGACCCTCTTCCCCGCCTCTCTCAGCACAGCAGCAGCAACAGCTGGAAAAAATGGGGTGGGCTGGACTTTACTCCAGCTTTACTCCACCTCCTGAACTACTGAGTACCCCCAAAGCAGGACAAGAAAGGCAACCCCTCTTCCCTTTGGCTGTTCTCCATATCATCTGGATGGGAGCTATAACTTTGAAGGAGTACCCTCAAGATCCTGTTTTTACTCACTCCACACACACAGACATATACACAAACTCTCCTCTCCTCCATCAAGCCTTCTTCCCTCCAGAGCAGGGTGACCAAATTTCTTTTTTCCAGGACATGTCCTCTTTTTTAGCCTTGTGTCCTGGAAAAAAATCTTAACTGTCCTCCTTTTCTTTGTGAGTATGCAGCATGCAGCCTTCTTGTAATTCACAAATTATATGTAATCGTCTTAAATTTAATATAGGGTTTAAATTAAGCACATGTAAGGAATACATGTGTTTTTTGCTTTCAGTTTATGTCCTACATTTTTCTTGGGTGTCCTACATTTTAGGGGGCCTTGTCCTTTTTTTGTTATGACATCAAGAGCCCAATCCTATGCAGGTATACTCAGAAATAAGTTCCATTCTAATTAATCAGGCTTACTTCCAAGTATGTGTGGTTAGGATTGCAGCCTGAGTCACCCTGCCATATATCCTCTTTTTCCAGGACATGTTCTCTTTTTTAGACTTTTTTTGTCCTGGAAAAAAAATATTTTCATTTTCCTCCTTTTTCTTGTGAAAGGCAGCATGGAGCCTTCTTGTAATTCATACATTATATGCAATAAATGATATTTAATAATTTTAAATTTAATAATAATATAGTGGTTTCAATTAAGCACATGAAAGCAACATATGTGTTTTAAGGTTTTGTTTTTTCGCGTCCTACATTTTTCCTGGGTGTCCTACATTTTGAGGGCCTTGTTCCCTTTTATGGTTATGACATATGGTCACCCTGACCCTATAGACAAGATTGGCACTCATACTGGTTGGGCTGTTTCTGGGGCACTGGGGAAGGTTCAGCACCATGGACAGCGACACTGGTTTGTCAAGCTCCTCTGCATCCAGGGTGACCATATGCCAGAGCAGAAAAAAGAGAATATTTATTATTACATGTCATGAGGTACAACCTTATTTTTATTACAGTGTGTTCACTTGAAGGATATTTTATGATGCCTGAATACTATTGTGGGATTTTTAGGTAAATTATAAGCCATACAAAGTTTCCAAAGCCTATTTTTTTTCCATGTAGATTTTCTTACATCTGCAAAGAATTTTATTAAATTGCATCACTAAGAAATTTCATTAGATTTCTTCAGAGGAGGACATCAACCTTAGAACACAATCCTAACCATGTCTACTCAAAAGTAAGCCCATTGTGTTTCAGGGGGTCTTACTCCCAGGAAAGTGTCTTTAGGATTGCAACCATACTTTGTTTGTCAAGTGAGCTTGGAATTAGCATTTTCATATATATATGAACATATGGCTGTGGGTGGCGTAATTGGCTAAGACACTGCGCCTCTTAACCAGCAGGCCAGGGTTCGAGACCCGGGTCGGCCCCACAAGATAGGGTGAGCTCCTGTCCTTAGCCTAGCTCTGCGACGCAGCTGGATCCAATCGTATTGGCTCTGCCTTTCCATTGGACTAATTCAGTGGCGTGGAGAGGGGGGATTTGCTGCTTGGGTCTCAGCAATCTCAGCAATTGTTGGGTCCATAACAATCTAACCCAGGCTTTCGTGCTTCGCATGCAGCATATGCAGCGCTGAGCACGATACCATAGTCTTTCAAGACTGACAGAGGCCTGCTAAATCATGTATATCATATATTGTTTTCAAAGGCATTACCACTCACAAAGCATTCAGTAAATGAATGTGTATGATTATTCCTCTGATTATTCCTGATTCCCACTGAAAGGGAATAATGTTTGTCATTGTCTCAGGGAGATCATTCAAGTAATAGGAGGTTTTGTGGATATATCTTTAAATTCCCTTTTGTTGCAGTTATCAAAGTCTGAATTCACTATGAATTATGAAAATATGCATAAATTCTTGCAACATATGTGTCTTGAAGGAGTTCATTACATAATAATGTGATAAGTTTTCAAATCAGATTTTTTCAAAGTATCCTCCAGCCTGAAGAGAAACGTTACTGTAGATGAGGAATGTTAAGTGTCTGAAGTTGAATCATTTCATTCAGGTTATGAACCAGTTGTATGCATAATAAATATTTGGTGAAATGAGTTGTTCAAGGAAACCATGTGCTGATTTTGGTTTCTTATTTTTAATCTTGTGCATCCCTACAACAGAAGAAAACACACTGTTCTTACATAAATTCAAAAACCATTTTAAAGGATTATCTTTGGTGGAGATGCTTGACATCAAGCACAGATCAGATTCTCCACTGCAAGACCACAATTCACACTTCAAGCTCATATTTTTGAAATGGTTTTGCAGAACTTTCTGCATCCTCGGTCAAGCAGAAACCCTTTCTCTATAACTGGGTATCAACTAAACCCAGGTTTCTGAGTCTGGGTTTGCAGATATAATTCTTTGAAGCTTATTGTCTCATTCACCATTTATTAGGTTATCAGGCCACCAGTGATGGCTAGGATGTTTGTACTGTATGTATATTAATCTGCTTACTTACTTGTGTCCATATTTAAAAACTTAAAATAGAGTAAATCATTGGGCAAACTGCAACCTGAAATCAAACCTGCCCAGCCTGCTGAAATTCTCTCCTGCACAATTGTTAAAGGTCCAGGATACATGTAGTGCCCTAGCTTGCCACCACTGTTCCAGTAGTATCGTGTAGGTGTGGCAAGAGGACCAGGGCGCTGAGTGCCACAAGTCTTTTAAGCATAGTATAAAAGAGGGAATTTTGGCAAGTCCTGCTTTTTAAACTCATTTATGTTGAGTTAAACCTGCCTAAATAGACTCTTTTATGCAATTGTTAAAGGTAGAGGCACTGAAACCCACATTCTGTATAGTCCCCCTGCATCTCTACTGTGCAACACTATTGCGGCCATGGTGTGCAGGCAGGTTCATACAGGAGTGCCCGGACTGGCTGCAGCAGACAGCCCAGGTCCTCATCATGTGTTGCCATCCACCACTTGCTGCACTTATCACCATCCTGCCTGCTCCATCCAAGACCTGGATGGACAGCAGGGGAGCCTCCACAGCCCAAGTCTGGCCCTCCTTCAATCCCGACTCTGTTGGATTCTAGCTCTCCTTTGACACAGATGTCCACCTCACCAATTTTTTTCTTCCATCCCCAACACAGTGTCTGAAAGATGATGTGGCCCATGTGCCAAAAAGTTTAGGTTTCCATTATGCCCACTATGTTCATATTAATAGATAGCCATAGGATTTTATTTACCAATGAAATCTCAGGGGGGGGGGGGCGGGTTCTAATGTAGATAATCAGTAAACTGTCACAGGATGATCACCTTGCATTTCAACACGGCATTTATTTAATCTGGAGGAAAGCATGCCACCTCTTGTTGAGAATGTAAGCTCTAGAAGTTTGTTCTAGAAGGAACACTGTCTTCCTAAGCTGTAAGCATAAAAATAAATACAAATCCCATTTATACACCTTCATTATGTGTTACCATATTTTTGGACCAAAACCCTACTGGAGGGATCACAGCAATTGTTCTCTTTGGGTATCAGAATTAACAATGAAAACCTGGGTATGTTATGGAGGATAAAACTAGCTGCTAGGGATATGCTGGCTTTTCAGTACGGTAAGTACTAAAAATTAAGGATACTCAGTGAAACGCCACACACACCAAAATCAACTATCAGATTCTCAAGTTTGCCAAAAATTTAATAAGCAACACCTGGACAACTCTTACAATTCCAAATCATCAAGGAAAATAGGGCAACTGACCCATCTCAATCATGTAGACAGTCAAAAGTTTGGACAAACCACATTATTAAAGGGAAACCATTTAATGCTTTCTAGGAACCTTCTGCACAATCTATTACACAGGGCACATAACAGGAGAGGCAGGTCAGGGCAAGGTTAATCATCAGTCTGAATGGCATATTAAAAAAAACAACGATGATTTTCAAAAGGCCATTAAAAACTGTATGTATAGAGCAGTCACTGGAGAAGTGTACCATTCTCTCCACTGAAAAGATCATGCAGGCTTTACATGGTTAGGAAACCCATGAACCTGAGTACATACATTTGTTAAAACTGCAAAACAAAAATTTCCTTCAATCCAAAACAAAAAGTTTCTGACATGTCAAAAAGGCTAGTAATAAGTTCAGAAACAATATCCAAAATTACAGTACCAAAAGAATGCATTTATAAACAAATGCAAAATGAAAACACCCTTTTCCAGTAAAGATTACAGTGCCTTTTCAAATCAATGTATCCCCATGCAATTCCACAACAATACAAACATTTGTATCTATAACAAACAGCAAGATCTTCACATTCTCCCCCACAAAAAGACAGGAGAGGGTATCACAGACTGATAGGGAAAACAAGAGGACAAAAGGGAGACAAAAATGGTGAAAGAGAGAGAGAGAAGAAAACTTACAGGCCTGGATAGAAGCTTCAAATGATAAGAAGGTTGGGGACTATGACATGAGTCCATTATATGCTATTTTAACAAAACACAAGAACCTTCTAATACTTTTTGCAGTTTTATTCATTTTGTCGCAACACGCTACTTGAAGGCTACTTTAGGACAACCATTTATAAGGCCGCTCAGCAAACAAACATTCAACAAGTCAAGACCTCCCTAACTCTCCGGGGGTTAATTGAAATATTGGTTTAAAAAATTACTGAAAGGAATCAGATTTTATTTTCCCTAAGTACTCCAGTGTGGTACTGACATGAATTGAAAGGGCTGAGATTAAATTCATGCGTGGCATATGGGTTTCAAATGTGTCTGGTTTAGCAACTCAATTCTTCCAAAGATATTCTGAAAAGATATTCCCTTTTAAGTCATTAAAGGTCAAAGACCCTATTGCAGCATAACATAGGCAAGAGAATTTGACTTATTTTGGGGAAGAAATAACCTGCCTTGACTGAAGTTACCACCATCGCTAAGCCCAACTGAAGCAGATTTTATGATTCATTATTCACATATTTGCCTCAACTTTTCTTTCCACTTGAAAAATGAAGAGAGCCAATTGCTGAGCTAAAACATTCAAGATTGGGAACTCAAGGCTCGTGTATCATTAAGGGGCAATGTTTGTTAAGCCTCCTCAGGCATCAGGAGGTCTTGTGTCAATTCTGACCACAAAACAAGTATGATGGGTCCAGTGGTACATACATCAAAGCTATGCATATAGCTATATCTCTTTTTCAGCATATTAAGATCTATCAGCCCCTGCCATAGATCTTTGGCCTGTCCAACATAATGGCCAATCCTAAATATATAATACTAGTTGTATAATCTTTTCATATGTACATGAGGGCCACTCATGCAATACAAGTTTTTAAATTTTTTGGATAATGTAAACTATGCTTAGGACACACACACATACACACTTTGAAACATCATACAGGTATTTGTGACAAAGAATCATGGGTAGATGCAGGCCCCTTGGAGTTAAGCAGGGAATTACTTTTAGGGAGGTGCATAAAGATCCTGAGAAAGCAGGCAGAAAATGGTCAAAGAGTCAAAAATGTGTGATGTGGGGAAGGGAAAATACAAACTGGCCCATATACAAACCAGCAAACCAACCAATAAGGTTTCTTAACGCATTTCTGCCCAGCCCCCAGGTGTACACATTTGATCCCCATTGTTAAAAGCAGTCTACTTGTTGAAATACAGATTCAAAATTCAGTTAACTCTTCTGGCATTTTCTCCTCAACTTCCACACACGTACTAGTTTTACTAGTTCCTATAACTAGATACTAGTTGGAAAAAGTAACATTGGCATTGGCCTTAAAATGCCACCACATCTTATTCCACCCACATCTTACTCCATCCACTCCAAAACCTTTGTTTTCTACAAAGCTGCAATCCTAAACACACCTTCCTGGGAGTGAGACCCACTGAATACAATAGAGCTTACTTCTGAGTAGACCTGGTTAGGATGGGGTTTTAAGTCAGCCTTATACGAACAGCTGAGATCACTCCCAAAACTGGATTTATGGCCTAACCCTACAATCCAGAGTAACTACGGGAGCACATAAGAGACATTTACGTTAACGTAGTTACGGCACTACCTAGAGAAAACCTATGGGAAATTCATATTGCAATCCAGAGTAAATTGTTCTTACATTGGAGCAAGGACTCCCCATAGTTACTCTGGATTGTGCCCTAAAACTGGATTTATGGCCTACAGTCTCCAAAAGGCACTGTTTTGGTAGACCCCCAGACTCAGAAGCGGGAGGCCAAGCTTGCTAAAACACTGCATAACCAGAGCCAAAGGTTGCCAGATCAACACTAACAGCAAACATTGCTTAATTATTACCATATATTGTCTTCAGTTGGTGAGTTTGTCTTGCCTTCTGTATTACAAACAAAACAAAAACAGTCCACACCACCAACACACTTTTATTTTTACATCTTCAAAGACTTCCCTTCAAAAGAAAAGGTCCTACATTTGGAGGGCTTCATACAAATAATGATTCCAAGTTTATGTTGACAAAACATAAGCAGACTGGATTCACCGGCAATTTATTGGAGGAATTGTCACAGAGACCTATTTCAAACCATAGTTTGGACACAAACTGGAATCTAGTTTCTTTCAAGTTATAAACCATCCTCTGAACATTTTTACTTGGGCAAATCTGTTCCACTGATTCCAGTTGCTCTTCTGCTATATGTTTTGCTGAGCTCTGTGTGTTTAACATTGGTTAACAGGCAATTTTACAAGAACAAGTACTTTATTGGGAAAATCAACACACTGAATAAACATGGGTCTTAGTTATGATACCAGCACATTTACTTTCCTCTGGATATGGTTCCAGATATTACACTGGCTCAAAATTAATATTTGACTTTTGCTGTTCATTTTGTATTTGGGAGGACATTCTGAGTGTGTTCCAAAACAGCATAGGCACAGGTCACATCACCAATATATACTATAGACATAACTGTGTCAAACTGGCCTGAACTTAAAACTCATGTGGTAAATTTAAGGTATACCTATTCAGTCAGAAGAAATTTCTTCCAATGAAGGAATACCAATGACCAGATTTCTATTAATAATTTAATTATTCTTTCCCCAATACTACTCATATGCTAGATAACAGGGCATGGCTTTTCACTTCTAATTTTTCATTGTAGTTAAGCTGATGTGAATACATCTGGTCCTCTGAATAATGGGATAAGAGACTACAATTTTAAAAACTGCAAGAATACTTCCTCTTTCCAGATATTATGAAACATGGGTAAAGGAATCAAGAGCCTAGAAAACATTGTTCAAAATTTTTATGCCAGAAAACATGTTGCCAGTAAGCAAATTTCAAAAATTCTTCATCCTTATAAATAAAAACATATCCATTGATTTGCTCATATAGGGAATTCAACCATTATAACTTACAGTGCAATCCTAAGCCTGTCAACTCAAAAGTAAGTGATATTGTATTCACTGGGGCCTACTCCAATGAAAGTGTCCTTAGGATTGCAGCCTTATTACATTAAGCATGTCAATACAGCTGTCAGACACAACAGGAAGTCTGTATTTATCTTTTAAAAATCCCAAACCCTCTCTTAAGAAAAAAAAATCATTTGGTTGGAATTTGAATAAAGTATTACTCATCCTAAAATAAATTCCAAAGCCTGTGTTTAAAAATCATAATGAATCTTTAGCAATTTATAGAAAACAGTTACACTTCTCAATTTTTTTAATGGACCTGCTTATATAAATGAGTGAATTGTTGCAGAGGCAGATTTGTTTGGATCTAACAAGGTGCAGCAATTTGCTCATGGAACAAGACTTTCCCATTTCTTCTACCACTGCTGCAGCTTGTTGCACCCCTACCTCTCCCTTCCCCCCAAAGATCAGAGGACTGAGGATGTAGCATGGATGGAGCTGCAGCTGGAAGGGGGAATTTGTGGGCCTCAGGGAGTTCTTGCTGAAAGAGCAAAAAAGTGGCTTCTTTTTCTCATCTGATCAGTAATCAGAACATACATCCCCACTGGCTTCTCCCAAAATATACCTTTACCTGAGAACTCTGGAAGTCTCACAAGAGGAGCAGGGATGATCAGCAATGTAAAGCTCAAAAAGCCTGAAGTGGAGCAGGGATTATCGGCAATCTATAGCTCTACAGTTAGGGCTGTGTATACATTGCAATTCTGTGATCACATTGTGCAAGTATGGGGTTTGTACTGGGTGTAGAATTTCACATCCTGAGTATTGCAGCTTTCATTTTTTTTTGTTTCAAAAAGCAAGTTGTTAGTGCTTGTGGCTGTGAAGATATGTTCAAAGCCTGAGAGCAGTACCTAATGAATCTTCATATAGAGGTATAGGGATGGGAAGAGGACTTCCATGCACTGTTTTTGCTTTCAAAAACCAACATTAACACAGGAGGAATTATGCATGTGCCAAATATCTGTTCTAATCCTTACACTTTTTACTGCCCGCAAAAATGTTGTGCTGGTGGAAGCTGCTCTACAACTATTGTAAAGCAATCTAGGCAGATGAAAGTAGCAGGCCCATTAGTGAGGAGGCTGGCCTCCTGTGCTCTGGTGAGCAAGAAAGTAACTCACTGGAGCAAGTAAAGCCATACAGGGAGCTGGAGGGAGATGGGGAAAAGGGCATCAGTTTTAGGAGGAGGGCAAGATTGGCAGCACTAAATCCCAAGCCTAGGGACTGATTTGTCAACATAAAGCATGTGCCAGCAACTGAGTGGGCACAATCCTGCGTCACTGCTGAACAGAGATGTGGGTAGTATAGTGCTGATAAGCTGAATTTTGCAGAATTTAATATAATTCTTCAGGTATAAAACTTATGTTATTTTGGCACAAAATCTGTATTCTAAGTACACACAGATCTGTAACCTCCTCCTAGAGAAATTGTTTGCCAACCTATCTTCTGCACACACAAAAAAACCAAGAAAATAAAAAATTACTTATTAAGGATTTCACACTTAGTTTTACAGGCATGTTTTTTTAAAAAGCTTTCATTTTATCTTCTTGATTTTTTTAAAGGAAATGTTGTAAAAGATACTCTGGAAAATGAACAACATTGAACAAGGGAGACACCATCACCGTCTCTACACCAATCTACATATTTCCATCTCCTCTTTTACCTGGGAACTGCAGTTAAATTTTGCTGCCTGGTTTGAAAATTATTTCAATAACTTCTATTTTGGTTTGCACATGCTTACTGGTGATGTAATTACTGGCTGAAAACCCAGAAAATACAAGAGCATAAGAAGCTCATGCAACAAACTCATGCTCCAAGATCACCTCTTTAGAATGCTCACCAAGGAGTTACATGTAATGGGGAATTCATCAGGTAGAAACAGTCTCTCCCCCTACATAAAATTGATTAAATTATTTTCTCCATCACTGTTGGCTTTCAGTCTAATTTATGGAGTATAGCCCATTCCAATTTATAGCCAGAGAAGACATGCTCTGACGAAAGGCTAAAGACAAGGAAGGGACTTCCCACCTTTTCTTTTTCAACAGATATCCAGGACATCTGGACCAAAACAGCAACCTTCTGGGCCATACACTTGCACTCCTGATGGTTAGCCAGTTCAGGCTGCAGAGTGGATGGAAAGAGGAAGTATTCTCTTTCATCAGTTTCAATTCCAGCAACCCTCTGATCCAGTCTGACTATAATACTTCCAGGTCAGGTATGATCAATCATACCTAGCATTGGCTTTGACCTAGCTGCACCCCTGTTCTATGCTACATTTGCCTCCTTTTCACTTCTCTGCAATGAACCCCCTCAGATTATTGCACCTCTGATTCATTCAAATGAACACACTCTGAACTACCAGCATTCTGCTTTAGTGGGTTTATTTCCAAATGCAGACTACTAAGCAAATTACTCCTGAATCTTCCAAGCAATGCTATTCTCTGATCTTATAGGACTTGGTTGACTCCAGAACCCAGAACCAAGTAGGCTGCCTGCGAGCCACTGTTGAAACAGAGACAGGTAATATCCCAATTAGCAGTGACATGGAGAGGGGGAATTTGCTGCTTGGGTAACTGTCTATCCTCCTTATTAATCTACCCAGGTCATCGTACTCTGGAGAGGACACTCAGAGCACGATACCATAGTCTTTAGAGACTGAAGGATGCCAATGATGAATGAGTAGAGTATCATGAAATTCTGACTAAGCAAGTATTTCAAATTGCTCACTGGCACATTTTATTTATTCTGCTGTAAACATCATTATGTATGGAACAGCAGATATATCTCTTGTTAGACACCACATTAGGTCACATCTGTGTTACCCCGCCCCAGTACATCTGTACTAAAGCCAATATACAACATATTATGTAAACGTGTGTATTTTTGCATGGTTCACTTCTCTCCCCTCTCTCATTTTTGACTGTCTGGTACAGACTCATAATTCAGGTCATAACAAAAAGGAAAAAAAATTGACTTCAGCTTTTGCAAACCACTGAAAAGATAAATGTTGTTTTTCTTCAGAATAATATTTTAGAAATTAGGAAAAATATCCACGGTGCCTACAATACTCGGTTATCAGTGAAGAAACATGTTGTCAAGTATATTATCCCATTTTCATTTTCTCTCTTTTTTTTTTTTTGCTGTTACTATTGATGAAATAGTATAAAGTGGTCCAGGAAAAAAAGTCATGTTCCCTGCTTTAAAAAGAACAGCATGATATAAGGCAGTCTATAAAAATAAAATAAACAAAGGAAAAAGGACAGTCTTTTAAAATCCCCTATCAGCTTACATTAGCTTTTTTTGCAGCAAACACAGAACCATCACAACAAGCCAAAAGCCACATTTCCCAACATAACACTGAATAGCTCTCGTCCTTTGCTCGCTCTGAAAAACCAGCACAATGTTGATTCTCACAAAAGAAATTCCAAATCAAAAAGCCCCACCCCAAACCCCCAAAAGTTTATATTGATGCCCTCCTTTGGGCATTCAGAGCCTTTCCAGTTGAACGGCCTTCGTTCCCAGCTTCCTTTTGCGCTTCTCTACCAGGCTTCCCCGACACTTCTTGGATTGGCCCTTGAGAGAAGGAATTTATCAGGTTTTCCTCACTTTAGTCTTGCTCTCTTTTCATTTGAGGCGCTGAGTCACATTAGCCAGAGCTACTGCAAAGGCCTGCACCGCTGAAAATGGATATTGAAAGTCCAAAATGTAGGCATTGCCGTCAATCCTTCCAAACTGCATGACCTGAAGGGCAAAGCAGAAGTCAGAAAATTAGGCAAAAAAATAGATAACAGTAACTAATAATTAAGAGCTCAGAGTTTAAACAGAAAATGGCTTCATAAGGAGGAAGGAGTTCACAACTCACTTGAATTGAGAACTGCATTTCAACCAACAACATCTTTTGTTTCTGAACAACCCACTTTTTAATGTTCTGAAAACATTGTTCAAAACAATATTCTCAACATTCTGAAGGAGGCTGAATCCATCATAGAAACCTATGGAAGCCACATTAAAATAACAGGAATACTCCAAGGAGTATAGTTGATTCAAGAGTCTACATTTGGGCTGACCTTGGTTTTCCAGCATAACCTTAATGCTTATTGCAACCACAAAATGACATGATTATTACCATATACTTTATGGGGACTTGCTGATTTAGCCTCCTTGTGTTGAGGGAGATTGCAAAAATATCTGCAAAAATATTGGTTTTCTAGAATTTAGCTGGTAGGAATGTTTGTGAGATTATCTTCTTCTATTCCATCTATCGGGAACAGTTGCTACTTAGCAGCCAATCACCACTAATATTTTGTTAAACCACTACTCCATACTCAGGGACTGCTGTTTCTGTGCAATTCAATGCATGCCCTACACAAAAATAAGCCCTGATGAATTCAATAAATTTTTTTCCCAGGAAAATGCGGACAGAATTGCAGACTTAATTACTTCTTTCACACTGTTTTTCCTTTGGAAAGACAGACATGCCTCCGTAGGGGTCCTTGGTGGTGTCTAATCCAATCACTAATCATCTGCTTAGACTTGGTGCTTACATAACAGCTGCTGGGAGACAGAATGCTGGCCTTGATAGGTCTTTGGTCTTACTGAGCAAGAAACTTCTCATATTCTTGGGACAATTAAATCCTGCATACTTGTATACTGTCCTTTTGTTTACATAGCTTTTAATCCACATCTTTTACTCAGGAGCCTTTTTGGAAGCAATACAAAAAAATTCTTAAGATATTTTTTTACTTCCAATCTGGTGGGTGGAGGTCGGAGAGTGTTCTGAAATCTTTGAGCTCTGCAGCACAATTATTAATTACCATCTTAGGAAGGCTGTATTACTGTGCCTTTGCCTGGTCCCAATCTCCTTTTGTGTCTAGTTTCCTAGGGGACAAGCAAGCAAGAAGTGACAGACCAATACATTTTTCAACTAACTTTTTATGTTAGTTATAATGTAGACTGAATTGGTTGGTTGCCATATGACTTGTATGTGTGATGGAGTGCAATCACATGGCTCAAAGGATATTTTCTAGGAAGCAATGTACAGATGGGTGTGGAGTTACCCCCAGACCTATAAATTTGTCTCTGTATTCATTTTTCTTATAATGGCTTACCCAGACATTGTAACATCAAACATCCCCCAAGATCTGCCAAAGCTGCTGTAAGATAGCGATTAACAAAAAATCTAACAGCTAGACCCAAAAGCCTTTTTTGGTGAAAAGGATAGCTATGGAATCATACAAGAAAGCCTTTCACACTGCTGAAAAGTTGCATATTTCACAAAATGAACATCTAAACACAGCTTACTTTGGCATGGGAGATACTGAGAGAATATACTACAAATATAGTTAAAGGTGTATCCTACAGGTTGTCCTGCTAGTTGTGACCGACTAGCAGTGTTACTAAGCCAAAAAGACAGTGTTGTCTGACAACATCTCTGTAGTCATGTGGCTGGCATGATTTATTGATTGATTGATTGAAATACATGGACTTATGGTAAATCAGCTGAAAATGTCCAGTGCATCCAGCCATTCAAGGACAGAGTGGCCTATATTGAAAAAATCAGACACTGAGCCAGTGTAAGCTCTTGATGGGCACTTGGACACAATGTGATTAATATTGTGTTGACAGTTCAAGGGGTAGATACAAGACCCCTTTTAAACAGTGAGTCCTGGCAGACACTGTGTTGGGTATGGATCCTGTTCAGAATTGACCAATGCTGGCAAGGTAGGTCAAAACCTGGCACCTTTTGTGTAGGGTCATCTATGTTACTGCCTGTATCTGGGTGTTTTGCAGCCCATTATGTTTTCCATTGTGTGTTGATGTTAAAGTTGTTAGCTGTTGTGTGATGTTCACCTCCTTGTGGTGTACCCCGGATAGCACAAAAGTGAACTAAATGACTAGCAACAATTGGCAGGCAGACTACATTAAAGAATTGGCAGTTGGTGGCGGTTAGCAGCCAGACATCATTGCAGAACTCCTGGCTCTCAAAATACATGACAATGGAAAAACAAAATGGGTCTTTACAGGTCAAAAGGAGAAGAAAAATTCAAGACATTGTGAGAATATGCTGGCATGACAAAACACCAAAGGTACATGGAATGCTGTTACTTTCCCAACAAAGTGGTATCTATTTATCTACTAACATTTATGTGCTTAAATGTTAGTTTGGCAGGAGCCAGGCAAATAACAGGTACTCACCCCATCATGCTATACTTGAGTCTCCAACTGCAAACCTGCCTACCTTCAGGTTGACAACCACTGAGCCACCACAGACCTTATAGTACAAATGGTATTAAACAACAAAATAAAAATGTCATGGACTTGACAGACTGCGGGACTGAGCTGTCTTTTGTAAACACCTTTTAAATCCACATCTTTTATTTTAGAGCCTTCTTGGAAGCAATACCACCTGTGGACTGTGAAACTAAGTTGTAGGACTGCATGCCCCACCCAATCATTCATCAATTCAACATGCAATTACTCCTGTATCCTCTGGTTCCATGTGGGTGCAGTATTATATGCGACTGTTGTCAAACCCTGGTTAAATTCATGATGAAACCTGAATTCTGAAGAAAAGTTAAGAAGATTCCTGTGTTCAGTATGCCAACCAGGTTTAGCAACAATCACATGGAATGTGACAAAAAAAGAATTCTGATTATGAGAAGTCAGTTTCGCAGGAAAACTTACAATTTTAGATAGGAACAGGTCTGAGGTAAACATAATTATGTCCAGAAACATATGTACTGTTTGAAAGAAATGGTATAAAAATGTATTTGACATAGACATCAAGCCCTCACATTCACAAAATCCTTGATTGTCCTACACATCCTACCTGTCTTCCTTCCAGCTCAATCTGGAAGTTTTTTGCTGATTCTTGGGTCACTCGCCCTCCAAAGTCCAGCTGATACACTTGTGTTGCCTCATTCCATAAGGGCTGCTTGTTGGCCATCACATATACAAAGCCCTGGCTTCCCAGTCGTCCATCCTCCTTTTCATTGGCTTTCCGGCACTTAAATTCATCCATTTCACTGGCTGTCCTCAAGTTCCTTTTGGTTTTCCAACCCTTTTTACTGCCCTGGCTCTGGTTCATTAGTTCATCCCCACTAATAAACAGTTCAGGCTCACTCTCTGAGCTGTCCTGAAACTCATTCATCTTGTTAAGTTTTTTTGACTTCAGCTGGTCCTTCTGACTTTTGACTTTCTTCTTCTCCCTGCCCAGTCTAGGGCTAGATATCAGAGAGTTGAAATCAGTCAGCGTTGTCCTTGCCTCCTTTTTGACCTTTCCCTCTGTGATAGCCTGCATATTTCCTTCATCTGCACGACTATCCAGGCGCTTGCGATTCTTCTTCCCAAACTTATCTGTCCGTTGAGGAATGGGGCTTTCTGTTAGGGACAGTACTTCCTGGAAGTTGTCCGCTGTCTCTGCCATAACTTCCGAGCCCACATGACCTTGAGACTCTGTGGGTGGTGGGGATGTAACAGGTTTCTCCACCAGTAGTGACTTGGGGGGCAGAGAACCCTGGACACTCTGTGCAGCAGGTGGGCATGTGCTGTAGGAATTCCATGGGTGCAAGGCCATCGGTGGCAGCTGTAAACTCGAGCAAGTGCTATTTCCAGGATACATGGGGGGCAAAGGGCAATAAGAAAGGTTGGAGGGATAACCTGGCTGAAGCACAACTGTTGGCTCCTGTTGTACCATCTGGGTTGGGGCCAAAGGTTCTTTGGGAGAACAGGAGATCTGCATTCCCTGAAGAGGAGGGGGTGGAGGAGGAACAATATTGTAGCTCCCCGCATATGGTCGTCCAACCCCATAACTCATCTGGAAGGTGGCAGTGGGACTGGTTGGAGATTTGGGGGAAACAAATGGTGCTCGGGATATATCTAGATGCTGAGCTTGGCCAATGACTAGAGGGGCTGATTTAGGGTTAGGTAAAGTACTTGTAGCTGTCCTTTCCTGAGGAACCCATATCTCCTCACTCACCATAGATTCCCACTGGTAAGGGGGTGGTCTTTTTATACCTACACCAGGCTCTGCCATAGCCATAGGAACGTGGCGTGCCACTTTCTCCACTGGGCAGTGCTGAGAAAGAGCCTCGTCCTCCATGAAAGCAGAGTTGACATAATCTGTCCGCTCCCGAGAGCTGTCAGGAGGGCTCAGCAAATTATAAGAGGACTGGGAGGTCAAAGGTGAAGTACTGACTGAGTGTGCAATGACAGAGCTGTCCTGAGTGCTGCTCCCTGTCGCCACATCCGGCCTCATGCTGCTGATGCCAGATGAACTGCTGTTAGCACTGACATTACTAATGTTCCCATTTCCACTGTTGGTGTTGCTGCTGCCATTGTTGTTGTTGCTGCTGCTGCACTGGCTGCAGGTATATAGCGCTGTTGGCACTCTCTGCTGGTATTGGGCTGCCACCACATTGCTCTTCAGTTTTGGTGGGAGCTGCAGAGTGGCTCTCTGGTTGTCAACCAGTTGAGCCATTTTCAATGCTGTCTCCCTGCTATTCCTCCGTAGAGTGCCATGGATCACACTGTTATCCAGCCTCTGAGTGATGCCACGGCCTTGAGACAGCTGGGCTGCAATCTCTGGGTAAGGTGGTGGATCTCCTGTTGGAATGGAGTAACGTGGAACCGTGAGCCTATTCAGGGTAGCACTGGTGCAGGGCTGCTGAATCTTCTTCTCTGATGAAGTAATCCTCAAGGTGGCGGAACTGCCAGGCCCCGGCAGAGTGTAAGTGTTCTGAGCACACAGAATCCGTGTCCGAGGTCGGCATACCTCCTCAACATTCCCGCTGCTGTCAAAGGTAGTAATTCTCTCATAGCCAAGAGGGGTCTGATAGTGCCCTGCTGAATAAAGGGGGAAATCACCCTTTTTCAAACAGAGGTCTATGGGAGGTTGAGGAGGTATAGGAGGAGGAGGAGGAGCTGTGGTTGGAGCAGCTGGGATGGTTCCAGGGTATGGAGGGGGAGGGTTCAATTTGTTCATCTGAATCTCCTGGGCAGTGCTGAAGACAGCTGTTTCTCCTTCAGCTACCTGCGGAACTGGACGTAACGGTTTTGCTTTTTGAAGGTGTTCATGCTCTCTGTCCCCATCTCTGTAGTCCACTACTGCCATCTGGATTGCGCTCTGAGGTGGCAGGCTTAACTGAGGGGGTGCTTGAATGATGCGCCCCATTTCTACTCCTCCGAAGATCACCTGGCCAGGGTTGGAGTACCTACTTGGGATTGGGTAGTGAACTGCACTATCAATTGCATGGTCTGCAGCAGCTACAGCTGTCGTCTGATTGGCAAGGACGTCCAACTGCACATTCTGATTGGCCAGCAAAGACTGAACCAACCCAATGCTCTGAGTTGGTGACATTGCTTGTGCTGAACTGTGTATAGGAGCTATGGGGATGTTTACGGTGCAAGGTGGGTTATTCTCAGGAACTCCGGATGCTCCAGTTACTAAGAAAAAAGACAAACACATTATTATCAGTGCTGAAATGGCCTGAACTGATGCAGACCTGCTGCCTCTTATAATATTTAGTTCCCTCCCAACAAAAACAGTTCGAATGCATGCCCTGAATTATTATTACTGAAGTATTACTATTTCCTTCATCCACAAGAGACAAACTAGTTTCATTACTTGCTAACAATGGTATTGTTTACATTTTAAAGGTACTTTGGTAATTTGTAAATCTATCATTTTGACAAATGTTTATGCTTCTTCTAAACTTTCTCCATCACTTTGGGCTAATACACACTGGGTTAGCATCGCTAATTTTTTGCTAATTACAGTTAGTCCTTTGCAAACAGGAAGCCAAGCTTGGGAACATCCCCTCTCTTTCAAAGACCCTCGCTTTCCTGGTACAAATGTTCATTCTCCATGAACCTCTTAATCTCATGGTTTCATATATCGGGTTCATGTCCTGCTGGGATTTTGTTAAGGAATGGCTGTATTTCCCTGATATACTAATTTTCTCCAGACGGTTTGAAGCCTCCCCTAGTAGGGAAGTATGTGGGGGCTATGTGGACTGAGTTCAGTGGACTGTTGTGATTCAGGGAACTATCACAACTCTTTGGCCTGCGGATGTTACTGTGGATTTGATTTTTAATAACTTGTGATTTTCTGGAAAGGTACCAGTATTTTTCCTTCATCTTAATCTCATCTTAGTCTCTTTAGCTAAGATGGTGGCAGTAGATACAAATAACGGGAAGTGAGAAGCAGGACATGGTGGGAAACATTACCTCCTAGGTCTCACTCTTCTCTTTCCCTTAAAAGGGGAATTTACTCCAGGAGGGGATAGCTGGGCTGCCAAACTAACTATGATTTGCTAAACTCAATGAGGTCGGAGCCAGAGTTATGCACGCATCAGCTCTTGGTCTCAGAATGGTCAAGAACAATCTAATTACTAGATTCTAGTACAGTAATAAAAAGCAGGCCTCCATCAGTCTTTGACAGACTATGATATCATACGTAGCGCTGCATACGCTGCATGCGAAGCACAAAAGCCTGAGTTAGATTGTTATGGAGGATAGGCTGTTATCCACGCAGCAAATCCCCCCTCTCCACGCCACTGAATTAGTCCAATGGAAAGGCAGAGCCGATACAATTGGATCCAGCTGGCGTCGCAGAGCTGGGCTAAGGACAGGAGCTCACCCTGTCTTGTGGGGCCGACCTGGGTCTCGAACCCTGGCCTACTGATTAACTGCCACTTGCGCCACCCACAGTAATATAATGCTAATTAATAATCTGTTAAATTCTTGCATGCAAACTCATGCATGCAAACTCCAAGTGGGTGGTATAAATAACAAACCAAAGCCAGTTCCTTTTTTTAAGTCAGCAGTTTATGAAGGCATGAATGGTAATCTCAATGTTTTGAATCTGAATAGATTCTCAAAGCCCATTCACTTATTAACATTGGTGACTTGACCTGGCTGTTGCTGCAACTTCAGTTTCCAGACATGACAAGTGGGTCCAAAGTTATCCTAAAGGACCATCTTTGTCTCCCTGGTAATATAATATGGAAAACAGATGGCTGGGAGGATCCATCTAGCCTGGAAAGGATGATGGATTCAGGGAATCCACAAGCAGAATAATCTCAACTTGCACTGAAACAGGCAGACTGTTTTGCCTGCTCTGTGTCCAGTGCAGGTTTTCAATGGTGGTGCATGTCTGAGCAGCCCAGGCTGCATGGAAAAGCAGTTAGGATACAGCACAAGTGCCAGATCCTGGCTTAGCTCCACACTCCCCACCCACACACTAACAGCCCAGCATATCTGCACTATAACCAGCCCACATTTTTGGCATCCAATGGCTCGCCATGAGGCAGGGGAAAACTCTTCTCCTTACCCCAGGGAAAACCACTTTGTCCCAATCAATGGCACAAATCAGCGGTCCAGGACTACCCCATGCTGCCCAGGTAAAGGTTAGGATTTGGCACAATGGCCGGATCCTGGCCAGCTTCCCTGCCTTCCCAGCCACAGTCCCACATGCCACCCTCCCTCTCCCCACATCAAAACACCTCCCACCTTGTTCCCCTCCTCTCCATCCTCCCCAGAACGCTCCACTGGGGAAGCTTGGCTGATGAAAACCTACTGTCAGGGCTGGTTCCTACATTGGTAGGCTAGAGCTACTACTTGCATTGATCTCCCCGACTCCCAAATTGGTGCAAACATTCCACACAACACAAGCATTGGCATCCATCAGTCTTGAAAGACTATAACATCGTGCTCGACTCTGTAGGTGAAGCACGAAGGCCTGGGTAGATTAACATGGAAGATAGGTTGTTACCCAAGAAGCAAATCCCCCCTCTCCCTGCCACTGAAATAGTCCAATGGAACAGCAGAGCCGATGCGATTGGTTCCAGCTGTGTCACAGAGCTAAGGACAGGAGCTCACCCTGTCTTGTGGGGACCCAGGTCTTGAACCCTGGCCTACTGGTTAACAGGCACAGTGTCTTAACCGCTTGTGCCACCCACAGCCACCATACAACACATCTGCAATAGTAATGGGCCAGCGCAAGGGACTTGCACCAAC
The DNA here is from genome assembly GCA_030015325.1 of Cryptoblepharus egeriae. Classification (NCBI taxonomy): domain Eukaryota; kingdom Metazoa; phylum Chordata; class Lepidosauria; order Squamata; family Scincidae; genus Cryptoblepharus; species Cryptoblepharus egeriae. Next base: position 187,315,904 of record JAREYC010000001.1, on the reverse strand, counting down.
TGAAGGGCTCGTTTAGTTTGCATCCTTAGAGGAAGCATCAAGAATCACTAACTTCTCATAACATAAAAGGCTGCAGAATTTTAGTTAAATCTCACCTGGCAAATCATCTTCATCTTCACTGAAAACATTGGGGTTGAAAACAGGTAAGTTTATATATTCCATTGAAATCTTTCGCACTTCTGGAAGATATATAGTCATTTGCCTAGGTTGAAGATGCAGCAAACTGGTTTTATAGATAACTACAAAAAATTTAAGAAAAGGAAAGAACATATTTGTAATACAGAAAAAATAAAAAGATTCAGCTTTATTTAAAATAATCAGCAAATTTCAATCATTACAACATTTCTATATAGAAGGTCCTCCTGGTAGAGCCAGCAGCTTATATATGGGAGGAATATGCACTTTTCCTTTTCCTTCGTTTCTGCGGAACACTAAGGTATAACTGAGATTGGACTGTATGACACAAGCTGAAACTGCCAAATAAAAATCCCTCTAGAACAGTGATCCTCAACTTTTTGAGGACCACAGCCCGGGTCCATGGGAAAAAAAATTTCCCACAGCCCGGGGAGAATGCACATGCACAGTTCCCTGGCTGAAGGGAGTTAATTGTGTAGGCGTAGCTGAGCGGTAGGCCACGCCTGTCCAGTTCTTCCTGGCTGAAGGGAGAACTACGCAGGCGCAGCCAAGCACCGGGCCATGCCTATGCAGTTCTCCCCACAGTCGGGGAGAACTGTGCAGGCATGGTCTGACACTTGGCTGCGCCTGCCGCAGTCCAGACTGCGGCTGGGGGCCAAGGCAACGCGGACTGGCATTGGGCTGTGGACCGGGGTGGAGGACCCCTGCTCTAGAAGACTGTTTGCCCATCTTTCTATCCTGCATCAAATTAAAATATGTCCTTCATCTACCACTTTGATGCAGAGTTTCCCTCTTAGGAGAGTACCCCAGTGGAGACTGGGGGTACAGAACTCCATGGAAGAAGTGTCGGCTCACATTGCCAACCATTCTAAACATGTGGATTTGATCATCCATTGGTTCCACACCTGCAGGGTGGGTCCAACCTGTACAATGATAGCTGTCTTTTGAGACCTCTACAAGGCCAAAGATACCTATTTCCAATTTTCTGCTGATTTACAACCATCTGCACCAAAAACAAGCCTTCAATGATAATAACTCTCTAGCATAAAAATATTAATCCATACAAGTGAACGAGGATTGGAAACACTAAACAGAGATTTGCAATGATATGTGTCATTGTATTCTATGTATTCTCAGTATTCTATGATGCATGATGCTCTAACTCCACTGAGAGGATGTGCAACTTAAAGGCTGGTGATTACGTCATAATCTGCAGCCAGTTCCAAGAGAGCTGTAGACTATTTGGCCAGAGTGTGAAGGAGGAGGTGGAGACAAGCAGAAGGTAGCAGGTAAAATAAAAAAGAGGGGGCAGAGTAGAAGGGAGTATGACGAAGAAAGATGTCAGAAGATGGAAAACAGCTGGATCAAGTGGGATTTAGTGAACTAGCCTGGAAACTGAGCACAATTTATAATACTGAAAATGCATTCCAACTACAGAGTTCAGGAACACAACCCATTTCTAACTTGGGGACTTCCTGTTGAGCTGAGTGGACCCTTTCAAACAATACAAAGTAACAGTAACATTACAAAGTAACTTCCTTGGTCTTCAGTGTTTGCCTATATCGTCCATATTAGAATCAGTTGCAAAGTTCTATTATTAGCCATTAAAAAAGGGAAAAGGAACCATGCTTGGTATTGTTCTCCCATTATCCCTGGGGGGTTTTGTCCCGTCTCTCTGCCCCGGGATCCCATGGGGGAAGGAGATCTCGGTATCTCTATCATCATCTTCAAAATCACTCATCATGAATACTCCAAAAGAAGAGGCTTGCACAGGTAAGTCTAATATGAAATTCACTTTACTGCAAAGTTGCGGTACAAAAGCGTATTGGTTTCTTAAAGGCACTTCTTTGTTACAGATCTAACCACAACTCAGGGTACGCAGACCCCCCCCCCCTCAGTCAACCAACGATAACACTCAACAGGTAAGTAAACAGATACTCAAAGTCTTTTCTTCTTGACCCTCAGGGGGCAGGGATTAGCAGGTCCTTCTAATCAATCTCTTTCTCTCTTTCAGAGTCCTGTACGGGACAGCCCTTCCTCCGCTGACTCTCCACCTGCATCCTCCCTCTTCCACGGCAGAGTCTCTAACTGTTCCCCTTGTGTCTCTCTCTCTTTCAAATCTCCCGCCTCGTCCACCCTCCCCCAATAACCAGGCATTGAGCGCAGGAGGAATTTTACTCCTCCCCTCGCATACCAGTGGGGAGAAGGACCCATGGTGATTCCTCTCCTTCTCCTGTTTCCACCCCTCCCCTGGTTCTGCAACTCCACAAAATCCTTTATGGACCACACTTCCACAGCATCAGGAAACAAATCAATGTCCAAGGGGGGGTAACAAGGACGTCTGTGGACATAGAGACTCTCGCCCATGTATACCCCATGGGCTCCATGTTATACCTCTCGAAGTCCTCCCAGGCTATCTCATCACAGTCACCCTGGAACTAAAGACCTTAAGGATAATTTTTACCTGCACCAAGATTAGTTGGTAGGAAGGCAGCCAAACCCACAATTTTGAATTTGGTTCCCCAGATATTTGATGTGACCTGAGCAAGGTAGTTGTGCTGCAAAGAAAATAAGAATTAAAAAACAGGATGCAAAAGTTAAAAAGCACTTTAAAGTGTTTAGAAATAGACTCACATACATTATCCTATTATCATAATCCTCACAATATTATCATTATCCTCACAACAGCCAATCAGTATCATTACTTCTACATTGTAGATGATGACACTGGCGAAGAGAACAAGGGACTCACTTCAGGCCTTCAAATGAGTACACTGATAAGATTTGAACCAGGTTGTGGTACACAAGAAGTGCTCTAGTTCATTGCCTGCTTCTATCTCACTGCTACGTTCCCCCCCCCAATTAATGTTCCCTTATTCTGGCTTTACAAATAAGCTCTCTATAAATATTGATTTTTCAGAACCTTGGTGGAAAAGTTATCTAAAAGTGGAAACAACAGGAAGTTAGATAACCATGCAGTACCTGAGTGATATCTTCCAAAGGAAACTCTCTACGAGTTAGGTTTGGTGAACCTATAGAAGGCTTCCTTATTGGCAATCTGGGAGATCTTGATATCTCTTGAGCTGCTCGTGACAATTTTGGAGATTTGCGAGCGTCTATATTAATTCTGCATACAAAAGTGACAATGATCAAGAAAGTTTAAAAAGGCAGGCACTGTCTCTATCTGAGCAATATGGAAAACAGCTAGTGTGGAGGTAATTTGGACTGCAATCCTACTCACACTTCCTTGAAAGTAAATCCCATTATAAGTGGAAATTAAGAGCAATTTTTATCAGGAAACAGGAAGTTAAATTTTAGTTTCCGTTCAGCCTGCAAACACTTCTGTGTAAGGCACTTCTGTGCCACACCTGGGAGGACTAGGCCACTGCACAGATATGGGCCAGCCTCCCCACACTACTACATAAACAGGGATATGGGTGAGTTGTGCTGGCATAAATTAGTTAGCACTGCGCCCTGAGTTAGATTATTGTTCCAGTTTAGCTCAGTGCTATTCACACTGACACTCCATGGTTTCAAACAGGAATTATTCTTGGTCCTACCTGGTGATGCCAAAGATTTAACAGATCTTCCACCAGCCAAAATAGATGCTCTTCCATTGAAACACAATCCTTCCCTTAACTAACTGTACAGGGTGCCCTCTTGGCATAATAAAAATACAAAGACTTATAGAAAGGGATATAGGCAGCTCATAATGCGCAAGGATTCTGATAAGATGGAGCTTTTAAAGGGTGAAAGTGATTACCTGGGAAGTTTGGGTGATTTACTAGCTCTAGTGATTTTGGGAGACTTTTTTGCAGCCCAGTCATCACTCAGTTCGATATCGCTGGAATCAGAGCAGTTGCAGCTGTCAATCACAGTAGAAATCAAACTGTTTCCATAGATTTCATCTGTCAACATAGACCACACACAAAAAAGAGAGAAGCACTGTTTTAGAAATCAGATTCCAATTACAACTGTCAATCATCTTTAGGATATTCTACAGGCAGCAACAGATATAGAACAGAAGCAATAAGCACTGGGTATTCATTGAAACTAATGCAGGATCAGCAAGAGCCTAAAATGAACACTGCTCACTTATACCAGGTGACACATACTTTCGGAAACTGTAAATTGTCTACAGCTAATTAAAAACTCTTTTCTCCCATTGGGAAACAGAAAATTCTTACTACAGCCGAGAAAAGCTGAAGTATCTGTCCTACCTCAAGTCTAGTTCATAATGGTAAATGGGAGGAAAAAAGGCACTGTCTTTGCAGATGCACCATTTTTGTGGATTAATGGGACAAGTGCCTCTACAACCCAACTCACCAATTTGCCCCAGGTCAGAGGCTCCAACATGCACATGAAGCACCCCCATTTTGAATGACTTCCACTTTTATCTCAAAAGTGTTGTGATCTGCAGGCATGTTTTTTCCGACAACAAAACCAATAATGCTTGTGCAAGAAATTGATGCACACATCTGAACACACACAAATGTCTGCATCACACCACCAGATTTAGAACTTGAAACAAGCATTTTGTGCCAAAATCAATAGACCACCTAATACTTTGTACCTGCTTTTCCATCTGTCTTAGGATCCATAATGACAAACTCAGGCCGCAGTTTGCTAATTCGGCGTCCTTTCAGAATAGGCACCAGGCCCCCCAAGTATTCCAAGTACAGTGTATAGCAAGGTCCTCCAACCTCTGGATCATCTTCTGTCCTCTTCATTGTGCAGTGAAGCCTTTCATTGCCAGATGTTGGGTAACTAACAAAATCCCTCATGTTGTTGGGGTCTGGGATAGGAGGCTGAGTTAAGGACAGGAAGAAAATATACCTGAAACAATGATGTCTCCATGCAAAAGGTCAACAATAAGGAAAGTCAATTAAGTAAAGTCCAATATTTATCTTGTATATAGTAACAATAACGTAATAACCACTTAAATGACTGTTTGGCATTTCCCAGATGTATTGCTGATTTATTCATGCTCTGATTTGGATTTTAAAAACATTTTTAATACAGTTTGTAATTTTGGACTTTACCCTCATAGATCTTTAAAGCAAAGCTTATTTACAGTTCATCCAAAGTTTTCTTTGACCCACAAGCATTCTCATATCTTCTTAATATACTGTTACCAAGAATGCATTCTTAGGTTATTTTCTTTGTATTTATATGCAGCAAGTAAAGTATTAACACTAAGCAATGTTTCCCCTAAACCCAGGTATGACCCAGGGGCCTATTTGGGTGGAGGAGAGCCAGGGAACACACCATAAAGAACCACCAAGGGGTCAAGAGAAAAGCCCATAATTACAAGCCCAACAAGTCTTGGTAGGGGAAGTGACAGCTGGTCGAGGGACTGTCGCTTCCAGCTGTCTGTTGGGGCATGGCTGGAAGGGTCTGGTGAAGCTCCTGTGAGGGAGGAAGGCTGAGAAGACTGGCATCCTCTGCTCCTCAAAAAGGGGAACAGACAATCCATTGGGGAGGGGAGCTCTCCATAAAAAGAGACCTCAGGCCCGATTACTGAGGGAAGCTGAGATCCCAGGTCCTCACCCAGTAGCCAAGCATCAGGAGGCTGTGAAGAAATACTGCAACTCACAGTAAACACTGGGACTAGAACATGATGCACAGCAATACAATGAGAAACCCAAGGACATCATCTGTGGAAGAGATTCTCAAGTGATAGTTGTATATGAGATAAACTCTCTTCAAGAATTGTGAAAGAGATAAACTAAATACATTTAGAGTTTATAAGAAAATTTTCTCTATCGACCTCTTCTTCATTAAGATATGTTTCAAAACATCACAATGGTGGAGAATGCAGGCACTGGCTTCTCAGATCCTTTAGAGTCTGAGGAAGCCATGCCATTTGACTGGATCCAATGGTGGCTTACACAGCAGAAGACAGACAAATTAAAGCTTTAATTATGGAAAGCTAAAATTTGGAAATATGGAGGCTGCAGCCACCGGGTGCAGCGACTCAGCTGCTGGGGGCAGATGCTAATGCACCGAGGAGTACCCAACATGCCCGGACAATGAGAAACTTAACCGGACCCCTGGCATGTCTGGGCATTTACGACTTTATGGCGACCCTGCATTACACTACTCTATTTTATTCATTCATGACAAAATAATCACCCTTAAATTTATTGCCAACAATTCACCGTTTGTTACATTCAACTACATGAACAAATGAAATAGGTTATTTACCTTGATTGTTGGTGTAAAGGCAGTGGTGAGGTATGAACAGAGTCGGGGAGGCAGGGTCAGTTTGCTGATATCTTTGTCATCCCGCAAGGAGCTAGCAATGGTTTGTTGGCATAGGAGCTGTAAGCTGGACATTCTGTGCTCCACTCTGACAACATACAGGGCAGGGCCAGAAGCCATGAGCAGACGTGAATCCCTGTGACCCCAGCAGATTGAGATTATAGGACGCTGTAGAGAAGAGACATTGCCCATGTAATACTGTTGATGTCTTCCTCCTAGTGAACTATACTGTTTTAAGGATATTCTCCATAGCATTGACTTCATGTTTAAGGAGCACTATGTCCTTTAATTTTGAAAAGTTTTATTTAAGATAATATTCCAGGGTTGATAGAAACTCTCCTGGAACCAAATCATTTCAGAATGTATCAGCCCTCCCAATCATTCATAAAGACAATTTATTTCAGTGACTATTTTTCCCGGTTTCCCTTCTTTAACTTATAATTTTTTACTGAACACTAAATTGTTGGTTTATAAACTAAATGGACCTAATGTGTGCATATGTAACAAGGAAAACATTATATGATGTGGATACATTCTTCTATTCCCATTGTTATGCAAGTTGGTCAGTAAGCAAGCATTTGGCCGAATCTATTGTGTAGACACTCCCTACCAGAAACTAGCTACCTGCACAAGCTATTGGAGACAGATCACATCTTCTTAGCAGAAGAGCCTTTCTGTTCTGTACTTACTGCACCAGACCTCGGGAGACCTGTCTGCCTCATTATGAGCCTCGTGTTTTGACCACTGTTGTATATGTAGTCCATCATTAAGCAAATGGCTGTTAAGCTGCACATATCTCTAAACTACAGCATAATATATGAGGACCTAATCGACCTGCAGCACAGGTGTATGCTAATAATGGAATTTGTAGGGTTTCTTCTACAAGGCTGCAATAATATCTCACTTTAGAAGAACACTGACCTGCACAGGTGTCTCCAGGGTGTAGATATGTTCTCCATGAACATTGTAGAACTTGACCAGTGCACTTTTCAGAAAGGATGCGCTGCTAAGTTCAGCTAGTTGACTTAGTTTTTCCATTCCTGCCACAGCCAGCAAGTCTCCCTGTGTGCACCACTGAGCTACTACATCTGAAATCACAAAGGAAAACACATCTCTAGGGTGAAAGTTCATTTTAAAACATGAAATGAGGTCCAGAGTGACCATATGACCGAAAAAACCCAGATTTATCCAGATTTTTAGCCTCCTGTCCGGGTGTCCTACATTTTGGCTTCATTGTCCTACATTTTGGCTTCGTTTTGAAACTTCGCGATAGTGCACAGTACCCCATTATGCCATATGTTGTTGGATTTGTATTGAAGAGCAGAAACCAATGCAAAAAAAAGTTTTGAGATATCTCCTTCCTTTCAACAGTTATGGCCAAAAAACAAAAAAACAAAAACTATAAAAACAAAAAAAAATGGCATTTTTTTTAGGCGGGTCGGAATTTTGGCCTTGGGGTTCAGGAATTTTGGGTTTGGCATCTGGTCACCCTGGGTCAGACCTATATACATATCTTAATATAAAGTCCCACTTGTTTCCTATGAGCCTTCCTTACAGATGGCAGCTACTAATGGTAAATAAATTAAACAGCAGATAGAATGAACTATAAGTAGTACTTATGCATTAGAAAAATGGAGCCAAAACCAGCAGTCTAATTACCTGTAACTAGAGAGTCCTTTCTTAACAATATTTGTCAATAGACAACATTCATCACATGTTTGTTCTGTACAAGCCTGCAGGATGCAGCAGTAGCCATTTGGCGTTGCTGCATCAGCAGAGGGAAGGATAGGATGGGGCTGTAAGAAAGCAAAAATGATTAGGAGTAGCATCAAGAGTTGTCCTTCCACCAGAGCAAGTACCCATCCATTGGAACAACTCTAGATGCTACCATTGATCGCATAAATCAGAGTTTTATGCAAGTGCGAAGTACACCATGAGTCAGTTCAAACAGTTTATTATGAATAAGACTTTTGCTTGCACATTCTCCTCCTCCTCCTCTTTCATGTCCTTTACCTTTGATTGAAAACCAGTAGTTCCACTCTCCAATTAGAGTAGTTTGTAGCATCAAGGCCTGAAGCTGTGAGTCTCCTGCACATTCCTGACGACCAGCACTTCCACCAGATAAATTTAAACTCACCTTGGTAATAATGCTGCAACTGCAATGGCACCATGGCGAAGATGTCTTGCAGGCCACTTCCCTTATAAGAGAAGGTCCTTCTTCCAGTTCCCCTGGCAAGTCACAATTCACCAATTTGGGAACAAATGGCATAGAACCTCAGGTTCAGGGACAGTATGTTATTAAGTTCAGTTGCTGGGGAGCAGGAGAGGGCCTTTGTTTTTATTTCCTGCTTATGAGGCATTTGGCCAGCCACTGTGTGAAGCAGTCTGGCAGACTAATGGACTTTTATATCTAATTCTGCAACTGTGGCTTACCTAGTAGCTGGGTCCAGGAGGATACGTGTTCCTGGGAGGCAGATGGATAGGGACAGCATTCAGTGCTTCCTCTGCATTGATCTTAGGCTTTCAGGCTTTGTGTTTGCGTTTGGTTTGTTGCACCTTTATTTCCAAGCAGTGAAGCTCCATGCTGCCCATGGAAGAATTCTGTGGCAGTCCTAGCCACTGTGGCATCTTGTGGCACACCTCCAGAGGTGATGCCCCACCCCAGCGTGGAGTTACCAGCACTTCCCCCCTCTTGCATCCACTCCCCCCCCCCGCCCCCCGAAGAAGAATTTGGGAGGCCTTTAAATATTACATCCAATTTTTGGCCAAAGCTGGAAATGATGTTTACAGGCACTCAGAATGTTTTGCCAGATGAGGCAGTGGATGTGGAAGGTACTAGTACCTCCTGATGGGGGGCATCACTTCTGGAGGCATGCCCCAAGATGCCACAGTGGCTTAACTGCCACTGTCGAGCTATATTCTGTCTAATTAAAACTTTAATTGTTTCACTTCTCATTAAACAGTGCAACCTATGCAAGTCTGTTCAGAAATGATGTTTCTTTGAATGCAAGTGTGTTTACTCCTAAATAAGTGCATAGAAAGTTACAGTCAAACTGAAGGTTGCAGCCCTTCAGACAAAAAATATCTGTAGAATCTGGTATTCCTTTGGCTTCAGTTTTCTTTGAGCACTGCAAAACCTTGCAGTTGTAGAAAATAGAGGAAGCAAAACAAAAAGAATCATGGTGTAAAGCTAGAGGTTATTTTTGAAAGCAGATTCATTTTCTGCTTTGAGAGTCACAGAACATAAAACCAATTTATTCCAAAAGGAATCCCAGAGCTTAGTTTTGTCTTTTTTGCCAGTAGGTGTCACTACTCTTAGAAGGAATTACTACAGAGGGCACTGAGTTTCAAGAGACAGATTCTCAAATATTCATGTCAAGGCAATAAAAATTTAAAGCATAAGAGAAGCTGAGAAGAAGCAGACAGGAAGACAACTCTTGTGTGTACCTTTCAAACCTGAGCGGATGATGGTAGGAGACAGATCATCGTAGTTGTTCATTAAACTAATGTCTCCTGATGTGAAGCTAACGGTAAGCAGTGGTTTGGTATTCTGAACCAGGACTGGATATGCAGCTGGGCCATCTGAAAGAATAAAATACGTTAAAAGCCAGTTCATCACTAGTGTGAACATCACACTAAAGCTTCCTTTTTCTGTCCATTGAATAATGTGTTATTCCTTTTTCTTCCCAAAATTCCTTTCTAAGAGGACAGGACTTGCCCGAGGGCCAGATTGAGGGGCTTGCCAAGGGACGGGTGGAAGTGTGCTGACAGCCACATCTGGCCCCAGGGCCAGAGGACTGGAGACCCCTAGATTATCTTGTCTTTCCAGGTATCTTTCTATGGCCACCAGGGCCTTATGAAATTTTAAACAAAGTGTAGCAAAAAATTTGTTCTGATTTTGAACTTTCAAGGAAGACTTTTGAAGAATCCTGTTTATTTCAACCACAATGATATAAAGTACTACACAACATACTGATAACACCTGCATTTTCAAAAGGCAAAAGACAATTTGCAACCTCAGGTGATCTTTTGGGAAACATTTATTTATTCCTCAATCCCTCAAACTGATGAACTTGCAGTATATGAACTTGCACATGAGCTCCTTACTGATGATGAATTCCACATTACTTGATGAAGCTGACTTTTAATACAGAACCTGTCCAGCAATGAGGAGCTTATATGGACCTCAAATAGCTACAAAACAAAACTAGTTTCAAAACAAAACTCTCAGAACACTAATACTTAAGGGTGGTGTAGCTAAACATGGAGTTTGCAATGGTTTAGGATTAGAACCAATAGTGCTAATCATGTGAGCATTTATTAAAATTGGACCATTTTCATAAAAGGGCTGCAGATGGATATTTAAATGAATAACTGGTGTTATTTACAGGTGAATAGAATTCAATCAAGCCCCTCCTACTCATCTGCGTGAGTCAAAGGCACATATCTTTTGAAAGGTTTCTGGAGTGCATGCCATACTCCAAGAACACATCATATTAGAAAAATCATTAGAAGCAGGCTTGTACCAAGCTCACCCACTCCTGACTGACTCATCATCATTTACACATTTGCCTGCTTTACTCATGAAAGTAAATCATCTCAAAATTCTCCACCACTGAGCTGTAAATCAGTCTTACAACAAACATAAAATCATAGTTCTCATATTTTAGGGTGAAATAAGCAATCTTTTTATAGCTTGATCGACAGAGAGGCTCCCTGATTTCCTACTTCCTATGTGCAGATCATATATTTGCAGATAAATGCCCCGAGCAAGCAAACACATTTGCAAGCAGAATAGCAACATGTATTCCATCCTATTGTTCTTCACTCATCCACACTACTCTGGGAGGGATGAAGAAACTGAAAACCTTTCTACTCTTGTCTTATAAAGTTGAAGCTCACTGTGAAAGCTCTGTGTGAATCCTGGATATGTTGTTTTCAGTGTTATTGAGCTCTTTTAAAGTTAACCAAGGAGGTTTCCTAACTGAAACCAAAGTTCTGAAAAACAGGTCCTTTGTATCTTTAGTTATTGCATCTAAAGTAGATTCAAAACTGGACTTCCTGTGCAAGAACAGGAAAATGAGCTAAATGAATTATGAATTTGATGAGTAAATAATGGATGAATAATTTATCTTCTTTTTCCTCCTTTGTTGACAATGTATTGGTATAATTGATAGATCATTTACAATATGACACCTAATGTGCTAATGCTGAAATCCTAACCTCTACTTAGGCCAGCCTAAGCCCCAGCATAAGTCCTGTGCTGACCTAGGGATGTACAAAAGTACTGAAAGACACTTCTGCACCACTCCTGGGGGAGGGTTAGGCCAGTGCACAGAATCCACTTGCCTCCCGACATCACCACAGGAATGGGAAGGTTGTGCCAGCCTAGGTTGGGATTGCACCCTATATGATTTTATAGAAGAGCAAAGAAATGTAAATTTAGAACTCAGCACTTGCCACAAAATTTTCAATATTTGGTTTTTTTCCTTTGTCTTTTCTGATTTATTTGTCTTAATTTTATTTATATGTCTTTGTCTTTATTTTTAATTTTAAAATAAAATTATTTTTATCTAGCTTAAAAGCCACACTCCATGCAGACTTTAAAGCCAGCTCCTGCAGAGGGCGCTTTGGGCCTTTGGCCCCAAACTAAAGGGACCTCTGGTCCAGTTTAGAAAACATCAATGAATGTGAGGTTGGATTGTGTGTGGAGGATGGGATACGTTGTGTGTGCGAGAAAGAGAGGGTTAGGTTGAGTGGGTTAGGTTGTGCGTGTGTGTGCAGTTGGGTTGTGTGTGGGAGTTTGGAGATTGTGTGTGTGGGAAAGAGTACGGGTTAGGTTGTGTGTGTGGATGTGGAATGTGGGGTTGGGTTTGTGTGGGAGTTGGACTACATTGTTTATGTGTGAAAGAGTGGGTTATCGTGTGTGTTGTGTGTGTGTGGAGTTGTGGTATATAGGTGGAGTGTGGATTTGGGTTGTGTGTGTGGGTTGGACTATGTTGTGTGAAAGAGTGGGATAGGTTGTATTGTGTGTGGGTGAAAGAGTGGATTAGCATGTGTGGATGTATGTGGAGTTGTGTTGTGTGTGTGGAGTGTGGGGTTGTGTGTGTAGAGTTCTGTTGTGTGTGTATGTGATGTGTGGGGCTCGGTTGTGTGTGGCAGTTGGACTACATTGTGTGTGTGTGTGTGTGTGTGAAAGTGGGTTAGGGTGTGTGTGTGTGTGTGCGCGCGTGCGTGTAGTCATGTTGTGTGGGATTGTGTTGTGTGTGGAGGTCAATCCCAGGATCAGCCCAATTTCAGAAAGGAATGTCTATGAAGAGCAGGTATTGGCGGAGCTAGAGGGTTATAGGATGGACAGACAGAATTTGCCTTTTATTTATATATATTAAAAAAAAATTTAAATCTAAGTATATAAAATTGAAGAGTCACTGACATCAATGCCCAGCCAAAACCACCATACCCACAAGCATGAAATTTGGAGGTAGTATTCCTTCCATAAAGTAGGCACCCACTAAGAAACAGTTTTTAGACATTTAACCCCTAAGGGGGTGAAAAGGGGTGCAAGATGTTTTTGTCCCTATACTTAACATTGAAGACTGACTGATCAACACCAAGCCCCAACCCCTGTACCTAGAATCATGAAATTTGGGGAGCGTATTCCTTCTGTGATATAAGCACCCATGAAGAATCAATTTGGTGCCAGGTGGTGTCTGCTACCCAGTGCTGACTGGTGCCTGGCGGGATGCTCGCAGGGATGCATGGTAGTGCCTGGTAGAGGTGCCAGCTGTTAGTGGTGCCTGGCACCCAGTGTCTGGTGTTCCATGCCTGGTGCCCTGTGCCTGCTGGTGCTGCATACTACCCAGAGGTGCATGCTGGTGCATGGTAGGGATGCCCAGTACCCGGTGGTTCCTGGGAGGGATGCCAGGTGCCCAGTGCCTACTGGTGCCAGTGGTGCTCACTACCCACTGATGTCTACTGCCCACTGATGTCCAACAGAGCTTGCTGCCTGATGATGCTTGGTGGTAATCGGTATGGGATGCCTGATGGTGCCAACTGACTGGTGGTGCTCACTGCCAGTTTCATGGTGGTACCCAATGGTGTTCACTGGGTACTTTTACTGTTGATATTTTTGTTTTAAGAAGTGGTCCGTTCTATCTTGTTTCTTGCTCCATTATCATCAACTACATCTTTAATCTGGAGGGTGCTTTTTTCGGAGCAGTAGGTCCTTTATTAGCCGGATATCTGAAGTGATCATCTACTTGATTAAAAGCCCATTCCTCTCAAAATCCCTATGCAGTGATTGTGAAGTGTTTCAAATACAACAATTTGAAATCCCACATGCACTCTGAAGAAGTACAGCCAAGATAGATTTGCCACCTTGACGAGGAGCAGATCCTTGAACATTACAACAAATAGTGCACTGACGCAAAATTACCCTGTGGTGGGGAATAGTCATCTGAATCAGTGTCACTTTCACTGCTGTCTTCAACCAAGAAGCTTGGATAGTTCCAGGACATGCTGAGAATACCGTCAGACTCATGAAGAAGAACATGTGCCAGCATCCGACCATGGCAATCCATGACAATAACCTGACCATCGGCAGTGCCAAATAGGACCTTAAGAAATAAGAAAACATAGTTAGCAACAACATTAAGAGAATCTGCATTAAAAAGAGCATGGAAAAGATTGCCATTGTCAAGTACACTTCAGTCCATGAAATGCTGAATTACCCACAGTTACAATACATAGGGTTGGGGGGTTTGTAGTGGCTCAGTAGTTAGAACGCTGGGGTTAGAACACTGTGCTTGGTTACTCAGCTCCTGCCAAACTAGTAGTTTGAAAGCATGAGACATCTTCAGAGAATGCTGGTACTATGACCAAAGAAATGGAGATGAGCCTATGATCATAGGCTAGCCATGGCAACCTGCAAGGAGTTACCTTACTTACCTTACAATATATGAGACAAACCAAACAAATATTATAAGGAACACCTTTATCAGCCAGAAAGGACTAAAAATACCTACCACTACAAATCCATGGATCCCATAGCATTATTTTCTATGATAAAGAGCAACAGCCTTTGCCACTGCCACTTTTTCACACCCATAGCTAATCCTAACTCCCCTATGTGATGATGCAGATGTGCAAAACTCTGCTTGCTGTATACCTCAGCATAGTTTTGGCCTTTGGAGTAAGGGAATGTTTGTTATCCTATGTTGCTCTATGCTGGGCTGCAATGTCTACTTGGACCTGCAACAGCGTTACCATTTGTAGGTCTGCATGGACTATGAAGGAGTTTAGGGATTCAATTGATGCAGCTACCACAAAATCTGCCCCTTCCCAGTCCCAATCACCTTTTTTCATGCCTCCCAACCACCTTCCTTTATGCCTCCATAAATGCCCCATTCTACCCTCCCACCCATCTCTCTCCTGCTCCCAAAGCACACTAACCTGTGCCAGTGGGCATCTGATGCCCACTGATGTGTAGTGTTAAAAGTAAAGGTGTCTCCCACAGGTTGTACTGCTAGTTGTGACTGACTGTAGGGTGTGGTTCACCCTAAGCCAAAGAGCTATTGTCCCAAGATGCTTCCATGGTCATATGGCCACCATGACCATAGGCCGAGGCACACGGAATGCTGTTATCTTCCCACTGAGGTGGTGCCTATTTATCTATTTGGATTTCCATATTTTCAAACTGCTAGAATGGCAGGAGCTGTGCAAGAGACAGGAGCTCACTCCATCCCAGAGCACCCAGGTCTTGAACGCCAGACTCCTACTTGACAGGAACAGCGTTTTAACAGCTGAGCCACTGCAGTGCTAATTGCTTGTCATTTGCATTGTATGCAGTGTATGCTCGAGTGTATTGACTTCTTTGACAGCTGGAAGATGCCCAGCACTCACACACACATACACACACACAATTCCTTTGCAGTTCTTTTCCATTGGAATTAAGACGGTTTCTTGGGAATTGTCAGGACTGTAGCCCTAGCATGCATTTACACTGTCACTTGGAAACCTGGCTATATTAGAGAGGCTTGCATAGTCTATTTAAGGAAATTAAATTATGACCATATCTTCCATCATTCATACCCTGCTCAATAGGTACAGCAGCATAAAACCTAAGAAATCATGGAGAATGCTTAGAACAGGAGCAAGTGGCAAATGCTTAATTAGCAGGACCAAATAAACATAACTGCTACTAATGGTAGCTTAACAGTAGGAGTTCCCATTTAGTGGGCTTAAGTATTTTGATTGATTTCTATGTGTCTTATCTAACTAGAAATGATAGTGTTTTTAAGTGGGCTTGCAAACTGAAAAAGAATTGAGATTATCTGGTTATGTCCTATAACCTCCTTTAGGGATTTTTCTGGACCAAAAAATGGGACAGAACAAATTCCATTGCAAGTTGATGCAAGTTTTCTCAGACGTAGGTTCCACTGAGCACTCTGTTCTAAGTGTACTTAGCAACCTCCATCAATCAATCTTTAAAAAGCAACCTCTCTCCAGTTCAGGAATCAGTTTGCAACAATGTCAGGATCTAAATCTATGCCTCCTTGAGTCATCTAACACAGCATCACTGGCAATGGTATGCCTTCCTTCTTAACTGTAGCATACTACAATTTGCATGTTTGCTTTTTCATAAAGAGCACAATTCTAACCATGTCTACTCAAAAGTAAGCCCCATTGTGTTCAATGGGTCTTACTCCCAGGAAAGTGACTTTAGGATTGCAGCCAAAGTATCTTTGCTCTGACCATTGTAAAATCAGAGAAATGTGTTTGAGAAGCCATCTACCTCCCAATGTCTTGCCTATGAGGCTTCTCTGAGGACTTTTAACAACTTGCCAACAATTGTACCTGAACAGGGATTCTCAAAATATCAATCAAGGGCTCAAATTAGGTCCTTTCCTCTCCCCTCCCTTACTGCATGAGGAAAGTAGAGTAAAGGTTTCCACTCTCGGTTTTAAATAAACTACAGCTTTTCATTATAACCAAATGTGGGGAAGGTACCAAAAGGTATAGAGGAAGTACACAGAAAAAGAATTATACACAGGGTATGTGATGTAACTGTGGATGCATAGGATATACAGGTTAAGATATGCGTATATTTGTGTATATATGTTTATATATTTATTTCCTCTATTAAAAAATTAAAAAGGAAGATTTAGGGCAAAATCCATAACAGTTACGGGTCCACACATTTACATCACCCTCTAGTGTTATCTTATGGAAAGTCATCTTAACTGCTCCGGAGCAAAGGGCTTAATTTCACTTTAGGATATAGGCCAAATCCTGAAGTTAGTCTTTGGGTGGCAGGGGCTAGAGAAGCAACACAATCCCCAGAATCCCACCTTGGTGGGGGTAGAGGTGCTATGTTTAGGCTAAATTTATGTGCGACTGGAGTCTAGAACATAGGGGGAACCCTGTGGAGCACTTGCAAGTTCTATTTCCAGTTTAAATGTGATTGTAACTTTCACTGTTTGGAAGCCCCCACACTATCCAGGCCCTGCAGCACCTAGGTTTAATCTAAAGATAGCCCCTCTTCCTTGAAGAGGCATGATCCTGAAGCTTGTGTCGCTGATTTTCTCTTGCCCCCTCCCCTTAAAGGGAATGGGACATCATTTCATGAGCTGGGAGGGTTTTAACCTTCCCACAGTAAGTAACACTGATTTGAGTATTTTTGTCTGGGGATAAAGTTCTAAGGGAGTATTGGATACACCTGGTTCATAAGGCACCTCAACAGACTGGTTAGAATCCCACATGAAATTAGTACATGAAATTAGTAAAACTTTGCGTCTGGGATCCACAAGTGGATTGTGACTCAATTGTTGGTGGTTTGTGAAACTGACAGATAAGGCTAAGTGCATCATGGTCTAAACAACCTGCTATGTGGTGAGGGGAGAACTGTTGCCCAATCACCATAACAGACTCAGAGGTTGAATGTGTGGTAATATCAAACAATTACTTAGATGAGTTCCAAAGCAAAAACATTTGGGAAATCACTGAGGATACAATCCAAACTAACTTAGGCCAGATCTGCTCATCTGTATCCCCATTCCTGTGGTGGTGTTAGGAGGCCTGAGCATGTCTGTGCATTGGCCAACCCCACCCCAGGACCGGGACAGAAGTACCTTATGGCACTTTTAGCAACACTCCTAGACCAGCATGGGACTTGTGTGGACCTAACTGAGGGTTAGGACTGCATCCTGAGTTAGTGTGTACCCTAAAATATGTTCCAAAATATTCTGCAATATGAAGGGTTTCTTTGCTTAATTACAGACTCTGAAATTCTAACCCTTAGTTATGCTGGCATAAGTCCCGTACTGGCCTGGGGTGTTGCAAAAGGCACTTCTGTGCCACTCCCGGGTGGTTTGGCAGCGCACAGACATGCACTGGCCTCCCTACACAACCACAGGAACAGGCATGAGTGAATTGTGCCAGCCAAAATTGGTTAGGATTGAGCACTAAGAAATCAAGTTATCCATTTCCATTCCAAAAAAATGAGTGAATCTCAATAAAATACATTTAAACATTCTAAATATAGAAAGAAGACTGCATACTGCCCAAAATGAGTAGCTATGGAATATAAAACATTCACGAAGCTCTTAGCATGAGCAACTGGAGATCATTAATTTTAAATGACAAGACTAACACGAAAAGCTGAGGAAATTCTAAAAATAGTTCCCAATATTATACAGTGATGTTTTGTTTATATGGCAAGGCAAGACACTGCAGACAAGACAAGACACTTAATGCACTTTGTACTTTTTTTGTAGTTTTTTTTAATGCACTTACTCTGGCTGCAATCCTAAAGACACTTTCCTGGGAGAAAGACCCATTGAACACAATGGAGCTTACTTTTGAGTAGACTTTGGTGAGGAAAGGCTGACGAAGTGTAGGATTGTACCCTTTGGCAATCTGTTATAGTCTCCACCTAGCAAGTGCTTTGTAAATACTACTTAGTATAGTCATAACTATATTATGCATATTGCATATTGGGATCAAGATCAGTTTTGGATTCTCCACTCACAAAATGTTTTCTTTGTGCATTGGAAGAGAAGAACTAATTATTTCATAGTGTTATCAGAGATTATCACTAAGAGTAAGTCCAAGCCATTCTATGAATCTAGAGGGGGTGACAACCTCCAGCTAGCTATCTGTTGGAGGCCTTCTAATTTGTTTGGTAACTGACCTTTGGCCGATAATTTGAGGGCTTTGGTGAGGAAAGGCTGACAAAGTGTATCAGAAGACAACCAGAAAAGTTTTTTTGCTTCATAACAATATGAACATTTTTTTTGAGGGAGGGGTAATTTTTTCTATGCAGGGTTAATAAATTCCTGATTTTAGATACTGCAGAGATGGAATCCACAGTTCTGAGTTAAGAAAATCCACTTTATAGTTCATAGGCAGTTGATGTTTTCTTTTTTCTGGTTAATTGGCCATAATATTTGATAGAATATGGATATTCCAGTGCAGTTTGTTTCATTGCATTCTGCAGTTAATTACATTTCCAATGAAATATAGCATAATTGTATTATTATTCATACAGGCATCCCCACTTTCTGATGGTACATTTTCTGATGGTTCAGGACTCATTCATTCAACACATGCTTCACTCTTTCAATCTCTCTCTGCTGATCTAAAGTCTAAAATTGTATTCCCTGATGTTGATTTGCTTGTGTCATGGTGATCAAACTGTTTTTAGTATTTTCTTATTACTTTCTTCAGTAAATAATTATCATTCAAATACGTAAGATATTCATTGCCCATGTATGCCTTTGTTCAACTGACTGTAATTTGTTGTTTATTTTGGCTATGTGTTATTAAACCTGGCATATTTTAGTCCAGCCACACTTATCTGACCTTGAAACTGAGTCAAGGAGAAAATGACAATATAGCTGTTACTTTTAAAACATAAAAAACACAGAAATCAATTTTTTTCTCATGAAAATTACTTGATCACACCGGAGGTGTATCAAGGAGGTTCAGGGGGAAGCAGGTGCACTGGGCAACAAGCTTTAGGAGGTCAACAAGTTGAGCTTGATACCAGTGATCAAAAGGCATATATGTACAGGCATTCCCCACATGAACCTGGTTAGGAACTGGAACACCATCCAAAAGTGAAAACCATTGAAAAGTGTTACCCAGTCTGTTTCAGCTTGCAAATGCAAAATGGACACAAAAAGACATAAATACAACTTGCAAAGGCTAAAAAACATATTTTGTGAAAAGAATTGTCACATATTTTGTGACAAGAAAACCTGTAAATCAGGTTTTCCCAAAAAATTATAGAAGTAGATGTTGAAGAGAAATTTCACTAGACTGAGGTAAAAATGAGAAAAAACCAGATAAGCAATTACACAACTTTTAATCAGAACACTGGATTTTTTAAAATCTCCAATTCGCTCTGATTAGCAATTAAAGCATATGGCTGCAAGCCAGCAAGTCTACATTTGGATCCCAGCTTTCTCATTTAACTTTAGCTGAATTGTCCACAGAAGTCAATGAAAACCTTCCTATCAACTACAAGGAGATCTGAAATTGTTCATCCCAGAGAGACTTTTTAAGTTATGGAAGCAATTTCTCTTTTTCTTCTCTCAGCACTGAAATGAGGAGCTGAGCAGACGGTTCAAAACAAAAGTGGCAAGAAGCTAATTAATTCTCTCTTCAAAGTGATACAAGATCCTTGGAGAGAGCTAAATGTTAAGTGTTAGTATAATACTTCATTAACACTTTACAGGAATCCTTCACTATGGATGGCTGCCTTTAGCATTGGACTGACTGGTTGCTAAATATACATACAATAGCATCTTGTATCTGGTTTCATATCAAGAGCCTACATCCATGCTCACCAGCTCATCCCTGGAGAATATAGCTTTTAACTTGGTGAACACATTTTCTGGTGAGCATAAAGTGAATAATATAGAGGCGCAGCTCTGACTTTGTGCCAGCCTTAGAAGCAACTGTTTTTTCATGGTTTTCTGATCCCGGTGGCTCTTTCAGTGCCTTTCAGAAGCTGAAATGCTAAAAGGCTGTGAATAAACAGCCCAGTAAAGCTATCTTCAAGGAGCAACTGACTTCTTTTTTCCTTCAAGAAACACAAACATTTCTACAGGGCTATCTTCCTGTGTGAAACACCACTGCTGCAATGGCACCCATCCTTCCAGCTTGACCTCTCTTCTCCAGCACATCATTAAAATAACACCTGGGGCTGCAGTGGCTTAGTGGTTAAAAGTGCAATGCCTGTCAATCTAAAGATTGGTAGTTAGTGGTTCGAGACACGAGTACTACAAAACATGGTGACCTCCTGTCCTTATCCCAGCTCCTGCCAACCTAGTAGTTTGAAAGCATATACAGTAATTGCAAATAGATAAATAGTACCATCTCAAGTGGGAAGGTAATAGCATTACGTGCGCGTCGGCATACAGCCATGCTGGCCATATGACCACGGAGATGTCTTCAGACAGTGTGGCTCTTTGGATTAGAAACAGGGATGAGCACCACACCCTAGCAGGGCAACTTGCGGGGGACACCTTTCCTTTTAAAATAGGTCCTGCAGGTGAAGACTGGGATGGCTGGTCCCAAGAGTACTAGACCATCACGTGGGGAAAGATCTGTATTTGCCAGATAACTTGGAATCTCCCTGGCAGAACCAGACTCATCCTGCAATTATGAATTCTGAGGAACTAATTCTGAAGTAGCTGGACACATAAAAATTTGAGATTCAAAAAAATAAAGTTTTTTTTTAAAAACACAGCTTTTAAAATACCTAATTTTTGACTTTTTCATCTCATGGCACACTAACAAGGTGCACTGAAAAGTATTGTGCCATCTTCAGTTATTTATACAAGGCATACCATGCTTTGATGAGGGGCTCACACCCCAAATGGCTCTACTATTAAATGACCTTTCCAAACTTCCACGGCACAACTGCAGATATTCAGGCCACACCTGAAAATCTGAAAATGGCACACTGGTTGAAAAATCATGATTGAAAATCTAAACATAGGAAATATTCCTGGACAACTGGAATAGTAATAATTTATGTGAATATGTTTTTCTCATATTTACATGAAAACATCTACTTTGACATTTCTACTTTGACATAAACTGATATGCTAGTGGAAGAACTGCCATCTCTCCATGTTTACAGCTCCAGGAATCATAATCAATCTCTCTCTGAGAGCAAATAATGACTCAGTAGTTAAAAGAGCCCAATTATTGGAGGTGTAGTGGGGGCATGGGGAATAAGGAGCTTCACACAGGTCACCTTTGGACTGTTGACACCCTTGGATTAGGGTACGGTGTTCAAGGCTCTGCAGAAAGGATAGGCTTTAATAAGGATTTTGAAGGAAATAAGGCAGTTCTAAATTTAAGGGACAGCAAGGGAAAAAAAAATGGATATGACTGAGGGAGTGGGTCACCTTCACACATTTGAGGGGATAAGGTTGGAAAAGTGAAAGTCAGAGGCAATGGTATTAATATATGGCTGCTGGGAAGTAGGGAGTTGTGAGACAATGGAGGCCTTTGAGTGTAAGAACCAAAAATGTGTATTGTACATGAGACCAGATAGAAAGTTCCACAAGGATTTTCTGGAATTTCACAGACAAACCCTACAATCCAGAATAACTACGGGAGCACGTAAGAGACATTACATGCACCAGTAGTTACGGCACCACCAAGTGAAAACCTATGGGAAATTCATATTGCAATCCAGGGTAAATTGTTCTTACACCGGAGCAAGGACTCCCTATAGTTACTCTGGATTGCGCCTTTACAGAATTTTATGACATACTCAGCACAAGGCATAAAATGAGTCACTTTAGCAGCAAAGTGCTGAAAGGAGGTAAGGGGACCAAGATAAGCCAATGGAAGACCCTTGAAGAGAAGGTTGCAGTAGTCAAGACAAGAGACAATCAGGATGTCAACTAGAATTTTTACCAAGGAGAAAGACAAAGCGTTGAACCCTTTGTGATGTTGTACAAGGAGCAGCAGCATGATTCAGCAATAGGATGAATACAGGAAACAGAGAGGGTCAGAGACTTTGAATTTGTTCTACAGGGTTGACATTGTCAATGGGCAAGGAAAGAATATGAGTAGACAAGAATTCAAAGGGAGTAATGAGATCTTTACCACTCAATTCTAAGTTGGCATGCTTGTGGTCACAATTATGATTTAAAACTCATTGCAACTTCACAGAGACCAGTGCCACTGGCAGTGAGGCCTGAGCTGACAAATCTCTGCCAATGTTAAAGCAGCACCTGTCTATCTGGGTAAGGCCGATGGCGAGGAGACAGAGAGAAGGAGGAACAGAGCAGGGGTAGGACAAGAAGGGGGCAGTTCAGGCCCAGGAGGGGAGCAGGGATAGCTAAGGAGACCTGAAAGTCCCACATATGGGACAACTCAGTTCTGCCCCAATAATTGAGCTAAAACAGCTGCGAGTAGATTAAGAGCACAATCCTAACCATATCTACTCAAAAGTAAGCCCCATTATGTTCAATGGTCTTACTCCCAGGAAAGTGTCTTGAGGATTGCAGCCCTAGGGATGCTGCAAGGGTTTGACATGGGGTAACAGAATTTATTTTTATTTTACTAGAGAAGACTTCAAGTAACCCACATAGGATACAGTGGCAGCCATTTTCACATCATAGTATTGTGCCACAGGCAGCCTGGATAGAATTGGGCTATTTGTCTTGGAGATATCGCACTTCAGGTGACAATCAAGCAATGAAGCTAAAATATCAGATAGGCACCTGGAGGTGAAGGATTGTCAGGGGAAAGTTAGTTCTGAAATAGAAAGGCATAATTCACTTATATGTGGTCCTGAAAGCCAAGGGCTTTGATTGTGCAGGAACAGCATGTAGAGAGAGAGAGAATAGCAAAGGGTCAAAAACAGCACTTTAAGGAAACTAGACAGAGAGCAGGAAAAGAAAGAAGGGCAGTGCTTCTATGGAAACACTGAACAAATGATAAGACAGGTAGATGACAACCACTTGAGAACAAAATCATGGAAACCTAAGTCAGAAAGGGAGACAAGTTCCAGAGAGTGATCAGCTGTACTGACGGCAGCAGAGAGGTCACAAAGAATGAAAAGAGACCTTTTTAATGTGTCAGTGAGGAGATCAGCAGTGATTTCTGTGTGGGCAGTTTCAGTTGAATGGAGATGGGGGAAGTCAAACTACTGTAAAAAAATCAAGAGTAATATTCAAAGAGAGAAAGTTGAGGCAATGGGAGTAACTAACATGTTTCAGGTGTAGGAAGCAAAAGGTGTGAGGAAGGTGCAGAAGAGACAGAAGAGAGACAAGGAGATTATTGCAGTTGTGAAGAGTAGGGTACTAATGTAATGAATAAAATCAGGTTATCCTTATTCCTCACAAATAACACATTCATGTTAATTAGCAATAGATGGTTGCAAAAAGCATTTATTGATGTGGCATATTGTTCTTCCCTAGGTTCTTCACAATATACTGTAAAGAGGTTGTGCACACAACCCTTATCAACTTTCCAGCTCACAGGTAAGGACAATGCAACTCAGAAGTAAGGAAACAAACATTCCCTTACTTTGAGCAGGACTCTGAGAATGCTTCCCCTATTGCAGGATGCAGCATATGACCCACTGGTACAGCTATGCTGGAAAGTATGTTAGGACTGTGCCTTCTCTGTTAATTTCCTTGTATTGAACAACACTGTTGTATATGCACAATTGTAAAATATCAACAGCATATTTACATGA
Source organism: Cryptoblepharus egeriae (assembly GCA_030015325.1). NCBI lineage: Eukaryota > Metazoa > Chordata > Lepidosauria > Squamata > Scincidae > Cryptoblepharus > Cryptoblepharus egeriae. Next base: position 187,291,774 of record JAREYC010000001.1, on the reverse strand, counting down.
ACGTGCACATGTATGATAAACCAGCAATTTCAGCAATGTTCACAACTACTAGGAAGAGCTGCAAGGTCTAGGACCAAACTGCTAAAAGAGAAAGCAGGGAAAGTATTTGCCTGGCTGACCCTACAATCCAGAGTAACTACGGGAGCACATAAGAGACTTTACGTGTACCAATAGTTACTGCAGCACCTAGTGAAAACCTATGGGAAATTCATATTGCAATACAGAGCAAATTGTTCTTACATAGAGCAAGGACTCCCTGCAGTTATTCTGGATTGCACCCTTAGTTGGAGAACTGCTAATTTTCTGAAAGCATAAAAATAAAAAAGCATGCTTCATCTCAGCTCAGAACTAATTCCAGTAACCCTAGACAGCAGGAAGAATTGCTGCTGCTTGGTCAAAATATGTCCTCCACCACCTCAGAGTGTGGGAGAGATGGAGGAAGGTTAAGAATGAATGCAGGAAGGAGGCATTGCAAGGTAGGGGAAGGTGGCCCGGGAGGATCTCAATTCCCCATTTCTGGCCCAAGCTGAGTTACTTGGGCCACTGAGATTTGCATTGGTAAAATTGTGGGCACAGTTCTGAATAGCCCATAGGGCTACTTATGGTATTGCTAAGGGGGACTAAAACACCCTGACTCCAAGTTGCACCTGGTGTGTGCTGAATACAAGGCAGTCCAGTTGACCTGTTCCAACATAAGTTAGGATGGCACCCTATGGGCAAAATCCAGAGTAACTATGGGGAGTCCTTGCTCTGGCGTAAGAACAACTTATTCTGGATTCCAATATGAATTTCCCATAGGCTTCCACTAAGAGGTGCAGTAACTGTGGGTGCACGTAATGTCTCTTATATGCTCCCATAGTTACTCTGGATTTGAAGGTACAGTGACGCCTCACGTAAAGTAAGTTTCACGTAACAAAAAAAAATTTCTCTAGGATTCTGCTTCACGTAAAGAAAGTGCTTCACGTAAAGAGAACATTCGTTGGCAGTTGGGGCAGACGCGCTGGCCAGCAACCTGTTTAAAAAGTGTCAGGGCTGCCTAGCGCACCTGCCCATAGTGAAAGCAACACTTCCATGCTGTTCCTCCTGTGGCCAGACATCCGCTGGGCAGAGGGAGAGAAGAGCAGTGGAGAAGAGGGAAGCAGCTCAGGGCCAGCCAGAAGAGAGCAGAGAGAGAGAGAGGCTCAGGATGAAGAGAAGGAGAAAGTGGGGAGACACTTTCTTGGATTACAGAAGAAAGTGTCTTTGATTGCAGCCTCCTACCCATGTCTACCCAGAAGTCTACCTCATTGTGTTAAATGGGAAAGTGTCTTTAGGATTGCAGCCTAAGTAGACTTCATAGGATCATGCCCATTGAATGCATGTTTTGAATTCAATTACAGTGTTTTGTCATCATTTTTACATCCAGTTAATATTTTTATATAAATATTTTTGGGGTTGTGGAACCAATCATCTGCGTTTCCATTATTTCCTATGGGAAAATCCGCTTCACGTAAAGAAAGTTTTACGTAAAGGAACTGCCTCTGGAACGAATTAATTCTGTTACGTGAGATACCACTGTATATCTAATACTAGCGAAAAGCATACCCGTGTTGCGGAGTAACATTTCCCCATACGCCATCCCCCCATGGCGCATCAACACCCCACGGCGCATCAACACCCCACGGCGCATCAGTCCCTCGTGTGCAACTTTCCCCCGTGCACAACCTTCCCCCATGCACATCATCCCCCTTTGCGCATCTCCCCCCATGCGCAATTTTCCCCCATGTGCATCAACACCCCATGCGCATCAACACCGCATGTGCATCAGTCCCCCATGCGCATCAGTCTCCCATGTGGAACTTCCCCATGCGCAACTTCCCCCATGCGCATCAACACACCACGCGCCTCAGTCCCCATGTGCAACTTCCCCCATGCGCATCAATCCCCCATGCGCAACTTCCTCCCACGCACATCCCCCCATGCGCATCAGTTCCCCATGTGCAAGTTCCCCCGTGCGCATCAGTCCCCTATGCACAACTTCCCCCATGCGCATCAACACCCCATGTGCATCAGTCCCCCATGCACAACTTCCCCCATGCGCATCACTCTCCCATGCACATCATCCCCCATGCGCATCAACACCCATACGCATCAACGCCCCATGCGCAACTTCCACACATGCGCAACATCACCATGTGCAACATCCCCATGCGCAACTTCTCCCATGCACATCAGTCCCCCATGTGCATCAGTCCCCCATGTGCATTATCCCCCCATGCACATCATCTCCCCATGCACAACATCCTCCATGCGCATCAATGCCCCATATGCATCAACACCCCCATGCGCAACTTCCCCCCATGCGCAACTATCCCCATATGTGCAGCATCCTCCCATGCACAGCATTCTCCCCAGTGCAACCACTCCCTCCGAACAACATTCCCCCAGTGCACCATGCACCGAGCACCAAATTGGCTGGATGTTGGTCATGCTTCCATGTTAAGTATAGGACCAAAACACGTTGCAACCCTTTTAGATTTTCTCCACATGGGTTCTTGGTGAGTGTTCATGCAACAGAAGGATCCCTCCCAGAATTCCATGCTTCAGGCCCAGCAGTTGGGGCGGAATGTTGATGAGTCATCAATTCTCCAATGCAAAGTATAGGGAGGAAAACGCGTTGCGCCCCTTTTCACCCCCTTCCAGTTGGAATTTCTGAAAACTGGTTCTTAGTGCACCCCTCAGTCACGGAAGGAACACCCACCCCAAATTTCACGCTTCTAGGTGTTCAGTACTGTACAGTATTTTCTTTATTGCAGTGTTGTGTGTTACTGTGTATTACAGTGCTTTGTACAGTGTTATATTGCAGTGTTTTGTAATCATTTTTATAAACAGTTAATATTTTTAAAGGAATATTTTTTGGGTTGTGGAACCAATCGTCTGAGTTTCCATTATTTCCTATGGGAAAATCTGCTTCACTTAAAGAACATTTCACTTAAAGAGCATGCCTCTGGAACGAATTAAGCTCTTTAAGTAAGGCGCCACTGCATAAAGATTTTCCCAAATATAGTAGAAAGCTGTTTATTGATGAATGCATTGTCACCCCATGAGCCCCTGTACGAGTACAATTTAACAAGCCCACAAGTGCTACTTCTGTGCATGCACCACCCGTGAAAGAGAGGGACAGCGGAACAAACAGATGTGTCCTCAACCGATTTTCCTTAACCTATGAAAAGCAGAGAATCCACCCTCTTTATAGATTGTGTCACCTGTTTGCATTGAATGGAAGTGGCTTAGTCAGCACTACTTCTGGTCATTCTAAACAGATGCAGAGAAACAAGGCTACATGCCACACTCCTGGTAAGTAAACTAAAAGGGAAGGGGGCAGCTGGACTCCATATCTCCTCATTTTTTTTTTGTCTTCATAAGGATCAAGTAAGCAGTGAGAGCCAATCTGTAACCATTGTAGCTTCCCCCTTCTTGTTCCTCCAGCCAGTGCTGCTGGAGGGAGAATGGGACTGCCACTGTTGCAATCCTCTTCCAACTTGATCCCTGCAAGAGTCCAGTTGAGTGGCAGGCTGGAGAGGGCAGTGAACAAACAGACTGGGGGCTCATCCACATGATATTTTCAACTTGCTTCATGGAAAAGCCAACCCCGTGATAGATAACACAGAGATGAAATATCTGCTTTCAAAGCTACTTTACCTGTTGGTCATCAGGAGTCCATATACCACAGGTGATCTGGCTCTCCAAGTTAATCTCTGAAGACCAGTGTCTCTGTCCGCTGACTGATCCAACTAGCACAAATCCATCTCTATAGGAGATGAGTGCTTGTGTCCCATCATGGCTCCATGTAAAGTCACTCACCTTAATGCATACACATAAAAGATGTTAGATATTATTCTGATAACATTCACCATACAAAAAATATAACACATCATACCAAGGAAAGTGGGCTTTAACAATTGGTAAAAAAAAGTTAGGAAGCTTCAGAAAATATGCCCTTCTTTTTCACTTAGAAACAGTAAATAAAAGTATAGCTCATCCAATACTCATTGACAAGTACACAGTGACAATGTCAAAACCCTTCTCTGATATGCCTTATATTTTAGTATTTCAAATTGTTCTGTGCAAAAAAATACTTAAGTGCAATTCAGCCTAAATTACATGCTTGATCTTAAAAAAGAAGATAAGCACTAAATGTCTTCCACTAAAATCAGTGTTATTTTGAAAATAATAATCAATTTGTATAATTAGGGACACAGTCCTAACCAACATTCCAGCACTGGCATAAGAGTGTCAGTGGGCATATGCTGTATCCTGCAATTGGGGTCAGTCACAGATGCCTCTTCAAAGTAAGGCAATGTTTGTTCCCTCACCTCAGAGTTGCACTGCCCTTACCCCAGAACTGGACAATGGGTTAGGATTGTGCCCTAAAGTATAACAGAAGAAACAATAAATATTACCACAATATCTTACATAGACCATATTCAGTCTGCTTAAGAATTCTTTTTATTTGCCCTAAACATTCATCTTATTTCACGAGGTAGAATTTCAGTGTCCTAAATCTAGCCCTTCTAGTCTTTTCCAAAAGCAGATTATAAAAAGGATACTGCCCACGTACTCGTTTCAATTCAAGTATTTAATAATTGCACTCTCATTCTTTTAATCTGATTTTACTGGCCTTAACCATAAGAAAAACCTTGAATACTGACCTGTGCCCCACGATCATTCACTAGCTCCACAGACCACCTTCCTTCATACTGAATCCAAACAAATATTCCACCATCTGCATCACATGTTGCCAGCTTCTGGAATGGTTCATTCCACCTTACAAGCACCACCTAAGAAAATTTCAGAAAATAGAACTTTTAAAAAGATTTTGTACAAAGTGCCAATATGCAGTTCAATTGAGATACAAGTATAATAAATTGTCAAGTTTTCCTTCTCAGCTCATGAGGCCTCTCCTTAAGAACAGTAGGGCTACAATCCAGAGTAACCACGGGACCTTTTACACTGACGTAGTTACAGTGCCACCAATGGAAAACCTATGGGAAATGCATAGAGCAATCCAGGGTAAGTGCCTCTTATGTCTTCCTGTAGTTACTCTGGATTGTAGGGTAAGTTGAATTTCTATATATGTATAATGAAACAAGATTCCTTATAACTCTATACACAAAGCAATGAAATCAAGCATTTTTTGAGTTCAACTTTTTCAAACATTTTTTTCAGATAGAATTGCGAAACATCCAATATTTCTGATCCTAAATGTTATTCATCCGTCTCCAGTTGAAAAAAAATTACGTTCTCTGAGATCAATATACACAGGGTTGCAAGACCTCCGGTATTTTCCAGAGGTCTCCGGGACGAATGAGAGCCCCTCCGGACTCCGGGCAGCTTGTGCTGGCCCTTTAAATTTTTTTTTAAACATTTGCGCGCGCAGCTCCAGCTGCGCGCACACTGTGGGCAGCCCCCGAGACTTCTGGCTGGCTTGCACCATCCACCCACAATGCAGAGGGGCTTCCCCCAGGCACACATGCCACAAGGAGGACGGGGGAAGCTTCCCCCAGGCGCGCGCGCCACTTGGAGGGCGCGGGGAGCTTCTCCCAGGCACACACGCCACTTGGAGAGCGCGGGGGGCTTCCCCCAGGCGCGTGCACCACTCGAAGGGCGCGTGGGACTTCCCCAGTCGTGCGCGCCACAAGGAGGGCACAGAGGGCCTTCCCCAGGCCAATCCTATTCATGCCTACTCAAAAGTAAGCCCATTAGAGACAAAGGGGCTTACTCCCAGGTAAACTGTGGTAGGATTGCCATCTAATGGGCTATCCTTAGGACTGTGGTAGGATTGCCATCTAAGGGGCTAATCCTGTGCATGCTGCACCTCTGCAGAACAGGTGAGCTTGTGTTTGTGTTTGTCTGTGTGCAACAATGCATGGGGTGTTTGTGTGTGTGAGAGAGAGTGCATGGTGTATCTCAGTGCATATCACTGACATGCCTTGTATTGCTGCAAATTGCTTTGAGGGCGTCTTACGTGTCTGGGTCAGAATCCTGTATATTAAAAGGTTTTCAATTTCAAGTGTTGAAATTAAGTACAGGAAACCAATACAAGTATTTTTGCTTCATTTTAACATGTCCTACATTTTGCCCAACATTTTTGGGGTGTCCTACAAATTTTTAAGTGGGTAGGAATTTTATTAGGAATTTTGGCTTGGACAGGGAGGAATTTGGGAGCAATTTTGGGGTTGCCATTCAGGAATTTCCAGTTTGGCATCTGGTAACCCTGAATATACATGCAATATGGGGTGTAATCCAGAGTAACTAGGGGAGTCCTTGCTCCGGAGTAAGAACATGTTACTCTGGATTGCAATATGTATTTCCCATAGGTTTTCACTACGTGGTACAGTAACTACAGGTGCATGTAAAGTCTCTTACGTCCTCCCATAGTTACTCTGGATTGTAGCCATGTTTACATATATCGATAGCCTGGTCTTTCCAACCCTATATCACAACACTCTGGTTGACCCTCCCACTTGCTCTTGCATTGAGATGGCTCCAAATAGGAGCTATTCTGGAAGAATCATTACTTCTGGGAACCCAGAGTGATTGAATAGGGAGGAAAGGGAAGAGAAGGGAACTTTAGTCTATGCTTGCATCAACAAAAGGATGGTAAGCAGCTAAAAAGTGGCGAAAATTACGTATTCGCATCCCAGAACACAAGAGAAGCAAAAGTTATAGGCAGTGCTATCTGGCTTGACGAGAACTAGAAAGAAGCCTGTCATCTGGCAAAAAAATTATCATAAGATCAACTAGGTCACAGTAGCGACTGGTAGATTTGGCAAGACTCAGTACTGAGTCTAATCTTGCAAAAACAATTGATTTTGTTGTGATTCACAATTTTGCCAGGAAAAAGGCTAGGAAAGCACATTTGCTTAGCAGAATATAAATGCCATTACATCTCAACTATTATAACTGTTATGCGCTTGTAATCAATCTAGTATTAAATTCATTGCTTATGTATATTGTTTCATTATTGTTTATATACTAATGTGTATTATTGTTTTTATTATCTTTTACAGAAGTACTGTCTTCTTTTTAATATATTTGCAAGTATGTTTGAATGTAATTAATAAATGTACAATTATGACATTAATTGATTTACTTGTCCATGTGTAGGTGAGGGGGTCCATATTAGTCTTATTCTAGTACTTATGGGCGCAATCCAGAGAAACTATGTGGAGTCCTTGTTCCGGTGTAAGAACAATTTGCTCTGGATTGCAATATGAATTTCCCATAGGTTTTCACTAGGTAGTGCAGTAACTACGGGTACACATAATGTCTTTTACGTGCTCCTGTAGTTTGGATTGTAGGGTTAATCATCCTCCCGTAGTCTGGATTGTACACATAATGTCTTTTACGTGCTCCCGTAGTCTGGATTGTAGGGTTAATCATCCTCTCAGCGGCCCTGCGTGCTGAAGGAGATAAGTGCCTGCCCTGACTATCTGCTCTAAGTTAAGGATTATGCTTGAAGTGGTTCTAATCTCTACTTCTGAAAGTTTATAAAATATAAAATATTTTTCATATAAAACAGACAAAATTGACATTCCTAAACAAAGTGAAATCTTCAAATACAGGGTATGTTTAAAGCAGCAGTCTCTAAACTTTTCAACCAGAGGGCCACATCAATTGCCTAATGTGGTGTTGAGGGCCAGAAAATAAATCTTAAATCTATATAGAGTGGCGCCTCATGTAACAAACAGAAGTTTATGATTCTGCTTCACGTAACAAACTGTGCTTCATGTAAAGAACATATTCATTGGCAGGTGGGCAGATGCGCTGGCCAGCAGCCTGTTTAAAAAGCGTCAGGGCTGTCTAGCGCACCTGCCCATAGTGAAAGCAACACTTCCATGCTGTTCCTCCTGTGGCCGGGTGTCCACTAGGCAGAGGGAGAGAAAAGCAGTGGAGAAGAGGGAAGCAGCTCAGGGCTAGCCAGAAGGGAGCAGGGGAGAGAGAGGCTCAGGATGGAGAGAAGGAGAAAGTGGGGAGACACTTTGAAGGTGTCTTGGATTGCAGCCTCCTAACCATGTCTACCCAGAAGTAACCCCCTTTGTGTTAAGTGGGTCTTACTCTCAGGAAAGTGTCTTTAGGACTGCAGCCTAAGTAGACTTCAGAAAATCATGCACATTGAATGCATGTTTTGAATTCAATCCCAGTGTTCTGTCATCATTTTTACATCCAGTTAATATTTTTATATGAATATTTTTGGGGTTGTGGAACCAATCGTCTGAGTTTCCATTATTTCCTATGGGAAAATCCGCTTCATGTAAAAAACGTTTCACGTAACAAACATGCCTCCAGAACAAATTAAATTTGTTACGTGAGGCATCACTGTATATAAAATTGAAAAATCACTGACTGATTCACTGACTCAGTGACTGACTCATCAACACCCAGCCAAAAATGCTGGGCCTAGAAGGGTGAAATTTGGGGAGGGTGTTCCTTCCAAAACAGAGGCACCCACTAAGAATCGGTTTTCGGAAATTCCAACTGGAAGAGGATAAAAAGGGGGGCAACACGTTTTCCTCCCTATAGTTTACATTGAAGAATTGTTGACTGATTGTGGTCCTGCACCAACCCCTGGACCAAGAAGCCTGAAATTTGGGGAGCATATTCCTTCTGTGACATCGACACCCACCAAGAACCGATGTTGGGAAATTTAACCCTTAAGGGGCTGAAAAACAGTGCAATATGTTTCTGTCCTATACTTAACACTGAAGACTGACTGATCAACACCCAGCCAATTTTGGTGCCCAGTACCTGATGCACTGGGAGGAATGGTTTGCAAGCGGGGATATTGTGTATGGGGGGGACGTTGCGCATGGAGAGTTGATGTGCAGGTGGGGTTAAAGCGCATGGGATTTTGATGCACAAGGGGGTTGATGTGCATGGAGGATGTTATACAAAGGGGATGATGCACATGGGATTTTGATGCGCATGGAGGGGTTGATGTGCATGGGGGATGTTACGCATGGGGGATGATGCTCATAGAGGGTTGATTCACATGGGGGATGTTGTGCATGGAGGACGATGCACACGAGGGTTTGTTGCACATCGGGAGATGTGCATGGGAGCATGATGCACATGGGGGACGCTGCGCATCAATGGGGTTTATTTGCATGGGTGGTTGATGCGCATGGGGGGATGTTGTGCATGGTGGGGTTGATGCACAGGTGGGGTTGATGCACATGGGGATGGTACGCGCGGGGGGACGTTGCACATGGGAAACATTGCGCATGGGGGATGTTACACATTCAGGGTTGATTTGCATGAGGGGTTGTTGTGCATGGGCCATGTTGCACATGGGGGAATGATGCACATGGGTGGTTGATGCGCGTGGGGGGTTGTTGTGCATGGGAGGTTGATGCACAGGTCAGGTTGATGCACAGGGGGGACGTTGTGCATGGTGAGTTGATGCTCAGGGGAGGAATCATGTGCATGGGGGATGATGTGCACAATCATATGCACAAAGGGGGAATGATGCACAATGGGGGATGACACACAGGGGGGTATTTTACTCCCGCAATGCAGTTATGTTTCGCTAGTTTAAATATAAAATTCAAATAAATACATTTGAAATGAATCTTAGGGCAAAATTCATAGCAGTTACAGGTCCACGCAGTTACGTTACCCTCTAGTGTTATCTTATGGAAAGTCACCTTAACTGCTCCAGAACAAAGGGCTTAATTTGACTTTAGGATATGGGCCTTAGTGCACAATCCTCTGCATGTCTACTCAGAAGTAAGGCTTATTGTGTTCAGTGGAACTTACTCAAGGAACATGTGAATAGGATTTCAGCCTTTGATGAATAAACTGGATAATTAATGGCAACAATCACTAATAAACATTTTTTAAATCTCAAGCCTTTTAAAATCAGGGTTCATATTAGATTCAGTGGTGCTTTAGATTTAAGTCAATACAGGTAGTTTTAATGCTTACATGCATAAAGTTACCAGATGCAAATTGTGATAAAGTGACTGCACCTTTAACCATTATACAGAAGGGGGAGTGTTTGTAGGTACAGTTTTTTACCTACATGGTGAGCATTTTTTACCTCCCATGGTGAGCTGAACCTGCCAAAATCCCCTCTTCTATAAAATGATTAAAGGTATATGCAGTCTATCCCTGAACAACCCTCAACGTGCAGGACCAAAAAATTTAAAAGTGACAAATTTAGAAATAGTTAATTATCAAGGATCTATTCCAGGGGTGTCCAAACCCTGACCCAGGAGCCAGATGCAGCCCTTGGCAAGACCCCTCTATCCAGCCCTTGGACAAGCCTTGTAATCCACTCTAAAATTCTTATATGTAAATTTATTCAAATTTGAAATGTAAATTCATTTTCCGGACCCCAATAGTGTCAGAGAAATGATATGGCACTTCTGCCAAAGAGTTTGGACACCCCCAATCTATTCTATCTATTTTATAGCCTAGAAGATTATTTTGCCCACTCAGCTAACAAACTGAAAGATGACTGTCCTTGCTTAACAATAGCTCCAGCCCTCCCTGTAGGAAAGACCATCCAAACCCCAAAACTACCCCTGCATATTCTTGAAAGTCATCACATACCAGGATGCTTTTCTGTCTTTTATAAAACAGAAATACCAACACTGGATTATCAGTGGATTACTGGATTATGAAACTATGAAACTGCTTGAGTTGGAATTGTAGATTTGACACAATCAAACTTGGGTGGAGTAGAGAATGGGAATAACTAATATACTACATAAATTAATGTAAATATCATAACATAATTTTTATGTGTTATACTTATTCATGTCCATTTCCAAATCATCACCACTTATACTGGATTGTTCCCTCTTTTGACTTTCTTTCATATACACCTGTGTGCTGCATAGAAATAGGACATGCCTATATGCCAGGCTAGCTGATTTTATCATGCAATATTTTCCCCATCTCTTTCTCTTTTCTCTTTGGTTGTTTTATGCCAACTGAAGATAATGCTTCATACACTGGACAAAGTGGGCTCTAGGCCATAAGAGCTCATGCCATGATGCATTTGTTAACCTTCAAAATCTCACAACACTCTTTAATGTTTAAATATTAATGTTTAAATAAAAAAATCCAAGAGCCCTGAAACTTAAAACAGTATCTGCTAAATACTTAATATGCGAGCATAAATCTGTAGAGAGTAGCATTTCCAGAGGACAAGGGAATATACTCTTGTCATTTCTCTGAAATACAATAAATTTTGGGAGAAACTTGTTTGGTGAACATACTGGTATTTCCTTGTTTCATGCTTCAGGATCTGTACTGGTTGCCCCAGGAATACGAGGAGGTATATTTCAGCGCACTGATGGTTTCATTCTGCAGCTTTAAGTGGATTAAGTATGCTAGCTAATAAGGGCAATCAACCTCACAGTTAACAGTGTTATTGGCTAAGACACTGTGCTTGTTAACTAGCAGGCCAGGGTTCGAGACTCAGGTCGGTCCCTCAAGACAGTATGAGCTCCTGTCCTTAGCCCAGTATCCTAGTTTATCCAGATCCTCCTGGAGGTTTCTCCTGCCTTCTGTTGTGTTTGCTACTCCTCCCAGCTTGGTGTCATCCGCAAATTTGATCAGGCTCCCCCGTATCCCTTCCTCTAAGTCATTGATGAAAATGTTAAAGAGAACCGGGCCCAAGACAGAGCCTTGGGGTACCCCACTTGAAACCGACCTCCAGGTTGACACAGAACCATTTACTAAAACCTTTGAGTGCGGCCATCAAGCCAGTTGCGGATCCACCTAATGATTGCCCCGTCTAGACCATATTTTTCCAATTTCCCAATTAAAATGTCACGTGGGACCTTGTCAAATGCTTTGCTGAAGTCAAGATAAATGACATCCACAGCATTGCCACTGTCCAGTAAGCTCGTAACCCGATCAAAAAAGGAGATCAGATTTGTCTGGCAAGATTTATTCTTGGTAAATCCATGCTGGGTTGTTTTGATCACCGAGTATTTGTCTAGATGTGCACAAATTGTGTGTTTTATGATTTGCTCTAATATCTTGCCCGGGATTGAAGTCAAACTGACTGGTCTATAATTTCCCGGGTCTTCTTTTTTCCCCTTCTTAAAAATTGGGACTACATTTGCCCTCTTCCAGTCCAGTGGCACTTCTCCACTCCTCAAGGATTTCTCAAAGATGATCGACAGAGGCTCTGCAAGGACATCAGCGAGTTCCTTAAGAACTCAAGGATGCAGCTCATCTGGTCCAAATGACTTGAATTCATTTAGGCCAGTTAAGTGGTTACGAACCAGTTCTCTGTCAATCTTAATCTGCTGTTCTGCACCATCCATGTTTTCATTACCCCTTAGGGGATGCAAGCACATCCCTATATCAGCCAATGATCCCGCACCCCCATTTGCACAGCCCTCTTTCCGAGAATAGAGAGACGCAAAGTAGGAGTTGAGCAGCTCTGCCTTCTCCTGGTTTCCAGACACCTGCTGTCCATCTTTGTCCAGGAGCAGCCCTGGAATGGCTATAGAAAACACACACACATGCTAAAACACACAATGGCTATAGAAAACACACACATTCACGGGAATGGCTATAGAAAACACACACACATGCAGGCAGAGGCTCAATTTTATGCAGCCGGCTTTTTAAAGGGAAAGACTCAGACGTGTTGTGACTCATTTTCAAATCACAGGGGCACAGACTCGTGACTTGACTCAAGTCGAGCCACATTCAACTTGCCCATGCCTGCAATTTTACACAATGTTGTCAGGAACAGGTAGACATGTGCTGTCCTTGTTTAGAGGAGAAGCAAACAACCCATTACAGCAGAGTGTTGCTATGTTCCATACAGCAACTAGGAGGAAAGAAATGCTTCCAGAACACTTCCAATCTATATAAAAAGTTGAAATTACATATTTCGTTATATAACATTATCTCTTTCCTTCACTCCACACCAACACCACCATTCCCCCACACACACATATTAACTCATACACACACACTCACACCCCTCTAAAATAATTGCTTTCTCCAATCTTGAGTGAAATGTAATAACAGTTTGGCAGCATATACCCATGACATGCAAACTGCCTTAGAAAGGAGACAAGGAACATACCTTGTTTGTTACGGGGGGGGGGGGGGAACCACAGCATGAGGCTGATTTTTCCCAAGAGCACTGAGGACTGCAATTTCTACCGACTAACTATAGTGGTGGGTGGCTTAATATTTTGAAAAATTGAGCCTTTAATGCCTGATAAAACAGTAATGGGACATGTGACAGATAAGATAAAGAAAACTGCGAAGAGAAAATCAGATACAGGTTACAAACTAATTATTCAAATAATGTTATAGTCCTTGTCTGATCCCAAAAGAAGCCAGTAAATTCAGTGAAGGATGTCATCGCACAGCTGCTCCCTGGAGATGGATTCTTGTAACAATTTGAGGACTGCATGTAATTTTACAATTTATGGACAGTTTCAAGAATGAGAAAAGATGCAATATTTTTAAAATACAAGGTGTCATGACTTTTGAATAATTGTAAAATGAATTTTTGGCAATACCCAAACTCAATGCACAATTTTTTATTTTTCTTCTTATTGCTGAAGGAACAGATGAAATGGAAAAGACATGGATAACATAAGAAATCTAACAGAATGATAGATTTGTGGTGCCTATGTTTATTATAGTGCTAAAGAATGGACAAATCTGATCCAGATACAGAACCAATGTGGATATTCTGTATGCAGCAGAAGTATTGGTATCGGTATAGCTATTGGTATAAATAGCTATCAGAGGTGATGCATACTTTTGACTACACACTATCTTAGTATTTTCCAATCACAAAACAAACGGTAGGAACTACTATGATCACGTAAGGGATCTTTAATTTGGAATAGCTGTAGTTCATAAACAGATATCTACTTCCAAAGACAGTAAAAAAAACTGCGGAAAGCACTATGACCCTACCTCTGCCAAAAAAAGGCATTTTGAGGGACAAAATGAACCCTCCACACATCTCAAAACAAAGGAGAAAAGGGTTACATGTTCGAAGGACAGTGTGGAGACGTCAGCACATGGCTGCTCAGGAAAGAAATGTTAGTGAAGAGAGAGGAAATGCCATCATTTAAAAACGTGCTTTCAGTGCAAAGGGATATTGCCCTTTTATTGCTGGAAAGGATCCCAAAAGAAGAGGCAATGGTCCTCCAAGGAATCGTACAACAATCCTTTTGACAGTAGAAAAGGACTACGTTTTTCCTTCAGCTATAAAAGATTATGAGGAGAGGAACTGGGTTTCCTGAAACTGAATTCCTCTCTTATGAGCACTTTAGTGGTGAAAGAATATTCAGTTTCCCTTTGACAAAGAAAGGATATGAGTGGCTACAATATATCCATATAAATTTTGTATTAGTTTCTACATCTAAGTTAGAAAATGTGACAGAAATATTACTGGAAAATTCATGTGGGCTGAGTCAACTTCAACCTGTGCCACCTCCATTATTACTGGACAGCAGATGGTTAAAATGGGTGATTTTTGGAAATCCCCTACTCAAAATTAACACAATATATTGTCCAAACATTTTAGGGCAACGGTCTTCAAGGTGGGGGTTGTGACCCGCAGGGAGGTCACAGGAACTCAACAGGAGGTCGCAAAGGCTAAGGGACCACTATCTTGGTCCTGAAGACCCAAAAAATCAATGTTGTAATGGTGCACACTAACCCATCATGTCATATGTCCTTCGATTTGTCTTGAGGAGCGGAATCCAATGCAACACTCCATTTTTGAATAGCTCCTTCTTATCAAAGGTTATGACAAAAAAACAGAAAAGCAAAAATATGCATGAGAAAATTAAAGTCTGATTTTATTTATTTGTTTTTTATCAGATGTCCTCTTTCTTTGGGACATATCCTCTTTTTATCCTTGAAAAATCTCCATTGCCCTCCTTTTCCTTGTGAGCAGGCAGCCTATAGCCTGCTTGGAATTAATAAATTATATGTAATAAATTGTGTAATTTTAAATGTAAGATTAAATAATGTAAATGTAAGATTCTAATAATTTTAAATGTAAGATTCAGTAATATGGTGTTTAAATCAAGCACATGCAAGAAATATGCACAAAGGTTTTGAGCGTTTTGTTATGGTCTAAATTTTTCTTTGGTGGCCTACATTGAGGGGTGCTGCTCTTAGAAGGGGGCAGCCAGGCTAAAGACACTTTCATAGTAGTAAGAACCACTGAATACATGACTTTTGAGAGACATGGTTAAGATTGTGCTCATACACAAATAAAAAATATATCCTTCTGGAACAGCAGTTAGGTGGGAGCAAAATGGCAGAGATAGCCTTCAACGACCTTAATACCTTTCAACCATGGAAGCAAGGAGCAAAGACTGCCAGTGACAGTTCACATTGACAGCAGTGCAGATGCATATAAACTCCAAAGGACGTGCTGAACAGTGGCCTCTAGCTGAACTCAACATTTCAAATATTGCTATTTCATCCTATGTTTATAGTTTTGATCAGGGAAGATGTAATTACTGTCATCTCTAGTCTCTGCTTCTGAAGGGCAGATCATAATTATGCACATACTATTGCAACATGGGAGATTAGGAGTTTTGAACTTAATGCTGCAATAAAACTTGTTTTAAACATAATTTGATTAGTAGGATTTAAAAGATATTTTCCTTCCTCATCAAGTCATGTTTTGTGTTTCATCTCTAAAAAAAAAAACAATATTAACATTAGCTTTTTTAGGCTACAATCCTATCCACACTTACATGGGAGTAAGCGCCATTGACTATAAGGTTAGGATTGGGCTCTAAATCCGATAAAGATAGATAGAACCCTCACAAACATAACATTATAATGAAGATATTATTTAGGTTTTGTTTCTGGTGAATAAGACTACAGCCTAAGTCTTACTGAACACAATGGGCTTACTTATAAGTTTTTAAAAATCCACTGTTTTCAAGCACTTTTTATTTCTGATTCTCTAAATAATGCCATTTTCTTCAACTGCAAGAGAAGCAGATAAATCTCTTCTATTCCACCTAAAATCAATTTAACAACTATCAAAAGACTGAGCAGCTTGCATGGCATACCAGTCTCCTCTCTAAAACTCCTCAAGCACTGGCATGACATAACATTATATAAAGGCCACGGAGATTGCAACTGGGATGAGTGCTGAGAACAAGAAGAAAATCTGAGAAAACGGGCGCAATCCAGAGTAACTACGTGCAGTCTTTGCTCCGGTATAAGAACAATTTGCTCTGGATTTCAATATGAATTTCCCATAGGTTTTCACTAGGTAGTGCAGTAACTACGGGTACACGTAATGTCTCTTACGTGCTCCCGTAGTTACTCTGGATTGTAGGGTACTGCACTTCTCTGCACTATTGCAGCAGTATAGAGTGATCCACTAGACCAGAGGTCCCCAAACGTTTTTGTCCTTTCCAAATTATTTTTTGCCTTAGACCCCCTGCCTGCCTAATATTAAATTTTCCTAAACTTTATATTGTCAAATATGTTTTTCACAGCTGACACAGTGCTGTTCACTTTGATAGGGCTTTGTAAAAGAAAGAAAACGAACTTAAATTTTTTATTCAGACTGTTACTGAAACAATTAAATTAAAAATCTTATTTTTATGTGAAATAAAACAAAATTAAATGTTAATAGCTTAAAATTGAAAAAAAGACTAAATTAAAATTCTCTTTAAAATTTAGTACAAAACTCTGTAAATATTTGGATTTTGGACAAAAATCAGAATGTAGGGTGCAATCCAGACTAACTACAGGGAAGCCTTGCTCAGGTGTAAGAACAATTTACTCTGGACTGCAAAATGAATATCCCATAGGTTTACACTAGTTGGTGCAGTAAGTACAGGTGCACGTAATGTCTCTTACGTGCTCCTGTAGTTACTCTGGATTGCAGGGTATGTAACAAAACAAAACCATAAAATAAAGCTAAGGTTAAAAACTAAAAATACAATAATTAATGGTGTTAATGAACTTGATGCTCTGATAGCAATTGCTTAATATTTGGAGCAATTGCTTAATATTTGGATTGAGGTATAGCCTTAAATCTCCTCGTTCAGTTATTTGCAAATGATTTCTGTTTTTTTGTCAGCAGAGTAGTTACTGTACAAAAACCCCTTTCCACAAGGTATGAAGATGGAAAAGCTATAATACTGATATATATATATACATGTATATATATCATATAATTATCTAAAACTCATATAATTAATTATTTCAAATTTAAAATATCTACTTAAAAGTTTACGAAATGCCTGAAATAATGATTTCAGTGGGTGGACCACCATTTACATATCATGGACCCCTAAATTTTTTTGTCGATGAGTGGGACCCTAAGCTATAGATTGTTTAGTTTATATGTAAATCCGGCATTGATTTTGAGTCCTCATTCAAACTAAGTCTTGACAATTTGTCTACAGCACCTATGTTATGAATTGAATATTGCCACCTGTGGGAGAAGCAATTGATTATCTGATGATTGGTTGCACAACCAGATGAGATTCAGGTATGGGTAGATTGTATATATTTGAGGTATTTTAGTGTGCTCTGTGTGATTTTAATGTGCATTTTGGAGTGAGCAATAAATTGCCTACATGGAACCTTTCATCTAAGTCTTTGCTATGCTTGAACCCATGATGTAACAACCTGTTTATCCTGTTAAGCTGAACAATTTAACTTGTTTTGCCCGAAGATATGGGCATGGGTTTGCAACTGAACATTGATCCTTTTGATGCTTGTCCTTCCTGCTTACCTAAAAGGCCACAATCAGATTAGCTGACACAGAAAAAGCCTCATTGAAGGTAGGCACGGTACTATCTATCCTGACTTAAGGATCTTTGATGGATTCAGCCAACCCAGGAAATTATTTGCTAGTTTTCAATCTACCATTTGTGTGTAAGGGATTCAAGCAAAGCAACTCCAAGCTTTCCTGAATAACTCTGCTTGTCTTAGCATATATTGGTTCTACTCAGGACAGGATTCAGAACTGAAACTGCTTGAGATACCCTGTAAGATGAGTAGAATTCATTTCTTTACTGCCTTTCTACCCCTTTAAAAAAGAGATAATCAAAACATCTATCTTTCTCTCTCTTACACACACACACACACACACACACACAGCTATTCAAAAAACGTAAAAATTATGCAGTATAAATTTGATTTTTATGAAGAGTAATAATAATACCTATAAGGATGAAAGACTAATATGGATGGTCAAAACCGTGGCCAAAGCTTAAGTAGAAGTAGAACAACCATCACAGCAATGGCCTATCAGTACATAAGAATATGGTTGAACTGACTGGGCTACAACAAGCCCAGATTCAGGGGATGGCACTTGATTGCAGGTGCCATATGAGTTCCCTGAAGCATCTGATGGGTGACTGTGTGATAAAGGAAGCTGGACTAGATGGGCCGTTGGCCTGATCCAAAGGAGGCTCTTCTTAAGCCCAAACAGCAGTGAGTTTTAAGGTATAAATGCATTTAGGATGCAATCCAAAATTGCACTTGGGCTGCCCTATCTATGGAGTGGCCTAAGTCCAAAATGGGGCAGGCCAATTATGCCAGAAAAGGCTTGGGGCAGCCTAAGGCAGCTCCTCAGAGTTATACCATTTCAGGAGCATAGAAACGAGTAGAACCATAGGGGTTCATGATAAGAATGGCAGTGTTGACAAAAGAATATGAGTTCTTGGCCAGACTGTCTGCAAACCCTGCCTCTCAACCTCAGGATATGGAACAACTACAGCAGCCACCAACCTGGGGATACAGTAGGCCACTCCAACAAGCCCCTTGCATTCACTGTAAACTGTACCGCAGTCTCCTGCCACAGCTGTTACTGGTTGTCAGGGACTCCTTCTAAGGCAGGCACCACAGCTGTTCCTTGTTCAGCGTGATCTGAGGAGGGTCTCCTTGGGAGCAAGCCCTCCCCAGGTGCCTCTGATTTGGTGCCTACTGAGCATGCCCAGGCTTGCTGATTCTCTGGATCCAGCATAATTTTCTGCTCTGGATTCAGAACAGTTGGGGCAGCCCAGCTAGGGCACTCCTCACTGCCCTAACTCTGGAATGCAGCATTAGTCTGACACAGTCAGGCTAACAACATAGACCTTATGACATTGACATTAATATTATATACCTTATGACATTACCTTATGCCATTATGCTATAAGATTAATAGCTATCTATCAATTAGTTGCAAGGGACATTTAAGCTATGGCTAGATGTCATTCACCAAAAAGGTAAGTTATAAAATAGCATGGTTAATTATAGCCAACTTGTAGTAAAAATATGAAGCCAGATGATAGCAATCCTATGTTAAATTATGAAACATGAAGAATGTAAAATTTTGGATAAAGGTTGATTTGGATAAAGGTAATTGAGCAAAGGCCCTTGCCACTGCAGGACAGTGAATAACATGCCAAATTTGGGTATGGAAAACCCAACACAATCCAGGTTCATACACAGCTATGAAGGTCACTGGGCAAATTTGCACATGAGGTTGCCTTGGAATTTAACCTCACAGGTTATAATCCATACATGTAAGTAAGAAATCAACATACCTTATTATTGTATAGTAGGGTGTGTGTGAGAGAGACTAGTCATAATAAGCCAATCCACATACTACTTTGAGAAAAATATATGCTAGTTCTTTGTGTGTTTATTTTCTCTTGTACTAAAGGAAAGAAAAAGATAATTTTAAGTGTAAAGTGTTCTTTCTGTATATTTGAACTAAGTCCTGACAGAGATTCTTTGGGCAAGACATGCACACATTTCCTGCCTCAGGACATTTGCTTGTCGACTGAGCATCTAAAAAGTCACAGAGGCAAACACTTGCTGAAGGAATGAATTACATTTTGACAAGTACAACCATACCGTGCCTCTCATTATCCTCACATGCTATTTTCCTTACTCCAGTCATGTGAATTAACATACCTCAACACAACTGGCTGTTCTCTTTTAGGAAATCAGGACAGATGTGACAGGGAAATGGAAGCACCTTTCTGTTAGCAAGCATTATTAATTCCATTAAGATGAAAGTGTGGTTAGCCAAGTTTTTTCCAAGCCCATAGGTTTTTGTTTTTTCCATGGGACCTAGGAATGCCAATATTTATACTTATATAAACAAAACCACAAAGTTAAATCTTCAGTTACTTAATCTGTTACAGAATATGCCATGGAATATGCAGGTGACATAACCTGGAGTGACCAGCAGAAGGTCACTGAAGAATGGAGGAGAATGATGTCAGATAGGGTATCAGCTGAGAATCAAGAGCAACTTTATTGCATAGCAATAGATTTGGGCCATCAGTGTTGAATGTATGAAGGGCTGAAGAATGAGAAACAAACCTGATGCATATGACCAAGATACTAGGAAGCTTTACAGGGGACATGCTACAGAGTGCTCTTGTGCAGCGCCACTTTAATGGGGCTTACTCTGCAACACTTTCCTAATGGATTGTGCTCAGTGTAAATTAGTGGTTGAAAGGTAACATTTAGGTGATCCATCTCTGGAACCAAAGTGTCTTAGACTTACCTTACTGAGCAGGCAACCCATAATTTATCATTAAACACTGTGAAGAGTAAGACATATGTTCACTACAAACAACAGTGTTAAATCTGCCAATGTTCCCTGGCAGGGCAAAAGTAGAAACTGCTATTGTTGATTTTTTACATGAACAAAATGTGATTTATCCTTTCTGCTTCTCAACTCTTCTTAGTTATGACTAACTGAGGAGAGGAATGTACATTCTTTAAGTCATTCAAGTTATTTTTGGCTTCCATTTTCAAACGGCTTGTCCTTTCAGTACAGCTCAATTTACTTAGGGCTTATTTAAGACTCAGATATGCTGATGCAATGAAAAGAATAAAGGCAGCCCTCCGTTTTACACAAACAGTGTCTCAATAGGTGAACAGCATGGAGATGAAGAGAAACATCAGGGCTGGGTTAATTTGTGGGAGGGCAGTTGGCCAGTGCACAATGCACTGGCCTTGTGTGAAAACCACAGATGTTAAAGGACTCTGTGACCTGATCACTTTATATAAATCTACTAACACCAAAACTCAGACATTCACCATAGTAGCAACAGCAGAAGCACGTTGGTTTATTGAACATTCCAGAATTTTTAAAGCTGTCATTAAATTGTCAAGCCAGGGAATGTAAGTGTTATTGCAAGACACCATCACTATGTGCCTATACCACACATTTTTCCTATACATGCAAGTAATTATTGAGGGGGCAGATGCCAGTCCTTTTCTCCAGACACCTATCCACATTTCCTTCCCCTTCTTTCTGCTTTTTTCTGCTTTAAGGGCTCAGGAAAAGTGGTTGCAAAGACAGACTCTTGTTCCATATCCCAACTCCTCAGCAAAAAGCTAGTAAGTAGGACCAACTCCCAATTGCAGTGGTTTTCATTGTTGGGGTTGTCACATGCTCCCAAATCCAGAGTAACTACAGGAGCACATAAGAGACTTTACGTGCACCTGTAGTTACTGCACCACCTAGTGAAAACCTATGGGAAATTCATATTGGAATCCAGAGTAAGTTGTTCTTATACCGGAGCAAGGACTCCCCATAGTTACCCTGGATTTTGCCCTTCATTTCAGATTATATACAGTACTCGGAAACAAAATGTTTTACCTTGAGAAACAGTTTAAAAAGGAACAGTTATAAAGCAATTATAATTATAAATTAAACTACAGAAAGGAAATTCACAGTATATTTTAAGTACAGTACTTCTTTAGAACTCAATCTTTGAGATCAACAATTTGACTCGAGAAGTATTTCACCATTTATTGCTTTCCATTTGTTATCTTTCCCTAAAACTATAGATAAAAGAGTTTTGTTACAACGATATCTGGCATATATGCTGATGTGCCATTAGACTTTCAAAACAGATTGTTCTTTTAAAGGCTATGGGCCCATTCATGGGAAAATATCCTGTGCAAGCCGTATTGGAAGGAGTGGCGGGCAAGCAATGACAACTTGTTTTGGAAGGCTATTGTCACATCAGAAGCTATGAGAATCTGTAGCTATGAGAATACAATAGCTGGCACTTAGGGAAAGAAAAGGACAGGGGATAAATATAGTCTGCTTGAATACAGAGAGCTCCTTTATCAATGGATCTTGTATCCACAGATTCATTTATCTACTGATTGGGGTATATGGGGCCCAAACCCACAAGCTCTCTGCATGCTTGGAAGGTCCTTTGAAGGCCACAGATGTCTATCAGATTGAACCCAATAGTTAATAAAAGCAACTTCCAGTTTCTCTATGAGGCACATGGAATCCCAGAGGAAACAGATCATCATCCCCATGGATATTGGGGCCAACCTGTACTTGCTGGTAAAAATATTCTCATTACAGTTGAGCTCTAAAAGAACGCCTGTGTTTCAAAGTTCACATTTCTGTCCTGTAAAAGTCCGAATTATAAAGACATGCTTTAATATTTCTTGTTTTTGACATTAACTTTTGAGATAGAAAGTTTCATTTTTCAGAATGTTTAACACTCTTCTTATGAACATATGGAGCTGCCTTCTACCGTGTATGACCGCTGGTCCACTATACTTAATTAATGGCTTGCAACCTCTAACTGCTTTATTGGTTAGATGACTAGGGGCACAATCCTAACCAACCTTCCAGCCCTGGCATAGCTGTAGCAGTGGAGTATGTGCTGTATCCTGCAGTGGGATGGGGGGGGGGAAACAGTCACAGAAGCTTCCTCAAGGTAAGACAAGGTTTGTTCCTTTATCTCAGAGTTGCATTGTCCTTACCTTGGAGCTGGAAAATTGGTTAGTTTTGTGCTCTAAATTAATAACCCTTACAAGCTGCCTTCAAAAACAGCCATCAATTAATTGTTTTCACAAAACACACCAATGTAATAAAAATTGCAATGACAGGTGCCACTGCAGAAGAAGAATATTCTCTGCTTCGCACAGAAGAAAATGCTTTTTCTATGATGGCATCCTGCTGCTACATCTAATAAATATACCCTTTTTATTCAAAACGATACAATGTTACACTGTCTCTAAATTTATGAAGGTGTAATCATCAATCAGAATTAATGTGTTCAAATACAGAAACTAGGTTTTTTTAAAAATAGAAACCCAATGATTTCATATTTCCTAATGATGGACTTTTCTAGTGACTACCCCATTCTTGCACAGTTCCCAAGGCATTCCAGCCAGTCTTAGGACGGTGTCCCAAAGAAAATAAATTATCTCAAACTGCTCAGATGCTTGGTCTTAAAGGAATCTCTATACACTGAAAATTCCAGTTGCAACAAATGGAACTATATGGTGTTTTGTTGTTGATTATGTTGATTTTTAGCAAAAAAAGTATTTAATGAAAGTGCAACATCTATTCTTCATCTCTAAAATTAGGTAAACCACCATATGGTTGCTTCTTTGCAAAGCTATAATTTTCCCCCCTCAAATGTTGACTGAGATTCTGGCAGTACTTCTTTAAACATTGGGTCTAAAATGTAAACAAACAATTCCAGCAATCATTCATTGGGAAGATTCTTTTTTTAAAAAAATTCAAAACAGAACTGTCCATAATAACTTAGAACTGAGACTGTAGCACACAACCTATAATCCACTTCATGGAGGGACAGGGGAAAGTGTTGCTGCTTTAAAGAAGCGCCGTTTGATTCCTGGCAGCTTTGCTGGAACAGGGTGGCGCATAATCAGGCATCAAGGGAGACGGCTGTGTTTCCTTGCCACCCCCACAATTCTGAACAAAATAGAACAGAACAAATATAAGGCCTGTGACTCTACTAGAAAGTAGACAGGGCTGTTCTTCCTGGTAACGCCAAGCAGAAAAAGAGGTCATAAGGAAGTGCCAGCTACTCAAGGAAGCATTTGCAGAACTGAATCAGTTGTGCTTCTTCCTATAACAATGACTGCCGTACACTTCTAATAAGTTTTTTTTAAAGAATACAGTACTTTGTGATTTCAGTGTGACAAAGACAAAAGCCACATGCACTGTACTGACTGGCTTCCACTGAGAGGAACTTCCTGGGTGGATGTATGTATATGCACATGCCCATATTGGGTATATGCTGACAGATCATGCAAAGATGCATTGTGTATTATATGACAGAGTCTGCTGTCAAATCCACAATCCTCTCCTGAGCCAGGTGACCAGACATGGATCTCCTCTGCCCTACACCTGCTCAAATGTGAGCATAGAAGCAAGGAGATCCATTAGCACCACACCAGCATTACTTGGGGTAAGAGAGCAAAAGCAGTAGTCCTGACAGTAGAACTGTGAGGCAGAGGAGACAACAGTTTTCCCCTTGGCCTCCCTTTACTCTTCCAAAGAGACGGGTCACACCAGCCAGCTGCTGATGTGTATATCCAAGCAGGTGGCACGCAACTGGGTCTTAGAGATGTAGAGGGATGCTATTGACATCAGAGGCAGTGGAGAAGACAGTCCAGCAGTCATAGAGGGCTTTGTCCACCGTTCTTGGAAGATCCCCTTTCATTTTAGGGGGAGTCACAAAAAGGTGGGCACCACCACTTAAAATCTGTCACAACCTCTTTGAGAACCACTGTTCTATGCCATGGCAACTTCAACACTAACCCTACAATCCAGAGTAACTACGGGAAGAAGAAAGAGGCACTTAGGCTGCAATCCAGAGCAAATTCAGCCTGCTCTGACCTAACTGCACTCTCCTAACTATTCTGTATCCAGAGCAGAAAGTTATGCTGAATCCAGAGAGTCAGGAAGCCTGGGCTGCCCTAACTGCTCCAGAGCATGCGAAGTAATTGACACAAGGGGAAGACTTGCTCCTGAGGAGACACCCCTCAGATCACACTGAACAAGGAACAGCTGTGGTGCCTACAGTGGTGACATGACTCTGCACATCACCTGGTGCGGAAGTCTGTACGTCATCCCTGGGATGCGCGCCCCCCTACCTGGACTGTGCAGTCACCAAAGTTGGCGCCTGCGCAGTTGTTTCTGAAGCCAACTGAAGCGCAGTACTTTTCTGAAGCCTTTTGGCTTCGGGGGAGACTGTGCAGGCGTCAGAGTTGGTGCCTGTGCAGTACTCTTTCTGAAGCCATTCGGCTGCCGCTCCGCCTCCTGAGTGAGGCCGAATGGCTGTGCAGAGGCGCGGACTTTCTCTGCTGTAAGGAAGTCTCCTCTGAAGCTGTTCGGCATGCTCCGTGTATTTCTGCGCAGTGCATCTCAGATGGCCGTTCAGGCCAGCTCCTCAGACAAGTGGCAGCTTCTGGCTGATTCTCCGCCTTGGAGCAGGCCTGAATGGGGATGCTGATGCCCGGGGCCTGCCAAAGGACAGTCAAACTCCTCCGGCACATCACCCCATACGGAGCGCATCACCCAATGCAGCCCACACCAGCCGCACCAGTCTGGTGACGCCACTGGGTGCCTGCCTTATAAGGAGTCCCTGATGAGATGCCAGTACATTCTACAGTGAATACAAGGGGCTTCTTGGAGTGTATCCTGAGGTTTGTGGGCAGCCGTAGTTTGTTCCATATCCTGAGGTTGAGAGGAAGGGGTTGCAGCTAGGCTGGCCAAGAACTCAGATTTTTGGTCAGCACTGCCATTCTTACTCGGGCCTTATCATGGACCCCTATGGGTCTACTCATTACTATACCTGCTCCTGAGGTGGTATAACTCTGAGGGCTGGAAGAGGGCATTTCTGCCTTGGAAACAGGCTCTGGATTCAGAGTAACTGCTCTGCCCTAAGCAATGCTAAACATGCCCTCAACTTGCCTCTCCTGAGCTGCTTAGGCTGCCCCAGTTAGGGCAGAGCAGGTCCACCTCTCTTAGGGCACCCTATCTTGCCTTGCTCTGCCCTAAGCCTCCTTCAGAGTAACTGGGCTGGAGCATCTTGCAGTTGCTCCAACCTAGTGTTAGATAGGGCAACCTAAGGGCTCTTATGTGGACAGATTAGTTGCTCTGGATTGGGCTCTTACTCTGGATTGCTCTATGCATTTCCCACAGGTTTCCCATAGGTTTCCTATATACCATAACTACACTGGTGTAACAGGTCCCATAGTTACTCTAGATTGTAGCCATAGTATTGGTTGGATATTGACTATCAAAATATGAAAGTCACTATTCCCAGCCACTTGATCCTGTAAGATGCACTGTAAGAAGCATTGTGCTTTTTCCCTACCTTTTTATACCCTGCAGATTTTCATTCATTCCCTATTCATCCTTTTTCACATTGTGTTCTTTTTTATTGCTTTCTATTCCCATCTTTCAACCACATCTACCCCCTTCCTCCCTCTTTTCAGAGTATATCATCAGCTACCGAAAGAGGTACATCCAAATTCTTTTCACAATTACTGCATATCAGAATCACTGAACTGTCACCATTTGTCAGCTGAACAATCCAGAACACTAAAGAGCATAAAGCATAACACTAAAGCATAACAATTTCCTTCTAAGTTAGCCAACATGCTCTTCCAAAGGGACAGGTCATACCAGCCAGCTGCTGATGTGTATATATCAGTTTTCACCATATACAGTAGTCCTGACATGGAGGTATTTTTTTCTCCCGAAACCATTAGTGAAACCAACTGGTGACAAGTTAACCCTCTACAACAGTGTTTCTCAAAGTGGGGGTCGGGACCCCTTTGGGGGTCGCCTGGAGCTTTCCTGGGGGTCGCCTAAAGACTCCTGGTGCAGGGGGCCATGTGGGAAGACCTGGCTGAAACGCTGGAGCCACTGCGGCTGGAAGAACCTGATAAGAAGCAGCTCAGAAGGCACCTCATAGCAGCTGTGAGACAATGTGGAGCCTTGGGTGTGGGGAGGATTGCAGCCTTAGAGCCCAGTTCTATGCATGTCTACTCAGAAGTCAGTCCCATGATAGTGAATGGGACTTCCTCCTAGGAAACAGTGGCTGGCTCTGCAGCCTGAGATCCCAATCCTATGGAGGCCTCCTCTCACTCAGGTACTTACCTTCCCATTCCTCCCTCCCTCCCTCCCCTCCCTCCCTTCCTTCCTTTCTTTCCTTCCTTCCCAGTCACCCCTTTTTAGCTATGCCATATCTATCTATCTATCTATCTATCTATCTATCTATCTATCTATCTATCTATCATTATGTATTGTTTTTATGATTAATCATATGCTTTAATTATGTTCAATTTGTAACAATGAAAATACATCCTGCATATCAGATATTTGCATTACTATTCATAACAATAGCAAAATTACAGTTATGAAGTAGCAATGAAAATAATTTTATGGTTGGGGGTCCCCACAACATGAGGAACTGTATTAAGGGGTCACGGCATTAGGAAGTTTGAGAACCACTGCTCTACAATGCCCATTAAAATAAATGAGAAAATAAAATAAAGAACAATAAAGTGCAATGGCACTATTACAACAGCTCTTACGAAAATATTTTCTTTTTTTCACTAGTTTCATTTCTTGTTTCTAATGACACCAGTGGATGTTCTTTTGAGATTTTCTACTATTCAGAATGATATGTGCTTTTATTCACTCCACTTGTTGGCTTTCTAGCCTTGCAAACAAATATGAACAATGGGGCACGAGTATTGCCCCTAAAATAAGCAAAAAGATGAGTAAAATGAAATAATATAAGCCTTAACAAGGGACAGAATTTTGTTCCGTCATCTTTACCACTTCTTCTTTATCATCTTCAACATAAATGGTAACTGGGAATACTTTTGTGCCTTTACTATATGAAAGTACTAGTTAGATTATAGATTTATCATAATTTTAGTGGGAGGCATAAGATTCATTGACAGGTGCATTCTTTTAATAATGTTTGGATGATAGTATGGGAATTAACTCTGCTCTGGATTCACCTAAGGTTTTCTTGTACTCTGTGACAATCTTGAGATTGAAGTTCTAAAATATATAATAACAAAAAACCCAATCCTATACCTGTCTACTCAGAGGCCTACTCCCATGGAAGTGTGCATAGGACTGTAGTTTGAGTGGATTGATAGTGCTAACAGCTTACCCCTTAACTAGCTTCACATGTTTACTATCACTTTAAAAAACCCATGCACAAAGTAAATTTATTTGTTCATTTTCCCCTCACTTTTTACAAGCATTGATAGTATGTCAGTATGAACTTCTTCTTGACTCTTTGCTTTTCTATGTGCAGGGAATTCTTTTTTCAATGAAAAAGAAAAGATGTGATGCTCACCCACATGTAAAGATTCCGTCCAGGAAAAACATTAGCATTTGAGTCTGCTAAATGTATAACCTAGCTCTGGCCTTTGTTAGAGAAATCTGTCTACAGCTAGTCTAGACAACTTGGAACGAACTGGTTTCTTTTTAGTTCATGTCTCTAACCTTACCACTTGCTTCTGTCTGCCAAGCTTGGCATTCTTGTTTTGATAAACTGAATCGTATAGTCATGCTGTGTGAACACTGTGTGCAGAAACCACAGCTGCCATGCCAAATAACCATTGCGTTCCTAACAGCATAATCCTATGCATACCTACTCAGAAGATCCCTTTATTTCAGTGGGATTTACTCCCAAGTAAAGAACCCAGTCTTGAGTTCCTCAGTGCCAGGAGGTACAAGCATAGAGGTACTGAGTGTTGTAAACATCCCATAAAGCAAATTTACAGCAACCTCAATGGTGCTGGACCCAGCACTGGACAGATGCTGTCTGCTGTGTGGAAATGGGGGAAACATTCTGCGGAAAGAGAGGACAAGGAGGAATTCTGGTGGGATAGGAACAGTGGAACTCTGTTCCACCATATCTTGTCTCCTTTCTAGTCTGAAAAGCCTGACATGGAGGCTCTGCAGCGACAAAATAGCCAGTGCAGACTTGCAGATCCCGCTGCTGGATGTGGGGCTTTCCCTAGAGAAAGGAGACAAAAGTCCTTTTTGATGCAGCTATAGCTGTTTGGCTGCTGCTCTAATTCTGCCACCATTAGAATTGGGCTGTGGTTCCTCAGCCTTATTGGAGAAAGGGAGAAAGAACCCTGTGCATTTCTGCCCTTGAACCACAATCAAGAACATAGAAGCTGCTTATCTAACACTTTAAATTGGGATTGATTACTGAGAATACATCTCACTTGAGTTAGAGTGGTGCCTTCTCGGGTGTGGCACAACACCCCAGTTATGAAATTCTCTCCCTGGGAATGCTGATCTGGCACTCACACTAATGTTTTATCAATGCCAGGGAAAACTTTCTATTCTTCCAAACTTATAGTTTTATTGCCATCTTATTACTGTTTTAATGCTGTTCTGCATTTTTAAATTTTGTTTCAATGCTAAAAACAATAAATGGAGTGGATTTTTTTTTAATAGCCATCACCTGCAAATCAAAACACTGAAAGGTGGTATAAAAATCACATAGTTAAAAATAATAAAGCTAGGAAAAGATGCACCTCAGACTGGCTATGATGTGCTGTTCTCCTTTAAAAGCACAACGCTAGAGTGGCTGCCACAAGTATCTCTCTGTCTTCAAAGGACTATTTGTCCTTTCATGCCAGAAGAGAGTAAGGATTTTAAATGAATAAAAATGTCACAATATGTAAAAATCAATAGGGCTTTTCTAGTGGACTCTGATACATCCTAAAAAAAATTTATATCCTAAAGAAAATTTTCCCCAAAAGAAAAACATTCTTTGGTAATCACAGATTTTAAAAAAGCAGCTGACATTAATGGGGAGAGGGGAGGAGGAAAAGCAGCTACCCAGAAAGCCAATTTGTTTGTTTTTTTTCGAACAGCCTATGGGTATCCTGAAAATGACACGACAAATGTCATGGGCAAAATAGGATGCAACTATCTCTGAAAACAGACTAAAAGCAATGCTTTGAAAAAAAGATTTAGCTATGGCAAGGTAAAAGTACACTCATCTGTAGGAATGCGTACATGCAGTGCTTTTTTCTGGGGAAAAAGACACAAGAACCACAGTGACATAGCTAGTCATCCCCATATAACAAATTATTAATTAGCTGCTGTGGGGGTAGGTGGAAAAAGGTGCTGGTGCTGCGTACTGGTGAGTACCCCCAAAAAAGAAGTCTTGCGTGCATGTATTTTTTTTAATGGTAAGTCTTTCTGAAGACATGGCACACCTTGTTTGCGTTATACATATTCATAATTACATTGCACCTTTTCAAAGATGTATATTTTAAGTGCCTTTTGAAAGACTGAGGCTGTGGGTGGCACAAGTGGCTAAGACACTGTGCCTGTTAACCAGCGGGCCAGGGTTCGAGACCCAGGTCGGCCCCACAAGACAGGGTGAGCTCCTGTCCTTAGCCCAGCTCTGCGATGTCAGCTGGATCCAATCGTATCGGCTCTGCCTTTCCATTGGACTAATTCAGTGGCGTGGAGAGGGGGGATTTGCTGCTTGAGTAACAGCCTATTCTCCATAACAATCTAACCCAGGCTTTCGTGCTTCGCATGCAGTGTATGCAGCGCCGAACACGATACCATAGTCTTCCAAGACTGACGGAGACCTGCTTTTTTTAAGAGACTACTGCTAAAAATATGCATACTTGAAACAGCATACAGATAGTTGGCTCTCTCTTAAGTGTTCCAAATTTGGCCTGTAAAGCCGAAATTGTGTATACATTTTGAGTCTCAGCATCCACAAGGATTCTGTTCCATGAACCTCTCTGGATACCAAAAATTGTGTTAAACAAAATTAATTAAAAGATAAACATCTCTTTAGGGAGCCGTTTTTAAAAAACTTGCTTCCCATGGTAACATGTCAGGAAATCAATTGCTCCCTCTCTCGGGCTTAGCTTAATTTCAGCTGGAAGGCAGACTCTTCCCTCTGGAGCAGCAAAAGAATGCAAAGTGGTGGTCACTTCTGAACAGCTTTGCATTATTTCTCTGCCTAGACAGGGGAAGAAAGGGTCTGCTTGCTTTGAAACTGTTCTAAGCCACTGAAAGGGAGATTGATTGGTTGCCTGTCATGTAAGCATAGTAAACAGGATTTTTTAAACTGAAAGGAACATTTAGAATCATAGAATCATTGAGTTGGAAGAGACCTAGTAAGACATTTAGTCCAACCCTCTGTCTATAGCAGGAAATTCTCCTAGAGCAGTGGTTCTCAACGCCGTGACCCCTTTATAAGTTCCTCATGTTATGGAGACCCCCAACCATAAAATTATTTTCGTTCCTACTTTATAACTGTAATTTTGCTACTGTTATGAATTGTAATGTAAATATCCGATATGCAGGATGTATTTTCATTGTTACAAATGAAATGTGTGTTCTATGCACACACTGAACACAATGGGATTTATTTCAGAGTAGGCATGCATAGGATTGGGCCCTGAGGCTGCAATCCTATCCATATTTACATGGGAGTAAAGGCCACCCTGACTATAATGGGATTTATTTCAGAGTAGGCATGCATAGGATTGGGCCCTAAGGCTGCAATCCTATCCATATTTACATGGGAGTAAAGGCCACCCTGATTATAATAGGATTTATTTCAGAGTCGGCATGCATAGGATTGGGCCCTGAGGCTGCAATCCTATCTCTATTTACATGGGAGTAAAGGCCACCCTGACTATAATGGGATTTATTTCAGAGTAGGCATGCATAGGATTGGGCCCTGAGGCTGTCGGTCAGTCCCAGTGAGCGCGCAGCTACAGCAGGAGGTCTGGCAAGCCTGACCTGGCCCCCTGCACCAGGGGTCTTTAGGCGACCCCCAGGAAAGCTCTAGGCGACCCCCAAAGGGGTCCCGACCCCCACTTTGAGAAACACTGTCCTAGAGCATCTCCGACAGGTGCTTGTCGAGCCTCTGCTTGAAGATTCCCAGTGAGGAAGAGTCCACCACCTCCCTCAGCAATCTGTTCCACTGCCGAACTGCCCTCACTGTCAGGAACTTTTTCTGGATATCCAACTGGAATCTCCTGCAGTTTGTACCCATTGGTTCTAGTTCTGCTTTCAGAAGCAGCTATGAACAAATGAACTCCCTCCTCCATTTGACAGTCCTTCAGGTATCTGAAGTGGGCAATCATGTCTCCCCTCAGCCTCCTCTTCTCCAGGCTGAACATCCCAAGTTCCCCCAACCTTTCCTCGTAAGACTTCCCTTCCATCCCACTGATCATTCTTGTTGCTCTCCTCTGGACTTGCTCCAGTTTGGCTGCATCTTTCTTAAAGTGAGGTGCCCAGAACTGAACACAGTACTCAAGGTGAGGTCTGACCAATGCAGAATAAAGAGGAACTATAACTTCTTGTGACTTGGAAGCTACAGTCCTCTTAATGCAGCCTAAAATGGCATTTGCCTTCTTTGCAGACACATCACACTGCTGACTCATGTTCAGCTTGTGATCCACCACAAAACTTATCTTAATTTAATGGGCCAACTTCATTTGCATTTATATAAAAACACAGGTGAAAACTCCACTGAATATTAGGTTTTACTTGTAGTGAGAACTTCCTTAATCCAACAAATACATACTATTTAAGAACTAAAATAACGTATGAAATACACATGATAACTGAGAAGGCTGAGGGAACTGCAGATATGTCTCCACCTTGCAGGATTACTGTGGTACATAAACAGAGTAAGTGGAATGGCAAACAGGATCACCTTTATTATTTATACTATTTTCTCTGTCTTTTGGAAAATATGCATACTTGAATTTGTGAAAATCAGTAGCATGTATCATGTGGGCCAACTGTACACCAAACACAAAAGGAGGTTGAGC
This sequence comes from Cryptoblepharus egeriae, assembly GCA_030015325.1. NCBI lineage: Eukaryota > Metazoa > Chordata > Lepidosauria > Squamata > Scincidae > Cryptoblepharus > Cryptoblepharus egeriae. The sequence continues at coordinate 187,259,128 of JAREYC010000001.1, read as the reverse complement.
TGGATGGATACTGCAATTTGGAATAAATCAAAAAGAGAGCACAAAACGTCCTTGTGAAGTCCTCATCTCCCTGGAACTTCAACTATTTAAAAAACCCAAAAATTAAGGGTGTAATCCTAACCTATGCCTGCACAACTCATTGATCTTCCCATTCCTGTAGTGATGTAGGGAAACAAGCACATGTCTGTGCACTGGCCTAACCATCCCCCAGTAGTGGCACAAAAGTGTCTTATTTGTGACATCCTAGGCACTTTTGTGACATCCCAGAACAGGACGTATGCCAAGGCTTAAGCTGGCCTAACTGAAGCTTAGGATTGCAGCCATTAAAGCATATTTCTATTGTAAAATAATGCTTGCAAGTATGGGCACAATGTCTGGTGAAAACCCAGAAATAAAAAAGGGGCTGCACAAATGTGCCCTCACACAAGCTAATGTTGCTGTTAGTCTCCATTTCTCCCCAGCACTCTATCATTTAATAGCTGCTTGTTCCAGTTGTAGAGGCCTGGGAAAAGGACAAGGAGTAAAAAATACAAGGCAGAACTAAAACAGCACTTACAAAGTTAGATTGTACAACATAGACACAGTTCAGGCTATTCATAAAATCTGTCCTTCTTATTCAAGGCTTAATACAGACGTCTCTTAGTATCTGCAGAGAATACACTCACCCTCTCCCCTGTAGATATGAGAAACTACACATAAAGAAGAAGCCTCTCTCTGCAGCCTTCCTATGCCCATTAATGGGTACATTCACACAAAACAATAATGTGTCTTGTTATATAAACTATATAAACATAAAGCTTATAGCCAGATAAGCAAACAACCTTGAAGGAGACGACATTCACTTCCCTTTTCCTGCTTCCTGTTGCTTGCTTGTGTTCAAGCAAGATACCTTATCACTTTGCTTGAATGTAATTCACATAAGCAAAGGTAAAAGGATGTGGGGAGGACCATGAGGAGCTGTGGAGGGCTGCGGAGAACCAGAGCTGCTTATACAAGATATGCGGACACCAGGGGACTCCCCCAGTAATTATTTGACGACTATGTTTCTTTCCATTAAGCACCACTGGAGATGTCAGCAAACTTATTAAGACCTTCCCAAAAAGGGGAACCCCCATCTCCTATGTTTCATCCCATCAAAGAGAGTGATATTGCACCTTTCTTCTGCTTCATGAAAAACAGGTTCGTTCATGGACAATCTAACCATTTCTGATTATTTGCTGCATTTCTGAGCAGTTTAATTCCCATTGTCCAGGAGCAACAATCCATCTACTTAACCAAACAGCCCTTGCACTTAATTTACCTTGCACTCCACCATACACTGACCTCATTCTTTCTATTTTTGATTGCATCCTTGTTTTCTCCTGAGTTAGCCTTCAATTCCTTATTCCCCCGGTGGCTGTACACAACAGCTGTTGTTGATTTCTGCTGCAAATTCTCAGGAGATACATTTTGCAAAACAGAAGGTAGCATTACGAATGGTCTGCTAGCATTTTTAAACTGCTTTTACAATTAATAGGTTTTTTTATTTCTGCAGCATTCAGAAAATTGAAAGTTATTCAGTTTGTGCTGAAAGATGATTGTCTGTGATACGTCATTGGTGAAAATAATTGAGGTATCACTGAACAGGCAACAGCTCATACCAAAATGAACTGTGATAACCAATGGGAAAATCATATAGAGTAAGTACACAGATTAACTGCTTTGCTCCATTTGTTAAGGGCCAAAAAGCTCAGTTCTGCTAATGACTGACATTGTGGCAGCGTGGTCTGGTGTTTGAGCAGAAGGCTACTTAACAGAATCTTTAGCAGGAATAGAGCCCAATGATTAAAACTATAATGCAGGGTGACCATATGACCAGAAACTTTCCAATTTATCCTCTTTTTTAGCCTCTTGTCCGGGTGTCCTCCAAAAGGGCTTCATTATCCTCCATTTTGGCTTCATTTCAAAACTTTGCAATGGTGCACAGTACCCAATCATGTCATATGTTGTTGACATATGTTGTTGTTGGATTCATATTGAAGAGCAAATTCCAATGCAAAAATCAGTTTTGATAGATCTCCTTCCTATCAAAAGTTACGGCCCCAAAACCGGAAATTAAAAATATGCATTGAGCTCTATGGGAAAGTGAAAGTGCCCAATATCGCAGCTTCACTTGTGAATAGGAGAACGTGCCATTTTCTGCTGGAAAGGCCAGGCAGAGAGGAATCCAATACCTTGTCCTCTTTTTGAGGTTTGGGCATCTGGTCACCCTGCTATAATGACACAAAGTTGAGAAAGCTATCATCAGATAACAGAGCCAGGAGGAGTCACTGTTTACTGCTTGACTGCCCTGAAATTTGTGGCGTAGCTAATGATCAAGTAGCCTGGTGCAAAGCTCAAAATGTTGCCCCAGAAGTGATGTCACAAACAGAAGTGATGTCATGCCCAAGGGTATATCAAGAGCAGAAAAAAATTATAAAGTATCTGTGACAAACTGGACCCATGTACATGTTGGGATTTTTTATTTTGGGCACAATCCAGAGTAAAGGCAGGGAGGAGTTTCCGAGCTGAGCTGCCCCAACTAATCTGAATCCAGAGCAGATAGTTATGCTGGATCCAGAGAGTCAGGAAGCCTGTGCTGACCTAGTTGCTCCAGAGAATACTAAGTAGGCACCAAGTTAAATGACACCTGGGAAGGGCTTGCTCCTGAAGAGACCCCCCCACACACTCACACACAGATCACACTGAACAAGGAACAGCTGTGGCGCCTGCCTTATAGAGAAGCCCTGACAACCAGTAACAGCTGCAGCAGGAGAATGCAGTACAGCAACGCCTCCAGTGGAGGGTGGATGCAAGGGAATTGGTTGGAGTGGCCTGCTGTATCCCGAGGTTAGTGGGTTGCCGTAGCTGTGCCATATCCTGAGGTTGAGGCGGGGGTTGCAGCTAGGCTGGCCAAGAACACATATTTTTGGTCAACACTGCCATTCTAACTCAGCCTTATCATGGACCCGTATGGGTCTACTCATTACTATACCTGCTCCTGAGGTGGTATAACTCTGAGGAGCTGGAAGAGGGCATTTCTGCTCTGGAAACAGGCTCTGGATACAGAGTAACTGCTCTGCCCTAGGCAAAGCTAAATATGCCCTCAACATGCCTCTCCTGAACTGCCCAGGCCGCCCCAGTTAGGGCAGCCTAGGTCCACCTTTCTTGGGTCAGCCTATGTTGCCTTAGGCTGCCCCAAGCCTTTTCCCATCTTGCAGTTGGGTCAGCCCAGTGATAGATAGGGTAACCCAAGTGCACTTCTGGATTGTACCCTTTATTATTTATTTATTTAATTAAAGTATTTATACCCACCCTTCACCTGCCAAAGCAAATGCCCAAGGTGACTTACAGTGCTTTTATCCTTTCGACCTCATAACAACCCTGTGAGATAGGTGAAGCTGAGAGTGAACAACTGGTCTAAGGTGTTCTCTTTTCCTTCTATTTCCCTAGTCTTTTTGCAGCCAGCCTAGTCCCACTTTGCCTGCTCCAGTTTTAAATGGCAATCCCCCACTCAGACAAAAGTGTGGCTAGCCTAGAGCCTGCTTAGTTTCCAAGATGAAGTGCACACCAGTAGCTCTAAAATGGCTAAAATAAACTGTCCAAAGTTATTAGACACTGCAGTTCCTCTAAAAGTCACCAAGAGAATTAGTCAGGCATCTACTAACCACAGCAAAATTCACCCTGGTCACCACTTTTGATTCCTTATTAATGTTGCCTTACTTTATGCAAACGGGAAAAATACTTCCTCAACTGTTTTTCCCATGGCATGCCAGACATGATTTTCAGATCCATTTCCTGACCACTGAACAAAAATTCATAATAGCCAAGCTAAAGTGGAAGAAAAATAAATAAGTGGAACATGAAAACTAATCCTCTAATGATACATCTTCATATGTTACCAGACTCATTTTTAAATGTCTAGAGATCTATGTCTATGGTACATTAGTCCCCGATGCTGTGCTAATTTAAGCACATCCTGCTTCCACTCAGCTTTGTCAAGGGAGACATTTTTTTGCTTCCAAGTGATGAATACAAAGCCAAAAGACTGGCTATCAGCAGGACACTTCAAAGAAACATGATACTTGGTCTAGTTCAGGCTAGTTCTGAAGTTCTGACGAGTATGAACCACAATAACAGTCCCAAAACAAAGACTATCCAAATGGGAATCACAGAATGCTATCAGCTCACAAGTCTCTTGCCTAAGATATGTCCCCCCCCCCAAAAAAAAAATCCATAACATATATCATGGTAGGCCTCTGAAAAATGAATGGAGTAAACATTCTAAGAAGACAATCCTAACCATGTCTATTCAAAAGTAAGCCCCACTGTGTTCAATGCATCTTACTCCCAGGAAAGTGTCTTTAGGATTGCAGCATAAGTTTCCTTCTGCAGTAATTCAATTGGGGAAACTTTAAAATGATCATACATACCTTTCTATAGTTATGTGGCATTTAATTAGCAAGCTTCACCTTTACATATCTACCTTGATGGGATTTACCAATTAAACAAAATCAATTTGCCCATTAATAAAATGCAAGGGCCAGCAAAAAACAGTTGAACATGTTATTTGTTTTAGGTTTTTTATTGGGTGGTTTTGGTAGTTTTAGAATGATAGCTGAATCATTTTGATTAAATATTTATGGAAATATTGTTATTGTGTTTACACTGTGTGAGTTTCCCTGAGGGTTTTTTAAAGCTATGTGGAAAAGTCATACAGTTTGCAAAGCAAATTCTGTTTTACTGATTAGAAAAAGGGGGACAGCACTTCTTGCTGCTGAATAACTGGTCTACATTAATTTGGAGGGATCTTTTTACTATACATTAGTACTTATAATATCAGGATCCAGTGGACTTACTTAGGAATGCAAGACCTTTCCAACCACAGGAAAAGCCTGGACTTTTCAGAATATTATTTTGAAGATTCTTTCAGCATTTAATTAAGGAACAAAATAGTTGCCAAATACTGTAGCAATATACCAATGCTGCACATATTTTAGACCAGTGTTTCTCAACCTATGGCAACAAGGATTCCCATTTGAAATGGCAATTTATTTACAGGTTTTAGCACAAAGAAAAGCTTCTTGAAGTTTGAAAATCTTTTGTCAAATGCTTTGTTCTGATTCATAGTATCCACAAGGGAAAAAGTATTTGCCTTTTCGGAGGAGCTTGAACAGTAATATTTGGAAGCAGCCCAATCTTCTTAATACCTCGTACTTTTACAAACCTGGAGGTAAGGAAAAAACTAACTTGTTACTACAGGTCCAACCTTACTATACAGTGGTACCTTGCTTAACAAGCGTCTCGCTTAACAAGCGTTTCACATAACAAGCAAAAATTTCCAAGAAATCTTGCTTCACGTAACAAGTTCCACTTCACTTAACAAGCAAGCGCACTATGGGCACGCATGCAATGCAGCCCTGACGCTCCGCATGGAGGCTCTTTAAAAGGGCTGCCGGCCAGCACTAACTGCCTCTAAATGCCCCCAACTTGGGGGCAGTTGTCTGGAGGTGCCAGAGGCAGCTGCCCCTAACTGTCCCCCAAGTGCCTCCACCAACAACCTTGAACCTCCAGCAGCAGCCCATGTGCTAAATGGGGCTTACTCCCAGGAAAATGTCTTTAGGAAGGCAGCCTAAGTAGACTTCATAGGATCATGCACAGTGTTTTGTCATCATTTTTACTTACAGTTAATATTTTTATATGAATATTTTGGGGGTTGTGAAACCAATCGTCTGAGTTTCCATTACTTCCTATGGAAAAATCTGCTTCACTTAAAGAGCGTTTCACTTAAAGAGCATGCCTCCAGAACGAATTAAGCTCTTTATGTGAGGCACCACTGTATACTGATTTTTTAATACATGAATTTGACTCAACATGGCCACTGCAAATCAGTTTTTAAAACTGCTTGGTGACCTCCTCTCTGCAACAGTAGAAAAATAATCACTCCATTCTTCAGCTAAGCCAGACAAGGCAGGGGGTCCTTTGCATTTCTCATTTCTGATTGCCTCTCTACAACAGCAAAAAGAAAAAAGAAGAAAAGGAAAAAAAGCTATTTTAAAACAATTGTAAAGGTACACACTTTTTATAAACTGCTTTTATTTAAAATATATTTTTTGGTATCAGCAGGGAGTTCCAGAATCAAACCCCTGCAGTTACTGAGGAATAACCTTATTCCATTAGGAGCAATGGAGGAGCAAGAAACCTCAAAGTGGATCTGTATGGCTGCGATCCTAACCATACTTTCCTGGGAGTAAGGTACAATTGAACAACATGGGACTTCTGATTAGACACGTTTAGGATTGCACAGAAAATCTATTTTTCCACTTTTTAATCATCTGATTTTTTTATCCATTAGTGGATAATGATTGTGATTGGTAATGACTGATAATGATCTGTAATACAAGAGTATCGAAAGTTATTGCTGTACCATAGCAGCACAATTATGCCCAGCCAGCAATTGTTTTGTTTTCACTATACAGTATTGTGAATTGTTTCTGTAGTCCAATTGGGACTCAAAATTATTTTGAATTATTCATTCAAAATAAGAGATTATTTTAATAAACACTGTATCTTTTCCAGGTATTATAGCTCAGAAATAAATCTCTCATAAATTCATCACAACCAGAATATTTGATAGTTTGTTACTTGGGTTTTGCAAATAGTGTATGCCTGTTTGATACCATCCTGAAAAATATAGGCTCACCAAAGTAAGAAAATACTGCAGGCCAGGGGTCCTCAACCCCCAGTCTACAGCCCAGTGCCAGTCCAACCAGTTTCTCCCCAGATGTGAAGTGAGCCAGGCTGTGCCCAGCTTTCCTCACAGCCAGGGAGAAACTGCACAAGCACAGCCTGGCTACTGAGCTTCACCTGCAGTTTGCACTGTCTGTGGGGCGAACTGCACAGGCACAGCCTAGCAGCCAGACCGTGCATGCGCAGTTCCTCCCCAGCTGCGAGGCGAGCCAGACTGTGCCCAGCTCGCCTTGCAGCCAGGGAGAAACTGCGCAAGCGCAGCCCAGCTACTGAGCTGAGCCTGCGCAGTTCGCCCTGGCTGCAGGGTGATCTGCACAGGCGCAGCTGGACACTGGGCTTCGCCTACGCAGTTTGCTCTGCCCAGGCCATGGGAAATTTTTTCCCACAGTGCTGGGCCGTGGTCCTCACAGAGTTGAGGATCACTCCTGTAGGCTGTTTGCACCTACTCAGCCCAAAGAACTCATGACCTCTCACCTTCATTATTTCAGAGACAAATTGCATGGACTCACTGCTAAAGATCCATTTTAACAGTTGAACAGAAGCTAAAAGCAAATGAGTTTTTCTGTTTTGCTGAGCACTCTTAACGATTTGGGTATAATTCATGAAAACATGAAGGACTTTGCATATGCCTAAGCTCACGCTATATTTTACTCAGACAGATTGAATTTTAGGCAGACTCACAAAATTCTACCAAATGTAGTTAAATTGTCAGAGATGGCATATTTTTAAAAATATGTGTGAACAAAAAAAATCCTACAAGATTGAAGTCAAGCGGTGTGATTACCAATCAAAATCTTTATACAGTGGTGCCTCACATAAAGAGTTTAATTCGTTCCAGAGGCATGCTCTTTAAGTGAAGCAGATTTCCCCATAGGAAACAAGGAAACTCAGATGACTGGTTCCACAACCCAAAAATATTCATATAAAAATATTAACTGTAAGTAAAAATGATGACAAAATACTGTAATCAAATTCAAAACACTGTACAGTGGTACCTCACATAACAAGTGCCCCACATAACAAGTGATTAACATAACAAGCACAAAGTCCCATTGGGAGTGTGCTTCTCTTATCAAGCCTGCTTCACTTAACAAGACCCAGACAACCTGAAAGCGACATGGCCGGGTCATCTGGGGATGCAAAAGGCAGGCACACGGAGAAACAGGAAGCGTTGCTTCCTAACGGGCAATGAGCCTGACAATGAGGCTCTCAAATCTGCACTGACAAAATAGGCAAAGCAGACTTGAGAAGCCCCATTGCAGGTCTGGAACTTTCATTGGATGTTACCTTGAGGAGACTCCAGCAGCCTCAGTGGGGCCCTTAGATATCCCAAATGTCACCTTGGTTTGGAAATGGGTATATTCTAAGCCAGTTATTTTCAACATTTTTCCATCTTGCGGCACACTGGCAATCTGCTAAAATTGACAAGGCGCACCATCAGTTTTTTTACCATTGATGAGGTACACTATGCTGCTGGTAGGAGGCTCATATCCCCCAATTGCCCTTCTAATTAATGACTGTGATGCACTTCTGCCTGCATCTGTGATGCACTTTTGTGATGCACTTCTGTGATGCACTTTCCCCACCTGGGGAAAAGTCTATAATTTATGAAGGGGAACCCTGTGACCCAATCCACTTGTGGGTACAGACTGACCAGACATCCAATCTGAGTTCAGTTTTCTTAACACTGCTAAGTACATTATGGCAAACAGTTATTGAATGTTAGCTTTGAACTCATCATAGATATATACCAGACTAGACAGGGGATGGCAATTCACCAAAAAAACAGAAATTTCACTTATCTACTTTGAGCAGTGTTTCAAGCCCTTTCAATCATCAAAGTTATGTGACACAAGTATTTGGTTAAAAACAGACCATTTTGTTGTTCTTGCTAAACCAAAATGCATTACGTGCTGTTCACTCACCTCGCTGTTGTGTCCCCTTAAGTTAAAGTTGATTCGCTGGGGTGTGTTTCTGTCTCTTCTACAGTGGCTGGAGGTGAAGGTAACTCCTACGACTCCCCTGCCATTTCCTGTTGCCAGCCAGCCTTCCTCATAATACCGCCTCCGGCACACAGGTTTCTCCTTTTCACTTTTAGGCACCCTGCCTTTCCAAGAGAGGCAGAGGATGTTGGAATCGCTGCAGAGAACAGGCCCATGTTCCACTGCTGCATACATGCTTTGCCGTATTTTTCCCTTTTGACATAAGCAAGTACTGTGTCTAGTGCAGAAACTGTAAATCTGTGTTTTGTTTTATTGATAAGACCAAAAGTTTTAGACAGATCAGAATACGAGGGGGCAGAGAGAAGGTCTATTTTTATAAATATCCACCAAATGCATAGTGAAAATTTCTCTATAAAAGATGATGACAGCTAAGAAAATGTAATGTTTAAAAAAATCAAAACACATCAGGTTCATTTTGATTTTGAGTTGTTAAGAGTGAGGGTACACGGATGCTTTGGAGAAACAGCTACTTCAGAAGAGGCGTTCGAAGAAATGGCGAGCCGCCTTGTTGCTCAATTTGATATAATCATCGTACTGCCTGAGATTTCCAGTAGAGCATGATGCAATTCCAGAGACAAAGGTTTGCAGATGTGTAGGTTTCAAGTAACTTAAGGCTTTAAAAAGATTTCCTCCAGTTGGATTTTCACACATACACATATAGGACATTCATTCATCTTTCCCCAAAGCTGCCCTCTGGTATATCTTCTCCACCAGACAAATTTCTGCTGCTAAAGCTGAAATAGATTGCATAAAGGGAAAAAAGGCACACAGTCCATGCGAAATCACAGACCAGAGCTCTGTGCAGTTAACAACGTGCCTGGCCAGACAGGAAAGCCCTCTCCAAATTCAACAGCTCACCGTTTCCCTCAGCAGTCTTTGCCATCCAAAAGCAGGTCCATTTCCTTTGCAGCTGGTGGTTTTCCCACCACCTCCCCTGACGTTTCAGTTTCTCACACTGTTTTGCTGGCTTCCTCACAACTTGCTGCCACACACATCCATGGAAATGAAAGCCCCTTTTCATTTAGCAGTTTGTGTGTGTGTGTGTGTGTGTGCGCGTGTGTTTAATACTTTGAAACTTTTAAAGCAGATATGTTCACCTCAGGTGAACCATGAAATCTCCTCCAAAACATTAGGCTCTTTTACACATTTGAGTTTTCCCGTTTTTCTGCTAGAAGAGAACTGCAGGACTTGCTTTTCATTCTCTTGTAAAAACAAATGCCAAAACTAAAAGCACATAATTATGTGCAGATCGTGTCGGATTCAAGATAGGAGAGAAAATTGCCAATTAAAAATAGATAGGGGAGCCATACAGAAAATCCAACTTCCCTTTCCTTCTCGTCGTCTGTGATGTCTCCTTTGCTTGTATATGAGGTTCTTTCTTTATTGGTAGTTCACTAGAGCACAGATTCATAATTCTCACCACATTTGCAGCTGTAGAATTTTTTTTAAGTTCCAAATGCTTTGAGTAATATTTATTATCTCAAATAATTCGTATTTGTATCGTATTACAAGAAAAAAGGAGAAATAAAATTAGCAAATTCTGTTGCAAAACTCAATATAGGATGACAAAGTTTATAAATTTCAAACCCTAGATCTTTCCCGCTGCTCCTGAACTTGCTTTTCTCCAGTCATTACCACACACCTAATTGTTACTATTTAACATACAAGCATATTAAACCAAATGGAATTTGTCAAGAGTCCCACGCAGAAAAGCACCAAAAATTTGTGCAATATTCTTTCTTTTGGGATAAGATCAAGCTCCTCTCCACTCAGATCACTTTATGGAAATTATATAGAGGTATTTGTGTAGCATATTCTGTGCAGAGGGCAATTTTCTTCTCCTGGTTCCTGAAAACTTTTCACCTGTTGCAGATCATACAGAAGATTGACCACTAGTAATAGAAGGCATACCATGGGCTTTGGGGTCTTTGTGCTGTCAGGTTGCTTGAACTGATTTTCTTCAATTGCAAAAACTCTCTGAAGAAAACAAGTGCCAGTGTATGTGATTGTGGAAATGTGTGTATATCTAAATATACACACATGCATACAGTATGCCCCAGTGCTCCCTTAAGTTGGCAATTTGGGCTGCATCTGACTTCACAGTTTAGCTATGGCAGTCTTGTGAACCATCTGTCACTCAAAGATGCGTCTCCCTGGATAGGTCCAATTCTGTAAAACAAAAATTTTAAGTTATCCAACTATATATTCAAACATACAAATGAAAAAGCAAGATTGTGCAAGTCTGCTATTTAAAGTATGTGAGGGAGTTACTGGGCCAGAGATTCTCTTTTGGTAGAAGTACATCTTCACTAAAATCATACAAGTACTCAACCAATTTCTCAGATTTTTCTCATGCAAAAATTGAATGAAAAAATGAACATTATAATGTCAGTGGAGTTAATGACAGCAAAATTAGCTGATTTTACCCCAAAACATTATTTACTTATTTGATTTAGGGTACAATTCTAACTCACCCTAATTTAGGGTGCCAGCTTAACTCACTTGGCATATCTTCCCATGGTTGGTGTGGGGAGGTTGGTGTATACCTGTGCACTGGCCTAACCCCCTCAGAAATGGGGCAGAATTTTAATGTCTGACACCACCAGGTCAGCACAGGACTTATGCCAAGACTTATGCCTTGGGATGTGGAACTTAGAACTGCTGTCTTAAACACCACTTTTCAAACTAGACAAGCTTCCAAAGGAGCTTATTTCAATAATAATTGAAATATATAATTGGAATTTTAACTCAAGTACCAAAAAGAATTAAAGATCCTTTTCATATTGTACAAATTTAGACATTTAATTCTAGAAATCTGAGTAAGATGTTCTCCACTCATAGCGTTATTCTCTCACATTATTCTTTTTTTAAATTACAGCAAATGAATTCACTCAAAATATGCTTGTATTACAGATGAGCACAGCATTCCCAAACCAGATTCTCAGGATAGTCAAAGGAATTTAAATGCCTTCTCAAATACGAATTTGAAAAAAGATAGGAATTCTTGGTACTGTATATGGAATTGGAAAAAATAAAACTTGATAAGGCAATCAGGGACTAAGGGTGCAATCTTAACTTAGGCCAGCACAACTAATTGGTCTTCCCATTCCTGTGGTGACATAAGGAGGCAAGCACTTGTTTGTGCATAAGGAGGCCTAACAGTCTACAGGAGTGGCACAGAAGAAATGCCACCTTACAGCATTTTGTGACACCCCCACGCCAGCACGGCGCTTATGCTGGGGCTTTGGCAGGCCTATCTGGGTATTAGGATTGCAGCAGAGGTGGGCAGCAGCCAGTTTGCACTGGTTCACTAGAATGAGTTGTTAGTTTGAGCCCAATCCTAATGAACCGTTAGTTAACCGGGATTGGACGCAAACTCAAAAACGGCACCATGGGCACCGCCATCTTGGAATTGCGCGTGCACGTTTGTGCGCACGCAATTCCTTGCTTTGCCCACCTCCAGCCATTTTGAAAGTGCACGAGCAAGTCTGTATAGAGGCCCCTGCGTGGCCCCCAACAGAGGCTTCCCGGCCCATGCCACCACCCCCCGTATGGCACTTTTGCATCACTCCTGGCCTGGGGGTTTGATCCATGCTCAGACATGTGCTGGCCTCTCCCCACCACCCCGGTAATGGTGATATGGGGTGAGTTGGCTTGGCCTAAATTAGTTTGGATTGCGCTATGTATGTCTCAGGTCTGATTGCACATAAACACTTGCAGACCACACATCAGGCCAAAGAACAACAGAAGAAGTCAACAAGGTTAGCTTATGCACCTTGTGGATGTTTTGCTTCACTGGTATCCTCTCATTTTTTGCTGGTGATAAAAACACTGAAATATGAGCATGCGCACTGCCAATTAGTCCTGCTTTTATTTTTGCCTTTATTGTTAGTTGAGAAGGCTAGGAGTATGCTTTCCTTTTTTTCCAGAAGTGAAAGATTCAACTACTGTTTGATTTAAAAAATTCAGGGATGCTGCCAACAAGGGCATCCTACAACACTCCTTGCCTCAGTGGTCCTTACTTGGAAGTGCTGCCTAGCAACTGCCAGCATGGGAAGACTTGTTTTTACACAGAGGGCTGCTCAGTCCCACTCCCTTCCCTCAAAGGGTCTCAATGGGAATTGCTGCCTAGCAACTGCCAGCACAGGAAAACTCACTTCCATCAAAAGCTGAGCATGTTTCAGCTGCTCACCCCCACTCCTTTCCCTCAAAAGTGCCGCCTAGCAAGAGATGGATGACCTTCATCATGGGCTAAGCTAATCTGAGTTGCTAAGACCCATTGACTGTACATGCCTCAATATAAGCTATTATCTGGAAAGTAATGACCAAAGTACAAACTATCAAACTGGGACCAAGATCAAGTCAAGACATTCTGCCTGAACATCCTATGGAAACTATGATAACTGTCAGTGCAACCGTAACCCCTATTTAGGCAGGCAAAAGTCCCAACACAAAAGTGCTGGAAGGCACTTCTGTGCACTTTTGGGAGAGTTAGACCAATGCACAGACATGTGCCAGCCTCCCCACTGCACTGTGGAACAGAGATATGAGTGAGTAGCACTAGCCTAAATTGGTTAGGATTGAACTCGGATTCTCAACACTGAATTTTTAAAGTTGTGAGAGCCCTTTGTGAGCCAATGTGTTGGATCTTTGAATCTAATATACAATGGATATATAATAATAATAAAAGATAAAAATAGAACATGTATATGACAGAGAGGGAGAATTCAACACTGGAGTATCTTTTCTGGTGACAGGCTCATGTTTTCTCATTAACGGTATTCTGCCCTACTTTCTACAGTGACTGCTCTACTTTCAACAAGATGGGGGGAATGACAACACATGGTCTACATCAAGTTGTATTATTAGACACCATTACAACCATAAGGAGATTTTGGGCACTATCTAAACAATTTAGACTGGCACAGTTCACTTGCTCCCCATTCCCGTGATGGCACAAGGGGGCCAACACATGACTGTGCACTGGCCTAATCCCACCACCACCAAGGGTGGCATAGGATTTACAGCCCTTTGTGACATCCTCAGGCCAGCACAGTTCTTGTACCAGGACTTATGCCAGCCTAACTGACGGTTAGGTTTGCAGCCTTTGTCATCCACACTTTAGAAACAACATTAACACGAAGTTTGCACTCAGTTCTTGCAAGGAAAATTGAAACAGAATCCTAGTCTGATGAATTTTTTTATAACTGAAAAGAGGAAACTGTTCAGGGTTAAGGCACATTTGAACAAGGGTAACAACTGCCCCTGGATGACTAATAGACTCTCTTCTCCTTTCTAGTATTAGACAAGAGACGATAGTCCTAAAAGGGAGAGAGTAGGTTGCTGGAGATAGATATCTTCCATCAGCGGTTCCCAAACCCCCTCAATGTCCCCAGCAGTCTTTTTTCCGACTTTCCAAGGCATGACCATCTTCATCTGGTTGAGATATTGCACTCTCAGAGGGCTGAAACAGGTCACAGACCAGGACTAGTCCCCAGAGCAGCTAGGCTGTAAGTGGACTTAGGCCGGTTCCATCTGGCAGTATCCTAGGTGTACAATGGGAAAATAGTAGCCTCTTATAAATAGGGCAAACTGAACACTTTAAAATGAGGATTTAAAGTCCCCAAATCCCATCTTAATTCTTGTAGCATGCTTCAGGGGTGAATGAGAGAAACTTTACCTATGCAGTCTTGCATAAGAAATGGGCAATGGAGAAGACTGGAAATTTCAGATAAGAGGTTGCAGCAAGTCAGAGTAAAGTGGGGCCACATGTGAATGTGGGTAAGAAAGAACTGAGCAGTATATTGGCAACAGAATGCTTCGCAACAGTCTTCTCTTAACAATCTTCTCTATACAGAAGGACGAAAGAAACATTCATTCTACAGCAGATGAGGCAAAGCTAATCACCCAATTCTCAATCACTCTATAGGGAGAAACCAGACTGAATTAGACTGTTAGGGTACCAAATTGACAAGTTCTTAATTGGCAAAGTTGTTCTTATGTAAGATATACCAACTGATTTTTGTAGGGCAATTTGCATAAAGGCTACAAAAAAGTTGGTTGTTTGAGTCTTGAGCACTCCAGCTCCCTGATGTGGTTTCTTGAACACTGCATACCAAGACAGTCAAGATTTCCAGATACGAAAAGTTTCTATGTTTTTGTCTTCCTATGAAAAGCTGAAGGCAACATGCTAGCTACCTTAGAAAATAGGATGTAGAAACAACTGTAGTCTAATCCAGTAGGTCTCTTTTTACAGTACCTTACATATCTGTAAGTTGCTGGAGATAGGTATCTTCTATCATTGGTTCCCAAACAGCCCCCCTAATGTCCCCAGCAGTCTCTTTGTTATGACTTGCCAAGGCACCACCATCTTTGCCTGGATGAGACAGAGCACTCTCGAAAGTGTGCTAGTGGCCATCCTCCCACTATGTGATGTGACTGTGACAAGGTACCATGAATGAAAGATGCTGTGACCAGACTTAGTTTGGGAACTCATTTTTTAGATTGCTCCACGAGCGCATCAACTGATAACCATCAGTTACCCATACTTTATGTAACTTTTATTTTTCCCCCACCCTTACACAAAATGGACTTCTGTATCTATTTAAGGAAAGCAGGATTCAGTCAGGTTCTTCATCTTGAACTCCTGCCATGTGAAAAGCTGGCAAGAGTTACTGACTTTGGTTTGGTACTACACAAGAGCCCACAGAGCTAACAAACTATTAACAGCTGGCTGGCACTGTGTAGAGGAAACCTACTCAGTCATTTTTTTGACATCAACTATCTATTGCATGACTGATCTCCATGAGAGAGTTATAGCTTCGAACTCCTCTTTGAAGAAAAAAAAATACACTAGACGTAAATTCTGCACATCTAATTTTTGTTAATGTACTGGCAATGGTAGCACTAGCAACTACTGTTTTGCTCCTCTCAGCAGCCAGAGGCGGCCGCTCTGCCAAAGAAGAAAACATCAGATGCTACTACAATATTTCCTTGCTCTCAGTGACATCTGGCAGTCTGCTCTTGCTGTTAAGGTGAGTAACTGAAATGAACAACAGCTCATAATAGATATTATGCAACAGGATTGTGTCATAACCTGACAGCAGACAACGCAAAGATGAAAAAGGATCATATTCTCTCTGGCTGCTTCTGATTTTACATAGACCACAAACCTAAGCACACATATTTGAAATACATTTAACTTGAAATAAACGTGGTTTCTTCTGAACACACATATGTAAGGCTAAGATGTTAAGACACCCCCAAAAGATAGAAACTCTCAGAAATGCTTTGCTGGTATACCAGATGACAATGGATGGCACTCTAATGATTCCCTCATCTGCCATGAGATGCCCCATCTTTTTTGTTCAAGGTCAATATTGGGAATACATGATTAAAAAGGCATTTTCATCCTTTCACTTTATCCCTCCTGACAGAATTTCTCAAAAATGACTGCACTTACCTAATGAACTGATCTGTTCTGCCATGCAAGAAGTGGCACATTCAGACCTACCTCGAAAGATAAATAAGGCTCTTTAGGCCAACAAAGGATAATGCAGCAAAACCTCCAAGACCTTCCACCAAGCCTAACGATACATTATTTAAAAGATTTATATCCCACCTGTCCTCTGTTATCAATAGATGCCCAAGGCAGCTTACAACATTTAAGTAAAAAACATACAGTAAAACAGGGGTCCTCAAACTTTTTAAACAGGGGGCCGTTTGTCCCTCAGACACTGTCGGGGGCTGGAGAGTGAGAGGACTTATGTAGGACAAAATGTAGGACGTCCTACATTTTAAAAATGTAGGACGTCCTACATTTTAAAAATGTAGGACATGTTAAAATGAAGCAAAAATGCTTGTATTGCTTTCCTGTACTTAATTTCAACACTTTTGAAATAGAAAAACTTTTAACATGCCTGATTCTCACCCAGACATGCAAGACGCCCTCAAAGCAGTTTCCAGCAACACGTTACTTCAACATATTTAACTTAACATATTTTTCATGTCAGACTTAAGACATATAATTGTAAGACACCCCCAAAGAAATTTGCAGCAACACAAGGAATGTCAGTGACATGCACTGACACACACCATGCTCTCTCTCTCTCTCTCTCTCTCACACACACACACACACACACACACACCCCCATGTATTCTTACACACACACACACACAAGCACAAGCTCACCTCAATTTTGAGCTTGCTGTTCAGGAATTTTGCCCAAGCCTATGCATGTCTACTCAGGAGTAAGGCCCATTAGAGTCAGTGGGGCTTACTCCCAGGAAAGTAAGCCCAGCCCCTTGCATGTCTACTCAGAAGTAAGGCCCATTAGAGTCCATGAGGCTTACTCCCAGGAAAGTGTGGATGGGAAGGTGGCCTTAATAGCCCAGCTCTCTGCTTGTCTACTCAGAAGTAAGCCCCTGGCAGCTGGGGGGCCGTGAGAGAGTGGTGGGAGGCACGCATGCCAGCCTCAAGCCCCTGGTAACTGGGGCGGCCACGCAAGGGCGGTGAGAGGCACGCGCGCGCCAGCCTGAAGCCCTGGGACGGTCACGAGAGAGCAGCAGGAGGTGTGCGTGCCAGCCTCAACCCGGGCCCCTGGCAGCTGGGGCGGCCGCGCGCTCCATTCTGAAGCCCCTGCTCCAGCTGTGCGCGCAACATTTAAAAAAAATTTAAGGGCCAGCTTGAAGCTGCCCAAATTCCGGAGCCTGGAGGGGCTCTCTCCCTTTGCACAGGGCTGCCACGACTGGCGGATCTTCGCCGCGGCAGCCTTGAACTGCCCCCAAGTGCCCACAAAGCGCCTCCCAAACCCCCCAAAAGACCGGCGGGCCGGATTGAGGCCTCTGGCGGGCCTGATCCGGCCCGCGGGCCATAGTTTGAGGATCCCTGCAGTAAAACATATTATCTGAAAACAAAATTAACAGAGTAAAAAGTATTTGGACAAAACTTGGGAGTTACTTAAAAATACAGGAGGAACAGGTAAAAAAAGTTAGGAGATGCTCAAAGTGGCTAACCCATCACCCAAATGCCAGACGAAACAAAAATGTTTTGAGCCCTCGCCAGAACAACATATGGGAGGGGGTAGATCTTAACTTCCCTGGTAGGGAATTCCATAACTGTTGAGAAGGCTCACCCCAGCGCCGCCATCCTCCTGACTTGGGAGAAAGGTGGAAATTGCAGGAAACCCTCTTCAGATGTCCTTAGAGGGCAGGCGAGAATATAAGGGAGAAGGCAATCCCTCAGATAACCTGGTCCCAAACCATGAAGGGCTTTAAAGGACTTTACCAGCACCTTGAATTGGACCCAGAAGTAAATGTGCAACCAGTGCAGCTGCCGAAGCAACAGACTGACAGTCAGTCTGTCTAGCTTTGGCCACGACCATGGCTACCACATTTTGCACTAACTGCAGCTTCCGAACCGTCTTCAACGACAGCCCTACATAGAACTCGTTGCAGTAATCCAACCTAGTAATCACTAGACCATGGACCACCGTGGTCCAAGTATGCATAGCACCAGGGAAAGGAGACTATACGCACACCATCAAGGAAGTCCCTGGTGCTGCTGGCAAGAGGATAGACGCTGGCAAGATGCGCATAGGGAAGCCCCTAGAGCTGTCGCTATAGAGAGGGGGAACCCCCATAGGTCGAGAGAAACCCTCCATGGCTGCTACAGAGACGGGGAACCCCCCGGAGGCAGAGGGAAAGTCTCCCTTTCCGCAGTGGCGATGGGGGAACCCCTGGAGGCAGTGGAAGTGCCACAGGGGGTGCCAGGGCAGTGCAGTCTACCTCAGCTGCCCCCTCCAGCCGCAGCTGCAGTCCACAGTAAGTGTCTTTAAGATTGTCACCTCCTAACCATGTCTACCCAGAAGTAAGTCCCATTGTGTTAAGTGGGGCTTACTCCCAAGTGTCTTTGATTCTATCCACCAAGCAATTTACTCAGCAGACAAAGGAGAGACCATCTTTGCTGTTGGTCTGTCTTCCTGGTTTCTGACACACAGCCCATATACAGTGCAAGTTATTATCCTATTTCCTACTCGCCAGTTTGGATTTTTTTAGTAACTCCTTTGCTATCGTAAGCCAAATGGCAGCCACCTCTCTTTTCCCAGTAAGGGCTTCCAAAGTTTCTCTATGCATACTATCAGGATCTTCCTCCCCTGCCCCAATTTTCCTTGACACCCCTGCTTGTAAATCATCACAGGCACATACATAAAAATTATTTCTACTTTGTGGTTAATGCTATTTAGAAGCAAGATAGTACAAAAGCAAGACAAAAGTTTAAACTGTACTGATATTCTAAATCTAAGCAGGCCGGGGGAGGGCGGTAATGCCAATATTTTAATAAAGGTTCAAGTAGGTATTAGGAACTTATAGGTCAGTTATATTTACTATCTGTATCAAGTAAACTTATGGAAAACATATTAACACAATTAAAGAAATGGAAAAATTGTTTTTAAAAACGTTAAGGCAGACATCTCCTTTCCCTCGGGGCATGAATACAAAGTGATAATCACTTTCTAATTTCCTTGCATTCAGATCCAAAAAAAAGTGTTTGCCACCGAGCTGAAACAAAGCTGTTTTAAGCCCTGGAAAGGGAAATTGATTGAAAGCCTGCCTCATTACCAAATAGTTGCTATTTTAACATGAAAATTGGTATCAACAGAGATTCTGCATCCAAACCTCATGGGTGCCAAAGTTCAACCTGAACTTTGTACGTCCTGAAATAGTATCATTTCAGACAGCTCATAGGGGAAATTACATTTCTGAAAGCAATCTTGCACAAAAATGCTCTGCAACCAGAAAAGTAGCATAGCAGGTAATGGACTGAGATAACAGCCATTCCTCTTCATGTGCTAGATTGGGGGGGGCAGTTTCAGTAAGATGGTGCATGGGAGAAAGAATCAAAAGAGACATTGAAAGAGACATTCATCTCTTGGAGTTTGAAGTGGTACAATAAAGTGACTCAGGATCCTGCCACCTTCTTCTATAATAGGAATTGGCTATTCGTTAAGAGGCTTATCTTTTAAAAACCCTATTCTCAGAAACAGTGATTGGCACCAAGTTTATTGTTAGGAAAGTAGATTAAAATTATTCAACACAGAAACTGGATTTTTTTAAAAAGACAGGCAGCAACCCCTTTAGTAATAAACTGCTAAAGCTTAGACACCTCCACTCTGCTAATTCTGCTTTTAATCAACCCCTCTGACTTCTCTCCTGACCTGATAGGAAAAGGCTGGTTTTACTTTTTAGCATTCTTGGAACAGAAGAAGCAGTTTGTGTTTCTCCAACTTTACATTCTGCATAATTTCACTGCTGAGAATTCTGAGAATCGTCATGCTAATAAAGACACTATGGTAATAGATGTGGGTAGCACATGTGGCTAAGACACTGTGCCTGTTAACCAGCAGGCCAGGGTTCGATTCCTGGGTCGGCCCCACAAGACAGGGTGAGCTCCTGTCTTCAGCCCAGCTCTGCGACGCCAGCTGGATCCAATCATATCGGCAAATCATAGCCCAGACCTATGGTACTCAGTACTCAGGGCTGAAGCAGCACCAAAACAGATACCACTAAATCCCAAGAGTCTGGGAAGCACTGCCAGGACTACTTGCTTATGCTTCCTTAACCCATGAAAAACCAAGGTGGCCCACTGACCCTCAGATCTGTGCCAGCTACTGAGACCCATATCACATCTTCTAGGCCTAGATACGGTGGTTGGCCCTCTCACCATCATATCTCCCTCCCAGACTGCTGCCTCTCTTACCATGCCTTTCCCCATTCCAGAATACCTCCCTTCACATCCTGACTTACCGTTCTGGCACCAGTGCTCACAAGGAGTACAGTACAAGGAGCCATTCAACTGGCCTCCAACTGGTGCTAGCCCAGAGAAGAATCTCACTGAACCAGCTCCAGTGCTGGGTGGCACTGACTATCACAATTGTGCCTTATGGTGCATTTGCAACATTGTGTACTAGCACTGAATCAGTGTGAGCCCTTCAGGGACATACTTTGGAGACCTATAGAGTCTGAAAAGAGTGGCTAACGCTATAGCTTCGTTTGCCTGCTCTAACTGGATTTTACCCATTAAAGAAAACCAATAGGAAAAACAACTGCATCCTAACCTATCTTCTTCGGTAGACACAAACAGTGTATTTAATTGTTTATCAAGTGGCCCATGTTGCTCACAGCTGCCCAATTTATTTCAGCAATTTTCTTCAGAATTAATAACGTGTTATTTATATCAATTTATCACTCATTTGGGGAGATGTGAAGCTTGTGATGATGAACACACAGAAAGATTATTGTAAGATCTAACATCATCTAGTGCATCTGGCTCTTTTTGAGCTATTAATCACAACTAACATCTGAGGCAAAACTTTCTGAAATATCAACATGATATAAACAAAGACAGCCATGGCTATCACAGCTGCACCACATGCCTCAGTTAATAATAATGCAGCTATCCAATGAACATTATGCTTCATGTTTAATGTTGTTCATTATTCAAATGGAGAAAGTTTACTAGGGAAGTAATATTACTATATATGATAATTTGATATTTCAGTGGGCTTTGCTTCACGCCCACTATTGCACTAATGCTTTTATGAATTTGCTTATTAGAATGGAAGAACGACTTGGACTTGTTTTGCATTTCATTAAACAGTCAAGAAATCTCACTTCACATGTAAATTGAACAAGGCCAATCTTCTGAACCTGAATGGCATAATCAAAAGAAAAGAACAGCGATGGTCCAGATGCTTTCCAATTCCACTACAGCACAAAGCTTTTGCCAGTTCCATCACAGTAATAGCTTTACAGTGTGGTAAGCCAATCAAAGAAAGACAAAACCAAGACATTCAGAGGGATATCAGAATTATTATGAATAATATGACAATGGGCACAATCCAGAGTAACTACGGGAGCACGTAATAGACATTATGTGCACCCGTAGTTACTGCACCACCTAGTGAAAAACCTATGGGAAATTCATACTGCAATCCAGAGTAACTTGTTCTTACTCCGGAGCAAGGACTCCCCGTAGTTACTCTGGATCACACCCTAATATCCTCACTCAGTATATCAGTAGTTTATACAGGGGTTCTCAAACTTCTTAGTAGTAAACCTCTCAGGATAAATCTTTGTGGAGGTGGAGAAAAAGGCAGCAACATATTCCCCCAGTTTTTGCCACTAAAGAAGCAGGGGTGCTTTTTTTAAAACACATCTTACCTCCTGCTGCGGTTCGGGGTAGAGAATCCCATGGAGCACTCCATAGGGCAACCCACTTCTAAGTTGTGATCACAAAGCTGGAAGTGGGTCGCAATAGCTATTTTCACTTTTTACAAGCTGCAGGGAACCCTGCAGACTCGACACACTCTGCAGGGTTCATACACCCTAGCAAGAGGTAAAATGCATTAGGAAAAAGCCACCCCCCTGCCCTTGCAGAGGTACAATCTTAAAGATCACACTGCTGCCTTCCCTTTACCCCTTTATGAGGTGAGACTGCGACTCTTAGGCTAGGGTGTCACCACAATTTGGGAATCATTGGTTTATTATATCATGGCAAAGACAGGGAACTTGAAGCTTGCGAGACACATGGACTGTACCCTGGAATCTTTTTCAACTAATTACAAAGTTGCCCTATAATAATCCTATTATAATTTGCAGAGGTTTGTTTTAGCTTCTGCTGTTTAAAAGGCTGAAGCAAAAACCACATGATGTAAGTAACAAAGCTACCAGCGGCCCATATACTATTTGACCGAAGATCACCAACAGATATTCTCGCAGCACAAGAAGTGTGTCACCATGCTCGGGGGCAAAAGAGAAGAACGTGTTTGCCACTCAATCTGGGATGAAAACTTAGATGTTACAATAGTCAAAGCAAAGTGAATGTCACCATCGCAATGTTACTGACAGAGGTATAATTGCTCTCCAACATATGTAAATTATAGCTCAAATGTCCACTAGGAGCTCAATAGATACTCTGTTCCTGTGGGCTGCCTCACACCGTGAAAAAGGAGGCTTTGAAGCACCCAGCAGTCCTCAAGATGTAGTTCAGTGGCAGTGTTTAGTTTGGTAGGTTCCAATCTACCTAGGGTGGAATCCTAACCTAAGCTGGCACAACTCATTGGTCTTCTCATTCCCATGGTGATGTAGGGAGGCAAGCACATGTTTGTGCACGGGCATAAACCTCTCCCAGGAGTGGCACAGAAGTGTCTTATGGCACTTTTGTGTCACCCCCAGGTCAGCACAGGACTTATGCCGGGACTTACACTGACCCAACTGGAGCTTAGGATTGCAGTCATGGTCTTTTATTCTATAGCCATCAGTATTTATGTGCATGATGCACAAGTTGCTAGAGAGAATGACAAGAAGAGGTCCTACCAGAGAATAGCAAGACAAGATTATGGTGGAACACCAATGTGTTGAAAGCAAAATATATCCTAGGTAGTCCTCACATACAAGTAGTTAATCTATAATTTGGCTGTTGCACTCTATCTACAGTGGTACCTCTCATAACAAGTGCTCCACATAGCCAGTGTTCCACATAACAAGTAAAAATTTGTGTGGGATTTTGCCTCACATAACGAGCATGATTCTTATAACGAGTGCCCATTGGTTGGACTCCCTCTCCTCCTCCATGCATTGACTGGGCTGTGGCACTGAGGCGGGAGTTTCTCCCCCTCCCTGCAGTACATGAAGAGGCCAGCAAAGGGAGCTCAGGAGCCTCTTTAGTCCAGCAACAAAGATGGCTGCTCCCTGTGGCCAGCCCAGCCTCTCCACTGCAGCCTCCATCAGTTAGGAGGGAAAAGTCCTCTTGCATCCCCCTCTAGAGGCCCCCCTCAAACAAACCCCTTCCCCCCCAAGGAAGACTCTCTGCCTGGACCCCACTACAACTTCCCCTCTTTCCCCCCACCACCTTCCCGGCCGGCAGTTTTCCTTTCCTGTGAGTAAGCCCCAGTGGATTTAATGCAGCTTGATTCTGAGTAGACAGCATAGGATCTTGCCCTTCTGCTGTTGCAGATGGCCTATCTAGTTTGCATAGACAGATCTCACACACAGAGAGAGGTTCCTTGTTAAAGATGCTCCAAAAGACACCAGTGACTCTTTTAGTGAAAATTAGTCATCCTTGGCCATAAAGGTTTTTCTTTTTACTGTACAGAATATTACAGTGTTTTATTACAGTAATTGTGGTCTGTATTATATTATAGTGTTTTGAATTCAATTCCTATGTTTTGTCATCTTTTTTATACAGTTAATATTTTTATATGAATATTTTTTGGGTTGTGGAACCAATCATCTGAGTTTCCATTGTTTCCTATGGGAAAATTCGCTTCACGTAAATAGCGTTTCACTTAAAGATCATGCCTCCAGAACATATTAAGCTCTTTATGTGAGGCACCACTGTATATGCAAAAGGTATAAAATTGAAGAGAAAAAAATTCACAGTTCCTCTTTATATATGCATATTCACTTCCTCTCCTATTTGTTCTCTTCCACCCTTCCTTTTGTACTGTATGTCCTCATCCCAATTACTTTTATTTTCCCAACTTCCCTGCTCTCCCACTCCCCAATCCTCTGATCTCCTCAAACCCAATGATCTCATTTCTCCTTTTTATACACTGCAGAAAGAAGACAAAAGAGAAGAGAGATCCTTCCTTTAGAGAGTAGGGGCTGCTATCCTAGACAGGTGGGAAAAACCTTGTCTGAAGAAGCTAGGAAGCAGATGCTTCACCATGCTACCAGTAACATGTCATATTCAATATCTGTCTCTTCTGGGCAGCAGAACAGCACCAGCACATGAGATCTGCCAGAGAGTAAAAAAATATTAGTTGTACAGCTATTGTTGCTGTTCCAAGGAAAAAAACGTGTACCCCATCACCTATTCATGTATTAACACTTGAAACGTAGAAAGGAATAGTTAAGGAATAAGGTAGTGATGAAATTGGCAAGAATCTTTGATGAGGAGTTTCTTCATCATTCCTTCATCAGTGTATGGCACTGAACTTCCAGAATCATTTTCCAAGGCTCCTGTTAAAAATATGTACAAAGGATTTAGTATCCCAGGCATTAAAAAAAACCTGCTTAAACCCACATGCTTTTTTCTGCCCAGACTACTTCACAGCTGGCAACCTACAACTAGAGCCATCAGTATTAATCGGGCTCTTTGCTAAGCAATAATGTACAGCAGCCACAGCAGCTCTGCCAAAGAATATTGTATTCCTGTTCATCAGCGCAAAGCAGGGGACATGAAAGTCATGCAGAGATTCACTGGTTTATTAGATTGAAGAAGCCATTAGAAGGCTAGGCAAGTTTTAAGAACCTCCATGAATTCAGAACAGGAGGTTTTATCCTGCCACCTGAAGGAGAGGAAGTCTGGGAACACAAGAAATTTGAGGGGAGGGAGAAAATCAGACTTCCAGGGATGGGAACATCATTGCTCAAAGGTACTGGACTGAATTGACTCAGAATAATTACCAGGGCTATATGGTTTCCATCCATTCCTGGCTTTACCATGCAAGCGCAGAATTCAGTGTCTGAAGCAGAATTTGACATGATGAGGATCTCTACTTTTATTTTATTTATTTCATTTTTAAAGGAAAAGGGTGGTTTGTACCCTTTCTGCAAGCAGAGAAAGTGTAGAGAACTATAGTGAATGTTCAAAAAAAATATGCAGGTGTCTTGTGTGCTCCTCGAGGCATCTGGTGGGTTGCTGTGTGATACAGGAAGCTGGACTAGATGGGCCTTTGGCCTGATCCAGTGCATGCTCTTAAGTTCTTAAACAGAACAGCTGAGCAAAGGGCAAGGATTAGGTGCTTTATTCCCTTGCGGTGCTCTATTCCCTTACACTGCTCATTGCCACTCCTGGAATACCTCCAAATTTCCAGTAGAAAACTGTTTAGTTCCTTTCATTGTGAGCCATCTTGCACTCTGTTTTTATGGGTGAAAGGAAGAATAAAAAATATAAACACAAATAAATGTGTTTTCATTCTGTGTATCTTTCTCCAATCCCCAAGACGTTCTCTTCTGCTGTTCTTAGCAAAACAAACAAAATAACCAGAAAATATAGATATAATTTCAAAAACTATGGAAGCAGGATAATTTATGTAAAATATGGAAATATTCAAAACCTATTAATTTGGTTATTTGGATTAGATAAGTGGACTTTTCCTGGAAAAGAATTTGGAGACTTTGGCAGAAAACACACAGCCCTGTGTTCTGTTTGTGTGCAAGGGTCCTTTCATGGAAGAAAGTGGGATAAAAATACTGTAAATAAAATAACCCCACAGCAAAGGGAATAGGGTTGCAGTCTCAGGAAGCAATCCTAGCCAATTTTCTAGCTCTGAGTTAAGGGCAATGCACTAAGTAAGGAAATAAACCTTGAGGAGGTCTCCCTGACTGCCTCCAACTACAGGATGCAGCACATGCCCCATTGCTAGAGCTGTGGCAGTGCTGGAAAGTTGGTTAAGATTGTGCCCTTAGGCTCTGACATACCCATTTTCTGCTATAGAAAGTTCTCCTTTTCTTTCCTTGGTTAAGGTGACCACACATGATTAAGCAAGAACTGCAAGCTAAAAGCACATTTGTGAGACGCATCTAGTCATTAATACCAGTGCCCTTGATCATACAAGTAGAAAAAAGAATCATCATTTGAGTAATAACCTAAAGATTCTTTTATCTTCATTCAATTGTGTCAATGCATTTCACAACCCAATGGATAATGCTATTATCACTGGATATCTTGCAACACTACCCTGACTTTAAAAAAAAAACAAAGAAGTTTAGGCACGATTTTCACTGACACAAAGCGCAGTGAATCCCTGAACCCCTGTTGAAAGTCAATTGGAGTTAGAGGGATATTGCTGTTTTTTTCAAATATTTTTATTGCCTGTGACATTGTCCTTGTGCACACCTGTGCTTTTGTGGTTCATTCTGGAAAAATATTACAAGCAGTTCTTACCAACTGCTAAAAAGAATTCTCTGAAGTATTATCAGAAGCTAAGTTCTTCATTGCTTCTTGTAAAGGTCAGGTAGATAGGTAGATAGGTAGGTCGGTAGGCCGGACGGACGGACGATCTGCTGCTGTTCAACCCCTTCCAACTAGAGAGCTGATCACATAAGTAGTACAGGTTTGTAGACATTAGACAGAACTGTCTCTGTGCCAACTACAACTTACCCTGCCTAGATTAGCTGAATCAGCAGTTTTTTCAAAAAGAGCTGCAGATGCTCTAAAGCCCTGCAACAGATCCACTTATATCCTTCTTGTATTACACCTATCAGTAGACAGGGCAATACAGTGATACATTGCTTTACAACATATGCTATGATTAAGTGAAGCTGTCTCTATATGAATTCTCAGCGTTGGTGGTGGAAGCCCCAAAAGCCAATTCCAGAGTTGTACTGGCTGCAGTTCAGGCTCAGAATAGCGCAAGGAGGCCTCTGAAAGCTACTCCTAATTTTTAGAAGTTACTTCCTATTTGTTTTCTAAAACTGGAAGTGGAAGTGGCAATTGAGGCCTGCAGAGACCACTACATTGGCTGGTCTGATCTTAGAAGACTCCAACATGACCACCACCACAGTAAACTCTTTTCAACAAGTATACCAACAAAAGACTATCATATGTGCTGTGCATCATTGGCCTGACCTTCACGAAGCAATGTATGGTTGTATACTAAAGCATTTAAGAACGGGAATCCCCTGACAATTTCTTACATAATGATTGCCACTACTTTTATTTTTTTTAAAAGCAATATTTTTAAATTTTTAAAAAGCAATATTACTGAACAGCTTAAGAGTAAGATGGAGTTGATGTTCCTTTCTTCCAGCTTTCCTATTGTAAGAGGGAAATCAGGAGGAATAAGCCTCTGAAGGCAGCTGAAAAAACCCAATGTCTCAACATTTTCTGGAATCATCATTATTGGCAAATTGTATTACAGAAGAGCGACAGATATGCAGTAAGCCATTCCTGTTTACTTCATTTATGGGCTGCAGCCCCCACCTTGCCAATGAATAATCAATATAATCTTGCCTCTGCTAACTACAAAATGTGACAGTCAGCATACTTCTTCATCAATAATCGGAAGACTGATGGTACTTTGTTAGTTTTTCCACAATTGCTTAAATGATGTTTATAATTACACACTTCACTTTATGTTCAACTTTCAACAGTTCCCAAAATGTTGCTTGAATTTGAATTACCGGTATGTTGATATAAACCCAGTCCTGTAGAGCAGAGGTACTTTCAGCCCGGGACCCACTTCCAAACTTAAAAATCTGTCTGGGACCCTCGGTGAAATTTGCCAGGAAGCGACATTACTTTGATAAAAGAGCTCTTCCATGTCATCAGAAGTCTCATTGTGTTCAATGACACTCCCAGGAAAACTTGGTGCCAGATACCTAGATGGTGGATCCCATCCTTTTGTAACCCCCCTGACCTGATGTCAGAACCCCTACTTTAAATACCACTGATGTAGACCCTGGAAGCTGAGGCACACGCTGGGTAGTTCTTCCATATACCAATATATATATATATATATATACATATAAAATTGAAATGTCACTCACTGATTCACTCACTCATCAATGCCCTGCCAAAACCGCTAGGCCTAGAAATGTGAAATATGAGGTGGGTGTACCTTCTGTGACAGAGGAATCCACTAAGAACTGGTTTTTGGAAATTCCAACCAGAAGGGGGTGAAATTGTGTGCAACGCGTTCTCCTCCCTATACAGTGGAGCCTTCACGTAACGAACACCTCATGTAAAGTATGTTTAACGTAACAAACAAAAATTTCTCTATGATTCTGCTTCACATAACAAACTGTACTTCACGTAACAAGCACACTCATTGGCAGTTGGGGCAGACGTGCTGGCCGGCAGCCCTTTTAAAAAGCGTCAGGGGTGTCTAGCGCACCTGTCCATAGTGAAAGCAATACTTCCACACTATTCCTCCTGTGGCCAGGCATCCACTGGGCAGAGGGAGAGAACAGCAGTGGAGAAGAGGGAAGCAGCTCAGGGCTGGCCAGAAGGGAGCAGGTGGGAGAGAGGCTCAGGATGAAGAGAAGGAAAAAATAGGGAGACACTTTGAAAGTGTCTTTTATTACAGAAGTGTCTTTAGGATTGCAGCCACCTAACCATGTCTACTCAGAAGTAAGCCGCATTGTGTTCAATAGGGCTTACTCTCAGGAAAGTGTCTGATTGCAGCCTCCTAATGTCTACCCAGAGGTAAGCCCCGTTGTGTTAAATGGGTCTTACTCCCAGGTATTAGTATTGCAGCCTAAGTAGACTTCATAGGATCATTAACATTGAATGCATGTTTTGAATTCAATTACAGTGTTTGGTCATCACTGTAATGACCAAACACTGTAAAATATTACATCCAGTTAATATTTTTATATGAATATTTTTTGGGTTGTGGAACCAATCATCTGAGTTTCCATTATTTCCTATGGGAAAATCCGCTTCACATAAAGAGTATTTCACATAACAAGCATGCTTCCAGAACGAATTGAACTTGTTATGTGAGGCACCACTGTATATATAAAACAGAAAAGTCACTGATTGACTCTCGCAGTGCGGGAGTAAAATTATCCTGTACACCATCCCCCCACTGCGCATCAACCCCTCATGTGCATCCACCCCCATGCACAACATCCTCCATGTTCATCCCCTATGCACATCATCCCCCACCCGTGCGCATCAAACCCCCATGCGCAGCATCCTCCCTCCAAACAGCATCCCCCAGTGGATCAGGCACAGAGCACCAAATGGGCTGGATGGTGATCAGTCTTCCATGGTAAGTATAGGACAAAAACAAACACCCACCCCAAATTTCACGCTTTTAGGCCCGGCTATTTGGCAGGGCGTTGTTGAGTGAGTGAGTCAGGCAGTCAGCCACTTTTCAATTTTATATATAGAGAGTATTAAATTTAAAACTACTATATTACAAATCATTTATTGAATATAATTTATTAATTACCTGAAGATTATATGCAGCCTACTCACCAGGAAGTGGAAGACAATGAAGATTTTTTTTATCCAGGACAAGGCTTTTTAAAAAGGACATATTTTGGAAAAAGGACATATTTTGTTTTTGGATTCTGCTGAAGATGATAGAAAAAGAGGACAAACAGTCGCCCCTCTTCTCCTGGAACAAGGAGCATAAGGTATGAGGAAAAGGAAATTCACCAGCAACACCGCTGGCCTTGCCCCCTCTTGATTTCTAAGCATTTTTAAAATATATATTTCAAGCCAGGACTTTCTCAAACCCCATACTTGTAACAGACTTTTAGGTACCACGGCTACAATCCTAACCCTCAGTTAGGCCAGCGTAAGTCCTTTCCTGGCCCCACAGTGTCTCCAAAATGCCATAAGGCCCTTTTGCCCCACGGCCGGTGGGGGAGGGGTTAGGCCTGTGCACAACCTCCCCACACCACCATGGGAAGTTATACCAGATGAGTTGTGCTGGCCTAAATTGGTTTGGATTTAGTCAGATACAGTACACGGAATTTTGCCAACTTGGGAAGAACCAAGAGTATCTCCTGGCAGTTACACATTCTAAATCTTCATTTTTTTAATATAAATCCTGCTGTGGTGGTTGTTCCAGAATAATTACATATAGAGCACAATGGATTGTAGGGTATGAAATCACAAATGTGGTCTACAGGAACAGAAACTAGGCCATACCTATTGCACTGGTTATAAGTGAAGTAGTATTTCCTCCTTTCTGCATTCATATACATTCATTTTTATAAGCAGAAGAATACAATTCATTCTGATTCAAAAATCTCAGCTACGTTCCCAACGAATGCAAATCATGTCCTTGTGGGCCTTTCACTTTTCTCAGGGCTACAAACAGCCATTTGTCTGGTCAGCAAGGATAGTAACTCCTTGCTGGCAACAAGGTTAAAAAAAGTTTCTGTAAATTAAACATATTGGTTCCTTTTTTCAGGTGGTCATTGTGACTACTGTAACTACATTGGACACATGGACTATCAAAGGTTTTGGGGCTACTAGCTTAATGTGCAAGGCGGCTTTCGTTCAGCTTTCCATTCAAGAAGGTGGACTTTATACCATATCCTTTTGTTCAATATACTTCAGGATTTTCTGCCAACAAAATTGGGTTCTCAATTATCATTCCTATCCCTATCATTCCTATCTCCAGCACTGGTCATAGATCAACAGAACCCTCCACGGTTTCTATTAAGCAGACTCACAACTTGCGTACCAGTGTAGATGAACTGAGGCCTGTTATGCTTCAAGTGGGTTGGTGTATTATGTGTCCATACATATTGAGATCATAATGACGTGCCAAAAGGACAACACGAATATAGTTGCTGAGGGGAGTGATTAATTGCACTAATCAAAGACCAAATAAACAAATAATAACCATTTTTTGTTATTATTATTAATAAACAAATTATTGTTATTGTATTGTATTGTTGTTAATAAACAAATAATAACAATTTTTTTGTTAAACAAAAAATAACAAAGAGGGAACACACTTGGTATAATGAGCTCTTTAAAAAACAGCTGGCACTATACTTTCTATAGAAGACCCTACATCTACGTGAGCAAAAGTTAGAATCACAGAATTGGAAGGGACCTAATAGGTCATTTAATCCAACCCCCAACATGTAGCAGGAAATCCTGTTAGAGAATTGAAGATCCCCAGTGTGGGAATGTCCACCACCTCCCTTGGTAATCTATTCCACTGCTGAACTGCCCTCACCGTCAGGAATTTTTCCGATATCTAACTGGAATCTTGTTTCTTGCCGTTTGTACCCATTGGTTCTAGTTCTGCTTTCAGAGGCTAATGACAACAAATGTGTCCCTTTTTAAATCTGACTGCCCTTTAGGTATCTGAAGAGTGTGATCATGTCTCCTCTTACCCTTCTCTAGGCTGAACAGACCAAGTTCCCTCAACTTTCATCGTAGGGCTTATCTTCCAGGCCTCTGATAATCCTTATCACCCTTCTCTGAACTTGCTATAGATTGGCTGCATCTTTCTTAGAGGTGCCCGGAACTGGACACAGTTGCAGACCTGAGTTTTTAAAAAGCATCACTTAATCCAGGTGAAGACAGAATAAACCCAGCACAGGGAATGCTGAAGGACAAAGGTCAAGACATACCTGCCCACTATGTCACAATTAGAAAAATAATACACTGTGGTTTATTTATAGACTGTGCTCCATCCCCCTCATCCTCACAACAACCCTGGGGAAGTAGTGGAAAGAGACAGCAAATGTAACTGAGCCAAGGTCAGCCAGCAGATGAGGATTTGTACCACTTCTCCATCCAAATCCAACTACTTTAACTGACGCTAGTTCTTGAAACAGAAATATTGTGTTCTATACAGTTCTCAAATACTAATTTGTTCCCGATTGAGAAAACTGCCATGTTTGATACAAACACATTTAGAACCTTCCTTCTTTGCCCACCTGTGCTATTTGGGTTTTTGGGGGGGAGAGGGAGTATGGGTGATGGGAAAAGCCACCAGAGGAAAATAAGAGTCATTTGTTCCCCCAAGACTCTGCACCATTACATCTGGAAGCAGATAGAAGTCTGAATCAGAGCTCTGTTCCCTAGTTAGTAATCAACATGAAGCTTCCCTGCAAGCAGACAGACTCATCGTCTCCTTGGAAAAGGGCTTGTGGCAAGCAGTTGCTCAACTTAGAAAATACCCAACAAAATGTCAAAACACGATTTCCTTTTCCTGCACAGCAAAAGCACAAACAGATATCTAAAAAGCAAACAATAATTACAAAATGCCCACATGGCTCGTTACTGGTCATCAGCAATTTAGGACTTTCACAATGTTCCTCCCACTATTTTGTGAATGTCATATTATTTTCAAAATCCCTAATATATTGGTGCCAAGGAGACATTTTCCACAGGAAGGGCAAGGGTTCAACTCCTGTGAAAAGCAGTCCAATTTTTAATAAAAGATTTCTAAAATCAGCTTAGCTAATAAAATGTAGGAAGTGGTGGCTCATTCACTGCTATATTAGACAAAGAGCTTGCCTAGCACTTCAACAGAACCAGCATCACTGTAGGCTTACAGGCAGATATGAAGTGGGGCTTGTACTAAGTCAGATCAGTCATCAATCTTTAACTGTCAGCATTGTAAACGGCTCTCCAGCTTTTCACTGGAGAAGGGTGTTCCCAACCCTAGTTGGAAAAGCTAGGGATTAAAAATGAAACCTTCTGCATGAAAAACATAAATTGTGCCACAAGCTGCCTCAGCCTAGATCTCATTTGCTGCACTCTCATCTGTGCTTTTCAGTGAACCTCAGGCTAGTTTTCTTCTGGGCTTCTTACTCCTTTGAGGGAGAAGGAGAAGCAACAACCACAGTGAGAGGGTCTCAGATAAGTCACTGAGTTTTCCATTACTCCTGTGGTCACTATGCTACTTTGTCATCCTCCCTCCACGCTGTCCTTTTTTTTTACTTTTTCAACGTTGGGCTGGTGCAATTTGCTTTATTTGCAGGCAAAAAGCAATACTGGCTAATGAAACAGGGTTCATCAGTAACATATAAGGATAGAAGACCATCACAAGATTAACTAGTAGCCTGATTAGATGTATATGTGAAAATACATAAGGAAATCCATGCTGCTTTGCGCCAATCACTGGCTCGCTGCCAATTCTTCTATTTCCTCCCAAGTTTCAAATAACTGAAACAAGTGCTGTAACCTTTAATTGGTTTAATCAGTGGATTAATCAGCTAAAGTTTTTGGACCAATTTTAATCAGTGAGGGCAAGCTTTAATTGCCAGGGTTGAGAATTGAGGGCACTCTTCTTTAAAGATCTTTTGGTTCTGGTATGTCACTGTAAAAGGAAAGGAAAAGGGGAAGGATTAAAGAGTGGCCTTTCCTTCTAACCGTGCTAATGACTAGCAACGTTTGTTGTTGTTGTTGTTTTTAAACAGTAGGTTGTTTCATGGTTCCTTCAAGTGCAAAGACACCTTTGAAATATTTTCTAGAACAGTCTGCCAGAGCTTGGAATTGCAAGACTCAGCAGCCAGGATGACAACTGCACTGTGAAGGGAAACATCTGGAGAAACAAAGTGGTATATAAATGCCTTAATACATTAATTGTGCTTGCACCAAAAGCAATAGTGTGATAGGACTCCAAGGTTAACAATTCATGATGGCATCAGTTTTTGTTTTGTTGTTTTTTGGACAGAGCCTACATGGCATAACCATGAAATGTGATACGCATTTGGTAACTTTTAGCCATATGATGGTGCAGTGCAGTGGTTTAAATATAGGACTGAGGAAACCCAAGTTCAAATCCCTCTTTAACCACAAAGTTTATTGAGTGATATTGAGCAAGCCACCTTCTCTTAGCATGGGATTGCTGCTTTACTCTTCTTTCGACACAATAAGAATTACTTTTCAGTTAACATGCATAGAATTGCTCTGTTAAACATCTAATGAGGGAACCTCTACTTTCTGGACTAACTTTCAGAAGCCTAACTTTCCAACACTCAGCTGTGACTAACAATACTATCTTGTGCCTATCTAATCAAAAGTAAGCCCCACTGAGTTTAATGGAACTGAACTCCAAGTGTTTACAGGTTTGCAACCTTCATCTGATGATGTCAAATCTTCAAATAAGTTCCAGCTTAATTGTTTCTTGAAGGACTGCAACTTTCAAATCTGGAACAAAATGTCCGTGAGACATCAAGATCAAAATCCAAAGGGGCATATAAGGTGGTGCAAGACTTGTGCTGACCCACCATTATAGCATGTCATCCCTGCAGTGACATAAAGCACTTTCACACTGACATAAGTGCTATTAGGCAAGTGTACAGACATACATCAGCTTAGCTCAAGAAATGTGGAACCTGGGAAAGGTATGTTTATGCAGGTCTTTCCAGGCCAATGTGGGGATCAGAAGAATATGTGGGGAGAAGGAAGAAGGGCGGGCTTCAGGGCAGGGGAGGGCAGGAAGCACTGTGGGCAGGCAAATGGGGTGTGGGAGGCTGGGCAAGGATCTGGCACTTATTCTAGATCCTAACCTCATACCAGGCAGCCTGAGACAGTCCCAGTCTGCTCAGATTTACACCACCAATTGAGATGGCGCACATCCAAATAGCTCCATTAAGAATGCAGTGGCTCCTTGCTTTGGGATGAGCTACTGGCTGCCCAAATCTTGCACAGATATAGCACAGGCATGTTGGCCAACCTGATCCAGTGCAAGTTAGTCTGTGTCTGATCCATGCTAATTTTCTGATCTGTGCTCATTTATTGTTTTGCTACAGGCAGTTCAGAGTGGTCTATATAACAAAAAGCTGTTACTGATGTATATCATGTAAGATCATGCACAGGTAAAGCCCATGGTTTATGTTGCATCCAATGTTAATGCTATTTATGACACAATA
This sequence comes from Cryptoblepharus egeriae, assembly GCA_030015325.1. Taxonomy (NCBI): domain Eukaryota; kingdom Metazoa; phylum Chordata; class Lepidosauria; order Squamata; family Scincidae; genus Cryptoblepharus; species Cryptoblepharus egeriae. The sequence continues at coordinate 187,223,981 of JAREYC010000001.1, read as the reverse complement.
CAGGTGGAACCCGCCTCAAGCATGCACTGCTCAATTTCACATACATCCTTTTGATGAAGTAAAAGCAATTTAGAAAAAAGTTTTTCCCTCATCACTTGAAAAAAACTCAATTACAGTAAAGCTTTACATCATATATGATCAGGCTAACTATGTGTTCAACAGTTAACTTCCACAATCATTGATTTGTATACGCCAACTATTTTCTGAATCACTCAGTTCAAAATTACTCCCCATAGCATTCATGAAGTGAACACTGCCCACAGTAATGGTGACAGAGAAGAAGCATCAGTCAGATGTTGGCCCCAATGCCAGCAGGAAGATAATCCACCATCACCAGGAGTAAGTACAACCAATGAGCAGCAGTGCAGCCTTTGGGGTGGAGGGTGAGAAGAGAAACCAATATGGGACCAGCAGACCCTTGCTCCACCAGATCTTGAACTTCATGTTGGGCTGGAAGACCTAATAAGGATTATTTCTGTTTTCACCCACAAAATAGCTAGTGAAAATTTAACAAATCCCATTGCAGGGAATAGGGCTTTTCTTAGGGGAAAAGGACAAGAACCTTTCTCCTAAAGAGACCTCCACCAGCTTCCTGGCACCTGCTAGATACAGCTGTAGCTGCTTTGGTACTGCTGCTCCAACAGGTGCCAGGAAGTTTAGGATTTAAGCTCAGAGCTGTAAGTTAAGTTGCAGGATAGATTGGACCAACCACTTCTTATATTTTTCAAGATTTCAAACCACTTTCTGAAAAGAAATTGACAGCAAAATGTACTGTATACCAAAATGAATGGATGCCTGCTGAGGAAAAGGCTTGGCCATGTGAAGGCCACATTAAATTGTCTTTCTGCGCCATTTGTTTTACACAACACATTGTGGCTCCAACATACACAGCCTGAGAAATATTTGTGGCAGCTGGAAGAAGAATCATCAGCTGCATGTGACAAGCCCCCGGCATCTGAGCTTTGCCATTTAGATATGTTATCACAGAGGCAATTAAATTTGGCTTCCATGCAGCTGCTTGTACATGTGCACTGACACTGAATTAGGTTAAACCATAGGTAGTGGTGGATTGTTTTCAGCAGTAACAATATAAAAACACATTAACATTGCTCTTGGCTTGCCTGAGTTTTGTTAAAAACACACACAAACAAGCAAACCCAAAATCTGCAATAAAAAATTAAACTATTCTCTAACCACTATTGCATGTAAAGGCAATAGGTGTGGACTAATGTTGAGCTAAGAGCTGCCAGAAGACTGCCAAGCAGGAATGAACTGGGTTGAATTTTGGATGGGAGATCAAAAAACTGATAAATGAGTCAGATAAATGAGCCAGAATGAGACGCTATTTACAGCTTGGCCCATGTGAAATTGCTCCTGCTGGGAACTTGGAAGGCATTCCCCAATGCCAGATGTGATGACTAAGCTGTGAAGGATTCAAACTGGAAGAGAGTTCTACAAGAACATAGGCCCATAGAACAATTACGTACCTCACAGGGTTGTTGTGAGGACAAAAGCCACCCTGGCATTTGCTTTGTTATGTGAAAGGCAGGGTATAAATCTCTTAAACAATAAATAAATGTGGCTTCACCTACTATATATCACCCACATCGTATACTTTTAAAGAAATTATAATTTATAAAAATGCACCCTCAGGGCTAAAAATGCATAACATTGCTTTCCATACTTCTAATGTTGGAAAACACCAAGCCAATAAAAATAGAGTCAGTATGAGAAGAACATGAACTGGAAAACAACTTCAAACTGGTTGTTTCTCTGTGGTTATCCTAATAAGATTTGACTTGACTCTACCCAGTGGGCATTTTCCTGTACACACGTGGCAGGCCATCTCTGATCCATGGTAGTGCTTTATGGGACTTTTATAAATTGAGAGTGTAATGGGTAGAGTTGCATTGGAACCAATAGCATTTGTTGTGCATTGCCTATGCCATAGCTCTCCCCATCAGTCTTCCTCTTGCTCTGAATAGGGTAGCATGTGGTTGCCATAGCTATGTCTATTTGTAGCAGTGATAAAATGAGTCTATGGCAGGGGTGGCTAACCTGCAGCATGCCACTTCCCCTTTTTCATATAGAGAATCTTGAACATGCCACTCCACCTTAATGTTTCAGTGATAACCACTATAGCTAAATAGAGTCTCTAAGCTTAAAGGCAGAATATCGCTGAGTTGTCAGAAGGTATAGACATGGAGTTCTGTTGCCTGTTGGGGTTTTTCAAAGATTGCATGCATGGACCTTAGCCAATCCCAGCAGGACTCATTCCAAGGTCCATTTAAGTTGCATTCATTCCCTTCTGCAGAGCCCAGCTCTCATCCTTGAAGATGATCTTAACCAGGATCTCTTGGATGATCTTAGTTGGGATCACTTTGAATATGATTCAAGGGAGGTGGTGGACTCTCCCTCACTGGGGATCTTCAAGCAGAGGCTCGACGAGCACCTGTCGGGGATGCTCAAAGGGGATTTCCTGCTGCAGGCAGGGGGTTGGATTAGATGACCTACTAGGTCCCTTCCAATTCTATGATTCTATGATTTTATGATTTTCCTGAAGGTGGTATCTCTTCTTGGGTGAGCCATGTGGGCTTTACTGATTTCTGTTGCCTATTGTGCTTTGTGTTTCTCTGCTTGTCCCTGACACCTTCTGCAACACATCCCTTATCTCTTCACCATTCCCCCCACAACACCAGCATTCTCGGGTAAGCAAGCCACCTGCCAGCTAGCAGAATGCAACTCACTAGCATCCTCCCTATTGTCTTTTCCTTCTGTCCATCATTCTTCTTCTGCCTTTCTCCTCATTTTCCACTCAAAATAAATCAAGCTGAATAGGGATAGTAACCCTGAGTGCACCCATTGCAGTGTTAGGAATTTGGGGGCATGTTGTGTAAGGAGTAGCAAAGAAATCAAGCAAACCATAAACTGCTGAAGTACATTTTATGATTTAAATATTTTTAAAAAAAATACATGGTGACTTTCACTGTACCACTTACAGAGTTCACAGATGTACAGGCCCACTGGCCAAGCCTTGACCTGTTCTGCCTCAACCTGGTCAACAGACGTGAATAGACATGTTTAGTTCAAGATTCCCGAAAGCCATCTACTGATCTCAGGAACCTGAAATGGAAGAATGTGCTTAATCCAAGTACAGTCACTCATAGCCCAGCCTGTTCTTGACATTACATAAACCCATTTAGCTCCCCATTTAGACTACTCCTTGAGAGAAGAGTGGAAAGTGCTTGGTACATGTCTTATGCATGCCAAGGATCTCAAGGATAATTGGGACATCGCTGAACTCATACTATAGCTCAATCTGAATCCATTATCATTAAAAGCATTCACCCAAAGCCCCTCTACTCTCCCCTCTAGTGCTTGAACATCTGGCTCTGCTGCTATCCTGGACCTCTATTGGTTACCTACCCCTACCCTACATAACCTCAACCCCCTCCCTGGTCTCTATCTGCCTACTTTAAAATGTGAACTCTACCACACTAAGCATCCCTGACCCCAGATGAGCCTAACAAAGAGCTTTCAGTTTTGCTTAGTATTGTTGTGGCTGCACAGACACACTCTTGTAGTTTTACTTTGGAAATGTGATTAAGGATATGGTGCAACTAATTTCCCAGAATTTTTTATTCCCTTTTTAAAGAAAAAATTGCTTTTGAACTGCAAATTCAAAATTTGAATTTTTAAAAATTATTCCGAGTAATGGAAAGCAAGTGAATTGTTTTCCGCAAAACCATTTCAGTAAAGGATATAATCTGAAATTGCACATCTGATTGTTCCACTGCCTCAGCAAATACTGCAACATGCACAACCGCTTTCTTAATCCAAATTCATTCCTCATTCGCATATGTCAAATGCCATTACATTTCTTAAGTGTAACACTTTCTTAAGTCTTAAGGAATAATCCAACTATAAGGGAAGTGACTGCAGTTGAGGTGGTAGAGAACAGGTCTTGAAAGAGTCCCATGTGAGATCTGTGGCACCTCAGCTATCACAACTGGAATTTTCAAGATATTCTAGACAACCACTTCAGTCATGAACAGCTGTACCGGCATCCATTCCAGCTACCCCCCATTTGCTAGTTACCCTCCAAGGAGCATAAATATGCAAATCTGCAAGCAAGAGGAGTTAATGTCTTTTTATTTTTCCTGTCAAAATAGATTATCATTACCATGCCAAAGTATCCACATCACATCACACCAAAAAAAATGCTAGCAAAGGAGAGATTTGCTAGCCCAAATCTAGAGAGATTCAGCAAGAGACTAATTACAGTGGTGCCTCACGTAAAGTATGTTTCATGTAACAAACAAAAATTTCTCTAGGATTCTGCTTCACATAAAGAAAGTGCTTCATGTAAAGAAAACATTTGTTGGCAGTTGTGGCAGACGTACTGGCCAGCAGCCTGTTTAAAAAGCGTCAGGGCTGCCTAGCACACCTGCCCATAGTGAAAGCAACACTTCCACACTGTTCCTCCTGTGGCCGGGTGTCCACTGGGCAGAGGGAGAGAAGAGCAATGGAGAAGAGGGAAGCAGCTCAGGGCGGGCCAGAAGGGAGCAGGGGAGGGAGAGGCTCAGGATCGAGAGAAGGAGAAAGTGGGGAGACACTTTGAAGGTGTCTTGGATTGCAGCCTCCTAACCACGTCTACCCAGAAGTAAGTCCCATTGTGTTAAATGGGTCTTACTCCCAGGAAAGTGTCTTTAGGACTGCAGCCTAAGTAGACTTCATAAGATCATGCATATTGAATGCATGTTTTGAATTCAATCTCAGTGTTCTGTCATCATTTTTACATCCAGTTAATAATTTTATATGAATATTTTTGGGGCTGTGGAACCAATCATCTGAGTTTCCATTATTTCCTATAGGAAAATCCGCTTCACATAAATAATGTTTCACATAAAGAACATGCCTCCGGAACGAATTAAATTTGTTATGTGAGGCGCCACTGTATATACATAACCACTCAGAAATGAGTCCTTTTATAGTCAAAAAGCACTCTCAGGTATGGATAGGATTGCAGTATGTGTTGCAGTTGTTAGAGTGGAAGGCTTGAATCAAAAGCATAATACAACATTAACAAAGAAAACAAACACAAGGAATACCTGTGTGGCAAACTTGGGAGACAGGACAGATATACTGCATTTCTGGGTCCAGGAGGCCCCACTTCCACTTATAAACTGCTCATTCCCAGTCAGCCAGCTGGAGGTAACTGAGCCCTGCTAACTGAGCAAGAGGCACTCTTTCAAGTGGGTGTTCCTCTTTTATTTAGCAGTTGGAGAGTAACTGGCCGTACACACCCCAGCAGTGTCTGTACAAGTGGCTTCTGCTGGTGTTCTTTTTTGCATTTTAGATTGTGAGCCCTTTTGGGACAGGGACCCATTAGCTTTTAATCAGCTATTATTATTTTTCAATTTTCTTTGTAAACCGCTTTGTGAACTTGTTAGTTGAAAAGCAGTATATAAATACTGTAGGTAGGTAGGTAGGTAGTTAGGTATAATTATGGCTGCCCTCCTGGTTAACAGGATAAAAAATGAACCTCCTTATATCAGTAGGAACTGTGCTTCTATATACACTGTAGGACCAGATCAGGGTCACTGCTCTGTAGATGTGCACATAGATTTAGTCATACATGATCCAAGATGCCTGCTATTGTAAGTTTATTACCATAATTTGAGATTCATATCCAAAAACCAAAAGGTACCTCAAGTCTCCTTAGAAAAAAATGATGCCAGGACTCCCTCAATTTCCTATATACATGCAGTTAATTATATCTAGCCCCTCCAGTGCGTCCAACCCATATCTATGTGCTCAAAGAACAAAAGAATATGCTGTCTGCATGATGTACTCAAAGAAGAATAAAGAAAAGCATTCAGGATCTTCTGTAGGAATTTTACTGCATTTGAAGTGTTCTCAAATTTTCTCTTTTACCATGCAAACCACATCACTAAGGACAAATCTAAAACAAATCAGATAACAATTGTATTTTGTAATATAATAGAAGAGGCTACACATGAAATTAGCATGGAGAAACAGCAGGAAATACACAATAAGTTGGGCTAGATGACCTAGTAATCCCTTCCAACACTACGATTCTAAGTACTCAGGTATGCCCCAATATCCATGGGAGTTCAATTCTGGACCTCCTCCACGGATACTCGAAACCTGTGGATACCTGTCTCCATTTCCCAATCCCTTTCCCACACAATTTAAACGATGACTTACTAAGCTTGAAGTGACCAGGTTTAAGCAAGAATCACTGCAAGTTTAAACTGTACAGGAGGGGCCTTCCGCATCTGTGGATAAATGAAACAGCAGCTACCAATCCACAGGTACAGCAGACTCTTGTATCACACCATGTGAAAAGCATAAGACTTTCCTAACTGCAAACCATATATATAGTACACATCTCACATACGTCCAGTGTACTCAATGTACTTCATGCAGACTTCATGTAGACCAGTAGTTATAACAGCAGCTTGTATTGAATGCAAGTATTTTTTCCCCCGATACAGGTTGGGGGTCAACGCTTGTCCAAAACCATCTACTGAGTGAAGCAAAATATAAACTAGAAGGAATTTGCCTGACAGCTTATTCTTAAGCACTATGCCACCTCTCAGCTTACTGTTTATACAAAACACCCCCAAGTTTATACAAAACATATAAACATGTTCTTATAATTTAAGGTGCCTGGATAATAAGGTCACTGGAATTTCTCTAACTTTATTCCTGTTTCATGTTCTTTAATCTTCTCTTTATGAAAACGTAAATTCTAAAAAAGATTGCCTTTTTTGGAAAGTTAAGAAAAAAGTAAATGAAATATGAGTAAAGCTTGCAAATCCCAGAACCTCATCCAAGTACCTTAAAATTTAATCCTAGCACTTTGCAAATTTGGAAATTTTCCCAATTCTTCACAGGACTGATGCCTAGCAAAGTGTTACTTAGAACCTAGAAATTTGATTTTTTTTTTTTAAACCATGAATGTTAACAAATCATCTTCACTGGTTTTGTAGCTGTTGCCCTATGCTGGCTATTGTAACTAAATGGAAACAAGTCTCACTGAAATAAATGGGATTTAGTTCTAAGTAAAGAATGGCTAGGCTTTGTACGTGCTGAGGAAAAGGTCACATATAAATTGGTGGGGCATCCCTGAACCTTCACATTTCTATATAGCACAATTTTCTTTATGAGCAATGATTCCATGAGCATCTTAAACTTCTTTTTATTTTCCCTAGGCCTCTCTTATACAGCCCATTTTCTCTCTTTTTTTTACTTGTACATTGCTATATCTGACTGCTTTACTGCCTTCCACACTTTTCTTTTAATGGATGGGCTATGTAGGCATCTCTGTTGTCATGTCAATTTTTAGTAAGAACAGCTTAAAATATTAATAAGAAAATGGGGAATGATCAGTCCCTGATACTTTGTGATCCAAGTTCAAGATAATGCTATAATTTTAAACAATAATTTGTGCTGCTACACCCTACTTACTGCTTTGATCACAAGATGCTTAATGGATGGTTTTCTGACATGCTCAACGACCAACTGCCTTACTGTAAAGTAGGAAAAATTTTCCTCCAGAAAAGATTACCAGGCTTTCTTCTCTTCCCCTGTAACATGCATTTTCACAAACCTGCTAGAATCTCAAGTTTATTCAAGGAAAGGTTTACTGCAAGGACGTTTGCATGAACCCCTTAAGTTCACTCCTCTGTTGTGGCCCTATTATAGCTCAGAAAAAAATGCACATTTTTTTGCATCCACAATTAGTCCATATGCATGTTCCAGCTTCAGGATCCTGCTTTGAGGCTGTATTATATTACCATTAGACCTATTTTAGCTTTTCAATCTCATTTCAATAAAAAATGGCTAGATTAAATAATCCATTTGATTGTATGGAATAAGAACTGCTATTTGAACTGCTCAGGCAGGATGAAGCTTATCAGAATCAGTCAGAGGGATCAAGATAATATCACAAAAAAAATTTAGTTTTCACAATTGTTACTGTAAAATGTTTTACTGTATGTTAGTATGTTACTACAGATGAAGAACAAAAACCTTGTGATAACTTAGGTCACAATCAAGAGTAACTACGGGGAGTCCTTGCTCCGGTGTAAGAACAATTTGCTGTGGATTGCAGTATGAATTTCCCATAGGTTTTCATTAGATGGTGCAGTAACTACGGGTACACATAATGTCTCTTACTTGCTCCCGTAGTTACTCTGGACTGTAGGGTAAGACTAACAGCTTACAGCAGTGTTTCTCAACAAGTGATACAGGTACCACCAGTAGAACTTGAAGAGTCTGTTGGTACTCACAGGTTCCATAAACACCTGCCATCCAGCAACAAGACTAGGAATATGACACAACAAACAACATAGGATGCTACAGAACATGCTTTTCCACACTCAAAAAAGCCCTGCTGTCCACCTTGAGCCTCTGTCTCGTGTTTGCTACATTGTTTCTGGTCTCTCAACCCAGAAGTACTGTAACTGGTAATAATTTCATCACCAGTTACTTCCAGTGGTACTCTGAAAAGGTCAGCTATGTGAAGCGTTACAGTACATGACAAACGTTGAGAAACACTGGCTTATAGAGTAGTTCAACAAGATGTTACTCCGAAATAAATTCAACTATGTGCAATGGGGTTTACTCTCAGAAAAGTGGATATAGGATTATGGTCCAATGGTCTAAAACCCCAAACAAATTTACCTTGGAATAAGCATCACTGAACACATAGGACTAACTTCTGAGTAAAGGTTTGTAAGTTGCACTGTATGAGATTCAGGATTCAATTTTTTAAAATGTTTACTTGTGAGCAAGAATCACTGCACTCAGTGGGGCCTTCTTTAGGTAAACATGCACAGGATCATGCTGTTATTGTGACTTAGGGTACAATCCAATGCCTGTCTACTCATAAGTCCTATTATATTCAATGGGGCTTACTCCCAGGTAACAGTGTTTAGGATTGCAGCCTTAAGCTTTCTAAGACCTTGAAAGCCGAAGTCACCATAAATCTGTTAATCTTTAAGTTTCTGTAAGATTTTTTTTAATTCATTGAAATGAAGGCTCTTTTTACCCAAATTAACCTACTGCCAAGATGAAAGCAGGGTACTATGCAAGCACAAGAATGAATCCTGAACATGTAATCATCTTTAGAGCTTGTAAGCATAATAGACTATGCAGTGGCACTGCCATTCTTATTTTGATGCCACACATTTAAATCTCATTAAATGGGGGGTGAGGGTTAGTCCAACATCTTAAACTTCACACACTTCTCTTTCAAAAGACTGGCATTTAAAGCCAATCTTGCCAGTGTCTGGTTTTGATGCTTCAAACCCCAGCTGAATACCAACACTTATCAAAACCGCTCAACTGAGAGCACAGCATGTGGCCCACAACTAAGCATGCCTTGGGCAGGCAGATCCCAGGACAGTAAACTGGGCTCACCTGAGCAGCATACTGTATATAACAACAAAAATAAAAGGGGAAAACAACAGTTCTGTGTGAATGACCAATTTACATCATCTTGGTCAGCTATAGATCCTGAAAAGCACACAAATAGCATAACTGAACATGTACCACTGAAACAGTGCAAATGAACTTGCAAACGACAGGTTGAAGAGCAAATAAAATATCTCTATTTAAAAGACCGAACATCATGGTTACAAATACATCTTGTTAATAAGCTCAAGCTGAGCATGTATATGTCCATTTGTACCACATTTTCAGTGGTTACCTGTACTGTCTCAGAATTAGCCAATCTTGATGAGCATCTCCAGAGTTTTCTGGATACAAGATTTACTGATTCTGAGTTTCAATCACAGTATCATTTGTACAGTGTGGAAATAAAACAGATCACAATACAAGCAGTCTTTCTGCAAGTCTCACGCTATACAAGTAAATGAAGACTATATTTTTTTCAAATACCTAAATCTCTCTTCCTCCTCCCCTCTTTTACTGCTTTCATTCCACCCACAAACCTGACAGTTCCCATCAGGTACTTTCTAACAGTGCTGGATATGTTGACATCCTCCAGCTAATCTTGCAAAGGTGGGTTAAAAATCAGAATTGCTAGGATGATGACAAATAAAGGGAAGGTGTTTTAAAAGAAGAAAGCAATGACTTGCTCCAAACACACATACACACCCAAGGAGGCTTCATTCCAGTTGCTACCCATCTATCCTCCTGGTGAGAGAGCTGACAGACTGTAGACTGTAGACAGACTGTCTACACAGCGTAGACAAACACACAGGCACATGCATGCACACACCATCACATCCCCACATCGCACAAATAAAGAATCAGGTGGTCCATTAGAACAAAAGGAGCACAAATCAGAAGCTGCCGGGCTTGGTGCGTGTCACATCCACACCATCTTCCCACCCATCCACAGCGCCCAACCCCCCCATCATTTCCACCCACACCTTTGAACAGCCTGCATCTGCCCAATGGGTTTTGCAATGTGCTTTGCCCCCCCCCCCACACACACACACAGAGTCCTCTTCCCCCCTTTAACCGCAGGAAATCTCTACTGAACATGAAGGCACCTCCTCACCACTAGAAAAACACACATATACACAGAGTCACATATATACACAACACAGACACACATACAGATACAAACACACATATATATATACACACACACAATAGACATTCACATACAAACATGCATATATACACATACAAACATACACATACACACACATATATATACACAAACATACATATATATACACACACAATAGACATTCACAAACAAACATGCATATACATACAAACACATATACACACACACATATATACACGAACATACACACACACACATATATATATACACACAGAGAGAGACAACAGATATTGAGCCCAATCCTTTGCCTGTCTACTCAGAAGTAAAACCTATTATTCTCAATGAAGCTTACTAACAGGAAAGTATGGATAGGATTGCAGCCATTCACATATAAACATGTATATACACACATAAAGACACACACACATACACACACATGGAACACAGACACACATATAGACAGATACAACAGACGTTCATATACACACATACATATATACAGATATACACACACCATATATGCAACAGATATAGAAATACAGACATGCATACACATATATATGTACAGACATTCATACACACACATATATATACAAAGACAGACTTTCATATACCCATATTCACACACATACACACACACATATATATATACAGACACAGTGCAATCCTAAGCACGTCTCCTCAGAAGTAAGCCTCACTGTGTTCACTAGCACTTACTCCCAGGAAAAATGTGGTCAGGATGGCAGCCACAGACAGACACACAAGTGTCATACATACAGATACAGACAGACACACACACCACAAACACACATACAAACAGATACACAAATAAATAAGTAATGCCTTGAGCTGCACAAAGAGCCAAAGCATAAAGGGGGGATGAGAGGGATGCAGAACACCGTCCCCCCTCAGCCCCCCAGTGGCAGTGGGGGGGAGAAGGAAGACCCCACCCCAGGGGAAGAGCAGGGGAAGGGGTGGGGAGACCCTCCACACAGGTTCTTGGGGGTGGGTGGTTGTGGGGGGGGGGCAGAGGAAGGCTCACCTCTCCAGGACGCGGGAGGGGCGGCGGCAGCAGCGCTCCTCCCGGGGGCTTCAGCCCAGCCAGGCCAGGCCAGGCCAGGAAGGCGTCTCTGCTCCCGGCTGAGGCTGAGTCCCTCCTTGGTGGCTCTCACTCTGGCTGCCTGGGCCTGACTCCTCTCCCTCTCCTCTCTTTCCCTCCTTCACGTGACGCTGCCACATGACCCGACATGTTCCTCCAGCGCCCCCTTCCCCTCCTTCCCTCTCCTCTCTGCAGCAGGGAAGGCAGCAGGAGTGCATGGGGAGCAGAGCCCCCAAAAAGCCCACACGAGGGCACCTCTGAGCACGTACAGAGTGCTCTTCCTTCCAGCTGCTGCACCCCACACACTTTGGGGGGCTGGAAGCGCCAGCATCAGACCCTCACCTCTGGTAAGAGGGCGCAAGGGGGACACTACTGGTGCTGTCACTGACTGGCTGGCAGGCAGAACTGGAAACAACAACAACACACAATTAATTAATTAAATTTAAATTTTATTTTATTGAAATTTCATCACAACTCCCTGTTATGGACTTTAGCTGGACTCACACAACTAGTAAATTTAAAAATAATTTCAATTTTTATATTAAATTTTTATTTTATATTTAGGATAATTTCAATTTTATATTAAATTTTTATTTTTTATTTAGGATAATTTCAATTTTATATTAAATTTTTATTTTATATTTAGGATAATTTCAATTTTATATTAAATTTTTATTTTTTATTTAGGATAATTTCAATTTTATATTAAATTTTTATATTTGATTTAGAATAATTTCAATTTTATATTAAATTTTTATTTTTTATTTAGGATAATTTCAATTTTATATTAAATTTTTGTTTTTTATTTAGTAGTACTACTAGTAGTGGTGGTGGTAGTGGTAGTAGTAGTAGCAGAAGCAAGATGACAAATGTCCTAACTTCTAAAGAGGATAAGGCCCTCCAAAATGTACAACATCCCTGAAAACAGGTTGAAATAACAAAATAAAACTGAAAACAATCATGTATAATGCTTTCATGTGGTTAATTTAAACACTACGGGTGAAATCCTAACCTAGACCGGCACATCTCATCGGTCTCCCCATACCCCTGGGTTGGTGGGGTAAGGAGGCAAGCACTTATCTGTGCATTGGCCTAACCCTTCCTAATGAGTGGCACAGAAGTGTCTTTCAGCACTTATGTGACATCCCCAGGTCAGCACTTACGCTGGGCCGAGGCCAGCCTAACTGGAGTTTAGGATAAACTCCTAACTGGAGTTTAGCCTCTGTTACTTATCATTTAATTTAACACTATGTAATTTGCTAGCAAAATTGACCCACCTTTGCAGGAGTAAATTTTCCAGAATATTTGTGGACTCTGAGCACTGGGCACTGGCACCAGGCATCCCTACCAGGCACCATTGGGCAGTGGGCACCAGCAGGCACCAACCATCCTTAATGGGCACCAGTAGACAGCAGGCACCACTAGGCTCCAGTAGCGCTGGGCATCCCTAGTGGGCACTGAGCATCCTTATTAGGCACAACCAGGCATTGTGCACCACCAGGAACTGAGCATCCCTACTGGGCAGCAGTGGGCACCGCCAGGCAATAGCAGGCAGTGGGCATCACACCTCAATACTCAGGCAATACTCAGTGGTGGGCAGCAGCAGGTTCGCACCTACGCTATAGAACCGGTTCTTAACAAGAGATAGTACATATAAAGTTTAAAAATAGCCATTTAAAAGTGGCTGCCAGATGGACAGAGAACCGGTTCTTAATTTCTTTGAAGCCCATCACTGGCAATACTGGTCACCAGTGGGTACTAGTGGATAACCTTACAGAGCATGAGGCATCCCTGCTGGGCACCCAGCACCAAGCACCACTGGGCAATTGGCACTAATGCAAAACATTGGGCAGCAGGTACCACCATGCACGTGAACCACTGGCACCAAATTGGTTATTAGTGGGTGCTCCCATCCCAAAAGGAATACTCTTCCCAAATTTCATGCGTTTAGGTTGATGGGTTGGGGCTGGGTGTTGATCAGACAGTCTTCAATGTTAAGTGTTGAACAAAAGCTCCAGTCACAGAAGGAATACGCTTCCCAAATTTCATGCTTCTAGGTCTAAGGGTTGCGGCTGGGTGTTGATCAGTCAGTGATTCTTCAGTGTAAAGTATAGGAACAAAAAAATGCCTCCTTTCACCCTTTTCCTGTTGGAATTTCTCAAAATAAGTTCATAATGGGTGCCCCCATCACAGAAGGAATACTTTCCCCAAATTTCTTGCTTCTACATCCAGATTCCAGCAGTACCCATGTTGTGGGAGTAAAATTCCCCCCATTAGCCATCCCCCCACTGCACAACAACCCCATATGTATCAACTCCCCATGCGTACCATCTCCCATGCGCAAGACCACCCCATGAGCACCACCATCCCCCATGCACATCAACCCTCCATGTGCATCATCCTCCCATGCGCATCATGCCCTAGCGCACCATTCCCCATGCACAACCCCCTATCCGCATCATCCCCCCATGAGCACCACCCTCCTATGTGCACCACACCCCATGCGCATCACACCCATGATCGTCATCCTCACATGCATACTATCCACCATGCACACCATCCCCCCTGTGTAACCCCCCCTGCACACCATCACCCTCTATGCACCCTCCCTTCCAGTGCATCAGCTGGATGTTGTTCAGTCTGTCTTCAATGTTAAGTATAGGACAGAAACATGTTGCACCCCCATTCAGCCCCTTAAGGGTTAAATGTCTCAACATTAGTTCTTGGTAGGTGTTGATGTCACATAAGGAACTCCCTCCCCAAATTTCATGCTTCTAGGGTCCTGGGGTTGGGGCAGAGCATCCCTCAGTCAGGGACTCTTCAATGGAAAATACTGTATAGGGAGGAAAACCCATTGTGCCCCTTTTCACCCCCTTTCGTTGGAATTTCCAAAAACCAGTTCTTAGTGGATCCCTCCATCACATAAGGGAAACCCTCCCCAAATTTCACACTTCTAGGCCCTGCGGTTTTGGCTGGGTGTTGATGAGTCAGTGAGTCAGTCAGTGTATATAGATCACATATATTTTATTCATTGCAAGAAGGCTACATGCTACCTGCTCACAAGGAAAAGGGGGACAAGGAAGATTTTTTTTCCAGGACCACAAGGCTAAAAAAGAGGACATGTCTTTTAAAAAGAAGGCATGTGATCACCCTGAGGAGAAGGAGGAGTTAACATCAAGTTTAGTATTAGTATTGGCGCACAATGTACCGTACATGACAGTGATAGAATAAAATATAATATAACCTTTATTGGAATAACAATACCTGGCAATAGTAGAATTGAAGAAACATGAAATACTGTCTATACATTAGCCCACTGTGGGTGGGCTAACAGCAGATGGCTGTTAAACTCTAATAAACCAAATTATTCGCATTCTTTGCTGTTTTTTCTTTCACAACCCTTGAAAGTTGCTAAAAGGTCAACAAGTATTTGTGCCTCAAGCATTTCAGCATCTGCTTGAAACTAGTGTAGATAAAGTCATCCAAAAATTTGGGAAGATTGATAAGATTGAAATCAGTACCAAGCTTTTATACAACACAGGGGGACCAATAAGTGAGACTTTCCTGGGAGTAAGACCCACTGAACACAATGGGGCTGACTTTTAAGTACACATGGTTAGGATTGTGCTCTCAGTGACCTAACTAGGTCATTTGAATCCTGGGCCCCATAAAATTTTGACATCCCCCAAAATAACAAAATTAAACGGGGCTCCAAGTCAATGCAGCCCAACAAACCTTGGTCATAGAGGCTAAATATTCAACCAGGAGCCCTTAAGTAGGGCATCTGGATATTTCACATGTGATTTGTTTTTCTCCATAGTTGACAGGGTCTTTCCCTCTTTCCAAACCATCTTTTCCACTTATTTCAATTTTTAACCTTTGATAGAAAATTCAACTTGGTTATATGTTCTGAATAGGCGTCAAGCATGTAGAAGCATTCAGCAGACTTGAATCACATTTCCTGGGAACCTTATGGAGGGCCATAAGATGACTGACCCAAATGGATGGGACTTAACTGATATTTCATATGGCGAACAACTCCATTCTCTGAGTGTTTGAGTGTATTTTCAAGTGGAAAACAACTATGGAACAAATCCCAAGTGATTAAATTCCCCACATAATAATTGAAGGTTTCTTCTGACTCAGTCATAGGTTCATGGTTTAAAAATGATCCTTTATTTATTGCTGCTTCTAGATGCTCAAGAGGCAGTGACTAGGAATGCCTTTAATCAGCTTTGGGGGACAGACATTTCCATGGTTATCTAAGTTATCATGGTTAACATGGTTATCTAATAACTTCAAATTGGGGTATAATGACCTCAACTTGGGGCTGGCCTTGAAAATTGTCAAACGACTTACAAGTCTATTGCTTGGGATGGGAGGAATATATAACTGTTTTTTATCTTCATTGATTGCATATTTATTTTTTGATTAAGTTCAAAGTCCTGCTCTTATGATGATCCCTATTAAGACTAGGAACGTAGGTACTTTAGGGACCACCTTCTCTCATATGTGTCTTCCATACACTGTATTCAACATGAGATTTCCAGCCTGCCTTAATCTCACCCTCAGTCTTACCACTGACTGAGGTTTGGCAGGTGGGAATGAAGAGCAATGATTTTTCATTAGTGGTGCCAGTGCTCTAGAATATGTTCCCTCAGGAATCCTGCATGACTTTGGTACACAACTTTCAGTTGTATTTCTCAAAAATTCCAAAATTTAAGAATTTTTTGGTCATAATGGTGTATCCCGCTGTACATGTTCCCTGGCATGGCACAAATCTCCTCAAAGTGGGCCCAGCAAATGACTCTTTAAATCCTGCACTGGCTCTTTTGCCAGTGCAACTAGAGTAGCTCCATTTTGGGCTGTTGACAGCACAATCCTAATCTCTGGTTAGGCTGGCACAAGTCTGTTGCTGGCCTGAGGATGTCGCAAAGTGTCGTAAGGAACTTCTGTGACACTCCAGAGAGGGGGAGGGAGGTAGGCCTAGATATGTGTAGGCCTAGGTAGGAGGTAGTGCATAGATATGTGCAAGCCTCCCCACACCACCACGGGAATGTAGAAATGGGTGAGTTCTGCTGGCTTAAATTGGTTAGGATCTAACATGAAGGTCTAACATGAAGGATGGGATCTTGTGGAGGCCTCCACTGGTCCAATGCCCTTCCTAGTCCAGTTCCTTCCCCTATGCCACTGACACCATAGAATGACTCTCCCCACTCTGAAAAATCACACTGCCACATAGCAGTGTAACATATTACTAGTGGCCACTTTTGTGATACCCCCAGGCTAGCACAGGACCTATGCTGGTCTAACTGGGAGTGGGAGTAAGGCTGAAATCCTAAAGACACTTTCCTGGGAGTAAGGCCCATTGAATACAATAGGGCTTACTTTTGAGTAGACGTGGTTAGGATTGTGCTCTTAGGATTGCAGCCTCAGACTCCAATTATATCCTCATTTACCTTGGAGTAAGCTCCATTAACTAGAATGGGACTTACGTCTGAGTATACACATTTAGAATTGGGCTCTCAATTCTTTCTTGATGGCTAGGGTTGCCATAATTCTCTTCCACAAAATAGGGACAGGACGCTCTGTCCCATCTGCCAGTATGTGAACACAATCCCCCAAAATCAGGATTGTCCCTGTTTTTGGGGACATATGGCAAACCTATTTATGTCCCACCTGTCTACCAGCATCCTACTGTCCTATCACTCTTGCTTTAGGACAGTTTTGAAACTCAGGCATAGTACAAAACATAATATACATAGTGCTATCATGTTACCATTTCTGCAGTTGCTGTAGTAAGCATTACTTTCAAGGTTACTGTTTCTACTCACAGGACTCAAGATTTCACTGACAAAAATTTATAACATCACCACTTTTTACCTATAGTTACTCCAAAGTCAAACATGAAAAAACTACATCTTTCCACAGATACTGAAGTAGTCTGGCAATTGGACTTAGAACTGAGAAAATCCCAGCCATGAAGCTTTCTGGGAGACCTTGGATTAGTCACTGTCTTTTTGCCTTACCTACCCCCAGGGTTACTGTGGGGACAAGAGAAAGGAAGAGCTATCCTGAGCTCCTTGGAAAAATAACAGTATAAAAATGATAAAAAAATAAATATAGATGTTCTTCAGTATTTTTGGGATTTTGTTTGTTTTAGGACGCAATCCTAACAATTTAGACCAGCACAACTCACTTGTCTTTCTGTTCCCATGATGGTGTGGGGAGCCTGTACATGTCTGTTCACTGGCCTAATCCGCCCAAGAGAGGCACAGAAGTGCCTTCTAGCACTTTTGCAACACTCCCATTGTTGCATAGGAATTATGCCAGGTCCAGCCTAGGGGAGTTAGGATTGCAGCCACATTCAATAGGAGTAACAGCACAGTCGAGTCAGTGCCACTGGTGCTCAGTGTTCACTGCCTGTTGGTGGCTGTTGGTGCCCACTGGTGTCCTTTACCAGTGCTCAGTACCTAAACACATTCATTACATTTTACTCCTGCAAAGATGGCTCAGTTCAGCTAGCGTGAGAGTGTGTGTAATGTCAGCACATAGAATCATATTGACACACGGCATAACATTGAAACATTGGTTTGGCACAACACTGCTGAAAGGTTGCTGACTCCTGGTCTAGGAGAACAATCTTATAAACTTAGTGTTCAGTCAAATAATACAAATTGCAACACCTGTATTATAATGTCTAAAAAAATGGTTGCCCTTTAGTTTAAAAAATCCATAAATACAACTCTGAACATATACACGCTTACAATATCTCAGGATGTGTGGGAGTCAGCAACAGTGAGCCAGCTGATAGCCCCTCTCTCCTGCAAAGCATGTCCAGGTCATCTTGGCCAAGGCAGATCCTGCCACCTTCTGGCTCCATGACACCATGCCAGGCTTGAGCCATAGTTGTTGACCCACAGTGTAATCCTAGTTAGGCTGGCACAAGTCTTAGCACAAGTGCTGTTCTGGAGCAGGGTGACCAAATGCCAAACCCAAAATTCCTGAACCCCAAGGCCAAAATTCCTAATCCCAGGCCAAAATTCCTACCCGCTGAAAAAAAATTGCTAAAAATGTATTTTTTTGTTTTTGTTTCTCGGTTTTTTGACAATAACTATTGATAGGAAGGAGATATCTCAAAACTGTTTTGTGCATTGGATTCTGCTCTTCAGTACAAATCCAACAACATATGACATGATGGGGTACTGTGCACTATCACAAAGTTTCAAAATGAAGCCAAAATGTAGGACAATGATGCCAAAATGTAGGACACCCGGACTGGAGGCTAAAAATCCGGACAAATCCGGGTTTTTCCGGTCATCTGGTCACCCTGTTCTGGAGGTGATATGAAAGGAGATTTTTGATTTTGACATGGAGATGACTTTTTGGTATATATGATGCTCTTGGTTACTGCTAAAGTCATAAATAGAAGAGTCCAGTCAGATAAGATTACAGTCTTTCTGATTGAGCATCCTGTTTCCAATAATCACTAGTGTACTGAATCTGGGAATTTTAACAAATTGTGGGTGAAAGCCATGGTCACATCCTTCTGTTGCTAGATTTGTGGCTAATATCCATATATTTGTAAACCCATTCAAGCCAGTGACCATTCCAATATCCTGTGAACCTCATGTTAATGATTCTGCTGGCTGTAAAAAATTACTGTTTGTCTGTCTTTGGACCTAATGCCGCTCAGGGTAATTAAAACTGGAAAGCATTCCAACTACTTAATTATGTTCGTTCTCCTTTTTGGAGATTTTTCTAGCTCTATGGTCTCCTTTCTAAGATAGACTGACTAGAACTGTACATAGTAGTATGTGGCTGCACCATGCATTAGGGTTTTATTTTTGGTCATTTTCCTAGAAAATCCCAACACTCAGTTTGCTTTTCCCCCCACTGTTGTCACATAAAGATTTAACTTTTCAACAGGATGCTACCGGAGGAGTTTGCCTCCATTTGTTGGGGCTTGTTTGCCATCACACTTGTTGAGATCAAAAGATGCATAGCATTTAAATAAATAAACCCATGGTTTTGTTTCCTGGATAGTCACAGCCAGTTGAAACCCCATCAAGCATTAATATGAAGCAGTCCCCTAAACACCCCGTTTTGAGATGTTCTCCATTAAGGATAATTTGGTGTCATTTGCAAACTTGGAGAATCTGTCCTCTGTTCACCTGTAACTGCTAAGGAGCTTTCGGTGAGGACTTTGCTCACAAGTGCCTTCTCGGTCACCTCTATCTAAATTCACTAGTTGACACTCTAAAAACATTTTGGTAACACTGGTAAGGCAGGACCCTTGTGGGCTGATTCATCCTCAGCAAAATTTGTTCATCTATGTTTAGAACAATTCTAGACTGATTATGTTTGTAATGCTTTCTAACTTGTCCCAGTTACTTAGGTAGGCAGATAAATAATTTTCAGATCTCCTCTGGTGAAGAGGTTGGTTTTTATGATGTTGCATATTTTTTGTGAAATAATTAGCAATTTCATATTTGATTCCTTTATGCACTCTTGGGTGGTTGCCATCTGGTCGTAGGGACTTGTTAATTTGGAATGCGACATTTGTCAACTGTACTTTACATAAGAGAACTAGTTGTACAAATTTCACAGTATTGCCTTTTTCATCTTGTGTTTTTATCTTGAGTTCATATCAAACATATGTTTTGAAACCAAATAATATATTTTAAAATGTAGTGAACTGTTTATACTTCAGTTGGCTCCCACTCAGATTTTAGTCTTCAGTTATATCATCACTATATACTTCTCAGATCATGGTGCTTAAGCAAGAAACATTGCTTTTCAAAGAAAAACTCAGTGGCAACAAACTCAGTAGTTACCTGTTAGTACTACTTTTAAGTTCAGGTCTTGTTTCCCAGACACTGATGATATTATATTATTATTAACCACAGTATTTATATACAGCTTTTCAACAAGAATTTCACAAAGCTTATCTGATCAAATAACTGATCAAAGCTTAAAATAACTGATCAAATAACTAATGAAAAATCAAATAACTAATGATACCCACATATCAATGACTATACTGTATCCAAAGCTGAAATTACTCAACAAAAATATTTGCAGGATTTATCAAATTCACACCTGAAAATATGAAAATATAACGAATACTTGAAATTTGAGATATTCTTTTCCCATATTAGTTTCTGCTTTAAGAAAATAACTGGCTGTACTCATCTCATTTACTTCCTTCTCCTTGTCTAAAGTCATATTTTGTTTTATCTGTTTCCATTATTGCCAATTTAAAAAATATAGCACATTTCAGACACATTTGGCTTTTCTTTATATGTACTGTACTCATTATTTGATGTAATCTGCATATGAACCATTGGGCCCTATTGGAATATTGAAATAGCAATAATATTATATAGTCATAACTAATAACCTACCTTCAGTACTTCTTACTTTTTAATATTAAAATAACTTATTGTTATTGGACTCCAAGGGCTTTCAGAAAATTGCTGTAAAGGCTAAGCCAAAAACCCTGAATTCTTTTTTAGCTGAAACCCTCTAAGGCTTACTCTATATTTAAACATTTTGCAGAGTTTTAATCACGGATGAAAGTGTGCTCATTAATTGTTGAGGCAAGAGGGCTCTAAAAGCACATTAACTGATTTGTTTTCCTGAACGACAACAGTCAGAACACTCAAATTAATACAAAGCTGCATCCGAGACAAAAGCTTAAGAGTGAAAGCAGTTGAGAGTCCATAAGTAGTTTTAAAACAGTGTTGGCACATAATGCATTAGTGAAAATGTACTATAGCCCCAGAATCTCAAATTGATATTCTTTGGTAAGTTTCTCCTCTGATATGACATTAAAATGTTCATTACTGGCCCAATCTTGCAAGAAATCCCCTGCAGTCTACTCATGCTGTGTTACAACCTCCTTCTGAAATGGATTTGAGAGACCCTACAGGAGATGCCAAGAACTGTTCTGGGAAGGATAGCAGCACTGTGTGAATTGACTTCCACTTGCACAACTCTGGATACAGCTCAGAATTTTCTGGTGTAATGTATTGCGTTGTTAGGACAGCATAATGTAACCATTCTTGATGTAACATGCTTCTACTTAACATTCAAATAACTATTAGAGCAGTAAGTCAGAAATGGAAATAACTTACCATTTCAACAATATTGTAGATTATCAAGTGGGCTTTATTAGTGGTTATGTCACTATAGTGGCAGTGCATGCTGCCCACCTTCTTTTTGAGAAGCACAGAGAAAAGCAAAAGCCATTGCACGTCGCCTTCCTTGACCTTGAAAAGGCATTCAGCCGTTTCATTGACCACATACAGATTTGTCAGGAGACCAAGATGATTTGGTTCTTGTATCTCTTGAAGAACTTGCCACAATTTATTGTGATCCACACAATCGAAGGCTTTAGCATAGAATGAAACAGAAAGGCAGTATATAAATACCTATAGCAATAGTACTAATAGTACTAATACAAGTACTAATACAGGTACTACTAGTAGTATGTTGTATTACTAGCAATAGTATTAATACTAGCTGTAATAATAATTGTCTACCCCAGTGTCAGCTGGGCTGCACAGGAATGCATGCTAGCCCATAGAGACTGCATCCAGCCTCTGTGTTGACAAAACAAGGGAGGTCTGTATCAGCAAATCTTGGCCAGCATTGTGGTGGTGGGGAAAAGGCATTTTGGGGCAGGGGAGAGAAGTTTGTGGGTGCGCTGTGGATGGGGGAGTGTAGGGCTGGCTCCTGACCCTGTTCCTGGATTGCATGGTGCATCTCTGGACTGCTCAGATCCACACCACCTCTTGAGCCTTTTCCTGTAGAAGTTAAGGATTGTGTTGAAAATTATCTATATATCTTTTAAAAAGTCACTCACTGACTCACTCACTCATCAACGCCCTGCCAAAACTGCTGGGCCTAGAAGTGTGAAATTAGGGGTGGGTGTTCCTTCTGTGACTGGGGGGTGCACTAAGAACCTGTTTTCGTAAATTCTGACCAGAAGGGGGTGAAAAGGGGTGCAACGTATTTTCCTCCCTATACTTCGCATTGGAGAATTGATGACTCATCAACATTCTGCCCCATCCCCCCCCCCCCGGACCTAGAAGCATGAAATTCAGGAAGTTCCTTCTGTCACATGAACACCAACCTAGAACCAATGTGGAGAAATTTAACCCTTAAGGGGCTGAAAAGGGGTGCAATGTGTTTTTGGCCTATACTTAACATGGAAGACTGACCAAGATCCAGCCAATTTGGTGCTCGGTGCCTGGTGCATATTGTTCAGAGGGAAGGGTTGCTTGGAGGAGGATGCTGCACATGGGAGGGTGTTGTGCATGCAGGAATGCTGTGCATGGGGGAATGATGCGCATGGGGGTGTTGATGCACATGGGGATGTTGTGATTTGGGGATGATGCGTGTTGTTGATGTTGCACATGGGGGAATGATGCGCATGGGATAGATGAATATGGGGAAGTTGCACATGGGGGTGTTGTGATTGGGGGTTGATGCACATGGGATGTTGATGCGCATGGGGGATGCTGCGATTTGGGGATGTGCATGGGGGAATGTTGCGCATGAGGAATGTTGCACATGGGAGTATTAACTTGGGGAATGTTGCACATGAGGGGTTGTTGTGCATGGGGAGATGATGTACATGGGGGGGATGATGCACATGGGGTAGATGAACATGTGGGATGTTGCACATTGGATCTATATGGGGGGTTGATATGCATGGCGGATTGATGCGGTGTGGGGGGATGGCGCATGGGGGAATTTTACTCCTGCAACACAGGTATGCTTTTCGCTAGTAGAGATATAAAACCATACAAATGTACTGTATGTATTTTATAAGTTATCAATTTGAAATACAGTAGGGACTAAACTACAGGTATCCCTGAATGTAAAGCCCCATTGATGCTAATGAAAGCAGGACTCCAGTGGTGAGGAACTCACAAAATAATATCAGTTTGGGATTCTGGTATTGTAGTACATTTTTATTAATGCATTATGTGCAGACACTGTTTTTATGAAGGTCATTGGAGCCTTTGGGTAAATCACTCAGTATCTCTGTCATCAAGTTGTGCTGTAATGATATGATTTATTCCATCAGTTGTTATAAACGAATGTTGACTGCAATCCTAAATACTCTTTCCTGGGAGTAAGAACCATTGAACACAATTGGGTTTACTTTTGACTTGATATAGTTAGGGTTGTGCAAATCTGAAAACTCATTTTGGAGACCAGATTTTCCTACCTTCAGAAGTAGCAGGCAACTGTAACCTAATTTGCTCCTGGACTGTTAAATGGCTCATGAATTTTTTTACTTCCGTTTATAAAATCTGTATACACCTGTATACACTCCACGGCTGCTTTCCTTGTTTCCCTGGAACTCAATATAAATCTCCCTCTGAATGGAAAACACGTCAAGTGTTTATACATTTGGGCACAAAAATATGATCATGACCAAGATCATGCTTAAAAGCTTTGGCCACAAGGACCTGCTCAAGCTCCAGAAGCACTAATTCCTCAAAAGATTGAATTAGAACTTAACATTTCTACCAGATACATCTTGCCAGACCCCAGAATGTCTTTTCAGTTCCTTGTGCTATTTAATTAATTTGTAAGAAAATTTTACTTGAGAATAAACTTACCTAGGGTGCAAGCCGAACCAATTTAGGCTGGCGTAACTCACCTTGCATAATTTCCCATGGTGGCGTGGGGAGGCCAGTGCATGCCTGTACACTGGGCTAACCCCCACCAGGAGTGGGGTAGAAGTGCCTTATGGCACTTCTGTGACACCTCCAAGCCAGGCCAGGACTTGTGCTAGGACTTATGCCAGCCTCACTGTGGGAGGCGGGTTAGATCGCAGCACTAATTTCCCATTTCAGTTTTTTCACTTATTCTGCTGTTAAAATATCCCATCTTGAATGCAATATGTTCAAATGGTTTTTTCTCTATGATACACAATCAATACATGCATACTGATTAAAATGATTGACTTATGGCCTTTATTTTCTTAACACTATATTTTTCTAAAGAACTCAGAGTAGTTAAATGCATGATTCCGGGAGAATCAAGACCACAGATTCAGCAAGGTAACTGCATCATGCCATAGGCCAGTGGTTTTCAAACTGGTGGGTCCAGTTTGTGTAAAGGTCCTAAGGGGCAAGGGAAGGGGCAAAGGTAGTGACGCAAGCCTCAGAATCATGTTACTATGGAGAAAGGGGGTGCTTTCACTTATTTCCACTTTCTTAGGACTGCTGCAGGTTGCAACCTTCCCAAGGCTTGGAATGTTTGGCAAATGAGCATTCACAACTACTCCCTTGTTGGAGAAGATAATTTGGAGGGTCCCCCTGCATCTCTTGGAGCCTCCACTCACCCCAAGAAAGTGAAAATAAGCAAGTGTCCCCTCACACTTTCTTAGCAATACGATCCTGGGGATCGCATCACTGCCCTTGCCCTTCCCCCACAAAGACCTAGGGTGCAATCCTATGCCTGTCTACTCAGAAGTCACATTATATTCAATGTGGTTTGCTCCCAGGAAAGTGCTGCAGCCATACTGAAGGAGTAAACCTTCCTAAAAGTTTAAGAAACACTACAGCCATCAGACCATTTTCAGAGCTAATGGTGGATTTTGTAAAAATTCCAAGACTGGATGTTGCACTATTCTCCAAATACGAGAATTTATATTTAAAATGCATCAAGCTAGGATATCTGCTGTTAATGACTTAGACAAGCTATTTGTACTTTAAAATGTGATAATCTCCCCCTTATTTCTACAAAGACTGGGGGAGTGAAGTAGGAATGAGTTCAATGTTAAGCTATAGCAAACTTTAGCTTTGTAGAAAACTTGGTAAGAGCTCCCCTTACTGGCATTATCTCCCATTGATAAGTCTTTCAGACCAGCACAAACACAACACATTGAAAACAAACTGCAGCGCTGTAAATAATTTTTTCTCTGAAAAGCTTGTTTTGTCTTTCATTAGGCTACACAATTACCTGGGAGTAATTCCAAATAAATTAAGTGAAACTTCTGAGTAGATATGGGGACAATGGCACTTTAAGTTTCATATTTACACAATGAGAAAACGACTATACAATAGGTCACTAACACACAATGCTTTTATCCATAAATATACAGTAAATTATAAAGTACATTAGGTGTATTTAATGCATTTTAATTAATAATTGAACTGAATCACCATGATATCCATTTAGCAAATGCATGTTGTTAAATTAATAGGAAAACATTTGGATCAGTGACAGCCACCATGACAAATGCATACCAATTTCCTCAAAGTCAAGATAACACTTATTTTGTTCCTTACTTTCTTGTTTTTCTTTTTCAGAATTGATAAATGTATTAATTTAATAATTCAATATGATTAATTTATACTGTACAGTGGGATTATATACAGATACGTGTATCTGTATACAGCCCATTATAAGGTATAAGTTCATCATTCTGAATTGCACAAACACTTTAGGCTGGAATCGAGGAAATACACACTTTTTGTGCAGTTGAAAGTGTTTGTTTCCCCAATGTAGTATCATTTTTTTATCTTTTTAGGCAAGCCAAAAGACCTTGGTTGGGTCACTGAATAAACACTTGACATAGAGACAAAATAGTAAAAAAGAACAATAGCAAAAAATTTACCTATCCTTACTAATAAATCAGGAAATGGTTATTTGTTAAGGTGAAAGCACAATAAGTTAACATTGTAAAGTTTGTCTGATAAAGGATCTAAGGGCGAAATCCAGAGTAACTATGGGGAGTCCTTGTTCCAGTGTAAGAACAATTTACTCTGGATTGCAATATGAATTTCCCATAGGTTTTCACTAGGTGGTGCAGTAACTATGGGTACACGTAATATCTCTTATATTCTCACGTAGTTACTCTGGATTTGGCTGTAACTGTACTAAATGAATCACAGTACTGTGCCTATTAAGAAATATATTTATATGCTTATTGAATTATCTTGTCACGTTCCTTAGATTCAGACAGAAAGCTATATCAACTGCACTGTAAATTCAAAAGATCAATAAAAAGCCACAGCTAGAACACCTTAACCAGAGTCTTTTAAAACTCATGTAAACAAGTCTTATGTTCCTTTTGAGTAGTGCTTAAGCTTTAATTTAGATGAAATCCGAAGGGGAAGATTTCCAGATCAGACCATGAAATTACTGATTTTTCAGGCCCTGCCTGTTCTTCTTCATTGAGAGTACTACACATAGATGCTCTTTGATTATCAAAACAATGATTAAATATGAGAAAAATATACCACTCTAATTATTTATTTTGTTTCATCCAGAACTTCTGAAAAGTTGTTAGCCACTTCTGTGAAATAAAACTACTTCTGTGAGTCAGGGATACACCAAAAACCAAGTTAACTCAACGCTGTCAAATTTCTTTGTGAAATTGGGGGGGGGGGAGTCTTCTAATTAGCATCTGGCAACAAAGAAAGCTGTTTTTGTGGACTTCAATGTTTGCTTGGCAGCAAATCCATACAGCAATTTTGATAATTGCCTAATGAATGCACAAGGAGGATGGCATGGAGAGACAACGCTGTGCAATTATAAAATGTGAGGTGCACACAAGTTTTTGGAATACACCAACTGGATACTTTTATTCAATACAAACCATGTAAAGTACTTCCTTGATAAGAAGCAGTTTGCTTTTGTTTTGGATAAGATTATTATTATTAATTATTAACAGTATTTTTATACCTCTTTTTCAATTATTAACTAACAAAGCAGTTTACAGAGAAAGGTGACTAATGGCTTCCTGTTTCAAAAGGGCTCACAAACTATCCTAAAAAGATAAAAAACCACCAGCAGACAGCCTCTTGAAAAGATACTGCTGTGAGGAGAACCAGTTACTCTCTCCTGCTAAATAAAAGAGGAAGACCCTCTTTTGAAATAGTGCCTCTTATCAAGTTAGCAGAGGTTTAGTCAATAGGGCTTACTCCCAGGCAAATAGGATTGTGTCCTTACTTCTTAGTCAACATGCATAAGATTAAGATCTAAAACAGGACTACTAGTTAATGATTTAGGTGGCATTCCTAAAAACACTTTCCTGGAAGTAGGCACCAATGAATACAATAGGACTTACTTCTGATTAGACAGGTTTAGGATTGCACTAATACGTACCTATCAAGGCCTACCATATGAGAGATGGTACTTTCCCCAGGAAATGTCAAGCAGAGAAAAAGTACACTTTTTAATCAATTGGGATACTGTTTTAAATTATCTTGTCTATAAAAAGAAAAATTATAACAGAGGGTAACAGAGCATGAATACCTATATCCCCTGTCCTCATAAAGGGAAGCCTAATAAACTCAAAATAGCAACTAGAGATTCACTTGCAGTGACAGCTTGTTTACTGGCCATCATCAAAATTAAATTTTTATAGTCAGTATCTCCTAGACTGAAAAGACATTCATGAAAACAGCCGCTTTGTGTCCCTGTATAGAGGGAAGAGATAGGTAAAAATAATCCAGGAAATAAACAAGTATTTAATCTAAATAAACAGTTAATTTATTACAAGGTTGTCTATCCAACCTGTTTCATATCAGCCAAAAGGAAAATAAGTAGTCAGAGAAGTTCAGTTCCACATCTATTGATCTTAGTGTGAAAAAGACAATTCCAGTCCCACTTTCTATTTTTGTGTAATGGGAAAAGAGTTCTGGTCCATTAACTCTCCCACTCTCTCCTGCAGGCAGTTAACCATCTCTGCTAACACAAAGACATGTGTTTCATCCAAATCTTGTATGATAAACTTCTTCCCTAAGGCATTTGACTCATCCAAGTATAGCAGGAACTGCTTCATGGCTGGATCACTGTGGAAACATGAAGAAAATTATAGCCACATCACATGATGTTGACATCAGTTCCCCAAGTTTATACAGCGATGCCTCACATAACAAATTTAATTTGTTCTGGAGGCATGTTTGTTACGTGAAATGTTC
Source organism: Cryptoblepharus egeriae (assembly GCA_030015325.1). Classification (NCBI taxonomy): domain Eukaryota; kingdom Metazoa; phylum Chordata; class Lepidosauria; order Squamata; family Scincidae; genus Cryptoblepharus; species Cryptoblepharus egeriae. The sequence goes on along the minus strand of JAREYC010000001.1, from coordinate 187,195,348 downwards.
TTTACATGAAGCTGATTTTCCCATAGGAAATAATGGAAACTCAGACAATTGGTTTCACAACCCCAAAAATATTCATATAAAAATATTAACTGGATGTAAAAATGATGACAGAACACTGGGATTGAATTCAAAACATGCATTCAATGTGCATGATCTTATGAAGTCTACTTAGGCTGCAGTCCTAAAGACACTTTCCTGAGAGTAAGACCCATTTAACACAATGGGACTTACTTCTGGGTAGACATGGTTAGGAGGCTGCAATCCAAGACACCTTCAAAGTGTCTCCCCACTTTCTCCTTCTCTTCATCCTGAGCCTCTTTCTTCCCTGCTCCCTTCTGGCTGGCCCTGACCTGCTTCCCTCTTCTCCACTGCTCTTCTCTCCCTCTGCCCAGCGGACGTCCAGCCACAGGAGGAACAGCATGGAAGTGCTGCTTTCACTATGGGCAGGTGCACTAAGCAGCCCTGATGTTTTTTAAACAGGATGCCGGCCAGCGCGTCTGCCCCAACTGCCAACAAATGTGTTCTTTACGTGAAGCACAGTTTGTTACGTGAACCAGAATCCTAGAGAAATTTTTGTTTGCTACATGAAACATACTTTATGTGAGGCGCCACTGTACTTTTTTGGAGAACTGACTGCAAGGCAGTTTGGGAGAGATTTGTTATTTATCTCTTGCAGTCACATAGGCAATGACATCTTTGGAAGAACTATTAAACAAAAAACCCATAAGAAGCTGTAAAATTTATTATATTCCTTAGAAAAACTTTGAAAACAGGCATACTTTTCATTGACCAAGAATTGCTTTAAAATGAGAACCCCACAGTTAAGACCCCCATTAAGAGTTAAAAATGATCCTTATACATAATTGGGTGGTCCTTCCAGACCAAAGGGTGGCCATTTAATGTCTATAGAATAGGAAAACATGATGGTGTATAAAAGGATCAACAACCTCTTGGCCCTACTCCCCTTGTTAGTTGTACCCAAGAAATTATGGATAGTAGATTACAAATCAATTCAGCCATTCAGTTGATATGAATAAACCTATTCAGATATAAACCTATTCAAAGTAGTGAGTTGTTTAACTCTTGATACACACAGCCTAATCTATGTTGTCACTTTTATGAACCACAAAAAATGGGTTGTAACACAACAGTGGGCTACAAATCCACAGTTTGAGAACCACTGGTATAGAATATATATTGTTATCCAAACCAATCACATTTTATTTTCAGTTTTGTTAAGGGCAAAAAAAAAAACTCAGAGTAATAATCAGTGTCTATAACAATAAACATTTATAGCTTCATCCATGGAAACATTTTAGAGAATGTCCTAAAATCAACATATGCCACAACAAATTCAAAAAGGATTAATTCAAAAATTCAAAAAGCTTTTAAGAGGGAAAACAAATTCAAAAAGCGTTTAAGAGGGAAAAACACATGGTTTAATGTAGGTGTTCTTCAGAAGAGAAAAAAAAACCCCTCAAGGAGAATAATTATATTCCTATTAAGAATCCTGAATTCAAAAACTTAAAAGTGTTAGTTATTTCCAATACGTACGGTAATTTAAAAGTTTTATGTCCAAAATGTAAACATTGTGTCAAATGCCCAGAAAGAGTGGCATTTGAAATAAATGACCAAAAGTCAGAAACATGAAAGAATATTTCGGAAAAGATACTTCAGACAACTCCAGAATCAATCTCTTCCCTATATTTGTGGCTTTAGGGTACTATTCTATAAAAACAGAAATTTCTAGACAGTACCGATTAGTATCTCTTTTTATTTAAATTGACCCATTCATGTCTTCCATCTCAGCATACCAGCCAATTTCATGTTAATTAGGTAGTGTTACAAATATGAACTACCATAAATCATATCAACATTACTATCTGAAATGCCCTTAAAAATAAAAAATGCAAGGTGAGTCATGATCTCCAGAATTTTGACGAGCCATAACACTATAACAGTAAAGGATATGAAACACAGCGCATAGTGATAGAAAGAGAAAGTCTTCACATTTTGCATGTGCACAAGGAATTAGCATGTCCTTGGCTGATAGAGAATGTTCCTGTCTGTCAGGAAGGTGTCAGGTGCACAGAAGGCTCAGGGTGCAATCCTTATCAATTTTCCAGCTTTGGGGTAAGGGCGTTGCCACACTGAGGTAAGAGAATAAAGACTGCATTGCCACATGGAGGTAAGATAAAGTGAGAAGGCCTCCTTGACTGCCCCCCCCCATGTAGGATGCAGCACATTCCCCACTACACAGCTAAGCAAGTGCTCAAAATTTACTGTAGTTAAGATTGCCACTTTTGTGCTCAGTTTCTTCTGGGACTATATAAAGGACAAGATGTTTTGGCCACCATTGCCCCAAGATTTATTGGACTTGAAACATTACAATGGCTATGACTTAGGTGAACCATGAAATGCTGGTGCAAGTTTGGGACAAACTGGCTTACAGGCTAGACATTTGCTGTGACACAAACGGTATTTGTAAGGTCTTTAAGAACTTTGAAAAAGAAATGTTCAATTATCTATATTACCCTATCCCCTTCCGTTATAAAGTAGCGCTACACTAAAATCATGGAGAGCATTAAGTTTCACCTTTTCTTTGACACCTACGAACAGTGAAAAATGGAAAAAATAGACAATGTATAAAAAACAGATTAGGGGCAAAATCCATAGCAGTTACGGGTCCACACAGTTACGTCACCCTCTAGTGTAACGGAAAGTCATCTTAACTGATCTTATGAAAAGTCATCTTAACTGCTCTAAAGCAAGGGGCTTAATTTCTCTTTAGGATATAGGCCTAAGTGTTATAATAAAAAGAATGGAGCATGCGTAAGAAATAAAACAATTTTGCATGATATTTACTACGGTATTTCAGATAAAAACCTGTAATTTTCTCACTTCTTACAACCAGGTCTCATAACATGTTATCAACATAATTAAAATGTAAACAAATGTTTACATGTGTAAAAAACAAAGTTCAACTTGTTCTTTTCCCATAGTTCAGTTATATAATAAGGGATATAGTCAGGATTTTAGTTATGAACGCCTTTGGGTAACCAACTGTTACGAGACAATAGCCCTACAATCCAGAGTAACAATGGGAGCACATAAGAGACATTACATGCACCCGTAGTTACTGCACCACCTAGTGAAAACCTACGGGAAACTCATATTACAAACCAGAGTAAATTGTTCTTACACCGGAGAAAGGACTCCCCGTAGTTACTCTGGACTGCACCCTAAGACTACAACTTGGCCCATCTATTTCTTACACAAGACATACTGCATACCTGTTATTGTAGATGTGCTGTTACTTACCATTCGATTAGTATTCCTTTCAAGACATTCACCATCTTCCCAACAAAAATTCAAATCCCTGAAGTAACAAAGAAATCATTAAGAGATAAAAAGAAAAAATGAATTGTGACCATTTTGTTCAGAACAAAACTAACCAGATTTCACTGCACATAGTTTTAGATTGTTATATAAACAACCAATTCTATTACAAATACTCTGCAAGCATTACAACCATGAAAGAGTTGTTCCTTCCTATAACTGTTCCTTCTCCCTTTAGTGGTCTTTTTTAACCATGCATCCCAATCCTATGCATGCCTCTTCAAAAGTAAGCCCCATTAGAGTCAATGGTGTTAACCCTGAGATAAGAGTGAACAGGATTTTATTCACAGATCCCAATCCTATGCATGCATCCCCAGAAATAAAGTCTCATTCGATTCAATGGGGTTTATTCCTAGGTAACGAGTAAAGAGGACTGCAGCCTTAGCGCCCAACTCTATGCATGCCTCCTCAAATATAAATCCCATTATAGTCAATAGGGCTTATTCCCAGGTAAGAGTAAAGAGGACTGCAGCCATAAAGCCCAATTCTAAGCATATCTCCTAATAAGTAAGCCCCATTATAGTGAGTGGGTTTACTCTCAGGTAAAAGGTTTGCAGTCTTAGACCCCAATTCTAAGCAGGCCTCTTCAGAAGTAAGCCCCATTATAATGAATGGGTTTACTCTCAGGTAAAAGGTTTGCAGCCTTAGACCCAATTCTAAGCAGGCCTCCTCAGACGTAAGCCCCATTATAATGAATGGGTTGACTCTCAGGTAAAACGTTTGCAGCCTTAGACCCCAATTCTAAGCAGACCTCCTCAGAAGTAAGCCCCATTATAATGAATGGGTTGACTCTCAGGTAATAGGTTTGCAGCCTTAGACCCAATTCTAAGCAGGCCTCCTCAGACGTAAGCCCCATTATAATGAATGGGTTTACTCTCAGGTAAAAGGTTTGCAGCCTTAGACCCCAATTCCCAGCAGGCCTCCTCAGAAGTAAGCCCCATTATAGTGAATGGGTATATTCTCAGGTAATAGGTTTGCAGCCTTAGAGCCCAATTCTAAGCAGGCCTCCTCAGAAGTAAGCCCCATTATAGTGAATGGGCTTACTCCCAGGTAAACCCAAACAGGACTGCACCCTGGAGCCCAACCATCTGCAGTCTCCTCAGAAGCAAGTCCCATGAGAGTCAATGGGGCTTACTCCCAGGAAAGTGAGGACAGGCCTGCAGCCTCAGAGCCCAGTGCCAGACATGCCTCCTCAGAAGTAAGCCCAGTGTAGCCAATGGGGCTACTCTCAGGTAAGGGCCGAGGGTACCGAGGGGCTCTGTGTCCGAAGGAGGGCAGGGGCTGGAGCGGGCGGCGGTTCTCTCAGGAAGCTCCAGGCCGCTCTCCTTATGGCCGGGGGAGGCGCCTGCGCGGTGCGGGGAGTGGCGCAGGCCAGGCTCCGGCGGGGGCGGCGGTGGAGACCGACAGGTAGGGCAGGCCGGGAGGGAGAGGAGGAGGCGGGAAAGGAAGGCAGGAGGCAACGGACACCGCCGCTCTTGGCCGGCCTCGCTGGAGGGAGGGAGCTGCAGTCCCTGCCAGGCAACCAGGTGGGGGAAATGGAGGGGCACCTCGGGGCTGTGCTGGCCTGCCCGCAGGCCTGGGGCACCAGCACAGCATGGTCTACTCAGAAGTAAGCCCCATTGAGGTCAGTGGGGCTTACTCCTGGGAAAGTGTGGCTGGGAGAATAGCCTGAGAGCACAACCTTAGGCAGGTCTACTCAGAAGTAAGTCCCATTAGAGTCAATGGGGCTTACTCCCAGGAGAGTGTAGATAGCATTGCAGCCTTACAGCCCAGTCCTAAGCAGGTCTACTCAGAAGTAAGTCCCATTAGAGTCAATGGGGCTTACTCCCAGGAGAGTGTAGATAGCATTGCAGCCTTACAGCCCAGTCCTAAGCAGGTCTACTCAGAAGTAAGTCCCATTAGAGTCAATGGGGCTTACTCCCAGGAAAGTGTAGATAGCTTAGCAGCTTCACAGCCCAGTCCTAGGCATGTCTACTCAGAAGCCAGTCCCATAGTATTCAGTGAGGCTTACTCCTAGGGTAGTGAGGACAGGAGGATGCAGCCACAGAGCCCACTCCCAGGCATATCTACTTAGTAGTAAACCTTATCAGATTCAATGGGGCTTACTCCCAGGAGAGTATGGATGGGACTGAAAGGAAAGCAGAAGTGATTCATTTGCATCCAAAGCAGGCTTATGTGGAAGTGAAACCCTGAATAGGTTTACTTGTGAACAGATCAGGTTTCCTCCTGATGAAAGGCTTGTGTCCTTAGAGGGTTTCTTCTTCTGGCCTTCCTAAAATCTGCCACCTGGTTCCTGTTCTGCAAGTCACTGAACAAGTTTTTGAGGAGTCCCATCTCCACCCCCATATATGCTTGAATGTGTTTTCGGGAACTCCTGCTACATGTCTTAATAGATCTTATACCACTAGTTGAGAAACATTGGCTGCAATCCTAAAGACACTTTCTGTGGAGTAAGACCCATTGAACACAATGGGACTTACTTTTGGGTAGACATAGTTACAGATTGTGCTCATTGTTTTAAGTATACTCCCAAGTTGTACTTGAGGTGTACTTGCAGGATCTCTGCCACTTGGCAGTGAGATCAGGAGCCGACCTAACAGTGGCAGGAGGCAGAAGTAGCATCTCAGTAGACAGAGCTCCAAAGCATGCCTTTCAACACTTAAATAAATAAATCCTCCCATCCACTCTGAGCCTCTTACTGGTCTTTGTTGTGTCGCATCTAATCAATCAGCAGAATTTATATACCTCTTTTCAACAAAAAGTTGACAAAGTGGTTTACAAAGAAATAAAATTACTACCTAACCCAGAAATACCTAGTGATGTCATTGCCATTTTTTCTGATGGTACATTAAATAGATGGACATGTGAAATGGTAAGGCGTAGGGCAGTGGTACTCGAAGTGGAAATCAGGACTCCCTTGGGATATCACAATCTCAGATCAAGGTGGTTGTGAGATGGGGGGATCTGCCATCTTGGAATCTGGCACTGGGCTTTCCTGGGAGTAAGTCTCATTGAACACAATGGGATTTACTTCTAAGTAGACAAGGAGGAGCTCTGGCATCACAGTGATGTCTCACTCTGGGAAGTCTGACGGGGTCCCAGACGGATCTTTTAAGTTTGAAAGGGGATGCCAGGCTGGAATGCCCAAGTACCACTGATTTAAAAGATTGATTTAGTGGAAATGGCTAAATGGGTTTTTGTGTTTAAAATGTGTGAGCTGCTGGAGTAGTTTTACAGCTTGATTCTAGGCTGTTACATGGCTTGTACATGTCAGTGGGGTTTCCTTCCAGCTAAGTGTGTATAAGATTCCCACACAATTAATTGATGGAGCACATACAATAGAACAGGCTGCATGCATCCCAAAGATACATGGAATTTTGTGTAAAGAATGTCTGGGGCAGACTTAAAATTCAGATGTTTCCTGAATAACTTGATGCCATTCCCACACTTTCTTATATAGCTGACTAGTGGGATTAGAATGTTAAAAAACACAGCTTATAGACTGATCTTTCAATCACTATTTTGTACTTTTATAGGATGTCACTCACTGCTTATTGTGGGATTTGCTGTAGAAGGATAGGAACTTTTGGTTCAGCACAGAAAACTGTCCAATCATGGAGAGATATCTGTAAGTACAGTTCTATGATGGTTGCCCTATCGAGAACAAGTCAGTGATGACTTTCTCTGATGAGTTTTATCTCAGATGGGCTTATCAGCTAATGTTAAGAAGACTTAAGAAAAAGATACTTTAAGAAGGGTTAAGAAGATGCAACCAGTCTCAGGGTGTTGCAGCATATTTATACTACTGATGTGTCAGGGCTGCCCAGGTGGTATTTTCTCTGAGTTCTTTCTGTCCAGTTTTGGCAATCTTTTCTTTTCTGAATCTTTTCTTTTCTGGAGGCCTTTAAGGACAGATAAAAGAAAGTAATATACAGTAATTAGAGGCCTTTCTAAAGGGCTACACAAATTATTGAACTATACGTCTTTCGGCCGCTATTGACCATGATGAGTAATTGCAACCATGGGGGCAACAACATGAGAGTTGTCCTTGTAGACGTTCTGGATGGAAAGCTGGACTAGAGTCACATCAGAGGGTTCAGGTGGTGTCAAGTGTTGCTCAATGCATGTTTAGGAGACCAGCAATAAACCAGATTCACCAATGTAAAATCCATGGATAAACAGGTTCTCTCTACAGTTTACATGAAAGTGGCTTGCAGTTCTGCAAGTTAGCTAAAGTTAGCAATGCAAAAATTATCAAGATGGTGGATTGAATGAACATATATGTTAAATGTACATACGTTCTGGTGCCAGAAATAAAAATAAAAATGAACTGTACTGCCTAGTCGTATGCTCAGAAATAAGCAGGTGTACTTAAAAAAAACTTATTTTAATAGATTTACTCAAAAATAAGTACCACATTCAGGGCTTTATTTTAAAGTAAATGTATATAGAATGTGCAGCTTTGCAACCAGATCTGAATCATATTTTCTCAAAAGTCAGTCTTTCTAGAGTGAATGGTATGTACTTCCAGGTAAGTGCTTAAAGTTCAGTGTTGATGTCATTTAAAAATTGATTTTACCTCTGATGTAATGAAATGTTTTACCATTGTAGTTGCCTTTTTGCACATACAGTTTATGTGATGCTGAATTTTTCATTTTTAAGGGAAGATTGCAAAGTTAACCAGCTCACTTATTCTAGGGTAAGTTTTAAATAACAAATATTCATTTGATTTTATAAAGTGAAATGGAAACACTAACATTTTATGACTTAAAAATATTATCAGATCATTTCTAAATGTAAAATGTTTTGATTTATCAACTGTCTCAATGACTGTCTGAGTTTCACTTGGCTCTAAAAATGTGAGAAATGCAGGAATGAACAGTTACCAAGAACAGCAGGCAGCCAAGGATGTCCCATTCACATTTAATGCATGCCCTCTTCCTTTGCTTTACTTAGAATGTCCCATGGGGATCACCCTCCCTGTATACATATGTGAGACAGTAGCATGTGAAAGGCATTTGAGGGAGCACCAAAGAAAATGCACTGTTTCTGACAAATGCTCAGGCTGATGCTTTTTCTGGTATAGTTTTGTCTTCCCAGACTTTTAAGATGAATAGGAAATCCATGAAGTAGACCTTCCCAAACAGCATGATATGAAAGAACTGCTTAGTATGCCACAGTAAATAATGTTCATTAACCCTACAATTCAGAGTAACTACAGGAGCACGTAAGAGACATTTTGTGTACCTGTAGTTACTGCACCACCTAGTAAAAACCTATGAGAAATTCATATTGCAATCCAGAGCAAATTGTTTTTACACCGGAGCAAGGTCTCCCTGTAGTTACTCTTGATTGCACCCTAAGGTGTCTTGTAAATTCTAAGCACTCATTTACAGAGATAGCGCCTGCATGTTCCCTGCATGGATTCACTACTCTGGCCTTGTATCTGTGATCAGCCTCCACTGTCTTGAAAAATAGCCTTGGAATTCATGAGACTCTGATAGCTGGAATACGCATCTCATTTTAACACAAACATAATAGTGCCACTTAGATTTGACTTGTCATTCCAAAAGGGAGTGTGTGTTTGAATTGGCCTCAATGCCAGATTACTTTTTAGAGTGCAGCAGCACCAACAAAGTGGTGTGTATAGCCTTTCTTAAAGTGCTACATCAGTGTTATAATCAGGTTGGTGGGTGCTTTTTTAAGGTCCATTGCTTATATGATCGCTTTGGCCCCCAGCCCATAATCTGCATACATACAAGTAAATTTTGTTGACTTGAATACCACTTACACATGAGTAACACAAGCAACTTTCTATTTGTACATTTCTAAAAACAGTGGGCCCTCCATATTCATGGGGAATCTGTTCCAAGACCCCCTGTGGATATTAAATTCCACTGATAATGAAATCTAGTTTGAAGGGCCTCAGGATATCTCTGAATGAGACCAGAAATGGCCTAAGCAAACTGGAAGTGCCTGCTGGTCTTGCCCTGGAGGTCCTCTAACTGCCCATCAGTATCCACAGATGCCAAGCATACAAAAAAGGAGTGGCCCACTGTACCATCATTACAGTTTCTCATATCGGTTTCTTTCAAATATACATATGATTTTCTTTGGTAAGTAAATATTTGAAAGAAAATAATGCATAACTGATTTTGATCTCTTAAAAGACAAAATTTTCTTGAATGTAGGAATACTGGTTTCTTGCAGTGTAAACATGATTCTGATTCAGAGACTACTATTGATCCTACTGTCACCTATGGAAAACATAGAATGAAAAATACATGTTGTAGCTAGCCACCAATGGAAATGCCCCAGTTTCACTTTGGTTACTGGATTTTCATCCACTTTAGTTACTGAATCAGAATCTGACAGTTAAAATGTTACCTATATCCCATACCAGACAAGCAAAATAACAAAAATATTTCTATTGTTTAATGTTCTAAGTGCACCTGAGTAAAAAATGATGAGGAACCAATGTGTTGAGAATTAAGAAAAACATATACGAAGAAGGGTCTGATTTTCAACTATGGAAGACACATTTTTATTAATACTTGCACTAATATTTTCTTTTTAAAGGGGTTGTATCTTTGCTGCATATGAACTTCTAGCTTTAAAACGGTTACTCTCTTTTGACACCCAAGTGGTACAGCAAGAAAAATTAAAATCCTACATTTATTTACCAACAGCTTCTTTAGATCCAAGTGAATATCAAGGTAAGCAGGCCTCCGTCAGTCTTGGAAGACTATGGTATCGTGCTTGGCGCTGCATACGCTGCATGCGAAGCACGAAAGCCTGGGTTGGATTGTTATGGAGGATAGGCTGTTACCCAAGCAGCAAATCCCCCCTCCATGCCACTGAATTAGTCCATTGGAAAGGCAGAGACAATACGATTGGATCCAGCTGGCGTCGCAGAGCTAATTGGAAATAATTGAGAGAGTGGCTTGCAAACAAGAGGGGGTGGAAAAAGATAGGAAAATAACATGCACTCTGGGTCCTAAACAAAGAATGTGATTATTATTCCAAATTATTCCATTGGAATCAGGATTTGCATATATTCTTTGAAAGTTCTGTTCAAGGATTCTTCAGAATCTTATTTAATGTTGTTAAATGGATTTATAGGCATAACCCGCCCCCCCCCCCCAAAGTCTTCTGCTGATGTAACTTATTCCTCACTCTCACAATTTTGTGTGCTAAACTAGACAGAACATCAATTTTATGACTTAGACCTGGGTGTTTGTTTATCTGGGTATTTAATTTTTTAAAAAAACCCAATTGGTGAAGGGGCTAGAATTCATTAAAACTATAGGAGGAGGAATCTTTAGTTTGTTGTGTGGAAAAGGATATATGTGATCTGCTTGATAGATAGCCTTTTTGTACTTGTTAAATATGTGTCTAAAAGTGTGTTTTAATATGGCAGGAAATGTATGTATTGTGTGACCCCAAATAAATCTACGATGTCTTTGTAGGAATTACATATCGAGTGAGAAAGGAACTTCATAGAGCAGTAAGAAAAATTCTAGAAACACATGCTATGATTTTCCGAAGACCATTTGAAGGTAGGTTTTATTGAAATGCCTATGTCTGAAGAGCATGGGTTGTTTCCAAACAAACACAAGAAACTTGCAGCAAGGATCTTTCCTGCTTCTTCTTTCCACTAACAGTAGCCCTTTCCTCCTCCTGTGTGACTTTTGAAAATAGCTTGGTTTATTTTTGAACCAATTCTGTGTGAGAGCATTCCAGTCTTTCACATGACAAAAGCATGTGCTTTCTCTGTCAGGAGAAAAAGGAAACTATCCAAGCTTGATCAAGTTGGAAATTATCCTAATGGCATTGAGCAGACATAAAGTGGCACAAGGTGGACTAGTTTTTTTTAATGTTCCAGTTTACAGTAAATGCTTTATTATGTCTACACCACCCTTATTGTCAAATATGCTTGAGACTTTGGTTTCTAAGTATACTGCCTTGAAAATACCTTCCATTGAATCACTGTCCCAGGTATGTGTATTTAATCCTGAAGTGTAAAGTTGACCCTTATATACTTTTGCCTTTTGTGTTTACTTTTGCCCGTAATTTGTGTGCAGTGGTAAGTTCTGTTAATTGGCTCTTGCAATGAAGTTAAAAAAGTCTGAGCATTGTTGACACAGGACTGCATCTTCAGTTAAGAGACTGTCTTTTGCTCTCTGTCAGTTTTGTTTGCCTCTGAATACATAATCATTTTTCAATATAGCCTACTAAGATCTGCAGTATACTACAGGTCCAACCTTGTAGTACAGATTTTTAAATACACAGATTTGATTCAGCAATTCACAGTTTAAAAAACTGCTTTGCTACTGTTGTAAGATAGGTAGTCATGCAAGCAATCACTCAATTTTTCATAATTTGAATATTATGTTTATTTATTTTTAAATAAAGAGCGTTTCAGTACATTTGATGCCGAAGAACATGAAACTGGCTTGTGGCTCCTTCTGAAAAGAAGTCAGTCAAAGAACAAAAAGGACCGTTTGCAAGCTGTGCAAGAATTGGCTTCCAACAGTTACTGGCGGGGTAATGTATCATATTGGGTAGCTACCCTGGTCTTTAGCTTCTGGCCACTAGCTCAATCTGTCTTGGAATCGGTAGAGAGGGGGTACAATCTCTGGCACAGGATCAATTGAATAAATGGAAACCTTGTAAGAGCGCATTTATTTCAGTGGGATCTGTTCAGGATAATGTCATATTGGATTTAATGTTGGTACAGTTTCATTTTTGTGCATGTGTTTGCTTAACTAGAATTATTGCCAGATTATGGATTATGTCCCAATTTTGCATCAATTTCTCTTATGGTGGTTTAAGGAAATCTCTGGCATTCCTACTAACATTAGCCTGCAATATGGGACCCACTTGCTATTTCCCTCTGCCTTGTCATGATGATCCCTCAGTGGATTATATCACCTGAGGCATATATGGGTGCCTCAGGTAATCAAGCCATATATACTTGATTTTTAAAGAAGACTTTTAACAAGTCCTGTTTTAAGATAATAAAGACTAAAGTACTGAAAGCTAAAGAAGGGCCTTTAAAGTGAAGTATTGCATATTATTCTGAATCTTAATGGTATGCTTGTATTAATACAGATTACCAGTATAGGACAGCTGCCCAAATAATCGATGAGAGAACTTCTGTTGGTTTAGCTCGAACTAAAGACGTTGACCTGCGATTTTTCCTGCCACCCCATGCTTTACCAAAATCAGATGAGGTAAGTGTAATTAAATCCAGGTTCTTCTTGACTAGAAGCTTCTTTTCCTAGTATTTGAGAGCCTGTTCTCAGCAGTTAACACGTAGTAGGTAGTGCTGCAATTCTAGGTATTTTTTGCTGGATGTAAAATTTATTGCGTTTACTGGGACCTATTCCCACACATGTGTCTATAAGATTGTAGCCTACAACTACAATCCTATGAACATTCACCTGTGAGTAAAGCCCTTTGAACTCAGTGGTACTCAGTGTCTGAGCGGACAAATGTAGGCTGCAATACTAAACACACTTTCCTGAGAGTAAGTCCCATTGATATACTGGGACTTCTGAGTGGCAGGCTTAGGATTGCACCATTAGGCTTTGCTGTTCAAATATAAATAGCTACAGGTGTTTGTTTCAGGTGAGTAAGGTGTGTTTCTAGACAAGAGAGTAAACTCATTGAATACAATGAGCTTACTTCTGAATATACAACACAATCTTTAAACACCTCTCAATTGCCATTTTTGTTGACATGGACAGGTATAATTTTGAAATCCGTTTGTTTGGTATTTCTGAACTGCTAAGTTATAGATGTCCTTTTTAATTCAGTCCCAACATCTACTGGTGATTATATAAGATTAAGTACCGGTAATAGTTAAAGAGTAAGAACAAGGTATGGTCTGGGATGAGCAATTGCATCTGAAAGTGGGGTCAGGGATGTGCCAAGGGTAGCAGCTTCAGAATACAGAATAAGCTACAGAATACAAGTGGTATATTAGGATGTTCTCCAGAGCAAGACATTTAGTACAAAAGAAAGAATAAAGAACCAAATATTGACAGAGACATGTGGAGTGAATGAGGAACAGCAAGGCCTGACCCAAGTGCCTAATTTGGGGATGAAGGTAAGGTGGCTGCAGAGCACAAAATCTAGGTGGAGTAAATGGCTGCTAAGGCTCAGGAATCAAAAACAATTACTGAAACAATTGCCCAACATATTACGTGGCATTTAGGGCCAGATAAGATTTTACAGGAAATAGATTCTCTAGGGCAGTGATTTTCAACCAGTGTGCCTTGGCCATCGCAGGTTGGAAAATTTATTTATTAGATAATATCATTTATTAATAGGGCCATTAAGGGATGTGAACCCTCCACCAGCAGCATGGTGTGCTTTGTCAATTGTTAAAGGACTGATGCTGTGCCTTGACAATTTTAGTGTCTTTTCAGTGTGTCATGAGATGAACAAGGTTGAAAATCACTGCTCTGGTCCAGTGCATGTCTTGTGCTAATCTGGGGTATAGGATGAGTGGAGGTGGGACTGCATTGCACACTACAGTACTATCTACAGCATTGCACACTACAGTACTAAGGTGCACTCTGCTGTTTTGTTTCTGGTAAGAAGGTGGAAAAGATACACAGTACAAGAGGGTTTCCAAGGATAGATGTGGCAGGTCCTAGGAGTAGCAAAGGGCAAGGAGCTAGGAAAAAGAACTCCATATACCATAAGATCTTGCCTGAAAGTGTTAGGTTGGCACTCACCCATTTTCAGGTGGTTAAGGTGGGAGACAGGCTGTCTCTCTGATATGTGGGAGTCAGGTAGCCCCTACATGCTAGGGTTTTAAAGACCAAGATTGTTCTTTAAAGGAAAGTCAGATTAAGTGTTGTGCAAATCTTGCTTTCTGGCTTACCTCCCTTCTTGCAATGATCCATCTATTGTTACTTATAATTTCATGTGGTTGTTGCAGCAGAAACCTCTGATAGAAGTGTTTGTGCTTACCTGTATCATAGGCTTTGTTAGAAGAAGACCTTCGATTGTTGCTGGCTGGTTTACCTCAAAAAGATCTTGACAAATGTGTGCAGTATTTCACATCTTTGGCTTTAAGAGAAAGCAGTCAGACCATTGCTGCACAAAAGGTATGTTCTGAAATACTGCACCAATAGAGACCAAAAATTAAATATTCAATTCATATAACTCAGAATTGGGTCATAATGTAAGACAAATGCTAGTGATATTTTTACACACTGGTTGAAAACACACACAAAAAGAATTTGGGGGGCAACTTAAAGATGTGCTGTGCAGCATAATCTTTCATGAGCCCACACAAACGGACGTGGAGAATGTTATTCTCACTTGGCACTCATCCTCATTCTTCATCAAGTATGTGAATACGTAGAATATGAATGTACAAAAAAGAATGTGAACAGCAGGACCAAAGGGTCCTGAAATAAAAGAGATAGTCTGTGGCATTTCTTTGCAGAGCTCAAGTGTATGCAAGATTGTTTAATTGACATAAAACCCATTTTTGAATGTGATAAGAGATTGCCGTAGTCCCCAAAATTTGTGCTGGTTTTTGTTTGTGTCAGATCCAATGCACAGTACTGTACTTAGAAGGAAGGCTGCAATCCTAAAGAAACTTTCCTAGGAGTAAGACCCATTTAACACAATGGGGTTTACTTTTGAGTAGACTTGGTTAGGATTGTGCTCTAATTCAAGTTCAATAGGATTTATTCCCAGGTAAGTGTTAGAAAATTGCCACCTCATCTCCAGAATGCTACAGGATTCCTTTTTAAAAATCGCAATTGCACTAAAATAGAAGCCATTTTATTTTTAAAAGGTAGAAAGTAGAGATTTTCATCCTTACATTAGTATTTTAATAACTGTTAAAACTTCTAAGCTGGATCTTAAATGCAAGTAATGCACACCTTTGCTGTAAAGCTTCAAATTTTCATTTTTTTTCCTCCTACATTTTGAAGTGTGGGAATTATTTCTGACGAATGTTTCTTCCAGGGAGGCTTATGGTGTTTTGGTGGGAATGGGATTCCTTACTGTGAAAGTCTCAGTACTATCCCTGCAAAGACGGTGGAGCTTTTTTGTCTGCAAGCTTTAGTAGAACATTCCAAGGTAATTCTCCTAAATCTCAATATTAGAAGTTACTGCAAAGAAGTGCCTGCTCCATAGAAGGTGTGATAAAATATCCAAAATTATGTCTCTTGGTTTAATTTCAGTTTCCTGATCATTGTGATGTAATTGAATCCAAAGGAGGGCTTTATCTACTGCAAAAGTTATACCAGCTTCGCCATGATTCTCCAAAAATACAAAGGAGCATCATTCATATTATTGCAAATATGGCTTTGAATGAACGACTTCATTCATCTATATGGCATGGTGGTAAGAGCTCCATTTTTTGACCTCAACTAAAGACTGCAATAGGGTATAAATGTCGGAAGATAGAGTCCTGGTGTTTATCTTAAGGTGACAGTTCTTAAAAGACTATTTTAGCCTTGTGGACTGCACAATGTGTAGTAATTTAAAATTCATAGTGCCTAGACATCTCGGTGAATGACTCGTAGGGAAGGTGCACTAAGTGGTCCACAGTTAATAGCTGAGTTGGGGGAAAAAATTGTTGGAATTGTGAATAGATCTTAACAGAAGGAAATTATTGTGAATTGTTATGGAAATGTACATCCTACCAATTGTACCTGAAAGATCCTTTCATTGCCAATGCTCTGGGTCAGCTTGTACAGTCAGCAGAGTAGCTATTATCAGTTAACGACCTGACACATGTTCAACTGAAGTGTTCCATCTTAAATTGATTTTTGAAATGGGGATGATCTTAGAGCTTTTATCACTCCCCCCTTCACTCATTCTGCCGACGTTGCAGTGTTTCTGTTAGCAGTGTCCTTCCCCAGTTGGGGTTTTTGTCTCGGATATGTCCATCAGTAGCATATCTGGAGGGGGCAGAATGCTAAGTACTGCAGGCACTGCAACACACTACCCTTCCCACTCACCATCAGAACCATTTTGAATAGCAAATAGCATTTTGAATAGCAATAGGCACTTGGCAAACCAAACTTGTCTGTGGGTGAGTGAGATGGATTGCTTACTTGGTCAATAAAAAAAAGAATGAATTGGTTTTTAAAACAAATAAGAAGAGGTGATACTTTCCATTGCAAAAGGGATTGCCCTGTATACAGTATAGAAAGATTTCATAGAATCCTAGAGTTGGAAGGGACCTAGTTGGTCATCTAGTTCAACCTCCTGCCTGCAGCAGGAATTCCCCCTAGAGCATCCCCGACAGGTGCTCATTGAGCCTCTGCTTGAAGATCTCCAGCGAGGGAGACTTTACCACCTCCCTTGGCAATCTGTGCCGAACCACCCGAACCGTCAGGAATTTTTTCCGAATACCCAACCGGAATCTCCTTGCAGTTTGTAGCCATTCTACAAGCCGTTCTGCTTTCAGAAGCAGCCATGAACAAATGAACCCCTTCCTCCATGATAGGGAGATTGTTAGGCTCCTCAGTGTATTCATTTTAAATGAGTATGGCTGCATGTTCGTGGAGTTTTTGGAATATGTGGATCTACCACCACCACCATTTGTAGCTTCAAGAGATAGGGCCCAGCAGAAACTTTGCACTTTGCTTCAATTGCATGGATATTATCCTTAGTTTCTAGCCTGTTCAGACTTTGCCCTGTTCACACTTTCCTGGGAGTAAGCTCCACTGAGTACAGCGGACTTACTACTGAGTAGACAGGCATAGAATTGGACTCAGATGCTGCATTTCTCCGACAGAGTCCTCCTGTTGTGAGGAGGGGGGGAAGAGGCACTTAGAGAAGTCCTCTCGCCAACCAGTCAGGCAGCTGCCAAGGACCTCCAGTGGTCCCCGGACTGGGGGTTGAGAAACCCTGCCGTAATAGATTTTTTTTGAAACATTGTGTCATTTTAGTCAGTGATAATCATCGATTGCTGCAATCCTAAAGACACTTTCCTGGGAGTAAGACCCATTGAACACAATGGGGCTTACTTTTGAGTAGATATGGTTAGGATTGTGCTTTATGTCAGTGGTTCCCTCTTTGTGGGTCAGGACCACTGAGGGGTCATGATCTGTTTTGTTGGATCGCCAAAAGGTGACAGAAAGATTGGATAAATAATAGCCTCAAGCTCTGGGATTACTCAGAAATCAGATCCTGGAATTGCTAAGTACCCTGCAAAGAGCTCAGTTCTTGCAGTTGCATATATGAATCTAGAGATAAATGTTTGAGGATAAATGTTTGACTGAGTGTCATTTAAAAAAGTGGGTCTTGGAGCTAAACAGTTTGTAAATCATTGATTTATGTGCTTATTTTGATTCACCCCTAGGCTGGGTTTCTTTACTAGCAGGTGTAATGAAGTCTTCGCGTATCATGGAATCCTCTCATGCAGCAAGAGCCTTAGCCAACCTGGACAGGGAAGCGATGCAGGAGAAATATACCGATGGCGTGTATCTTTTACACCCACAACATCGAACCAAGTAAGAGGGAACCTCGTATTTGTTTTCATGCTGTGCCACTAGTTATAAGAATCATCTTTCATCTAAATGCTTTTCCAAAACATAGACCTTTTCTTGACGATAGTGCTGGATCCCACATGTATGTTCATCATTTATATATGGGAATAAATCATCATACCACTTAGTATTAGGAGGAGTTGAATGCTGTGAAGAATGAGAATGGGAGGCAAGGGTGCTAGGGAAACAGAGTGTCTAAGAAGACGGAAATTATCTAACAGAAATTATTGCTAAGATCAGAACAGAAAAATAGTGCCATTTGTGGCATCTACTGTCACTGCAGCATTGCTATCTGCCAACCTTTAAGAGACAATGAGGACCAAAGAGAAGATGGGGTTGGAATGTTTATAACTTATACTGACCTGACCACATGTTTCTCTAAAGTTTTTCTATTAATATGTATCCTCTCTTTTATAACTTCTCTCCACAATTAGTCAGCCCATTAAAGCCGACATCCTTTTTGTTCATGGTCTTTTGGGGGCAGCATTTAAAACATGGCGGCAACAGGATCAGTCTGCAGCTGAAAAGGAAGTGGAATCAGACGAAGACTATACTGAATGTTGGCCAAAGGTATGGAGACGATCGTTCATGGTTTCAGATTGTTAATTCCTTTTTAGGACAACAAAAGCGAGAGGCTAAAATAAATTTCCTTTCCTTAAATCAAACTATTAGCTTGATTTTTTAAAAATTGTTAGCTTGATTCATTAAATAAGGATGAAGTAGCAGATAGATTGTTGTACCAGATTGCCTGGGGGCCACAGGGCTTTTTGTTTCCCTTCTATCATATAAGAAACAGGGTGCAATCCTAACCAATTTTCCAGATTGGGGTAAGGGCAGTTCAACTCTGAGGTAAGGGTACAGACATTGCCTGACTTTGAGGGTGCCTCCCCTCCTCCCGAGTCCCCAAGATGTAGCACGTTCTCCGCTGGCACAGTATGCCAGTCCTGGAAAATAGTTAGGTTTGGACTCTTAAATAAATAACTGATCAGCAAGTGGACCAGCATGGATCCCGTAGATGCATCCTGAGAAGTCAAATAAAAATATCTTTTTTCAGCCATAGCTTCTCTTATTACTTCCAAGCTAATATGTAGCTATTGAAATAACATACATGTGCAGATCATGTACTCCACTAGCATGTTCTTTCAGACAGAAGTTTCAGTTTCAAAAATGTGTCCTGTAAACACACTCAATTTTCTGTTTCCCACTCTGCCTTCAAAACAAATTACTAGTTTTGGTTTTAAATTCTGAAACCAACACCTCTTTTTCTGATTGATTTCTTTTCTTCTAAATTTAGACATGGTTAGCATCAGACTGCCCTACACTTAGAATTATATCTGTGGAATATGACACCCATCTGAGTGACTGGAGAACAAAATGTCCTGTTGAGAGCTACAGGTAACAAATGCATGCCTAACTCTCCTAAGAGTGGTACAGCCGCACCTTATGGCATTTTTGCAACACCCCCCAGCCCAGCCTGGGACTTGTGCCATGACTTATGCCAGCCAAACGGGGAATTAGGCTTGTTTCCTCAGTTTTTCTCAAATCCAGCCTAACTAGGAATCCTTCCACATTGATTTATCTGTAAAACAACCCCTGCATGTGTGCCACAGAACTTGATGCTTTGCCAAAAGTTGTAGGACCTCTTGTAGGGCTCACACTCAATTCATACTGGCACTGGCCAGGCCTGTTGGGTCTCAGTGTCGCTCCATCTGAAGTATGAGTGTGCCCTAAAAACATATCCAGTTCAAAGAAAAGATGAGGTATGGTAAGCACATGGTCTTTCAGTAGTTCTTGTCCACTCTCACTTATCTTCTGATAAGCTTCTGAGAACCCAGGATTCTCCATTACATAGTTTGCAACCACTGTTTTGACTGCACTTGCCCTCCCACTTCCTCTGCAGGGAGACTATTACATATAGGAGTGCGGAGCTTCTCAAGAAACTAAGAACTGCTGGTGTTGGGGACAGGCCTCTTATATGGATGTCGCATAGCATGGGAGGTAAGTAATACCTATAAATTTATTTGGTATTCTATGCCCTGCAAGTTTGACAGTCCACTGCAATCTCTAGTTCTGTGCCTTTATATTGTTTCTATGATAGCTGTCACTGGCATAGCAATACCTGTCAATCAGGTACAGCGTCCGGGGTAAGCTTGAGATGTCCTTTGGTGAGATATTGCCATAAGATGGAACTGCAGCTGTTGTTTCTCATCTTATAACCTTCAAATAATCTTTTAGCTCTCTTGAATAGTGCTTTAAATATCATCAGGCACTTGACATCTCAGCTTAGAGAGAGGCAGCGAAAGCACATGGCATTTTGATCCACAATACTTTCTTGAAGTTGAGTTAATATTCTGTTCCTTCAATCAGTTGAGCAACTTTGACCTTTTTAGTTTGTGCTGTAAAAAGTTATGATTTGCCAATTCAAAATTTGTATGTGTATAATGATAGACACATGAGTAATTATCTATACAGTCTATGTCACCCAACAATTTGTATCTGTTCCCAAAATGCAATGAGAGTCACTCAGTTGTATCAGTACTTACATACATAATGTATGCATCATCCCTATATAGGCACAGCTGTGTATGCAATAATTGACTAACCCTACAATCCAGAGTAACTATGGGAGCACATAAGAGACATTACGCGTACCCGTAGTTACTGCACCACCTAGTGAAAACCTATGGAAAATTCATATTGCAATCCAGAGCAAATTGTTCTTACACCGGAACAAGGACTCCCTGTAGTTACTCTGGATTGTGCCCTTAATTGAACTTTCTCTCCCCCCACCCACCACATTTGGCACACAGGTGCATACCCACACTTCTGCACATTGGCTGTGACTTTTTAAGGGAAGGCTGTACAGTGGTGCCTCACGTAAAGAACGCCTCATGTAAAGTATGTTTCACATAACAAACACAAATTTCTCTAGGATTCTGCTTCATGTAAAGAAAGTGCTTCACGTAAAGAACACATTTGTTGGCAGTTGGGGCAGACATGCTTGCTGGCAGCCTGTTTAAAAAGAGTCAGGGCTGCCAATCGCACCTGCCCATAGTGAAAGCAACACTTCCATGCTGTTCCTCCTGTGGCCGGGTGTCCGCTGGGCAGAGGGAGAGAAGAGCAGTGGAGAAGAGGGAAGCAGCTCAGGGCTAGCCAGAAGGAAGCAGGGGAGAGAGAGGCTCAGGATGGATAGAAGGAGAAAGTGGGGAGACACTTTGAAGGTGTCTTGAATTGCAACCTCCTAACCATGTCTACACAGAAGTAAGCCCCTTTGTGTTAAATGGGTCTTACTCCAAGAAAAGTCTTTAGGACTTGCAGTCTTTAGGACTGCAGCCTAAGTAGACTTCATAAGATCATGCACATTGAATGCATGTTTTGAATTCAATCCCAGTGTTCTGTCATCATTTTTACATCCAGTTAATATTTTTATATGAATATTTTTGGGGTTGTGGAACCAATCATCTGAGTTTCCATTATTTCCTATGGGAAAATCCGCTTCACGTAAAGAATGTTTCACGTAAAGAACATGCCTCTGGAACGAATTAAATTTGTTACGTGAGGCGCCAATGTATATGCTTCCCATACACTTATCCAGCCATCATTTTTTTCCTGTGACACCAACCTACAGGTTTCTTCTGTTCCAAGCAGATGCAACTTGTGGGCAGGACAGGGTGACCATATAGAATGGAGGACAGAGGGCCTGTACCTTTAATCATTGCATAGCAGAGGAAATTTAGACAGGTTTAACTCAACACAGAAGGGTTTAAAAGTCAGCATACAGGATAACTTATGAAATCCATTACTTTGGAACAGGGCCGGATTTAGGTTTGATGGGGCTCTATAAAAGCTAGCAGGCGAGGCCTATTACTTACTACACAACACAAAACACTGTTGCTACATGTAGGTTTTATTTTATTTGTTTTTTATCTTATATTTTGGAAATGTGCATCCAGTTTTTTTTCCTTTAAATTTTTGGGGAGCCCTCGAGAGTGGGGCCCTAAGCTATAGCTTGTTTAGCTTATATGTAAATCCGACCTGCATTGGGAAGTAGTGTTGGCAGCTAGTTTGTGTGATTTTTAAAAGAGGATTAGATAAATTCATGGAGCCTTGGCTCTCATTTTTCAGATGCCAAAATGCATGGAATTAGTTATGGTAAATATGAACTCAAGGAGTCAAGAACTAAGAATGTTTAATTATTGTATTTCTATCCTACCCTTTCTCAAAGAGGCTCAGGCTGGTGAACGTTGTTCTTTCCTTTCTTTGATCCAACACATGTGTAAAGGAGGTAAGCGCTGAGACATCATAACTGGCCCAAAGTCACCTAGCAGTTTTCATGGATGTGGGGAAATAAAGCCAGGTCTCCCACGCCCTAGCCTTACACTATAGCTATTGTACCATACTGGCTGTTGATATTGAAATATAATTTCATGTTAGCTGGTAAAGAAGGAAGGCAAATGCTACTTTTGTATATCTTGTTTTTTTAAAAAAACATTCTTTCATTTTTAGTCTTTACCTTGTGATCATGAATAATCTTCTTGTCAGGTCTTCTAGTCAAGAAGATGCTGTTGGATGCGTCCAGTAACCCTGAAATGGATTCCATTGTAAACAACACCAAGGGAATAGTATTTTATAGTGTCCCTCATCATGGATCCCGATTAGCTGAATACTCAGTAAATATTAGATTTCTGCTGTTTCCTTCTGTGGAAGTGAAGGAACTCAGCAAAGGTATGCTTACTGAAGAGCACTTCAGCAATCCCATGAGTTCATGTGCTTGTATTTTCTACCTGATTTTGAAATGTGAAATGTCAGAGCTACAATTTAACTGCTAGATGTTAACTGCTAGATGTTACTGAAACAAATATTGTATTGTAATTGGAAGCCAGTTTGGGGCATATACTACAAATGCGAATTGCTTTCATAACTGTGTAACTTCCAAAGCTTCTGCCAAATAATGAGAATTTTCCACTTGAAACCTCCACGTAACTATAGAGCCGTGAAGAGGAAATAGTTATTAAACTAATTTGTGGCAAAGATCTGTCGCCAGCAGACAGGCATTATGTTTTTTAATACTGGCAAAAGAGGTTCAACAATTAGCAATAGAGTATGAACATTGCAAACCCCACTGAAATAAAAGGAGATTATGTAGTATGGAAAAATCAGCCTATCAAGGATTAAATGACAAATGTTACTTGCACATTTGAGTCTGTCATTAATCCCTCCAAATTGGGATTTAAACATGCCTTTTTCCAGAATATTTTACATAGGGCTAGACAGCAGTCATAGTTCTCTCTTTGCAGGAATAATGTACAATTTAAGTAGAGTAGTTGAAAACCTTGCAATTAATTTTCTTTCTTTCAGATTCTCCTGCCCTGAAGGCGCTGAATGATGACTTTGTCTCCTTTGCCAAGAACAAGAACCTTCCTGTGTTGAGTTTTGCAGAAACTTTGCCAACACGAGTTGGTAGAATGCTGAGCCTGCTTGTTGTACCACTGGAATCTGCAGGTCTGAGATCCCCAGGATTCATCTTTCAAAATTTTTGCGTCTTATAGGATATAGTCATGGGAGATTTGTCAAGCAAACACTTAAAGAAGAAAAAAGTTTGTATGAAAAATCCTCTTTTTAAAGACAAATCTGGGCACTGTGAGATGTAGGAACAGATCAACAAGAATAGCCCTTGCTCTGAAGGAAGTAGTCTGTTTCCATACATTCTCCTTCCTTGTTTGTTAGAAATGGTAATATAATTACAATAACAATAACTATATCATAGAATCATAGAATCCTAGAGTTGGAAGGGACCTAGTAGGTCATCTAGTCCAACCCCCTGCCTGTAGCAGGAAATCATCCTAGAGCATCTCCAACAGGTACTTGTCGAGCCGCTGCTTAAAGATCCCCAGTGAGGGAGAGTCCACCACCTCCCTTGGCAATCTGTTCCACTGCTGAACCGTCCTTACAATCAGGAATTTTTTCCTGATATATATACTTTCACTTTTACTTGCACAGTAACACTGCTGGATTTATGAATCAACTTAACAAGGGTTAGGCTTAGGGTCCCACTCTCTTGGGGCCCCCCAAAAATTTAAAGAAAAAAACTGGATTTACATTTCCAAAATATAAGATAATAAACAAATAAAATAAAACCTACATACAGCAACAGTGTTTTGTGTTTTGTAGGCTCCCATGATGTAAGTAATAGGCCCCATCTGCTAGCAATATATAGGGCCCCATTACCTTCAATAGTTTAGGGCCTCGTCAAATCTAAATCTGACCCTGCACAGTAAAGATGTAGTAGCCCCAGATTTTCAGATATAAATACAATATGGTGCTATGAGAGTGATTTGTGGTAGGAAGCTAAATTTATCCCCTTGATTCGGGCAGTACAAGCTACTCTTGCTGGCTCCCAAGTGTTGTGAATATACCTAAAACATATTTGCACCTATAGTACTTGGAAGCTGATTCTGCGCACAATGCTTGTGCTGTGCTTGTGACTCCTTGGGCAACCCGCATCTAGGGAGGCCGAGGGTAGCATGGAGGCATTCTGGGGTGGACAGATCAAAACTGGCAACTTAACCCTCAGATCAACAATATCAGCATTACATGGGCCACTCAAATTTACGCCCACAAAACTGTGGTCACAGATCCAAGGTGGCCCATATGGTGGCTTGCACATGATCCAAGGTGGTTTGCACATGACAGAGCATAAGGGGACACAAGTACCCTCACTCACACATGCAATCTCACATGCAATCTCCTATCTGTGCTAGGTATAGTGCAGCCTGGTTGGGCCTGCCTATTCCTGTGTTGCTGGAAACTATGTAACTATGTGTTCTTAGTTACATACTGTATTATCTACATTTTAGCATTACCCACTTTGTCCGTAGGGCATTGCAAACATGTATGGCAAAATCCTCGCTGGCAGATTTTATTTTCAATTTGCTAATGTGTAATTTAAAGTTGGGGAACTGTGTAAGAACATTGATATGTTTTAAAAGTTTAAGCCTTTACAACTGGGCGTCTTTTTCAATACCCAAGGGAGAAACAATAAAGAAAAACAATGGGTTTATTGTACTTTCTGATAAAGTCATAGGCTATTTCAGGTGTGCATTCTGTTTTTTAACATGTCTGGCCTTTTGTTTCTTTTTCAGATTTAGGCATTGGAGAACTCATTCCTGTTGATGTTAGCCATCTGAATATTTGCAAGCCAAAGAACAAGGACTCTTTCCTCTACCAACACACTCTAAAATTTATTCAAGATACTTTGGCAAGAGAGCTAAGAAACTGATCTGTCGCTGCAAGGCATGACTTACCTTGGTGTCCGATTTAATTCCAAAATACTTATGTGGAAACTGTCCAGGGGTTACAGGAGTGCAAAGTTATGCATCAGACTTTATTGCTGACAGGTTTTTAACATCTTACAAATATAGAACTGTGCAAATATATGCACAGGCTGTAAAAAATGCATAATATGCAGTGCTAAACCATCCACAATGGAAGCCACGATAATTTTTGTTCTCTTTCAAGTTTTTGTGTATACTTGCCTGGAAGTGCAGCACAGGAAAACTACTATTTGAAACTTGTCAAGGGTTAGGGTACTTGTTAAGTAGGGTCTCCACTTAGACAACTGCTGTCTAATATAACCCTCCTTAGTAACAGAGAGACTTCCTCTTTCCTGTCAGATGACACCTTACTCCCTGCAGGCCACCCATGTGACGTTTTCTGAAGTCGGCCAGCCACGTACTGGTTGGGGAGTGGAGCCCAAGCTGAAATGTTATGCTTAAGTGTATTGTAGTGATCAAGTGCACCAGAAAGCTAGTTATGATTTCCCACAGTAACAGCCATATGGATACACTTTTACATACTAGTCTCCCTTGAGATAAACAGATCAGTATGACAGAAGTAAGTTTTCAAATACGGGATTAATCTTGTATTAGTGACAAATAAACCTCTAAACCTAGATTTTCTTTCACATTTATTTCTGGAGCAAAATCAAAGGATTGCTTCCATACATCAAGAGCACCATCCAGAGTAACTACAGGAGCTTTTGCATCAATGTAAGAGACATTTACATCAATGTCACGGCGCCACCTGTGGGAAATGCATAGCTTAATCCAGAGTAAATTTTTCTTATGTCAACGTAAATGCTCCCATAGTTACTCCGGATTGTGCTGATAGCTGCTCTGTCATTGCACCAAAAAGTGAATGCATGAACACATCAAAGGTACTTTCTTGCCTTTGTAGAAGTCTTAATTCATTATTCCCATGGGGACTAATTGTCTTCATTCCTCTTCAATCAGGATGTTGTATGGAAGACCCAAACTTTGCTACTTTTTTTGCATATGAAACATTGTTGAATAAGTAGTATTACCTATCCTTTCTGAGCCATTCTGAACCTTCACTAACATTGTAGTAGTGCACAGCATCACTGTCTAGATAGCCTTAGACTCAGCAGGACATAGCTCCTTTCATCATTTTAACACAACAGTAAGTTGTATGTATATATGTGTAGAGAGAGCAAGAGGTTACACAGAATGTCAAGTACTACACTAAAGGAGGTAGTGCACTAAAGGAGAGATGCTTCTCTTTCAGTTAAATGCCATTTTCGTATTTTGGTGCAAGAATTTAACAGAAGCTTAATGTGGCTCAAGTTCTGTTCTAAGCAGCTCAGTTCAGATATCATGCCAAGCTATTGTTAATGCAAAACTTAGAATATAAATCATGAGCTGAGTGTCCAAAGCAGTCAGCCATGCTGTGGAGGTGTTTGCATGCTTTTGGTTTTTTTATCATCTGCCAATGGCCTCTAGAAAGCAACACTGAGCACTCTAATTTCTTAATTAATACAACAATTCTAATTAGCAAAAACTTAGTTTGCTGGCTTGCTAACTGAGTTCCAACCAGGGCTAACCAATTTGGTCATTCTTCTGTGTCTCTTAAATTTCCTCTTAACCATGGGTTTGGCATGATATCTGAGTAGGACCACTGTATGTCATGCTACACTAGAAACAAAAGCAGAAATTCATACTTAGTACATCTGCCTTCTGCAAGCAAAAGGGAAACTCCTGTCAGTATTGTACTGTTCTGTATATAAAACATTTATTTTTAACTGTTGTCTGAAGAGGTGGTATTTTTCCCCATTTGAGAAGCAGGGATGTTTAGATATTCTGGTCTGGTTTACACTGGATTATGTGTGCAATAATGAACTATGTAGTATTTTATATGTACAATTTTCAAATGAAACCAGAAAGTCTTAATGCTGGAGATCACACCAAAGGTGGTGCATTTCATTGACTTAAAAATAAATGTTTTTGATCTTACTGTGCCTACCATATAAAATTGTGTACCTAATGTAAAAACAAAGTAAAAAACCTAGAAATACTAACAGGTCAATCCTACTCAACTTTCTAGTACTGATGCTACTGTGTCATAAGAACAAAAGAAGAGCCTCCGCTGGATCAGGCCAAAGGCCCATCTAGTCCAGCTTCCTCTATCACTCAGCAGCCCACCAGATGCCTGAGGGATCACTTATGACACCTGCATCTAGGTGGCAAATGCATCTGGCATTTTGAGGTTGACCACCTTTACACCCACCCTTCATGGCTTGTAACCCACAATGGTCCTTTGCTCTAGGAGTTTGTCTAATCGCTTCTTAAAGCCATTAAGGCTAGATGCCATCACCACATCCTGTGCAGAGTGACCATATGGAATGGAGGACAGAGTGCCGCTACCTTTAACTGCATAAGTGATGGAAGAGAGGCAGGTTTAGCTCATAAGTTTAAAAAATAGTACCTGCCTGAATTCCCTCTTCTATGCAATGGTTAAAGGTCGAGGCTTTCTGTCCTCCATTCTGTATGGTCACTCTGATCCTGTGGCAGGGAGTTTCACAGACCAAGTACATGCTGGGTAAAGAATTATTTTCTCTTGTCCATCCTAACCCTACTCCCAACATTCAATCTGAGTGGATGCCCCCTAGTTTTGGTGTTATGTTAAAGGGAAAAGAGCATCCATTCTACCCATCTCTTGCATAATTCTGTATGTCTCAATCATATCTCCCCTCAAGCACTTCTTTTTTAGACTGAAGTTGTTCTCAATATCTTGGATGGGCAATCACAGAAGCCTCCACCCCCCCCCCCAATAAAAAATCAGTAAGATTTCCAGCACTACCCAGTGCCAAGTTCAGTGTGTTTTTTTATTTAAACTATCATTGTTGAAACCCAAATAACTAAAAAAAATTATCTTACCAGCTCAGGCCTGTTTTATTCTTTCTGAGGTTGGAAAGAGGCTGCCTTTTGGAGAATTTGTTAAGCTCTGCTTTCACTAGATTGGAACAATTCTGGTGACCTTGCATTCCTCTTTGCCTGACCTGACCACAAGCCAAGGCTCATTTGCGAGCAAAAATCTTGAAGCTTAGGGTGCAATCCAGAGTAACTACGGGGAGTCCTTGCTCCGGTGTAAGAACAATTTGCTCTGGATTGCAATTTGAATTTCCCATAGTTTTTCACCAGGTGGTGCAGTAACTACGGGTGCACGTAATGTCTCTTATGTGCTCCCGTAGTTACTCTGGATTGTAGGGTCAGTTTCAAATTTCAGTAGATTCATCAGGTTGGAGGGAGGGACTTCCTTCTCTGATGTTTTGGGGGGATGTCAGCTTTGGATCATTCTGATACTAGATTCCTCTTATCCTGCCCTTTCCAATGGGTTAAGGCAAGTTTGCCTACTCACAAGTAAATGTGCACTATTCTTCAGTTTGATATAGATTACCACACCTTTGCTTTCTCACCTATCAAGCTTATCAGCTAAACCTTCACAAGTCACTCATCAGGTCACAACCACCAAATGGGTCATAATCCACAGTTCGAGAAGTCCTAAGCTAGAAAGTATCAGGTTGGAAGTATGTTCTAGTGCAGGTAGTGCATGGACTTTGATGGGTGGGGAGCGGGGAGCAACTACATGATCAGTTGCTCATTCTGCATGAACAGCAAAACCACCAGACCTGAATAGTAGCAGAGCTGGGTTTGTCCCTCCTTTCTGTTATGCATTTGATACAATCTACATGATTAAGATGACTGAATGGGAT
Source organism: Cryptoblepharus egeriae (assembly GCA_030015325.1). Lineage (NCBI taxonomy): Eukaryota > Metazoa > Chordata > Lepidosauria > Squamata > Scincidae > Cryptoblepharus > Cryptoblepharus egeriae. The sequence continues at coordinate 187,166,347 of JAREYC010000001.1, read as the reverse complement.
AAGAACCTACCTGTTCATGAAATCTAGAGAAAATCCATGAAATCCAGTGCCATCCTTGCATTTGCTTTATGTGGATGAGATAATTGTTTGACTGGCCAGAGGAGGTAAGGAAGACAAGCATTCTTCCTTTTATAAGCCTGATAAAATTTGTAACATCTGGTTCAACTACTGCACATACACAACATGTTTAGATTACTCAGTACTTAGTTCAACTTGTGAAGAATTGTGTGACATACATATATACCACATTTGTAGAAAGTACTGAAATAGATTGATGTGAGGTATGATTTCTTTCACACATGGGGAAGGACGCCCCAGGAAGGAGTCATTGCCTCGTTTGAAGACCGGACCTGCCTCTTCCAGAGGAGGGGATTACCCACTCAGGGGAATGGCAAGCCTTTCTCTCCGGGTGAATGGCCATTTTACAGAGCATGAGCACCCTCCTAGAAATTCATCCCGCTTCCCATTTACTCTATGATGTTTATTTGCTGTGATAAGCCTAAGAAACATACACAGCACTTTGCATTTCTATCAGCATGGGTTGTTTTTTTTCTCTTTCCAGGATGGGCCATGCCCTTCAAATTACCAGGAAACATTTAGAAATAAAGCACGTGGTACAGTTAATTCTATACTGCACAACATTTAGACTCGATGCTTGGTGCTAGTTTGATCTGTTCAGCGTGAACGGCATTAGCTGAAACTGAGTGGACAGAAGATGCTACAGGAAAGTTTTAATTAGGCTGCTTGCCAGCCCGCCCAAGTGCCAAAGGATATAGTGCTGAGGCCAGCTACTTCCATTCTTCAAGTGGAGGAATAAAAATAACTTTTATTTGCAATTAATAAATTCATTTAAATTGGTTTAGTGCTTTTATTATCATGCAAATAAGCGCCACAAAGCTGTTAATTTATTTTTGCTGCTGCTGATATTCCTGCTACTCTGCTCCTCTTTCTTAATTGTTCTTTGTGGAGAGATGCAGCCATGAATAGCCAATGACACTTTTGACTTCTTTATCAAGGAGGGAATTGTTAGGGCTTTGCACTATTTTTGGCAGAAAGTAAGCAGAAGAATGTCATTCAAACCCTATCTTTCATTTGGGCCCATCCGACACTGACTAACAAACATGTTACCACTAAAAAAATGTATCTTTTAAGCTTCTGATTAATAAATGATTCCTGCTTAATACATCAGACCTAAGTAAAATATTTGATGTTTCGTTGTGAAGGTAGTCTAGAAAGAAATGAGTCACATTCTGTTTCTTAGAAAAGAAATATTATTTATAACCTCAGTACAAAAGGATACTCCAAAATAACATGATACAGATTTTTTCATTCTTACTATTTAATTAAAATAGAATCACTGATTTTATACTTTTTCATTAAAAATAATAAGAGTTCTGCCACTAATAAATTATTAATATTGCATAGATACTGAATTACATAAATTAATTGTCACCATTCCTACAAGTAATATTCATGCATATTTCACTATCCATTCTTTCATATAAATAAGAGTCCTCTGCTAATGCATTGGCTCATGTATAGGCTGGGCCTCAGTATCTGACTGATCTGTTCCCTTCCTGCAGATACTCAGGGGATATTTAATCTGTTTGGGGGGGGGGCCCTTAGGGACCTCTAAACATGACCTGCTTTTCAGTCATGTCCAGATATGTTCTAAAGCACAGGGAAGTCATGTAAGGAGTGGTTCTAGTTTCTCATAAAACTGAAAGCGCATGTTACAAGCCTCCCAAAGGACTTTTGAAGCACATGGAGACTGTGTGGTCTCCCCGCACCTCCAAATATCTCCTAGGTGTGGTAAGAATGCACATCTGGTAGCATCCAGGTCTCTTAAAGCCCTTTAGCCAAAGGTCAGCCTCCGGCATGTGAGATCAGCTGGTGCCTAATCAGCAGATGAGGGCCAATCTGTACCAACAGTGGTGAGAATTTTTGTTAAAGCTATCTCAAAATAGCTCCTATATGATTTTCAATATGTGTTATCTACTTGATATTGCACCATATAGGGCACTATTATTGTGGTTGTACTGGTGTAGCTGATCTGAACTTGAGTCAAGAGCTGCAGAAGAAAATGGCAACAGAAGGCAATGCTAGGACTGCGTGTGTATGTGTCCAAGTATTTACCATGTCAAGCTGTAATGCAGGTCCAACATGGGCTGCAGCCAACCATGTGTATTAGTGTTTTCATGTTATCATAGCTCTTGATTTCTACAATACCATATTCAATCCATTAGGGACATCATTACCCAGGCTTTCTACATGAAAAGCCATTTTCAATGTTACCAACTCCCCATCACTGATGCATCATGGCAAGCTATATGGGTAACTGCTACATCTCCCACTACAGTCTATTATTATTACTGCATGCACCTACCTAATTACAATCCAAATTTTTTTCTCACAGGACCTGTGTGAAGGAGTGGTTGCAAGACTGATCCTGCTTGTTTTAAAATTTATTTCCCATTATAAAATAAGCATAGACAGCATTATAAAATTAGAACTGACAGCAACCTTTAGATTCAGTCACGAATATGTATGTGTGGAAATTAGTTCCACTGAGTTCTGATGTTCTTCTGGTCAACAGGGCTTTCTCCCTAGGAAGTGTTTGGGATTTCAAGCTTGGAGCAACTACTTCTGACTACCAAACTTGTAAAGTGCAGAATCCTCTCTCCCAATAAATTCCCTGAAAGGGGTGGCTACCCCTAGTGTGACATGTGAAAAACGAGTAATTGCTGTAAAAGAGTAAGAGTACTAGCACCAGTGTGCCGATAAACAGAAATAGTTGCCTAAGCACATAAATTAAACAGGAATTCATTTGGAGGAAGTACAAAGTTCCACAATTGACTTACTGAACTTCAGTCCTACCTGTAGCTCAGCTCTGAAGGTAAAAGCAAGATATTTTGAAAAATATTGTTCCACTGTAAGCGCCTGTTTTAGAAAAAGCAAAATAGAAAAAGGCCTATAGTTTTAAATTGGAGCCAGTGTTTGCTTGGGTATTTTGGTTTTGCTTGAGAGAAAGCAGTTCACTGGAACCTTGAGATATGGTGCCACTGTTCCCATTTTCACCAAATGTAACCCAGTGACTGAAATCCTGAGGACTGGAGAGTTTCAAGTCTTTTGAAATGTGCGTTGGGCTGATGGGTATCTGTGGAGTTACTGGCTGACAATTGGAAAAGTCGGCCTCCAGGTCTAGCAAACTGGTGTTCCTTGGAAGAAAATCATTGTCTAAGAACTGCTGCTGGTTCAGGGGAGGAGGAGCGTGCAGGCCAGCAATCAGCTCTGAGCTGGTCGGCCTCTGGAGCTTAGAGCCACAGCCTCCTGTGCTAGAAAAAGCTGCGACTGAACTACTGCTATTGGACTCAATAGGAGAAAGCGGGAGGGTACCAGAATCCTGCATGATTGGACTATATTCTGATGGATTGTTGTTATTGTTGGAATTAAATGTTAACCCTTTAAGATACAGGCTGTCACTGCTTTTGAGTACTTCCAGATGAAAATCAGGAGGAGCAGACTTCTTTCTCCTTGGTGGAACTCTTGGGGCGTAGGCCAAATTCTGAGAAGGAAGAAGAGAACTTTCCTCTAAAATACGATGTGCAGCCAGCACCCTTTCGTGGCTCTGCCTTCTCTCAAGGATTTTACTGGGGTCCATGGTTCTTGGCTTAGGAACAGGGGCTACCCTTGTAGGACTGGTAATGGCTCTGGCTTCCAGGCAAGACTCCGGCAAAGGAAAGGAAATGGGCTGTTCAAATGGCTCTTCTGGAGACTGAGGCTAAGAAAAAGACAACAAAATCTCTGTCAAAAGCCACTCAATCTGCCCTTCATTTCGGCTAATAAAATGAAATCCTTATTTAAGCATCAGAAAGTGAAAAGTAAGAGAGAAGTAACTTCTGAAAATAAGATTTTGATATTATCACTTTTTAAAAACCTAAAACTACTTTACACTTTTTAAAATGACCAACATCTCCTAACAGGAGTATGGACTGTTTAGATATGCATGAAGGAGTGCACATCTTTAGAGGTAACCACATAGGGTCAGTGGGGGTCTACATAGGCCAGATGCTAACAAATCATTACCATGGTTAGGAGATGAGGATTTCCACAAGGAAAGACTGTACATACATACATACACACACACACACACACATTATATATATATATAAACACTCATATATATATGAGAAAAGTCACTGACTGACTCAACCCTTAAGGGGCTGAAAAGGGGTGCGTGTAACATGTTTTTGTCCTATACTTAACACGGAAGATTGACCAACATTCAGCCAATTGGGTGCTTAGTGCACTGGGGGGGATGTTCAGAGGGAGAGGTTGCACTGGGGAGGATGCTGCACATGGTGGGGTTGCATAGGTGGGGCTGTTGTGCATGGAGGATGTTGCAGATGGGGAGATTATGCGCGTGGGGGTTGATGCGCATGGGGGTAGGTGTGCAGTGAGATGGCATATAGGGAATTTTACTCCCGCAGGTATGCTTTCGCTAGTAACTACTAAATGAGCACAATATCAAAAAAGTGTTATGCTAATGATTTCTAAGTGCCATGGCTCTTAGCATGCAGTCTACGTGAAGGTGTTATCTGTATACTAGGATCTTCTGCAGTACTCACTGGTCCAGGCTTCCCTCCCATTCTCTGCAAGGGAACAGGTTTTTTAGCAGCTGGAATTTTGGGTGGAGGGCGATGAGGTATGAGTGCTGGGGTGGGCTGCAGGTTATGAAGTGGAACTCCTGGCTTGGAAACAGTAGGAAAGATGTCAGGTTTAGTGCGAGCTTGCGTCTTTACTGGGACAGGTATCACGGTTTCCTCTAGTGCAACTGAAATACAAACAAATAGCTGTTTATTCTGTCCAGCAAAGTGAATATGGAATACTATTTTTTAAAAATGTTTTTATCCATTATCTGGGCTGAAAGGACAAACTCAAGAGAACAATTTTTTTACATTTTACCAAGCACACTACATGGTAATTTTTGTGAAAACAAGTCCAGGCAAAGAAAATCTTACTTTAAAAAGCTATTTTATAATAGCAGAAGTTCTTTGTGTGAAGCCATATTTGAAAACCTCCATGATATTTATGAAAAGAAAATCAACCTCTTTTTCAGATCTCAGCTACTTCTGCTCTGTAGGCAAACTGCTATGGGATACAAGAAAGCAGAGAGGCATAATACTGTACGCTGTTGCACTGGGGACCGTTATTCTGTTTTCCTCCTTTCTTAGGCCACCAGCATTATTGCTGCCATTGGCAGGTTGCCTCATTCTTGACAACTGCTATAATGTGTGACAACGATTCACTCTGTTTAGTCAGACTTCCAGTTGAAACGTGATTTCACTTTCACTAGTTTCAAGTCACAGGGAACTCTGCAAGAGCTTTGTGGGGCTCCCTGGAAACCCACCACCCACCCAGACCCTGACAGCACCACTCAAGTTTAAATATAGTCCTCCTTCCTCAGAGGAGCACAATCCTGGAAACTGCAGTGTTGCTTTCCCCTTCCCCAATTCCCTTAAAGGGAGCAGGGGACCTTTATATGAATTGAGGCATTGTGACCCTCAGTTTGAGTAGCGTTGCTCAAGGCTACAGATTAAGGCTGCAATCCTAAAGACACTTTCCTGGGAGTAAGACCCATTGAACACAATGGGGCTTACTTTTGAGTAGACCTGCTTAGGATTGTGCTATAAGGCTGCAATCCTAAAGATACTTTCCTAGGAGTAAGACCCATTGAACACAATGGAACTTACTTTTGAGTAGACATGTTTAGGATTGTGCTGTAAGAAATGTAACAAGGGAGCATTGTTGCAAAGATAACAAATTAAGGCTGACTTTACAATAAATCAAATGATTTATTTCAAGTACATGACATACTATATTAATAAATTACTGTTTTTTTATAACTTGAAACCTTTCATTAACGTAAGAAACTGCAAGAAACTTATATAAAACCGTATGTGTTGACTTAATGAAGCATTTGAAAGGAAGAAATAAGATCTGTTATAAATAGAAGGGACAAGTATTATTTGTAGGCAAACTGATGGTGCACTTCATATGTTGCACTGCACAGGAAATGTTAATAAAATGTGATGAGGACTCCCGAAAGAGAAGCTTTTCAGGTATGCCACAGATTAATAATAAAATAAAGAGAAACTGCAAATGCTCTTCATAAAAAGCACATGTTGTATTACCTCCTTTTGCTTGCATCAGACATCGAATTGCTTCCTCTGCCTCCTGAGGTGTGGTCGTTTTAATCTGCTTAACATTATATGGCTTACTAATTCCAGTCCGTGATTTTGGCTAATGAGCATCAAGAAGAAAAATACAAAAAAGACTGAGCATAGGAGGGAATTTATACTGTACATGTGATTAATGGGGATGTGATATAAGAAGGGTGCAAATGTGATAACAGGCTTCTTCTTTTCACAGTGCATCACTATTAGTCATGAATAGTGATTGAATCCCTGGCATGTAAAAAATCACCTTGCATTTATTCCCCCCAAGATCCAAGATCTTCCAAAGAGGCCCTATTTAGGGTGCTGGTGTCACCACCAAGATCTGATGGTGATCATCAAGACATGTGCTCCACTGCCACAATACCTCCCTTTTTCCATCTTGATTCTGTCATTTAGAAAACAAGGAAAAGCAGTTTTTTAGGAAGATTCTTCCTAGATGATGGAGAAAGTGGGTTGTTTTGAAGATTATGATCCTTGGCTGCCAACTCATAGTGCACTGATTTTGAGAACTAATTTTGGAATGTTTCTATTTATCAGACACACAGAGTATATCTGAAACTTGAAGTGGCAAACTCAGTTAACTGGAATATTTGCCAGCTTCCTCAGTTAAAGTATGTTGCTTAATGACACACTGATTAGCAAGCTGCCCCTGTCACTCACCTGACAATGCTGCTGTGTTGCTACACCCTCCCCTTTTTATGATTGATATCTAGAAAGGGAGATTTCCATTTCTTTCCTCACCCCAACGCAGGTAAATGAGTGGGATCTGTCTGTCGTACTATGGGATGCATTACCATATATTGGCTATAAGAACACATTGTGAGATGATCCTAAAAGGGCTGCATTTAGAAGTAAGTGTATACAAGGTGTATACATACTTGTCTGCATTTGTACATACCACTTTAATTAACCCTACAGATGAAGGTTGCTATGAAATCTTTCCACAGAGCCTCATAGCTTAATAGTGTACTAGACAGGTGAATTTTGAGTAGAGCACTTCTCTTCATTTAACATGCTTTGAACAATTGTTCTGATCTACTTACAGGTTGTTGTGGTGCTCCTGGTAGAAGTTTTGCAGTTTGCAAGATGGAGGACAGAGAGTGGCCTCCTGAAGGGAGGGAATCATCTGACTGAGATTTTTTAACAGCTGCAGGAAAGACACATGAAACAGAGTGTTTAAGTGTATAAAGGCAACACTACAATCCAATACTGTACTGAGAAGTTGCCATCTTCTGAACACAAACTTTCTGACAAGTGGGGGAGCATTTTGTTTGATCCTGTGGCAGATACTAGCAGGTGTGGTGAGCTGAGTCTGTGATTTGTGAGCTGAATCTAAAAAAAAGTACAAAGAACACCAGCAAACAGCCACTAGAAAAGATGATACGCTGGGATACAGTTCCTTTTCCCCCCAAACATTAGAGGATTAAGACTTCTAAATGTTCTAGTTGCCGAGTTCACAGAAGCAGAAGAGATGCTCCTGACAGATATTGAGCTCTGTATGGCTCCCTGTAGTCTGTGCAAGGAGCAAGAGTGACAACAGACACATGCAGGTAGTTTGCATAAACTGTATTCCACATAGCAATACAAATAGCAGAAGTCAAAGCAAGTCTGGGTCATACACAAAGAAGCAGTCAGATCAGCAGTGTCCAAATCAGAGTCCCAAATAATAGTCAAACAGCAGTCCAAAAGTTCCAGTTCATACAGCAGTCCGTCAAAGTCTTTCTCAGTATGTCCTCCTACTAACTCCAGCAAAGAGAGTCTCTGCAGGTGCTGCTGGTAAGGTAATCAAGCTCACTCCTCAGCCTATCATATAGTGTTTATGGCTTGAGTGGCAGCAGACATGCCTGGGTTTGTTGAGTAGTTACATAACTGCCCAGGCTTCCAGAAGCTTCTAGTACTTGGCAACTAGCCAAAAACCAACAGTAATTTTAGGCTTGATGGTTCAGTTCCCAACATACAGAATGCTAACAAACAGCTCCAATTTCTAGATGTCAGGGCCTTACATTAGTTATTTGTCCCTTTCTATGATTAACACAAATGCAGCATAATTTGTTCAAGTGGCTTCTGCTGGTGTTGTTTTTTGCATTTCAGATTGTGAGCCCTTTTGGGACAGGGACCCATTAGCTTTTAATTAGCTATTATTATATTTCCATTTTCTTTGTAAACCGCTTTGTGAACTTGTTAGTTGAAAAGCGGTATATAAATACTGTGGATAGATAGATAGATAGATAGATAGATAGATAGATAGATAGATAGATAGATAGATAGATAGATAGATAGATAGATAGATAATTTAATAACATCATGATAATTTATTCATAATTCTTCTCTATTTTCATGATTTGGATAGGTGCAGAATTCATCTTTTCTTAAGATACACTGATATTGCCTTGGTAAAGAACTTTAATTTTTTCTTAAACACACAGCCATAATCATTTTCAAGAAAATGTACTTGAAGTGTAAAGGCTTCAGTAGCCAGTAGCTTATATATGTTTTCAGTATTTCAGCATAGTTGTTTCAAATGAACATGGATCCCCACCTGGAGGAGGAGGTCGTTGTGGCGGCTGAGGCTGTCGAGGTCTACCAGGTACAGAAAAAGATCTGCTTGGGGAATGGCGGCAAAATTCCCCACTTCCTTCTAGCTCTTGTTTTACTTCAGTCAGCTCTGCATCATCTAAAGAATATGACAAAATAATTAAAAATGAAAAGCATAACACTGCAAATACTGAGGATGCTAAAACGAGACATGAACAAAGAGAACCGGGAAATAAGATTTTAGGAGTCTACTTGCCTCTGAGGAAATGTATTGAATCAGATCTTTCATGACCTACACTGAATCCTACTTCGCTTTCAAACAGCAGCTTTATCAAGATTAATCAACTCCCTCACTCATTGCTCCATTCGCTATTGCTAATGAAGCGACAGCCAGTCACAGAGGAAATCCAGTAAGCAAATTGAGCAGCCGGTTCTCTTATTTACAAACTGCTATTCTTGCCAAAGCTTCTTAGAATGGTTTATAAAAACCATCTATCTAAATCTGTACCTATATAATTGAAAATTCACTGACTGCTGACTCATCAATGGTCAGCCAAAACTGCTGGACCTAGAAGCATGAAATTTGGTAAGCATATTTCTTCTGAGATGGAGTAAAACCAGTAAAAACTGGTTTTTGAAATTCAAATCAGAAGGGGATGGAAAGGGCTGTAAAGTGTTTTCACTCCTATACTTTACATTGAAGAATCCCTGACTGGTCAACACCCGGTACCTAAAAGCATGAAATTTGAGGAGTCTATTCCTTCTGTGATATGACCACCCACTAAGAACCATTTTAGTGTCTAGTAGTACCTGCTGTCTGGTGTTGCCTGGTGGTGCTCAGTGCCCAGTGGTGCTCAGTACCTGACAGGGAAGCCCAATGCTTGACAGGAATGTCAGGTGGTGCCCACTGCCGCCTGGTAGTGGCCATTGCCTTGTGGTACCCTCTGCTGCCTGCTGGTGGCCACTGGTGCCTAGTAGGGGTGCCCACTGCCCATTGAGTAGTGGTGCCCAGTAAAGTGCCTGGTACTCAGTAGGGAGGTCAAGTGCCCAATGTCCACTGGTGCCTGGTGGTACCAGCTGTCTGCTGTTGCCTGCTGCCCAGAGGTTCCCGTTGTCTTCTGGTGCCTGATGCCTACTACACAGTAGTGCCTGGTGGTGCCCATTGCCTCCTGCACGGTAATGCCTGGTGGTGCCCAATGCCCTGTGGTGCCCAGTAATGATGCCCAGTGCTCAGTCCAGTCCCCGCTGGTGCTCACTGCTATCCACCACTGTCCCCAGGTACCCTTCAGTGGCTGGTGCCTGCTGCCCAGTGCCCACCACCTAGTAACCAGCCTTTCCCAGAGCCCACAAATATTCTGGAAATTCTACTCCTGCACCAGCAGTTTCATTCTGTTAGTAAAATAAAAATAAAAGATCAGAATATCCAAGAGAATAAAACCAAAATTAAAACAATACAAGCTGAAAACGCAAAAACAAAAAACCCACCTAAATGGTTTTCACTGAACAATGAAAAGATACCCAAGTGATGCCAGGCAGGCCTTTTTAAGGAATGATATTCCAAAGTCAAGATGCTATAACAGGAAAAGTCTCAGATGGTTAAAGAAAACAGAACAAAACTGGACAGGTTCCTGAGAGAGAAGATAGATCCTTGAAGTACCTCGATCCAAGTAATTTAGGGCTTAAAAGGGTTAAAGAAAAGATTCTAAGCACTGGTTAGATGGAGTTTTTTTTAAAGCATTGAACTTAGGTCACATAGGTTGATATTAAAAGCACAATAATAGAGCTTTTTGAAATTTGTATATATAAAGTGCACATCCAGCTCCACAGGAACCACATGCAGTGGTACGTATCTTACATAGTTCACACCACAGACAGGAACAGTACAACCTGTTAAGAACATACAAATTCCGCTGTTTTGCTAACAGACTGTCAACCCATCACCCTATAGAAAAGTTACCAATGTTCACCTTTGTATGGCTGTAGCTTTCGTCCAGAATGGTGAGAAGATTTGTTTGCATGTACCATGGATGAAGCCATGAAATATTCAGGTCCATCCAGCAGATCTTCTACTGCAATTGGAGCTTCCGTTGCTACAGGCAGCTGAGGCAGCAAATCATCCAAATAATCATCGTCATCATCTAGAATATCACCTAAGACAAAATAAAGGAAATATTAATGGGTAAACTGACACTGAAGAATACATTCTTTGGCTTCATTTTCTTATCTTTGTTATTATTTTTCCTAAGAAGGGATCTCTTAAGAGAAGATGGTTATGGTTTTCTGTAGAGATCATGGTAAGGGAAGCTTCCATGCATGCATCACATTTTTATGGTCTCATCTTCTGAGCACAGCTCCACAAAGCTGCTCTGTAGATTTCAGTGAACTGAAGGCAACACTTGAAGGTGCTTCAAAAACCACAACTTGAAAACAAAGCACTGGCAAACCTTGAGTTTATAGGCTTATTCTTTGGAATGAGGCTTGCCTTGGCAGCAAATCCCACTACAGGAAAAACAATGCAGATTCATTGCTCTTGTTGGAATATATTGTTAAGTAGGAGAGAGTCATACCAAAGCTAACATTTAAATTTCATTGCTCGTTTTACTGAATACAAACACACTTGTCCAAAAAATATACACACAGAATTATGGGCCAGAAACTGAAATGTTACCGCTTGATCTATGCACATTGTATTTCACACACCTTCTGATTCATAATCTAAGCTAGAGAAATCAAAATTTTCCTCCAGTAGACAGGAATTTGCTGTGGGTGACATGGGGGCTATGCTATCTCGTTTCCTAGCAATTTCCTCTTGAAGACCTTTCAGCCAGTCTTTTGTTTTAGGCCAGATCTTCACTGTTTTGCCTTTAATCTGAAAGAAAATAAATAACTGAAAATATACAGAAAAGAATTTTTTCCATGGTTAACCAAAATCACTGTGCATAAGCAAAACCCTGGCTTGAATGAAATGTAAGATGACATTTGTTCAGCAGACTGAAATCAATAACATTCATGTATAAACCTCCAAGAGTGTGGCTGCAATGCTCTGTTGCTTAGAATTGCAGTTAAAACATATTTTATTGCTTAAAAGAGGTGGTAAAATATCTAACACACATCGTGATGGTATAGGACAGGTTCTGTTGACTCATGTGTTTCACCCAGCATTGTTCTCCATTCCCTCTTATCAGTTCCTTATGCTCCAGCTGTTGAAAGGTCAGTAAAAGCCCAATCTAATAAAATATCACAAATTTTCTATGCAGCTTTCAATTTTTTTTCTATTCATTGATACTTTTGACTACCACTACTTATAATGACAGTACAATGCATAGATGCAGTGTGGTCTGGGAGAGAATAGTTGTTGGGTTTTTTAAAATCTTAAACTTATTCATCCTAATGTTGCCAAATTCCATCTAGATCTATTATTATGTGAAAAATATAAGCAATCTTTCTTTGTTCACACTACTGGACCATTTACATTTAGTCACATTCTCTCAGTTAAACAGACCTAATTTTCAAGCTCCCATGCATGGAAGACACCTGGTAATTTTTGTTGTTCACTACCAAACAGCTTCATTGCTAATCAAAGGAGTCAATACAAGAAAGGCAATTGAGGGTGCAATCCTAATCAATTTAGGCCGGCCTAACTCACCTGGCATATCTTGCCATGGTGGTGTGGGGGGGTTGATGCTTGCCTGTGCACTGGCCTATTCCCCCCCCCCCCAAGTGGGGCAGAAGTAACTTACAGCACTTTTGTGACACCCCCAGGTTAGCACAGGATTTATGCCAGGTCTTATTCCGACCTAACCGGAGATTAGGATTGCAGCCTAAACCATGTTTTCTACATTTCAGCCTGTCAATAATTTCAGCATGTCACTTTTCTAGGTCTATATTATTTTAGTTATAAACAGCATTTAAAACTATGCAAAATACTCAAGGCATGGACATATCACTTTTTAAAGAATAGTGCAACTTTTCTGCTTGTATTTATAATGGCTGAAGAATGTGATATTTTTAGAGGTAATCACATTGACTCCCACAAGAGGAAATAGTGCAGCCACTTGAATGTGATGCTTCATGGTGACAACATGGATTTCTCTGCATTCTCAAACTTTAGATTTTATCTACTGTGATGACGCCAACTTCTCAAGAGCTATAATTTAAATGTTCAAGAATAGTTCTGTGCAAGAAACTCATTTTTATTATGTTTCATGGAACAACCTGACCCGATTTTCAAAACTGAAGTATACATAAGAGGGCCGTGTACTCATGTTACTAATATCCTCAATGTTCAACAAAGTATATACGATATTATACTTTGATATATAATATATACAATATTATACTTTTAATAGAGGTTTCTCTTTACCTTGACACCATCCACATCAAGAACATGAAGAGCAGATCTGCTTTCTGCAAATGTTACCAGCATTTGGCCTCCAATAATCCTAAGAAAAACAAAGAGAAGCTAAATCAACTATCAACTATGGTACATACATATCGATTACTTTCCCCCTTTAGCCTTGTGAATTAAAGAATTGCCTCCAAGAGTTAGGGCAGATAGTAACTACATTTTTCATCATGCTCATTCATAGTGAATAGTTCGCTATGTACACTTGACAATTGGTAGTTGATGCACCAACATGGTCTTCAGTACGCTCTTACAACAACACCACACTTTCCCCTTTCGCCACTTAAAAGATCAAATTCAGAAGCTACCCTCGAAAATTAGCATAAGTAACTTGGATTTCCTTTTTCATAGTTCTCACACCATGGATATAGCTTAGGGTTCTCACTACTGGTGGATACTGGATATTATACAAGAACTTAGATGCCAAATTCTGAAGACCAGTTGCATTATCTCCTTTTAATAAAACTCAGTATTTATTATAACAATACATTCACAATCCAAATTATCTCATGGGCTACTTCAAACACACACAGAATAAATCTGACTAAATATTTAAGCCTCTTGGCTCAAAAATTAAAACATAAATTATGATTCTTTCAATAACTACTACCATTCAACAAAAATATTGCCAAATACTGCTGTCAAAATGTAAAACCAACATTAATTTAATTTTTATTTTTTATAATTTGAATAATATTTTACCGGATAAGCACAACAATGCCATAACTTTCAAAGATTTGCATAAGTTCTGTACGCAGGTCCTCAGGAAACTCATCTTTCTCTTCGGGAGATGGTGTCAACAGAGTCACCACTACAGTGGCATCTAGAGGTCCCTGGAAGGAGGACACTTCCTTGAAAACATTATCTCGAGCATCCACATCTACTTCTTGGACTTCCACTTCCACAATAGATAAAACAGGCCTTCATTAGGAATGAAGGAGAAATAGGCAGGTAGAGAGACAAAGTTATTGTGTATCCAGGGGATTTATAATAGGTAAAAAATATTTACATGTAATGAAAAATCAGCTGCACAATATAAATTTTCATTTAGGCCTCTTTAAGACATTAATTGTTACATGTCTGAAGATCTCTCAGTAGCGTTTATAGAAATGTTTAAGTATTTGCAGAAATTTTGTAAACTGAAAAAATAATCAAATGAGGTAGGTCAAGGTTTTCTACACTTTGTGGGTGATGACCAAAAGACAATTTTTCTTTTAGTCCAGCAACCCATGTAATTGGTACACTTTAATATTAAAAATGCTTCAGCAAGCTAAGGAATGAACGCATAATAATCAGTGAAATCTGGAATACCAGAAGGGTCATCATTCCATGGAAGGAGGAGGAAGAGGAGTAGTAGTAGTAGTAGTAGTAGTAGTAGTAGTAGTAGTAGTAGTAGTGGTGGTGGTGAATTCACAATGGATGTACTTTTATGAGCACTGCAGAGACAGCCTCATATATGACAGCCTGAATTGTCAAAAGTTAGTTGCAATAGTTATGTATTAGATCAATCCAGTAGAAAAATTAAAAACTCAGTGTCCTTACAATCCAGAGTAACTATGGGAGCAAGTAAGAGACATTACATGCAGCCGTAGTTACTGCATCACTTAGTGAAAACATATGGGAAATTCATATTGCAATCTGAAGCAAATTGTTCTTATACAGGAGCAAGGACTCCCCTTAGTTACTCTGGATTGCATCCTAAGTGTTATAAAATTTAAATACAAATAAAGAAAATAAGGGTGTTTTATAGAGCAACAAATACTAGCCTCTTTTTTTCTTACTTTTTTCTTTGAAACTCACACACTGCAAACCTAATCTCCAATTAGGCCAGCACAAATCCTGTGCTAGGCATGAGGTGTCACAAAAGTGGTGAAAGGCACTTCTTTGTCACTCCTGGGAGTGTTGGGCCTATGCACAGACATGTGCTGGCCTCCAACACCACAGCGGTAACGGGGAGATGGATGAGTTGTGCTGGCCTAAATTGGTTAGAATTGTGCTCAGTGTTTTTAACCTTGAGACAATTACTCACAGCTGTCAGACAAGTGAACTGGCTATATTTTCACCAGGATACTAATGTGCCCTTTTCACATTGCAGCTACAGAATGTGGCAAGCAAAACTGCAACCTCAATGGCTGGACTCAAAATGAGGTTCACATGTTCTTGACTGCCCACTTTTTGCTGGTCAGTCACAGTTCTGTGCAGTCGCTGACAGTGTACTGTGAAACCAAATGCTTGATGGGGTTCTCATTCAATAAAAAAATCTCTTTTGCACAATGAAGTTGGCAAAGGATAACAGGAATGTGACCCAAGAATCAAAAGTAAGCACAATTTGCTTATTAAGCATAGCTGATATTTATAAACATATAGAGCTGCCTTATATAGTATCAGACCATTTGTACACCTCGCCTGGCTTTGCAAGTTAGTTGGTCCAAGTTTTCCCAGCATCCTTGCAATCTGAGATGCTTTTAACTGGACATTTACTGGGATTGAAAGGTTCATATGCATGGTCACAATGTGCAAAACTCAAAATTCCTGTAGTGATGTAAAATAGTGTAAAAAAAGCATGTCAACAGAGCAGATGTTACCTGTGATCGCTTGCCTGGAGCTCTGCTCTTCCATAATACATCAAGGCACCAGGAGACCAAATGGGTTTGACTTCTGCACTGAAATCAGTGTCAAGAAAATTGATCTCTCCAGCTTTGTAAAAGAAAAACAAAATTCAGATCCACAACCTATTAAGACAGACTTCCAACATAATGTTGATTCCTCATCCATTTTGGTTGTACGACAGCATTTAATTAATCAGCAATGACAAGGATTTCTTGCCCCTAGTTATATGGAATAACTTAAGACAAAAGCATGACCATTTTTAGCTCCCGGTCCCAAAGGCAGCAACTGAGGTTAGCGTGCTTTCTCAATTTGTTATGCAAAACAATAGATTCAGGATCAGACCTCTTGTATATTTAATTAATTACTGTCAATGGGACAAAGAGATGTGAAACTTGGAACAATTTAATTGGCTAAGTAATTTTAAGAATATTGTAATTGTCTGCTGATTTGACACAGAAAATATACTTTACCACTAATGGCAGAAGCTACAACTTGCAATCTTCACCAGGCTATGAAGCCTCTAATGTTCTGATTTGTACAGCAACCTTGCACTACCCTACTCATTTCAAATGTGAAAAGAAATGTGCATGCAAACTTAAATGCACTGAGCAATCTGAACACAGAATTTAATTAATTTAACTGTGTGTGTTTCCACCCACAATCATTGATTCCAAGACCTGTATATTTTCTGTCAGGAAATTAAATTTGTCATTTGGATCCAGTATGATCCAACAATCAATCATCAACAAGTTGATCCAACAACTGATCTTATTCATCCAACAAAGGTCGACACAACAATCAACACTGATTTATAAAAATGAAATTTGTAATAAAAAATTGTATTCACCTGTTCTATCATTAGGAAGTTTCTTCCTCCACCAAAGAACTCTGTCAGTCCAAGCTGGAGTTCTGCATTTATCACTTGTATCGTAAGCCTCTGAACCAACATCATATTTATATGTTGGACCAAAATTAATAGTTCCTTCATGAAAATCCTTAAAAATCTATGAAAGAAATTGATTATTTCAATAGACAGATTATATTATCAATTTCTTTTGACTGTATCTATTTATTGTGACTATGCAAATATAAATTCCTATTCCTATACTATTCCTATTCCAGTAATGTTTCTAGAAATTTCATTTGTCTTACTAAGTATATTTGTTTCTGTTTGAGGGAATGGACATATTTAAAATATGGTTTTTGTCACCAAGAAAAGCTTAAACATTTTAAAATACAAATATTAACATACAAATGTTCTGTAACCTGCCTTGTTTGAATTCTATTTCAACAGAGAACCAAACTAAATAAATATGCAAGCAAAGGTTGGGCATTACGTTGGATATATAATGTATAAACCCATCCCTTCAGCTCAAACGAGTTACAATCTTCTGGAAAAAAAATATCTATAAAAGCAAGTGGCACCATCACGCTTACTTTTCCACTGGATTTCTGCTGTTGCAACTGATCAAATTCCAGAAGCATCTTCCAGTCTTGTCGCTTGAGAAAATAGAATACTTCTTCATATGTCAAATCAATACGATAGTTGAAGTCACCACACCAGAATACATAATCATGAGCAAACATGTTTTTTCCCTGTTTAAAAAAGCACAGAGTTACATAAATAAAGCACATATCAGTGCTTCAGTCAGTCTGAGTTTGAGGGCTACGTTAGAAAATCAGTCAGTATATTCAAGTACAGTACGTTTCTCAACACTACTCTTAACTATTTGACCCTCCGTCACTCGAAGCTCTGTTTTGCCACTTTTAGTTGAAGTGCGCCTTTTAGAACACTGTCATAAGCACCTAATTAACTCAATTGTAACACTCTTAAAGTGTTAAGTGACATTCATTAGGATGTACAGAGAGACAATATTTGAAATCTGATTCAAAAATCACTCGAAGCTCCGAAGCTTTGTTGCTCCACTTTTAGTCGAAGTGCGCCTTTTAGAACACTTATGTAGTTCTGGACATTTATGTACAAAATATGTACAATACTATGAACAAAATATCCACAATCTTTGTAATTTCCTTCATAAAAAAGTTAACTGAACAGTTATGATGAATATAAAAGGAAATAAGAAACTTCCAAAAGTCAGCTTAGGAGGGTCGAAGTTGGCATTTTTTGTTCAGGGGCTCCCAGGGCCCCCACACGTGAAGCTGGAAAAATGACTAGGGGGTCTCAAACAGCACCTAGAAATAGGAAGGTACTAGGAAGGGCAGGCCTCTTGGTCATCATGGGGCAGAGAGGGAGAAAAAACAAAATCGCATGCAATAATTATTGCAGCCTCAAGCCCCCTAGGGTTAAACTGAACTATTTAAACAGCACTATTTAAACTGAACACCCAAAGCTCAGTTTCAACATTTGCCACTGTTTTAATATCTGATGTGGGAATATTTGGTCAACTTTTTTGGCAAACTGATATAACCAGGGATATAAAAATATTTCAAGTGCAAACATACATCCTATTTTAAATGGACATATTTAAAAGGTGCTTGTTTCAAAACAGTCACAACAATAAATGCAAAAATGAACTCGTGAAAACTGAAGCCACACTACTATGAAAATAAATTAATGCCAATAAAGATTGGCATTGTTGTTTAAAATATACTGCTATGTTTTCAGTAAAAAATAAACTGTTGTAAAATTAAGCATGTAAACACACAATTCTGAACTGTTATAAACACTTTTTATATGATATAAAAATGTTAAACTTTAGAATATGTTCAGGGTGACCAGATTTTTCCTGAACCCCAGGGCCAAAATTCCTGAACTCCAGGGCCAAAATTCCTACCCGCTTAAAAAATTGCCAAGAATGTATTTTTTGTTTTTCAGTTTTTTGACCATAACTTTTGATAGGACGGAGATATCTCCAAACTCTCCAATTTTTGAATTGGATTCTGCTCTTCAATACGAATCCAATGACATATGGCATAATGGGGTACTGCGCACTATCGCAAAGTTTCAAAATGAAGCCAAAATGTAGGACAATGAAGCCAAAATGTAGGACATCCGGACAAGAGGCTAAAAATCCGGACAAATCCGGGTTTTTTTGGTCATATGGTCACCCTGGAATATGTTCAATTTAAAAACCCAAATCTTCTACGGCTATAACAACACTAGAGGGCACTGTTAATATGGATATTTTATATGACCTGAGAGTGATTAAAGTGTACAAGATATAAGCTAGTTAATGAATTATGCAGAGTAAAGCCAGTCATAGGAACCATTTTGCAGAAATTCAGAACATCTTTTAAAGCCTTCATAATCAGCAGGAACAGGATGTGCTATGCGCGCTGCTCCCTGGAAACATCAGAAACTAGCATTATCCTAAATGCTAGGTCTTGCCAACTTAGAAGAATAAACACACAAATTTTAGAAACTGATTCTTGGTTTGCTACTTTGACTGTCCGATACAGCTCAGAAGAAAACAGAGATACGAAAATCTTAAGAACAACCCAGATTACTGATATGGGCCTAAAGGGACTCTCCTACATCAAAAGCTAGGTAATAAGGCAAAAAAGACCAGGTATGATAGGCAGGTTTGTAATGTCCTATTCCGTCCTGTTTAGACACAGCAATAACTACCTCTTACAAGATAGTGGCTAATACCTATAACTTTTATAAATAATATTCTTCATTAATTAGTTGCATTGGGTATTTAAAAGATTTTAAATAATCTAAACTAATTTAGATTATTTTATCAACAATATTAATTACTGCTGGAAACAAAAAAATAACTTGCGCTTTAATATTCTTATTTAAAAACAGGATGGTTTTTAGCCTATACTGCCTTGTATAATACCTGGAGAAGCGTTAAAAGTGAAGATTAGCCAGAGGAGCCTCAGGCAAGTTTTCTAAAACCCAGTTAATAACCAGATTAATCCAATAACCTACTCCCTGAAGTAAGGAATCAACCATATCTACTGCCTCCAAAGTAAATGGACTGAGCTGAGTTTATTAGGGCTTCTACAATCAATTAATGGTTTCTAGAAACAGTTCACATATTCTACTGGTTTGAAAGAAAGAAGTGCTATAACTATGATCTCCACAAATTCTCGGCCTCCCTCAGTGTTCTTATGCAGATATTAAAAAGCATGGGGGCCAGAAATTCCCCAAACACCACATTTTAAAACCTACTCATGGAGGAGTAAAAAAATGAAGGCAACATCAACTACTTCCAACAATTTTCCATGTGATGCAAAATAATATTGTGTGGTTTAGAAAACACTGAGCAGTTCTAAGAAAATGTATGTTTTATATTCCATTTTGGTTGCTTCTCTCCAGTCCCCTAATCTTCCTTTTTTGTCAAGTTGATTGGAGACTGGAAGTTTGTAGCAGGAAGTGTTCTTTTGCTCTGCAAGAATAGAAATTAATAGACAGAAATGGATAGCTAGCTGTCTTGGGCATTTGTTTTGGCATATGAGAGGTGAAATATAAATTTTAAAATAAGTAACAAAATTAGCACAGTTCTTTATCCTGTCTTTAATTAGTCCTTACCATAGGAAAGTTCAGTTTCTGTGTGATCTCTTTATAATCCTCATTCCGTTCTTTCACCTGAGACTGACCAGCTGTCAAATGACTGCATACAAAGCAAAAACTGGTGCTGTGAAACTGGAAGCGGATGGCTACTGCACCTTTATTCCCAGTTTTTCCTCCCATGCCTGTCTTCACTGTGTCTACTGCAACATCCCTGGGCAGGGAAAAAGAATAATCTTTACTGGAAGCTGAAGACATAATGAACTGCCTGATTTAGATGGATATGTAGAACTCCATCAGCACAATGCTATTCTGTGAAAACCCTACTTAAATGAGTTAAGGTGAAAGGCTCAACGTATCTCAGTGCCGGCACTTTTTATTTATTGAGTGAGGCTAAGAAAGCAGGAATTGTCAGTGGATTTAACTCAGCAACATTAGCCAATGTATTTACAATCCAAATGCCAAGAGTGAAATCCAATCGTATCACACTTGAACAGAAAAAATGAAAAACCACATGGTAGGCATTCAAACAAAAATTCAGAACAGCTTTGTACTGTGTACAATGTCAATGTCATTCTGCATCAGTTCAGAACGGTAAACCATGCTTGGCACAACAGCACATCTTGAACTTGCAGTTTTGTTTTGCTTTTTTAAAAAGCTTAGGCAGAACAAGGACCTTTTAAAAATATTTAAAATAAAAATATACATTCTTGCCAACACTCCATTCTTCATTCTGCCAACATCAATCAATGCAGCAGCTATTGTGAAGTTGAGTTCCATTAACTACACCCTAAAATGCAATTTGGAGAGTATGTTCCTAATGGAGGACATGTTCTATTTCAAGAAATGTCAATAAGGATTTGGAGACTCTCCGGTGAATTATTCAAGAAGAATTCAATTCAGAGAGAGCAATACATCAACCACAATTCCTGCTTATGTACGTTCTTTGGAAATGAATGGAAATTGCCACAGAAGTTGCACTTGGTAGCTTATGCTACCAAGTCACTGACAGTGAGAAACAGGATGTAGCTCAGTGCACAGCACAGAAGCAACAAAATCAAGCACAATATCTATACATATGAAAATGAAAAGTCACTGACTGACTGACACGTCAATGGCCAGCCAAAACCGCTGGACCTAGAAACGTGAAATTTGGGGACTGTGTTCTTTCCATGATGGAGTCCTTCCACTAAGAACCTGTTTTCAGAAATTCCAACCAGAAGGGGGTGAAAAGGGGCGCAACACGTTTTCCTCCCTACACTTTACACTGAAACATTCCTGACTGAGGGATATTCTGCCCCAAACCCAGAAGCATGAAATTCAAGAAGGGTGTTCCTTCTTTGATATTAACAGCCACCAAAAACCGATATTGAGAAATCTAACCCTTAAGGGGCTGAAAGGGGGTATTACATGTTTTTGTTCTATACTTAACATTGAAGATTGATTTGGTGCCTGGTGCCTGATGAACCGGGAAGGAGGGATGCACTAGGGGGGATGGTACACATGGGGAGGATGATGCGCATGGGGGGATATTGTACTCTTGCAATGCGGGCACTTTTTGCTAGTATGTATATATTGTTCTTTCTTATATGGAAAGAAATCGTGATTCATGATCACTTATAGTTTTTCTGTCTGTTTATGATCCTGGACATTGGAAGTAAAAACACAAGTGTCATTTAATGCATCCTTTATCAGTTTTTTTGTCACATGAAGCAGTTCAAGGGCATACAGTTGCCAACAGAAAGGGTTAGAACCTACTTTGTGAAATTAACTTAAAAAGAGTTACATCATTTCATTATATGTTGCTAATTAAATGCATTATGATTTTTGAATTACCAAAACCAACCATGTATAGAAAATCTGACACAATCCAGTAGATCAGGGGTGCCCAAAACCCAGCCCAGGGCCAAATGTAGCCCACTGTGGGCCTCAATGCAACCCTCAGCAATACCTGCCCATCCAGCCCTTGGGCAAGCTTTATACGTCTCTAATATACTCTTATGTGTAAATTTATTCAAATTTGAAATGTGTTGTAATGTGCTGGGTGTTGATCAGTCTTCAGTGTTAAGTACAGGCCAAAAATGTGTTTCACCCTTTTTAAACTCCTTAGGGGTTAAATTTCTCAAAATCGGTTCTCAGTGGGTGATCATGTCACATAAGCAATACACTTTGCTCAAATTTCAAAACTTTTTATGGTACATGGATGGGGCAGGGCATTGATCAGTCAGCAATTCTTCAATGTAAAGTATAGGGATGAAAACATGTTGTGCCCCTTTCACCCCATTCTGGTTGGAATTTGCCAAAATTGGTTCTTAGTGGGTGCCTCCATCATCTTCCTTAAATTTCATGCTTCTGGGTCCAGCAGTTTTGGTTGCACATTGATGAGTGAGTCAGTGACTTTTCAGACAGACAGACAGTTGCTTTCTCCCATCCAGGATGATTTAAAGGTTAAATTGTTACTGTTCTCCCAAATAATAGTAAAAATACACATGATGTACTTTGCAATCCTAACCTAGACTGGCACAACTCATCAGTCTTCCTGTTCCCAATGTAACGTAGGGAGGCAAGCGCATGTCTGTGCACTGGTCTAACCTTCCAAAGTGGTGCCAAAGTGTGTTACAGCATTTTTGAAACATTCTCAGGCCAGCACAGGACTTCTACTGAGGCTTATGCCAGCCTATGTGGCAGATAGGATTGTAGCCATACTGACTTTAAGAGCTCTTGAGATTAACTCATCGCTACGAAAAGAGAGCCTGAATGTAATGGGATGAAGCAACAATGCTTAGGATTGTGTGGTAAGCAAACAAATGGGTTTGGATGTACAAAGAACTATGGAAGATGGGAATACACTCCATTTTGCTACAGCCACCAAAACCGATAGCCCTTATGCCACATATGTAGAATACATTACCTGCTGTGGCATGTAATTAATATTGAAGCAAAATGTAGGACAATGAAGCAAAAATGTAGGACACCCAGACAGAAGCCTAAAAATAGAGACAAATCCGGTCATATAGCCACCCAGGGCATAGAAGTCCCACAGAAGTAAATCCCCACCACACTCAAAGGGCTTACTCCCCAGAACGTCTGGCTGAAAGATCCCTATTCTGTGTGTGTCTGCACAGAAGGGTTGGGCTTTGAGGCTGCCATCCCATCCACACTTTCCTGGGAGTAAGCTCCACTGACTATAATGGGGCTTACTTCTGAGTCGGATGGGTTTGGACTTTGAGGCTGCTATCCTATCCACCTTTCCTGGGAGTAAGCCCCATTGACGCTAATTGGGCTTATTTCTGAGTAGACTCCTCAGCAGACTGCTCCTGATAAGGAGGCAGGACATCCATAAGGAGCAGTAGCAATACAAGAAGCAAGCTTTGCAATGCATTGCAATGAACTGCAAACTTTTGCAAACTGCAAGCTTTGCAATGCAAGCTTTTGCAAATTGCAAACTTTGCAATGCAAGGATCCTATCCACCTTTCCTAGGAGTATGTCCCATTGACACTAATTGGGCTTACTTCTGAGTAGACTCCTCAGCAGATTCCTCAGTAAACTGCTCCTGATGGAGGGAGCACAACCACAGCGCAGCCTTCAGTCTCTGCACGGACTGGAAGGCTGCTCTGAACAGAGTGGAGAGACTGATAAGCAGAGTGCTGCTCTGATAAGGAGGCAGCACAATTACAAGGAGCAGCAGCAATGCAAGAATCAGGCTTTGCAATGCAAGGATCCTTTCCTAGGAGTAAGTAATTAGGCTTACTTCTGAGTAGACTCTTCAGCAATGGGGATTTCAGGCTCCTCCTGAGACCAATGGGGATTTTAGCAGGTCTTATTTTCAGGGGAGGGCATATTTTAGACTGCACAGCAAAGTCTGGGTAGGTCTTATTATCGGGGTAGGTCTTATTTTCGGGGTAGGTTCTGGTTGACATAACTGAAGGATCCAAACGAATTCAGACAGTTGTCTGCCTCTCCTCCTCAGTTTATAACCGACAAATCTCTGCTGTAGGCAGACAAGGCCTAATTGTATGAAAAACAATTAAATCATATAAAAGAGCAATCTGAATACCACAGAGAATAAATCCTGAATAACTGTATATAGTAGTGATTCTGAACCTCCTCTAGTGAGGGGAACATAATTTATACCACATTATTGAACCCAGAACCTTTTAGAAAAGGTTTAGACTGCAATCCTAATCTCCAATTAGGCCGGCCTAAACCCAGGGATAAGTCCTGTGCTGACCTGGGGGTGTTACAAAAGTTACGTAAAATACTTTTGCACCACTCTTGGGTAAAGATTAGATCAGAACACAGACATGCACTTGCCTCCTTACATCACTACAGGAACGGGAAGGCTGATGACTTGCGCTGGCCTAGGTTAGGACTGCACCCTTAGGGCACAATCCTAACCAATTTAGGCTGGCCTAACTCACCTGACATATCTTCCTGTGGTGGTGTGGGGAGGTCGGTGTAAAAGTGCATGCTGGTCTGACTCCCCCCACCTGGAGTGGGGACAGAACTGCCTTACAGCACTTTTGTGACACACCCAGGCCAGCATGGAACTTATGCCAAGCTTCTGCCAGCCAAAGCAGACGTTAGATTGCAGCCTTAGTTTGTGAATTCCTTCTTTATTATGATGCCCACCATTTCCAACTATTAAAAAACATAGAAGTTCCAATCCAGCAACATGCAACCAATCCCATCTCAGGAACAACAAGAAATATACCTGATGAATGGTGCATGCAAAGGTCTCACAAAGATGAAGAGGCAAACACCAACAAGTTGTGCAGATGTCAACAAAATGTATCGATGTGTCCTGGAAAGAGCTTTCTGAAGCTGTTCTCCCCACATCTTCCTATTAGTTGTGCTAAAACAAACAAGTTAAGGAAGAAAAAGTATGTAAATTCAAGAAAAAAACTAAAATAAAAGTATGGTGGCACCTTGCTTCACAAGCGCCTTGCATTACAAGTGTTTCACATAACAAGCAAAAATTTCTAAGAAACCTTGCTTCACATAACAAGTTCCACTTCACTTAACAAGCAAGTGCACTATGGGCATGTGTGCTATGCAGCCCTGATGCTCCACATGGAGGTTCTTTAAAAGGGCTGCCAGCCAGTGCTGCTGCCTCTAACTGCCCCCAACTGGGGGGCAGTTGCCTGGGGGTGCCAGAGGCAGCTGCCCCTAGCTGCCCCCAAGTGCCCCCACTGCAGGGTGACCATATGCTTGACCTCAAAATGTAGACAAGGGTCCCCAAAAGGTCACTTTCCCACTGCAGCTTAGGCCAGGTCACCGGTGAGAGGGAAAGTGACCTGGCCTCCAACAACAGTGGAGGCAGTTGGCAGCCATGCTTGCAGCAAGTGGCCTGCGGAGGGACGCTCTGCCCCCACAGAGTGCTCTGTCAATCAGACTGGCCAGGCACTGGTCTCTGTAGCAGAGCGATTCAGGAAAACTCAGGACAGGGATACAGAGGCTATGTCTATCCAGACCATGTCTACCCAGAAGTAAGCCCCATTGTGTTTGACGGGTCTTACTCCCAGGAAATTGTGTTTAGGATTGCAGCCTAAGTAGACTTCATAGGATCATGCACACTGAATGCATGTTTTGAATTCAATTCCAGTGTTTTGTCATCATTTTTACATACAGTTAATATTTTTATATGAATATTTTTTGGATTGTGGAACCAATCATTTGAGTTTCCATTATTTCCTATGGAAAAATCTGCTTCACTTAAAGAGCATTTCACTTAAAGAGCATGCCTCCGGAACGAATTAAGCTCTTTATGTGAGGCACCACTGTATTGCTTGCATCATTGTGCTTGAACAGCATGGAAAATTAAAGATGGCATTAACTGATGATATTTGTGGAGGCAATACATTGCAGCCCCTGGACAAGGGAGGGCTAACTAATGAGACATTTTATTTCCTGCCATAAAACTCTAAAAGTGCAGAATAGGACATATGTCTGTCCTATGAGATAGTATTAGAGAATACCATGTGTCTTACTCTGATCGAAGTGTTTGAAGATAATAGCTGCATTTCACGCTTTATGCAGTCTACTTGTCAAACACAAGAACAGCCAAAGTAAAACCCTTAGGATACGTATTATGTTTGTCCACGAGCACTAGGAGAACATTTAAAAATGCAAGCAGGACTGTTCAAATGGGTCTGTTCCATGGAATGAGTACTGCATCAGGACAACAAATGTACCGATTCCATAGGGAAAACCCATGTGGATATTTAATTTTTCTACCAGCTGTGCAGAAGCTTCACATGGATAAGGAGCTCCCCTGTGGCTTGGCAAAAATCTGAAGAGCATCCTGTGAAGCAGGTTTAAGCCGCCGCTAATCCTAGTCCACGTGTAAAAAACCATGTCTTTCCATCATAATCACCATTTCCTGAAATCTCCTGATTGTGACTTCCTAATTCACACTAACTAGATGAAGTGTGCATTAGCAAAAAAGGACACTTTGTTTATTTAATTTTTAAGGCAGCTATGGAGGAAGTAATTTAGAGAATAGAAGTCGATGTAATTTTTCCCATAATGCAACTTTGTTGTCATTCCAAATTCACATCCCCCCAGCCATTCCCTCCTCCATAGGTTTCCAGAAACAACTGTCTTCACAAACATGAATTGTCCTCAGGGACAGAAAAGCTTTGAAGGGAACTGAAAGAAAACAATGGGCCGGAAAAGGATTAAACATCATACAAAAACCAGATTTCAAACGTTCATGTTTTTGTAATATCTAGATTGGTCCTTGCCAACCGTATCAAGAATTTCATGATTCCTGAACAACGTTGGAGTCAATGAACCTAAAACCTTATTTCACAATTTAGCTATTATTTAAAAGGCTTCCTGAAGCATCTCACCAGAGCCAAATGTATTTGGCATCAGAGCTAATTGTATTTTCAGCCTGACCCAGGACGAAATATGCACCATATAATATACTACTGCTCTCATACTATACTATTTGATATTATATTATATGCTATCTGATATGGTATTCAAATTCTGTTCAAATACTCAAGTTCTATTTACAAAAATCCACAGCACAAAAGAAGTCTCACTTCAAAACCTTTTCAGATTGCCAAGACTGAGCAGACAACAGTCTCTTGCCTATTGCGCAGACAGACTCTTTTCAAGCGGGGTCCATCTGATATCTGCCAGGGCATGGAAAAATAGCCCCTCTTCCATACTCTGTCTTTTCTGGTGCCTGCTGATGTTACTTCTGCATCAACATTATGAGCTATTTTGTGTCAGGGAGCCATATGATTTACTTGTAAAACTTTGTAAACTTTAAAAATTAAAAAGTATATAAATTCTCTCAATGAATAGTTCAGCTTCCAATGGGAACTTCAAGAAAACAGCATTTTCCATTTCATTTTTCTTCTTCCAGTTCACAGAGAAGGACCACAAATCCTTCTTACAAAATCACTCACAACATTTTTTAATACAGTGCTTACAAAACTTTTAGAAATGTAAAGACCACGTTCAAAAACTAATTGCCAGAAAGATATGTCATATAAACCCATACACAATGCATTTCAAGAGGACAAGTTTACACAATTTTGCTTAACATCACAAAAGCTAAATAAAGAAGTGATTTTCATTTTATAGATGAAATAGCATTTGGTTATTCAAGACTTGATGACATTCATCAGAAATGGGAGAACTGCCTCTGCTAAAATGCATTGTGCCCAAGTTGGTATCAGGTGATATGAAAAATTTGCCTGGGTAATAAATTTTTCATGGTGTATTCATATGCAGAACGTATCACTTGATGCTACAGTCAATGAGTGATGAATAAATATGCACTGGCCAATTGTACATACTTTGCTACCCAAAGAATATACAACGGTGTCAACACGAAGCATACAGTTCACCAATTCTGTTTCAGCCTACCTAGCATTCACAATATTCCCAGCATTTAATTCCACCATCTCTTCAAATCCCACAGCAAATATGTCAGCAGGACAATGGTCATCTAAAAAATATAAAAAACCCAACATACAAAATTGATTTGATACTTTGTAAATGCAAAAGAAACACCAACCCACTGATTTCAGTGCCCACTGATAGGTTTCATAGGTAATTTGCATATGAATATGCACTTCAGAAAATAAAACTTGCATTTTACAAGCATATATTTATGTTCCTAATTCCTCCTACAATGCCTCCCCCCTTCCAAATACAATTCTAATATACTAAGGGGGCAATGGAACTCCCACAGCAAACAAGAATTCTGACCCACATGTTACTTGCAAAGTGCAGCAGTGCTGCCCTTAATCACATGATCAACATTATACCATTAGTTGTGGACTGCTGGGATAACAAATATCATTCCAAAGTCATATACCAATGAATGCATCTAGAGCTTTTTATACCACCTTTTGCTTTGTGGATAGTAGAAACGCCTATTTTAAAATGCTTCTATTAACTAAGGTGTCTTGTCCTTCATGGGTGTAAAAAACACGCTACCAATTTTGGTATTCCCATGATGGAGTCAGTAGGTACAGCTATACTAGGAAGCGCGTATTCTACTGTATTCTTCCTTACCTTGAAATTCTGAAACCCCTGAGAGTTTTGGGGAATCCAGTAACCAGTCTGTTAACTCACTGGTACCTAGAATATTGCTCTTAAACTGTTTGCCTCCATTTACGTTCCAAGTCCCCACTGCAACACGGATTCTCTTGAAGTTTGTGAATTCAAACTGACGCTCCAACATGGCTTTCAAAATGTTGGGAGTCACTATTGGAGATAATTTTTAAAAGAGAGAGGGATTTTATGTGATAAAATAAAAGGGACAACATGAATCAAAACCAAATTTGTTCCTGATAACAAACAAACAAAGGTATTTATATACCGCCTTTCAGGTCATCAGATTTCTCTTTTGACTTTATTCTCAGGGCGGTTTACATAGACAGGCTTACTAACCCTAGAAGGATTTTACAATTCAAAGAAAGGTTCTCTATTTCAAGAACTCTCACATTCTTAGATATTTCCTTTTATATCCAATCTCACATTCATTGGCTCACTGTAATGCCTTTGGACAGACTCCACTGCAGTTGCATTTCTTTTTTACACACACTCCCACAGTCCAGTATCAATGTCTATCCGTGCAAGGCTTCCAGTGTTCTCAGACCGTGACCTTCAGATCTTCAGGCAGTGTACAGTGGCTCAGCCCTCTAAACCAGACCTTCTGCCCATAATAATAATTGTTCCTTGAGGATGCCCTTCAATTACTATCTATCTAAAGGAGTGATTCAGACTATATTGCCATCATTCGCACATTATACACATACTCTCACATTTATATGGAGGCACATGAACAGAATAGGAACAACTGAAAAGCCTTTAAGGGAATGTCAAAAATATGCTAATGCTGAGCTCTAATATGGATACTCTGTGGAGAATCCAATTTTTTGAAGAATTATGTGGAATTTTCTGTGGTTGTTGCTGCAGGTAGACTTTTAATGAGTTCATAAAAGCTGTTATAAAATTGCAGATGTCTCACAAACTGGAAAGTTATACCAACCACTCAATGTGTGAATGCCTGAGTTTAAAGTACATAAGGCTAAAATGTGTGTGCTGAGAACACCCTCAAAGCAGTCCCCAAAAGGGGAAAATTTAATTGTTTTTATTGTATTGAACTATTTATGTTTTTAACTATGTTTTATGTCTGCCGCCTTGAGTCAGACTAAATAGCCTGAGAAAGACGGGATATAAATTTTTAAAATAAAAAAATAAACCAACACTCGTAGCATGACTTGCTTGAATTATAAGTACAAATTAGGATTCTGATCTTCCTTGAAAGTTTTTACTTTGGGTACAGCCATGTATCCTCTGCATTATCTTGTTCTACCCATGAACATTAAGGTTAAGAATGCAACAGAAAGTGGCACGCCAGTAGAACAATACCATTATCAATGGTGCAAGAGTCAGGGAAAAAATGATTGCTGAACCTTCAAGATTATATGTAACAGACATCTGGAATGCAAAAGTGGACGGAATAATAGGGAACAGGGAACAAACACTTACTATTAGATATACAGTGGTGCCTCACATAACAAGTTTAATTCGTTCTGGAAGCATAAATGCTCTTTAAGTGAAGCGGATTTTCCCATAGGAAATAATGGAAACTCTCACGATTAGTTCCACAACCCAAAAATATTCATATAAAAATATTAACTGTATGTAAAAACACTGGAATTGAATTCAAAACATGCATTCAATGTGCATGATCCTATGAAGTCTACTTAGAGCACAATCCTAACCATGTCTACTCAAAAGTAAGCCCCATTGTGTTGAATGGATCTTACTCCTAGGAAAGTGTCTTTAGGATTGCAGCCTGGGAATAAGACCCATTCAACACAATGGAGCTTACTTCTGGGTAGACATGGGAGGCTGCAATCCAAGACACCTTCAAAGTGTCTCCCCACTTTTTCCTTCTCTTCATCCTGAGCCTCTCTCTCCCCTGCTCCCTTCTGGCTAGCCCTGAGCTGCTTCCATCTTCTCCACTGCTATTCTCTCCCTCTGCCCAGCGGACACCGGGCCACAGGAGGAACAGTGCAGAAGTGTTGCTTTCGCTATGGGCAGGTGCGCTAGGCAGCCCTAAGGCTTTTTAAAAGGGCTGCCGGCCAGTGCATCTGCCCCAACTGCCTACGAGTGTGCTTGTTAAGTGAAGCAACACTTGTTATGTGGAAATTTTTGCTTGTTATGTGGATCTCTTGTTAAGTGAGGTACCCCTGTATAGGTTTTATATTCTCCCAAGTGTTTTTCCCATACTGGACTCAAAGTATTGTGCTGTGCATGTTTTCAAAATATAAACTTTAAAATATCTACTTCTAGGACTTATTCCTTTAGTTCAGGGGTGTCTAAATTAGACATAAGGGCCAGATGCAGCCCACGGTGAGCCTAAACGCAACCCGTAGCAAGACCCCTTCATTCAACCCTTAAGGAAGCCTTATAATCCTCCAAATATTTCTCTAATACACTCTTATATTTATTCAATTTGAAATATACTCTAAATTTATTCAAATTTGAAATGTAAATCATTTTTCTGGTCGCCAACAAAGTGTCAGAGAGATGATGTGGCCCTCCTGACAAAAAAGTTTGGTTACCCCTGCTTTAATCTGTCAAATTTAGTCTGTCAAATAACAATATTATAGCTACCTAGATGTAGACACAGAAGAAATAAGAATAATCTGCATTTTCCTTACCCAACAATGTTGCATTGTCCAGAAGCATCTTCTCCTTATCTGCATACTCCTCAGTGCAGAAATCCCCCAAAAGCAACAAGTCAATGGCTTCCTGTTTCACACCATCAAAAAAGTTTGATTGCATGGTCCGTGATACTGAACGAGCACCATCCTTGAGTTTTCCCACCTGCACAACAATCCTTGTGTTAATTTTTTTTAACAAAACTAATTTTAACTTGAAGTAATAACTTCTGAGAATAGGCTCACATATTCGCCTCTACCTTAGCTTTTCCTTCCAAGGAACGGCTGCCTGTAAAAATGCGACTTAAGTTGTATCCATTGAGAGCCCACATAGCCTTATAGGACTCCAGAAAACGTTCTACTATAGGTTTGGAGTTCAAACCGAGGCTCTCTAGTTGAGTCAGCAGAACCTAGATATGAAAGAGACACAAATGAGACTAAGAACAAGATAACTCCAAACAGACAAACATGCCAAACAGCTGCTGCTAGTTCCTAATTTAGGAATTTTGGTTTAAATCACAGAAAGAACACAGAAAGAATATAGACACTGAGCAAAAAGCATTTATACAGTTGATAACTCACCTCAAATGCTATGAAGGATTGAACAGTGTTAGTCCGATCCAGACAATCCAGACAATTTGTTCGCAACGTACCCATCTGTCGACTTCAAAAACCAAATTGGAGAGCTAAATACTTAGCACTGAATCTCAGAAGTCACCCCACAAAGTACATCTTTTTTCCTTTTTGGACACAGTAAATAAGTAAATAGTAACATCCACTGTTGTTAAAAAAGCAGAGGCCTTATTGTTAGCTTCCTTGTCCCAAATCCAGCTCAACATATTGATCTGCATCTGGGATTCAGCTAACTGGAAACAGAGGGGTGTATATTTCATTCCAGTGACATTAGTTACTCTGAACAATTAATGGCCTACAACTAAAGTTGGTCTGTGGCTCATGAGTATAACAACCTTCCTAAAACAAGCCTACTCAGCCTTTTACTACAAGTTGAATAATTTTGGATAATTGCATTGTTTCTAAACCTCAGTCTTCAGGAATAATTTTTCTTCAGATGGTACTTTGATGAATGAACTCATATTATCAAATACTTTGTGCATTAAGACTGCAATCTCGTGCACACTTACTTGGGAGCAAGTCACACTGAAATCAGACTTCCGAGTAAATGTGCCTAGGCAGGGGCTGCAAACATTTTGGAGATAATATACAGCAACATACAATCTAGTGACAAAAACTGTCTTATTCCAATAACTATTAAGCCAGTTTTAATCAAAGGGGGAAATTATGTCAAGAAGGAGTAACCCATTCAATACCATCAAGGGATTCATGACTGAGTCAATTTCATCGAAGTGCTCCAGATTCAAGCATCATCCCATCTACTCAATCTTTGAATGGTCCCACATATGCAGAATTAAGGACTTGCAAGGTGAAATTATCTCAAATGTTCTCAAAATATCAACTGATCTGCAGGTAAGGCAATACAACTATAATCCTGAGCCGGAAAGGTAAAATATGATAGGCTCAAGGAGCTGTAACACTCACCGGGAACTTGCATTCTCACCCTTTGTGAAGATGCCAAATTCTTCCCAGTGCAACTTGAGTTGGGGTCCCAGCAAATTCTCCAACTTTTCCATTTTTCCACCTTTTGCAAATTGGTGATAATCAAAATTAATCATGGGCGTATCTGCTGCGTGGGATGATGCCCAAAGCAATTTCTGATTCCAAAGAAAAATAAAAAACTATTTTATTGCAGCATATATTTGCAAATATGTTTGTGACACTGTGGCTGCAATCCTAACCTCCAGTTAGGTTGGCATAAGTTCTGTGCTGATCTGGGGGTGCCACCAAACACACCTGCCCCACTCCTGGGGGAGGGTTAGGCCAGTGCACAGACATGTGCTTGCCTCCGTACTTCACCACAGGAACAGGAAGACCAATGAACTATAGCAGCTTAGGTTAGGATTGCACCCTAAAACTCACAGCAGTAGAGGGGGAAGGTAAGTACTGCAGGTGCCATAATGTGCTATGTAAGCAGCCCATTTTTGGTGAGTGCAACACACAGGCACTCACTGAGCCAAACAGCATTTCCTGCATATTGCTGTCACTACCTGAAGTGGCTCCTACAATGTGGGACAGTATGTTGTGTACTTACAATATTTAACATTCCCCCTATCTATGCTACTGATTCACTACACTGCTAGTGTAACATTTTATGGTTAACCATGGCAGGTTTTGAAGCAAACAGGACCCAATATTTATTTTAAATACAATTCCTTTCATTCTTTCTTTCCCTAAGAATCACTATGGCTCTGTTTGAAAGAGTACTCCAAGGCTGTGCATCTGAGAAGATAAAGAAATGAATCCTAATACTGTATGTAGATATGTGCCGTTATTGTAAAGCTAGGCCAACATCTGGTTTTGCATTTGCAACCCGGATGCCCATTTAACAGTCTAAGGAGGGCTGGATGATATGGAAAAAGTAAACTAAAGTAACTCCCAAAAGGAATTCCTCCCAGAAGGAATGCAACGTTATGTGAAAAACATACATATGACTGACCCTGCTGCAATTGTACCAACTCAAAGGTACTTATGAACAGGACATACTAATGTTCCTCACTAATGGATTAGATGATCCACTGGGTCCCTTCCAGCTCTACGAGTCTATGTGCTTCTATTAGCTGTATTGCTGATAATTCAGTTCAAAGTTCAAATGGATAAGTTCCAAAATAAATTCAAAAGAACAAGCACTTTCACACTGACTACGTAAGGGCTGTATATGACTGGGTGAGATGCATGCTTCCCTGTTTTGTTATTGCTGCCAGATCCGTTTCTTTGGTAACTGCCCACACTTTAGTATCTATTTACAGACAGCTGCACTTGATAGCATACTTGGGAATGACATCAGATTTAAACCACTACCATATCAGCATGAATCTTTGTTTAAAGCATTGTACTCAGTTCTACAGCTGTGTTAATTGTGAGCATCAGAAAGAAATTGCAAGTCATCATCTTTAACCAAAATTACAGATATTATTGAGAAATAAAAAGATTTAATGGGAAACAATGCTAAATTTCTTCTTCCGCTGACAAATACAAGTGGAAATTCAAAAGCATGCCGATAATTTATTTAAAAGAAAAAAAAATCTAAAATACCTACAATATAGTCTAGCAATTTATATTTTCATTGATGTACTCTTGCTCTGGAAAATATTAATCCGCCTCAGAAAAAGGATGTGCGTGTACTGCTATTTCCTCTTAAATACTGCAATAATAATTGTGAAGATTTGAAAAGAGTAGGATGCTTTTGTAATAGGCTGCTATTAAGTAACTTCTATACCAATGAACTGACCTTACTTCCCAACCAACATAATAGGATTGTGCTGTAACAGATAAAGAATCTCAGTTACAGAAAATGCTGGCCAGATACTTAAAATCCAGTGTGAACACTTTTGTTCCCATCATGACACAAAAGACTTTTGAATAGACAACAGTTTCTTTACCTTGAAAGCCCTGTTGAGGACCTCCTCTCCTCCCTTGCTTCCTAATAGATTAACAATCACTTGTTTGCCATACTGTTCTTTCAGAAGCATCATATGTCTGCAAAAAGCAGCAAGAGGTTGCTTTGGTTTAATATAATAAACATTAGATACAACTCTGGAAGTTTTCTTAAAATGCATGTAACTGTGGCAGCAATCCTAAAGACACTTTCCTGGGAGTAGGGCCCATTGAACACAATGGGGTTTATGTTTGAGTAGACATGGTTAGGATTGTGCTTTAAGCGCACAATCCAGAGTAACTATGGGAGCTCTTAAAAGACATTTACATCAACGTAGTTACGGCACCACCAAGTGGAAACCTATAGGAAATTCATAGAGCAATCCAGAGTAATTTTTCTTACATCGACATAAGAGCTCCCGTCGTTACTCTGGATTGTGCAGTAAGTCTGACTTGCAAGCAAAACATCTTTCTCAAAACATCTTTCATAAAAAGGTAAAGGTGTCTTTTCATTGGTTGCCCTGCTAGCTGTGACCAACTCTCAGGAACAGTGGTCATCCCTGTTACAAGTCTGAAGAGCCAGCATTGTCTGATGATGCTGAGGCCAAGCATGACTAAGCAACAAAGTGCATGGAACACTGTTAACTTCCAACTTGAAATGGGACTTATTTATCTACTGCATTTACATGCTTTTGAACCGCTAGGTTGGTAAGAGCTGGGTGAGTGGCTGGATCTCATTCCATCGTGTGGTGCTCTGGTCTTGAACTGCCAATCTTCAAGTTGACATGCACAACATCTCTAACCACTGAGCCACTGCAGCCCAAGAGAGCCAATAGCCATGGTCAAGGGGGTGCTGGCACTCACAGTGAGACTGCATGCAAAACTTTCATATAAAATATTTTTTAGCTTTTTAAAATATGGAAACAATTCAACGTACTTGTCAAAAGCAGGAGCATTTGCCTCCAGGCCTCTGGTAAGTTTCAGATGACGGGAACCAACCTACAGAGATAATAATGAATATAGGAAGTGATGTTTTCAACACTGATCACTAGATGTCTCCCTTTTTTCTTCAGAAAAAAATATTTTACAACCAGCCTGACACATGGATATAGCATTCAGAAGAATACAGATTCACAAACATTGACAAATGAAAATAAACTCAAAGTAATACTTTCAATCATGTTAATATCTCGCTCTTATTAATGACAAAATGGATTTAGCCTATCAAGCCTTCTTTACACCAAGGGCTCTCAATCTAGTAAAATGATTCTCCACAATTTAGAGGAAAATTATTTGAATTTTCATATGTGCCATTGTAACTACAGGACCTTTTACACCGATGTAGTTACGGTGCCACCTATGGGAAATTCATAGAGCAATCCAGAGTAAGTGCCTCTTATGTATTCCTATAGTTACTATGGATTGTAGGGTTAGTGCATTTAGGATCCAGATGTAATTGTATTATTCAATTATTAAGGTCTTAAACCAGGGGTCCTCAAACTACAGCCCGCAGACCGGATCCGGCCCGCCAGGGGCTTCAATCTGGCCCACCAGCCTTTTGGGGGGTTTGGGAGGTGCTTTGTTGACACTGGGGGGGAGTTGAAGGCTGCAGCGGTGAAGATCCGCCAGCCGCGGGCAGCCATTTCCAAAGGGAAGACTGTGTGCATGCACGTACAGTCTCCCAATTTGAGCTCCGCCGGAGAGCTGCAGGGCTTCTCCGTGGGTGGAGCTGACTATCCTCGGGCTGACCCCAGGAAGTCACTTTTACTTCCTAGAGTCAGCCGAGGATAGTCAGCTCTGCCCACGGAGAAGCCCTGCAGCTCTTTGGGGGAGCTCAAAGAATAAGGGAGACTATGCGTGCATGCGCACAGTCTCCCCTTCGGAAATGGCTGCCTGCGGCTGGCGGATCTTCGCTGCTGCAGCCTTCAATTACCGCCAGTGCCCACAAAGACCGGGGAGGCAGCAGCTGGCTCAAGGGAGCTCTGGCCAGCGTGTACACCTCCAGCCGTTTGTCCGCGGCACCAGGGTCTCCCTGTCCAGCGCGCACGCCAGCACCTCTGCAGGTGAGCTGGTGTGTGTGCTTGTGTATGCGTGTGTTTGTATGTGTGTGTGTGTGTGTAAGAATGCATGGGTTGTGTGTGTGTAAGAATGCATGGGTTGTGTGTGTGTAAGAATGCATGGGTTGTGTGGGGGGAGGTCAGGGGAGCTCGCGCGGCACCACTGCAAAGCAGCAGCCTCTCCCCGGCCGGCCAGGGGGCGTTAAAGCCACCTGCGCTGGTCCACCCCCCCGGCCGGGGGGGGGAGGGTTTAGAGACACCAGAGGCTCCAACAGACCCCAAAGGTCAGATCCCAAAAGTCAGACCCCAAAATTCAGACCCCAGGGAGTGTTTTTAAAATGTAGGGCAAAACGTAGGACATCCTATATTTTGTCCTAAATTTTTAAAAATGTAGGACAAGGTCCTCCAAAAGTCCAGCCCACGACAGTGTCTGAGGGACAGTGCACCAGCTCCCTGTTTAAAAAGTTTGAGGATCCCTGTCTTAAACTACTGCGGTATGAAAGAGCATCTTCTATAATTTACCTTATTTCCTTGAAGTCCAGGTTGCTCCCAAAACAATGGAACTGAGCCTCTAATTTGAACAAAGGAAGAGACATCATTGTCCAAATATATTGTCTGTAGAAATAAAGCACGTTCAGATCAATACACATTCTGACCATTTCTGAATTCACTTTGCTTGAAAAATCAGATGAAATATCGGTTTAATTTGATGATAAAGTTACAAATTTATTTTATTTCTCTATTTTGCAGGTTACTAACCGGCCTTTCAATTCAAGTATTCACAGCTAATAGTCATCACAACAAAATCCACAAAATTAAAATATAAAATTACACAAGTATTAAAAACAAACCTTTCCCTACAACATACAAGTTATAACTTTGTTTTAACATTGCATTGGGTAGGGGGGAAAAAACACAACACAAAGATTTAGAATTAAGAGTACCGCATGATAAGAGTAGATCAAAGAAAAGATGATCTCAACTAGGTTGCTTTACATTGGCATAGGCTGAGACAAATGCTTTACATTGGCATGAGCAAAGATTGGCCATGTTCTATGATCAGAGCTTCTATTCATTTAATAGTTGTGTATATGAGGATACTTTTGCAGCTTTTCAAATTTCAGCAGATTTTAAAAAAAAACACTTTATTTGCTACAGTTCTCTCATCTGTGCAACTTAAGTATAAAAGTTCTCTGGTTGAAACATTTGTTGTTCTGAGGCTATACGTCCCTGTTTCACCGCACTCTCCCAAATGCACACTCACCACACCATAGGTGTCATCAATGTTACAGTACTTCCATAAGTTTTATCTCAGTGACTAAGGCTGCAATCTTAAAGACACTTTCCTGGGAGTAAGATCCATTGAACACAATGGGGCTTACTTTTGAGTAGACATGGTTAGGATTGTGCTCTAAGGGTGCAATCCTTACCCAGGCCAGCACAACTCATTAGACTTTTCATTTCTGTTGTGACATAGGGAGGCAACCACATGTCTGTGTACTGGCCTACGCCTCCCCAAGGAGAGGCGCAGAAGTGTCCATTGCACTTGAGACACCCCCCAGGGTCAGCGCATGAGTAATACTGGGGCTTAGACTGGCCTAACTGGCAGTTAGACTTGCAGCATAGGAGTACACAATTTAAAAAGCAACAAGGAACACTTATGTACTTTCTGGCTCGGTAAGTATATTTTAGGAGTAAATCCCACTCAACACTAAACACAATGGATTTTATTTCAGAGAAAGCCTAGATTTCGCTAATACTTGCCTTAGGGCATAATCTGGAGTAACTACGGGGAGTCCTTGCTCCGGTACTCTGCAATTTATTCCAATTTACTCTGGATTGCAATATGAATTTCCCATAGGTTTTCACTAGGTGGTACAGTAATTACGGGTGCACGTAATGTCTCTTATGTGCTTCTGTAGTTACTCTGGATTGTACAGTTAATGTTCTGAGGAACATTGGTTTCAGAAAGAAACTGCATCATATTGCTTTATGGCTGGATCAGCCATGGTGTATGCATGCATATAGGGGTGCGCACGCACACACACTCACAGACACACATTATTTAGCTACTGGAAATTTCATCAAATCTAACCAGTGATGATTAATACCTGCTGAACGAGATCAGTTTCATCTATTCACTATTTTCCTGTCAGATTTTGCAGTTTGGATATGCATTCCATCATAAGAGCTTGATACTTATCATTGAGACTGATAATTTGGTGTCCTTTTCTATTTTTTTAAAGACTTTTATTCCAGAAATGGGTATAGTACATTTGTTTTTGTGAACATGAACATTAAAAAATTACAATAAAAAACTACAAGCTAAAGATGCTAACATCTTTACATTCCCCTAACATCTATTTTATGTCAACAGAGTCTAGATGCAGTTCTAGCCATATGACATGACACTGGAACTAACAAGAGAAATATAAGCTTACTGTGTTAGCCTATATTTAGCAATGAAATCAGGCCTATTTCCACCTGTGACACACAATACTGGTGTCATTGTTCAACACAATGAGCTCTCAGAAAGTAGCAGCCAGGAGTATCTGACATGTCACTCAAGAACTTTCAGAATCATGCTGTGTTGCTCAGCACACAGTCACATATCTTGTTCTGCACCAGTATCTATACCTGAAAAGGGACCATAGCTAATTTGTATACTCTTTTGCATTTAATTAAGAGTTTTCATGATCACACAGAATGTCAAGCTCCTCATGACAGTCAAGCCTCATTTACCAAGTGAATTTTCCATTCAGGCAGATTCACTAGAAGTTCCAGCCATGAACAGTAATTTTTTTATGAAGTCACTTGTGACAGAGTTGGAAAACATGAGATTGAAGGGGGAGGGGGTTATATTTTTATCACACGATACCTCCACTACCATGGGGGAAACCGTAACACCCTCTATATCTCCAATATAAAAACCCATTCGTTTTTCCAGAACTTTGAAACCCAAAAGTTCCTTTCAAAATAAGATATTGGGGGATGGGGATTGGGTTTTAAATCTTGCCTCAAGACACACCTAGTAATTCCATGGCAGAGGCTAGACTCAAACTAGGGAAGTCCCAATTCACAGCTCAAACCAATACTACTTCTAGATCAGATCATCAATATCAATGTTAACCCATCTCTCTGTAACTATAAAACAGTAATTTTCAACCACAGTGCCATAGCTCACTGATGTGACGCAGATGGTCTATAGTTCTACCCTGGGACTCTGGGGAAGGTCAGTTGGAGCATGCATGGTGTGCCCTGTCAATGGTCAAAATGACAGTGTCTCTTGAGATGAAAAAAGTTGAAAATCACTGCTATAAAATGAATAAACATTAACTTAAGCTATCCATTTATTTACTTCTAACTTTAAAAAATTAATTCACTTTTGAGTATTAAATACTTCCCCCCCCCCTTATAGAAAGGGTGGTATTGCTGAATCATGTGCTCCTGCAAGCATACCAAAGAAACAAGAGAATAATTCACATTCCTACCAAGAAGAAAAATGACAGAATCCCTTTTTCCTACTTGGAATGACAGAATACGAATGGACTGTAAGAGCACAATCCTAACCATGTCTACTCAAGAGTAAGCCCCATTGTGTTCAATGGAACTTACTCCCAGGAAAGTGAATTTAGGATTGCAGCCTAAATCTAAAAGAACCTGAGGGTCCACCCAAAAGAATCTGCAGCAATAGAATAGAAAGATCTTGGGCACATAAACACGCACATATTCCTAACACATGCTGACTTGTAAGGTTTCCTTGCCTCACAACTTCTTTCAGTTCTCACTG
Source organism: Cryptoblepharus egeriae (assembly GCA_030015325.1). NCBI lineage: Eukaryota > Metazoa > Chordata > Lepidosauria > Squamata > Scincidae > Cryptoblepharus > Cryptoblepharus egeriae. The sequence goes on along the minus strand of JAREYC010000001.1, from coordinate 187,125,516 downwards.
TTCCGCTGCTTGCCTGCTCCTGCTAGTTTTACCTTTCACGTAAAGAGGAGAAAATTACTAAAGGTGCAATCCAGAGTAACTACGGTGAGTCCTTGCTCCGGTGTAAGAACAATTTGCTCTGGATTGCAATATGAATTTTCCATAGGTTTTCACTAGGTAATGCAGTAACTACGGGTACACGTAAGGTCTCTTATGTGCTCCCGTAGTTACTCTGGATTGTAGGGTAAATAAGTTAAAAAGTTGACTGCAATTGAGAATGCAGAAAAGGCTTGGAAGATTGGTTAGTTTTGTTTTTCTTGTCTGTGCAGCTGAGTGAGTCACTACAGCTAAGTGAGCCCACAAAAAAGCGGGGGGGAGACTGAGAGAGAATGACTCATAGAAAAGCAAAAATGCCAGAAGGCTAACTCAGTGGGAGACAAAGGAATGCCATTTATGCATAAAAGAACTGCCTGGAGATAATGCTAATTGTTTCTTTCTCTTCTTAAACCAGTAAAAAATGTCAGAGCTAATGCAGTGCAAGGAGGGGGGTGGGGGGGGGGGGTCAGAGAACTTTCCCTTTCCTGAATCCTGGAGTGCCATTTACTCATGAAAGCATAGAGCCAGTATGTCATTAGCAAGCAAGTGGAAACAATTTTTTCCCATTGAATTATACTCAGTCAAGTTATTACTTCATTGCTAACTATCCAGTAGTCTAGTAGAAAAGAAAAATTTTCCTGTGAGGCTTTGATGTTCCAAAACAAATAGGATTTTAGTCATTCTGAAGAGTCCCACTTGATATTATCAGATTTATTTATTTAGTACAACTGCCAAGAAGGCCATGTGTTAGACAGATATAAAGGGGATGCCTCTGCTTTAATTCCTTCAAATGTCTTCCTTCCTACTTTCAGAAAGAACTGTGTTCACTTTACTTAGCGCACATCACTAGATCTGCTTCCAGTTTAATGTTTTGAGAAGCTCCTCTAGTCAGAGGTTCAGCTATCATTCAAATATGCAGCTGTGTTCCTTGCTGCTTCCCAGGTCTATAGTTATTTTAATCAGAAAAAGAATTTGTGCTCAACTTCTTTGATGACCAAGGCTGCAATCCTAACTCTCAGTTAGGCCAACATAAGTCCCAGCACAAGTCCCGTGCTGGCACGGGGGAGTCCCAAATCCTAAAATTGCCTCAAAATATTTTTTTAAATAAAAATACTATGGACTCTTTTTTTAGGATTGGCATAACGGTAAAGGTGTCCCCTGCAGATTGCCCTGCTAGCCATGTCTGTGGTGCGTTGCTCATCCCTGTTACAAGGCCAAAGAGTCGGAGTAGTCCAAACACGTCTGCAAGGTCATGTGGCCGGCATGACTAAACGCCAAAGCGCATGGAATGATGTTATTGGCATACATGGAGGTAATTATTTCTGCAGATGTTTCTCTCACACAATTCTTAAATACAAAATGAAAAAGATGGAAAGGATCCCTATAATGTTAACAAGATTTTCTAAGGAATGATAATGATGCCTTGCAAACTATATACAGGCTACAAACCATATGTCAAGCACTTGCAGAATAAGTTCTCTCATGGTCCTTCAAATGATTAAATGTGCTGCATAAATTTAGGAATTCTTTATGGATGCTTTCCAATCCTTAGATGGATTTTGAAAAAGAAAATAGCAGCCATATTTACGTTTGATTATGACTTGTACAACACCATCAGTTTGACACCTACCCTTTTTGGTGGTGAGAAATATAAATCTACATGTTAGCTCCCTTTTACCAAACCAAAAAAGGAATTTAATTGTGAGTAATTGTTTCCTTTTTGGCCTCTGGAAATAAATATTAACTGCACTGTCAGCCCTTGTCATTATACACACACTTTTCTAGGAGTAGAAGCTATTAAACACAATGAGATTTACTTCTGAATAAACTTGTATAGGATTGAATTTCTACTTGCCTCACTGCTCTATAAAGAGACATTGACTACCATTTTAAAACCACAAATATACCAGGAGCCACATACTGTACAACTATTAGTATTTCAGATCATCAGATGGTACTGGAAATTTCCATTTTTGTGGTGTGTTGTAAAAGGAAAAAAAAAATGCTAATGAGATATGCTCTGTAAGAGCCTAACTGGAGTTTAGGATTGAGCCTTTATTTCAAAACTTCCAGCTATTGTGTCTGTAAGTTTTATTTATTATTTATTGCTTATGTACTTTCCAAATTACAGCCCATGGGGAGGAGCCAGTCAATCCTAATCTCCAGTTAGGCCAGCCTGTGCTGTACTGGGAGTGTGTAAGACATTTCTACCCCACTCCTGGAGGAGGGTTAGGCCACTGCACTGACATACAGTTGCCTCCCTACATCACCACAGGAAGACTGATGAGTTGCACCAGCCTAGGTTAGCATTGCAATCAAAACCTTTAAATGTAAACCGCATGATCAGGATGTTTATTGATACATTGAAAATATCACTTGTAAAAACTCTGAGCTGACAATCTTAATTTAAAAAAAGCATCTAGCCAAAATAGCTGAAGAGGAGGGTATGCAGTGGGTGTGTTATTACAGAAATGTGTAAAGAACAAAAAATGCAGTTATTGAAAACACTGTGGGCAGTTCGACATTGTCTGAAAAATACTTGGCAAAATTCTTCTTTCTTGCTGTTGCAAGTGATGCTGAGTGTCCATTCCCCCATCTTATTTGTATGAATGCAATTAATTATTTAGAGACATAGAATCCAGCTCAACTACTTACCTGTTCCGTCTCAACGAAGTTAGAAACATGCCCATCATCACTGACTCCTCGTATGTGAAACCAGGCACCAGCTCGTTCACAGCTGATCCGAGAGATGAGACAGGCTTTTGCTTTTTTGTGAGAGGCATAAAGAGTGCGAACATCCACCACACCACAGATCACTTTCAACAGCCAGTCGGAGCAATTCACTTGGTAGTGTTTAAAGGGTACATGCAACAACTGGTTCCTGCAAGATGCAATATCGCACACCAATATTGGTCTACATACAGTACAGTGTATATTAATTTCCATAGGTACCTTACTTTAAGATGATGCCATTTCAATGCAATGTGCCCAAACCTTACTGCATCCACACTTTGTGAGGAAGCAAAGACGACAAACTTTGAAGAATTACTCTTATGGCAACAAGAACATAGTGTAATTTTAATAGTTTGATTTCAGAATGCAGGTAGTGACTTGAAAACTTAAGTACATTGTTTTTAGGCCTAAATTCTAATGCAAATGAATTTAAGAAAAACCAACAACACTAATTTGTGGGACTGACTATTAACGCAGCATTATTTTTCCATACACAACTTTTTGCCTCCAGTTCATTTGGAGCAACCACCAAATCAATTTTAGCCTGCAGGAGAGGAACAGCTCATGCTTCTGCAGTCCCAAACAGACAGGAAGGAAGAGGGGAACCAAACAGGTTTATTGCATCCTTCATAGATGAGGTTCATCTGGTGGTTGTGTTGATCTTTGGAAGTCACAAGATGCACAAGTTTGAGTTACTATACTAATAGCTTCACTAGAGAGATTACAGTAATGTACAGTATAGCGCACAAGTTTAACAAAATTTCCCCAGAATGACAAAGCACCACCAGCATGGTGCAAATAATACAAAAAAACCCCAAAAAACAAAAATCTATGAGCCTTAAAAAGAAGTGCAAAGTCAGGTTGGTGAAGCTCCTGGAGCTTATAGCTGCTCAGAAGAGTGGATTATAGGCTCATAATTTATAGAGATTGAAAATCGCTCATTGTTCAGTAGGGCTGTTCCACCATAATTACAGTTTAAGGTCTGAATCCTCTATGACAACAATTTTCTGTGAAAGTACATTCTGTTTTGATATTCTTGCTTAGAAAAGCTATGTTGCATGCACATATGAACTAGCCACTTCATGCAGATATGATCTAGCCATTGTTTATATTTAAAGAGTTAAAAACTTTAAAAGGGTTATATTTAAAGGGTTTTTAAAGGGTTAAAAACTTTTAAATCAAAATACCTTCATGCAAATATATTGAAAAGGTGTTTAGCAAGTTCTTTAACATCAGTCAATACTATTGCCATCATTTATCACTTAGTTTTGCTGTTAATATTTATTTCAAAGTTGAATCCCTTGCTCAGAAACAGCCATTTCAGATCCACTTCTGCACTCATTATGTAATTTTTTTCATAACTGTTTCATTTTTATTATTTAAAATGAAATGTACTCACATCTCAATTAAAAAATGACTATAGAGATCAATTAAAAAATGACTATAGAGACTATAGAGATGACAATACAACTTAAACATGCTTGTTTAAAGTGAGGCACAAACTCAGTGGAATCACTAATGTTTCAAAATACCAGACCGATTTATACAGCAGGAAGGGTACTGGGATAAACCTCAGGTTCACAATCTCTGGTTCACATTATAAGTTCTGTGTGCACCAGAGTCCATATGTCTGTGTCTTGATGTTTGTATAACCTACATACTGGGCTATTTGTGAATCAGCGCTTAAAGACCTGCTCTTGTTTTATACAAAGGCAGTCTAGTCCTATCCAAATCCATTGATTTTACTAAGACTCCCACATAAATGTGCAAGGGAATGCTCTCCAATTTTTACAAATATGACATTTTTACTCCCACAAAAGATCACCAATTATAATAGTGCTTTTGGGGGGAGAAGGTGCTGGTGGAAAGAGGTTCTGCTATTAAATACCAGTGAATACCTCCAGAAAAAAGCCCAGATAATACTCATGCAACTATTCTCTGATACCTCTAAAAAGTACCTAATCTTTCATGGTGGGATGTTCTTATATATAAATTTGGATTTGGAATCCAAGACAGATTTACAATGAAATGATCAGAATTAGGATTTAGCATGCAGAACTAACCAGAAAAATGAGTTTCCAGTTCCATAACTGTCATCATCCTGCTTCTGGGCTCGGACTGTTAAATCAAAGTTTGATCCTCCATTTGGCCAAGAGAAATAAAACATCCCAGAATTCAAAATTTTCTTTAAGGCAACAACACGATCTTCTTCCTTAGTTTCTTCCTGGAGAGGACAGAACTCAGTCGTTGTGATCCTGAAAACTTCAGCATCAAGGATTTTCCCCAGTGATGCACAGCCTGTCACAAGCACCAGAAAATGCAGAGTGGCATTGCCTAAAAAGCGACACACATATATTTTGGTTACATATGAATACAAATAGTCATGGCATCCCAGATCTTCTCTGGAATGGGATTCTGTCTCTGCTAGAAAATTACAGTTTACATTTCAGAGGATGACAAATAAAAGCCATGTCTATTTTACTAGTTTGCAAGACAAGCACAGAGCTGAGGCAAAGTTAATTCAACACACCTCTGAATTGCTGTGTTTACTGGAGATTCAACTTTAAGAAGAAACCTATATCGGCAAGATTAAACTTATAAATATTGGAGAAATAAAAGTATTTATTTGCTAGAATACATGGTTATGGATATATTGCAATAACTCCTCCAATTTAGTCACTGTGCAAAACAGGAACATTTAAGAATATGTCTATACTAGCTGTTTTCTCAGAAAGAATAAAAACTGCTTCCCAATTAGGAAAGAGACCACCTCATTAGAATGGCATTCACTTTCCTCACAACATCTGGAAAGATGAAGCAGTTGGAACACTACCCTCAACAAGCTTGCCACTTGGAATGGTAGACAATGGTGCTTACTTATGATAGAAGGAAACACGCTGCAATTTCAGGCTGGAAGCTGTCAGAAACCAGTCCACTGAATTTCATTCATAAAAGAAAAAAACTGTCCCCCAACTTAGCATTCGTATATTTACAATCAGTTTTGCTCCTAAAAACTTACTAGAAAAGAACTCCACTCCTCTCTGCAGCCACACAAACAGGGAGACCATATGTCATAATCCAAAAAAGAGGACAAGGCCTTCCAAAATATAGGACATCCAAGAAAAATGTAGGATATTATAAAATAAAAACTAAACACACTCATATATTTTGCTTTCAAGTGATTAATTTAAACACCATATTACTTATTACTAAATTTAAAACTATTACTTATAATTTATTACCTATAACTAGCGAAAACATACCCACGTTGCAGGAGAAAAATTCCCCCGCAGGCCATCCCCCACTGCGCCCTGCCCCCCATGCGCACCGGACAGAAATTCCCAACAGAAATAAAATTCATATTTAAGTCTAGCCAGGACACTGCTTCCCTCTGGATAGCCTATTTTAAATATTTATGTCAAGATTCTTGCTACATGCTGCATCTCCTCAGTTGGAAGTATGCAGTATATTTGCATTGCTAGCTCACTTTAATAGCAATGAGAAACTTCCTGTGTTTAAAAGCAACAAACACTGCTACAATATCTCTATACCACCTTTCACTGATATAAAGGATCAACTGGTGTAGCTACAAGTAGAATCATAGATGTCACAGGGGACCAACACAGGTTTATTATTTTTTATTATTTTATTACTCATTCACCCCACAGAATAAAGCAGTGGGTGTTTCAGCACTGCTTTAGCTTTGTGGCAGCCAACACAGATAGGATGGGTCATTAAATTCTCTAACTTAATTTACCAGTCTGAATCAGAAGGAGTCATGGATCAATGAAGCAGCTTTCACTGCAGAAACTTGTTAAAGTTACATTTCTAAAACAATCTTTCTATATGCCAATAAAACCTCTCATTCTGTTCCATTGTAGGCTTTACAATAGTCAACTGGATTTAGTTGCATTCAAAAACACAGAAGAACTCAAGAACTGCACTGTGGTACATCATGTCTGATATTGTCTTACAGGCCACTGCTATGCAGGTCTACTGCGTTCTGTGGATCTTATTCCAGTGCTGGATTTACATCTAAGCTAGACAAGCTAGGGCCCTACTCCCTTGGTGCCCCCCCAACTTAAATGAAAAAAGTCTGGATGTACATTTCCAAAATACATGTTTTGTTATGTGAAAATGGCTTTAGATACCTATTAGATCCATAAATTACCATATAGCATATATTCAACACAAAAAGCAGCAACAATTTGTTGTTGATAAAGGACTGCTGGACATATAAAGGGCCTATAAAGGCCCCATTACCTTCAATCGCTTAGGCCTCATCAAACCTAAATCCAGCCCTGTCTTACACCCATGTGAATTTGTATAGGATTGCAGTTTTAGGACAGTGAATGGAAAGCAACATATTCATGTATGCCCTGTAATTAATCACGGTGACCAAACCAAAGCCAATTCTCAATGCAGAAACACAAGAGATTCACAGAGAAATATGTGCTGAAATGTTCCATTTGTCTTGTGTTCAGGAAAGATAAGGATGAAGAGTACAGCAGTAGAGTATTTTACAGTACATTTTTACGGTACTTTCTTTGCCTTGGCTGTTCCCCACTTCCTTGAAAAAGTGCCGGGAGGATACCTTGTGAAGCATAAATACAAGGACATTGACAAGAACATACATAACAAGACTTCTTTGTCCCTCATCACATTGTATTGCAATTCTTTTATAACAGTGTCAAAGGAGTAGATAATCTGTCACAAAGCCACACATCTCCATGGATATCTTAGAGTTGAAGACACTCTCAATGTTCTCTTTTTGAAATTGTGTGTCTAAGTGAATACAATATTTGAAAATATTGTAAAACAACCACTTTCACAGGACTGAAGTGCCTTGGAAGTGGAAGCTCTTACTGAGCAATAGTAGAAAGAGGCATGTTTTAAAATTACATTTTAATTCTGTTCTTCCTCTACAGCAGTGGTATTAAATAACCCAGAAGTTCATGTCAAAGTCCCCCTTTCTCCTTAAGGAGAAGGGGGTGAGAACTATGGCTGCAATCCTCAAGACACTTTCCTGGGAGTAAGACACTTTGAACACAATGGGGCTTACTTCTGAGTAGACATAGTTAGGATTGTGCTCTATGTTTCAAATAAACAAGGGGCAAGGGGCTGCAAGGGGCTGGAGGGTGTGGCAAGTAACCTTATATTACTAGATTCTTGTTGGTGATGTATCTGAATCCACCGACGCATCTTCCTTTACAGTCATTCAAATAGTGGGGGACAATGACTGTTCACATCTGTGACATGTCTTAAAGCTGCAATCCTAATCCTCAATTAGGCCAGCCTAAGCCCCAGCACAAGTCCCATGTTACCAAAGGGCAGTAAGACAGTTCTAAGCCATTCCTGAGAGAGGGTTAGGCCAGTACACACAGACAGGCACTTTCCTCCTTACATCACCACGGGAATGGGAAGACTGATGAGTTGTGCTGGCCTAAGTTAAGATTGCACCCCATATCACATGTGTCCCTGAGTGGTGCTAAAGAATACTCATTTCAAAGGTAAACATCTCAAGTCTTCAGGCGGCCAGTGATAGCTATAGTCACTATCGCTATAGTCAATGAATACAAAAGGCCCTTTTCTGAACACTATGACAAAGAAGCTCAGCCCAGTTATCCAGATTTGTCAAATAAATATAGGAGTAAGTAGGTCTAAGTGCCAAGTTTTACATGGGATTTTAACAGATACTGTAATGACACTGATGTTGCAATCCAGAAGACTCACATTGAAAGGGAAGAACAAATTAGAGAGGCAGAATGTTTTGGCTACATACCATCAGTAATATATTGAAGTTATATTTTATACCTTATATATAAAATATATATTGTTTAATACTATATATTTGATACAATTTATATTTAATATATTTAATATATATATTAAACAATTAAATTAACAAGTAAACAAGTTAAATTAACACCCACAGCAATTATTTGACCTCCACAGATTATACCCGTCTCTTCATCCAACTTCATCCTTGGATATTTTAATAGTGACCATAATGGAAGTATAATGAAAATGAGGAAAATTGTTAAGATGCTGTTAATTGGGCAAAAAAAAAATCTGCCTTTGATGCAAAAGCAGGTTGACCCTATAGCATAACTGCAGAAAGAGGATAAGACTTCCAAAAATGTACAACATCCAAAAAAGTAGGATTCGACAAAAATAAAAGCTAAAAACACTCATATATATTGCTTTTATGTGGTTAATTTAACTCTATATTACTTATTAAATTTAAAACAATTACATATATGGTAATTTACTACATCTAATTTATTAAAAGAATTCTGCATGCTTCATTTCACAAGGAAAAGGGGAATAATGAAGTTGTGTTTTTTTGTTGTTTTTTTTGCAAGACACAAGGCTAGAAAAGAGGACATGTCTTGGAAAAACAGGACATATGAAACTCTGAGCAAAAGACAGAGCAACGTTTAAATTGTAAGCTTGGAGGAAGGAATACAATCATGACCTCTGCTTTGTGACTTCCAATGAAGAAAAGCTTCCAGTGAAAACTTCTCAATTAGCAATAGCAATAACCAAGGTTGGGAACTTTTCTTTGGTCTACAGTTGCAAAAATGGAATTTTTGGGTGACACAGCAACTCATGTGTTGCACACATGGAACTTCAATTTGAATGGAAATTCAAACTCAGATTTTTGGTAAACACTGCCATTCTTACTCTGCCTTATCAAGGACCCCTAAACGGCTACTCATTGTTATACCTGCTCCTGAGGTGGTATGATTCTGAGGAGCTGAGAGAGGGAATTTCTGCCCTGCAAACAGGCTCTGGATACGGAGTAACTGCTCTGCCCTGGGCAATGCTAAACATGGCCTTAAGATGCCTCTCCTGGACTGCCTAGGCTGCCCCAAGCCTTATCTAGCATAACTAGGCTGCCCCATCTTGGACTTGGGCCAACCCAGTGATAGAGAGAGTAACCCAAGTGCACTTCTGAAATTGCAGCCTAAATCAAATTTGCACAAGACATGGCAAATGTGCAGATGCCTGCCCAACTGGGGCAAGACACTTTCTCCAAATTGAGTTACATAGTGTCAAACTGAGCTTACAACTGAGATTTTGCTGATTTTCTGGCTGTGCAAAATAAAGTGAAAAATTATATTTGTAACTTGGATATATGTGTAAAATTTTTATTAATATTTTAGATTTTATATCTTATATTTTTGCATTTTAATCTACATTTTAATCAAGTAAATTTATTTACTTGAAATGTGATGTGAATGTGCCATACATTCAATCAATTCAAATAGCATTAGCCTTCATGAGAAAGAATCCTTTGGGATAGAATACTGCCCCATTCACCATATGTTGAGCACATCTTGAGTATATATATGTGTGTGTTTCTCATCCAGACTAGTGTTTCTATATACTGAAATATATGTCAGTATAAAAATAGATTAGAATTGACACAGTACATTTGTACTGACCAGTATGAAACATGTTTGAGGCATGGCTCAGAACCCACTTGACTTTTAGCTCTGCTTCAACCCCCTCCCAGGAAAAAACAGTAGGATCCAGTGAGTCATCCTGGCTGAGCAGATAAATTACTAGCAAATAGTCTGGATTTTGAGAAACATTAACCAGCGTAATAAAACCACAAAATCCCCCAGCTTTCTAAAGCAACTGCACAGAAACAGAGTGATCCTCATTTCACTTTGCAAGGGAAACTGAGTGGGTTGCACATTTTTAACTTTGGCAGTGTCAAAATAATCATTAACCAGGCATTACACCCAAGTTTAATGACAAAAGGGATAATGAAATGTGTACAAAGTTCATCTCAAAATTGTTTATATTTTTTCTTAATTTATAAAATTAAATCAGATTTTTCCCTCTATAGTGAAGCCAGTCTTAATAAAACAATCCATTAGCCATTCTACAGCTCTTAAATTTTATCATACTTTCTATCCAATTAGCCACAGGCAGATCAGTCATGCTTCCTTTTTGTATGTTTCACAAACCTACAATGGGTGCAATCCTAACCAATTTAGGCCAGCATAACTCACCTGGTATTTCTTCCTATGGTGGTGTGAGGAGGTCAGCATATGCCTGCGCAATGGCCCTAACCCTTCCAGGAGTGGTGCGGAAGTGTCTTACACTACTTTTGTGACATCCCCCAGGTCAGTAAAGGACTTATGCTGGGGATAATGCTGGCCTAACTGGAGATTAAGATTGCAGCATAAATCAAATATTTGGATTTTAGCTGTTTAGCCTTCCTACTTCCTTTATTATTATTATTTAATATGATTCATATTTTTTTTGCTTGATAGTAAAATTACGGTATTGCTGATAGTTTTAGATATCTTTAGAACCTGTCCTTAACAAAAAGCATTCTAGGAAGCCTGACATATTCTCAATGCCTCACAACATTTCAAGAGGGTCTTTTTTCCAACACTATCCCAATCAGTCAACTAAGCACACAGCACTTGGAGCAAAAATGGAGACTTCCTCAAAGCTACTCATAAAAGAATTAGGGTCAAAATCCAGAGTAACTACGGGGAGTCCTTGTTCTGGTGTAAGAACAACTTACTCTGGATTCCAATATCAATTTCCCATAGGTTTTCACTAGGTGGTGCAGTAACTACGGGTGCACATAAAGTCTCTTACGTGCTCCTGTAGTTACTCTGGATTTGGGGGTTAGTACATTAGAAGTTAATTTTTAGGGAAAATGCACAATAATAAGAACATATAAGAACAGCTTGGCTATTTTCTGTGCAGTCATGGTTTTTTTAATAACACAGTGTATCAACCTGGTTAGGCCACTGTAGTCTCTCTTCCATGAGAGGATGGAGGAAAGTAAGGCATATAGCCCATGCATCTGACCTCCAAACTCTCCTACAGGTACTTCCAGAAACGAATTGGGATAGATAAGAACATAAGAAGAGCCCTGCTGGATAATGTCAAAGTCTCATCTAGTCCAGTTTCATGTATCTCACACTGGCCCACGTGATAGATACCACAGGGACGGTACCCCCACAGGTTAACTGCCAGTCATTTCTGACTATAGGGTGTGGTGCTCATCTCCGTTTACAAGCCCTTAGAGCCAGTGCTGTCCAAAGACACTTCTGTGGTCATGGGGCCGGCATGACTATACGCCGAGGCACAAAGAACACCGTTACCTTTCCCACCAAGGTGGTACCTATTCATCTTCTTGCATTTACATACTTGCATTTACATGTTTTCAAACTGCTAGTTTGGCAGGAGCCGGGCTAAGAACAGGAGCTCACCCCATCTTGTGGGGACCTGGGTCTCAAACCCTGGCCTGCTGGTTAACAGGCACAGAGTCTTAACCACTTGTGCCACCACAGCCCATGGTACATGTACCATATACCACAGGGAGCACATAAGACAAGGCACCTGCTTCCTGGTATCTGCACTTGGCATTAAAATAAGAAGGTTGCAAAAACTCATCCTGACTTGTAACCTGTGATGTAACATGTGACACAGACTGTTAAAGAAAGAATACTTGATGCCATCAAGAAAGCCAAAAAAAGAACACACTCTTTTGTGTCTATCCAGTATAAGGAGGGCTTAATTATTGTTTTAGCATGGAAGCGAGTTACTATAGAAATAGCCAGGAAGCCAACTGACCTCATCAATCCAAGCTCCTCTGTACTTACACATATACCTTGAATCAGTAGCCATACAGCTGAGTCACTGATCTGGCCACGGTGACCCATTCCCTAGTGACATCTAGATTAGACTACTGCAACATGCTCTACGTGGGGCTGCTTCTGAATACAGTCTGAAAACTCCAACTTGTGCAGATTGCGGCAGCTCAAGTGGTTGTCGGAGCTCGGCGGTTCGACTCTGTTGGGCCACTGCTTTGGCATCTTCACTGGCTGCCCATTTGCTTCTGGGCCTAACTCAAAGTGCTGGTTGGAACCTAAAGAGTCCTATATGGTTCAGGTCTGGTGTATCTGAGGGACCGCTTTCTCCCATACAATCCGACCCATCACCAAAGGTCATTTGAGGGGACCTTGTTGACTGTGCTGCCACCAAGGGAAGTGAAGGGCATGGCAACCAGAGACAGGGCCTTCTCAGTGGCTGCACCTTGACTCTGGAACTCCATTCCCCAGGAGTTAAGGAAAAGCTGCCTTTTTATGGGTTTTTGGCAGGGCCTGAAGACTTTTTTTGTTTATTAGGGCTTTTAATTGAGGCAGGTAGGTTTTAATTATTGTTTTAAATTTAAAATTTTAAATGTTTTTAAATTTTTGTATATGTATGTTTTTATCATTTTATGTATTATATTGTTTTTATTTGTTGTAGTTGCCTTGGGTCCACATAGTGGAGAAAGGTGGGGTATAAACACTCTAAATAAATAAATAAATAAATAAATAAATAAATAAATAAATAGACAGTTTATAAAGGCACTTGAAATTAAGCAAAAACAGGTCTCAAACTTAGAGGCAAATGAAATACAATCCTAACGCAAGCTACCTAGATTTCTAAACTTAGCTGTAATTCTTCTGTTTGCATTTAGGATATGTAAGGGTGAGGCAACAAAGATAACAAACCACACAAACTTATAAGGCCTATATCCTAAAGTGAAATTAAGCCCCTTCCTCGGGAGCAGTTAACATGACTTTCTGTAAAATAACACTAGAGGGTGGTGTAACTACATGGACCTGTGACTGCTCTGGATTTAGCCCTTAATCTGTGTCTGAACTAAATGTAGAGTTTCAATGATCCTTCTTTTCCTATTGTTTTTGCAGGGTCCAGGTATCTTGTTCTTATGTGCTCCATGAGGCATCCGTTTGCCACTATGATATACAGGAACCACAAACCCACTCACTAGCCACAAAAAAAAAATCATCAAATCCTTTTATGCATTTTAAATTAACCAACCAAGATAAAAAAGACCATTTGAGTTCTACTTTCTTTTCATATGCATTTTGCACAGTTGTGATGTTGTTTTCATTACTCTCCACACATCATCAAGCACTCACAGCAACAAGTATCAAGAAACAAAGCACTACTGACCTCACTGGTACCACAATCTTCTCACCCACCTTCCTTTTTTGCTTACAGTAAGTAGGAGAGGGGCAGATATAAGGGGAACCAACTTCCTCAAAGCTTGTAAAAAGGTTAGGGATGGACTGACTGAGACTCTTTCTCTCTCTCTCTCTCTCTCTCTCTCTCTCTCTCTCTCTGTGTGTGTGTGTGTGTGTGTGTGTGTGTGTGTGTGTCTGTGAGAACCCATAGAAATGGCTGCAACGTCAAATCAATGAAGAGAACAGTGCTCACTGTGCTTGAAATTCTATGATTAGGAAACTCAAATTAGGTCACAAATACAAAATTAGAGAAAATTGCTAATTGCAGGGTTGGAACTTAATTACTCATGAATTGCCATTAATAAAGCTATAACCATTCAAAATAGAAAGTAAACATTTTCAGTAGTGCTGACACTCTGCTTATTAAAAAGGGTCTTTTCATCAGGCTGTATTTTTTAACAGCAGGAGTTTCATAACTGTTTTCAGCTTCACAATAGGGAAAATCTGAACAGGAGCAGCTTTTCTCAACCCAGTAAATGTTTCTCTATGAGACCAAAAGTGTCACCCATAACACTCTTATCAGGCATACACCTGTTAACAAGCAGAGAGTCTCTGTCCATAAGAAAAAGGATAACCTGCACCTGTTTTTTCATGGCTATTGTCAGGGAGAGGTCCAGAAAGCATAATTTTCTCTGTTGCTTCACTAAAGCAATTTGAGATGTTTCATGTATTGGACATTATCTTCTGACAGAGACAAAATTCACAGATGGAGGAGACTGATAGGATAACAATACCAACAACATGATCCTAAGCATGTTTACCAGATGCAAGTCCCACTTAATTCAGTTGGGCTTATTCCTTATTTCTACAACACTAGTGCAAACAAGAACCATAGGTCTCCCTATTTTACCACTAGGGTCCCATTCCAGAACCTCCCATGGATAAAAAATTCATATATAAAAAAACAATGGAAAAATAGGTTTAAAGACCCATTCCATGCTTCTTTCTCCTACATTGTATCTAATGGAATAAGGTAGTGCCTTAATATCTGCAGGGATTTGATTCTGGGACTATAGAATGGAATAATTGCTTGCATAACTGTCTCTCTCAAACATTACAAAAGCAGTTTTTATAACTGTTCTGCAGTGAACATTTGTGTTGATTTGCAAATTGTGTGAAAAATTTGTATAACAAGGCTGGATCTGTACAACAAATTGGGGGGGGGGGGAAATGATGTTTGACTTTATAAGAGAACTAAAGTTTAAAAAAGAGACCCTAAACATAAATTTACTTCATGATTTCCCTTTAACCTAATTAAGCACATAACTGTCTTTTTTCCCCCCAAACAAAAACCTAATATACAGAAAATCTTTGAGATACTCTCAGATCACATGGAATTAATGCACAAATTGGTCATCTGGTTATACTATAATGACATAAGTTAACAGGCTACTTACCAGATTTCAGCTGGAGTGCTCCTAAACATCCATAAGCCTCCATGAGCTTCTCATACTGCCCTTTAATTTCTTCTTTTTCTTCAGGAGCTGAGAAAATAATAATACAAAAAGGAACAGTTCTTCAGTATTTCAGCCTAAGTTCTTTAGTATTTCAGTACATGAGCCAACATAAATTGTGGAGCTTCCACAGTTCTTATTTATTCTAACTAGAGCAATATGCACAGGCTCAGCAACTTGATAGAAATGTGGTTAACTCTACAATTAAGAGTAATTACAGGAGCACACAAGTCATTTATGTTGATGTAGTTACGGCACCACCTAGTGAAAACCTATGTGAAATTCATATTGCAATCCAGAGTAAATTGTTCTTACGTCGGAGCAAGGACTCCCCGTAGTTACTCTGGATTGCGCCCCAAGAGAATATGGCTAAGAAGTGATGCTTCTGGGAGAAAGTGATGCTTCCGTGTTTGTACAGCAAACCAGGGGGTTTGGATCACTGTATACTTTAACTGTGATGACAGCCCAGCTTTGAACTATGCAGACAGGTTTCTAGCTTTTCTTGAATTAGAATTAAATTCCAGAATTCTCAAGACAATGTCCTGAAACAATGTCCCCTAAGAACAGGTTGTAATAATAATTAGTAACACATGTATACTTTCCAAGTGGCATACATAGCAGAGCAGATCCCTCTTGGCAACTTGGGCAAAGCCAGAAAGTGGGTTTCACCAGTACACCCTCTACTGTGTGTGACTTGACCAGGATACCCAGCACTGTTGAGAAGTGGAACTGATGCTGCTCCCCTTTGGCAGCAGGCAACGCTCCTGCATTTCATCCCACCCCACCTCATTCAGCCATGTCAGAACCAAGGTCCCATCAGCCTCTTGAGCCAAACTATAAGAACCTAGTTGGTCCAAAGTCCACCAGTGATCCAGGTAGACCAGATAGGCCAGTCAGCCACTTGTTGCCTGTGTGCACGTCATGCTTAAATGCTAACTCTCAGCCAGTGTTTGGCATGAGTGACTGGCAACTGACCAACTTGCATTAGCCCTGGCTCAATGGCAGCCTTCACACCAAGCCAGTCCACACCCATAGCTTTCACATCAAACTGGCACAGAGGAGTCAATCAGTCATCTAACAAAGCCTTTGGCCTTATGGGAGAGATGAAGTTTCCCACAATGGGAGGGGGACAAAGCATGCAGCAGCTATTCACACTCCCTCACCTGCCAAGACACACATACACAGCTGTGATGCAGCAAGAAGCTGGGTATAGTGGTACGTTCAGATTGTACACACTGAAAGAGGTACATGAAAGAGGTACATTGTACACACTGAAAGAGGTACCCCTGCTAGAAGATAACAGACTTAAAGATATCAGTTCAGTTGATGAAATTCTGAAAAGATCTACTGTGATATTCGTATCAGTACAAAAGCAGTACAAAAAGCAAAAGGTTCCTAACAAAAGCAAATAAAGGTGTGCAGTTTCAAGAGCAAGGGCCAAGAGGAGAACTTGCAGGTACATAAAACAGAAAAATAACTGAAAACAGAATCTGAAAGATGCTTGCTTACGTTAACATATTTACATATTTCCTACAAATATTTACAAATATATCATACTGTATGATGTACACACTGTATAATGACACATAGTGTATACATCAAAGTCCATGATGAGTCCAGCACAGGAGAGTGCCTGGAGCAAATGTTCTGCTCCCACAAAGCACTGACTAAAGGATATCAAGCAGCTGTTTCATTTTATCAAACTGGTGTGTTTTTTTTCCATGTGAGCTAGCTTTCTGGAGTTAAAAATTCAAAGACAGATTATCTTTTCCTAGAACACATTTTTTTAAAAGGAAAAGTTCAGTGTCACTATAGGTTGTGACCAAGAGATATGCCTGATATCAGAACCAGAAGGGAGGTCAGAGTAGACATCCGTGAAACTGACAGTGAGAAGATCATTTGCTATTTCTGCAGGTCAATTTCAGTGCAGCACATAGGATGGATGCCAGATTGTATGAAACTAAGAGGCGTTTGAAGTGAGAAAGTTAAAACAGGAGGAGTGAACAGCTCCAGGAATCTGGAGACAAAAAGAGCAGGAAGGTTGTTTTATAGTTAGGGAGTGAAGACAGGTCAAGCCAGTCTAATAAAACAATAACTTAGAAAAGGCTGGCATGTCTGGACGCAGGAGGCAAGAAGCCTGAAAAGACAAGATTGATGATGTGATGGAAAATAGGAATAACAGTGAAGATGTTAATTAGGAGGGAACCAGATCCAGAGAAGGATAACAGAGAAGCCAGCATCTGGCAACAAGGGAATAATCGTATTTGGTCTAGAGACTTTTTGGAAGATCTTACAGAAACTAAATTAAAAAAAATATTCCTTTATTTTGGATTATTACAGCAAGTGGACACAATGTTGATGTCATAAGAATGCCGTGTATAAGGCCATGCAGAGCATTTTCTGATTATTGGAGGGTTACTTCCAGGAGAAAGAGCAGGGGTTATTGATAGCCCTTGCTTAATCTTCTCCTAGCTTTATTTGTGTATTCAAGCCAAGAGGTAAAAGCACCACAAGTAACATTCTTCCCCACTGAGTGATAGAACTAATGGCACAATATTTTTTCCACAGGCTTTTTGCATCCTCAGCCTCATTATTTATACAGTACTATCAATATACATAGTGCACTACATAAAGTGAAAAGATAGGTACATTATAAACTTTAATATATTTTTGGTTTCAAGTGAACTTGCTTCCTCTCTTGGCCTTCTTGCCTCCATACTTGAGAATTGCCAAGTGGGAAGTCTAATCTATACAATGCTCAGTCAGGTTCATTTTTGCCAGTGTGTTACAAAAAAAAGGGAAAAAGTATCCTTACCCCAGTAAAGGTACTTGCAGTATCCTTACCTAGTACGATTCCAATATCTTACTGTGTATCTTATTGGGTAAGGATCCAGTAAGAAATTCAGTAATAATTATTGTTTCAAACAAAACCACCTCCTTGCTGTACCAAACCTAACAGAATGCAAACACAACTCTAAGCAGCAGATATAGGTCCTTGAGTCCCACCTGGAGGGATAAAGGCAGGGTAAAAATCTGACAAATAAATGTTGAATTTCAAAGTCTTTCTTATGAGTGTAAAATGACACCACAGCTTATGGTGGATACTACAGTGGCGCCTCATGTAAAGTATGTTTCACGTAACAAACAAAAATTTCTCTAGGATTCTGCTTCACGTAAAGAAAGTGCTTCACATAAAGAACACATTTGTTGGCAGTTGTTTAAAAAGCGTCAGGGCTGCCTATCGCACCTGCCCATATTGAAAGCAACACTTCCATGCTGTTCCTCCTGTGGCCGGGTGTCCGCTGGGCAGAGGGAGAGAAGAGCAGAGGAGAAGACGGAAGCAGCTCAGGGCTAGCCAGAAGGGAGCAGGGGAGAGAGAGGCTCAGGATGGAGAGAAGGAGAAAGTGGGGAGACACTTTGAAGGTGTCTTGGATTGCAGCCTCCTAACCATGTCTACCCAGAAATAAGCCCCTTTGTGTTAAATCTCCCAAAACAGAAATTCAGAAGTCCATGAGTCTACAGATGTTTTTAAAATTGTTTTTCCTTTATATCAAGCCTGAAATTGTCTAGATATTGGCATCACAGTACACCCCAGGAGCTCAAGCCAGATGACGGGGACGATGCATAATAGATGGAACAGGATCTCTTGAAGGATTCACAGGTGAAGCAGAAGAGATTCCAGGAAGAAAAAAGAATAAAGAGATAACCTTAAAATATTAATCTAATATTAAACTTTGATACATAATCCTATCTGAATGAACCACAACATAGATATCAAATACCTAACCTGGTTTTCTTTACTGGCAGCATGCAGTACTTGTGACCTACCAGGTCAAATACAGTCATCTCATGCTACATGAGCCATCACTAGATGAATAAAGCCACAATCCTATAAGCAGTTACCTGGCAGGAAGTTGGGGGAACTCATTTCATTGTAGACTTGCACAGGATTGTGCTATAATTCTGATTTGGGATGACTGGGTTATAAATCTCTTGGCTGCAGTTAGCTTTAGCTTCCTTTTCAGCATGGAATAGTAGGTAATTACAAGGCACAGAAGTGGTGAGAATGCATGATTTCTGTCCTAACTTTTTCAAAAATTAATTAAGCATACAGAATATTGGAAATGGAAAAGTTAATCACAGCACTCACTGAATCTGTATCTCAGCACCATCCTCTACAAAAATGAAGCATGATGGAACATCATCTAGTGGAATACAAGTTGGAACAAAGTTCAGATGGCATTTAAGGAAAATTAGACCTCTCCCTTCTGAGGATACCTAAAAGCAGGCCTCCGTCAGTCTTGAAAGACTATGATATTGTGCTTGGCGCTGCATAAGCTGCATGCGAAGCACGAAAGCCTGGCTTGGATTGTTATGGAGGATAGGCTGTTACCCAAGCAGCAAATCCCCCCTCTCCACACCACTGAATTAGTCCATTAGAAAGGCAGAGCCGATACGATTGGATCCAGCTGGTGTTGCAGAGCTGGGCTAAGGACAGGAGCTCACCCTGTCTTGTGGGGCCAACCCAGGTCTCAAACCCTGGCCTGCTGGTTAACAGGCACAGCGTCTTTACCGCTTGCGCCACCCACATAGGATACCTATCAACAGCAGTTATTAGTCACAATACAACATGTGATTCAGAGGCATTGTAGTTTTGAGTGCAGAAAAAGACAAACTGGAGAGATGGGCTATTACCTTCATGTCCTGCTGCTGACTTCTCAAAATCGTTACAGAAATGATATTTTTTTAAATATAGCAGGACCCTGTTTGGAGGCTTTGCCTTTCTATAGGGTGAGGGGGAGCAGTTGCTTCAAGCCATAAACTAGCAGAGACCATACCACATCCTGCACCTGCCCACTGCTGTCTCCCTCAGACCACTACATGTTCAGTCACTCTGCCCTGCCATCTTCTTTTGCTTGCTCTCCTCTGATGGATATATACTCCGCACCTTTGAAGAATAGGAAGAGGATACCAAGATCCACAGCAGGAGTAATGGGTGCACCACCACCCCCGCAGGTTGCCCTGCTAGTCATGATTGACTCTAGGGTGCGGGGCTCATCCCTGTTTTTAAGCAGAAGAGCCAGCATTGTCCAAAGACACTTCCATGGTCATGAGGCCAGCGTGACTAAACGCCAAAGCACGTGGAATGCTGTTACCTTTCCACCAAAGTAGTACCTAGTTATCTTCTTGCATTTCCATGCTTTCAGTCTGCTAAATTGGCAGAACCTGGGAAAGTGACAGGAGCTGACTTCAGGTGAAATCCAGAGTAACTACGGGGAGTCCTTGCTCCGGAATAAGAACAAGTTACTCTGGATTGCAATATGAATTTCTCATAGGTTTTCACTAGGTGGTGCAGTAACTACGGGGGCACTTAATGTCTCTTACGTGCTCCTGTAGTTACTCTGGATTGTGCCCTTCATCTTGCAGTACTTGGGTCTTGAACTGCTGACCTGCTAATCTTCAGGTTGACAGTAACCACTGAGCCACTGCAGCCCACATGCACCAAATAAGGGAAACAAATAATGCACCATTTCAAGCACCAATTCAGCTTCACTTGGGTATGGAAGCAGATCAAGATGACTTACAAACCTATTCCAAAAATCCACTGCCATCATTGTTAGTGCCATTTTCATCCTCCTGTTTCATCTGCCCCAATCAAGAGGCCTGCTGCTAGACAGTTAGTAGCCAGCTGGGCCCACAAGTAACCATTCATCCTGCTCAGCCAATGGTACTCGAGCATTTCAGCACACAACCCCCTTCTGAGAATGACAACATGTCTGAGACCTCCAGAAATGATGTCATGCCTGGAGTGACATCAAACCAAAAGTGACATCACTGTGATGCCAGAGCTTCTTATGTCCACTTTGAAGTTCCACTGCATTTAATGAGAGTTACCTCCAGGAAAGCAGTTTGAGTGCTCCTTTCCGAGACAGTGGCACCCAATGTCAGAATCCAAGACACCCAATGTCAGAATCCAAGACAGCAGAATCCAGCTTTACACAACCTTCCTGTAATGAAGATGAAAGCCCCCCAGGAGGTCCTGACCCCCAGTGTGAGATCCACTGGCTACTGGATGTTATGCTTTCCAAACATTCAGCTGCCAAGGCCTCATTACTAAAGATGCAATCCTAACCAGTTTATACTGGCACAACTCATCTGCTCTCCATTCCTGTGGTGGTGTGGGGAGGCTGGCACACATCTGTCCACTGGTCAAACCCCCCAGGAATGGCGCAGAAGTGCCTTGAGGCACTTTTGCAACATTACTAGGCTAGCACGGAACCTGTGCTGGGACTTATGCCAGTCTAACTCGGGTTTAGGATTGCAGGCTTAGCCTTGGTCTTATGGTCCGCCTTTATTTAGCAGTGGGAGAGTAACTGGCCCTACACACCCCTGCAATGTCTGTTCTAGTGGCTTCTGCTGGTGTTCTTTTGCATTTTAGATTGTGAGCCATTTTGGGACAGGAACCCATTAGCTATTAATTTTTTCATTTTCTCGTAAACAACTCTGTGAACTTTTTAGTTGAAAAGCAGTATATAAATACTTAGATAGAAAGATGGTGGGGCAGACTTATAGCAAAAGGATATCTAAATTTTTACGTAATCTCATGACAGAAGCCAAAATCCAGCAATTGTTTCATCCAGCAGAAGGAAGACAAAATGTGGTGGCAGGAGTAAGTTCAGGAGGCCATTGGGGAAGCATGATATGGCCCAGTGTGATGGGGGGTACCTGGCAAGGGCAGTTCTCCAAGAGTGGGTCTTCTCCAACTCTGGTTGGCAATGCCAAGGACTGTCGGTTAGCAGCACAGGGAAGCTTTCCCTTAGCAATGCCCTGTCAGGTTGACCATATGCCATAACTGCAAAAGAGGATACCCAAAAATGTAGGACACCCAAGAAAAATGGAGGACATGACTAAATAAAAGCTAAAAAATATTAGTGGGATGGGATAGATAGAATAGATAGATTTTATGAGGTTATTTTAAATCCTATGACTGCAATCCTAAACACACTTTCCTCTGAGTAAGATCCAATGAACACAATGGGGATTGATTCTGAGTAGACATGATTAAGATTGTGCTCTATATTACTTATTCTTAGTAATTTATTATATATAATATTATATAATTATATAATATAATATTATACTAAATTATTATACTATAATTTATTATATTTAATAACTTATTAATTACAAGAAATTAATAAAAAATTTATAAATAAATAATTAATAACTTCTTAATTACAAGAAAAACTACATGCTGTCTGCTCACAAGGTAAAGGAGGACACTGAGGATTTTTCCCTCCCGGAC
This sequence comes from Cryptoblepharus egeriae, assembly GCA_030015325.1. NCBI lineage: Eukaryota > Metazoa > Chordata > Lepidosauria > Squamata > Scincidae > Cryptoblepharus > Cryptoblepharus egeriae. The sequence goes on along the minus strand of JAREYC010000001.1, from coordinate 187,102,873 downwards.
ATAAGCTAAAGAAAGAGGACATGCCCTGGAAAAACAGGACAAGTTGTCACACAATGGAGGACAATGAGGACACAGGCTCAAAAGGAGGACATGCCCTGGGAAAAGAGGACTTGTGGTCACACAATGGAGGACAATGAGGACACAGGCTCAAAAGGAGGACATGCCCTGGGAAAAGAGGACTTGTGATCACACAATGGAGGACAATGAGGACACAAGCTCAAAAGGACATGCCCTGGGAAAAGAGGACTTGTGGTCACACAATGGAGGACAATGAAGACTTTTTCCAGGACACACAGGCTTATGAAGAGGAGGTGTCCTGGAAAAGAGGACAAGTGGTCATACAATGGAGGACAATGGAGGACGGAGGCTAAAAAGGAGGAGGTGTCCGGGGAAGAAGGGGTCAGCCTGCCTCCTTCAGGACCGAGCTCCAGGGGCTTGTGTGGGCTTCTTCTCCTTCCCTCCCTCCCTCTGTGGCCCGGAGGAGCCCCACTTACTGAGGGTGGCGACGGTGCCTGCTTCCAGGAGGAGGCAGTCGTGGCGTCCCCTGGCCTCCAGGAGGGCGCTGGGCGCGGGGTCCTGCCTCCAGAGCAGCCTCAGCCCCTTGCTCAGAGCCATGGGGTGGGCTGGGGGAGGCAGGGGGCGGTGGTCCTCCTGGGCTGGGCTGGGCTGGGCTGGGCTGTCTGGGTGCGGGCGCTCTCCGCCTCCTCCTCCTTCCAAGAAAGTTTTCCCTCAGGCGGGCGCTTGTGGGGCTGGTCGGCACTTGGAGCTTCCTCCTTGGAAAACCCCTCCCTGGAGGAGGAGAGGAGGAGGAGACGGGCTCAAGTGTCTGCAGGGCGGGCGCCTCCTCCTCTCCCTCCCCGGCCAGGTGAGCCCTGCCCTCCTCCACACTCCCCGCCCGGGGAGCCCTCAGACTCAGCCTCCCCACAGGCAGCAGAGAGAGAAGCTGCAGCACTGCCCCTTCCTTTCCCCAGTCTCCTCACGAGCAAATGGGTCACCACAAGTCCTCTTTTCCCAGGGCATGTCCTCTTTTTGACCCTGTGTCCTGGAAAAAGTCTTCATTGCCCTCCATTGTGTGACCACAAATCCTCTTTTTCCACGGCATGTCCTCTTTTTGACCCTGTGTCCTGGAAAAGTCTTCATTGCCCTCCATTGTGTGACCACAAGTCTTCTTTTTGACCCTGTGTCCTGGAAAAAGTCTTCATTGCCCTCCACTGTATGACCACAAGTCCTCTTTTTCCACGGCATGTCCTCTTTTTGACCCTGTGTCCTGGAAAAGTCTTCATTGCCCTCCATTGTGTGACCACAAGTCTTCTTTTTGACCCTGTGTCCTGGAAAAAGTCTTCATTGCCCTCCATTGTGTGACCACAAGTCCTCTTTTTCCACGGCATGTCCTCTTTTTGACCCTGTGTCCTGGAAAAGTCTTCATTGCCCTCCATTGTGTGACCACAAGTCTTCTTTTTGACCCTGTGTCCTGGAAAAAGTCTTCATTGCCCTCCACTGTGTGACCACAAGTCCTCTTTTTCCACGGCATGTCCTCTTTTTGACCCTGTGTCCTGGAAAAAGTCTTCATTGCCCTCCATTGTGTGACCACAAGTCCTCTTTTTCCACGGCATGTCCTTTTTTTGACCCTGTGTCACTGCCCCCTAGTACCCTTTGGTCCCCACTGTTCCCAGTGCCCATCCATGGGTTGCCATAATTCTCTTCCATAAAACCAGGGCAGGACCCTCTGTTCCATTTGCCAGTATGTGAACACAATCTCCCCAAACTTTGATTCTCCGTTTTTCAGGACATACGGCAACCCTCGGAACCCACAAATATTCTGGAAATCTTACTCCTGTACATCAGGATCATTCTTCTAATTTAATAATAAAAAGCATAGAGAAAAGCCATTTCTTCCCCGGCACTACACAATAGCACTCTGTTTACAATATGCATATGTGATTCAGATCTTTAGGCAAACCTTCCTTGACCACAATGGTTTGCTTAAAACTAACAATAGTAGGAGGGGAATTTGACAGAGTGAACAGAGAAGCCTGTGTTTTAAGGGGGAAAACATTACAACGATCCTATTAAAGTCATATCTCAAGATTTAAGTTCTGTTCTCTCTGCCTCTTTCTTTCCAACTACACTATAAACTGTTCTTCCTGCAGTCTGTGTCCTGGAGAGGTTTTATAAACACTACTCGAGTTAGTCACTTGTAAACAATACTGCAGTAATCTAGGTAGCATAATTACTGAAAGCTAAGCTATCCTTCTCTCGGGTTTCATTTTACAAATCATCACTGTCAGGCATGACGTGCGCTAGTAAAAGCTTCCTCTAACTCCTATAATTCTTAATTTAGCTGGATGTGCCACAACTGTTTATGAACCTGAAATATTCAATTGAACTTGAATATTATGCAATACCTGAACTCCAATTGAATCATTGTATGTGGTCACATGTAGAAAGAAGGGCTATAATTAAATGGTAGAACACATACTTCACACATAGAATGACTCAGATTTAATCCTCGGCATCTCCAGTTAAAAGATCACAAATGGAAGTTTCTGGAAATTATCTCTTCCCTGAATTTAGTTGTTGCCAGTTGGAGTAGATGGTAGACTATTGGGTGGATCAATGAGTCTAAGGCAGGGTGACTAGATGCCCAAACCTCAAAAGGAGAACATGGTCTTGGATTCCTCTCAGCCTGGACAGACAATGGCACGTTTGCCTACTCACAAGTAAAGCCGTGATATTGGGCACTTTAACTTTCCCATAGAGCACAATTCATATTTTTTATTTTTAGTTTTTTGGTCAAGCCAAAATTCCTACCTGCTTAAAAAAATTGTAGGACACCCCCCAAAAATTAGGACAAATGTAGGACATGTTAAAATAAAGCAAAAATACTGATATTGTTTTCCTGTACTTAATTTCAACACTTTTAAAATGGAAAACCTTGTAAAATGCATGATTCAGAATGAGACATTTAAGAGACCCTGAAGTCAGTTTGTAGTAACCTAACACAAGCCGGTGACTCCAGCTTATGGAGTCAGACCCAGACATTTAGTTCAGACCCAGACATTTAACCCTTAGATTCCCATATAAAAATAGCCTAATTTGCATAAATTAAAAATGCGGGTCGAATCAACTCGCCTGGGAATCTAATTAGGAGAGACTCAGGTCAGTTTGTTGTAACCCAACCACAAGCAAGTGACTCCAACTTATGTGGTTCAGACCCAGACAAACACACACACACACACTCACAGACACTCATTCTCACACACAAAGCACACTCACCTTCAGAGGGGACCAGAAGTCATGTGGAGCTGCCGCTTAGGCTGTAGTGGCAGCGCGGCTTGGAGGGAGAAGGGGAGGTGCGCTGCAACCCGGGGAGAAGGAGTGCTGGCTGACAGCGCTGCGGTGCAGCGCACAGGGTGCTGCAGGAACAACGGCCCCAGAGAAGGCCATGAGGCAGGGGAGGAACTTTCTTTGCAGTGCCAGCTTGGGGGGAATGCCAGAGCAGTGGGCGTGCAAGTGTTTAAAGGGCTGCCGGGGCCAGGCTGGAATCCTGGAAAGGCTAGGGGGTTTCCCATCTCACCAGAGACAGCCCTATTTTGCAGGATTTCGGGGAACTCCGGACAGATGGTTACCCTGTCTCGGATGCAAGTGAGACTTGGGACTTACTCCCAGGACAGTATGTATGGGATTGCAGCCTCAGAGCCCAGTCCTAGGCATGTCAACTTAGAAATAAGCCCCACACTAGTCAATGGGTCTTACTTCCAAGAAAGTATCATAGGAGTGCTGCCTGAGGCTGCAATCCTACACACTTTCCTGGGAGTAAGACCCACTGAACACAATGGGGCTTACATCTGAGTAGACATGGTTAGGATTGTGCCCTGAGAGCCCAATTCTACATGTCTACTCAGAAGTAAACCCATCTCTAGTCAATGGGGCTTATTTCCATCAGCTTAATCTTTCCCCTACCCTCACTCCACCAGTCAGTAACTCTCTACAGAATACTGTACAGTACTTGCACACACTTGCTTGTGTGCTGCATTTAAGGTACAATATAGTAAATTTTAACAGCAAACAGTTTTGGAAAAATATCTTTAAAGTTCTGTAAAAAGTATTTTATCAGTAAAGATATTTAATTTACACTACTTTTTCTTTTTCTTCCAAATTGGGTAAAACATGCATTGACACAAATGGTGTTGAATTTACAAAGAACGTTCTGGAACAGATCACTTTCTTAAGTTGAGGACTTACTGTATTCTAATGAATCAGACCAACTAATCTTGGGTTATACATTTTTCTATAGTGATGCTACTCAGAGTAAAAATAAAACATGACATCCCAAAATGGCAGACTTCCTTCAATTTTATTTGATATGTTAATGAGAATACCTTTTAGTATTTAAAACAACCAACACAATGTGTCATTTTTGTTGCAATTAGTGTGAATTTAATCCCCCCCTTAAATTACTAGCCTATTGGAGGAAAGGCAGGAACCAAAAATAAATGAATTCCACATCCTTTTTGTTTCACTTAAGTTCTCATCTCAGATCTTAAAACCTCTTATTTGAGGACTCTCTTAGTAAAAGAAGACTCACCCTAACAGATGGAAACTTTTCTTATTAAAAGTCTTTTTTTAGCATGATCTTTTTCAAAGCTTGTCTCCTTTCAACCCAAAACTATTCACAGATGAGCAAGTTTTAGCAAGACCATATTTATTTAGGCACAAAGACTAACCAGACAACTTTTTTTCCCTATCCAGGCTAGCCTGTTTGCAATTAATCCTATAGGTATGCCTCTGTATGTGTGGATTTCTGAAAAGTCTTTGAGTGCTTCAAGTTTGGAAAATTCATAGTTTTCCAAACTATGGAAAACTAACTTCAAACTAACTTCAAGTTTGGAAAGCTAATAGTTCGGAAAAAACATATCTCAATAGTAACATACTAAGAATCTCCTATAAATAGCAAATCATCACCCACTTTGTTAAATTCATGGTAGATGTTTTAAAGCATTTTATGGTCATGAATGATCATGTTCAACAGAATTAACAAGTCTTCATCCAGAGAAACAGGAAATGGATATTTTCTACTGTGGAAAAAGAAAACAAGAACTGGAAATAGTGAGGTTGCCTGAGATTAAACAGCTGGTAAAATATAAGAAGTGGCATGACGATTTGGCCACGTCTAGCACTTGCTGGCCCTGTACTGAGATTGTAAGCCACTAAAATACAAATAGATTTAAATCTATTGAGTTCTAAAGGTACTCACTCCTACTTGCAGATCCATTCCTTCAATTTTCTACAACAAATCCAATCCTCAGTCTTGTTAACTCAAGGTGACCAGATGCGCAAACCTCAAAAGGAGGACAAGGTCTTGGACTCCTCTTAGCCTGTTCTTTCTGGCAGACAATGGCACATTTGCCTACTCATCAGTAAAGCCATGATATTGTACACTTTCCCTTTCCCATAGAGCTCAATGCTTACTTTTTATTTTTGGCCATAACCTTTGATAGGAAGGAGATACTGTATTTCAAAACTGATTTTTGCATTGATTTCTGCTCTTCAATACGAATCCAACAACATATGACATGATGGGGTACTGCACACCATTGCAAAGTTCCAAAATGAAGCCAATATGGAGGACAAGGAAGCCCCTTTTGGAGGACACCTGGACACAAGACTAAAAAAAGGGACAAATACTGAAATTTCCGGTCATATGATCACCCTGTGTTAACACCTATGCTTTTGAATTCTTAAGGATATTTTTGTACACTTTAAATGTGGATCATTTTTATATTGTGGGTGGCGCAAGCGGTTAAGACGCTGTGCCTGTTAACAAGCAGGCCAGGGTTCGAGACCCGGGTTGGCCCCACAAGACAGGGTGAGCTCTTGTCCTTAGCCCAGCTCTGTGACATCAGCTGGATCCAATCGTATTGGCTCTGCCTTTCCATTGGACTAATTCAGTGGCGTGGAGAGGGGGGATTTGCTGCTTGGGTAACAGCCTATCCTCCATAACAATCCAAGCCAGGCTTTCGTGCTTCGCATGCAGCGTATGCAGCACCAAGCACAACACCACAGTCTTTCAAGACTGATGGAGGCCTGCTCTTTATTTCTTGATAGTTGCCTATAAACACAATCGTTCCGTCAGGGAAAAATCATAATGTAATTTTCACAACACCACCTGTGCTCCACCAGAGTTGGAGTGCTATTTCCAGCTGACGCTGCAGAAAAATCAAGCTATTAAAAACTTGTGGTCTACACAACACTCTCAGATTTATTTGTACTTGGACTGGAAATCCAAGTCAACAACTACAAACATTTTGCAAGCTTGAAAGAAACAGAAAACCATTTGGGCAGCCCAATCTAGAGTAGCACTTGGGCTGCCCTATCTATCACTATAGTGGAGCAACTGCAAGATGTTCCTCCCTAGTTACTCTAGAAAAAGCTTGGGGCAGAGCAAGGCAACATAGGGTGCCCCGGGACAGGTGGACCTGGGCTCCCCTAACGGGGGCAGCCTAGACAGCTCAGGAGAGGCATGTTGAGGGCATGTTTAGCATTCCCTAGGGCAGAGCAGTTACTCTGAATCCAGAGCTGCAACCCCTGCCTCTCAACCTCAGGATATTGCACAACTGCAGCAGCCCCTTAACCTGTGGATACAGAGGCCACTCCAAGAATTCACCCTCCACTAGATGAACTGCAGCTGTAACTGACTGTCAGAAACTGCTGGGCTTCCTTATAATGCAGGCACCACAGCTGTTCCTTGTTCAGTGTGATCTGAGGGGGGTCTCCTCAGGAGCAAGCCCTCCCCAGGTGTCACTGACATAGTGCCTACTGAGCATGCTCCAGAGCAGCTAGGGCAGTCCAGGCTTCCTGACTCTCTGGACGCAGCATAACTTTCTGTTCTGTATACAGAATAGTTGGGGCAGCCCACTGCCCTTACTCTGGATTGTGCCCTCAGATCCATTCCTCTTGGACCTTGAAGAGTATATACTGTATATAACTATTATACAAAAAACCCAAACAAATCCTCCCTCAGCTTTTGCTCTGCTAAATTGCCAGACAAACGTGGATTTGCCTATACTGTATTAATATAAGCCGCATATAAGGCAGAGAGTGAAAAACAGGTCAATGTTCTCACACATGCTCAGGTAACACCAGCTTGTGCAGCTTCAGAATTAACAATTCAACACTGCAAGTAAACTATACCAGGCTCCTGGCTTTGCACTGGAGAATGCAATATATTATGTCATATGCAACAGTGCACCTGCTAGAACAGATGGCCTTCTACCTGAGACTGTACTGTTGTCTTGGCCAAAGCTCTGCTTTGGTTACCAGAAGACACTATAATGGAATCCTAGTCCTCACCTAATTGCCCCTTTGTAGAACATTTTATCTTGTGTCACCTCTCTGCACACATCTCCATTCAAACAACACAATAGATTTTATACTCTGGACCGTACGGTATTCTTGATGCAATCTGTGCACTATTGCGTTGCTTTCACATTCAGAGTTGCTATGTTTTAATGGAAGAACCACTCATTAGACCAGTTCCAATCAAAATAATATGGGGAAGCTGTGGTGGTAGCATCAACTGAGCTGCCATATCATTTCCATTCTTACTTGTTCCATTATCATAGCAATTTAGCAAAAAGGCATCTTAAATTAGAATACCATCTAAAAATAGCCACATTTGCATACATTTGCATACCGGGTCTAATGGACCCGATTGGTATTCTAAGGGTTACCTTATACACTGGTGTATACAAGTATACACTGGTGAATTTGAGGTGATGTTTTTATTTTTACAGTAAAACAAAATGGAAGGTATAAGGCAACCACATAACCCAGAAAAATCAGCTGTGTTGTGTTGTGAAAAACAAAGAGCTTGTCATTATATTAAAATAGCCAAATATATAGTTCATATATATGAAACCAAAATCACCAAAACCATGTGAATTTATCCCCAAAGCAGAGTGACCATATGTAATAACAAAAAAAGAGAACAGATCCTTCCAAAATGTAGGACACCCAAGAAAAATGTAGAACACTATAAAAGCTAAAAATATACAAATATATTTCTTTAACGTGGTTAATTAGACTCTATGTTGCTTATTATTAAATTTAAAACTATAATATGTAATTTATTACATATAGCGGTAATTTATGAATTACAAGAAGGCTCTATGCTGCCTACTCACAAGGAAATGGAGGACAAAAGACATTTTTTCCAGGACAAGGCTAAAATGCAGAACATGTCCTGGAAAAAGAGGGCATTTGGTCATCCTGCCCCAAAATAACTGGCAATCAGTGAAGTACTTGGCAGAAGGGAAATTACATTATAACTGCTAGCTTACCACCATGGTCTCACATCTCCAGTTGTGGCCTTCAAGAGCAATTCCATGTCCAGTACTTTGCCCTAAAGTTTCTCAGAAAATACCTCCTTCCATATGATTCTTTGTTAAGTCCGGTCTCCACATTAGCTAATAGTCAGCTTGTATCTTCCACATTTGCGCAAATTCACCTGCATGCGCTTGTCATAACAAACAAAAACCAGAGAAAAATAATTTAAATAGTGCAGGTAATTCCAGATGGCTAGCCTATGCCCCTTCCTAAATATATGCCTCAAAGTGAGCCTGTGACTGATTGGAATGGAAAGCTGTAGCACTGCTGGGCACATGTGTCTCCTTCCTCTAAAGCAGGGGTCGGGGAACTTTTTTACCTCTTACCCCAAAATATATTTAGGTATGTGGACGTTACCCCTTGATTTGAAAGGAAGGAAAAATATATTATTAATCATCTGAATTCAAATACTGTATGTGGCTTCTGGGAAGCTGGAAGAAAAGTTTGAAGTAGGGGATAAAATAGTGTTGGATTGGACAGGATGACTATATGGTCTGTTTTCCCAGGACATTTCCTCTGTTTTAGCCTTGTGTCCTGGAAAAAAATCTTCATTGTCCTCTTTTTCCTTGTGAGCAGGCAGCATATAGCTTTCTTGGATTTCATAAATTATATGTAGTATGTAATAGTTTTAAACATACCGTACTAATACCTAATATGGTATTAGTAAAACCACATGAAAACAATATATATGAGGGTTTTTAGCTTTTAAAAATGTCCTCCATTTTTCTTGGATGTCTTATATTTTGGGGGGCTTGTCCTCTTATTGTAGTTATGACATATGGTCACTGTATATTGGAGAAATGTGGGGGTCAGGGTGACCATAATAAAAGAGGACAAGATCCTGAAAATGATTGAAACAAGTGCAGGATTCAACTGGAGCGGGGAAGAGAGCCCAATCTACTCAAGTTTACTCAGAAGTAAGACCCATTGTAGTTATTGGGCTTCCCAGGAAAATATGAATAGGATTGCAGCCTCAGAGCCCAATCCTGTGCCTTTCTATTGAGCAGCAGACCATTACAGTCAGTGGGGTTTCCTTCCAGGAAAGTGTGGAGAAGATGCAGCCACAGACCCCAATCCTAGGCATTTCTCCTCAGAATTAATGCCCATTACAGTCAGGGGGGTTCTTTCCAGGAAAATGAGGTGGCATGTAGCCTTCTTGTAATTAATAAATCATATGTAATCGTTGTAAATGTAGTAAGTAAATATAGGCTGCAATCCTAAAGACACTTTCCTCAGAATAAGACTCATTTAATACAATGGGGCTGACTTTTGAGTAGTCATGGTTAGGACTGTGCTCATAGTGTTTTAATTATTCACATGAAAGCCACATAGGTCAGTGTTTTTAGCTTTAATTTTGTCATGTCCTATATTTTTCTTGGGTGTCCTACATTTTGGAATTCTCTGTTATGATTATGAAATATGATCACTCTGATACAGGAGCAATGAAACAGTCTTACCAGAGGGAGCTGGATGGACGAGGGCTGTTCAGAATACAGGCAGACCTCAACAGCACCCAAAGAAGGATGCTTTCTCTTTTCATTTCTGTCTGCAGGGCTCCAAATCCTGCTTGGTCCCCCTGCCCACCTGCTTCTTTGCTCTGGACAGCTGATGAAGATGGAAATTTTGTGCAGCTACACAAGACAGATGGCTGCAGGTCTCACTCCTGTCCTGACTGCTGATTTAGCAGTAGTTCTCTCTCTCTGCTGACTTAGAAGCAGTTTGGATCATGACTGCAAGAAGCAACTCTGCTCTCAGGTTCAGGTCTCTCTTTGCAGCAGGAGTTGAAACAAAGCAGCTGTTATTATCAGGCAGATCAAATTGTTTCTAGCATTTAGGTCCATAACTTTAGGTGCAATGCAACGCACACTTTCCTAAGAGTAAGTCCCAAGGAAAATAATACTTGCTTCTGAGTAAGCAATCAGAAGCCCCAGACTGAGTAACTTTGAGAAACCCCAGCCTGCAGCTGAGACACTGTTGATCCAACACACACCCCCACCACACACACACAATAGCCTGAACGTCTTATGACCCTTCAGGGATTCACACCTTTTGTTTGTTTGTTTTGTTTGAACTGATTAGGTGCTAAGAGTAATCCATCAAGGCTGCACAGTGATTGCAATGCCTGCCCTGCTCTGTGCTGGTCATGCATACCTGGCTGTGTCATTCATATGCAAACCCTGGTGGTCCATTACCCCCAGGAATTCCATTATTACCCAAATTGGGGTAATTCAGCCCTGTTCCCCGACCTCTGCTCTAAAGCAAGGCTCGACAGACCTTGGACTGGATGCTATTTGTGGCCCTCAGGGAGCCCCCAATCTCCAAGGAGCTTCTGGCCTGTTGGAGCACACACTGGCCTGCAACTGATGGTCACAACGTCCATAATTGGCATAAGTGCATCAGTTTACATCTTCATATGTTTACTGCTTTCCTTGAGCACTATTTTAAATGGCCCCTTATCACCCCTGAACAATTTATGTTTCCATGTATTTCCATCTTGAGCTGTATGATTTCAGCTGTGATACGAGCAGCTCAACATTCTCGTATGGTTCTACAGTTTGCTAGTGTATTATAAATAAGCTCAGTAAAATTCGTTTATATAAATTCTATATGTAATAAAAATTTATTCAAATTACTCAATTTGATATGTAAATTAATTCTGTTTTTCCTGGCCCCTGCGAGATGTGTCAGTGAGATGATGTGGCAGCCTTCTGTTTGCTCATCCCTCCAATAAAGCAAATTTGGCCTCCCCACTTTGGCATAATCTCATTTGCAAATCCTAGTCCTCCTATATAATAAATTAAGCTTTGCAACCTTGGCAAGACAAGAGACAACTGACAAATTTTACTCACAACTCCCTTATTTGTATAAATATTTATTATCAATTTAAGGACTTAATTTGCTAGAAAGTTACAGATCCCTGTGTTCCAAACGATCTTGTTGCTTCACATGGCTTTAACTGCCTCTTTCATTCTTCTCTTTCCAAACAGTCTGTTAAGATGCTGAGCCTGCAACTTCTAGGTCATCAGGACTAACTCAAAAGTTTGGCAAAAAGAAATCCTTCAAGAACCAGTTACAAATAATTTGGCACAAAAAGAGAATATACAAATGCTGAAAAAGTGGTGCTGTGAAAAAGTGCTTAAAAATTTCTATACACTTTGCAATAATTTCATAAATTGCTTCTACATGCAAGATAGATCCTATTACATTTGGTGTAACATTTATACATTCTTTACAATTTGTACATATATTTCAATGGCTGCATCTTAACACTTTATGGAATTTGAACGACACACAATTAAGAGAAAAAACAAAGAAAGCATGTAGAAAAAGATAACCGAGGATGTGACAGTGAAGAGCACGTGGAAGGGGTTTACATTCTGGGACTTGGTATTTTCCTTTTTAAACAGGTTATGCAGCCAGACCAGATTTTCTCTTTATTATCCTTAAAATTATTACAAGCACATAAATGACAGAGCATACGATTCATCAAAACTTACAGAATGCACCTGTCACACAGAATGGCTTGGTGGATAAAATAATATTTAAATTGCTTATCTCTAAAGCAAATATTCATTCTAACGAACTTGTGTTTGGCACTGCAGACTGTTTGTGGCACAGTGTCTACCTTATATCATTTTGGCCAAACTTCCTAATAGTACAGGCCCCCAGAGGCTTACTATTGCCATATAAAAATTGTTCAGTACCCAACCTCTCTTCATAACCTTTCAAACAAAGCTATATTTTGAAATACTTGTTTCTTATTTCTCTAGGATATGAAGTGATAACTATATGGAAGCAACAGATCTGCATGGCTCAGTTGTACATAAAGGAGTAGAAATACTGGATGGAATATTTTCCAGATGTTTGGAATTGCTATTTCCAATTCCTCTTCATTATATAGCCAGGAATGAAAATCTTGTCTTCAACTTTGAGGCATTTGTGATAAAAGAACAGGATATTAAAAGGCTCTCCAAAAAAATATAGGCATCAGCAATTTTATTATAGGTAGTCTGTGCCACAGCTATCCAAGACTGCATGGCTCTCAACTGAACATACTTGCTTTTCAACATCAGGATTAAAAAAGGAATTGTGCTTTTTTCAGTCAGCTGTACATCTAGAGATTTTTATTTGGACCTTTTATTTTTCCTTGAAAAAGCATGTAATTGGAAGGTATTGAATATGTCTGAAGAGATCAGGTCTATGAATCTCTTTGTAATTTCTGGCAACAAACCATTTCATCACTTGAATCCCTATCACCTAAACCCTTTCCAGTTTTGCTTAGATAAACAAATATGACAGGAAAACATTTAGTGTAAAAGTGTACACAAATATCCAAGGCATTTAGGTTAAAGTAAACATCTGAAATTTTCACTTTTTCATCTCTATTTAAAAGGCTTTTTGGATGGCAAAGACAATTACATTTTTCAATTTGCACCGTGTCCCCCCTCCTCTGCTGAAGTCAGAAAAGCACTTTGGAGTTGTTCTTCATTAAGTGTTCCTGTGTCTACATCACTGGAAAGCGACTGAGAGCCTGTCTCAGCTTTTCTGCAATCTGAAACAAAACAAACATTATTCATGAAAGACATACTGTAACTATGGGTGCAATCCAGAGTAACTACGGGGAGTTCTTGCTCCGGTGTAAGAACAATTTGCTCAGGATTCCAATATGATTTTCCCATAGGTTTTAACTAGGTGGTGCAGTAACTACGGGTACACATAATGTCTCTTACGTTCTCCCGTAGTTGCTCTGGATTGTAGGGTATGTCTTTAACATTAACATTAGAGTTTTACTTTTACCTCACAGATCATAGGAGGGAGAATTTGAAATGTATTTTTAGAAAAAAGGAAAACATGAGAACTAAACAGACTGGAGTATAACCAGTAAGGCAAGGTAGATTAATTATGAACAGTTGCTGTTCAAAGCATGTGCTCAGATTTGATCAGCTTCTTACTTTTTGCTTATAGCAAGTGCCAGCAGCACCAATATCCAGGCTGCTGTGCCTTAGTATGTTCTCTAAAGAACAAGACTGATGATCACATATATTTTCCAAAAGCAACTTGTAAACAAGTTTTGCCATTAATAAGATGCAAATGAAAACACACAAAGCTCACACAAAACCTTGCAACTAAAATTGCAATTTTCTTTCCCAAAAGGTCACTGAAGAGCTGGCTTAGGGCCACAACTTCTGGCTATCAAACCTACCATACCTGGAACATTAATTTCCTTCCTATGTTATTCAAAGCGTATGAGATAGATAAAAATATAATTCATTTTTAAATTTTTGTTATTTTCTATGTTAATATTGCTACAGGCAATATTCCATAAGACATGCATATCCCATTACATCCCGTTATGTTCAGTGGGGCTTACTTCTAAATAAATGTATATAGGACGGCAGCCTAAATTAACTGGTTCAAGTCAACAGCAGTTATTGTACTTTAATTAATGTTGATTAAGCTCAGACATATGCATGTAGATCAGCATAAGAAATGGCTGTCTTTCCCTGAATAAATCTATTCCCTACCTAAAAGAGGTGTTATGTTATGGCTGGACACTAATGCAAAGGGCTGAAAACAGGTAACGTCAATCCACACACCAGTCTCCTACTAATAGGACATATAATTGTACATAGGGAAAGCAAACTGAGAAACCTAAATGATTCTGCAAAATTTGTGGGTATATAAAAACATCTTAAGTGAACCTAGCTTAAGCACTTCATACATTCTGTCCCTCTGGCTGTAAAATGCATTCATATAAAAAATGCATTTCTCAGGTCAAGCTTCCTCCAGAGTCTTGGGGATTGGAGGACAGAAGAGACAGAAGTGCAAAAATGTGAGATAGGCGTTTAATTGCTCATTGGAATATTATCCAATGGTTCTAGAGAAATGCTTCACAATACAAAGTGGTCTTTTATTTAGTGCCCACTATGCTTCCTTCCATTTTATTTTTCCTTTTAAATCTTTAATGGCTCTCTCCCAGGACAAGGAGAGAAAGCAAACACTGAAATGTGTTCAATTTTCATTTTCAGAGGTACATACAGAATGAGGTTAAAGAATTAAGCAGAATGACTGCAAACAGCGTCATCATTATCTTTCCTATGAAAGAATTGCTAATGGATTGCCAAGTACATCTCATTGTGCAACTCTGCCAAAAACCAAGTGGCAGCTGCAAAGTCTTGTTATGCAAAGTGTGGGACACAGGAAGGATTAACAGCGCAAAATAGTTTTTCCTCTTCTTAGAAAATGCAATTTCTCAAGTGAATGTTTTAAAAATAAACATGTTCATTACAGGTTGTTTCTGAAATGAACACCGTTGAGGTCTGTTGCTCTTAACCCTTCATTGTCCATGTTCTTAAGTATGTAATGTAAAACATGAGCACAGAGACCGGTATCTAGTTAGCCCTGATTGCAAATGTGGTAGACAAAGAGCTCAGGCACATTGCAACTCACTGTTTCGTAGAACTGTGCTTGCTGCTCCAAGTACAAGCGAATAACGCTATTGTAATCATAAATCCGGTTACTGTGGAAATGATTCATCTCGGCTGTAAATCAAAGCAGACACATGATTACTACACACAAAAAGGAATCATTTGCATTCCTTACTGAGGAATTTTTTAAGAGGCCCGATTCACATTTTACGTATTGTAAGTGGCATGCTTGCCATCACAGTGCCCACTATATTTCACCCTATCACACAAAAACACTCACTGGAGAAGTGAAGACTGGCAGGAGGAACATCCAAGTGTTAAGAACATAGGGATTTAAAAAAAACCTTAATGTATGTAATCTATTCCCACACCACAGTGACTTTTTGAGCCAGTAGAACTGCTGCAAAAATGCATGAATGGGAAAGTAATAATTTCTGGTATATCTGTATTGTAATCTTCGCATTCAAAATATTCACATTCAAAAATAATTCACAACTACCATCTAACAAATTTTTCTTTCTCTATATCTGTCAACTCCAGAAATGTACTAAGCTGCATATTTAGTCAATCTACTTCTCTTTCATATGCACAATTCATCATATACTGAAGGTCACATTTTATTACATGTGTGTGGAAACGAGCCCTTGTTATAAAAGGTGGGTTTTGACCTACTTGGTGAGTTGCAACCTTATTGCTTATTGCAAAAGCTTAAGCTGAGAACAGAGAAGGCAAATGTATAGAATTTATAGAAAGTAAACTCAACCGTATTACATGTTTATTCATGAGTAGGCATATGAGTTACTTTCAAAGGGTAGACTGAGAGAAATCCAATGCCACAAGAATGGCCTCCATCTGATGAACGCAACCCCACCAAACACTCGAGAAGGAAGTCAACAAGCTAACAAATATATTGAGCCCTATGAAAAGCCACTCATGTTTGTGTTTATTTGCAAATAAGCCTTGATGGGTGTGCTAGGTCAGGTGAAGTGCAATGGTCCTTACTGTTTTGGAGTAGGTGGCCACTCCACTCAAAAGGATTAAGACAAAGTTTTCAGTTGATTATTTTTTTTCTTTTCTAGACTTGTAAAGCCAGGTGAGTTCTGGTAGTCCAAACTCATCTCCCTCCCAAGTAGGTTCTAATTTCCTGTCCTCATCACTCTAGGTTTGAATGCTGTTGGGAGGGAGATTAATGCTGTTTTGATATTGTTTGGAATAGCAGTTCAGACCAAACAAAAACATGCTGGATTTCAAATTGATTTCATTCCAAATCACACTGAAATGGTTTACATAAGAATTTAAACTGAACAGGACATTGGGTCAGACTAAAAAACTTACTGATTTCTTTTGGGAGGGGTTGGGGGAGTGCAGATGGGATTTTGAGGTTTACTGTATCTAGGCTACAGAAATGATCCACTTTGTGGCACAGGGTTGGCTTTCCCATCTCATGTCCCAAGTTTATTTGGTTTACTTTAATGTAATTATTTATTTTTATTTGATTGATGATGGCTGCAATCCCAAACACACGTTCTTTAGAGTAAGTCCCATAGAACTCAATGGGACTTACCTCTGAGCAGACATTCATAGGATTGCACCCTGTGTCACTTTCAGCTACGACATCAGTGGTGAGTGGATCTCCAGCTAAAAAGGTTTGAGAAGAAAATTTTGGAAGAAACCTTTTGGAAGAAAACCTACTGAGGTTTAGAAGAAAATCTAAAAAAAGGTTTAGAAGAAAATCTAAAAAAAGGTTTAGAAGAAAATCTACTGAGCAAACAACAGCATACTGAAGCAGCACAGAAAGATAAGAGTTGTAATTGCTCAACTTAAACTTTGAAAATGATACAGTGACGCACATTCCTATAAACACACATGTACTGTTTAGAAAATGGTATATGAAGTCCATTTACATCAGTGTTATTTGACTGGTGGAGACTCCCAAAAATTACACCCAGAAGTGCCTACCAAGCCTATCTGAAAATGACAAATGTGTGACCTCAGCAAAACCAGCAATTAAGACTAAGGATTCAAAAACCTAAGTCTTTGCATAATACCTCCTCCAGCTTTTCTTAGGTGAAAATGTCCACAAAAATCAAGTGAAGATATAAAAGGAGCTTGAATTACTCTGAGCTCCAAAACAGCAAGCTATTAACAATAAAACTTAACTTTTTTGACATAAATTTCTGCTATAGGATCTGAAAATTATCAAAATATTCAAAGTGAAACCTGTTTTAATACAATTCACATCAAGGTACACATTGAAATAATCACTACATTGCTGTTTCACTAAGAACATTACATAAGAGTCTCCACTGGATCATTCCAAAGGCCAGCTTCCTATGTCTCACATCAGCCCACCAGATGCCTCAGGGAGCACACAAGACACCTACATCTAGTTGCTCTCGCCTGCATTGGGCATTTTAAGGTTGCCTGATTCTACACCTATCTATGCACAAACACAGAAACATTGCTGGATTAAGTTTTCAAATTAAATTATCAAGATGACAGAAAAATGAAGTTGCCTACAGACATATGACAATCAACAACCAAAAGAAGCAGAGGAGCAAATAAATAGCCCTGCCTATTGCCCTAATATGGGTAATTCTGGTTTTGTTTCAGAGAAATTATTAGCCAGTTTTTATTACCTTTCACTATGCTCCTCATTCTTATCATATTTTGTTTATTGTCATATTTTTACCATTTCCTTTTTCTGTTTCTCCTAAGCAATCAATAAGGAAAACATGTCACAATTCCAAGTACCCTTTACCTTGAAGTGCATATGACATCGTGCTTACACGCTTCAACATATTTTGCTTGTCCTGTGGGGTAATTTTGCTGGTAGCAACTAGCTTATCACTTTCTTTCACTTTTTCAAATGCTCCCTGTTAAAAACAAATTTTGTATATGTTGAGGGTACATGATACAGCCACTTGCTGAAGTCAAACAGGTCTCAGTCTGGGTAGTACCTGGATATCTCATGCACACCATCTTGAGTTTGGGGGAGGTGGAAATGTAAGGTGGGAATGTAAGAGTAATAAATAAAACAAAAAAATAACCAATATTTTGAGCAAACAGCAAATAAAATGTTTTTACTAGTCAGAAACTTCATATGCTGTATGCACCCATTATTTTAGCATTTTAAATAACTTTTGTTGCAGATTTGTTTCTTTATAATTAATGCTCATTGTTTACACAAAAATAAGTGTTTAGTGACATTCATCTGAAAAATCATATGTGTGCATACATGCCCACATGCCTGCATTCAGGAGGTAGGTCAACACACTTGAAATTTACTGAACCATTTTCAAGATCCATATTTATATGGGAATCTGATTTAAAGGTCACCCAATTATGAATGGGTATAGATGGATTTTGGATAATATTTTTCATTATTTATTCACTCTACCGAATTCATGTGCTCCAAAAACTAGAGTATAAAAAGGATTAATACCTCACCTTGTGAGCCCCTATGATATCTGGGAAGCAACCAAGAAACCCTTTGTATTCATGATTGGTTTCCATCAGAAAATGCAGATCCTTCTTTGGCTGATAAAGAAAAACCACAGTCATTAACTTTGCAATATTGCATGTTTCCATATCTAAACTGAAAATCCCAAAAGAATGTCTTAAATGAAAGATAGCCCCTAAAGCCTTGAGCATCCAAAATTGATTAAAACAAAAGCATATCTGTGTCTGTATAAAGGCAAATATATTTTTAAAAATGTTGTTTGTGTATAGCTTTGTCATGGGACACTTCAGCTTTTTAAAAAAGATAGTTAGAATATCCATTCCCAGTAAAATTCTATCTCAATTCCTTTCTACCACTAAGATAGTTATACCCATAGTAGATTAGGATAGTGAAAGACTGTTAGTGATGGTTTGATATTCTCAACAGGTTCTTAATCACTTATAGTAGTAAGCATACGTAGTCTCAGGCATTTCCTGCATTCTGATATTACAGCATAAATACCTGTTCTGCCACAAGAGTAGCAATTTCTTCATAGGTTTTTCCGGCTTCTGTTATTGCATCATTGAGGTCAGTTTCTCCTAAAATCAAAAGTCAAAAGTTCTTTTAAAGTAAAAATGTATAGTTCAAGTAAATTTACAAACATGGTTTTCCCAATAGTAATAACTTACATTTTAAAACAGTCATTGTCACTTTATTCATGTATCAGTTCTCTGCATACACTGTGTTCAAAGTTGTTCATAATAAGTAAAAAAGAAAAGGGCAAACATACATACAGTATTTACCTAACAATTTAATTAATCTTTTCAAAAGAACATCAGTGTTTCAAAATTAAACAATTCATTTCAAATAAAAACAGTCTACATAATACTGCATAAATATTTACTGAAGATTTGTAATTCTCGATATATTAACATGGAAAGATTACACGTAAATTCATACAAGGCTCAACATTTTTATATGGAACATTTTGGAAAAGTGTAAAGCAAGAACCTTAACTCAGTTGCTAGAGGATCACTCAAGGAGGTGAAAAATGCCAACAGGGTGTCTAGCATTCTCACTGTCAGTGAGAGGACTTCCTGAGTCCTCTCCCTGTTGCCTTTTCTAGCAGCTACAAGTCTAGGTTTTTGCTGTCAACTTCCTTTTTGGAAGAAAAAGCTGCTTTCCACAAAGTTTTCTAATAGAGAGGTGAATCATGAAAGCAAGTTGGGGGGCAAGATTTGAGTAGGGTACACTATGATCTGAAGTTTTGGATAATCATGGTCTCAGGATGATCATTGTCCCTATGGAGGTGGGGGAATGCCTGTATAAGCCAATATTATTGCATAATTCATATATGTGTTTTCATATAATCTGTTTAAAAGCTGGTTTACTCTATGTTGTGGCATTCAAAGAAATCAATAAGGAAAACTATTTCTCCAACAAGCACTGAAAAAGTTAAATTTTAATCCTAAAAAAATTATGACCAGAAGTAGCATTGCAACATTAAAATTGTCACTTCTTTTAGAGGTCCAGAGACTTTTCCCTAAATATGCATGTTCGAATACCTCTAGTATTTTAAATAGAACAAAGGGTTTGTTTTTCTGTCACTTAAATACTATATTAGGATCACAAACAGGATTCATGAAGTCATGCCACAATATTTTTGACTGCAACCGTTTAAGCACAGGTCGCTCTGAACTCTCTAAACACATCTACAGTATGTTGAAAGCAGATTGCTAAGACAGGGCTGCAATCCTAATCATACTTCCTGTACTATTGAACACAATGGGACTTACTTCTAAGTAGACATGCTTAGGATTGCTCTCTAAATTCCTCTACTTAAATTGTAATCTCAACAGCTGAGATTGAGAGAGGCACAACTTCTGAATATACAGCTTGAACATAATTTGGTCAATTATGACCATAATTTGACCAGTTACAACCCAAAATTATTATTTCCAGCTGGATGCATAAGTTCTAATTTTTCAGAACAAAATAGAGATACAAGAAAAAAATACCTTGATAACCGCTGGTACTGAAAACGAGTGCTAAGTTCTGTAAAGCTTTTCCTATTTTTTGATATTCCTTAGGTAACGCTGAAAGAGTAAAAAAAATTAAGAATAGAATAACTAAAACACACACTAAACAGTAAACACAGAAAAATTGAGTACTAGATACAGTATAACCAAAGAACATATTGATATGGCAGGTAGCAAATGTGTATTAAGGCCCCAGCTCACAAAGTATCACATCCTTTCTGCATGTTCTGCCTCTTTTGGCAGCATTTGTTCATCTGCTCCTATTTGTGTGTCTACATTATTCTTGCAAGTAATCTCAGATACATAATCTTGGGCTTGCAACATCTCTTGCATCAGTGAGGGTCCAGTACACAGTCTCATGGGTCCTCCATTTATCAGCGGCTCAGCTGCCATAGTTAACAACATCTTTTAACTCGACTGGAAGTCGCTAACCTGAACCTGACATAGCCTTTAGGTAACTGTTGCACCAGATTCTGGAATTGTCGCATGAATACAAAGAGCGCAATAAACAATAAATCTTTACTCAGCCACATGTTTTGCCTCCCTACAATTTCCATCGTTTCAATGAATTTAAGTTGCATATCCACCGTATATACTCGCATATAAGCCAAGTTTTTTAAACTCTTTTTTGGAGCTTAAAATGCTCCCTCAGCTTATATAGGTGTCAAGCAGCCAGCTAGTCCAGCAGTTCCCAGAAAGAATAAGTTTCTTTATATTCCTCCTCCTCCCCAGAGGTTCCTCCATCCTCCCCCTCTCCTTTCCTATGAAGCCTAAACAAGTAGGTGTCCAAATAAGTAGATATACTTTCCAGTCAGAGTGAGAAGAATTTTCTGCCCTGAAGTCTTGGACGGGGCTATTAAGGAAGGGTCTCTCTGGGGCTCTCTGAAATCTATTAAGGAAGGGTCTTATTAACCCTGGGGCTATTAAGGAAGGGTCTCTCTGCTAAACATCTTATTTTGGTTAAAAATCTTATTCCTCGCAAGTTTTGAGGAGGTATGTTTGCAAAGGGTCTATGCAAATGATGTCCCCTCCCTCCTCCCATTGTGTATGCTGAGTCAGGCAGGTTCATAGATGCCCCACTAAGAATTCTCTGAGGAGAGAGGGACCTTTGAGTGCCTGCACTCCTCTCTCCATCCACTACCTTTGCATGCCTACTCAGAAGCAAGTCCTATCCTAGTCAATGGAGTTCACTCCCAGGTAGGTGTGGATAGGATGGCAGCCTCAGAGCCCAATCCTCTCCATGCTTGCTCAGAAGTAATCCCATCCTAGTCAATGGAGCTTACTCCCAGGTAGGTGTGGATAGGATGGCAGCCTCAGAGCCCAATCCTCTCCATGCCTGCTCAGAAACAAGTACTGAGTGACCAAATGTCCTCTTTTTTAGCCTTGTCTCCTGGTAGGGGGAAAAAAACCATTGCCCTTCTTTTCTTTGCTGACAGCATTGAGCCATTCTGGTCAAAGGACTGACTCCCAGGGAAGCACTGACTGACCATATGTTCTCTTTTCCCAGGACAGGCTCTCTTTCAACTCTTGTGTCCTGGGAAAATATCTTTACATTTACCGGTAACCTACTGATGCCTCAGTAAATGTTATTTTATTGGTATCTATTTTTATGGTATTTTGAAATGTACCAGTAGCTGCTGCATTTCCCATCCACGGCTTATATGGGGGTCAATAAGTTTTCCCAGTTTTTTTGTGGTAAAATTAGGTGCCTTGGCTTATACGCGGGTCGGCTTATATGCGAGTATATACGGTAACTGCCCTGAAAGGGGACACTATTACTCTACTGTGATTATTTAAGACAAGTGCCTGTTCACCTACTCAATAAAATATAATGAAGATTTTTTTTGTTTTAAACTGATTCTGGTTTTTAAAGTGGGTGCTGTGTACAGGTGACGATTCAACATTTTTTCAAGCATCTTTGAATATACGCAGTGGTGGGTTTCAGGGTGTTCTCACAGGTCCTATAGAACCCTTTGCTAATGAGCTCCTGGTTCTGAGAACCGGTTACTAATGGGACATAGAACCTGTTGTTAATTTAGGTTATTAGGACATAGAACCTGTTGTTAATTTATTTGAATCCCACCACTGAATACACCTGCACTAGCTTCTTCAACTGATCAGTTGTAGAACTCTCAAAATTAATGCTTCCAGAATCAGAGCTTATAAGTACTTATGAACCACGTAAATATTCAATGAAGCAAGTTTACAGATTTCATATTCCACATGGATTTGTGCAATATCCATAAAATGAATATAATTAAGTAGCATTTTTGCTATAGGAGAGGGATGATGTTGATTTCATACTCTACTAATAAAAAACCCTATTGCGTATCACAATACATAGACACACAGAACCATACAGTTAGAAGAGACCTAATAGGTCATTTTGTCTAACCCCCTTCCTGTAGCAGGAAATCCTCCTAGAGCAGGGGTGTCCAACATGTGGCCCGGGGGCCCCAGACGCATGCGGCCCTGGAGGAGGGTGGATGCGGCCCTCCTGCAAAGTTGGCCACCACCATTGGAAAAACTGGCTTTGTGGCAGCAGCCATTTTCAAATTTCACGTGCTTCTCTGCGCGCTGCCCTGGGTGGCTGCCACAAAGCTGGTCTAGGCTGCCTGGCTCCTTCCGCTACCTGCCTCCTGGCACTCAGAGCGCTTCAGGCCCCTGCAGACCTTGCAGCGCTTGCCCACCTGCACCCCCCAAAAGCAGCCACAGCCTCTATCTAAGCTGCTGCCTACTGCCCTTGAGACCTACTCTGAAGTAAGCCCTGTTAAAGTCAATGAGGCTTACTCCCAAGTGGCAGTCTGAGAGCCCAACAATGCACAGGATGGGCTGTGATCTCTCCAAGCTTAACCTTGGAGATAGGCTGCAACCCTAACCATGACTACTCAGAAGTAAGGCCCATTGTACCCAGTGGGTCTTACTCCCAGGAAAGTGTTCATGATTGCAGCATATCTCCAAAGTTAAGCTTGGAGAGGATCACAGCCCATCCTATGCATCATGCCTCCTCAGAAGTAAGCCCCATTAAAATCAATGAGACTTACTCCAAGGTTTAAAAATGAAGGACAAAATATAGGACATCCTACATTTTTTTAAAAAAAAGTTGTTAGTGTTTGTGTGCAGCCCAAACCAACTTGTCTTCTTCCAATGCGACCCAGGGAAGCTAAAAGTTCCCTGGTAATCAAACAGGTGATTGATGAACCTCTGCATGAAGATTCCCAGTGAGGGAATCAGCACCCCGCTTAGCGAACTCTTCCACTCATGAATTGCCCTCATTGCCTGGAATCTTTTCCTGGTATACACGTGGAATCTCTTTTCTTGGAGTTTGTTCTCATTGGTTTAAGTTCTACTTTCAGAGGCAGCTGAGGACAAATGCATCCCTTCTTCCCTATGTCAGCCCTTCAGGTATTTGAAGAGTGCAATCGTATGTCCTCTTAACCTTCACTTCTCCAGGCCTAACAGACCAAGTTCTCTCAACCTTTCTTTGCAGGGCTTGACTTCCAGCCCTCTAATCATTCTTGTCACTCTCCTCTGAACTCATTCTAGATTGGTTGCATCTTTCTTAAAGTGAGGTGCCAAGGACACAGTACTCCAGAATGCAGACCAAATGCAGAGTTAAGTATACACAGCAATGCAAAGTAAAATGAAACCACAACTTCTCACACTTTGGAAGCTACCATTCTACTAATGAAGTCTTCTTTGCAGATGCCTCACACTGCTGCTTCATGTTCTGCTTGTGATCCACTACAAATCTTGCTCATTTGTTAGAACACTTACGTCCTGTACAGCGTTTCCAGTGCTCATGACCCACTGTCAGCAACTCCTTAACTCCATCATCCATGGCTTTAGTGAATCTGCCGACTGCATCACATTTTTGTTCACTATGTAACAAAAAACATCCATACTCAGGTACATAATTTTATTTATTTCACATACCTAGATTGCTCTGGCTTTGACATTTTCTAAATTAGCAGGCTGTAAATTTGTCCAGCTCACCAGGTTTTAACAAACTCTGAAACTAGAATATTAGTTTTATTTATCCTTCCTTGGACTTATGGAATACTAAAGTTGTAAAAAAACATATGGGAGACAAAGTAATGTGAACATTAATCTCAGTAGCTAATTAGCTAAAGGTGCAGTCCTAACCTAAGCTGGCACAACTCATTGGTCTTCCAATTCCCATGGTGATGTAGGGAGGCAAGTGCATGTCTGACATTCCCAGGCCAGCATGGGACTTAGGCTGGCCTAACTGGAGGTTAGGACTGCAGCCTAAAATACTAAACTTCCACTGTGTTTCCTATAGCTACAATCTTAATCCCCAGTTAGGCTGGCATAAGCTTCCATCCTGGCCTAGGAATGTCAGGCCAATGCACAGACATACACTCGCCTCCCTACATTACCACAGGAACAGGAAAACCAATCAGTTGTGCCTGCCTAGGTTAGGTTTGCATCTTAAGTCAGTGTAACCACAAAGCTGACTCTTCACCTAGCCATGTTCTAGCCACGTCCTAGCCATGTTCCCAACCCCACTGCTTCCAGTCTTCTTGCTGGCTAGTTCACTGTAATATTACCAAATCAATGTTTAAAAGTAGTTTGCTAATATAATTTGGAGATATTAACAATTGTTGGTACAAGTAGAATTATTTAATAATGGATCAGATGCACTGCCAGGTGTCAATGACACTTTATAGAGGAAGGTGACCTCATTACCTAAAATGGCTCCATTTGGAGTTGTACAGAGCCATGGTTAGGCAGGCCTATTTCATGGCCTAAGGTGAACATGGACACATGCCCCTACCAGAGATGATGGAGACTGCCACCCCACTGCAAAGGGCCATGAACTTCCCACCCCGACCCAGCTATGTCACTGTAATGGATAAAAAGTCAGGGAGAGAAGGGAAGTGGGAATTAATGAGAGAGAAGAGGGATACGAGAGGAGAAACCATGCAAGCCTGCAGTCTGCCTTAAAACTCTTAGTTGTCCTGATCTTTTTTAATGGTTAAAAACTTGTGAGCAATATTATTAGTCGATCATCTCCTGCAGTGACCAAACACTGCACTGTCTATTCAGACATAAACACATCCAGGATAGTGTTCAGAATAGTCATGAACACATGACTGTTAAGACATGATCTCATCAGTGTCACTAGTGAATTGGTACTTTGAGGTTTTAGAAGAATTCTAATACTTGAGGGGCATTGATAGCTCAGTGGTTACAAATGCTGTGTTTGTCAACATGAAGGTTGGCAGGTCAGTGGTTTGAGACTTGTTTACTGCACAACTCAATGAGCTTCCATTACTTGCCTAGCTTTTGCCAACTTACAAGTTCAAAAGCATGCAAATGCAAGTAGATAAATAAGTGGTGGGGAGATAGCAGAGTTCTGTGCACCTCTGGCATTTAGTCATGCTCGTCATGTGACCACGGAGATATCATCAGACAATGCTGGCTCTTTGGTCCTTGTAATATAATACAGCCCTTAGAGTCAATCATTACAACAAGGCCACAATGTTCATCTAAGTTTCATTCAGCAATGCAGAAGATTTTGGATACAAAGCAAAAGTCTATTTCACATCTTGCCCTCAAATATCAGCATATTTGTAATACAATGAATTGGAAGAATTTGACATCTTACATTTCTACCATATCCAAGTCAGGAGCCTCTGGTTCCATTGTAGAAAAGACCATAACACCCACAATCTCATCTTTTTCTGCCTTCCGTTTACCTGTTTTCCACTCCTACAAATGAGAGCAAGTGGGACAAGATGAGAAACACACACTTTTGCTGTTAAATGCTAAACAGCCATGTTCCAGGTTGGAGTTTTATTGGTTCCCCCCTTCTCCCCTAGGGCAAGGACAGAAAGGGGGCTCAAAATATCTGCAGACCTCTTCTACCTAAGAGTTCACAACTGCTGTTAGCAAATAATCAAGCATTACTGAAGTCACAATTCAGAGAGCTGCGTGATTAGTGCTATATGCATGGTAAGGTTTTAAAAGTTTTTTAGATTGAAGATTCCTAGCTGATATTACTGATTTTTAAAAACTGGATAAGTCCTCGAATGGTTTTTTATGCTGTTATTTGACAAAGGATAAAGCTCAAAACCCTACAGCAAGAGCACAAAACTTTCTATGTATCTGAAGGGGATCTCTGAATTAGGACCATCTGTGCCAACATCTGTTAAAGCAACACATACAGACATTGCCAGCCACCAGCACTTTAGTCCTAGGAAAAGATATAATCTTATCCAATACCCTTTTCAAGCTGTGACTTGGTAAGAATGTGTGTTCATGGCAAACTCCTTCTGCAACCAAGCACAAGACACTTCCTAAAAAATTGTTTGCCTGTTGCTCATTTTATGCTTGTTTTAAATTAGACTCCAAAACCTGCTAAGTCATGGCAAGAAATTATATTTACTATTATTTTGGGTGAAGAGATTTCTCTTTCTCTCGGTGGCTTAGTTTGGAAAGGGTTATCATGTACTGTAGATACATGAGTATAATTCAATCTCACAGATAAAATGAGGACAATTTTTGAGTAAAAAATCATGGAATTTTCTACAACCCTTGAATAAATTGGGGGACAGAGTTAAACCTAGAAAGATATCTTATTGTTTTGTCTGAATTTACACAACTATCATCTCAAGTCCAGAGCCCCGGTCAACCTGGACTTGAGACCCAGTTCCACCTGACAGACAGACCTGGGGTCCCATTCTGAGACTGCCTAATGGAGCAACCGTTTCCAGATTGTGCTCTCAGTCAAGCACAATCTGAAGTATAAAATATTGATAGTGGATTATAGTATATAAGTGGTAATTAACCATGATTGTTGTATTGGACCTCCAGATGCAGGGGTAATACGGCATGACAATAACAGCAGGCAGGGGAAGGCACTGACATACCTTCATGGCTTGTGCAATTCACTACATTTCCTGGCTGTTGTTATTCATTTCACATCATAATTATTAAACTCTCATTTTCACCTACCACAAGATTGTTGTAAGTATAGAAGAAGGGCAGGAAACATGCAACACCCTGAGCTCTTTAGAAGGTTGTATAAAATTATGTAAATATTAATATTTTGTAATATTTAATAAATGATAATAAATAATTTTGTCATATGTCAGTGTCAAAAATTTATGGGTCCCAGTATAAAATGACCTAAGCACATCCCTGAGAAGGCCAATTCATCCATTCACCTCTTTCACTATTTACACACCTAAAGTAATTTTTTTAAAGAGATGTGTTACCTTCTCATCACGGAAATTAAGGAATTGCTGAAAAACTTCACTCTCTGAAATAACTGGATGACGACACATCCTGGTCATCCAGCTTTGTAGCCTCTCCATTCGCATTTTGATGAATTCTTCCTCAAAACGCCCTGTAGCACAGTGAACAATAGCAAGAAACATTTAAACACATCTGCACCCTCCCCCCAGCAGTCACTTTCACCTATGTTTGATTAATTTTTGAATACCTTGTATATCCTTTGATTAATTTTTTGAATAACTTGAGTTGGGGGGGAACCAGAATTATTGACCTTAGTCAATTATTTACCTCCTTCTCTGCCTCACTGTGTTTTATAGAGATGCATGAATTGAACCCACCAAATTGGATGCTAGAAATGCAAAACGAACTTCTTGACCAACGTCCATAGTGGAGGACAGAAATTTCCTTCTCTAATCAGAACTCTTGTTGTGATTTCTGCTCAATGTCATTTTCTAATTCAGTTCTTCCTCCATTACACCACCTTCCTCAGTTTCTGAAAATGGTTTTGTCATCCTGTCTGAATAATTTGATCTGAATAATTTATCATCCTAAGCAGCTTATAGGTTGCTTTGAGAAGCAGAGGTTTTAAGGCATCCTCAATAGCAAGGAATTCAACTGTTGGATGACTATCAAGACTGGTCTTGTGTCTTGCTTTACTTTTTAAACTTTAGAAGATTGCTATTTTTCAAGTAAGATTGATAAATTTGCAACTTTAAAAAACCAACTGAAAGGCAGGTATTAGCCTTTCTGCTACATTTTACAATTTATTGGTTTTTTGAAATTTTTGCTTTACTGCTTCGAACACCTTTTTAAAAGTGATTAATAAACACAAGAAACAAAATAAATTAAGAGACTATTTGATTTGCATCTAATCACTGAAAATATAATTCCTAAAGAATGTAAGTTCTGAAATAATTGAGCATGCTGGTTTTCATAGATGCATTAAGTCAGAAGAGAATAGCATGCTTATTACAAATTACAAGTCTTTCATTTTTTAAATATCAAATAACAGATAATTATCTTTAATTCTGAATCAACAACTATTCACAATGGACTTATAACATTCATCAGTCCACTCTGTTCTCTTCCAAGTTCATGTATGCATTTTAGAAAATACTGGTGGAATTCTAAGCCTGAAGGGAAAAAATAAACCACTTCCTCAGTTTCAGTTTGCTTGGCATCCAATCTAGTATTCGCATCAATGCTCAATTTTCTTCCCATACAGAACACTATTACATTTTCAGCACAGCACTAAGTTACATGGCTGGCTGTGTGCCCAATTTCTTATTGCTAGTTGTCTTTAAATTACCGTTTAGAAGAAGGGGACCCAAACATTCACCTGCTAGAGCCACCACATCACAAAGAGTTCTGTGAGCTGTAGTTGATGCATTTATAGAATAAATACATTTTTATAAAACTAAGAATTTTGACAATAGGAGAGAAAACATTTACAAGTTTGTTGCTAATTAATTAACACTGTTGGAGGGGCATGTAGCTATAATGCCACCAAGATCTATTTTATGCTTGAGGAGGCAGAAAAAAAACAGAGACAGAGGTTGGGGGATGGTTAAGTTTTTATCATTGATGTTATGTTTTTAATATTATCAATGTTTTAATATATTTTCACATGTTTTAATGTATTTATCAATGTTTTAATTGTGTTAGCTGCCTTGAGTCAGATCCAGCTGAGAAAGGTGCGATACAAATCTACTAAATAAATAAATATCTTCACTTTAGTATTAAAAAGTCTTACTAAAATTCATAAAATTCACCCAAATTTTAAAGTACCCAATGAAACCAATGGGAAAACCAACCTGGAAATGATCACAGTTATATGAACACATACCTTTAAGGAAGTCTAGCATAGGATTTAAATATATTACTTCTGAACAGACCAGCAACTTTTTTTTCTGTAAACTCCTAATTTTCATTTTTTAAGCTTTAAAGTTTCAATAGTACAAAAGCCATATTAAAGTTGAAATTTCTCCCACTTCCACATCAACCTTCATCCAATAACATTACAGTAAAACCTTTCATTGAGAGTGACTTGGATTCAGAGGGTTTTCCAAGAAAAACATTTCTAATACATTTGACTTGTAATACAAGCATGGTCTTGATAAACAAACAAACAAATAGTCCTGGCTGGGATACGGCTGGTTTTGGCGCTCCACCTGCACTTGCTCAGGCTCTCTCCTGAGAGACCAGCCTATACAGGTCTACTCTGAAGTAAGCCAACTGCAGTCAATGGGGTTCTCTCCTATGTAAGAGGGGCAATGGAAAGGAGCCTGAGAGACCTAGTCTTGCATGTCTACTCTAAAGTAAGCCCTAATATAATCAGTGGGGCTCACTCGTGTGTGGTGAGCATATTGCAGCCTGAAAGAGTTAAGTGCAGGTTAATTTGGTTTAATTTTCTTTATATTTTTATTCTCTTCATTATTTTGTACTGTTTAGTACAGTACTGTAATCATTTTATTTGGATATTTTTGGGTTGTGGAATGAATCATCTGAGTCTCCATTATTTCTTATGGGAAAATTTGCTTTGATATACAAGTGTTTTGGATGACAAGCATGCTTCTGTAATGAATTATGCTTATAAACCAAGGTACACTGTAATTAGGAATTCTATTTTTGTGGAAAATAAAGACACACCAATTATATTTTAAATTTTTTTGAGTATTTACCTGTAACTTGTTTGTCGGGAAGGCATGGAATTGGAATGGCTGATCCAAACTTAATTAAAAGCCGCTCATACAACCAGTCAAAGTGTTTATATCTGTGGTTGACAGATCGATTAGTGTTCTGTAAAAGACGAAATTTTTGCTCAATGTGACATTTAAACTACTGTATGTTTATTGGAGACACTAAAAGGTCATCTGATGTCTCTGGTACGCACTTACTGTACATGTAAGCTGGTATTCGATGTAGCTCTTCAGCCCATACATTTTAGAACCTTTTTTTGGATCAGCCACAATGCAGTCAAAAGTAGAGGTAGGATAAACCCACATTGGACCATAATCACCAATCTACAGAACAAAAATAATTGTGAATACTAAATATGTTATACAATGACTTACCTAAAATACAAACTTAGATCCTTTCAGACTGCAATTCCATCTCAAAGCCACTATGCTCACACATATCAAAACTGAAAGGATTAGCCTGATGCATTATTAAGCCTGATGCAGTAAGGCATCAAATGGAGCGTTATACCTTGTATTTAAGCCTGTAGCAGATACTCAAGTGCATATTGTGGCAAAAAGAGTTTCAAGGTATTCCAGAGACACCTGTTCTCATTTATGAATCAAATAATGCAATTAGCATGCAATGTAATTCAAACATAGCAAAAAAAGGAGTAAAATACACAGAAACGTGAGTCTTGTGCAATCAGATGCTGAACTAATAATGAAACACAGACTACAATTATAGAAAATGACAGTGAAAATACAGAAAATTTAGAGTTTGATGTACACTGGAAACCGTATCTTCATAAAATAAACAGATGTGCATGTTATACAACATGTGTACAACCCAGCACATTTTCCATTCAAGTAATGCTCGCTGGGACACATATATTTAGCACAAATATTCAAAGTATTTATACCAATGTCTTATGCAGTTGCCACAGATACACAAGACAGTAAAAAAAGACAACTTACAATTACAGGAATTTTCTCTTTGGGTTTTACTAGCTGCTTTGCCAACAGATATTGTTCCAGTCCAGGTTTTGCAAATCCAGGAAATCTGATCAAAGAAATAACGTGACTGAGTCCTTTTTTCAGAGGTTCTTTGACAGTCTCAGAACTGGCAGCCATTATCTTAGACACGTGATCTGTCTAACAAGGTCAACACAGCTATTACCAAGCCAGGTACACCAAAATGATGTACTACTGACCGATCAAAAACTATACTAGCTACAGCTATAGCTCAAATCATCTCCAGATGGCTGAATTCAGTCCATCAGAACAAGCAGGTCAGAGGAACAGTTAGTACCAACTGCCACAATAACACCCTCCAAACACCTCTGAATTCTCCTGTCAGTTGATAAACTGACAGCTACAGTTTCCTTCAGCCCATGTGACATTCTCAGCAGATTAACCCACCCAATTTCTGTATGTATTCAGTAAGATTTTCACCCCACTGACACCTAATCAATTCACATTCCCTCACCACACTTCAAGCTGTTTTTTTTTACTTTCCAGAAATTAAAAAAGCAGGTCTCAGTGCGGTGCTGGATATAAGAGGATGCTGCTGTTAACTCTCTCTCTCTCTCTTTGAGCCCCACTGCACAAGCAGCCTGTTAAGAAAATTGCTGCAGTCAACTCAAGTCCACCAAACAAAAGGGAAAAGACAATGACTAGCCAATTATTTCAAACAATTCAATGCTCTGTTTGAACAAGTGTTCAGTACTACCCACGAGACATCAACATTTTAGTCTAGGCTTTCCATGTGACAGAGATGATTCATCCATTTTAAAAGCAATTGTTTATCTGAAAACAAGGTGTTTCTACTTCATTTAAATTTATACCCTTTTTAGAACCAACTATCTGAATTCTTTATACTTTATTCTTCATACTTTGCATTCTCTTTAATAGAAAAATTCTATTTAAACTAAGACTATTTGCCTCAAATTTCCTCATCTATTTTTCCATTGCATTCAGTGCTACAAATTTTACTTGTTCAGGGGTATTTTCATAGCAGGCCCACGGCTATTTCCACGCTGAAGCCCTGTTGGATCTGAGGGCTCTGTCTCTTTATAACCAAGGTAGGGCGCCGGTGTAGATTTTGGGTCATCCCAGTCATCATCCCAATCATCCTCATCTGCAGCCGCTATAGGAGAAGAGACATATAGATTAGTGTCAAACAGTGCACTCCTAACCATGTCTACTCAAAAGTAAGCCCTATTGTGTATAATAGGTCTTACTCCCAAGAAAGTATCTTTAGGATTGCAGCCAAAGTTACACATGTACAGTCTCCTTTAAAAAGAGTAAGGCCGAGAAAGAAACTTGTATTCTTCTAAAAATGTTTCCTATGCTTGAGAAGTTTACAGAATAATTGTTTTAACAAACATATTCATAAAGAGTCATCTTTTTAAGTTCCAATACTCATAAGAATGGCTGATTGCAACATAGAGCTACAAAGGAACCAGTGCAAAATATACCATATATACTCTTGTATAAGCCAACCACAGTATAAGCCAAGGCACCTAATTTTACCACAAAAACTGGGAAAACTTATTGACCCGTGTATAAGCCAGGTCAATACGTTTTCGTGGTAAAATTAGGTGCCTCAGCATCTGCTCGCATGCCTCTCCAGCTGGCCGGAGAGGCGCGTGAGCAGGGGCTGGTCCAGGCGCCTGTCCCCTGCCCACACGCCCCTCCAGTTGGCCGGAGAGGCACGCAGGCGGGAACTGGTTGTGGCGCCTGTCCGCACGCCTCTCCAGCTGGCTGGAGAGGCGTGCGGGCAGATGCTGGTGGTTGCGGCTGCCCCCATGCCTCTTCGGTCGGCTAGAGGTGCTTCCAAGCACCTCCAGCCGACCGAGGAGGTGTGCGGGCGGCCGCAACCACCAGCAGCCGCCATTTTGGGGCAAGTCTAGCGCTTGCCCCACGTATAAACTGAGGGGGCTTTTGGGGCCCATTTTTGGGCCCCCAAAACCAGGCTTATACACAAGTTTATACGGTACCATTTGAAGACATAAGGATATATTGCAGGAGACTCCAGACAAACACTTGCAATGTTGAACCATTCTCACCCTGCTGCTTATTCAACAGTGCTTACCTGGTTTTTGCAAAATCCTTAGAAGTTATCAAGGAAAATTCTCTTTTAAATTATTTATCTTGAGTCTCTCTGACCCATCTAACTCAACTTATTCCAGGTAAAGAAATATAGCTTACCTGGTCCTTGATATGCCTGTGGGTGACCAAATGCTGCTGTTGTCTCCCAGTTGTTTGCTGCGTTATTTTTCTGCCTATTATCAGGTTTCCCTGCCCAGCCATCAGCAGCCGCTGCATTGTCCCAATTTGACCAGGGATCATTTGTATTGGCAGCCTAAATAAAAAGGTTATAGAAATGAAGGGGGGGAAAGGAGAACACCCATAGTATTAGGTATAGCACTGATAAGGAATAATATTAGATGTCTTAGGTTATATACCACTGCAACAACCTTTTAGAACTAATCCATTATTAGACAAAACATATACTTAATAGCAGCTAATGGGAAAGATCAACTGCAAAAAAATTATGGTACTTTGCTGCCAATGAAAACCCCATCAATCTGAGGCAGCTTTATGGTCCTATAGAAAAGACTCTAATACCAGAACTGTACCAACTTGCTGGGATTTGTAAAAGAAGCTATAATGTCCTTTGGTAACTCATTGGCACTGCCACTGTCTGCAACATTGCGGATATGGTAACTAACTTGGTCAAGCAAGCCTTTCTATGGGCATAGGCCTGGCCTAGCCAACCAAAGTGACATCATGGGCCCCACTGACCACCAACACTTGTAACAAAATTATTTTATTTATTTAAGGCATTTATACCCTGTGTCTCCCATGCCAAAGCAAATGCCCAAGGTGGCTCAAAAAGCTTTTCTTTTCACATCTCTGTGAGGTAGGTAAGGCTGAGCACGCATGACTGGCCCAACAAAGAAGCTTCATGGCTGAGGGGGGTTTTGAACCTGGATTATCTAGGTCTCAGGGGGGGACCCCCTGGCTCTGAAGTTAAAGGCACTGTGCCTGTCGATTTGAACATCAGCAGGTCAGCGGTTCAAGATTCAGGTGCTGCATAAAACATCCTAGTGACAGGCTGGCCAGAGTTCTCCATGTTGCATCCATCACCTAAGCAAACCCTACCAGGAACAGGAATAACACTAAGAAAATTATCTAGGTCTCGGTCCAACTCCCTTACTAA
Organism: Cryptoblepharus egeriae; assembly: GCA_030015325.1. NCBI lineage: Eukaryota > Metazoa > Chordata > Lepidosauria > Squamata > Scincidae > Cryptoblepharus > Cryptoblepharus egeriae. The sequence continues at coordinate 187,068,407 of JAREYC010000001.1, read as the reverse complement.
ATCACCCTTGCTCATCCTGAAATTATTCCACATGATGCAAAAATGTGAAACTGTATACATAGTTACTCCAAGTCAACACATTAGAAGAGTATAAAACTGTACCAAATACCCATTAAAAAGTCAAAGTTTGAAAGGTGAAACACATAAGAAATTCTGTCAAAACGAAGGGCAAGGATTCCAGTGAAACAGAAGCAAAAGAAGTTGATCTTTGGGATTCTGTTGCTCTTTTATACGCTGGAATCTACTGGGAATTTCCATAGCAGCAGGAATTCATTTCCATTAATACAAGCTTTATTTACTATTACAAAGTTTGTGTGTCAGCATGACTGAACACTATAATAGGCAATGATGTTACAATTATCCAAGAATTAATAACAAGCTTGGATCATCCATCTCGGTTCTACAAAGTCTGAGATAACCCAACTCCCAAGTTTTCCATTCAGCATTTTTTAAAGGGAGTAGAAAGCAGAAGAAAAGATTTTTTCATTTATAAAAGGGATCGGAATATACACAAGTAAAACAAAGTCTTCACATGCCCTATATCTAATAGGCACGCATGGAAAATCAGACTTTCAACTGCAGACTGTATTCAGACAAAAATTCAAATGCTGAATCAATAAAAAATTTTCTGATACTGAGAAGTATATCTCATGTAAATAAAGTGTCAATATATTCCAGTTAGGTCATTTAATCATAATGAAAACTGGTAAGAGAGGAAAAGTAGTTTAATGCAACATTATGGTACAATTCAGAGGTGAGGTTTATTCTCACATTATGTTAGCAATGTATGAGATGATACACAAGGAGACACAATGAGCCTCATGTATAACTTAAGCACTTGGATTACTTTGATAGTGTAGAAACAGCCACAGTATAGCAGATAGTATACTGCCTAAATAGAGGAGTCAGACTCCTTGTACCCACAAAAACTGTCTAATTTTTTTTTTTTGAAAAAATAATGAAACATAATTGTGCATTTATTTAACTATTTCCTACACAGGTAAAAGTTAGTTTTGAACTAGTATAAAAAGGCAATTATTTTGAACAAATAAAAGGTATAGTAGTTAGTGTCTTATGAATCTTGTTATGTCCAATTTCCTCATTGGCATCCTTCAGTCTGGAAAGACTCTGGTATTGTGCTCTGATTGGAGGTCCTGAAACAACATCTAGTGTGGCTAAAAAGGCCAATTTGAGAGTGGCAATCCCTTCCACACTGAGGACAATGTACTCAGTGTAAACTGTCCAATGTACACAAGGCAATATTCATTAGGAATAGCACCTCACTGAACAGATATCAAAAGCAAGACTGCTTTTTTCCAGAAAGTAGAAATCAATGAAGAAAAAAAAGAACACCAACTCTGTGGGGAAATGAAACCTGATAATAAAGATTGCAAAAAAGAACGAAGAGCACATTTCTACAAATAAAGCTACAAATGTTATGGCAAGACAATAAAAACTTCCTTAGATAATCATGAGTAGGACATGACCAGGAGGTAGGAGGATTGATAAAAAACAAGAGGATAAAAGGAAGCTTAAAGGGGATCTGGGAAATGCAGAGAAGCTAAAACACTCTTGACATCCATCTTCACTACAGAAAACAGCACAAACCTTCCTAGGATGGAATATGAAGAATTAAATCCCCTACTGTTTAGAAAGCAATAGTTTCTGAAGTGTGGGTCACAACCCACAACCAGAAACAAAACAATGGGCCTTTGGGAGGAGTGGCCCAGGAATGAGGTACTCAACAGCGCTGCACTTATTGAGGCACTGCGGGCCCCTAGGACTTCACCATCTACCTGGAATGTTCTGCGACCTCCAGTGGTCCTGGAGATTTGCAAAACCTACATGCAGCTGCAATGAACATGGAGCTCAAAAGAGAATGATCGTGAAGGGTGCTACAAGCAGAACACCCCAGGTATACAGAGCTGTCAAAGAGTTGCTGTTTGACACTGCAATTGCTGTTGGGTTCCCTTGCTCCCAGCCCCCGTGACTACTCACAGTGGTCACAATGTCCAAGAAAGACTTTGGGGGGGGCACTGTTCTGGTGGTCCCCTGGTGGTCTGCTGTAGGAAACAGAATGTTGTAGTGCAGGAGATGGGCCTGGAGCCTGATCCAGCAAAGCTCCTCAAACAGCCTATTCCTAGTTGGAAACAGCTGTTTATGCCAAAGTAAATGTGCATAGGACTGTAATCCAAGTTTAAATATTAAATCTGTATTTTATTAAGGGCTGTGGGTGGCGCAAGCGGTTAAGACGCTGTGCCTGTTAACCAGCAGGCCAGGGTTCGAGACTCAGGTCGGCCCCACAAGACAGGGTGAGCTCCTGTCCTTAGTCCACCTCTGCAATGCCAGCTGGATCCAATCGTATCGGCTCTGCCTTTCCATTGGACTAATTCCGTGGTGCGAAGATGGGGGATTTGCTGCTTGGGTAACAGCCTATCCTCCATAACAATCTATCCCAGGCTTTCGTGCTTCGGATGCAGCACCAAGCCCGATACCATAGTCTTCCAGGACTGATGGAGGCCTGCTTATTTTATTAAAGACCATATCAAATATATACAAGGTGATTCTCCATCCTGTCCTTCCTAGACACTGAAAACACAGACACACAATTACTGTGTGTCAAAAACACTTTGAGCAGAAACAGATTCACTTTCATCTGCCAATTAGTTGAGATATCCTCTTAAACACCACTCTCAGGGAAAGCAGCTACACATACTGTTATGTTAATCATAAAAATGCAATTCCTTTAGCTCCAAAATGATATGCGCTCAAATGTGTGGGAGACCCATATCCACAGTTTTATTTATCCATGGAGAACCCCCTCCCCAAACACCACCTCAGCTGGTGAGGAGAGCTCTGCTCTTCTGAGACCAACAGAAAGTATGCATGTCTGCCCATGGCCTCTGCAGAGCTCATACTGACTCAGAACAAAAAAACAAACACATGCTACTTTTTAAAAAAATCTGGAAGTAGTTGGGTTTTTCTGCTCTAAATCATACTGAGTCCAGCAGACATACATGGGTGAAGGAAGCAGAATTACCCCCTCCTCCAGAGGGCGAGGGATATTCCCTGGTATCCACAGTTTCACTTAACTGCAGGGAAATATGGAATGGAACCTCCCAGATACCAGGGCACAGCTGTACACATATGTAAAACACATTTTGGTACTGACCGCCTCATTCTTACAAAATCTATTGGTCACAGAACACACCAGTCTCTGCTATAAGTGAACACTTCTAGAAAAAGCATTTGAAGCTAAATTGAATGTCCAATTTCACCCCCTTTTAGCACCTTTTCCCTTTATTTTTCTAAAGTCCCAAATGTTTCTATGCAGGTTCAGCAGCCTAAAAAGCTGCCAAGACTTCTTCTGTAAGCAGCTTTATGCATTTAAAATTCCATTATTTTCAAACATGACTTTGTGGACTAGTCAGACGTTCATCCTGTCTGATACAACTAACTCTTGTCCATGATTTGCAGACATCTGTCAAGTGGGTAGCTAACACATCTATCCATCTAGGGAAAAAAGGTGGATGTTGAAAAAGTTCTATATTTTTTTTAATTTACTCCACTAATCAGTAACTTAACAGCATCATCAGACCTAGGTTTTTAAGTCTAAGCACAAAGAGCTTGGGTATGCCATGCTGGAATCCAGCAGGTAATTTTATTTATTTAATAAATTTATACCCCACCTTTCTCGGGCCGCAGCCAACTCAAGGCAGCTAACAAGTAAAATATTTTAAAAACATTCAATAATACAATTAAAAGCATTAAAAATATACATATGTTAAACAATAAAAGCAATAACCTCCCAACCTCCACCTCAATAAAAAGCTTTTTAAAATTAGAAAGTTCTTAGGCTCCACCTGAAGCTCTGTATTAAGGGAGCTTTCCCAAGTTCTAGGGGGAGGGAGTTCCAAAGCTGGAACTAGGGGTGCAGCTACCAAGGCGGCCCTATTCCTGGCCGCCACATCTCTCACCTCCCTTGATGGGGTCCTAGTCAGTAGGGCCCTCTCTGATAACCTTAGGTAATGATCTATTCTCCACTAAGAGCAAGGACTTATCCTTTCTTGAGGATAAGGATTGTATTTTCTAGCAAGCTCCATGCAGGAAATTAATTTTCTTTTCATTAATTTATTCCCAGCAAACTTCTCTGCCAGCAATACTAGTATGTGTGTGTTCTTCAGTATCATCCCAGCTACTTTTACAGCATGTTACTGATCAAATTTGATAAAGCTCTGTTCCCATCTAGCCAAGTCAGGCATTTTCCATCAGCTTGCTTATACCATTACTATCTTCTCTCCCTTTTCATTCCTACTCTTTTGAACTTTTAATAAGCTAGTTACATTTTTACTCTGCCTGCCTACGCCATGACCCCAGTTAATTCAGTGACTTGTCATGTTTTTTTACCCTGCAAACGTTATTGAAAATCAAATTCAAAATAAGAATCCACACAGCTCAGTGATCTCCTGGGAGAAGGGTTTTCCCAGACAGTGCCCACTCTTCTTGGTCTTTGAACCTGGGATGGTGGCAGAAGTTAAAAACAACCAACTTTCTCCCTTATTCAGCTACTGATCCACTGAAGGAGTGGTTCCCAAACTTATGAAAGTCCACAATGCTCCTTCATGGTGGTGCTCCTGTGCAAGACTTCGTACAATTGAAGAGGCCATGTGGCATCCCTCTGAATGTGCCATAGCAAAGCAGGCCTCCGTCAGTCTTGAAAGACTATGGTATCGTGCTTGGCGCTGCATACGCTGCATGCGAAGCACGAAAGCCTGGGTTAGATTGTTATGGAGGATAGGCTGTTACCCAAGCAGCAAATCCCCCCTCTCCACGCCACTGAATTAGTCCAATGGAAAGGCAGAGCCAATACGATTGGATCCAGCTGCGTCGCAGAGCTGGGCTAAGGACAGGAGCTCACCCTGTCTTGTGGGGCCGACCTGGGTCTCAAAACCTGGCCTGCTGGTTAACAGACACAGTGTCTTAGCCACTTGCGCCACCCACAGCCCATTTTAGGAAATACTCCAAAGGGAAAGGAAGGGGCACACACTAACAACTAAATGCTATTGCCCTTGGTCAGTCTATCTTATCCCAGGTTCTTTTCACATCAAATAAGACAACTGGTTCATGCCTGGTACTGCCTATTCAACTTAAAACTTCTAGATAAGGGGAAATGGTTCAAACACTTTTTTAAAAAATGGCAAATAGGACAGTCTCACTCCTTTCAAAATGAGTAGAAAATATCTGGACTGCGATGCTGTTATGTAACCAAAACAGATCCCAAACTATAATGATTTTTGCACTAGTGTGTCACAACTGTCAGGATTTAACCAAATTTTCTTAAGAATTCTATGTTGTGGGAGAGGCTGATGAAGGTAGCCTGTTAATCCAATTCAACTTTTGCATCACTTTGTAACATGAAAGGACCTGTCCTTTGATCAAAGAGGAAGCCTATTTGCGGAATTTAAAGATTTTGTCTAGAAAGAAGCAACTATTAACAAACTGTATAGGGGTGTTTTATAAAGCTGAAGAACCTTAATGTATTTAAAACTGATAAGAGAAAAAGAAAAGGAAAATAGATGCAAGAGAAGTTAGAGGAGCTGTGAGGGGTATGTTTACCCTTGAAACGGCTCTGGATAGAGCCTAACCACTTTTCTAGGCGATGCTCAATATGCCCCAGCTGAGCTGCCTAGTCAAGCACTGCTAAGTCAGTGCAGGTCCATCTGTATTAGGCCAGCCAAAGTGGACTTATGCTGACACATGTCTTTTCTGGTGCAGCTAGGCTGGCCTATCTGGCGTTAGTCCAGTCCAAGTGCCAGACAGGCTGGCCTATGTGTACTTTAGAATTACAGCCTAAGTGAGCAATTAGTGAAAACATAGTCAAAACTAATTGAACACATTTCCCGAATAATCTTGAGGAAAATCTCATTAGTTCTGTGCATCTTCATACAATACACAAGAACGTACCAATGACTGATTTTACACATTCTGATAAATGTAATCAGAGCTGATTTGAGCACAGCTGCTGCTCTGTAATTTTTCTGCTCTGTTACAATCATTACAGAAACCAAAATTATGACAGACTGGCAAAATAAAGCAGAAGGAGAAAGTGAAGATGAAGTTACAATCCCCTTTTATGAAAACTTTTTAACATTTATTTTACCTTTCTTGTAGAAGGAGTTGAAGGTGGAGATTGAGTAAAGATTTCCAAAATAGTTGTATGATTGGCAGATGCCAGATATTCCACCTTGAAAATAAGAGGCTCTTAGTGAAGGAAGAAAAAGGAAGAGAAGGAGAACCTACAGCATTTAGAATCCAGTGACAACCAACCTCTTTTAAGCAAGGCAAATTGCTAAAATGTAAGCATGCCATTCAACTCATGCATATAAGCCCACACTATTTGCTGAAGATGGTAAGATCTTGCCCTCTAAGGTACATTCAAGCTATGCTATAATACTCTGCTTGTAGGGTTACGTACAAAGGTACAAAAGAAGCTTAAAAAACACTGTGCAACCAGTGCAAAACCATGCAAGCAATTACAATTTAGGACATGGATTCTGAAAGCCAAGCAACATCTTCCATTGTAAAATAATCACAAAAGAATTGCTTCCTGATCTTTGCACCTTTTACACTGTAATCATACAATTCCTGAAAGTACAAGATAACAGTGTTTCACTGCACAAACTAGCAAATTTCTTCAGTGAAGCAAATTTGAAGCAAATTTCTTCACTTGACCATTTATCAACAGAACCATGATTAGCTAATATATAAATGTCAATCCATCCATTCTTTTACCAAGATAATGAGGCCTTGAGATTGCAAAACACCATGTTATTGTATATGAAGGAAGAGCACAATCCTAACCATGTCTACTGAAAAGTAAGCCCCATTGTGTTCAATGGGTCTTCTTCATCCCAGGAAAATGAGGTTAGGATTGCAGCTGAAGCCTTTGTTCACATGCAATACAATAATTAAAACAGCATACTACATTTAATGAGTTTAATGAAAATACACAGATGTTATAAAGTGGTTTCACAACTGAGAGAGGTATGATCTGCTGAGACCATACGAGCTTAGCTCATATCTGCTAAGTAACTTGCCTGGATAACTTGCCTTGTATCTGCTAAGTAACTTGCCTTGCCTCATCAATTCCAGGAAAGCTGATAAGAATTAAAGTATTTTATAGACTTTGTATTCTGCCATGACTGTACTTCTGCAGTCATGTGCATGTGTAGCTTAGAAAAATGACAGCAGATTATTGCTTCTATGAGTTCAAAAGGAAGAATTTTAAAGAACATTTTAAAGAATATCAAACATTCATTGCTATTTGTAATTCTGCAATCTGTGAACCAAATAGGCATGGCAAAGACAAAATGGTTAGCTACCCACCTACTGATAGCTTGAGTATGTTGTCTTAACTTTGGTTAAGATCTTGTAAAAGCAAAGTAGAATATTTATTGCTACAGGTAAAATGTTCTAATGATAAGTTGCAAAGTCATTTACCATGGCTTATGATTTTGTTCTTAATGGGTCCTTACATCACAGAAGGAATATCCTCCTCAAATTTCACGCTTCTAGGTGCAGGTATTGAGGCTGGGTGTTGATCAGTCAGTCTTCAATAGTAAGTTTAAGATGGAAACTCACTGCACCCCATTTCACCCTCTTAGGGGTTAAATTTCTAGGAATTCTTTGTGGGTGCTCAAATCACAAAAGGAATACCATCTCCAAATTTCATGGTTCTACTTCCAGGGCTTGGGGCTGGGCACTGATCAGTCAGCGATTTCTCAATGTAAAGTACAGGGATGAAAATGTGTTGATCCCCTTTTCAATCCCCTTCCAGTTTAAATTTTCAATAATCGGTTCTTAGTGGGTGCCTTCATCACAGAAGGAAGACTCTCCCCAAATTTCACACTTTTATGTCTGGCAGTTTCAGCTGGGCAGCGAGTTAGTCACCTTTCAATTATATACAGTGGTACCTTGGTTAACAAACGTAATTCATTCCTGAAGCATGCTTTTAATCCAAAATGCTTGTATATTAAAACACATTTTCCCATAAGAAATAATGTAAATAGATGATTTGTTCAACAACCAAAAACAATTCATATACAAATGATTACAATACTGTAATATAAAACAAAATAAAAAAATTCAAAACATAAAGCAACAAAAAATGAATTAACCTGCACTTCCCCCAAATCCAGAGTAACTACGGGAGCACATAAGAGACTTTACATGCACCCGTAGTTATTGCTCCACCTACTGAAAACCTATGGGAAATTCATATTGGAATCCAGAGTAACTTGTTCTTACACCGGAGCAAGGACTCCCCGTAGTTACTCTGGATTTTGCCCTAGTTTCTCAGGCTCCTTTCCATTGTCCCTCTTACACAGGACTGAGTCATATTGACTGTAATACGCTTACTTCAGAGTTGACATGCATAGGCTGGTCTCCTAGAAGATGCTGAGCAGGTCCTGGTAGAGAGCCAAAACTGGCCTTATCCTGGCTTGGACTATTTTATTTGCTTGTTTATGAAGACATTGCTTATATATCAAGTTAAAATGTATTAGAAGTTTGCCAGAATTGCAAAACACTCACAATCTAAGTTATTCTCAATCCAAGGTTTTACTGTATATAGATTAACCGCTGGGTTTTCGTGGATCCTAATCCAGGTGATAATGAGAATTGACTGAATTATAGTCCAAATAATACTCAGGGGGTAAAATTGACAAGGATTCAAGGGGCCTGCCTTTCAAAAAAAAATACAGTTTGGATTGGAAATGTGCGCTTCTTATGTGTACCTTCTCTTCACCACCTGTATAGGATTTTTCAAAGTATATTACCATTCTTCTTTGCACTCAGAGTCATACTAGGAGACCAACTAGGCTGAGAGCAGATTGCCAAGCAAAGCTTCTCAGATAAGCACAAATCCAGTTCTATATCAGAGAAACTCATGATACCTCTACCTGCAATTCCGATAACCTTTCTAAAATAGATTTGTAAGTAGCATTGTTGAGTAACTGTTTCTTCTGTATTTACTGAACTTCCATTTTTAGTTACCAAAGTGTTTTTAACCTTCATTGTTTCATTTACCACAGCACATTTATACTTTGTCACAAGTTCTTAAAGTCCTTGCACAGAAATTAAAGAGCTAGATTCAGAAAATCAGAACATTGTTCAATGGTTCATGAATCAATTCTGCCAGAACTACCATGATACTCAAAATGATTGAGTTTAGCACAAAAGACCTTTGAAGAAGGAAAGGAAAATCTATCATTCTGTCTTTCTCTTTGATCTACTGCAAAGGTATGACTGTTGAAAGATAACACAATGAAACAAAAACTTGTGCAGGGTATTTCATTGTGCTTTTTTAACCAGCATTTTTTCTAATCATGTAAGGCAACTTAACTAGAGTTCCAAGCAGACAAACATGTAACCAGACTGAAACTTGCTTAGCTTCAGAAAGGTGACTATATTAAATGTCATCAGACCATTTCCTACAACCCACATCTATACTGTGATACAGTAAGGAATGTTGTGGCAGCAAAAATGAAATCTTTAACCAATGCCCTAATTTGAACCTGCCCTAATTTCACATTGCTGCAATGTGTTTCTGAAGGCTCAAAAACAGTAAAGAAATGGGACAGATAAAAGGGACTAAAAAGGAAGGGCTTGGGAGAGCAGGAGACTTAACACGACAACCAAGCAAAGCTAAGGCCTAAAAATTGAGAGTTTTTGCTTGAATGAGTAGTTGAGAGGAGTTGATGCAACTGACAGTGGTGGCATATTAAGCCATGTGCAATAGCACTCTCTGAAGAACAAAGGAAAGAGTCCAGAGGAAAAAAATCAGATAAAAAAGGAGAACTAGGACACAGAACGGGCAGAGAAGACAGCTACTGGCTAAGCAAAGCTGCCCTAAAGCTAGACTGATCAGCAGTGGATTCAAACTTCCAAGATTCCCCCCCCCCCCCCGATAGTTGAATGTACAAATAATGGGAAGTGAGGAGAAAAGGGAGTGCTAAGCACTAGGCACTACTGCCCTAGATCAACATGTGGTCACTGGCAGCCATTCTTTGGACCCTGACTCTTTCCCTCTGAAAACAGATTTCAGAGTCTAGATTTCAGACTTTAGTTTAGAACACACAAACACGATAAGGTATTTATAAAAATGGATTGAACAAAAAATCTACTTCTATAATACCCTGGAAAATAAATGGAGGATGAATGCACTGAGAATTTGAATACAATAAGTGGGTGGTGGTGAAAGAATAAAATTAACAGAGGGCATAACTGACTTTCACAGGAAGAGTGGGGAATGGATTTTGAAAAAGCCCCCTGCACCTACAAAACAAAACACATATTTTTGTCTCAGTTTCTCTTCTTGTAAGTTTAATGTAGGTATTAATGGGACTATTTCTTTCCATTATACTGCATTCAGCACCTATAGTGGCTGAATACAGTCTCCATACATCCTGAAAAACACAGAAGTGTGTCTTCTGAGCTATTTTTAGCTCTGAGGCACTGGGGAACTTTGGGCAGCACATATCCTCCACAGGGCTGAATGTGGTCTCTGGGCCATGGTTTGGAGATCCTGGCTCTAAATACTAGTTAATGGAAGACAAGCAAAAAAAAAAGGGGGGGTTCCTATCTTCGTGAGCTGATTTAGGGTTCCTGAAAACATCTGGTTGGTCACTGCCTGAAACAGAAGTATCTATAATTTTCCACTAAGGTTCTGTTCCAGAACTTTCCATGGATAAACAATAGAAAAATTGATTTAAAGATCCACTTCCAGGTTTCTTGCACCTTTGTTGCACCTAATGGAATAGAGTAGTTCCTTAATATTAGCAGGGGTTTGATTCTGAGCCAGAAGCAAGAAATAGTTCCTTGCATGACTGTCTCTTTACAACAGTAGAAAAGCAGTTTAAAACTGTGATTTGCAGTGGCCATTTGTGTTGAGTCAAATCCACATATAACAAGATTGGACCTGTATACTCAGTCTGATGCAGCAGCACCCTTCTCCCATTCACATTATCATGGCCTATGATCAACAAATTATCAAAGAATTAAAGGATAGCAGTTATCTTTTCTGTGTTGGCTTTGACGATCTGCAGCAAGATAATTAAACAAGTTTCAGTGCAATCTCAGTGAGGTCTCCTCAGAAGTAAGCCCCAATGTGTTCAGTGGGTCATACCCCCAGGAAAGTGTGGTTAGGAATGCAGCCTTATTAAGCCCTATGCAATCTGTCATGCTTCTGCTTTTGATGAAATTCAAACCCTTATTATGAAAAGGACCTACCTGGCTGTTGTTTTTTGCAGCTTGTGAGTTAGTCTGTGCTGTATTTGAGGAAAGGCAATCAAAAAAGGCTTGATCAGCTGCTGAAATTCCATCTTTTGCACCGTCAGACAAGATCTAAGAGACAGAATACTGGTCAAAATACACTTCTGAGATAAAATAAATCTTAATATAAAAAAGATCATCAATTTTAAACTATAGAAAGGCATTACAAAAATCCAAGATTACATATTTTTCCATTCTGAACCAGAATAGCTCTAACTATTCTCACAAAACATTTCCTCATGAAAGAAAGACCATTTATTTTCAAGAGAAGATTTGAACTCTTTGGATTCAATTCCCAATGCCTCTCAGTGTAGGGTTATTTTATTGAAAAGACAGTTCCGTTTCCTTCTCCCCAGTGCACAGGCACCCAGCAGCATGGCTGGATACTGCTACAGATGTTACAGGAAAGTGGATGCTCATGTGCAGGTCTATATAACTTTGCTACCATTTATTTTCTGCTCAATCCAAGCAACAGTGTTTCTTAACAAACAGGGGCTTTATGAAGGGAGTATTTTTATATATATACACAGAACGACTGGATCACATCTTCTATTTACATGCTCTCAGATGTGCATAAGTAGTTTACAACTTTCAGAAGATACTCCTTTAGTTTAGTGTACTATGGGCATGAAAATTCTTTTACACATAAAAAATAAACACAGCAAGTATTTGCTTATTAATGTCTCACAACATGAAGTATATGATTCTCTAGGAAAAATAAAGTCACTTATGTATGAAACGGTTACATTTACCACACTGATAAAAAACTATATTGTTACCTACATCAACATAATCAGTTGGAACTAGACCTCTTTCTCCTTGGCTGTTTTTGCCTTCCAGCCAGCCTCCACCTACATCCTAGAATGATAAAGCAAACAAAGCATTAGTGATTTAATATTGAAGCCAGGTCCCACATTCAGTAGCCCGACAAATTTTTTTTTACCATAAAAAAAGGAGAGCCTTCCTATTGGCAAGACTAAGCATCTTTCCATCAGTTTACCATAGGGAAGATATTCTAACATGGCTTGACAAGACAGACTGTGTTTATTTTGTTCATTCGAACCTGACACTTTAGGCCAGTGATTCCCAAAGTGGGCACTACCGCTCCCCTGGTGGGCGCTGCAGCGACCAGGGGGGCGGTGATGGCCACAAGAAACATTAATACATATATCTTTCTGTTTAATTGCTATTAAAATTTAAAAAAATTAATTTCCAGGGGACGCTAAGTAATATTTTTTCTGGAAAGGGGGCGGTAGGCCAAATAAGTTTGGGAACCACTGCTTTAGGCCATATTCTACTTTGTTGCCCTGCCCATCATGCCCTCAGATCCTCTTTCCTTGAACCTTTCCTCCTCTCCTTTTCCACCTCTCTCATTGACCCCCTCCCAATCCTCCTTAGTGATTTCTCCCCTTATGTCACAGACCTGATGGCCAAATTTCTGTCAGCTGTCTCCATGGACAATCATAATTCCCACCCTCTCCTTACCCAGCTTTAGATATAGTTAATCTCACCTTATTGTTTAGATTTATTAATTTTGTTACACTGAACTGTGCTGTCTGTGGTCAATCCTCTTGTATTTTAATGCAAATAAAGGTTATGTTATGTTATATTGAAGCCAGGACTTTATTAGCTAATTTTTAGAGGAAAAAATTCCTGATACATACCTGTATTTACTCAAATCTAATGTGCCATTGAATCTAATGTAGCCTACACTTTAAAAGGTTTGAGATTTAAAAAAATGTTTTCTGGCAATGGTAATGCACAGCTGCAAAGCAGGTGTAAAGTTTAATTTTACTGCATTCAGCAATGAGTTACATGGCAATAATATCACAATAGGTTTATTTATGATTTTTACCTAATTGCACTATGTTATACAACCATGTATTTATGTTACATTTTTATTACAATATAGTAAACTGTTAAACTTAGGGCAAAATCCAGAGTAACTACGGGGAGTCCTTGCTCCAGTGTAAGAACAACTTACTCTGGATTCCAATATGAATTTCCCATAGGTTTTCACTAGGTGGTGCAGTAACTATGGGTACACATAAAGTCTCTTACGTGCTCCCGTAGTTACTCTGGATTTGGGGGTAAATCTGACTTATACTTATAATCAAAATACCAAATTTACTCAAATCTAATATGCCATCAAATCTAATGTGCACCCTGATTTTGGAGACAAAATCTGGCTGAAAAAAGTGAATGTTAGATTTGAGTTAACATGATACTGAGTTCAGATTGCTGCAATTTTGGCATACAATTTTTATCCCATGCTTCCTCCAAACAGCAAAAGGCATCATCTGTAGAATTCCCCCAAATTACAGTGATGCCTCATGTAACAAATTTAATTCATTCTGGAGGCATGTTTGTTACATGAAACGTTCTTTACGTGAAATGGATTTTCCCATAGGAAATAATGGAAACTTAGATGATTGGTTCCACAACCCCAAAAATATTCATATAAAAATATTAACTGGATGTAAAAATGATGACAGAACACTGGAATTGAATTCAAAACATGCATTCAATGTGCATGATCTTATTCTAAGATCTTATTCTAAGTCTACTTAGGCTGCAGTCCTAAAGACACTTTCCTGGGAAAGGAAAGACACTAAAGACACTTTTTCTGGGTAGACATGGTTAGGAGGCTGCAATCCAAGACACCTTCAAAGTGTCTCCCCACTTTCTCCTTCTCTCCATCCTGAGTCTCTCTCTCCCCTGCTCCCTTCTGGCTAGCCCTGAGCTGCTTCCCTCTTCTCCACTGCTCTTCTCTCCCTCTGCCCAGTGGACACCCGGCCACAGGAGGAACAGCATGTGTTCCTCACATGTGTTGCTTTCACTATGGGCAGACATGGAACAGAAAGTGTTGCTTTCACTATGGGCAGGTGCGCTAGGCAGCCCTGACGCTTTTTAAACAGGCCAGCGTGTCTGCCCCAACTGCCAACGAATGTGTTCTTTACATGAAGCACAGTTTGCTACCTGAAGCAGAATCCTAGATAAATTTTTGTTTGTTACGTGAAACATACTTAACATGAGGCGTTCTTTACGTGAGGCGCCACTGTACTGACAAAACTGTAGAAGCAAATTTGCCCCATGCTAACTGGACAAGAGGCACTCTTTCAAGTGGGTGTTACTCCTTTATTTAGCAGAAGAGTAACTGGCCCTCCTCACCATAGCATTGTCTATTCTAGTGGCTTCTGCTGGTGTTCTTTTGCATTTTAGATTGTGAGCCCTTTTGGGACAAAGACCCATTAGCCATTAATTTTTTCATTTTCTTGATAAACCACTTTGTGAACTTTTATTTGAACAGTGATGTATAAATACTGTGGGTAGTTATGACTAAAATGTTTTCTTCATAAACATTTTAGGAACAGAATCAATTTCTGCTGGTTGCATCTTACCGGATTAGTAATTGTGATGATTTCTCCTTCATTAACAGTTAGCTCATTGTTTCCAGGTTCAGCAGCGAAGTCATACATAACCCGAGCCTGTAGATATGCAAAAATTATATATCAGTGTCAATGTTCTGCATTACGTTTTGTCACACACTTAGCAAAATTGGGTTCTAAACAAATGAGAGATGTATATGGTATAAAAAAACAGGAAAAAAATGATGACACACCACCCAATGAAGGTCAGCATTTGAACCCCTAAACTCTATAATTCTTGCTACTAAACACCCAGGCTAATAAAAAAGCAGGCCTCCGTCAGTCTTGAAAGACTATGGTATCGTGCTCGGCGCTGCATACACTGCATGCGAAGCACGAAAGCCTGGGTTGGATTGTTATGGAGGATAGGCTGTTACCCAAGCAGCAAATCCCCCCTCTCCACGCCATTGAATTAGTCCAATGGAAAGGCAGAGCCGATACGACTGGATCCAGCTGGCATCGCAGAACTGGGCTAAGGACAGGAGCTTACCCTGTCTTGTGGGGCCAAGCCAGGTCTCGAAACCTGGCCTGCTGGTTAACAGGCACAGTGTCTTAGCCACTTGCGCCACCACAGTCTCAATAACATTTTAAATTTTACCTAAGATCAGGCAACCTAAAGAAAGTAGTTACCAGTATATGCCATAAGGTGTGGCCCATACCATATCCCACCTATAAGAGTGATAAAGGGTAATAATTATAATTAAATGAAATACCTTCAATATGTCCATCAGTTGGGCTTAGTCATCAGAGGAACGCATGTTTCAATATGCATTCCTCCAGGGACTGCTGCAACACTGTCATAAAAGGCTATCTGGCAATATGCAAAATAGAATATTGTGGGAATGCCGGCAGGAAGGCTGAAGCCCTTCTGTCTATGTCAGTGAATTCCAGAGTACTGACCAAAGCAGTGTTTTTTCTCTCTGAAAACCACTTTGTGAACTTTTAGTTGAAAAGTTCTGTATAAATACTGTTATTTACAATGCACAAGCTGCATTTGTAGAAAACATGTGGAAAGACAAGCAACTCTTCTATCCATCATCCACCCCATATTTAAAAATGGCCAAAATAGAAGAGTGACAATAGATGCCCCTAGAGGCTCATAATTAATAAAGGTGATGGCCATTCCATTTCTATTGTCAGCATTTGTTAACTATAGGAATGAGGAGGGTCCATTTAGCCAATCAATATCTTATTATACCTCTACAGTGTACATATGATACATATTACACCTCTACAGCAATATCGTATTACACCACTACAGTGTGGTACATTCCAAAAAGTAGGAATATCATATTATCTTGATATAATCCTTACATGTGAAGTAATTTGCACGTTCAGAAAATGCTCTTCTAACACTGCAATCCTGAGCTCCAGTTAGGCCGGCCTAAGCCCCAGCACAATTCCTATGTTGAGCTGGGGGTGTCACGAAAGTGCCATAAGACACTTGTGTGCCAATCTGGGGGGAAGGTTAGGCCAGTACATAGACATGTGCTTGCCTCCCCACAACACCATGGGAAAGGGAAGGCCAATGAGTTGTGCAGGCCTAAGTTAGGATTGCACCCTAACACAATTTCTATTATGTTTTACTTTTTCCTGACTTGCTACTTGCTTTGGTTCCTCAGATCCTTCCTCTACTCAAATGCTCAATAAATCTATATTTCAAGAGTATGCTCCATTCTAGCAAGGTATTTTTTCTGAAAGAAGGTTCAAACAAATAAACATGTTCAATAAATAAGTGAACAGTTTAGTAAACAGATTTACAATCAGTTACAGGAATGACAATGTAATTCTTTTTAAATTTTAAGCTAATACACAATGCCTGAATTTCATGTCTAGATGACTGTGTAAATCTGTGCATAGAAATAATGTGCACAATATTTATGAATATACAAATGTTTTAAATAAATTTAGCAAATAAAACAGGTCTGTTCACCATCAGAAAATTTGCCTATGAGATCTAGAGACAAACAGATACTCTACTCTTGAAAACAATAGCAAGTTCTATTATGTGGAGGCAAACCAGCATCAAAGTAATTGTAGCATGCCTCAGGTCTTCTCCAGATTCAAAAGGATTTTCAAGAGGAAATGTTTTCCACATGGTTCATAACTGACTAACAAGGACAAAGCATCTGAACTCAAGAGAAGCAGCTTGTCACCAGACACTTGGATGATAAAAAGTGCTTTGGACACACAGAGATTAAGGGATTGTTTTAATTACCTAAAGCTACTTATAAACTTATGGTAAAGGTCTCAGGTTTATTTTAATTAGACTTCACTGGTGTTCAGAATACTAACAGAGCCTGATGTGTATTTTAGAAGCATAATGAGTTTTCCTTTTTCGTGAAAGGAAATAAATGATATGCAGACATAAATGATGTATTTTCTATATGTCTGCCAGAAATGATATGTACAACTCTGTACAACTCTGGGTCATTACAGTACTGAAGTTCAGTTCTAAAAATATGTTTCAGCCAGATGTTTGTTATTTTCAAACTAATATCCAAAAAGGTGAGATACTCTAAGATCTAAATTAGCTGGCGGGTAATGAAAATTGCTCTCCTACCATTCTTATCATGCAGTAGTTTCTTAAAAACTAAAGGAAAAAAATGTGTCAGTTAAAGCCAATATACAGAGACCCGTTCTTATGGGCAAGTTTTTTTCTGGGAGAAAAAAAATCACAGCTCAAGTACATTTATGAAAAATGTGTATTACCAATACACTAAGCATAGAAATGTTCCATAAAAAGAAACTACAGTTGGCCCACATCTTGCATAGGGTAACATTCCAAAGTCAGAGCATAAGAGGAAAATCCCTGTACTCAAAATTACCTCAAAATCCCTTAAATCTGAAAAATATGTACTGTATCTTAAAAAACCCCAAGAGATACACAGAACTGAGACCAACTGAGAGAATAGCTGAATCATTCTCCAAGGGACATACAGGCAACTCTCATTTTATGTGGAGAGGGATTACATTCCTCCAAAAATCACACATAAAAATGGATGAATTAAAACTTTTTCCCATTGGAAGCAATGGGTATGGGGGAATGTCATGTGATGACTAGTGACATGTGTGATGTGATGTGACATGTGATGACTAGTGACATCTGCTTGCTCCAGATGGTGAAGGGGAAAGATGAGGGACACTACTAGGAATACAGGAATGACTAGTAATGTTGATAACTGACAGTACAATCCTAACCCCCTGGTTAGGCCGGCAGAAATTCCTTGCTGGACTGGAGTTGTTGCAAAAGTCACTTCTGTGCCACTCCTGGATTAGATTAGACCAGTGTGCAGACATGCACCGAATGGGGAGATGGGCAAGTTGTGCTGACCTAAACTGGATAGGATTCTGCCCAGAGGAAAAGAGAAGAAAACGAAAGTGCCAGAAAGCAGTTAGCAGCTGACCTTAGTCTTAAGATTTCTGAATGTTGTCTTGAGTTATCTAAAACTATTGCTGATTCTGCTTTATACCTTTCATGTTGAAAGATGCAACCACAGAGGACTGTTCCCTTTCTAAGGGCGGGCAGCAGAAATCTCTCACTTTCTTAGTGGGAAGTGAATCAGGAATTAAGGAATCTCTCTTTTCTGCTTTCACAGCAATTATCTTCAAGTACCAGCATAACTTTCAGGCCTCGCCATCAGACAGAATTTTACAAGATATGCAGGCACAGCAAACTCAGAGCTGCTTAAACACATTTTCAGCCACTACAGGTGCTGAAATGCAATGAAATTGTCCCATTAATGCATTGTTTCTCAAACTGTGGATCTAATGTGTCATGGCCCAATTCTAGGTGGGACCCCCTTCTTTTCAATGTTTTATTTTTAATACTAGACATGATGCTACAACGGTATGTGACTGCATTTGGAGAAAGGTTACAAATCTGTGCTTTTAACAGGCTACTATCCCCCAAATCCAGAGTAACTACAGGAGCACATAAGAGACATTATGTGCACCTGTAGTTACTGCACTTCCTAGTGAAAACCGATGGAAAATTCACATTGGAATCCAGAGTAAATTGTTCTTACACCGGAGCAAGGACTCCCCATAGTTACTCTGGATTTTGCCCTATGTGTGTTTTTTAACAAACAGAGCCAATAAGACTTTGTCCTGGGTAGGTGCAGGTATGATTGCAGCCTAGGATAGTTTAAAAATTTTTTCCTACCGGTGGGCTCTGACTCTTTCAAATCTAAAAGGTACATTCTCATTCTAAAAGCTTAAAAACCACTGATCTAATTGTTCTCTATTTTTTTCTTGTTTGCCATTTGAATTTGCATGTGTGAGCATAAGTTATGAACCAACCGTCCTTTCAGAAATGGACAATGCTGTATAAGGAACGAAGTATTTATACTAATCCAATGCATACCTTGAGAACAGACCTTGGTTATGACCTCTGGCAAGAGAAAAGAGGGATAAACGCTTTTTTTAAAGGGCAGAAGAAAATAATTTTAATGATTGTTTCATGGCTTCCACAGTTATAATCTGCAGCATGATGTGACTGCAGGACAAAGAAAATGAGCACCTGGATGATATGGCAACATCAGCAGATTATACAATAAAATGTGTTCCAAGGTTAAAGGGATTCATGAACTGTAAGCTTTTATTCAACACAACTCAGGAAGACTTCAAATCAGTGATGGTGCAGAGACTCAGACGGTCAAAAAAGGTGACTACAGTAGTAGAAATCAGATTCATGAGAATTTTTCCTTTCTCTTTCCAACTCTATTGGGTGCTCCAACATGGCTGCAACAGTAGTTCAGGTACCAAATCAAATGAAACATATTATGTATATAGAGACAAACTATATTTCCCATGGTTTGTCTAGATATCTAGAATGTAATCATAAATACACATCCAATTACACATCCACATAAATACACATCAAGATTCTTCTGTCATCTATCCATATGACAGAATATGCTAATAAAGGCCTGCTGAGAAACCTCTCTTGTTGTTGGTAGGTGTCAGTTAAGTTTGGGAAAACTCATCATTTCCCTCAACCTTCCTGCCAGGTCTATTCAAAATTGAGTAGAGAAAAAGCACTTTAATCATTTATCACTTTAATCATTTTTCATTTTAATGTAAGCAGAAAAACAAATTTCTGGCCCCCCCCACAGCAATATTGTAATTGAAGCATCCACTCATTTCTCTAGAAAATTATGTTTGGATCCCCTGAAATAAATTAATGGTGGTGGTCAACGGAGAAGCAGAAGCAGCAGTAAATGATGCAGAGGGCTGGAGAGTGGCTAGGCACTGGCAGGTTTCTCCACACCCAATTGTGAAATACAGTGGTACCTTGGATTGAGACTAACCTGGATTATGATTGTTTATCTACCAAGCCTAGTCCCACTAATCTGCAGGGTAAACCAACTGAAAAAGTGGGGGATTGGAAGGGAGTGAATGTTTGACAGCTTGCTTACTGGAAAAATACAAATACTGTGCATAGACAGCTGATCTTTTAACACAGTTATGTCATAGGAATAATATATAATAGGAATATAATAATATATAATAGGAATATATATATATAATAGGAATATAATATAATATATAATATATAATAGGAATAACATATAATAATGTTTTGTTTTTTAAAAACATATAGATACAAATTATGCTTTACATCCAAAAAATCTGAACATAAACCCAAAACTGAAGTCTTGCATATGATTTTTCACCCAATACAAATATGATTTTTCAATAATTGATAAAAAATTCTATTCTGAAAATATTGGTTACTTACTGACATCACCTAAATATTGGTTACTTATTGACATAACATATCCTAAATTCAGACAGCCATGATTAAGGCTAAGTCCACTTTATTTCAGGGATCTAGTATACTGAATAACATCTCTAGTAGGCAGGTGGAAGGATAGCTGTGATGATAGTGTGAATTCACACTGTGGCAAACACTAGTATAATCAGGATAAACACAAAATACGAGTGGTAAGCAATTATTTTTAAAGGGGTTCAATAAACAGAGCCGCTGGGAAAGACAGAAAGGGAATGCGGTCCATCTTCTTTAGCAACATTCCTAGATCAGTTGTTATATGAAAAGAGCAGGGCTAATTTGAGCTAGTCCTCTGCCAAAAAAAAACTAGCATTTGATATAGGCTCTGTCTTGGAGTGTGAAGTTAGAGTACTCCAACAGTATACAAATTGCCTTGCCCACAATGAGTAACCACATTTCTCTCCCCCAACTTTTAAGAATAGGCAAAAGAGCTTCTAAATCAAAGGGTACAATTCTCAGGCCTGATTAACAGTTATAACCAATTTTAGAATTACTCTGGGTGGGCCTTATGAGCCAACAAATTCCTTCTGCTTACATTTCTAACACCTGAAATATTTTTAGTACTTACCCTGGAAAAAGTGATAAGTGTATTACAGAAAATGTTTTAAGATGACCCAAGATCTTTTGAAAGAGAAAATATTAAACCTCACAAAAATACAATTCCCCAAGATTAGTGCATGCCATGACAATTCCATATAACCACATTCTCAGGTAAATATCCAAAGGTGTATAGATGTTACACTAAAACTAATGTTACATTCTTTTTCAGTATGTCATTCTAGCCAAATGGAGAAATATTTGGCAAGAATGACTTAATGACATACTGAAAAAATAACGTAACATCAAATTGAAGTGGACAAACTGGTATATGAATAATTCAAAAGGAATATTGATAACTTTGTTTACTGCAACACCCTGTTTACTGGAACACCTTTTTGTTTTAAGATGCATACACATGATACATCTTAAACAAAACAGAAATTTGAAGAATTTAGAGATAATTCTAACTATGCCTACTCCAAAGTAAGCCCCATTGTGTTCAATGGGTCATACTCCCAGGGAAGTGTCTTTAGGATTACAGCCTTACTGTATTCAAATTCATATTCTGACCAAGAATTCTGTATTAGTTAAGCCACTTTGCTAAAGTCAGAGTCTTTGACTCCTCCAAAGTCACAAGCCAAGTTATACAAAAGTTGTGTTTTTTATTCCTTTTGGTCCTCAATCAGTGATGGGATTCAAAGAAATTAACAACTGATTCTATGTCCATCTGGCAGCCACTTTTTAAATGGCTATTTTTAAACATTATATGTCCTATCTTTTGTTAACAACCTGTTCTATAAAGTAGGTACGAACCTGCTGGAGCCCACCACTGTCTCAACGTTTTATAGAGCAAAGGTGGTTTGTACCTTTTAGGCTTCAACAAAGTTATGTTGAGACACAGCAAGTGGTTAAAACACAGAGTACTGGTGGATTTGCCTTAGAGCAAAGTATTTGTCTTTGCCAACATCAGGCTAGATCAGTGTTTCTCAGCTAGTGCTACATTACTACAGATGGAGTTATTGAGGTGGTGTATGATGATACTCACAAATCCCTGGATACCTGCCACCTATTAGCAACCCCAGAAATGGCAATTGGAGGCTCCAAAATATGCTTTTCCATATTGGCAGGTTAATACACGGCAGGTCAAGATTCACATATTAACTTCTCATTAGGTCATATTGATGCTAAATACACAAGAAAAGGGTCAGTCTGAAAGAAGTATCCCCAGCTAATTTAAACTAAGTCAAAATGCTGGCCACCCTTGATCAAATCCAATTCGAATAACAATTATTGTGTATTGGTGGCATTTCCTGTGAGGTTTCCCATTTTTTGGACCCAGTTCTGCATCTCTGGACCAAGAGCAGGCACTCCCCCCACCCCTGCCGAGCCGTGCTCATGTCTTCCATTTAGCAGTCCCAGAATGACTCTGAAGGGGAAGGGCTGCTTGAAAACTGTGGTGAAGCTCTAGGCAAAACTTAAAGCATTTCCTGCCTCTAGCTATGCTACTGAAAATAGGTATATAAGTGCCACCTTTGTCTCAGATGAGAGGAGGGGAAACTCAAGGGCAAGCCTTCGCTGTAGTGGTGCCATAACTATGGAACATCTACAGGAGGGAATGAACTGAGAAATACTACCGCTCATGGCTTTTTAAGCAAATGCTTAAAAAATTACCTGTTTCAGCTGACATTTGGTTGCCGAACAGTTACGAAAATTTGTCTTCTGGCCTCTTGACTTACTGTTGTGGTCCACCTGATACTCTTATCTGTTCCCCATTGACTTACTGTACTTTTTCCCTTTTCTCAACTGAATTTTGTTTTGAAACTGGTTTTTTTGCCCTGAAACTGCAAAATTTAATGTTTTTAAATGCTAAAATTGATGACTTTAATGCTAAATTAATGTTTTTCTTTTTAATGTCGTTAAGATTAATACTCTTGTGCCTTCTTTGATGTTTAGTTGCTGTACTTGGTTATAAAAACTTTGTAAGCCGCCTTGGGCATTTGCTTTGGCATGGGAAAGGCAGGAAATAAATCCCATAAATAAAAATACTGATCAACCCAATACACTACTTTTTAAATTCTTAGAAACTAAGAAGCTTTCATGAAACACTTTAAATATTCAATTATATACTATGGTAATGTTAAAGTGAATATGCAGTTAACTGATTACAGAACATCAAGGTTTCAGCAAGTTATATGGAATTGACACCCAAGTAAGTGAATGAATGGATCATGCTCTTACACATGTCTTAAGAGCAATTCAGTTAGAATCCTAGACTTGGAAGGTACCCAGTAGGTCATTTAGTCCAATCCTCCTAGAGCATCTCTGATAGGTGCTTGTTAAGCCTCTGCTAGATCCCTAGTGAGGGAGAGTCCACCACCGGCCTTGGCAATTTGTTTCACTGCCAAACTGCCCTCACCGTCAGGAATTTTTTCATATTCATTAATTAATACCAATCATGCTGGTATTTCAGACTAATAAACTCATTTAGCCTCCTATAGTCTTTTAAAGCTTTTAGAAAGTGCTTGATTTAAAAAACACAAGCAATGGTTGGAGAATTCCAATGAGTTTTTAAAAAATATATATTAAAATTTAATAATGTTAAACACCATGCTTGGTATTAGACTCTTATTGTATATAAGCAAATAAATGGGAAATGTAATTACTGTAAAAGAGAATGAAAGGCTTGTCTTGCACATCAATTCTGCATTTTAAACCTTAATTATCCTTGAGTATTTCCTAGAATTTTAGAAATATTTTGATGTTAACATTCACAGTGCCATTTCAGCTGAGTGAAAGAGAGGGTAATCTACAGTTTCCTTCAGGAAAGCGAACAGAATAAAAGGTGCCACAAGCCTCTGTGTTTACAGAATGAAGCAGCATTTGTGTGGCAAGGATACAATGACCCTTCACTTCCTTTGAACAGTGCAGTAGCCTATTCCAAACATTGGAAAAAGAACCAGTTGGACTATGTTTCTACTACTGAAAATATTTCAATAGCATCATCTTTAAACAGTTGGCAGTGAAACCCAATATTAAAACATACTTCACAGTAGGAGTTCCTTCACACTGATAACTGCTGGAAAACAAGCACAGTACTTAGAAGGCTTCAAGATCAAGAAGTACCAGTATCTGTCAATTTCTTTTTTAAAATCCTGAATGTAGCTAACAAATATATCAATGGAAGTGTACAGAATATGATTTTAACTAAAATATTAAAAAGTTAATAATATATTCATGCAGTACCCACTAAAAACTGAATGAAACTCTCCAAGCAAGTCAAATACTATATATTGTATGACTAGATAAGTGATTTTCAACCAGGATGCCATGGCACATTGGTATGCTGTGGATGGTACATCAGTGTGCAACAGGACTCTAGAATCATTTATTAGTAGGGAAGTTGTGGGTTTTCAGACCCCTACCAGCAGCATGTTGTGCCTTGTAAACTAAAACAGATATGCCTTTAACATTTTAGTGCCTTATAGTGTGCCGTGAAATGAAAAAAACTGAAAATCTCTAGACTATATAGACTTAATGTTAACAACACTGCAAGTGTAACAGTGCATACAGTACATTCCAAACTTTTAAAAATCTCGCTTTCCTTCTAAACTTACTTACGCCTCCTTTCCAAAATCCAGTGACCATCACCTGACAGATGATGAGCATACAGAGATTCTGCACAAAAACTGACTTGTGTATTGCAATGCAAGGAAACTGGTGGACTTGACTGGGGATTGAAGATACTGTACTGGGGAAATATTGAAAGCATTCTGGAGAGCTTCTTTATTCCCCTAACTCTCTAACCCAGCTCAAGGCACTTAATGAACTCAGCACTTGTTTGCACAAAAGAATGATGACAAATCATTCTCAGCATTCCAGTTCCACTTTTGCTGTAAGTGCCTTGAATCTTTCAGAGAGGGTTTGCAAGAGATGAATTTAGAAAAAAGAGTAGGTAAGTTACTAGGGTAATTACTACTGCTCAGTAGCACACCAATTGGCAACCAGAGCAGACATGCATTGCATATTAATGACTCTTTCCCCCATAAGTCATAATTTCATTAAATATATATACTGTACTCCTATTGCAAAAAAATGGTTTACGTCACTGTATCATCACTTTAAATATTATTTGTTTAATAATAATAATTAACTTTATTTATATCCCACCTTTTTCCCAAGGGACTCAAGGCAGCTTACAGAATCAAAACCATAAAAACCACTGGGACTGTTATGAGACTGAAAAATTTCCTAACAAAAATGGACAAAAGCCAAATAACATTCAAACACTTTGACCAAAATTAAGACCCCTTAAGGTGTTTCAATATAACTTCTTTGTTATTATATATTCAAGAAGATACTCTGAAGGAAACAGCTACGTATAGACATAGATGAGGTAAGAGTATTGCTCAGCAGTTGTGCCCTGTGATTAATCTTTTTAAAGAACTTGCAGTAAACTCATTTTTTCCTTTCCTGTTTGAATGCTGACCAAATACAGGGAAAAAACAGAAAACTGGATCCAGTTCTGAAGATGCTGACTGTTCAAAGGTCACATGAGTGGAATGCACTCAAGTTCTTAAAAGAAAACCTTGTGAGTTTTGAATCAGCTAGCCTGAAAGCAAAGAACAGGACCATTATGGTCCAGTGGAGTCACTCCTTCCTCAACTATAGATTTGGTGAAGCCACATATCTCTCAGCTAAGTCAGCTCATACTGTATGTAAGGAGAGGAGCAGCTATGGTGGATAAGAAATTCATAAGAGTATACATAAGATAAGAAATACAAGAGAGACTACAATAAAACACTTTTGCAAAATAAGTTTGCCTTACAAATAGGTAAGAATAATGCTTATACGTAATAAAGTGACCATCTTAAGGTGCAGCCTGATTGGTTGGTTTTATTCACTTGAGCAAACATAAGGATTACACTTTATTTTTTAAAAAATAAACTGGATGGTAGCTCAAAATGCATAGCTAAGCTAAATCTTTGAAATGTAAATTCCAGGGCAGCAGATAGAGACAAAAACATTACTCACTTGTCCCTATGCTTCTTTTTTAAAAACAGGCCAGCCACATATTTTTCCATCAAATGCAGATTTGAAACACCAGCTGTAAACATGCACTAGTGATTCAAACTGGGAGGTGTATTCTCATTTCTTCCTTGAATCTATTTAAAAAATACTTGCGGCCAATTTTTCGTGATGGATTTTTGAACAAAATATCAGAACAGGATGAATTTAAACACTTTCACTATGAACACCCCAAACTGTTTTCCGTCAACTACAAAATTCACAACGATGTAGCTGCTTAACAAGCTGTTCCCTTGGGATCTCTTAGCACTCTTCCCTTCGCTACAGAAGTGTTTTGGAAATGTTTTCCTTCACCCTCACATATATATTTCAGGTACTACAGATCAGTAAGATTTTCACATTATTATGCCTAATCTTCTGATCTTTTTGAGGCTTCTCAAATACACTACAATCATTGTGTTATCTAGAAACAGGAGCAGACAGGAGGATGCTCACAACTAGTGCATTCAACATATCAGCACACTTAGAAATGCAGGACAGGCGGAAGTAGGCAGGAGTCGGAAAGCACGTTTTAAAATACCTCCACACATTATCTTTCAGCACCGAATCCGAGAGAAGAGCCTCCTGAACAGACTAGAACTAGTGTACCCCAGCAGGATAAGGGTCTCTTTCACAGCATGTTCTCCTCCCTACATCATTGAATGAATAATTCATTCTGCTCCTGGATTTCTCTGTGTTTGTTCCCTACCGTACCACTTCACATGATCCACCTATTCAAAGTACCACTGGGATGTCATTTACTTCCGAACTGTGAGGCCAGATGCCACGTGACCAACACCAGTAAGAGTCTCAGAAGGGAACAGGAGGGCTTTTTCAAGTGTACAAAAAGAGCATACTGGAATTCTGTCCATTGAGCCAAACCTCCTATTGCTGCTTGTCTTGTATTTCTGATCACTTTGCCAGGTGGCAGAGATCTGGGGCATGCTATGAGTACTACTAGACATCACCTCCAGTAACACCTTTGATACAATACTACTTATTGAAGCTCCCATCCTAGCCACACTTTCTGGAGAATAAGCTCCACTGACTACACTGACACTTCTGAGTAGACATGCAGAGGATTGGGCTTTCAGGCTTCCTTCCTAGCCACACATTCCTGAGAGTGAGCTCCACTGACTACACTGGGACTTACTTCTGAGTAGACAGGCAGAGAGGACTGAGCTGTGAGGCTGCCATCCTACTCATTTTCCTATGTATAACCACCACTGACTACACTGGGACTTATTTCTGAGTAGACAGACACAGAGCTGGGCTGTAAGGCTGCCATCCTAGACACACTTTCCTGAGAGTGAGCTCCACTGACCACACTGGGACTTACTTCTGAGTAGACAGACACAGGGCTGGGCTGTAAGGCTGCCATCCTAGACACACTTTCCTGAGAGTGAGCTCCACTGACCACACTGGGACTTACTTCTGAGTAGACAGACACAGGGCTGGGCTGTAAGGCTGCCATCCTAGCCACACTTTCCTGAGAGTAAGCTCCTCTGACCACACTGGGACTTACTTCTGAGTAGACAGGCGTTGGTTTGGATTCTCAGAAAGAGTGACCTACTCATTAGGAGTAGTTACTGCTCCCCTCATCTAGTGGGGTGTAAGCCACGCCTTGCCAAGCCAGGAGACTCAGCCTTTCATCTCTACTACCTGTTGGCTCGAGGGAGTAAAGTATGGGAAGGCCCAAAGCGGCTGTCTCTCCCTCGGAGCCTGGTGGGGGGACCCACACACGACCCACCAGGCGACCCAAGCGAAGCCACTCAACGGCGGAGTGGGAGGGCGGAGGCGGTCCATCTCGGAGGCCGGTGGTCTCCCGGGGTCCCCGAGGCCAGGCGTCCCTGCTGGGAAGGGGGTGGAGGCGGCGCTGTCCTCACCTTGGTGGCCATGGCGGGGCTGAGGCGAGGCGTCTCCCCCTAGCCGGGAAGGGGCTGGTTCTGCCTCCCTCCGCGGAGCCTCCTGCAGGGCCGCGGCGCTCTCCGGGGACGGGACGGGAAGGGGTTGGACGCCCACCAGACGGAGCCCAGAGAGAGCGCCGCTTGCTCCCTCCGGCCAGCCCTTCTCCTTCCTTCGCCTCTTCCTCGTTCGCTCGCCCATATCCAGGGGCGGAGTTTCGCTGGGCCTCCCGAAACCCAGGCCGGGAGAAGGACGGGAAGACAGGCCGGGAAGGAGGGAGACGCCGCTGCTCTAGGAGCCCCCCGCCCTCCTGCCCGCACCGACCACCTGTGGGGGAGGATGGACGGTTGCGGTGGGTCCTCTCTCCCCCCCCCGGTCCCTCCATGCTGGAGGTCTCAGGGCACTACAGGCCTCGGCAGGTCTACTCAGGAATAAGCCCCCTCCTGGGCAGTCTACTCAGAAGTAAGCTCCCTTGTGCATAGCAGTCCCAGACTAGGCAGGTCTACTCAGAAATAAGCCCCCCTTCCTGGGCAGGTCTACTCAGAAGTAAGCCCCCTTGTGCATAGCAGTCCCACACTAGGCAGGTCTACTCAGAAGTCAGCCCTCTTGTGCATAGCAGTCCCATACTAGGCAGGTCTACTCAGGAGTAAGCCCCCTCCTGGGCAGGTCTACTCAGAAGTAAGCCCCCTTGTGCATAGCAGTCCCATACTGGGCAGGTCTACTCAGAAGTCAGCCCTCTTGTGCATAGCAGTCCCATACTAGGCAGGTCTACTCAGGAGTAAGCCCCCTCCTGGGCAGGTCTACTCAGAAGTAAGCCCCCTTGTGCATAGCAGTCCCATACTGGGCAGGTCTATTCAGAAGTAAGCACCCCTCCTAGGCAGGTCTACTCAGAAGTAAGCCCCCTTGTGCATAGCAGTCCCATACTAGGCAGGTCTACTCAGAAGTCAGCCCTCTTGTGCATAGCAGTCCCATACTAGGCAGGTCTACTCAGGAGTAAGCCCCCTCCTGGGCAGGTCTACTCAGAAGTAAGCCCCCTTGTGCATAGCAGTCCCATACTGGGCAGGTCTACTCAGAAGTAAGCACCCCTCCTGGGCAGGTCTACTCAGAAGTAAGCCCCCTTGTGCATAGCAGTCCCATACTAGGTAGGTCTACTCAGATGTCAGCACCAATTGTGTTCAATGGGTCTTAACAGATCCCATCCCAGGTATAAGACATATCTACTCAGAAGTAAGCCTACTTGTGCTTATCAGGCTCAGCCTAGGCATGCTTACTCAGTTGTAGACCCCCATTGTGCTCAGTGGGTCTTAACAGCCCCATCGTAGGCAGGTCTACTCAAAAGGAAGCCCCCTTGTGCTTTGCATTTCCATCCAAGGCATGTCTATTTGCATGTAAGCCCCCTTGTGCTTAGCAGCTCCATCCTAGGCATGTCTACTCAGATATAGACCCCATTGTGCTCATTTGGTCTTAACAGTCCTCTTCTTATGTATATCTAGGCAGCGGGGCTGACTCTCCCAGGAAAGTACTCCTGGGAGTATTTGCTCCTAGGGCCACACCTTCCCAGGAGGTAAACCCCTTTTGAAAAGAAAGAGATTGACTTCTGAGTAGACATTGCATAGCATCTTTAACTGTCACAGCACACTGGTTGAAAATCACTATCACAAGGTATGTATGGATCCTTCCCTAAACTCAGTGGGGCTTAACATTTGTTTCCTTACCTTGAGACTGCATTGTGGCTGCACCAGTGCTGGAAAGTTGGATAAGACTGGGTTCTTAGAACACAAGCCTAACCATGTCTACTCAAAAGTAAGCTTCATTGTGTTCAGTGGGTCTTACTCCCAGAAAAATGTTTTTAGGATTGCAGCCTTAGCCTCTATGCAACCACATGCTTCCCCTTCCCCATCTTCAGCCCCACTGTCTTCATCGACTCCAGTTCTTTAGCCCTTTAGAGCTGTCAATAACACAAAAGTTAAACATTAATATACCCTTTCAAGATAGATGATATCCTGCATTTGTGAGTTTCTTTATTCCAGAAAAGAACGTGTGCATTTCTGGATGTAGTGTCATATGTGCTCCCTGAGACATCTGGGGGGGTTGCTGTGTGACCCAGGAAGCTGGACTAGTTGGGCCTTTAGATTGATCCAGTGGAGGCTTTTTTTATGAAGTTTTCCTATTTCTGCAGGTTCTGCTAAAAACTTGGTATCTTTTTCATGCCAATTCTGACCATACTGCATTATGTGAGAGTAGCCTTATAGTCTGGCACAGTATGGCATTCAGGCACCTTATAAATATTTAATTGTGACGCCTTGCTGCTTAAAATTACTGTTCTGATGCTACTTATTTATAGTATTTCTGGACCACTTTTCAAACTTATGCTTTCAATGCAGACTACATCCTAAAACCAGAAAGAACAACAACATTAAAAATGCAGTTATTCTGGAGCAACCATGCTAAAGGTATTGCTGGCACTCCTCCAAAATAAAATGATTTGAAGATTGAAGCTTACTAGCCTTTCAGAGCAGTGTATATGTGCCCTCTGATTTAGGGCACTTTTCCCTTAAAGGGAAAAAGTTAGGAAGGTGGTTAGGAAACGGAAAATCCTAATGGCTCAACACTTTCTTACAGCAGAAACCTTTGTTGCTTCACCTGCAGATGAGAACAGAAAACTGAAAACTTAAAAAATGTCTACCGACAGTGAAGTTGCTAATGCTTATGGAGCTCAGTGCAAAGCTCAAAATGTTGCTCCAGAAGTGATGTTATCACAGGGTATTTTTTATTTAAAATTTTCACCTGCAACAACAAAATTAAATTTAATTAAGAAAAAAGAAAATTGTGCACTTTATTGGTTAGGGAACCTTATTGGTTCGGACAAAGAGGAATGTTTATTCTTTCCATGCTAAATATAAGAGGAGCACTTAAAAGTGCCTGTACATCCAGTTACCATGGGTTAACTGTATTATGATATATGTACGAGGAAGTACATGGAAATGTATTTGTATACATTGGATCTCGTATATGGAAATGAGAGCTGATTCATATTAACATCTCATTTGTTCCATACAGTATCAGAAGTTCATCTCATTGCTTCTCAGAGCAATCAGTATCATGGAAACATTTGTGTTAAGAAACCCACCTTTTGTTCCATAGGCTTTTGTGTTTTCATTTTCTGGTTAATTTGCCATAACGTCTGATAGAATATACTCATTCCAATGCAGTTTGTTTTGTTGCATTCTGCATTAACCTTTCCAAAGATATATAACATGATGGTATTCTCATTTATATATAGCCCGTTTTCATAATTTTAGCCGCTAGTGTTTGTAGTAGCTTGTACTAGTGTTTGTAGTGACATTTTGTAGCTAGCTCCCTTAAAGATTGTAGCCTGGTGCAACTGCACTCCCTGGACCCTCCTCCTCCTATGCCACTGCTCACAGAATTTGTTTGGTTGGTTCTCTCCAACATGCAAATTTTCTGTATTCGATGATACTTTTCTTTTTGAAATAGAGAAGATTCAATAACATGAGCTGAGCTTCTACCAAACAAGTTCTATGAACAATCACTGCGGGAGGGGGGTTTGTTTGACAATTGTACTGTACATACTGATACTGCTCAATTTCCAAATACAGTGGTGCCTCATGTAAAGAACGCCTCACGTAAAGTATGTTTCACGTAACAAACAAAAATTTCTCTAGGATTCTGCTTCACGTAAAGAAAGTGTTTCACATAAAGTACACATTCGTTTGCAGTTGGGGCAGATGTGCTGGCCAGCAGCCTGTTTAAAAAGCATCAGGGCGGCCTAGCACACCTGCCCATAGTGAAAGCAACACTTCCACACTGTTCCTCCTGTGGCCGGATGTCCACTGGGCAGAGGGAGAGAAGAGCAGTGGAGAAGAGGGAAGCAGCTCAGGGCTAGCCAGAAGGGAGCAGGAGAGAGAGAGGCTCAGGATGGAGAGAAGGAGAAAGTGGGGAGACACTTTGAAGGTGTCTTGGATTGCAGCCTCCTAACCATGTCTACCCAGAAGTCTGACATAGTTGGATCAGGTTTTATAGCTCCCGCATGAGAGTACAGTTACAAATGGAGCCCTTTTGGGTTTCCCAACCCCAGACCCACTGTTATATTCCCCACTACTTTACTGAAGCATAGCCACAACTTGCAAGGACATACTTTTGGCTGATGGCAAAGTGTTTCCCCTGGTGTGGGATTTGAATGTGGCCAGCCCGTCCATAGTGTGAACATGACATTTGGTGGCAGGCTGGGTGGTGCAGCAAACTGACATCCCCAACCACCACCTCCAGTGCCAGTCCAGTTCAGCCACCTCCACTCCCCAGACTGACAGGACCCCTGGTAGATGTCAAAAGTAGGGACAAGGGCATGATCCTGAGGATTGCACTGCTGTTTTCTCCCTTCCCCCACCCCTTAAAGGGAGTGGGGGACTAATACACAAATGGGGGGTTGTGTACCTCTAAAACGTGGGATTGAGAAGTGTACAAGGGCATCATAGGCACAGTTTATTCATATAAATCACATATCACATTACAAATCACATTGGCTGAAAAATTGTACTGCAGCATTTCTCATATGGTTCAGAGATGCATCCACGATGGTCTGTCTAGGGTTGTGCATTCTGGTGTACCTCCCAGTGCTCATGTTTTTTCGCCCTCTGATTGTACCGACTATATTTTTAATTGTTTTCAGAAGGTTCAAAGACACTCTCGAGCTTCTCTTGAAATGTCAAGGCAGCAATCAGACAACTAACTTTTGCTACAAATACTATATTTGACAAATGTTATTATTAATGTGCTATTTTTGGTGTTATCTACACTTCAGTAATTGTGCCCTCATAGGGGAATCACACAGCTTCAGCTAAGAGCTGCTCTTCTTAAATCCCAAGAGCCTGCACCTTAATGGTCTGACAGACTCCAAAACTGACAGCACTTCTCATTCTTCCTCTTGCTACCTGAGTTTCCTTTTCCCTTGCTTTAATATTGCTGCCAAAATAATCAAACATATCTAGATTCTGATGTGGGTGTTGTGTCACTGCAGAACATTGCAGCAATCATGAAAGGCCTTTGATTTTATTTCAGCAGTATTTCTTTACCCTTGGGCTTGGTTTTTAAATCTAGCAAACCAAAGTTACATGCTTGATAAGGTCCTGAATATTCCTATGACTGCTTCTCCTGGAAGGCCATTCATAAAGAAGTGATGACCCAGTTCCTTTTTACCAAAGGCACCTGGTGCTCAGTCTGAACCAAGCCATTCCTTCTCAGCTTTCATTCCAGGCTAACAGCCCAACAATCCCTCACAGCTGTGGGGAACTTTGCAACTATTATGTAAAGCTAAGGGTGAGTGTACATGATAGTGCCTGGAGAGCCCATGTCACCAAGGTACAGTACCTTGCCTGATGCTTCCAACAACATGAGCATGATTGCTTCCATACTTGCCCTTTTCTTCAGAATTACTGTATTGCATTCACTTTGTTACTGGGAGCATCCAGGTCACATTATTGTTATTGGTTTTCTACGTTGTCCTCTCTTGTTCTTTCAGATGTGATTGTGGACATTTTTTCTTACTTTGGATGGAGTCAAAAATGCTAGTTCAGGGTGGGAGAGTTTTGCAATGTTCTTATTCCTCTTTAAATTCTCATTTCCAGTTTTATGCCAAAAAACCCCCAGTAATAATGGAGTCAGTTTTGAGAAGGAATATTGAGACCCAAGCTCCATGAGAAGTTTGAGGTAATTTGAAAGAACTGAGAGGAAGTTTGTCATGTTCTGCTACAGGAAGAACATCATCATCAATTTCTCCCACAGGAGGAAAGCCAGTGCAAGGTTGTACCTTCTGTGAATATGCCATACTTTCTCCAATTGCATTATATGTGTATTGCATTGGGGATGAGGGAGAACATGTGGGGTTACCTTGATTGCAGCAATAACATTGGCCTTGGAACAGCAGCCACCATTGTACAAACATAGTTGCTACAGACATGAGGCTATCATTCTCTGCCCCATCCATCCAGCTGTTCCACCACTTGCAGAAAATATTTCTTTTTTCAGCAGGTTTTTTGAGATTTTTGAACCATCTGGGAGTTCATCTGTTTGCAACTTTATCTATGGCGTTGAGAAGCGTGTGCTTTTATTAAATAAAAAGTTTATTTCTTCTTGCAGGTTCAGTACTATTTGTTTGGTTTCTTAGATATAAAGCAAAGAAAATTTATCAACTGGTGTTATTGGGACGGACGGTAGTTACGGGGGTTTGTTGGGCTTGGTGCGAGAGGTCCATGTATCATTCCCATGATGGATCTCCTCTTATGCAGTGGGTGGGGCAACAACCTGGATTGTGGGAATCCAACAACCTGGATTCAAAATGGTACATTCTGTAATTACATATGACTGGTATATAACATGAGAATATTATTCCTACAAACCATAGTTTTAGTAATTTTGGTCTTTAGTGGTATCATCCCACCACCCAAGGTGTGGGAAGATATCCTATAAACTGGTTTCCGATACATAAAGAAAGGACTCTGAATCTAATGCTTGTTATCTGCACACCTAATAACAATGGAGACAGAACAGAACTTGTGATGTCAGACTTGATGTTCAGTCAGATTCATTTGGGAGGAAGTGCTTCTTAAAGTACTTCTATATGCTTCTATTATTGTTTTTCACCGTAATCTGGACAAGAATTCCAAGAAACCAATCTTTAAAAGCGCTGTGGTCAGGACAAGAAGTGAGACATTTCACTGGAAATTCCGGCTCACTGATGAAAATACACATAAAATACAATAACATACAAAGCCTGTGTCGAAAGCTATTAGAAAAGGGTGTGTGCATCCCAAGAGCTGGCTTTTGCCTGTGCCACTCACTTCCCAGACAGGAGGAATTCCTGGTGAAATTAAGACTTTGCTGGCCGGGGTGGAATGCAGTATGTGGCTGAGCTGACCGAAAGGCTCTGTCAAACCCTGGTCTGTGACCAGACTGGCAGTCTCAGCAAGGCATCAGAGAAGTAAAGCAGATGTCCCACCCTGTCCCTTCCTGCCCTGCCTCTGCTAAACCAGACTGGTGAAATTCTCTGGAAACCTTTGGAACAAGTTCCATACAGCAACGGTTGAAAAATAGTTGGGAAAAGCTCACTGAAACAACTATCATTGTTCTTGCCAAGTCATTTGGTTTCTAGTTGTTTTCTTGAGCAAAGGCTTTTTTGAGCTTGCGTCTGAATTCATTAAACCCAGCAGTTGGGAAGCAAACAGAATTACAGCTTACATCTTGGTACTGATACTCAACAAACCATGCCCTGTTTTTCTCTCTTAGTATATTGTATCGTTATCCTACTGTTTAATGTACTCTGAATTATACAGTACTTCATCCTTTCAGAACCTATGCTACTGAATCATTTATCTCACTGACTCCGAAAAAACACAAGCCAGTGAGCTGTTGGCATTAATCACAAAGCATATTCTTAAATTATCCCCCCCAAACACCACTGAAATGCCAAAATGCTTGATTTTGCAGACACCTACTTCAAGTAATTAGACTTCTACATGATTTACAGTTCCTTCCCTTCCCCAAGTTATGACAACTGTTGGAGAACAAAGAGGCCATTGCTCTGAGGATCTGTCATGGATCATGGATGGTAGACCTGACTTTGTTTACAGACAAACTTAATCGTCTGCTCACCAACAACAGATCACAAAACACAGTTGGATGCTGTACAAATAGCCCAGATGTCAAATCTGACCCATCTGCTCACACCATATTTTTACAGAACCCGATAATGTAACATGTTCTCTTCATTCTCTAATGTATGTTTGTTACAATGCTTTTCTGCTGTCAATGCTGGACAATCTCAGTCTCTGTGCAAAAGAATAGTCACTCTGCAACATATAGAAAACCAGTGATAGAGCATAGGTTGATTCCTAGGAGACCCTTCACTTGACATAAAAGTCACAATTATTCTAAAAAATGATTTAAAAAACTCCAGTTGAATTACACTCAAACAAGAGATTTGAATGTACTTGTTCAGGCTTGAATAGAGATAATGGCATCATGTCATTCACATCAGTAATGAATTTAGCAATGTTGAGAAGATTTTGTTATCACACTCCTTTCATGAACGATCACTCTGCTTATGTATTGTAAGCTATACCCAGAATAAGCCCATATTACTACAGATACTTGCTATTAGGTCAATTTCACAGACAAATTGAGGGCAGGTTTTGAGCGAGAATCAAGGAACTTTCTATGACCCTTTGATAAAGGATTAAACTTGGAGGGTGTCTGACTATAATTTTGTCAGATTTTACTTAAGGCCAACACCTAAAAAATAACATACCAGTAGTTGGCTGCAATCCTAAAGACACTTTCCTGGAAGTAAGACCCATTGAACACAATGGGTTTACACAATAGGATAGTGCTCATTGTTAGGATAGTGCTCATTATGTACAATCTCTAATGTACAAAAAATAAAATAGAATGTCATATGATACATTTTTATTCATTAACGTTTTAGATTCTGGTCTTCACAATCTTTTTGTAAACTATGTGCACTGTAAACAACATACCAGTATGAAGATCAGTCAAATCCTTCTTAAAGGTACTGGCGTGTTAAACCAAAAGCTCAATATAGAAATACATAACTGGGAGCGTGCAGTTCTTCAACTATGGGTGTTATTCATTGCTGAGGGATAAGCAAGGAATTACCATGAGCAAACACAGCTACACATAGTTGCAACCTGACTTACTCAGGAGTAGACCCATTGCTTTCCATGAATATTATGCTTCAGTAATGGTGCACTGAATTGTAGCCTGGGACTTTGTTTCAGATGGAAATGAGGATTACATCCTTGTATTTTAAACCTATACCAAATTTTAAACCTCCAAAAGACCTCTACCAAATATTTGCAAAATGAAACAAAAGTGCAGAAGGCAAAAGGGTCCAATGAGATCCTGCTAAAGAAAATGAGGCTTACTTGATTAATTTTAAGTGAACACAGATTAACTACTGCTCAGAAGTAAGTCCCATTCTGTTTTATAGGATTTACTCTCAGGAAAGTGTGTTTAGGATTACTGCATAAAAACATTAACTTTTTGCTCTTTACTCTTTACCACTACATTGCCAAAGAGATGAATAGCTCTGTAATTGTCTCTGTATTGTTCTCTTGCTCTCCTCTGTGCCTGAACAGCCCTGACCTGAAATGACCTGCAGATTTACACTTGATTTACAGTATGGGCAAAAATATTTTGTCATCCAAGCAAGTACATACCTTCTGCATTTCATATCCATTTAAACTTCACATTTTTACTCCCTCTATAGCCACGTGTAGAAATACCTGTCAATTGAGGATAACCATGCAACTGATAACTGGACTGTAGCCCATGTAAACACTGTGTTAAATTATTATTTCAACTCAAGGACCAGGTCTGGCCCACCACTCAAAAAAATCCACCCCATACTCCCAAAAAAGTGTACTCACTGCCCCGTTTAAAGTGGTCCTTAAAATAATTTGCAATTCTTTTGTAATTCAGTTTGTAATTTTATCTCTGCAGATTACAGAAGCTTCCCTTGAGCATCATTCTCTGTGCATACCGCTGAGTGCCATGCTCTTCTCCCCCCTCTCCCCCTTTTTAGTGGTATGGGCTTATCAGGAAACTCAAGCATGCATTTTTACTTTTTACAAACCAAATGTCCTGACTAAAAAGATTGCTGGCTCCTGATTTAAGTTTCTAAGGTGTTGCGATGGTGATTCTCAAGTCTGTGCCTGCTATATCTGTATTTCAGGTGTAGACTTGAGAGACTGTGGCTGCAATCCTAAAGATACTTTCCTGGGAGTAAGCCCCATTGAACACAATGGGGCATACTTCTGAGTAGACATGGTTAGGATTCTGCTCTCCACATTGGGCTTTCCAGCTAGACACAGAGTTCAGGATTTGGCAATGCAGAGCTCTGCTATTCTTCCCCTCCTCTGCTCATACCTCTCCCCTCCCTGTCCCCTGCCCCTTTCCTACTTCAGGATGGGTTCCTGGACCCCAAAGTCCACCACTGCTAAACTCTCTGCCTTATGCCATAATTCCACCCAGAGCTATACTAACTTTTATGGGAAGGCCCAATTTTCTCCTTACAAGAAGCACCTTGCCAAATAACAAATATCTGGAGTCCCGGGAAAAGCAGGAAGGTCAGATGGGCAACAGTGCCTCAGAGGAGGATATCCTTATTTCTCAAGGAAAGTCACAGTCTCCACCCCATCCTTTCCACAGTACAGAAAACAATGCATTATTCACTTTTCTATTAACTCATCCTGTTAAAGCAGCGTCTCTCAAACAAGGAGAAAAATGGGTAAGAACACACTAGGCAGTAAGGGTCCCCCATCGTTTAATAAACTTTCAAGCACAGGAAATTCTCCCCAGTCAAGACAATAACCACAGCCACACTTTTATCACACAGTACTTTTGTTGTTGCTCAACCAACACTTACAACTTGGGTTATTTCGCTGATAAATTCAGGATACAAAATGCAGAATGAACAGTAACTGCAGCTGCCTATAGAAAGGGTGATGATATGAATGGAAATTTCTGGATTTGTCCTCTTTTTTAGTCTCCTATCCGGATGTACTCCAAAAGAGCTTCATTATCCTCCATTTTGGCTTCATTTGGAAACTTTGCAATAGTATGCAGTACCCCATCATGTCATATGTCAGTGGATTCATACTGAAGAGCGGAATCCAATTCAAAAATTGGTTTTGAAATATCTCCTTCCTTTCAAATGTTATGGCCAAAAAACTAAAAATAAAAAAATATGCATTGACTTCTATGGGAAAGTGAAAGAGCCCAATATTTGCGGCTTTACCTCTGGTTGTCTCATGACAGCTTTGTCAGTTTTAAGTCTTCCATCCAAGAGTTATCCAGGATTTTTCCTGCTGAGCATGCTTCAGCAGCCTTTTGCTTAGGGTTGCTATAATCCTCTTCCAGAAAATCAGGACAGGCTGTCCTATCAAACCATTGATCCACTGAGAACCAGGCGGTTTAGGATTGGGCTGCCCATCCCAGTTAATTGGATTGCAACAAAAGTCTTGTATATTTCATCTGAAATAGTGGTTTTTAATTTGGATATAGTATTTGGTGCATATGAAACGAGTAATCAGAAATCACTTGCAAATCTATGTTGCAAGTGTCTTGTTTGCATTCTCTGAACTACAGTAATTTCTAGGAAACTCCCTTTGGCAACTCCCTGTCACGATTTGAAAGCAAGCTAACATAGATGGAACCACAAGGTTAAAAACATTAGATGTTAGCCGTTTATTTTCCGTCATAATTACGCCTAATTGCTACAAAGATTCAATTTGCAATATTTTAAGAAGTCTGCTTGGCGTAGAGCACTTGAATATTAAGCTGGAGGATTAAGCACAATAAATTAATTGCTAGCATTCTTGATGACTTGCTAAATGCAAAGCAAAGTTAGCTTTGTAGGAACTAAATACTCACACATGGCTTGATGAGAATCCGATGAGTGAGTAATATTTCCTGTTTTCTTTAGTGCTGTGCTGAAGTGACCATGTGATGTTTCCCTTCAGACACAACAATGGCAATATTCAGAAATGACACTTAAATCACAACATAGGATACTGATAAGTTACTATTCCATTGCACCTGACAGAAAACAGTGAGGCATTTCGAATTACACCAAGCCAGCTGATGTCTGGAGTGGCAGGGCTGGTAAAGCTAGAACTAGCATTGACAGATCAAAGTGCTCTGCACAGCAGTGACCAAACATCTGTAGCAGGCATTTGCTTGGAAACTGTATCCAGTTACTTCTGCCCATTTGTACACATGCAGTTCATTTCCTTCCTTTGACTGACTCCCCACCATTTCTATAAATACTTATCTGTCATTCTCGGTTATGCAATGAAGCTGATCTCCTGTCTGTCCATCAGAACCTACATGGCCATTCATCTCGGCTTCCTTCCTGCCTGAACTTTTAGTGCACTGCCCTCGCTGGCTGCTCATTTTTTCAAAAGTGGTGTTCTGAACTGAGCAAAGAGTAAACAGCTGGGTTGCTCCAGCTATGAGAATCAAGGGCTCTTTTAACTCCAACCCCTGCAGAATCAAGGGCTTGAAGCTCACTCTCATCTGAAGCCGGCTTGGCACTTTCTTGAAAATGAGTGCATCATTTCTTTTGCATTTAGATTGTGAGCCCTTTTGAGCAGGGAACCTTCCATTCTTGTTTAGCTGAGTAAACTCTACATGAGCTACTTTTCTTTGAAAATAATAAATATTCCTAAATTAAAAATTATTATTATAGTGGCTACGATGCTAGATACAGGTGACCAGTTCCAGAACCTCCCATGGATTAAAAAAATCAGTGTATAAAGAAAACACTCATTAAGATTTACTTCCTTAACCATGAAGCTTATTGTGGCCTTGGCCAATCACTCTACTTCTCAACCTAGTCTACCTCACAGGGTTATTGTGAAGATAACTTTCTTGAAGTCCTTAGAGTAAAAGTGGGATGAAGATGATTGTTCAGACAGCAGGGGTGGGTTTGAGATGTTTGCTTTAGCTGCAGTAAGGGAAAACCACAACGGTGCATAAGTGGGGTGTGGGGTCCTTAAAGGATATACAAAATGGGGTGGAAAATCAGAAACTTGAAGCCCCATTAATATCAGCTGACCTGGTCTAGTGCTTACCGTGACCTTGGCTACGGTACAAAACCCTGGTTCTGAATCAGCATTTAGCATGATGTATAATTTTATTTTCTTTAATGTATCACGCAGCTCATCTAGAGAATAGTTACCCCAATGATCATTCATGCAAGTTCTGAATTATTAGCTGAATCCATCTTTACAATGTAGAAACAACACAAAAATTGATACACTATAAAAGAGCATGTAATTCTTGAAAGTATGAGGATATGCTGACCATCAGATAATGCATCTCACATAGTGAAAACTTCTGCCCCCTGCTGTACTCCATCTTCTGAAGGTCTTGAAGAGTACTTCCTATAAACCTGCAGGAACACATTCAGGAACGGGAGCCATTCTCCAGTAGATTTCTGTCCTACCAATAGGACTTCTTAGGCATGTGAAGCAAATTTATCCACATTTTTTTGGTTGAAGAGAGCTTGAAGAGAGGTGTAGTCTTTGGGTAAAATGGAAGGTATATCTTGTAGGTCCTTGTAGTGCACCCCTATTTGCAGACCTTAAATAGAAAATCTTGATGTCAATAGAGAGGGATGTGCAATAAGTGAAAATCTGTATAGCAAATTGATGGAACAGTGTATTTAATTTGTATATATTCCAATTTTTTTCTACTCAAATGATTTACAAAATGTCAGATGCTCCCTGAAACATGTGGTGGACCACTGCGTGATACAGGAATCTGTACTAGATGGGCAAAGTGGCCTGATCCACTGGAGGTGGTTCTTATGTTGGTAAGAGTGATACCAATTTAGTACATAGGCCCCAGCTGATACGGTTTCCATGAAATTCCTCTTACTGTGCTGAACAGTACCTCCAGAACTGTTACCTCCTATCATCAGGTTGACTCTCAGCTTCTGTAATTTGTCTAAACATTCAGTAGCACAAACAACTTTAGAAATTCAAAACACAATCCTAACCAGCTTTCCAGAACTGGCACAGCTATGGACATGTGCTGCTGCATCCTGCAGTTGAGAGGCTTTCATGGGGACCTTCTCAAAGTAAGGCAATGCTTGTTCCCTTACTTTGGAGTTGCACCACCCTTACCCCAAATCTGGAAAACTGGTTTGAATTGCACTCTGAGAGATTATTCTTACATTCCTGATAGCACTTATGAGTTTTTTTCTTTTTAAGGTTTATATCTTGGCTGCAAGTAAAATTTACCCTTCCCTTGACAGCTCAAAAGTATAGAAGTGGTAGATGGGGAAAAACAGGTATAACATGCCCTTATCATACCCTCTTATCTGCCCCAAATTCCTTCTGAAGCAGCCTTTGTTCAATACCTGTTGATCCAAGAAATTCTTATACAGTTAATCCAAGAAATTCTAAGAATACGGAGGGATAATTTGACAATTTTCAAGACACTTGTATTTAGACAAGATGCTGTTTTTGCACAGTATATCTATTTCTATGCACAGCTTCACCATTATGTGTACATAGATTTCTTAATAAGTGATTAACAATGAAAAACACTTAGGGCTTTTAAGATCCATTTTATTTAAACAAATAGAAGAAAAAAATTTAAAAAACAGACATATTTGCTTAAAACCATCACTTCAGAATGGCTGATATTTGTCCTCAACATCATGAACAAGAGAATCTTGAAGTACATGCAATGGGCTAAATAACTCAGTGGTGGTGCATGTGAAATATTACAGCTCATGAAAGTGATAAACTATTTTTGCTGATGGAAAAGCAGGAATTGTTAACCATTCTGTTTCTAAAATCTTTGTATACCATTAACGGGATTAATGGTAATTAATGAGATTAACAAAACCTACACTCAGTTCCATTATTTTCCAGCAGATGTCATCATGAGTCAACTATGTAAGAGCTAAAATGTCATGGTAACTAAAAGAAACAGATAAACGAGGGATGATGAAGAGAAATAGAAAAGCATTAAATAATGGCAAAGGAAAAATCTTAGAACAGAAGGAAATGCTTTAAAAAGACTGTATTTTTACTCTTTGCCACAATGTCAAAAAAAAAAAGATTATAAAGAGGAAAAATATTATACATCAACCCAAATGAAAATAATTTTGTTCCAATATAGGTCTTCACAGTAGTTTATTTTTCTCATTAAGCTTTTTTTTTTTTTGCCCCCGCAGACACTAAATAAACCAAAGTATTCTATTGTGACAGTGCAGAGTTTTAAAGCTGTACATCAGAGAACGGGCTTTAAAAATAACTGCAAGACATTCTTACCTCACCTCACACAGTAAAATTGCTAAGAGACCATATTATGGACCTACATCATGCACAATGCTGTTGAGCGTTCCCCAGCAGGAAGGGCATTCAAATGCTCTTTTCAAAACATAAATATTTCTGTAAAAATACAAGCTGATGAATTTTTAAACAGTTCTACTTAACCCCACAGCCGTAAAAACAATTCTACTTAACCTCACAGCTGTTAAGTTATAGTGGAAAATGAAAATATTTATAATTGTTGATGTTCTATCCTATGAGGAACACAGCTAGCATCTGCCAAATCAAAATATTAAGACGAGTTTTGTTAAACAACTTTTCTTAACTAATCAAATACTGGTGTTTGATTTAAATAATATTGTCCACATAGATAATTTGCCAGAACCTTCCTTTCAACTGCTAGTAATGTCTATGTCATGTAATGAGTCTAAGGCTGCAATCCTAAAGACACTTTCCTGGAAGTAAGACTCATTGAACACAATGGAGCTTACTTTAGAGTAGACAGACTTAGGATTGTGCTCTAAGGCTGCAATTCTAAGCATGTCTACTCTGATGTAAGACCTATTGTGATCAATGGGGCTTATTCTCAGGAAAGTGTGGTTAGGACTGCAGTAAAAAAGGAATGTTTTGGTCTGTCTCTCAGTTCCACCACTAAAATCAAAATCCTCATTCAATTCCAAATATACTGTTGTAACGTTAAAAAAATATCCTTCTCACACTTCATAACGTTTAGTTTACAAACTTAAGAACTATTTGGGATTGTTGCCTCTGATGTTTTTGTTTGAGATGCAGAAATTTATGGCTGAGATTTTGAAAGTAAATGCATGCACATCTATTGATAATGTCCTCCTAAAGTAAGTTTTAACTGGTGCTTGTAGTAGTTTAAATTCTTCTTTGGGTTCTGCCAAAACAGTAATCAAATTCATCTCTGTACCACCACCCCTCCCGATCATGCATGTGCTAAAAGGAAGGAGTATATACAGGATTCTAAAGAAAATCCTATGAGGTCAGTCCAAAAAAGAGGCAAAATCCCTTTATACAAAGCTTGTAAACATTTTAATGGCTCACAACCAGGAAACTGCAGATTATGCATAGCTTGCAGCTAAATGGAGAAAAAGGAACAATCTGTGGATATAAAAATCTTCCCTAGATATTTCCTATACATGCAACAGGCTGTATCACTGTTCTAAGAAAAATAATGCCTTCTATAAAATCGTACACAGTGTGAGGGTTTCTGCTAGTATGTCCTCTGTAATTTCTGAAACAGAGATGGCCATATTCCAATTAAAATACTGTGCTTTTATTTTC
Source organism: Cryptoblepharus egeriae (assembly GCA_030015325.1). Lineage (NCBI taxonomy): Eukaryota > Metazoa > Chordata > Lepidosauria > Squamata > Scincidae > Cryptoblepharus > Cryptoblepharus egeriae. The sequence goes on along the minus strand of JAREYC010000001.1, from coordinate 187,024,152 downwards.
CTTTTAATTCTATTTTTTCACATCTCAGATATGAAATAAATTCAAACCTTCATGCTCCAAGTTTTTAAAAGTAGTTGCCTGTAAGTGATGGTTCAAAATTTTGAAAATGCTTTGCACTAAATTTTGTCCTGAGAAGAGATTACTGCAGGTCCTAGCATTTTAAAAGGAAGGCAAGATGCAGTGATATATAGCATTTGAATGTTTATTGTATGTTCTCTTGGGCTATCCCTGAGGGTGAAATCCTTAACCCCACAGCCAAAAATCATAACTAATTTTTCCAGACCCCCAAGCATCAAATAAGTCTTTATCATAAATATGTCAAAACATAAGAAATTATATAGTTGAAAATAACCATGACTAATGACAGCTATCACATAGCTTAGATATTTTCCAGTGTCTTTGTTCACTGAAACCTAGAACCTGAACATTCTTACCTTGCAAACCTGGAGTTCCTCTGGATTCCACTGCTATGGGTCCCAAACGAGAGATAAATGTCATGATATTTCAACACATAAAATAGGTGTGGACAATGTGTCCCAACAGATTAATAAAATCACACATAATACTAAAATAGGTCATAATCAGATTTAGGTTACTCTTGGCCTTCTAAAGAGCATCAATTAGAGGAAAAAACCATTTGTAATCCACATTATCCTCAGGGGGGTTGCTTGGTCGTCAGTTTTGCAAGGATATACGGTAACTAAATATGTTTTTGAAGATAAAAAGGATCCATTTTATTGGAGACCCACATCTAATGTGTTTAAATGAGCAGTTGGTGACTGTGGAGGAGAGAAATTCATGGTGTGGCACAACACAATACCTCATTTTAGATACTCAAAGTTAAATGATATGTAAAAACTGGTAGCTCTCCACATCTGAAGTACCACCAAATCATTTATTTATATAATAACCTTGACTAAGATGAGAAAAAAACAATTGTCCATTTGTCGCACTGTCTTTTACATGAAACAGCACTTTTGAACTCACAGATAATAAATCTGCACTTCACAATACCAGCACTACTGTAACATATGCTGTAGTGTGGCATGCAAATCCACAATTGTGGTCCTTTTTGTTTTGTGACAGAATGGAAATCTTCCGTTCCAAATATGAAAAGGGTATGCCCTCTGGATACAAAGGCGGTATTACACAACAGCTTCATAAAATATATGATGCCTGTATCCAATATATTTGTAATGTACTATAATAACTGCCTTTGTAGAAACCAAGATTCTAAGCTGCTGGATTTCATTCATCACCAAAATTAATGTATATTTTTGTGATTTAGACATCAATGTTGCCATCAACTCCAAGTCACCAAATCTCAACTGTTTAAACATCGTAAATCCACTGCACAAAAATAGTTTTTCCTTTTAGTAGACTTGGTCACATAGCAGAATTTTGGCGACATAGACAAGTCACAGAGTCCCAAAGCAGCACTGCAAGTTTTTTTTACATTAGTAAAGAAGGTCTGAATAACCACTGTCATATTCAAAACAGTTCAGACTGAGCTGAGTTTCACAAGGCCACGTACTGAGTCTTCATGCAACGAGTCCTGGCTGGCTAGATTGAGGACATGTATGGTTCGGCTGTGTGTCACAGGACTCCCAATTGGCAACATCCCTGGTGGTGATGGAGCTTCATCAGGAGTGAGAAACTGATGACCTTCAAGGTCCTCTTTCAATGGGATCATGTCTGTCAAACCTGTTTCTGAGCTGAGATTTGGCATGGAGGAAGGTGGTGTTGGGTGTCCTAGTGTTAATGTGGCACAGGGAGTACCAATAGAGGTCTTGCCTGGTAAAGGTAGCTCTTCATTACTAATGCTGGGCTCACTCTGGAGAAGCGGTGTGGCAGCAGCCTGCAAAACGAATTTAGTGCTCTGAATGCACTGATCTTGATCACACTGAAGAATTGAATGGTGCCAAAACAATATACAATGCCAATGTGGGGGGAGGGAAGGAGAGGAAGAGGGAGGGGAGATGTGAGCAAAAGTGGAATGGGGAATGAGGAGAAAGAAGAAAGTTATTAGTAATAATACCCCTTCGTTAAGATGACAAAAAGAACATGCACAACGATTTCAGATATTTCAGAAAAGTGACAGTAGACATTTATTATATATGAGCATTCCTTTGATATACATGAACAAGAGTTTTCATTCATTTCAACTGCAATAATCTGAAAATAATGTTGACTTTTCCCAGCTTCCATGTCATTTATTCTTCTGTACAAACCTTGGGGTTACTCTTGGTCAGGTTTTGCTTGTATAATGCCAGATCCCCTTACACCTAGCAGCTGATGCTGCCATTTTTAATCTGGGGCTACTTCGCACATATATCAAAATCTCAACTATATTTGAATTAAATTGAATTCAACTACCCAATTTGACCAGTTCAAAGTTCCAGGCTTCTATTGATGTCCAATCACACATCTTGCATAAATCATAATGCTGCAGAAGGAGCTGTCCGGGAAGTATGTGCTTCAACTGTGTATCTCTTACTCATAGTTCCAAACATCATGAGCAGAAAACTGTTGACTCAAATCACTAAATATGCATACACACAAGGTCACCAAGATGGAAACAAAGCTTTTGATTTATGGCTCGGCTACCATAATGCACTTTCTGGTGGTGTAACAAATTTTCCAGCTGTCATAGATGTGACAACACCAGACAGGGCCACTGCCAAAACTAGCAAGCGGCTGGTTTTATGTGGTCCATATAAAGCCACAGAGGACGTCAGAGGGTGGTGGGAAAGGGTGGAATGGGAAGGAGATGGAAGGAGGAGGAGAGTGGATTGGGCTGAGGAAGATGGTGGGTTTGGTGGCAGTGATACCTACTTAATCCTAACCCCTTGGATCCACCTTCATTAGTCAGCTCAGACTTATACCAAGTTGACCTACTGGGCCAGCACAGGCTTTTACCCAGAGGGAAGAAAATAAATGTTCCCTTATCCTGAGGACCCCTCTGGATAACTTTAAACTCTTTTGTGGGATTCAGTGGATGCCACAAAGGTACTGCTGCATAGCCACACAGGGAGCTAGATAGGATCGGGCTTCCCTGCCCAAGATATATTTCAAAGCAAAACGAATCTTTATACCAGTATAAAACTTATAAAATAAAATAAAACATAAAAGCAGTATGTGTTTAAAAATTACATCTTATAATGCAGATGCCTCAACAATCTATTCAATGATATAACATCGAAGATGTGTCACTTAACAGACAGTTCCAACTATTCCTAACTGCTTAACTGCCTTACAGAAACTCTGCTTTCCTGTGTAACACCTTTGCAGTGTTTTTTTTGCTTTTGACAATGGAAGTAGTGAAATGTCAGGTTTTAAAAATCAATTTATTCAATGGCCAGAAAACCCAGGAATAAATACACAACAATCTATACAGTGAAACTATACTGTGTCCTTTGCAATCATTTACTGTTTTATTATGATTATGTTCATAGGCAGGAATATATCACTGCTTATGACCAGGGTAGTATGAGCTTGAGTACTTCCCCATGCTTACTTTGCAGCTGCTGCCACAGTTAATGATGCTGTAGTAAAGAACTTCTAACATGGTTTTGCTAAACCAGAAGTGTGAACCCCTCCCACCATTTAAAAGGAATGATGAACACTGTATCTAAATAAAACTGGAAGTCCTAGATATCTGGCTTTAAGGATAGCACATGGTGAGCAAGGCAAGGAGAGGGATATTCTGCTTCTCACTCAAGCAGATCATTGCAGCTGTGACAGCAGCAGTTGCAGACATGGGATGAAATGCACCCTGAATTAACCACCCCCTCAAATCCTTCACAATCCACTGCTGATTCACCACTGAATTCAATTCACCTTGCCTCGTGGTTGGGCTGGCAGCGCTTACATTACTCTAAATTCTTTCATATGGTTTTTATCACATTTGAAAAACAGACTGCTAGTTGAAATCAAAACAAGAGGCATAAGACTCCACACCAGTCTTTCATCAAATGTTCTTCCCCAAGTTTTCTTCCCTAATGTTCAAGTACTGCATATGTGTTAAGAACTGCCCTATAAATTAAATTAACATTATCCACACACTACTGATAGGGGTCTGATACTTGAGGTAGTAACTTATCATGGCTCTCCTGATTCACCTGCATTACACACTTGTAGTTGCTGCAATATACCGATTCTATCTTGGTTGACTTAAAGCTCGGCAAGAGTTGAACAAGTAAATATCAAAACCATGATAAATTAGTCTTGCAGTTTTAGATACAAAACTGTAATACTATTGAGACAGTAGCATAAAGTCTATCTGAAAAATAAATATGTTCTACTACCTGGTGAAGTTACCTTTGGCTGGCTATTCTGGGACCATGAAAATGTTTAATATATCACATCCATGAAAAGCCACAGATTTCTGCACTAAAATGTTTCATATCTACAACAAGATAAGATGCCTCAAGGAGATGTTCTACAAATTGATGCTCACTTCATCTTGCGGTACTTGGGTCTCAAATGGCCAACTTTCTGGTCAATAAACACAGAAACTCTAACACTAAATATACATAACATATACACTTCAGTCCTTGTATATATTCTACAAATTGCATATGTTATATAAATTCATGCCTCATTTTTTCCTTCAGAATCTTGAACAGTGAATCTCAAGCAGGGATATAGGAGGATGGTTGCACTAGGATGACATAGCATCCTTTGTCTCAGTTTTAAACTGCTCCTCTGAAGAAATATTTTCTTTTCCACACACGATGATGAGAAATTTGCTATTATAAAAAGTCACTGTCAAGGAGAAAATGTGCTGGATGCTAAATGGTTCTTAATAATTTGTGATACATTCAGGTGGCATGTAGGCTGCATGGTCAATTATTAAGAACGAACTACACAGATCTATCTGGTTTGCACAGGATTTGATAAGAGTTTCATTCTGTGAGTATGCAAGATCATTGTTCACTATTTTTCAGCCTCAGTCCAAAAAAGCACTTAAGCTAAAATCAAGACCAGAAGTATTCATGATGAAACACATTAAAGATTCAGCCTGATTCATAAGTTGCCTTTCAGAAAATTCTGCTCAGATAGTAAGACAGGGTGCTGTGGATACACTGAATTCTGAGAACTCTTCATTTTGTTTACGTGTCAAATATTAACTCCCTTATCAAGAACAATAAATTGATGTTTATGAAGTTGGCAAATTGAGAAATGCTTCTTTTGTACTGTAAAAAAAGACATTTATGTCCTAGAGCCATAGTTGCGATGTTATAATAATTTAGGAGCTTTAAAATATATTGAAATTATTCCACATTTTCTTAAACCGTTGATAGGTGCTACTGAGGCTTAGGCTACAATCTAAAGTAACTATGGAACCTTTTACACCAACATAGTTATGGTATCGCCTATGGGAAACCTATGGAAAATGAACAGAGCAATCCAGAGTAAGTGCCTCTTACGTCTTCCTGCAGTTACTCTGGATTGTAGGGTTAGTAAGCATCTACCATTAATTTAAAATACTGGTTAATGCTTTGCAACTACATCAATGCCCAGAACAGGAATCTCTAAACTTTTTGGAGGAGGGCCACATTATCTTTCTGATACTGTGTTGGGGGCTGGAAAAAAAGAACTGATTTACATTTCAAATTTGAATAAATAATATATTTGTGATGGAACCTATGAATGAATTCAAATAAGTTCATAAAACACTTTCCAACACACAAAGAGAGGGTGATCTTCAAACCAGTTCATAAGCACTTACATATAGAGAGGACGGACATGAGTGCAGCCGCCCAGTCTTCAAAATATCTTCCAGAGGTGAGGAGAGTAGAGCTTCCCTTGCCTCTGGAGGATTACAGGATTTATTGTGATCTGTGAGATGAGAAGCTGCACCTGCTGAAATTCCCTCCTTTACACAATTGTTAAAGGTCACAGAGCCCTGAAGTTGAAAGTTTGGCCCTGTATTACAGCAATCATTCTTTAGAATGGAACCTCAAATTCCAAAAAAATTCAAGATGAGCTGCCTATTCTGAAAATGTTCTGTTCATTTTGAATGGATTTGCCTTATGAAACCATTGGTTGCATCCAACTTTGCACATGCACAATTCTGCTCAAGGAAGATGCTTGTAACCAGTTTTTAGAGATTTCCCCCTCTCCACATCCAAAGCTGTCCCAACAGGAGCAGCCTCACAGGAGATTGCATTAGGGAAGAATGGGAGATACCATGCACAAACAAGAAGAGACCGCTTGCATAGATCTGGGAGAAACCCCTTGTTACTATCTGCAGCTACAGGCATCAAGAATGAATGCATTTTAATATTACATAGCCAAATACTGAATGCAAGTTAGACACATAAATTTCCCGTTCTTGTGTTTGTCTTACAACTGATTCAAAAGCCAATTTTTAAAAATTAAATTTTTCCCAATATGATAAAGAAGATATTATACAAATGAATAGATCTTTTGAATTTCTACTTACAATATTGAAAAAAGACTGCATTCTTATTCAAACTTTCCTAAGAGTAAGCTCTACTGAACACAATGGGACTTACTTCTGAAAAGACACATAGGTTTGCTAGAACTGCTAATCTTTTTATGCAATCAAAAAATCAAGTAACATTATCCACAACATTACTTAATATTAGGGTGTTTTGGCCAAGTCCGAGAAAAAACACCACAAGGGTAAACAGTTTTTTATATGATAACAATTAAAAAATTTTTTTGTTAATCTAACAGTTTTAGTCAAAACAGTGATTTTCAACCTTTTTCATCTCATGGCACACTAAAAAGGCACTGAAATTGTCAAGGCACACCATCAGTTGTTTGTATCCTTGACAAGGCACACCAGGCTGTTCAAATCCCCTAATTTTCCTATTAATAAATGAGTTTTCCCAAAATTCCACAGCACACTGATTGAAAATCACTGGTCTAAGTTGATAAAGTTATGACCAAACTGGCATAATGATGATCTAGAAGAATTTTAATAGCTGGAATACCATGTTGAGGTGCCTACTATAGGTAGAAGGATGCATCTCAGTTCAAAATACTAATGGGCTATATTTTGATTACCGAAGCAGAGATGACATGTTTAGAGACGATGTGAAGTATAAAGAGGAAAAACAGCTTGGGTAGTGTTTTTCTGAAATATACTACTGAGATAGATAAAAAAGCAAGTTAAATCTTATTTCAACAAACACTATCAAATTAAGAAAAGCATACTCGTGATAAAAATTTACCTAGGCTTCTGCAATGTTCACTATAGTTGCTATATGAGAAACAAATCTAGAATCACTTTGAAAGTCCTTTTGTCATGCAGAAATCAGAGACTGAAATGAGCACAGATCATTATAAAAAGAAAAAGCAATAATAAGAGTCCCAAGGCCAATTGTTTCTCAAATGACAGCAAACAAACAAAAATGGACATAAAAAGCTCTAACATATAAGTGCCAAACTCAAGGCCTGTGGGTCGAATTTGGCCCACCTCGCCATTTTATGTGGCCTGGAAGAGTTTCAAATACACATGATTGTGTCAAATATGGTCAATGCTAAGTTAAAACACATTTCTCCTCTTCCTTCCTCCTCCTTGACGGCCTCCTGAGACTTTAGATTTGGGCTTCTTGTATTTGATTGTGTTTGACACCCCTGCTTTAACACATGAATTGAGGAACCTTGTGGAATTGAGTAATTAATGTTTACCTTGTGGTTTACTAAGAGTTGGTGCAAACATAAAGCTCCAACTAAATGACATTTAATGATAACAAAAGGGAACAGGCCATGAGAAGGTATACCCCATACTACCATTTTTTCCACTTTTATTTGAAAGTTTCCTTGCAAGTATTCAACTGTAGTTCAAATGTTACAGTGATAGCACTTGAGCTGTAAGAAACACTAAACCGTGTTAACTTGTAAACAGAGTTTGAGGCACACTGAGAATCCTAGTTAACTCTAATTAGTGCCAATAATATTTGCTGTCAATATTACTTTTAACCATGGTTAAGCATAGCAGGAAGGAGAAGGAGGAAAGTCTTACATGAGAGGAACTGGTGTGGGAACTAAAATCCCAGTCTTACATCCTGTTCCTTAACCATGGTTAACAGATCAGTGTGTTGTGTTTGCAACAGCCCAACATCAAGTAGGAAAAAGGCCTGTAATCTGAAACTGAAAATGCAGGAAAATAGTGAGCACATAAGATTAATATCGTTGAAAGAAAAAAGTATTGAGAATTGAAAGAAAAAAGTATTGATTAAAGAACATTAAAGCTAGTATAGATCCAAGAAAAATAAAAAGCACACAATAAATATTAGGAAGGAAAAAGCATTCCTAAAATGGCTGAAATGCTTTCTTGTTTTAAATTTTCTTCAAAAGTGAGTGGGGCAATTATGAAGAAAGTACTTGAAGAAAATGGGCACAATCCACAATGGTGAATTTACAGCTGTCTCTTCTTAAAATAAATGGGATTTTTCTGAAGCAAGTGAGTTGTGAATTGCAGCCACTCTTATTAATGAGAAGATGATGGCATATGTATTTAGGAAGCATGAGGACCTATGAATCTGTGAGATCTCATGGCAAACTCTGTGGTGAAAGGGAATGAATTTACAAAACTGCTGAGAAGTGATGGAGAGCTGGGGTATTCTAGGAGGAAGAAAAAAACAAAACATACTACCAACCTTTAAAAAGGAAAGAGTGATCCTGGCACTTATCACCTGGTTAATCTAACTTCAGTCCCCTATTAAAATAATGAAAATATTGAGAAAAAACATAAAAACCAAACACTGTAACATTTAGGAAATAAAGTAGTGGCTGTATGTAGAGCAAAGTACATGAAAGAGGGTATGATTTTTGTGGCTGTGTTATAAAGTTATAGAACAAGAAGAATGAATTATTAGATGGATCAGATGGAAGAGGAAAATTTTATTTGGCTGTTATATCAACATTTCGCAAAATCTGGGTGTTTCAAGGAGAACTATGCAACATGTATTTGTTCATTTCTAATACTAACTTAGGAAGTTAATAATCCATTATCTTGATAAATACTAAAGCTAGACAATTTTTTTCAGGTTGTGATCTCATGAAAAGTAACATTGATAATTTGTTGTTATTTGTTATTTTGATGGTCTTTCACACTACATCAGATTTTTCTGCTGAATTTTCTTTCTAATAGCATCCCAGGTCACCTAACTCACCTTAAGATTTTAATCTCTCTGAGCTATCATACCAAATTGCTGTCATCGTAATATGTTGAAATCTGTTATGATTCTGTGAATTTGATGTGCAATTTGTCTTTCTTACTATTTTATTTTAAGTAGCGATTTAAAATATAACTTCTAATGGCAATATCCACTGATGTGCCTCATATCCCTTTTGAAATATTTTATTTTAATTTTTTTTAAAAAGGTGTCAACCAGGGCTGTTCAGCTGAGTGGATCAACTTAAATCAAAACTTCTACAATAACTGAGAGAAAATATGCTTGTATACACGACTGATATTTAAAAGTCCCTTGAACATTGTTTCCTATTTTGAAGTACAAAAAAAACCTGGTACATATATTTCTCAGACTAATATGAATTGCAAGTAAACAGAACATTTCAGCCTGTTATGTTACCTGGTGCCTAAGGACAGTCCTCTGGCAACATGGTGGTGTAACAGAGTCCCTGATTTGTAGCATGATCCACAGCATGCATGAAATAGGTTCACAGCTTGGCTCAATACGATTTCAGAGCCCACGAGTGACCCTTGAAACTTGCCAGCAAACCCTATTTATACTGGGCAAAAGTAGAGCACATTGATGTGATTGTCTGGGGGGACAATGTGTGCCCTTGTCCTGTGGCCTTCTTCTGCTCCCTATTCAATCATACACAGTGATCCTCAAATCAAACTGCTGATGAGCCCTTAAGAGAAAATATTCTGAAAGCTACACTGCTTTCATACACAATTGATCTGAGGGCTACACATCTTTGCTCATCATTATGTCTTTGCTCATCACAGTTTGTTGCCTGCTGGCAGCACTTTCACAACTGCTGTTGTAGTGCATGGTCCACCATCACTGCCTGCCATTGGACTGGGCTGCAATTCACACAGTAACTATGTCAGACTTGGATTTAACCTCTGTTTAGAATGAAGATGAAAGCTACAAATATATGCCATAAAGGCATGTAAGTGAAATAATCTGTAAGGACCTGGAAATTATTTGCTATGGAAGAATGGTCAACTAATCAGGTTAAGTGGCAGGAGATTACACCATCAATGCAGTCCCACTAAGCAATGAGACCACTTAGCAAAAGCTTTTTGACAGGTAGAGTCCAAAAGGTAAGATGGAAAAGCATGCCAAAAAAAAAACCAGCTAGAAAGGGAGTAGAGTTAAGAGGAAGGAGTACAACAAAAGGCAGGTAAGCTAGAAACCAGAACAAATATTGGTGTTATGATGCAGTGAAACAGGGAGACGCATACACCCTCCAGAAGACCACCAACTGAAAGAGATGGTGAGCTAGAGAAGTAAATCTATAAGTGACATCACCTTATCCTTGTGCAAGCATGGGCCAAGATCAATACCTGATCAATTCTTTTCACCCACAGGATTACGAGACTTGTGATTTTCCTTCAACCCCCCCCCCAAAGTGAAGTCACAATGTAAAATTACAACAGAGAGCAAATGCCATTAAGTAAACACTAAAATAATTTGACACCTAAGTCAAAGTTTAAATGTACAAATTTATTTATAATCTTTTAGAAATCTGTTTAAAAAATCTATACATCATCTTTGTCTACAAAATGGCAAAGTTCTCCCATAGCTACAGTGACAAATAGATCCAGAACAGAGGGCCTATTGCCACAATTATCTATGTCAATATAAGGCACACAAATAATTCATGTATTTTCAGGCCTTTATGTTTCAATAAAGTCTTCTGGAGTTGCTCTGAAAGCTAACATAACCATAAGTAGCAGAGTGCTCATGCTATTAAAAAAGTACAATTGATACTGGGAGTTAAATGCATTGAACTTGAAAATGTTAGAAACATGTACTGCTAGCAAATATGAAAAGTGAACCAACTCATATACGCTAACAGGTGCTTAATTAACAATCTAATTTCTAAAATTAATATCCAAAAAGAAACACAGCTCTGAAAAAATGTCTGCTTCATTAAAAAAATTGAAATGTTTGGGACGAGTATTTCTTCCTTTCCTTCAAAGTTTGAGAAGAAGCCAAAAATATACAGAATCTTTGGCAACATCTTTGTGTTAATACATGATGGAAGAACAAGAGCACAGTGGGATATTCAGGTATGTTTTTTTTCTACTGAAAAAAGATTTATGCTGTTATATGCTCTGTTGGCACAGAAAAATATGTACTGCTCCCAAGAAGGCACAATTTGAGTCACTGGCACATTTTAAAACAATGTCCTTTGACATGTGAAGTGGTCAAGTATGGTCTCAAAATTCAAGGACTACTTCTATACATTTTATAGACATGTGTCAGGCTGCAAGAATTTGTATAGCACAGTTAGCAGCATTTAAGGACAAGAATTTAAAAAACAAAAATATGCTATATATAATATCCACAGTCTACAAGAAGAACATAAGCACTGTTTCTTATTGTCCATTACTATAGGAACCTGCCATTTGCTATTTGTGCTTTTGAAAACATCAATTTCTTATTGCATCCTACTACAATACTTCTCCTATCATAAAGTATCAGTAACATCCAGTAAGTTAAGTCACGTGATTAGTTCAGTAGGAAGTGGAGAAGGGAAACATTCACAGGGTTCTTGATCAACATTATGGGATGATTCCTACCATATTACTCTGAGACTGTGTGGCCCCATACATTGTAATGCCATTTGAGGGTGCTGCTGGCTGTGGAGTGTCCGGCTGTATAAATCCTCTTCTGTCAATTAAACTATAGAATAATAAAATGTTTTGTTATTAACAGTTCTTAATAAAGAAAAAAAGAAAGAATAAAGAAAAAAACTTTCAACAGACCATCAAGTTATACGGAGAGGATAACAGTGTAAACATTGCTTTCACTGAGCACGAAAATAGAAACAAAGGAAATACCTTTTTATGCTACTAGAAGTTTGATAGTAAAAAGGCATGAGCTACATTTGGCAACCAACGAAAGGGTTTTTCTGCAGTGGGTCTCTGGAAAGGCACCCAGCAGAAACTAGAAAGTTGAAACTAGCAGTTTCTTTGACCAGCTTCTCAGGGACAGGTCAAAGTCTTTACATTTGGCCTGGCTTTTCCACACTTTAATACTATTTGTTTAATGCCACTCAATTTGTTCCTCCTGGCATTATTCTTTTTTACTTCATCTGCTGTTGTTTTATTCAGTATTACTTAATGTTATTTTTAAAAAATTGCATGTTAAAAAAACTGCTTAAACAAAAAGGATAAAAGGCATAAAAAGAAAAAAGGGACAAAAAAAGAACACAGCAAATGCATTGTATACCTTACCTGGGAGAGATTGGCCCACACAGTGCAGAACAACAGTTAGTGAAAATGTTGCCGTAACTGTATGGATTGTAGTTCTCTTTACCTCTTTTATTTGACCAGGATCCCTTAATCTAACAAGAAATAAATACATTATAAATTATTTATTATTTATAATAAATACATTATAAATAAATAAATATTTATTATTTATAAATAAATACATTATTTAGCCCTTTTGTAGCACTCTTCACTGAATAAATGCTATAATTCTTATTTATTCTCCTGACAACCTTTTTAGGTAGGTTAGATTAAGAATGATGCCTAATACCACCTCAGCTTCCCTCATTTGAACACATTAATAAAAACCACAATATATGTTTCCCTCCATGTGACACACAGTCAATAAAATCATACATATCTACTTAGAAATCTTAAAAACTACTCAGCTTTATGAAACTTATCCCTAGGTAGGTATGGGAATACACATACTACCACCACTATGGCACTGCTATGCCACGCATAACCCCAGCTGGGTTATGGCACAGCCAGCATGTTGGGGAGGGGGTGGCAGCCAAGCCCATCCAAGATGGCGGCACCAAGCTGGCTCCCCTGAAATGTGTTTGCAACACTCACTTTGAGAACCACTGACTTACAAAATAACAAAATATATGCCACTTACCAGGTGCAAATAAATAATTACAACACCAAATAAACTTACATCCTCATTTGTTGTTTGATTGGAGCTGATCAAATATGTATGAAAACCTGAGAGCCCAACAATGGACCAAACTGAGAAGAAACAAACGACAGCTTCTAGGACAGTGATTTAAAAGTCAAGGCAATATTAAGTGAGAATGTGGATAATTTTATGATTATCTATCATAAACAATTGGTTTAATTGTAGCTATTAGTCATAAGGATTAGAACAAAACAGATGATGCTTACATCACAGAAGGAATATGCTCCCCAAATTTCATGCCTCTGTGGTGGGGCTAAGTGTTGATCAGTCAGTGTTCAATGTTAAGTAAAGGGACAAAAATGCATTACACCTCTTGTTGAAACATCTGGTTTCCCGTTCCAATTCCAAAACCCAGTTTTTAGTGGGTACCTACATCATGGAAGAAACACCCTCCCAAATTTTCACTTCTAGATGCAAATTTTCTTTCCCAAATTTTCATTTCTAGTGGTTTTGGCTAGGCAATGAAGAGTCAATGTCTTCTCAATTTTATACTGTATATATAAAGTCAGCCCACAGCATTAAAAGCCTCAAGGAATAGTTAAGATTCATGAAAAGTCTTAGGAAGCCAAGAGACAATGCTAGAAAGATGAAGCTGGAAACATGAGCAAGAGCTTGTCTCTAAACATCAGAAACTGGCACTCTCCTTAGACTAAAGTGGGACATCCAAACATTTTGACAGGAGAGCCATATCAGATTGATTGATCATCTTTCAGACATTGTGTCAGGAGCTGGAAAAATAATTTACATTTCAAATTTACATAAATTTACATATAAGATTGTATTAGAAACATTACAAGGCTTGCCTGCGGCCTAATAGAAAATTGAAAAGCTTGCCAAGGGCCACATTTGGCTCCAGGGATAGATTTTGGACACCCCCAGTCTAAAGCAAGGCTCTCCAAATCCCAGCCCATGGGCCAGATCTGGCGTTTGGAAAGAGCTCCCCTTGTGACTGGAGCTTACCATTCTGCATGCCTGTATCCAGATCAGCTTGAAAGAAATCTAGTACCATGGCTCAGAATGGGAATGTATTGCTCAGAATGGGAATGATATTTTTCAGTTTGGAGATTTCTGAAAGGCCACTTTATAACCCTATTTGGGCCTGAAGCAAAATCCAACATAATTTCAAAACACCCCAAATTATGATGGCTTCACAATGCAATCAAATTACTTTACAACAGACTCTCCATGGCAAAACAAGGTTCACTATACGTATGGTCAGTTATTCTCCATATGCTGGATTTATGACTGCTGCCAACAGAACCTTTTCTGTGCCAGAAAAGGCAATCCATGACTGCAAACATTTGATAGCATCTCAGTTTGTCACAAAATGTTTTAACACAGTATAGAGGGAAGTGCAGGAAAGTGAAGGCTGACGCCATGCAAACATAATGCCTTAGCAGTGTGTTTAACACTACAATGGCCCTTAAAAGAACACAGCAGGCATCTACTGAATCACCTTTTAGAATAGGAAATTGCTAAATTCTATAGCAGAGACTTTAGCGATTGCATTGTTCACATTACAGTGTTTTCATAGTATTATGGTTTCTCAGGAACTGTGTTGGGTTCAACTGAATAATTCCCTTTTCCTTAACTAAGCATGGGATGACTCTTTTATTAGGGTTTGTTCATAGGTCATAAATCTTTGTTGCAGCAGGCTGAATGAAATGTGTGCTTTAAAATATTTCAACTAAAATATACTTACATTGGCTACAGAAAGCCTTACAAATACAATAAACTTTATAAAATTTTATTTGCCCTATGTCCAGCATTTTAACAATATGAAAAATATAGGACTAGATCCTATGAACCACAAGTTGACTCTGCTTGCAGAATACAGGAAGGACGCAATCCAGAGTAACTACGGGGAGTCCTTGTTCCTGTGTAAGAACAATTTGCTCTGGATTGCAATATGAATTTCCCATAGGTTTTCACTAGGTGGTGTAGTAACTATGGATGCACATAATGTCTCTTTACAGTGTTTTCATAATATTGCTCTCGTAGTTACTCTGGACTGTAGGGTAAGTCCCTTACTTAGAAACATTCAAGAAGCAAACTTTCACACATACGAATATCCCTAATGCACTACTTTTTCTTTTTTCTTTTTTTGCATTGACTTCAATGCTATTGTACTTAAACATTTCAACTTACAAACTTTCAATCAGAATAGAACTTGTTTGTAAGATGAGGACTAACTGTAAAGCCTTCCATCCTAATTCTGAAGTGTTAATACATTCAAAACATATTGGGGCGTAAGAGCAGAAAGTTATAGTGATTTTGTAAATCAATTATATTATTTTCTTAAGCACCTTGTAAGATTTTCCTGTTTTTTTGCAGCCAATTCCCTCTTGCTGCTGCATTTATAGTAACTTCTGAGGATCAGAAGTTTCTTCAGTTTCTTATATTTCTGAAGAGATATTTCTTTCTTCAAGGAGCTACGAAATCAATTTCATACTCAACATGCATGAATCAAAAGAAAAAGCCGCTAATTATGAATTAAGATCTTAATAATATGTGGCTAGGGCTGTGGGTGGCGCAAATGGTTAAGACATTGTGCCTGTTAAAAAGAAGGCCAGGGTTCGAGACCTGGGTCCCCACAAGACAGGGTGAGTTCCCGTCTTTAGCCCAGCTCTGCTACACAGCTGGAACTAATCATATTGGTTCTGTCGTTCCATTGGACTATTTCAGTGGCATGGAGGGGGGGATTTGCTGCTTGGGTGACAGCCTATCATCCATATTAATCTACCCAGCCCTTTGTGCTTCGCATACAGTGTTGAGCACAATACCGTAGACTTTTGAGACTGATGGATGCCAATGCTCAACATGTGGCTGATAAGTTCTCAGCAGTTATATCATTTAGATATAAGCTTGTATGGCTGCAATCCTAATCTCCAGTTAGGCCTGCATAAGCCTTGGCATAAATCCATTGCTAACAGAAGAGTGTCATAAAAGGAACCTCTGCCCCACTCCTGGGGGAGCTTAGGCCAATGCACAGGCATACACTGACTCCCCCCACCTCCCATCATCCCAGGAAGATATGCTGCTGGCTGAGTGAAATTTATCCTCTATTCAATCCTCTTACAATTTATCCTCTATTCAATCATCTGGCATAACTTCCCGTGGTTGCATGGGGAGGCTGGCACAGGCCTGTGCACTGGCCTGATCCCCCTCCAGGAGTGGACCACAAGCGCCTTATACACTTTTGCGACACCCCCGGGGCAGCACAGAATTTATGCTGGGACTTATGTCAGCCTAACTGGAAGTCAGGATTACAGCATGAATGATGTTAGTAATAATGATGCAATTATTTTCCCTTATGAGAAGCAGCATCCAAATCATTAAGCTATGCAACATATTATGTATATGGGTTTCTTCTGTCAATCATGGTTTTTTTTATACTTGTTTTTGGAACTGGCATGTCCTTAAATGCAAATTATAGATAAATATCTAATCGTCTTTGTAGGTGAATTCACAAATGTGGAATTAATCACCTTTTGATTCAGAACCATTGAAAGCCTTTTTCATTTCCAGAGAACAGAAATGCTGAATACATGATTAAAAGCACTGGTAATTCTTTTAATTGGAAGCTAATGTGTTATTGACAAATGCTGTATTTAAACATATGCTGGTCAAACAGTGATATGTTTGTGGCCATTTCTACCCAGTAAGTATACAAAGAAGTGAACTTGTTCAAAGTTATACCTGCAGATCCTTTGTTTCTAAAGAATCTGGGCTACCATTTTCATAAATCCAAATGCAGACCAGAGATGTGGTCTGATGTAATAAAAATGACACTGACTTTTTCCTGTATTTATAGTGCTTCAGAATGTTATGCTGGAAAACAACAAGCTACAGAAAACTACCAATCTCAGTGCTGATCTTCACTAATCCAAACAAACTGTAGTATGGAGAGAATCACAACGGTCTTATTCTTATTTTGCTTCTGGATATCAAGCTAATTCTAAGAGGGAAAAGCAACATCTCATAGCACTATAAGAATTTATCGTGTGATAATTTTGTTAATGGTGCAATATCTTTTATGATAGGACATTTAGAGCTCAATCCTATTAGGTATCTACAATGGCAGAACTCCTACAGCACAATGCCCACTCCCACAGATTCCTATGCTACATCCAGCACAAAATTGGGGTTGCTTTAGTGCTAGTGCACGACTAGGGAAAAACTTCCCCCTTTCAACAGGTAAAGCTGCAGCAGCCCCAATGTTTTAGTCTATTCAGTTCTGCACCACCGCTGGATGTGGGGCAGAATGAAGTAGACAAAAGCAGCAAAAGGCTTCTTTATGCTGCTCAGGGACAGGAGTTGGGATAGGGCATATCGCCCTGTCCTCCAGCTCTGCCTGACCCAGAACTGCCCCAATCCCACATTCTGGAATGCTCTCTCCTGCCTTCTCCCTGTCTTCCCTCCACCACCCTCAGAACTCCATGTTGCCAGCACAGAGATCCAGAGTTATGCCATTGTGGAAGCTGAATTCAGCCTCAGTGTCCTGGTACACCTCTATGCATAAGCACCACTTCCAACAAAGAAAGGTATAAACATGACATATTTGTGACCGTCCCATGTCAGCACAAAGGAGTTATGCCAGGCCAGCACAATCTTTGGATTGCGCTGCCATCTGTCAATGGAAGTGCTGCAGTGGCATCATAAAATGTTTTTTTAGGCATAAAATGCCTAAAATGTTTTAGTCTGTTTTAATTGTTCTCAGTTTTTTAATCTAATTGTATTTTAATTGTATTTTAATCTGTATAATTCTATTTTAATGGTGTTTTATTTTTCTGATTGATTTTATCTGCCTTGAGCTCCCTCTTGCATGTGAGGAAAGGTGGGATATAAATAAAATAAAATAAATAAAATAAAAGGTGTGTCATTTCTGTGCACTTTGGGGGCGCTGCCATAACTGGCTGGAGGTCCCCTGGATTTGGACACAGTACTATTCCAGCTCCACTGTGGAACACTAAAGTGACATAGGAGCAGTTTGAAGCTATTAGCTTGAGCGAGGCAAGCAGGGGCCTTTTGAAGGCTGTCCCTATTTTCATGGTCTGATCTGCCCCTGCCTTTCTCTGGAATTACACCAGAAAAACAATTGGCACAAATCCAAGGAGATCCAATGATGGCTACAGGAATTATAGAGGGGTCTCAGGTCATTGGGTTGCCTCCCTAACCCAAAATGCCCCCTCCCGCTTCCTCCTGCCCTCGCCAGACCCTGCACTGGCCTAGAATGGCCAGTACGACTCACCTTTTCTGCTGGTCTACAGAGACATGAGTGGAGGAGGAAGCCACCTTGGGTCTTCACAAGTAAGGCAGGGTACAAATAATGTGAATAAATACACATCCGTGTACTGACCTAAATTGTTCAACATATTTTGCTACACCTTAGGCCTTGTGCCTAAAGGGAGCTGGGATTGGGTTGCAAATATTTAAACTGCAATATAAACACAACATCCATCTTTAATGACTGTCACTGAATTTGGATACTCTATATGTGCAAGTAAACCCAAGTGTCATATAACTGCAAATTCTGTAGGCCCGTCAACTGATATTAAATATTAAGTACCAACTACCTAGGTATCAAGTCCTTTAAAATAGTTACAACACTAAGTACAGACATATATTTCACATGCATTTCAGTAAAAGGATATCTTGCAGGGCTGTCCTTGAGTGCATTTAAGAACCCTGTACTCTGAGAACCTGTGTGAAAAAAATAAATGGAAACATTAAACGAGAATATATGGTATGTATCTTGGTGAAGCTATCCGTATACATATAGTACCTACATGAAAATAACATCTGAAAAATCATATTTTGTTAGGTGTTCAGTACATTATTCATGCTCCTTGTGTCCAATTTATGGTGGTCTGAGGACTAAGTTATAGGTGGCTGTGTCAGAACTTTCATGTGGTACATATTTTGCTGGTGCTTCTGCACAGGTTCAGTATTGCTAGGCCAGTTCTGACCTACATCAGTTTCAAGTTACATAATTACCTCCAGAACCTAACTTCTCTATAATAAGGGGTTTAGGGTAAAAAAAAAAGTTTGCTTAAACTATTCTATAACAAATGAATTACACGTGTATACTGTTTAGCAACATTTCAACCAGCAATGGGGCCCTTATGTGATGGTCTATTGCTGATCACTGTTCCCATTCTCCCAAGCCTCCAGAGCCAAGCAGAGCTCCCAAGGGCTTTTTAAAACCCCAACATGGCAGGGCACATCCATTTGCTGCCTCTGCAATGTTCAGAATGGCCAGAGAGTCAGAAAAAAACACAACTTGTAGTTTCCCAAGAAACTGAGAGTTACATTTTTGCCTAATAAGGCATACTGAGGCCCAGGGAAGCCTTCCAGGAGTTAGAATGACTTATAAAATGAAAAAGTAACTTCTGAATAATTCAGGAAACTTGTGATTTTTCAGCTTTTTCGGCCATTCTGAACTTCATAGGAACAGTGAACTTGCCTCTGCAAAAAAGATGACTAGATGACAAACTGGGTCCCTTCCAACTCTATGATTCTAAAAGAAAATTACTTTTCTGGGACTGTGAGTGTATGAGTATGGCTTCTACTAGGCTCAGAGGACCCTCCAGAGAAAATTTCTGCATAAGAATTTCCAATTATCCTTCTGTTCCTTCCCACCCTAATATGGGAAAAAATGAGGCAGGCTCACTTTCTTCACAAAATGTGTTCAGGGATTTTTTTTTATCTGAACAAAAATGTTTTTGTTGGTTCAGAAAATCCTCCAAATGTGCCAAAGTGTAATCTGGATTCCAAGCTACTAATGCTTTCTCTGCATAGATCTGAGAATCAGATCTACGTAAGGAGTGATGCACAATAATGGTTTCCTCGTTTAATGCATTAATTGACACCATTTCAGTCTATTCTGGATAAATGGTTGAGTAAACAGTTTTGGAGAAACACAAGATCCCACCTCTACATAAAATGAGGGGAAAAGCTCAATGAGTCTAAACTAGTAAACTAGTTCCTCGTTTCCAAAACAAGAAACAGCCAAAATACCTGTGGAAATCATAAAGTTCCAAAGACTGATTCTGAAGCAGCTAAGACATATAGGTAATGTATGCCTGCTAACAAAGGATCCTCACTGATCCACATTTGATTTGAGGAAGGGATGGCTGGTCATCCACTTAATAGCTTTAGCAAAGTGTCTTTTTGATATAATTTGGCAGGTGTTGTTTCAACTATCACTTCTGACCTTTGCAGGCATCAGAATATTTAGTTCGCTGAATGAAATGAATTTGATACACTTGTGCTAGAATTTAATGTTTTCATTAAAGAACGGATTAAAAATCTGCCCACAGGAAGTTATTTTTCCATTTCTAACAAGAGTCTACTAAAGTTTTTCAGCTGGAAACCATTTTCTTCAGTGTTAACTGTTTCTCAGAGCTATAGCAAACATGCCCAGCAAATGCATTTTTATTACGATTTATGTTAAAATTTGCCATGGTTCAAAATAAGAAGGCAAGCTGCATGGTAGGAAACCACATAGGAATAAAAACATCCTAAATGATCTAAAAAATATAAGTGTCAGGCAGGAATCTTAAGCAAACTGTTACATGCATAATCCAGTTTACTAGAATACTTACGATGGATGACGTGGGTAATAACGAATGCAAATATAAAGACTGTCAGAAAAGACAGAGATAAAATAAACATATAAAAAAATCTGTAATTTCTTTTCCCCACACAGTTGCCTACCCATGGACAGTGGTGATCAAACCGTTCTGAAAGAGAAAGCAGAAAAAATTGGAACACTATTAAGAAAGAGACCTGCAAAGAATAAAGATATTTCAGTGTTGTTTATTTCATTGCATCTGGCATAAAAATACTTGTCAAAAATATTGTCATGATGGAATTATTCAAAAATACAATGTTTTATAAAATTTTGGCTAATAGTGGTGTCACTTTGCACCTCTCAGGATGCAGCCCCCAGTGATGCCACTGCTTACAGTTATAGCACATATCCTGTAAAAATTGTACAATACCTGTTGTACAATAGTACAAAAATTGCACAATGTTGTTCAC
Source organism: Cryptoblepharus egeriae (assembly GCA_030015325.1). NCBI lineage: Eukaryota > Metazoa > Chordata > Lepidosauria > Squamata > Scincidae > Cryptoblepharus > Cryptoblepharus egeriae. The sequence continues at coordinate 187,002,967 of JAREYC010000001.1, read as the reverse complement.
TCATTATGCATACCTTTATTGGTCATAGCCCTCTTTTGTGGTTTTCAATCCAAAGATCTGCTAAAAACCATATACAACACCACTCTTCCTTCTTTTTATTTGCTTATGGGTGCAACCCTCAAGTGCACTTGGGCTAACCTGTCTAGCCTTGGGCTGGCTCAATTCCAAGAAGGGCCAGTCCAGTTACACCAGAAAGACTTGGGCCAGCATAAGTCAATGTAGGCTGGCCTAAGACAGATGGACCTGGACTGGCCTAGATATGCCAGCCTAGACAGTTCAGAAGAGGCATGTTGAGGGCATGTTCAGCATGGCCTAGAACAGGCATGTCCAACAGGTAGATCATGATCTACCGGTAGATCACGGACGGGTCAGAGGTAGATCACCAGCCCACTTTCATGATAAATGGGAAATGGACCACTTCTTTATCATGGTGAAAGACAAATGTTGATGTACAATTTGTAACGCCCCAGTATCCTTGCCCAAAAAGGGTAATCTGGAAAATCATAAGGCTCTGCATAGCAATAAGTTTGATGCTGATTTTCTACCCAAAAATGAAATTTGTAAACTGAAGCTCAAGGAACATAAATTGAAACTGGCTACTCAGCAACAGTTGATGGTGAAGCCAAGGTCAATGCAACCATAGCATCCTTCAAGGTCAGCAACCTGAACGCAAAGAAATGTAAACCTTTTACTGATTTGTAAAAGATCGTTTTCTTGAAGCAGCTGACAATCTTTGTGAAGGAGTTTAAAATGAGAGATCATAACTGCTATTCAAGATGTGCAATTGTCAAGACATACCGTCGTGCGGCGAATAGAAAAGATGCGTGGAGACACAACAGAACAATTGTTGGAGGATGTTTCAAACTGTGTTGCTTTCTCACTCCAACTGGATAAATCTACAGACATAGGAGACATAGCCCTGTTACTAGTCTTTATCCGGATGGTTTTTGAAGAGTTCAGTGTTAAAGAAGAACTACTTGGAATGATTTCTTTAAAAGGGAGAACTACCTGTCAGGAAATATTCAGTTCTTTCCATTCTTTTGTGACATATCCTACAATCCAGAGTAACTACAGGAGCAGGTAAGAGACATTACGTGCACCAGTATTTATGGCACCACCTACTTAAAATCTATGGGAAATTCATATTGCAATCCAGAATAAATCGTTCTTACTCTGGACTCCCTGTAGTTACTCTGGATTGTGCCCATAGTGTAATCTTCCATTGCATAGACTTGTTTCCATCACTACTGATGGAGCAAGAGCAATGACATGTGAGGTTAACTGTTTCATAGCCCTCTGTAGACAGCTTGACAACTTCCCAGGTTTCCTTTCTTACCACTGCATCCTTCACCAGCAAGTTTGGCAAGCAAGAGACTCAATACAAAGACTGTCACGGACATCTCTTTCAAAATTGTAAATTGAGTTCATGGAAGATCACTTCAATGACGGCTTTTCAATCTTACTCTTGATGAAGGGGCAGTGGAAATCATTTTGCACCCAGATGTAATGTGGCTAAGTAGGCACAAATTTCTGCAAAGATTTTGTGAGTTGCTGGATGAAATAAGAAGTTTTTTGAAGGTGAGGGGAGATGACCAAGCAGAGTTGGAAGATGAGGAGTGGTTATGTGAACTGGCATTTCTTGCTGACTGTAGAGGCAAACTAAATTATATGAACCTTGAACTGCAAGGTAAAAACAAATGCGTTGGTGAGATGATGAGTACAGTTTCATCCTACAAGAACAAATTTGAACTAATGATTGACCTTGCAAACAACACTTTTGATCATTTTCCTAATACGCAGGACCATCTGGAATAATATCCAAATTTTGTTTTTCAGAACGAGAAGTATGTGACAGAAATCTGTTGTTATCAAGGAATTCAAAAGTAGATTCTGTGACTGCCAACAAATTGGAATAGTTGTGGAATGTCATATCCATTCAAAGTAGATGTGGACATTAAAGAAACTGTGGCTGCTATCAGTAAAAATTACTCATGGAACAAGCCTCTCTTGAAAACGAAATATTAATTCTTAAAAATGACTTTTTTTCTCAAGACCCATGATGAGCAAGAATTGTTTTGGAAGCCAGTGCCTAGAGACAAATTTCCCAACTTGAGAAGATGCAGTGAAGCTGTACACTCCTGTTTTGGTTCAACTTCTTTGTGTGAATCTTTATTTTCCCATCTGAAAATGACAGAGTACACAACATTCCACCATGACAGATGAACATCTCCAAGATTCCCTGATACTGGCCCTCACACAATATTCACCCAACTTCAAAAAGCTGGTGGATGAAATGCAGGCTCAGACGTCTCACTAATGAGCAAGAGCGAAATATTAAAGATGGTGCAAGATCAGCCTGGATCAATACTCGACCTAAATTTAACACAAATTACTCAATAAAAATTAGTTATTAAGACAGTAAAAGAAAGTTATTACTCAATAAAACGTTAAGAAAAAATGTACTTTCCATTTCCCCTTGCAGTTCTTACTGGATCTTGGTGTCTCTTTTTTGTTTGTGCTTAATTTGCTTAACAGCTGATCACATCCAAGTAAATGACAGAAGGTTCATTAAAAATTGGGGGGAATCCTCCAACTTTATTGGGTTAAAATTTCATTTGAAACTAATTTGAAACTTAATTTTCATGGTGGTAGATCACCAGCATTTTGGCTGGAAAAAGTAATTCATGACCTGTTTGAAGTTGGACATGCCTGGTCTACAACAATGCAGTTATGCTATATCCAGAGCCTGTTTCCTGGATAGAAATGCCCCCTCATAATTTCTCGGAATTAGAACACCTAAGGAGCAGGAATAAATCTGAGTAGACCCATAGGGGTCTATGATAAGCCAAAGTTAAACTGGAAGTGATGGGAAAACATTCGGAGTCACTGGCCAACCCTTGTCTTTCTACACAACTATACCCACCCACCTCAGGATATGACTATACCAGCCCAGTTAGCTTGCTGCCCTTATGTTGCAGTTAGACCAGACAGAGAGACTTTCTAGTCCTGTGGATTTGGCCTAACTTGTCAGCTCAGTATATGGCCTGTTTAGGTCAGCTTAACTGGGCCATTTTTCTGGCCTAAAGTTAGGATTGCATTGTATGTATTTATAGTCAATTCTCATTATGTGCTGGGATTAGGTTCCTGAAAAACCCAGTGGATACCAAATTAGTGGACACAGAAGGCACAATCCTTACCAATTTATGCCAGCACAACTCACCCACCTCCCTGTTCCTGTAATAGTGTGGGGAGGCCGGCAGTGGCCTAACATTTTGTGCAGTGGCCTAACTCCCCCCTCCCCCTAAGGAGTGTCCCAGAATTACCTTTTGTGATACCCCAGGCCTGCAGGGGATTTGGGCTATGCCCTGTGCCAGCCTAACTACCTGTTAGGATTACACTGTGAATCATATTAAACCAATGGGGAAAATTGGGCTAGGTTCCTGCATACCCTCTTCACTGTATGAATTTATATAAATTCCTAGAAGAAATGACCATTACAGGATACAAGTCATGAGGGGTGTGTGTAGAGGTGGACAACCTCAAAATGCCAGACGCAGGGGAGGGCACCTAGATACAGGTGTCTTGTGTGCTTCCTGAGGCATCTGATGGGCCGCTGTGTGATATGGGAAGCTGGACTAGATGGACCTTTGGCCTGATCCAATGAAGGTTCTTCTTATCTGTATCTTACCTTGAAATCTATGGGCTGGGTGATAGCGAGGGCAGCACTCAGGATACTAAATTGGCTTTTTGCAATCGAACAATTCCTAACTCAAGCACATTAATTTTTTATTCCATCCTAACATCATCATACATAGATAAAAGGTATTGTACAGTAAATGAGCTTGAAAGGTTCGAGAGCACAAGCAGTTCCTAGGACATTGTGTTGCAAATGGAATTCAACAAATCTCTCTCTCTCTCACACACACACACACACACACACAGAGAGAGAGAGAGAGAGAGAGAGAGAGAGAGAGAGAGAGAGCGCAATATCAAAAGGAAAAGATTACCATTTTAAAATAGGTAATCATTGCTCCTAAAGCAATAGAGACCTCCAAGCAAGACAGAGAAAGTCTGCTACTACAGCCGGTGGTCTAACTTGGGACAATAGCTAGGGGCTGATGGGTGACTGCAGGATGACATGGGCCAACCCAGAAGTAATTGGCAGTGACATGATGACATCACTCTCAATTACTTTCACTTTTTGAAACCTGTATCAGGATGGCCTGTAGCTCTGGCAAGGCAGGAAGGCAAGAACCTCAGTGGCTGTGAAAACCCTATCAACCACTAGTTTTGGGGAATCAACTTGTGTAATATCAGATACAGTATAGAACAAAAATTTGAAATAACACTATATTTTATAAATTAAATAACAAATATTTTGCTAATATGAATGATACAACTTATGGACATGGGCTGCTAAGGGGTATACATGTGAAAAACGTTTAGAACCACCAGTTTAGATGATACATAAATATGAGAAAGTATTGGGATTTATATTTTGTTACACTAGAGAGAAATTTTAAGACCTTGCTTGATTTCCCCCTAAGCTTTCTATTGTGGAAGTAAAATCTTCCTTCCTTCTCAAACATAATATAAAGTACAGTGGTACCTCGCGTAAGGAGTGCCTCGAATAGCGAGTGTTCCACATAAAGAGGAAAAATTTGTGTGGGATTTTGCTTCACATAACCACTGGTGTGCACTAGGGGGATCTCACCGGTTCGCCAGAATAGGATCTTAAAATTTGGGGGCGCTAGCGAGCCGGTTGGGGAGGGGGAACAGGGAGAAGCAGGGGACTGGTACGGAGGGGTTTTGGGGGGGCAGTGGGGCTCTTTAGGGGCAGTTCTGGGGGGTGGAAGGGTGAATGGGGGCAGTTGCAGGCAGTGGGGGCTCTTTAGGGGCAGTTCTAGGGGTGGGGGGGGGTGACTCGGGGCTTGGAAAGCTCAGTAGCAGCAGCTACGGCTGACCACTACTGAGAAATTAAAAAAAAATCATTGTGCATGACAACGCAGCTAATTAGTTGCCTAGGAAAGTCCTAGAGGTCCCTGTCTCCTAGGCAACTAATTAGCTACATTGTCATGCGCAGTGATTTTTTTTGAATTTCTCAGTAGTGGTCAGCCGTAGCTGCTGCTACTGAGCTTTCCAAACCCCCAGTCACCCCCCAACCCCCAGAACTGCCCCTAAAGAGCCCCCACTGCCTGCAACTGCCGTCACTCACCCTTCCACCCCCCAGATCTGCCCCTAAAGAGCCCCCACTGCCTGCAACTGCCCCCACTCACCCTTCCACCCCCCACAATGCCTGGTGGCTGGCTCTGCAGCATCAGAGCCCAATCCTGACTACTCAGAAGTAAGTCCCATGACAGGCAATGGGACTTACTCCCAGGAAAGTGAAGACCAACCTGACTACTCAGAAGTAAGTAATTTTATTTTTTTAATTTTTTAAAATTTTTTAATTAAAAACCTCCCCACCCCCGCCCCCTGACCCTGCCCCCACCCCCTGATGTAGCCTGGCCCCACCCACTTCTGGAGAACCAGTTCTTGACCCAGGCTGGGCCCACCACTGCACATAACAAGCTTGATTAGCATAATGAGTGCCCATTGGCTGGGCTCCCCCTCCTCCTCCCTGCAGTGGCTGGGCTGTGGGATTGAGGTGGGACTTTCTCCCCCTCCCTGCAGTACCAAGGAAGAGGCCAGCAGAGGGAGCAGAACAGCCTCTTCACTGGAGGAACAAACATGGCTGCTTTGCTCCTGCAGCCAACAAACATGGCCAGCCAAGCCTCTGCAAGCCTCCATCAGGTAGGAGGGAAAACTCCTCCTGCACTCCCTCTGCAGCCCCCCCAAACAGACCCCTTCCCTCCCAAGAAAGCTCCCCCTGCCTGCACCCCACTACAACCACCCCTTTTCCGCCTACCAGCACCTTCCCTGCCTGCACTTTTCCTTTCCTGTGAGTAAGTCCCAGTGGATTCAATGGGGCTTGATTCTGAGGATACATCCCAGGATCTGGCCCCTTTTCAATGCAAGCAGAAGCCAATCTCCTGCTGGCATCCTATGGAAAGAGTCAGCCTTGCATCCTATGCACCTTCCTGTGAGTAAGCCCCAGTGGATTCAATGGGGCTTGATTCTGAGGAGACAGCATCAGATCTGGCCCCTTTGCTGTTGCAGACTTCCTATCTAGTTTGCATAGATAGATCTCACACACAGAGAGGTTAAAGATGCTACACACAGTAGTTAAAGATGCTCCAAAAGACACCAGTGATTCTTTTAGTGAAAATTTGTCATCCTTGGCCAGAAAGGTTTTTCTTTTCTTTTTTATTGTACAGAATATTAGTGTTTTATTACAGTAATTGTGGTCTATATTATATTATGGTGTTTTGAATTAAATTCCAGTGTTTTGTCATCATTTTTACACATGGTTAATATTTTTGGGGATGTGGAACCAATCATCTGAATTTCCAATGTTTCCTATGGGAAAATCCACTTCACTTAAAGAGCGTTTCACTTAAAGAGCATGCCTCCGGAACGAATTAAGCTCTTTAAGTGAGGCACCGTGTACTTTAAATCAAAGCCACTTCAACTATGTCACAGTCTATATTTAAAGTTTTGATAATAGTGTCAAAATAGAACTTGCTGGAATCATCTTCCTAACTTTTAATTATATAGGCATTAAAAGATTATTCTTCAAGGGTTACTCTATCCAGAAGTAATTACCTTGGAATTAATTCTACCTTGTTTAACAAGAACAGTTATCCAAAAACAAGGATAAGGATACAGAAATGGAACTTACATGTACACACTCACCCCTCTGAAGGGAAAAGTGCAGGTTTCAGTAGTTACAAAGAAAAATAAGACAACATACATTTATTATGTACAAATGAGTAAGAAAAACTAATCTGTATACAGGCATGGACTGCCCCTCACACCCATGCAGATACCTCAAATGCCCTTTATTAAGGTAAGGAAAATAACTTTTTAGTAAGACAAAGAAAAAAACCCAAAAACAGCTGCGTCTACCTACCACAGCGTGCAGAGGGTGAGTGAAGTGTCGGAGGGAGGAAAGTGGGAAGCACAGCTCTTATATTGAATCCTAACTCTGCTTCCTGGGCAACCAAGAGCAGCTTATGTTCTAACCAGACTTAGGTCAGAAGTGGCATGAGTTGAGTAGACCCATAGAGGCTGCTGCAGCCTTACTGCTGGGAAGGAAATGAGCCTCCCCTTCCCAGCAGTTGTGCAGTAACAGTCTGTAAACTTGTACTTAATATTGCACAGTCATCCCAACCTGCCTGCTCCAGTGCAAGTCAGGATTGCACTTTGAAAGTTCTACCTTCAAAATGAAAAATACAGAAGTTAATACACAGGCCAGTCCATATCAATTTTCTGCCACGCTTATCAAGGCAGGCATTAGGTTTTTTTTCTTTTTTACTCACCTACACAGTTATCACAAAGGCTGCAATGGGAGGCACGAGGTGGGCGGAAAATCTTGCAGGTAAAACAGTATTTTAATTTCACAGTTTGTCCATTTATGACTACTTCTTTTGTTCTAGGAGGTGGACGGTACCCTCCTGAATTGGAGCCATTTGCAAATTCTTGATTGGAAAATAAAAAACAAAAAAGACTGTTTACATTTCTTCTCGTATGCTTTACTATAATTTCAATACTTATTTACTTATCTAATGGATCAAATGGATTTGCCACATAATATTTTAAGACCATTTTAACAATAAGAGAAAAATGCATAAGCCCTAATGGTGGATCTGCTTTTGACAAGAAGCATATTTTGTAATATAACAACCTTTTTTACCGTAATTCATTTATACTGAACATTTAAATGGTAACAATTGCAAATACTCTTATAGAATGCCAAAGACAGATGATTAACATGTATTTATATTTGTGTATTCTAAAATCTGCTTTGCGTGTCCCACGAAGAAGCCCCTGCCACCCATACCTACTCCTCAATTACCAGGAATAGCTGATTCATATAACCAATTCTGCATTTATAAAATACCATACAGTGTTTCAACCACACAATATCTTTATCAGATATGCATATTTCATCCTTCAATTATGAACACAAACCTCTACAGTAACTTTATTAATCTATTATTGTGCAGCTGATTAAAAATTTCTCAAGCTAAAACTATTCAGAATTTCTGTTTAGGAAATAAAACGGACAGAAACAAAAATGTTCTTATTCAGCTATCTATGCAACATTAGTGGAGGCACACCATCTTGTTTTGATAACTAGAAGTTTAATTTTACAATCACTCCATTCTTCTTACTAACTTTAACCCTTGGATATAGAAGACAGCTTTCATGAACAGAAGAGCACTTCTACTCACCAAACTAAAACTGTTTAACTTGGTGAAGAAGGGAGATAAGATTTTTACGAATTCTCCACTTTACTAGCAACCTTCCATGTTATATCACTATCCTCAAGAGTATCCCGATCCTCAAGATTGGCCTTTTGGGGCATAGAGATATCTACAGTCCAGGATGGAGAGAGCACAGAAAATATCCAGAAAGCAGTGTTCCACTTGCCAGATTCTGGATCCAGCCTCTGTTTTGCATAACATTGAACAATAAATACCAAAAGTATATTTAGCCTGTTGGAACCTCAACACACACATTTTTGGCACTCCAGAGGTTATCTAAGGAGAGCTTCCAAAGATATGTTATTTGTCCATTTAACAGACTCTGTGAAGTTATGAGGGACAGAGTTAAGAAAACCAAAGAAAATGAAACCATAGAATACAGGTCCAGCCTTGTTATACAAGGATTTTTTTATACACAGATTTGATTCAACACCAATGGCCACTGCAAGTCAGTTATTAAAAATGCTTTTCTATTGTTCTAGAGAGGCAGTCATGCAAACAATCATTCTATTCACGGCTCGTGCGGTTGCTGGGGCTTGGCAGTTTGTTGGGCCACTGCTTCAGTGGCTATACTCATTGCCCATTCCTGGCTGAATTCAAAATGCTGGTCGCGCCCTATATGGTTTGGGTCCAGGGTACTTGAGGGAATGCCTTCTCCCATATAATCTGACTTGTCACTTAAGACCATCTGAGGAAGCCACCACCAAGAGAAGTGAAGGGTGTAATGGCCAGAGACAGGGCCTTCTCAGTGGTTGTACCATGCCTTTGGAACTTCCTTCCCCTGGAGTTAAGGAAAGCTCCCTCCTCATGGGTTTTGCAGCGAGGCCTGAAGACTTTTTTTTTGTTTACTAGGGCTTTTAATTGAAGCAGGTAGGTTTTAATTAGTTTGTAATTTTAAATTTTAAATGTTTTTAAATTTTTGTGTATGTATGCTTTCATTATATTATGTATTATGTTATTATGTTGTAGCCTCCTTGGGTCCGCAGAGTGGAGAAATAAATAAGCTTAGGGCGAAAACATGTTGCACCCCTTTTCACCCCCTTAAGGGTTAAATTTCTAAACATTGGTTCTTGGTGGGTGCTCACGTCACAGACGGAATATCCTCCCCAAATTTCATGATTCTAGGTCCACAGGTTGGGGAAGGGCACTGATCAGTCAGCAATTCTTCAATGAAAAGTATAGGAACGAAAAGGTGTTGCACCTCTTTCTGGCAGGAATTTCTAAAAACCTGTTCTTAGTGGTGCCTCTATTACGGAAGGAACTCCCTCCCCAAATTTCATGCTTCTAAGTCTGGCAGTTTTGGCTGGTTGCTGGTAAGTGAGTCAGTCAATGAGTCAGTCAGTGACTTTTCAGTTTTACATATATAGACTAGCAAAATGTACATATGTTGCAGGAGTAAAATACCCCCTGTACTCCATCCCCCATTGTGCAACCTCCCCGCACGCACAATGTTCACTTATTTTGATGTGACCTCTATCTGCCCCCTTGACCCTGCAAGATACAGAGCCAGCCATTTAGGTGCTGCTGTACTAAAGGTGGCAGCCACAATAGAATTGTGCTGCCTGTGTAACTTTAGAACTGCATAACTCCTATTAAGCAAATACAGTATCTTACATGATCAGGAAACAGTCTCAATGTGACCACACCTTTAACAATTGTGAAAGTTTCCTAGTCCAAGTGAGACTTTCCAATACCTCCCTTATGTATTCCTGAGCATGAAGAGGCTGTGCCTATTTACCTGGTTCCTAGCTGAGACACTCCATGTACCATGACTTGGTGGCAGTGAGGGACCTTTTTCTGCTTCCCTATCCCACTTGACAACAGGAAGAGATGCAGAGCACATGTTGTTATTCAGCCAAGGCCTCCCAAGGGCCAGTTTAGCTTGGTGACATCCCCCCTCCAAAATCCTGAGCCATATAACACCTGCTCTCCATTCAAACCTGGAGCCATAACCAGATTCGGTGCCAGTCCCAGTTCGATACAGGACAAAGCACCTATTTCAGATTCCACTGAGCCAATTTGGAATTGTTTCAGTTCCTGGGCAACTAGGTTTTTGAAAACATTTTGTACGTTAAGAACATAAGAAGAGCCTCCACAGGATCTAGCCCATCTAGTCCTGTATGCCTTGAAGAGCACATATGGTAAATCCCTGCTAACTGAGCAAGAGGTACTTAAGTGGGTGCTCCTCTTTTATTTAGCAGGGGGAGAGTAACTGGCCCTACATACCCCAGCAATGTCTGTTCTAGTGGCTTCTGCTGGTGTTCTTTTTTGCATTTTAGATTGTGAGCCCTTTTGGGACAGGGATCCATTAGCTTTTAATTAGCTATTATTATTTTTCCATTTTCTTTGTAAACTGCTTTGTGAACTTTTTAGTTGAAAAGCGGTATATAAATACGATAGATAGATAGATAGATAGATAGATAGATAGATAGATAGATAGATAGATAGATATGGCACCTACATTCAGGTGCCCTCCCTGTTGTTGTTCCTTGCTCTGAAATGGACCTTAGAGATACAGAAATCACTTAATTTTATTCATTTAATCTTTCAGCTGAGGCTGCAATGCATAAAATCAGGTGTCCCTTAGTAGACAGGGGAGTCACTAGACCAATTTCAAATGAATTAACTATATATGCATAAAAGTGGTCTGCCACAGCACATTGGTGGCATGTCTGCCACAGCACATGGTGGCATGCTACAGCACATTGGTGGCATGTATTGGTGTGCCACAAATGGTCTGCAGGTGCCACAAGACTTTGGGTGAAGGTCATTTGTTAATAAGGCTATTGGGAGATGTGAGCCTCCAACCGACAGCACTTGTGGTTGTAAATTCTAAATAAACTGATGACTTGACAACTGTACTATCTTCCTTCACAATGTGTCATCAGTTGAGAAAGATTGAAAATTGCTGCATAAGAGTATTGCTTCCTAACTTCAAAGACTTTTTAAAAAATTGTGGACAGAACACTCAGGACAAGTGGAATAACTAAAGTGTTTATTACCCACCATTGCAATGTTAGCTTACAAAAGCAGTGTTTGCAATGTGGCTCACTTTGTGCCATCTGAGAGCACTCCAGGGAAAATCTGTTTCAATCCCCCAATTAATAAGGATTTGTAAAACAAACACTTCATTTTATGTGGACAGCTAACATTGAGAGGCTCTTTATACTTTTGCCACTCAGTTTGGTAAGAACAACCATAATCAGATTGCGTAATAATCACTTAAATCTACTACTAACATGGCCACATTAATGCCATGAGTGCAACGAATTATTCCAAAGGCAGGCACTTACAGCCAAAACTGAAGAACTCATTAAACAACAAATCCTTAATTGAACTGAAGTCCTTGACTCAGAGTTGAACTATAAACCTATCACTATTCAAGAAGAACAGGCACCATTACTATCAGTACCTCAATGGCACTGTAATCATGAACCTGCTCAAAGAATCTGGCAAAATACCCACAAGTTATTACGTGCCACAGCAAAATAGTAGCCAAGAATCCCTCATAAATTTATTTTAAACAGAGTGCAAAATAAAAAATATCACATATGATCTTTTTAATGTAAAAAAGTTATGCTATAATCAGACAATAGAAACAAAGTAGACGCTTTGTTATCCCATACTCACAGGGAATATGGGTGATGGTTACCAAAATATGCAGATTAACAAAGCTTTTACAAGTCACCACCAACACTAGATGTGGTACAACTTCACCCTTCTTCCATCATCAGGAAAGCCCTGCAGAGTAGCAGGAAGCATCTGAGCTATACAAGCCATTGAACTAGATGTAATGTACACATAGGGCTGCTTAATGAAGTGTCAGTTAAGCCGGCCCAGCTCACAGCCATCTTCCACACATACTTGGGGTACTGTTGGAGACTGGACACTGGACAATCTAGTGCCAGACTTTATTTAGCTAGCGAGGAGCCTAAAGGGACATGTCAGGCCACAGAAAGGGGGATAATAACATGGCATGTGCTATTACTACCTAAATCCTCTCTCTCCTGCCCCAGAACCACCCCATTTCGGTGTGGTCCCTACCTTGATTCTGTTCTGAGGCCCATGGAGCTGTTCTGAAGCCTATGGAGGCTGCTCACAGCATTTACATGAAACAGAATACCCTCTGAAGAATGGCCTCTTAGAAGTATACTTTTTGTTTTCCAGAAGTGCCCTTCTAGGACTCCCAGAGGATTTCTATAGCTTGTGGAGGCTGCACCGGCCTCCACAGGTCTTAAAGACCTTTAAAAGGCTCGAAGACCACTGCTCTGGAGGTGACTGGAGCTATGGCTGCAATCCTAAAGACACCTTCCTGAGAGTAAGGCACATTGAACACAATGGGGTTTACCTTTGAGTAGACATGGTTAGGATTGTGCAATATGTTCCATTTGTCTCTTATGACTCTTCTGACACCTATGAAAGCTGCATGTAACTGCAACAAGTCATAAAATGGCCGCTAGAAGACCTAGAAGGGCACTTCTGTTTGTATGTGTGCAAGGGTCCACCTGCAGACTCATGTGGAGGCTTCAGGTTGAGCTCAATCTGGGTCAACAGGGGTCCAGAGGACCCTTGTTAAGTCAAATTCGTGGATGCAAAATCAACAGATAGTAACTTTTGAGTTACTGCTGCTCCAGAATTCTAAAATCTTTGAACTCATTTGTCTGAAACACACAAGCAAAGATTCTGCCATACAACACACAAAGAAAGCCACAGGACAATGACAGACCTTCCATGTTACCTATTTGTCTTTCCAGATCTGCTGCTTCATCTGGTGTTGCACGAGGCAGGACTCCAGGATCACTGAAGCTAGTACGTAGCAAGGTCCCCATCACAAAAAGGAACATAACTGCTCCTACTGCAGGAATAGCAGGGGTTATATTTTTTGATAAATATGGACAACTGCAAAACAGGAAAAAACAGAAGTGTTCACTATACTATTAACTATACAACAGTTTAAATAAACTACACTATATATTAAATAAGCCAGGATCATTACTTGTTGTGCCAGGGAGATGAACTGCTACAATATGCATGCACTTCTCCAATTACACCCACTCCAAGATGTTCTAGGAACATTTGTTGCCTCTTCAATGGGAATAAAATATATTTTAAAAAACAACTCTGGCTGACAATGCATTAGAGTTCAGCTCCTGAACTCTATTTCAGTGATATTTCAATTAGTGATACTTCTACAACTCCATTTCAACTGATATTTCTTCAGAGATAGCAAAACTCTAGTTTTATTTGAAAATAAGTAATTTAACAAAAAATTTTGACACGCTGCACTTCAGTAGTGAGTCTTTTTTTCTGGTCAAATTACCAAATCATATTATTTATTTGTCAGAAGAAAGACGAAAATGATAAGTCAAGTGGATGAAACGTCATGAAGATGAAAGTCACAGTACGCCTGTAAATGACCTATGAGAGAGTCTTTTCATGGTACCCAACAATATCTTTAACTTGACAGGATCTGCTTGACCTGGGAATTAGATTCAGCCATTGAACTTGCAAAACGGCCACATACGGGGTCTAATCAGAGACACCTATGAGTGGAAATGAGCACCTCTGCACATAGGCAAAGGATTAACCTTTATTGAGAGCGCCTGAATTTGGGCAGGGCTAGTGAGTCCTTAGTATAAATATTGGGAGATATCCATACAGCAGTGTGGATTGTAGGAGGAGGAATTTTGTACCGACTGATATTGCATTGACTTGGACTGGACTTGACTACGAACTTTGACTCTCCTGTATGTATGACCTTGGAGTGGAAACTGACTTGGCTTACTCTATACTCCTTTCAATACAGTTTGCTAAACTCTAACTTTGCTGTGTGTCTTCATTACTCTGTACTTGCTCAGAGATCTGATCAGAACTCACTGTCTTGCTGCAGATCTGGAGCACATCCCCATTTCACCTGGCATAACTCCTTGAAAAGATCTCCTCAAATGCCAGATGCACAGAGGGCATCTGGATGCAGATGCCATATGTGCTCCCTGAGGCATCTAATGGGCTGCTGTATGACATAATATGATGTACGAGGTGGGCCTTTGGCTTGATCCAGTATATCTGGATCTATATATATATAAAAGAGAAAAGTCACTGACTGACTGACTGACTGACTGACTGATCACCGCCCTGCCTAGGAACCGCTGGGCCTAGAAGCGTGAAATTTGGGGTGGGTCCTTCCATGACCGAGGGGTGCACTAAAAACCGGTTTTTGGAAATTCCAACCGGAAGGGGGTGAAAAGGGGCACAATGCGTTTTCCTCCCTATACTTTGCATTGAGAATTGCTGACTCAGCAAAATTCTGCCCCAACTGCTGGGCCTGAAGCATGGAATTCTGGGAGTTCCTTCTGTCACCTGAACTCCCACCAAGAACCCATGTGGAGAAATTTAACCTTTAAGGGCCCAAAAGGGGTGCAATGTGTTTTTGTCCTATACTTAACATGGAGGACTGACCAACATCCAGCCAATTTGGTGCTTAGTGCCTGATGCAGTGGGGAGGATGTTGTTCAGAGGAAGAGGTTGCACTGGCGAGGATGCTGTGCATGGGAGGAAGTTGCGCATGGGAAAGTGGCACATGGGGGAAAGGTGCACATGGGGGGAAAGGTGCGCATGGGGGACCGATGCAGATGGCTGATGTTGCATAAGAGGAGTTCAGGCACATGGGGGGATGATGCGCTTGGGGGAATTGCCCACGGGGGAAAGTTGCGCATGGGGGAAGATGCACATGGGGGAAGTTGCGCATGGGGGAAGATGCACATGGGTGATGTTGCATATGAGTTTAGGCACATGGGGAAATGATGCACATGGGAGAAGTTGCGCATGGGGGACTGATGCACATGGGGGGATGATGCGCTTGTGGTTTGATGCACATGGAGGGAAATTGCACATGGGTCTGATGCGCCTGGGAGGAAGTTGCACCTGGGAGGAAGATGCGCCTGGGGGGTTGGCGTATGGGGAAATGTTACTCCCGCAACTCGGGTACGCTTTTCGCTAGTGTTCTTATGAATGCTGAACATTGCAAAAAGATATATAAATAGCATGGTGAAACAGGGCAGCAATTACTCCTAATATATTCAAAACAGATGAAAAATGACATATCATTAATGAGAAATTTTAAACAGAGCTCTATGACAGTCACTATCACGTTTTACTAAGGTGAAATCATACATGTCTCCAAAATTCAATTGTTTTGACATGCTAGTCTGCATAGGTATAAAGTTTACTAACCACTGGTAAGGTCAACTACTTAGTAAATATTAGATTAAATAATTAATTGTATTTAAATCAGAACCTTCTCACCAAAAAAAATCTGATTCCCAACACAGTTTCTATTCCAATCATCCAAATAAAACTTTACAATCAACAATAAAACATTGGCAAAATCACAATAATGAGAACAGCATAACACACAAACTAAAACATCTGGCAACTATCAAGATAAAAGTGCAGTAAAAGTAGATTAAAAGTATTTGATGCCTAACAGAAGGTTACTAGATATGGGACCAGCCATATGGTGGGAGATTTTGAAAGCCTGAGAATTACTGCAGAGGAGGCAGACGTTTATTTGATTGGCAGAGGCACCCAAGAGGGGCATGATCTTTTGCTGATCTTACCATCCAAGCAGAATCAAATACAGTGGTGCCTCACATAAAGAGCTTAATTTGTTCCAAAGGCCTGCTCCTTAAGTGAAGCAGATTTTTTAAAGTGCTTTTTAAGTGAAGCAGATTTTTCCATAGGAAATAATGGAAACTCAGACGATTGGTTCCACAACCCCGAAAACATTCATATAAAAATATTAACTGGATGTAAAAATGATGACCAAACACTGGAATTGAATTCAAAACATGCATTCAATGTGCATGATCCTATGAAGTCTACTTAGGCTGCAATCCTAAAGACACTTTCCTGGGAGTAAGCCCCATTTAACACAATGGGGCTTACTTCTGGGTAGACATGGTTAAGAGGCTGCAATAAAAGATACTTTCCTGGGAGTAAGCCCCATTTAACACAATGGGGTTTACTTCTGAGTAGACCTAGTTAGGAGACTGTAATCAAAGACTTTTTTATGGGAGGCTTACCTGGGCTGCTGCTGGAGGTTCAAGATGGTCGGTGGAGGCACTTGGGGGCAGTTAGAGGCAGCAGCGCTGGCTGGCATCCCTTTTAAAGAGCCTCTGTGCGGAGCATCAGGGCTGCATAGCACACATGCCCATATCACACTTGCTTGTTAAGTGATGCAGAACTTGTTATGTGAAGCAATATTTCTTGGAAATTTTTGCTTGTTGTGTGAAACGCATGTTAAGCGAGATGCTTGTTAAGCGAGGTACCACTGTAGTACTTTTTGGGTGCAATTCTAACCAATTTGGGCTAGCACATATGGCACAACTTGCATCCTGGATTGTGCCCAGGAACATACTGAGAATCTGCAAATTGCTCACATTCATCCATCATCAGGGCCAGATCTGACGTATCCAGGAATTGGCATGGTGTGCACACCAATCAAAACTCACAAAAAAATTCTTGGCTACAGCTACAACCCAGACATCCAGCTCTGAACTGGTTTCAAGAGGATCTACAAAACTACAAGCTTTCAATTTCAAAGGAAATGCCATCTCATCAAGAACAGGGCGAGTCTCTATCCCTCAAATGATGGTCCTTCTGATTACCAATGCCTTTGTCTTCTCTAAGCTTCTATTTGTTTGCCCTCATTACCAACTCCAGACATTGGATAATGATCTCAGCAATTTCCAAGATGACGGAAAGGGGAGATAGAGCTTCTTGGTATCTAAGAACGTAAGATGAGAAGAGTCCAGCTAGATCAGGCCAAACACCCAAGTAATCCAGCTTCTTGTCTCTCAGTGGCCCATCAGATGCTGCTGCCTTGCTCTCAGCATTCAGAGGTAGGCTACCTCTAAAACCCAGCAACTGCATATAATTATCATGATTTAATGTGTGATGGAGTTTTCATAAATAAATCTGTCCAATCCCCTTTGAAAGTCAGTAAGCTTTCAGGTGCCATCACCATATCCTGGGGAAAGGAGCTCCACATATCAATTAGCGGTACTCTCTGGGTTAAAAAAATATTTTGTTTGTTCAATTTCTGCCATTTCATTTTAGTGAATGACTTTTGTATACTAATGGTATTATCTCGGCCCTTTTATCCCCTATTTTGCTTTGTTTTTAAGAAGTTTTAAGACCTATTTTTGCTCGCTTGTCCTTGTGGAACTCCCTCCTCGCCTCCTTATCTCACTTTTGGCTTTTATATGACTTTGTTTTGAGAGTTTTAATTACTCAAGCCCTTTATGGCCTGCTGGTCTTCTCAGCCTCCTCCATTCAGCTTTCCTGTTGCTGCGCTAATATTTCGGGCCCCATCCTGCTAATTAGCTCAAACGAGATGCAAAAGAACTCTCTCCAGCCCAGATGTAGAGGCTTTGCCTCCTTCATTTAAACAGTCTAAAATCGTGGATTATTTACTCTCTCAAGTACCTCCATTGGACGAAGTACCCCCGGGCATATTTCCTCTAAGGCCGCTTCCCAGGCCCTATCTGCACCTTTGGTTGGAAGCCAGTCTTTGCTGGACTATTCTTCACCCACCTTGCCCACCTTGGACGTGAAGACTCCTCATCCGGATAGTGGGATGAATAGTGAATCCCCCCAAAGCTTGTAAGAAGTGCTTCCAATCATCTGCTCAGATAATTCCTTCTATTTTTGACTCAATATCACAGATGCTCAAACTTTTAAAGGAACAGCACCTTTTAGTTACTAAGCTTTTCAACCTGACAGCTTTTACTCTCTCAAAGACAGTTCTAAACCCAAATTATGTCGCCTCTACAACAGCTTCCTCTACAAAATTTCCCACGGAGGTTCCAGAGATCCCTTCCCTTCAACTAAAATATGAAGCCCATTTTGCAGTGTTATCGTTTGACCTTCACACAAGGAGGCATCCTGACTGGTCCAAAATCTATCTGGCAAAACAGCATTTAGCCTCCTTGCTTTAAGTTCCTTTTTCTGTAATTGACCTCCTCAGGATTACTCCTATATCTCCATCCAGAAGACAGCTACGCCTCCTTCTAGAATTTCACTCGCCACTTGTTCCAAGCCTTGTGTTTGGCTCTCCAAATCTGCTGCAGAATGCAGACATCACTGCTCATCGGTATTTCCGGAACCAAGCTATCACCAAAATCATTCCTCTGAAGCTTCCTGACTCCAAAAGACCCCTGAAAGCCAACTCTACAAACTTGATCACTGACTTGGACAATTCTTGTTTACCTTCGCTATCTTTATCTGATTGTTTGCCTTTTCCTATTACTTTAAATCCTGTCCCCACTCCCTCGAAGCCTGACAAGATGGATACTGCTCCCATCGCACAACTGTCATCCAATATCCAAAAGGAGGATCTTTTAATCTTTCAACCCTTGCTTCCCAAATTGCCTGAGTTGGCTTCAGTGCCCCCTAGGGGGCCCTCGTATACTGTTGATCTTTCTGGTTCCCCTGTTGCCCTTCCTCTTTCTAATTTTAATACTCCCCCTCCCATCCCCCTCTCCCCATCTGTATTGCTCAAAAACGTCCCCCACCTGTACCTTCCCATCTAGACATCACCTCTTTCCAACCCATTCCCCAGATTACACCTGGTTTTATCGGGCTAGGTGAGATTCCAAAAAAATGACTGTGTCACCGGGCGGTTAAAACCTACTGAGATTCTCCAAAGCCCTATCCCCTCTTTTGACATTACCCAGTTATATTCTGCAAATCTCACAGTTTGTACTAACCCCTTTGGCTCTGCCCCCTGCTGACTATCGCACCCTCGATTGCCCCCTCAATCCCCTTCTTTCCCCATCTCCTTGATTGCCTGGAATATTTTGGGTTGGACCTTTAAGTCCACTGATAAGGACTTTATAAATTTTTTATTGCCCACTGCTTTATTGCCCCCTTTGTGCATGTGCAATTGTGCCTGATGGTGTCCAATTATAAGTGGTGCCAACAGGGATGCCCAGTGCCTAACTGAAAGTATCATTTCCCTATTTCTTATCTTCTTTCCTTGTCACACCTTATTTTATTGGGCCAGTTTCTTGTAGTATTATATGACTTGTCTGCTTGCTAGACACCTGCTTGATTTGTCATTTATATAATCATTTATTTATCTGTATGCCAATAAAGGTTATCTATAGAAATCTAAAATCTACTAATGGTATTCAATTCAAAAACTCTGCAACCATCTCCCACAGTGGTTTGTATAGATGTTAAAAAGCATGCGCAGTAGAACAGAACCCAGTACACAAAGGCAAAAGCACCAAATAGGAATCACCCAGGAATCACCACATTTTGCTCACACTAGGATCAACTAGAACCATGCGTTTGTCTGGTATAATACCAATAAAAAAGAATCAATATATGGTTTTTAGGTTGACTTCCCTGATCTGTGACTAAGGCTGCAATCCTAAAGACGTTTTCCTGGGAGTAAGATACATTGAACACAATGGGGCTTACTTTTGAGTAGATATGCTTAGGATTGTGTTCTAATTTTATAATTGCTGTGAATGATCTTTTGCCTGTCAAAAATAAGAACATACAGAAAAGCACTTCTGGCAATGAATCACTCATAACATTTATGCAACACTGTTTTAAAAGATTTGTATCCATCTTTTCCATGTCAACTGAAATGCCCAACATCGCTTTTTAAGGTTTTTGTTGCAGTAACAAGCCTGTGAGGTAATTGTTCTATGGGCACCTCCTAGAACTCTTTCAGATGAAATCCTTCAATTCTTGTTCATACTGTCTGGCTTCAGGAATGCTTTCCAAGCTCCTCATCTGGCATCTTCCAGCAGGTAGCTCCCAAAGAATTACTGATCCAAAATGACTGCATGAAGCAACTCAATACAACAAATGTGAGAAAAAAACTTTCCTTAAACTCACCACACACCTGCACATTACTATAAGACAAACTTAATTTGTTCTGGAAGCATGTTTGTCTTAAAAAGCGTTCTTCTTACAAAGTGGATTTTCCCATAGGAGATAATGGAAACTCAGACAACTGGTTCCACAACCCAAAATATTCATATTAAAATATTAACTGTATGTAAAAAAGATGACCAAACACTGTAATCAAATTCAAAACACTATAATATAATATAATATAATATAATACAGAACACAATTACTTTAATAAAACACTGATATACTGTCCAATAATCCAGAAAAGAAAAAATTTTATGGCCAAGAATTACGGTACTACTTTTCACTATAAGAGTCACTGGTGTCTTTTTGAGCAATTTTAACAAGGAACCTCTCTTTCTGTGTGTGAGATCTATCCATGCAAACCAGATAGAGAGTTTGAAACAGGACCAGCAGCAAAGGCTTCTGCATGAATGCAAAAGGGGCAAGATCCTACCCTGTCTACTCAGAATCAAGCCCCATTGGATCCACTGGGGCTTGCTCACAGGAAAGTGTGCAGGATGCCAGCCTGTCTCCAAGTTTGCAGCAGCCTGGAAGCAGGAGTGGGGTGGAGTGGGATCTGGGCAGGGAAGGTGGTGAGGGGGAAGAGGGGTGGTTGTAGTGGGGTTCAGACAGGGGAGGCTTCCTTGGATGGAGGGGTGTCCAGAGGGGGGTCCAAGAGGAGGTTTCCCTTCTACCTGATGGTGGCAAGGCTCGGCTGGCTGGACTGAGGACACAGGTTGGCTCAGAGGACACTGCTGCCTGTGCATCCCTCTGCTGGCCAGGTGCAGGTACTGCAGGCAGGAGTCCCTCAGCCACCGGAGCCCAGCCAATGGGCATTCATCTTACAAAGCACTTTTGTCTTACAAAGCAGAATCCCATAGAAATTTTAGTTCGTCTTTCAAAGCATTTGTCTTATAGGGCATTACTGTATTACTACTACTACTGTATTACTAACTCCAAGTTACCAAAACGTTAGTTTGAGTTGTGAAGCTGAATGACTAAAGTAACTTGACTTCTTTCCTTGCAAAATTTGACAGAACTTGATTCTTTAAAAAGTTAAACAAAACAGAGAACAGTTAGAACAAAACTCATACAATCCTTTTACTAACAAAACCACCCTGTATGGAACAGGCCATTAAATCAATGACCAGATTCAGATGTGGCTTAAATATGTTGTTATATGTTTATTGATGGACTTTGTAAAGGTTGAGACTCCCCATTCCTGAGGTTCACTTCTGGGAGTCCCTGTGAATACCTATTTGGGGTTATATAATTTACCATGGTAACTAATGAATCAATGAGTTAGGATTAGTAAGTTAGTAAGGGAGGCAATGAATGAGTTTCCTTATCCCCGGTTTAAAAACATCTCTGTTTCAGGCTGTTCTCTTCTTTTTTCACTTGCAAATGAGGGGTAATTATCACTGCATCTGAGTCTTTTCAGCCTTGGGTTTCTAGGCAGGAACCTGACCCTTACTGCTTTATTGCCTGCCACTTTACTAAGGCAAGCAGGCTCTAAGTCATTAATTACCAAAGAGACATTATTTAAAGAGCCAACCTCACTCGCTTTGAGACAAAAGAACATATACATAAATTGCATATAGTTATACCTGTATCTTGAAATATAAAAAAAATTCAAAAAAATTATTAAGAAATTTTACTTCTATGTTAAATATACACATCATCTGAATCAATTCACCATACTAATCAGGAATGGTGACATGAGTCATGTGACTTGAACTCAAATCACAAAAATACACATTTTTCACTGACTTGTAGATGCTAAGTCACTTGTGTGGAAGACTAAAAAAATACACTTGATTCAAGAGCCCCCTGACTTGGCACAGATTCTTCATGCATGCACACTGGATTTGACTCTGTTTAGGTGTGCTTGCTTAGTGCCTTCACAGCATGGAAACCCTGTGGGGCCATCCTTTAAAGCAGGCTAGCAGCAGAGAAGTTCCAGCATTTCTATCAGAGTTGGAGAGGGAGTGAGAAGCAGGCTTTTTTTGCTCTTTTTTAACAGGAAAGGACAAAATATCATTGATATTTTGTTTGGCTAAAGTGCAGCCAAACTTTGTTCTTGCATTACGATTCTTGCATTACGATTACCTGCCAAAGCACAGGGAAGATGAGGGAGGATTTTTTTCCCCCAGAATGAATGTGGGGAGAAAGCAAGGAAGGGGAGAAAGGGTGGGCAACCAGGGAACAAGAGGCAGGGCTGGGACACAGTGATATGCCAAACAAGGTTCCCGAGTGGTGTAGGGGAGTTTGGCTGCTCCTATCTGCTTAGCTATGCACCACTGCCAGAGACAGCATAGAACTTCATAAACTGCTACAGACCTACCCAAGGAAGAGGATAAGTTTCTTCTTGCCCCACAGTAGAAAAGCAGCAGCAAGGATGTCAGCCTGCCTGTTCCAACACTTTTTTAGATTTCACATCATTATTTTTATTGCAGTTACTGCTGCTGTTCCTTCTGTGTGTTTGCTATTACTGCAAGATTGCTATTCATGTTTAGTGTTATGTTGTTAATATATTGAAGTGTTTAGATGCTTTGGGACACCATTATGAAGTCAAAAGGCAAGATATGTTTTCAAAAATAAATAGCAATATTTAAATCCCAATTATTACAAAGTATACATACTGCTATTTATTGAATTTCCCTCTCCCCATTGCTCAAAAAGCAACTTTCTAAACTGCTTTTCAAAATTTTTGCTGTTGAGAAGCAATATACTGTACACAGTATATTATATAAAGAAAATGAATTCTTATACATTCTTATATACAGAAAATGACAAAACTGCAGAAAACAATAAAATGAAAATATTACAAGAAGGCTAATATTTTATACTAAGGACTAATTTAGCCATCTCTCAACAAACTTTAACAAAGCACTTTAACATGTCATGCACTGTAGGTCTGTAATATTTCATTAAAATTTGAGTCACACCACAACTGAATTATTGCTATAACTGTACCTAGTGATAACCATGAAATTGAAAATATGTAGTTGCTTCCACAGATACTTCAAGCAGCAGGGAATACAGACCAAATGTGAGATTTCTCCAAAGAAGAAAAGCAAATAATTCTTGACATTGTCAAATGTTTGAAATCCCAGTATACTGCTTAGTTTGAAGCTCAATAATTTTATACAACAAGAAATGGATAACATGCGCAAAAGAATTATATGTGTTTTTATTTAGATAAACGAGGCTCAGGCCAAAATGAATACATTAATCATAACTACAGGACATACTTGCCAGATGTTTTAATGCACTAATCTTAACTAAAGGGGGGCGGAAGGAATGGTCCAGGGGGGCCTGCCCTGGGGAGGGGCAAATGCCCCCTCAAGTGATGGAGGTCCTACCCGGATGATGGAGGCAAGCTCAGGGGGACCCACTGTCTTCTTTTTCCAGGACATGTCCTCTTTTTTAGCCTTGTGTCCTGGAAATAATCTTCCTTGTATTCCTTTTCCTTGTGAGCAGGCAGCATGCAGTCTTCTTGTAATTAATAAACTATATGTGATTAGTTTTTAATGTATTAAGTATATAATGTTTTAAATTAACCACATGAATAAATCAATCTCTCTATCAATCTATCTACCTAAGCCTGTCTAATCCTGATTTTAGCAACACAACATGGTGAGATTAAGAGCACAATCCTAACCGTATCTACTCAAAAGTAAGTCCCATTGTGTTCAATGGGTCTTACTCCCAGGAAAGTGTCTTTAAGATTGCAGCATAAGTTAAATGGTGAGAAACCAGGACAAAAACTCATCATTGACTGCACAATCATTTGTAGAATCATCAAACTGAAGGGGACCATAAGGTCATCTAGTCCAATCTGTGCCTTGTCACATGAAATCCACCTACAGCAGGGTGACCATATACTATAACCAGGGTGATCACATGACCAGAAATACCTGGAAAGAACCGGAAACAAGGGCCTGGAACCGGAAGTCCGGTTTTAGGTCCACTTTGTCAGGAAATTGGGAGTTTCTCCAGCCATTTCCTGGAATTTTAGGTCTTTGAGGCCTGCTACAGAGGCCAACAGAGCTGCTGAGGCTGCTGGTTAGAGGAGGAAAGAGGAAAGAAAGGGAATTGTAGTTTCTCCCCTTCTCTCCATGCTAAAGCACCTTTTTTAATTTTTTTAATCATGGTTGCCAACTAACTAGAGAAACCCCAGCCCCGCTGCTCCTATGCCTTTGTAGATGGTTCCAGCAATATACTTTGCAAAAAAAGCATGTACTTCACAACAAGGGCTTGAGTTGCTCAGGTTGTACTGCCTTTCATCCAGCTGTTGTCAAAGCAAAGGCGCAGGGGCTGAGTGTAAAGTTGGCAACCTTCTAAGGGTAGGGATGGTGTGGATAACTCCTGACTCTTTAAGTTTTAAACTCCCCAAGCCCAATTGTGTCCACTCAAAAAGTATTATAGCCAATCAAGCTTATATTGTGTAAGGGGGTAAAGGAAAGGAGGCTGAAAGTCCAAGCCTGTGCATGCCTACCTGAGAAAAGCTGGCAGCTTGAATCATTTAAACATGTGCCTTTTTGGTTTGGGAAACAGGTCTTGCAAAGAGGGTACTAATAATAAGTAATATAGTGTTTAAATTAAGTACAAGAAAGCAATACGAGTGTTTTTAGCTTTTTATTTTAACATACATTTTCCGACATTTTGGAGGGGGGCTACATTTTTTTAACATGACAGGAATTTTGCTTGGATGTCAGAAATTTAAGGGGACCATGTCCTCTTTCTGGGGTACAAGCATGTGGTCACCCTGGCCATAACAAAAAAAAGAGGACAGGGCCCCCCCAAAATGTAGGACATCCAAGCAAAATGTAGGCTATGACGAAATAAAAGCTGAAAACACTCATGCTGAAAACTCTGAAATGCAGCCTTGTGGAGAATTTGTTGCGCTCCAGGTGCACAGGATCAGGACCATTCTGGAAACCTTGCACTTCCTGGACTGACCTTCCACAGCAGCCAAGGCATGCTTACTCATGAGTAAAAGTATCTGTGCAGTCTCACTTTCAAAAGGGTTTAATGCAGTGGAGCCTGGAGCTGGGGTTTTCTTGTGGGGTGACTGGTAGGGGTTGCTTTCACTTGATCAGAACCAGATTCCTCTCAGTCTGCTCTTTCCAAATAGCTAAGGCTAGTTCAGCTACTTGTGAGTAAAGGCAAAATATGGCTCCCTTTCAGTTCCCATAGAGTTCAATACAATTTTCAGGGACCTCCTTGTGGGGTGATTTTGGAGGCTGCATTCATTGGATCAGGACCATTCTGGTGTCCTTGGATTCCTCTTAGCCTGGCCATTCTGGCGGACTATGGCACATTAGTCTACTCATGAGTAACGCCATGATATTGGGCCTCTCACTTTCCCATAAAGCTCAATGCATATTTTTGATTTTTTGGCCATAACATTTGATAGGAAACATTTGATGGTTTTTTTTGCATTGGATTCTGCTCTTCAATATGAATCCAATGACATGACATGATGGGGCACTGTGCACCATCATGAAGTTCCAAAATGAAGACAAAACGGAGGACAATGAAGCCCTTTTGGAGGACACCTGTACAGAAGGCTAAAATAAGGACATCTCTGGGAATTTCCGATCATATGATCACCCTGACCTAGAGCAACTTGAGATCACCAGTGAGAGAATCCACTACCTCCCTCAGCAATCTGTCCCACTGCCAAAATGCTCTTACAGTCAAGAAATTCTTCTTTATTGTACAGTAAAACCTTGAATTGATAGCATTTTGCAAGACACGCAAACATTTCTGATAAATTTTGACTTCCAATATAAGCAATGTCTTGTAAAACAAGTGAAAAAAATCATCCCACCCTGTATACAGCTGGTTTCAGCACTCCGCCAGCACCTCTCCTAGAGATCAACCTATGCCTGTCTACTTTGAAGTAAGCCTATTACTGTCAATGGGGCTTAGTCCTATGTAAGGGGGGAATAGAAAGGAGCCTGAGAGACCTAGCCTTGCATATCTACTCTAAAGACAGACATGTTATAATCATCGACTCATCAACGCCCCCCCCCCCCCCAAAAAAAAACCACTGGACCTAGAAGCGTAAAATATGGGGAGGGTGTTGATGGAGGCAACCAGTAAAAACTGGTTTTGGGAAATTTCAACCAGAAGGTGGAGAAAAGGGGTGCAGCACATTTTTCTCTATACTTTCCAAGTATAGAAATGAAGAATCACTGTATGATCAATGTCCTGGACCTAGAAGTATGAAATTTGGGGAAGTTATTCCTTACTTGATGTGATTACCACTAAGAACTGATCTTAAGAAATTTAACCTCTTAAGGGACTGAAAAGGGGAGCACCATGTTTTCATCCTATACTTAACATTGAAGACTGACTGATCAACGTACAGTCTGGTGTTTGGTACATGAGGATGGGAGGGTGGGGGGAGTGGTGCACAAGGAGAGTGATGCATAGGCTGGATTTTACTCCTCCAACATGGGTACATTTTGCTAGTACATCATATATTCTGTTCACAAATTGATAATACAGATAGTATCATGATTGTATAATACAGAAAACATTTTAAATTCTAAATGGCTTTAAGTTATTTCTAGATGTCTTTCTCTAGTTATTTCTAGAATTAATAAAATTTCATGAATTTATTCCCATGACCCTTTACTGACATTAAAACCAGAGAAAACAGCTCCCACACTGTTTGCTAATTCTCAGCAGAAAAAGCAATGCTATTACTTTTTCCCATAAAAATGGCTGAACTACAGATTGTTCTCAAACAGTTAAGCCAGCTTATCAGGAAATACATTTATTTGTTTTATAAACTTATACCCTCTCCTTCTAAATTTATGTCCTATGTTAAGGGCACCTCACCAACTAAAATAATGAATAAATATTTATATCTGATAAGAAGAAATTGACCATATGAAGTTGTATATAGTGAGTGAATTGCCAATATCCAGAAATTTAGTAATTGAAATTGCAGTTACAGTGGTGCCTCACATAAAGAGCTTAATTCATTCTGGAGGCATGCTCTTTAAGCGAAACACTCTTTAAATGAAGCAGATTTTCTCATAGGAAATAATGGAAACTCAGACAATTGGTTCCACAACCCCCAAAATATTCATATAAAAATATTAACTGTATGTAAAAATGATGACCAAACACTGGAATTGAATTCAAAACATGCATTCATTGTGCATAATCCTATGAACTCTACTTAGGCTGCAATCCTAAAGACACTTCCCTGGGAGTAAGCCCCATTTAACACAATGGGGCTTACTTCTGGGTAGACATGGTTAGGAGGCTGCAATCAAAGACACTTTCCTGGGAGGCTTACTTGGGCTGCTGCTGGAGGTTCAAGGTAGCCAGTGGGGACACTTGGGGGCAGTTAGAGGCAGCTGCCTCTGGCACCCCCAGGCAACTGCCCCCAAGCTGGGGGCAGTTAGAGGTAGCAGTGCTGGCCGGCAGCCCTTTTAAAGAGCCTCCACATGGAGTGCCAAGGTTGCATAGCAGGCGTGCCCATAGCATGCTTGCTTGTTAAGTGAAGCGGAACTTGTTATGTGAAGCAGGATTCCTTGTTATGAAATTGCTTGTTATGTGAAACACTTGTTATGTGAGGTGCTTGTTATGAGAGGTACCACTGTATATCTCTGAGTAAATAATATTTCCTTTAATATAAAGTCCAGTAGCTTAAACAAAATTGTAAGAAGTTCAACTTTTGTTTTCCTATTTCCGCTGAATTTTTAAGAAAGTTAAAATTGAATCTCCTTATTCCCTGGTCAGCTCTCACTAGCCATTCACAGACAACCAGAACCTCACTGCCTCTGGATACCAGTCAAAAGTTTCAACTGCTTCCCCACCATTAGATGCCAAAGAAAGATACAATTAGCTGTTATCTGAAATGGCAACCCAGTCCCTGTGCAGTGAGGCTTCACTTCCCAAGCTGAGCTCTCTGTGGCTAGCAGGCTGCATCAAACCCGCAGGGCAGAGATTTCTAATCTCTGTTCGAGAATCTCTAGGAAAGACCATAACCACAGTAACACAATACTCTCAAGATTCTCCTCCCAACCAGTTTTCCAAATGATTCCAGGCAGCATCCTGTTTCACCCCCTTAAGAGATAAATTTCTCCACATCAGTTCTTGGTGGGTGCTCATGTCACATAAGGAACACTCTCCCCGAATTACTTGCTCCCAGGTCCAGGAGGAGGGGCAGAGGATTCTTCAAAGTATAGCATAGGAAGGAAAACACGTTGTATCCCATTTCACCCCCTTCCTGTTGGCATTTCCAAAAACCAGTTCTTAGTGGGTGCCTCTGTCACAGAAGGAACACCATCCCCAAATTTCATGCTTCTAGGCCCAGTGGTTCTGGCTGGGTGTTGATGAGTCAGTGACTTTTCAATTTTATATAGATTTTACTTGAACACAACCTGATTTTTCTGGGATACCTTTTCTTCAGCACAATGAATTTTTTCATTAGTTTTAACCTATGCAATATCCTGGTTTGTTGGGTTTCCAGGTTTGAACATAACAGAAAATTGTATTTTAAAAGTCCAGGAAGTTTTGCATTTTGTCCAGGAAGTTTTCTATATATAACAAGCAAGTGAGAAGGTACAATCATACGTTTTTACTTGTATGTTGTTTAATCATCTGGACTGATCAAAGTTCTGCTTAATCACCCATAACATTAAATCAACAAGATTTCAGTCTTATGTTCTCGTGATGGAGATCTTTACAATGAGAAGTCTTGAATACAACCCTATATTTTAACCTTACTCCGATTCAAAATACAGCTAATAGAACTGCAACTTCTCTGTTGCCTTTTTGTTTTTGGCAAATATCACCCATGTATATTTGGATTCTGCATTCCAAAGTATGAAGACAAGTATTTGAAATTGCTAATTGCTGTCTGCCCTTCTATCCCCATTTTAAATAAATCAGCATGGGCTTATTTATCTTGTCCTGAGTCATGGAATACAGTACTGAAGGCTACTCAAGAAAATTGCAGTTTAGGCTCACCTGGAGTGAGGTTCAAAGGGGAAGCAGCCTCCCAGACCGTATGGCATCTACTCTCTAGGGTTACTATTTTGCAAGATATCCTAAACAATTGGAATTTCTTTCCCATACTGATCATGTTACAAAAAAGACCCTGAATTCCGATTATTGAAGTATAATTCTGATTACTGAATTATAATTATTGAACTACCATTATTTTTGTATGAAAGATGTTAGTTTTCCTTTATTTGTAACAACCACATTACTTCCAGTCAGTGGTATAGCAAGCAGGGCGAAGGGGTATTCTGCCCAGGGTGCAAAGCTAAAAATGGTGCCACAAAGTGTGAGTGCATACATGCTTCAGCCAATTTTGATTCAAAATGCAAATGGACCACATGCACACTCAGAGAAGGGGTACAGAGATTCTGAAAAAGCACAAAGCTTTTACTGTGTGTGCAGCTGCTTCCTGAGAAAGAACTTTGTACTCAGGAAGGCAAATTCTTGGTCTGCCTACTGCACCCTTTACTCCTCCTTTGAAGACTCAAATCAGAAGATGAGGTTCCACCTGTACAGTGCTAGCAACTGGAACACAAGAACTGTTAGTGATAAACAGTGGCATAACTAAGGGGGGGTGAATGGGGTAGCAGTTGCATTAGATTGCAACCTATAGGCCAGCAATAAGCTGAGCGTGACATTAGTGGCTAAAATTGAGAAAAACAAGGTACCAGTATGTATGAAGAAGAATACAACTATGTTATATATCAGGCATCTCCAGCTCAGCAAGCCTGCATCTGGTCCTCAGCAAGCTTCCTCCATCTGGTCCTCGAACAGGTCCTGTAATCCTCCTGAGATGAAGAGAGCTCTACTTTCCACACCTCGGGAGGGTAGTGTGAGGGATAGGGAGGCTGGACACTCCTTTCTCTCTGTGTATATGAACTTATATACAGTGCTTATGAATTGGTTTGAAAATTACCCTCTCTGTTTTTGCTGGAGAGTGTTTATGAACTCATTTGAATTCATTCATTCAGGTTCCATCACTTGTATATTCATTTATATAAATTTATTTAAATTTGAACTGTAAATCAATTCTGTTTTTTCTTCTGGCCTCCCACATTGTATCAGAAAGATGATGTGGCCCTGCTGCCAAAAAGTTTAGAGACCCTGGTTATATAACATTGGAAATTTAATCTAATGAAGAAAGCTATGAAACAAACTGCACTGGAAAAACTATTCTATCAATTATAACTTATACCTAATTAACAAGAAAATGAAAACTTGTGGAACAAAATGTAGTTTTTCTTATCTCAACAGACTAATTGCTGTGAGAGTCAATGAAATGTAATTATAATACAACTAGTGAAAAGCATACCCGTGTTGCGAGAAAAATTCCCCCTACGCCATCCCCCCACAGTGCAACGTCCCATCCCCCCCATGCGCAACATCTCCCTCCAAACAACATCCCCTCAGTGCACCAGGCACCAAGCACCAAATTGGCTGGTGGTTGGTCAATCTTCCATGTTAAATATAGGACAAAAACACGATGCACCCCTTTTCAGCCTGTTAAGGGTTAAATTTCTCCACATCCGTTCTTGGGGGGTGTTCATGTGACAGAAGGAACACCTCCCCCAAATTTCATGCTTCTAGATCCGAGGGCTAGGGCAGAGCGTCCCTCAGTCACAGATTCTTCAATGCAAAGTATAGGGAGGAAAACGCGTTGTGCCCCATTTCACGCCCTTCTTTTTGGAATTTCCGAAAACCAGTTCTTAGTGCACCCCTTTTCCATGGAAGGAACACCCACCCCAAATTTCATGCTTCTAGGCCCAGTGGTTTTTCAGGGTATTGAGGAGTGAGTGAGTGACTTTTCTGTGGATGCTGCCTATGGGAGTTGTTGCACATGGGGGACCGTTGTGTATGCGGGGGTGGCTGCGCATGGGGGGGCGGCTGTGCATGGGATTGATGCGCATTTGGGGGAGAATGATGTGCATGAGGTATGTTGCGCAAGGGAGGATGTTGTGCATGGGGGATGGCATATAAGGGGAATTTTACTCCCGCTATGCGAGAACGCTTTCACTAGTAGCCTAATAAAAGTTCAGATCTGCAACACTTCCCCAAACGCAATCACTAATCATCAAGTCTCATATATTAAAAAATAAAATACTGAAATGAATGGGAACCAACCTGAAATTTGTTTGCGACCCACTGTTTGAAAAACATTGGCCTAAGCATCACATGCCTGAAGAAACGGAAGTATCTTTGCCCAATATTTCTCTGCTCAAATTTAATGCTAAGGATGAGCAGTACTTTAAAGTACTGATGTATAAAACACGAATCATTATACTGTTTGTGTGATGCTCATTCCAGGCGTGTAATTACTTTGTATTCACCCAATTGCTTATGACAGGTAATACTGCCTCAATACAAGTAGGAATAAATCCCTGTGGTCCAATGTTTTCCAGCGCTCTATTGTGAAGACTGCACATGTGGTTCCCTCCTTCTCTCTCCTAGCCTTATATAACTTGCTCTTAAAGTTAAATGGGAGATAAGAGCTATCTGCAGAGACAATAAAGTCACCCTATCTAAGCACTGAGCAGCAAAATGGCATAGGGTCCTCTCTTTTATACTATGAAACAGTCAATTTTCACTTGCCAAAAGGTTGATAATCTATTTTCTTGATTTGCACAATTTTGCAGCAGTTCAGTGTCCACACAGACATTTTTCAGGTATTTGTTTCTCACATTTTTATAGCACCCTTCCTCCAAGGAGTTCAATGTTCCTTCCCTCCTTGTGTCCTAACAACAAACCTCTGAGGTAGGCGAGGCTGATAGGTTGTCACCCTGGAGGCACCATGGCTGAGTGGATATGTCATGGAAGATCAAGAGATCAACCATGTGGTGTTAACAGTGATTCTCATGTTTTGATGGTTGTTTGCCAGCTCTGAGAAGGGCAGGGTTACAACTGCAGTGCTGGGGTCCCAGGGGTAAGGCTAATGAAGACAGACTGTATGGTGTGGATCATACCTGAACTTTATTTGGACTAAAGGAAGCTGGCAGGAACAAAAGCAACCCCAAAAAGAATGCTGACTGAGATTTTGGAAGGAGATGCTGGAACTCTGTTTGATGGATCAACATTGGACAGAGAAGATGGGGACCAAACTGGAGAGACTCTGGATTTGATGTGGACTCTCACAGTTTAAAAGGAGGTTTAGGAAGAAGGAAATGTGCTCTGGACAAAGCCAGTTAAGTTTGTGTGGTAATAAATCCTATTTATTATTTAAATGTGGTAATAAATCCTATTGACTGCTTCTAAACCTAATAAGGTAGTATTTCATACCTTTACATGCTGTGGTGGCTATTACTGAAGGAAGGGTTAATTGACCAAAAAGTGGGTATTTAAAGGAAGAAGGAATATTTTGGATAGGAGAGGAGTTTTAAACCAAAGCAAAGTTGAAGTGACTCACTGACTCACTCTCTGACTCATCAAAGCCCAGGCAAAACCATCAGAGCTAGAAACATGAAATTTGGGGGAGGGTGTTCCTTTCATGATGGAGGCACCCCCTAAGAACTGGTTTTCAGAAATTTCAAATGGAAGGGGGTGAAATGGGGCACAACACGTTTTCCTCACTATACACTGAAGAGTCCCTGACTGATCAAGGCCCTGCCCCAATCCCTGGACCCTACAAGCATAAAGTTCGGGAAGAGTGTTCCTTATGTGATATCAAAACCCACCAAGAATCAGTGTCGAGAAATTTAACCCATAAGGGGGTGAAAAGGGATGCAACATGTTTCTGTCCTGTATTTAAAATTGAAGACTGACTTATCACCATTCAGCCAATTTGGTGCCTGAAGCACTGGAAGGGAGGGTGTACTGAGGTGGATGATGCACATGTGGTTTTACGCGCATGGGGTGGATGATGCACATGGGGGCGGTTGATATGCAATGGGAGAAGTTATGCAATGGGGGATGGTGTACTGGGGAGTATTTTACTCCTGCTATGCGGGTATATTTCGCTAGTTTAATAATAAAGGCTGAAATCCTAAAGAAACTTTTCTGGGAGTAAGATCCATTGAGCACAATGGGGCTTATTTCTGAGTAGACATAGGATTGTGCTCATGGCCTAATGTCCACAATTAGTTTACAAAAGTATGCAGTAATCAACAAGCGTGTTATCAACTGCTACATATGCCAACAACAATACACACAATACTCTTTAAGTTTCCATTTTTTTTATAACCTGTTGTTAGTCAGCACACACAAATTACCGTAATTCCCAGGAGAACTTCAAGTATTTCATACACATAAAGAAAGGCAGCTTAATTAAAGTTGGTATAGCAGTCTGCACTTTGAATTAAAAAATAGAAAGTTAGGAGAAATAATTCACTAATATGACTAATGACTACTATGTATATGTACACAGTAAAAGGATAAAAAGAGAAAGGTGTCCTCTTCCCCGTGCAGATTGCCCTGCTAGTCGAGACCAACTCTAGGGTGCAGTCCTCATCATGTTTCCAGAGCCAGCGTTGTCCAAAGATACCTCCATGGACATGTGGCCCACATGTGCACCAAATGCTATTACTTTCTCACTGAAGCGGAACCTATTTATCTACTTGCATTTGCATGCTTTCAAACTTCAAGGTTGGCAGATGCTGGGTTAAGGACAGGAGCTCACCCTGTCTAGCAGTACTTGGGTCTTGAACCAGTGACCTGCCGATCTTCAGACTGACCAGCATAGGCCTTTAACCACTAAGCCTAAGAGGGCAGCCCATGGTAAGAGGGTAGTCCAGAATTTAAATGGTGTGTGAGACACTGCCTATGAAAAGTTAGTAATTGTGCATATTTTGCAAGAGTGGTTCTCATTATCACATAGTCTTCTGCATAAAGATACATAAAATACAGAATCCTTCTCAAGGAGGTTGAATAGAAAACTTTTATTCAAAACCTATACAGGGTGATTCAAAATGAATGAGACAAAAGATGTAAAATTTCTTGCCTTTTTGTCCCATTCATTTTGAATCACCCTGTATTTTCTATTATACTAGCAAAAAGCATACCCATGTTGCGGGAGTAAAATTCCCCCATGAGCATCAGTCCTCCAATGCACATCAAATAAATTTATTCCAACTATAGTAGCCACACAAATCAGTGATGGGAGGTGGGAAAAGGAAGGAATCTAGGGCATTTCAGACAAATTGATCCTTGCGCTAAAATTATTGGCTTCATAATCTCGTATCAAACTTAAGGTCAGCTGAGACTGAGACAGAAATATAAAAAGCTATAATATTTCTGTCATTATGCAGACTATTATGCAGACATTATGCAAATTACTGATTAATTCTCTTGTTTTTACATGAAATACTCATGAATTAGAAAAAACAATGTTTTGCTGTACAACTTTCCAACTAACTATTAAAGTAGTACATGTTCCTATATAGTATAGTCATCCATTAAAACAGGGATTGGCAAACACTGGCCCTGAGGTCATTTGCAGCCCTTGGACTCCCAATTTGGCCCACAGGGAGCACAGGGATCCTCTGGCTTAGCGGAGACTATTAGAACCTATGTTTGCTGAAGGGTACTATTTTAAACCCCTCACTGCTTCTGAACAACTTATGTCTCCATGTGTTTCGGGCTTGGT
This sequence comes from Cryptoblepharus egeriae, assembly GCA_030015325.1. Classification (NCBI taxonomy): domain Eukaryota; kingdom Metazoa; phylum Chordata; class Lepidosauria; order Squamata; family Scincidae; genus Cryptoblepharus; species Cryptoblepharus egeriae. The sequence goes on along the minus strand of JAREYC010000001.1, from coordinate 186,968,050 downwards.
TAATATGTTATAACTGCGCAAGTGGTGTGTGGCAAACAGTTCAGAGTTCTTATGTGACTCTCCATGACTGTATTATAGTTCTCTTATGTATTATAAACAAGATCAGTAAAATTCATATACATTGTCTATGACAATGTATTCATATACATTCTGTACATTTATTCAAACTGGAAATATAAATTAATTTCCTGGCCCCTGATGCAGTGCCAAAGATATGATGTGACCCTCCTGCTAACATATTTGCCCAACCCTAACAGGGGTCAGAAGAGTAGAGCAACTTACTGTATTGATTTAGTTTCTTCACAAAACCTTCTTGTTACTCAAGAGCAGGGGTGTCCAAACCTCAACCCAGACCCCTCTATCCGGCCTCTGGGCAAGCCTGTAATCCAAGAGGAAAGGTGAGCTCTCCTCCCTGCACCTGTGGAGAGTATTCTGAGGGCTGGGAAGAATGCACATACCTCCACTCTTTTTGTATGAAAGTGCATATGAACCATTTGAAGATCACCCTCTGTGTTAGAAAATGTTTTATGAACTGATTTGAATTCATTCATTCATATAAGTTCCATCGCTAATTTGTGTAAACTTATGTAAATTATCTCTTCTGGCCCTCAAAACAGTATCAGAGAGACGATGTGGCCTTCCTGCCAAACAGTATGGACATCCCTTCTCAAGAGAGAGGTAGGTGCACTAAATCTATCAAACGCATCTCAATGAAAAATTTACATTTGATCACCTGAATTTTAAAACATTCATAATAACAAAGATGAAAAACCAACAGCTATGCTTCTATCTTCCAGCACTTGGGATGCTGAAAATTGTGGATGTAATATGTACTCTCCCACACTGTATTGACAGACCATTATGATTTTCCCATATCATCACTAGCCCATATAAAAAAACGTTTCTTTGGCTGCATCATCACACATGTCTACTAAGTATCTAAGTATTTGTATCTAAGTAGATACAAACAAACAAAAACATTTACTACCATATATCTCTTATACATATGCCAAGGAAGTGAGATTGGACATGGCTCTTCTGTATAAAAAGCCAGTAATAAATATGCAAGAGTCACAAGTTAATGGTGCTTAATTCACACTCTCCTACCTTTTCATTCATATGCCACCATCTTCTATGGGACTCTTAACTTCTGCATACTAGAGAGAACTTGCCTATGGTTTATTTGATCACTTATCTGAAAATGAAAGATTTTGCCAAGAATCTTTTAATGTCAACCTCTAGTTCACCCCTCAAATATAAGACAAACAGTCCAATCCTAACCCTAATCCTAACCCTATCTACTCAAAGATAAGCCCCATTCTTTTACTTACTAGGAAAGTGTCTTTAGGATTGCAGCCCTAGACATTTCAGAAGTTAGAAATCATAAAAATAAATAATCAGCACTGAAGTCTGAATCCACCAAAGTTATAAACAAAAACATTCCCACAGGTATCAGAAATAAATACGATTCATCTATATCAAAATAAATATATATCATAAATAAAATGTTCAAACATATGTTTAGAATGATTGTAATTTAAACTCAGAAAAACACGCAAGGAGGGAAACTCCTTGTTTCCCTTGCAAAACATTTTTATCAAAGAATTCATTCACAACTTATAGTCTTATACCTATTAAAACAGTTATCAAAACAGTCATTGATCCAGTAAATAAAGATCAATTAATTTTTTCCGTCAAAATTCAAAGGGCACCTTTTTCTAGAAAAAAAATTCTTCAGTACATGAAAAAGCTTGTATCTATATTTTACCAAATTTTGCTGAAACCCTTAAACAAGTAAAAGTATATTTCTGACTTATTAATCTTAAGTTAGCAAGCCTTCTATGAACTTTAGGACATGACAGAAAACCAGTTGATATACATTAAGCAAGTTAATATAGATCATATTGATATCAGTCAACCAACTGATATAAATGAAGCAAGAAAGGTTACATGCAAAGTGTTGTTCTCAGTTATGAAAAGATAAGGGCCCATTACACGTTTTCCACAGTATAGATTTTTTCCTTTTCAGTTCTAGCATTGTTATAAATTTCATTTATAAAACATAATATTGAATTTGTTTTCCAGTGGGGAAGTCCTTGAGATGAGACTAGGTCAAGGTTTCAAAGTATTTGCAAGATTAGAAATGTTTCTTATTCCTCCAAAAGACAAACAAATGAATCTGTCTGAGATAAACACGTATATTTACACTAAATGATATTTTTTATCAAAATAGGGGGAGAAGTATCAAACAAAAGGACAATGTTGGAATAAAGGCTGGAAATAAATTCTGAAATGTTTTTTTTCAGACTCATCATAGGGACACCTATAACTCTTGGACAAAGTACAAACCTCATGGAACTAAACCGGGAAAAAGCAGGCATCCGTCAGTCTTTAAAGACTATGGTATCGTGCTTGGCGCTGCATACATGTGAAGCACGAAAGCCTGGGTTGGACTGTTATGGAGGATATGCTGTTCCCCAAGCAGCAAATCCCCCCTCTCCACGCCCCTGAATTAGTCCAATGGAAAGGCAGAGCCAATACAATTGGATCCAGCTGGCATCAAAGAGCTGGGCTAAGGACAGGAGCTCACCCTGTCTTGTGGGGCCGACCCGGGTCTCAAACCCTGGCCTGCTGATTAACAGGCACAGCGCCTAGGAAAAAGTATACTAAATAATGACAGATCACATGTTGACGTTTGTCTCGTACCAGGCTAAAATTGTGTACATGCCAAGATACAGAGGGCCAGAATAAATATGTTGATGAATTTTGAAAGTTAGTTCCTTGTATCCCATATTATTGATAAATAGTATTATAAATTATTTAGCTAGATGTAAGAACTGATCTTTTTAAAAGATTCAGTGAAAAAGAGTTATTTTGGAACAAATGATGTAAAAAATACTATGGAATAGCACTTCTTGAGAACTCCAAGGCATAGGAATTACTAGTATTTTCATGGTTGTGCTATAAATGCTGTTAAGACACATAACTACACATAAGAATATTTTAAATTGGAACCGAAGTGGAAATTATAATCACTGGCATCCTTCAGTCTCAAAAGACTATGGTAAAGGACACAATCCTAATCAATTTAGGTCTGCCTGACATACATGACATAAGGATGGTATATGCCTGTGTACTGGCCTAACCCCCTTCCCCACCCCCTCGTGCCTTATGGCACTTTGTGACATGACTAGTTCACCATAGGACTTATGCCTGGGCTTATGCCAGCCTAAATGGAGATTAGGATTGCAGCCACAATCTTATATATACAGTCAACAGAGGAAGAAAACTTCAACACCACTTACTCAAACGCAAAGAAGAGTCCACTGGTAACCATGATAAGAAGAAGTGTCAGGTAGAAGACTCCAGTCTGGCGAGCCATCATGATCCTTCCATTGCAAAAGAATTTGTTTCTTCCAGGGAAAACCTCCCATTTTCTCTTGCAAGGAGCTTTCTTCTTCTTGTGGGGAGACTCCATGGGAGAAGAGGAGCTGTGAGTGCTGATCTGACTGTATTCACAGTCTTTCACGGACCCTCCTCCACCACCTCCAGGAGTCATCAAGAAAGACCAAGGGGGGAATGCCCCCTCCCAACAAATATTGGGTAAAATAATACTTCCTAAAAGCCACTGTTATTGTACTAAAAGCAGTTTACCTTGGCATTATACAATACCCAGTGAACTGCTGAGAGCCCAAAGCTGTCATTTCAGAAATGAGAAGTTGTCTTCATCTTCTTCACAATAAAACAATTCAAAATAATCCTCAGAAATGCATAATCATACAACAAAACCAAGAATTAAAGTTAAGACAGAATTCAACTGCCAATTAGTGACAACACTGTTGTCATTTTGAAGCATTGTGCTTCAAGCTATTTAGTTTTTGCTACACATCCTTAAGGATACTGTGGTCAAAATTTGAAAGTTTTGTAATTTGGTAACTTCCTTTTCACAAGGGTGTGTTTAAGATGCTTTATAAGCTAATTTTATAAAAATAAAAATTCCTATTAGTTGTTTCAGACCCAAAGCATACACCCAGATCCAAACCAAGCTGACAAACAATCCATAATATCCAATTTCTTCCCAGGTTGTGTAACTCACTGTGAAGAGCCTTCTAATTTTTCTCTGGCTGCTCAAAAAAAGACAACTGAGATTATCAGTTTCTCTATAGAAAGGGAAGCTTTCTAAGCATGAAGGAAATATGGTCAGTCAGGAGGACTCATCCCTGGAGTGGAAAAAAATACAGACATGTTTGGAACCAGTCTTCATTTTTGTTTGCAAACATAAATATCCTCTTTCCCCTGGGAAATGTTTAAGGGACAGAGATGCAAGGTGGCGATGCTGTATTTCAAATCTTTGCTGCTACCTTCTCTTCCTGCCGTTTCTCTTATTGATCAGAGGAGTGCCAGCTCTTTAAATAAGCAAATAAAGGAGTGTTACAACTTCACCTCTTCTGGAAACTCATTGCAGCATCAAAGAACGGATTATTCAGTGCGAGAAGATATGGAGGAGCGCCAGGACAAACAGGATCCGTCTCCCACATCTAGAAAATATTCACTAGTAGTATCCTATATCCCCTTTCCAAGTAGACCTCCTTTTGGACTCAAGTAAGCCAGGCTACTTCCAATCCTTGGAAGCCACTTGCAGTCTTCTGAACCCAAGAAACCAGGGACCTCTGGCAGTTGTTGGAAGCCCCTTGCAGTCCTTTTTCTGAAATCAAGAAAGCTGGGCCACTTTGTAGTCCTTGGAGGCCCCTTGCAGTACTCTTTTTGAACCCAACAAACTGGGTCCACTTGCAGTCCTTGGAAGCCAATAGCAGTCCTCTTTTTGAACCCAAGTAATCAGGGCCACTGGGTGTCCTTGGAGGCCCCTGGCAGTCCCCTCTTTGAACCCAAGAAACCAGGGCCACTGGTAGTCCTTGGAAGCCCCTTGCAGTTCTCTTTTTGAATCCAAGAAACTTGGTCCACTTGCAGTCCTTGGAAGCCAATAGCAGTCCTTTTTGCACCCAAGAAAGCAGGTCTACATCCAGTCCTTGGGCTTTCCTCTGCACTTTCCCACACAAGTGGGTGCCAAGTGGGTGGCTGGTGTTTCTTTCCTTCAGCCCCCTTTGCTCTTCATGTGTGTTGATCCCCAGCAGCCATCCCCATCAGCAGCCATCTCTTCCTCTTCATCTGCCCCCTCAGACAGGCTGAGTGTCAGGCTGGAGAGGAAGAGGCACCACCATCCCAATGGCACAGGCAGCAGCAACAGCAGCAGCAGTCAGCCTCTCCTCCCCACCACCAAGTTCAAAAAGGGTTTGAATTTGGGGGAGGGGGTTGAAAGTGACCGTTACAAAGCCCTGGCAGGGCAGGCTCCCCAGGGCTGGGAGCAGTGCCTCAGAGTGGGGGGAACCTCTCTCGGTCCCCTTAGGAGGGCGCTGGGTCGCGAGGTGGGTCGCCACCCCCGCCTCCACGCACAGCTAAGGGGGGGGCGTCGGCGTCGTCGAGCTGGACTCTCCTCAGCGCAGCCACACGAGAACCGCCGCCTCCGTCGTCGGCCTCCTTCCCCCTCCCCGCCTCCGACTGACTGGACGACTCAGCCGCCAATGCGCGCTTCCCTCAGGGAACACTCGGCGTCCATCTCTTCAGAATCCCCTCCCCCATTTTTTCCATCCGAGGGCTTCTGGGAAATGTAGTCTTTATGAACCGCCTCATCATAGAACGTTCAGGGTTCCCCCGCCCCTCTCCTCTGTCTCCTCAACAGACTTCTGGGAAATGTAGTCTTTCGGACCAAAGCAAGAAGGGAGTGGGGAGGGGGAAGCGAGTAAGCAAGACTACAAATCCCAGGGTGCCACAGTGCTGCACTGGGACATTGGCTGCTCCCTGTTAGTAATGCATTGTCTCAGGGACTTAGAGGAACAGAAGGGAGAATGAAGCAGCTCAAGGGGGATGGGGAATGGTGACCATGTGTCCTTATTTTCCAGGACATGTCCTCTTTTTTCCAGCCTTTTGTCCTGGAAAAAGAAATTCAGTCTTCCTTGTGAGCAGGCAGCATGTAGCATTCTTGTAATTAATAAATTAGATGTAAAAATATGTATATGTAATAAATAAATTATGTGTAATTAATAAGTCACATACAATAGTTTTAGATTTAATAATAAGTGTTTAAAGTAACCCCATGAAAGCAATATACCCTTGTATGTTACTTTCATGTGATTACTTTGAAACACTTATTATTAAATCTAAAAGCAATTCATCTGAGGGTGCAACCCTAATCAGGTCTACTCAAAAGTAAGTCCCATTGTGTTCAATGGGTCTTACTCCCAGGAAAGCGTCTTTAGGATTGCAGCCTAAATCTAGATAAATCTAAAAGCTATTAATATATTTTAGCAATATTATTAGCTTTTATTTTATATTATTAAAATATTATTTTAGCAATATTATTAGCTTTTATTTTGTAATGTCCTATGTTTTTCTTGGGTGTCCTACATTTTGGGGGGCCTTATCCTGTTTTCCGGTTATGATATATGGTTACCCTGAACAAGAGAAAGGTGCTTTTCACTTGCATTTCAAGTGAAATGGGATCCCATCATCATCATCATCATCATCATCATCATCATCATCATCAGGAATTCCCTTCTGAGAATAACAATATGTCTGGGGAACCCCAGAATTATATCATGGCTGGAAGGGACATTTATTTATTCATTATTCATTAGATTTGTACTCCACTCTTCTCCCGGAAGGACACCCAAGGCGGCTAACTATCAATAAAACACATAGAAAAATACAATTAATAAACAATTAATTAAATAAAAATACAATAAATACAATTAATAAAATACAGTTAATAGATACAATTAAAACAATGAAATACAATTAAAACAGTATAAAATGTTGTGCAGTCAGCAATAAAATACCAAGTAAAAGACGATTTAAAAGGCAGTTGTTATGAGGCCTCAAACTGGGGACATCAAACAAGAAGTGACATCTATCTACAGTATCTATCTACAGACATCACTTTTGTGTGTTGTGCCACAACTCCCCAATGTCTACTCAGAAGTAAGTCCCATTGTGTTCAATGAGCTTACTCCCAGGAAAGCAGCTTGAGTTCCAAGGTGGTGGCATCCAGTGTCAGATACCAAGATGCCAGCATCCATCTTATCATGACTCCCCCAAGGGGACCAAGGAAATATCTTATTTTACTTTGAGAACCACTAATACAGGATGTGATGAAATGTTGTATTTCCTAAGTAAATACCACTACACTACACAGTCAAATAACATTATAGTAACAACTCCTTTTTTAAAAATTGATTTGATACTGGATGTTAAAGATGTTGATACCATAAATCAGCAATATATTGCCCACAAGAAAATGCCTATTATTATAAATCATAATTACATATATGGTTTTTTGCCCCTGTATTCTTGAAATTTTGTTCTTTATTGATATTGTAAAAAGGAGATGCTTTTATTCTGCAAAGTGGTTACAGCATTGTTAAGAAGTGCAATATAATATGAGCAAATGGTAATAAGTTCTGTGAAGCCTACCAGTGTAGTCAAAAATCACATCAAGTAGAAAGGCATTAGAGAACATTGCACTCAGAGCTGTATTGTGAGCAACAAGAATTAACCACATCAAGGTTAATGCAATGTTATTTAAAATTACATTTCAATCCAATCCTATTTGAATGCTAAACAACATATTACGCCCATCCTGACAACACCATGCCAACGGTGCACTGATGCTACTGCAACATGTGCGAAGTCTCTCCTGCAAAGCAATGCTGGTGCAACCCTTTCCAGCGGTACCTATAACTCCATGGAAACACCAACACAGCCTGTTATTTATGGTGGCTTCCTGATGTCAGCATTTCATCTGTGTGAAATCCTTCTGTCTATGCTGTTGACATTGTTGTGTTATCTGTTTGATGTCTGTGTGTCATGGTGAATATGTCATCCATGTATCATTGGTTGGTTGCCATGATTGGCTGCATGGATATTACATTAGCTCCAACACTGGAAGCCAGAGAAGCAACACCAGAGTGAATTAAGCAAGGGGCAAGTCCAGGTACAGGGCCAATGAGTAGCCAGTGCCTGGTTGACTCCCCCTGCCAACCACTAGAAATGAGCAGTAAAGCAACAGATATCACCCCAAATGTGTGGAGATGTCCTAAGGATGCTACACACACATGACACAAGGTGTGTCTGTTTGCAGTCATGCAAGGTGTTAAATGTCAGAATTTTTTGCCTGCTTTCTGCTGTGGCTAGGTGATTAGAGGGCAGATTTAAAGCATAGTAGGCGTGGGCTCCATGCCTACTTCTGCATCTCCTTTTCCCCCTCGTGATATGTGTTTCTGTCCTGTTAGGCAAAAGAAAGGTGCTGGTTAGGATAATTTTTGGCTCAGCTCAAACTTGTCTAGATCCTTGCCCGTGATTTTGTGCACAGCCCATCACACTTTGTTTTCCTAACATGTTTTCCTGGCATCAAGGCAGGTCCATCATCTGAGAAGGGATTCATTTGGTGGACATAAATCTTTCCTTGTCCCTACTACATCATGTCCCAATCACCTCCCTGTTTTGGCCTCCCTTCTAGTGGAATTGTATCAGCACCGAAGCTGTGTCTGAGTTATGATGGTGCAATATACTTACGATGTTGAGCCAACATCTGTGGCACATCTGTCAGCAGAGAGACCTCCACACTAGCAGGGCAGTTATTGCGCCAACTCCTTGGATACAAGGAAATATCTTATTTTACTTCCTATTAAACTGCTTTGAGAACTTGCGTTGTTATTTAAAAAAAAACAACATATGCATATTCTTTGGAGGAGAAAAATGAACAAATAGAATCTTGTCTATTGCTTCTTCTGTTATCTAAAGCACTGTTGTCCTATCATTTTCAAAGACTTCTGTAAGTTAATGCCACTGCTACCTTTTCTGAATATTTCTGAGTGCCTTTCTGATTTTGACTGAAAACAAATAGAGAGAGAGAGAGAGAGAGTATTCCAAAAATTGTTTCATGTAGGATAGGATGGCAATGTCTACCATCTCCAAATATCAAGATACTGTTCTTCTCACAGGATGTATACTACTCTGTAGTAAAAAAATCCTTTATTCTGTAGTGTTTGATAATGAAATTGTAATTTTCAAGTAGCATTTTGAAGTTCTAGAAGTTCTTTGAAGCATATCTAATACATAAAGAGATGTATTCCTAATGCACAAAACTGTGTCCAAGAGGATGTGTGTCTTTTAACTAAATCTGTCAGAGGTGAAGGATACATCTTCCTGGACATATGTGCTGCTTGGTATATTCATTTCTATTTTCTGTCTGCCAGGCATGTTATACATCTGAGAAGCAGAGGCTGGCAAAAGCAATAGCAGCCTGTCAGGTTTCAAGAAGGAGAGGAAGGATCAGTGATCTGGCAAATGTATGGCAGGAAACAAAAGCTCCAGAAAATATGAAATTCTCAAGCTACCAAATTATAAATTTGTTACTGCAAATATAAACTGAATGATCTCACAATGATAAAGGATGTAATTCAGTGTATAATTTACTTTGTGATTTTTGAATGCATGGAAATCACACATGCTAGCAATGATGGTCCCTGATCATGTGCTAATATGTATTTATTATATTGCTAGCTATTTTGTATTTATTGAACAAAATTAGAAAAAAATGAATGTGAGAAGAAGTAGAACAATTTAGATTTGCATCTAAATATTATTCAGTTAGTCCTCTCCTGTCTGGAAAGGTATATAAAATGGAGCATTAGCTTAATCCAAACTAAAATCATGAAATAAAGTCCAAAACAAAAATATGTGAAGTACCCAATTTTAGATACGCCAGCATTGAAAAAAAAATCTGAATTTTTAGGTTCACATCAGATTGTCAAGGGAGTAAGAGAATCTATAGAATATATTAGTTCATTCAGGATCTATCATTACTCAGTCTTAGCCCCGCTGGAGATAAAATTAACAACAATATTTTTTTCTAAGCTTATCTAAAGATAAGTTTTAGTTACTATAGTAACAGGCAGATGGCTACATTCCTAGACACACTTACTTGTGAGTAAATCCCTTTAACTCAGTAGGATTTGCTTCTAAGTAGACATACACATGATTGCACTGCTCAAGTACATTTATATGTTTATTAGGTGCTATATATAGAGTAAAGCAATGTAAGAAATGTTCAAAGAATCTCTTCTGTTTCTGACTATATTGTACAATGTCACAGAATGTTTAATAAATCAAAATGAACAAATAAACCTTCTTAATATTAAAAATGTTATACCAAACTACTGGCCCAATCCTATCCCCCACATAAACAGGTAGAGCATGTGCTCTCCTGTCACACAGTGTCACATGAAGCCTGTTGCAGGAATGCATCAAAAAGGAGCCTCAGTGGGAAGGACTGGACCATCCCACTAGTGCCAGTGCAAAAAGCAGTGTGCACTTGTCCATGTGAAAGGCAAAGAGAGGATATAACAGTGGGATTGGGGTGTGTAAATCAGGATTGGGACAGAAACAGAATCTGTGACAGTGCTGCACGCTATATTCTGTTCTTCAAGACCTGATCCACTAACACATGGACTTGCACCAGCTATTAAACAGGCGCAGATACTTGAAGTTATGCCATTGTGGCATCTGTGGCTTTCCGTGGGGTAAGGGGATGAATGTCCTTTACCTCTCAGAGACCAGTATACAAAATTTCCCACACCATGCAGTACCAACCATTACAGAGCCATTGCAGCATTGTAAGGGAATTCGGATAGGATTGGGCTGCCCACAGGTTACAATAAGGCTGGAAATCTTTCACCTAGGGATATGAACGCTGATGCTCTTTAAATGGAAAACATTTTCATGTTTATATTTGATTAAGATGTCACATTAATGGGTTCCATTAAAAAGCCTGCAGCGCAAGGAAAACAAGCAATTAATTAATCTCACCCACAATTGTATTCACACTTCTGTTAGTCAGTTTCTTTTAAGCAACTGTTTAGTCTGGCTATATTTAAAGATGAAAGTGTCATGGGTTACATACGAGCAGCAACATTTACAAAAAATTGGCCAGAATCTTAGTAGATTAATAAACCTTTCATTACTGTACTTTAATTTGTGTCAAATTTTATGGTGCTCTGTACACTACTGTACACACAAATAGAAATAGAAATGTATAAATGGTGCAAATACAAAAAGAGAAGGTAAATGCTGCATCCAAGCCTCAGAAGACAAGGTATTTATTTAGAATATGTATAGTGCTTTTTGATGAAACATTCTCAAAGCAATTTAGGCTGCAACCCTAAATACACTTTCCTAGGAGTAAGACCCATTGAACAGAATGGGGCTTACTTTTGAGTAGACATAGTTAGAATTGTGTTCAAAGGCTGCAATCCTAACCACACTTTCCTGGGAATAAGTACTATTGAACACAATTATGGGACTTACTTCTGAGTAGACATGCTTAGGATTGCACTCTTAGACTGTATAGCAAAGAGAAAAGATGCAGGGATAGTACCAGGTGTCAGACAGTCTGGACACCAGCTGAGGTCTATACACTGATCTGAAGACCAGCAGAGGGGGTGGGTGAGGGGACAGTATTGGATTCTGTCCCAGCCCCCAACCCCCAGGATGCTGGTACCAACTCTGAGATGGTTCCCCATCCCAAAAGACGTTCATAGGCTATGAGTGCAATCCTAAGCATGTATACTCAGAAGTATAAGTCCCATTGTGTTCAACAGTACTTACTTCCATGAAAGTGCGGTTAGGATTGCAGCCTATATAAGGAAAATGTCAGCAATAGTCACTTGGATAGTAATGGCAATAGACAGAGCAGGTTCACTGATATACATAAGTATGAGTTCACAAAGATATATATGAAAATAAGTAGTATTTTCATGACTCAGGAACTTTGGGGGTGTGGGCTATACTGGACACTGAATCATCATACAATAGTCACAGTTAGTATTAAAAGTTTTATACGTACATTTATTAGTCAATGATTGGTTTGGGGTTATGCCAGCCACTTAGAAAATGGAAGGTCTCCTCATGTACGTAAAGACTATAGGATGAGACCCATTCATAGTCAGCAGCTTAGTGTAGGAGTTTAATTTTCAGACCGCAATCCTGACTTGCACTGAAATAGGCAGACTGGCTTACACAAGGATAGGGGCTGCTGCTGCGCTACCACACAGAAAGGGAAGCTTCTCCCTTTCCCCAGAGTAAGGTAAGAACAGCCCCAATGGGTCTACTCAGATGTAAGCCACCTCCCTGAGACCTGAGCCCAATTCCTGCTTCCCATAACTGCCAGATCTGAGCCCCTCTCCTGCTTCCTACCCACCCACTCACCTACCCACCCACCTCCAGGGAATACCCTCACCATAGTAAATTTGTAAATACCGGTAAATGTATACAGTATATGTTTACTAGAACCCTTAGAGCAAGGGAAACTGAAAATGATTCTGGGAACCAAAAGAAATGATTCTGGGAATTAAAGAAAAGCATAGAGGCCTTGAAGCAGGGATCTCCAAACAGGGACCAGATGCAAAGAAGGAAATCCTTCCAGAGCACTTCTTGCAACACATCCAAAGTTTAAAAAGTGTTTCAAGGCTTGTGGTTGTTATAGTCCCAGAAAGAATAGCTGTAAAACAGCACGTCTCGGCTGAAGAAAGTGACGTAAGGAATAGTTTTTCTCTCTGTGACAACCAAACCAGCTGCCGACCATCTGAGATGAAGAGAAAGGGCTTGCAGGCTGAGAGGGAAGAAATTAAAAACTCATTTTAGAACCCATTTCTTCCACCAGTTGATCTGATGCATTTGCTGCAGGGCAAGCACAGCTCCTTCCTTTTGCCAGGGAAAATATGGCTGTGGAATCTCTGCTTCCGAACATAATTTAAGCAGGCCTCCGTCAGTCTTGAGAGACTATGGTATCGTGCTCGGCGCTGCATACGCTGCATGCGAAGCACGAAAGCCTGGGTTGGATTATGGAGGATAGGCTGTTACCCAAGCAGCAAATCCCCCCTCTCCATGCCACTGAATTAGTCCAATGGAAAGGCAGAGCCAATACGATTGGATCCAGTTGGCGTAGCAGAGCTGGGCTAAGGACAGGAGCTCACCCTGTCTTGTGGGGCCTACCCGGGTCTCAAACCCTGGCCTGCTTGTTAACAGGCACAGTGTCTTAACCACTCGCGCCATCCACAGCCTTGAACATAATTTATTACAAAGGGATTTGCAAGAAAATGCCCATTTTATTTTATGCTTGGAAAAAGTTTGGAAGAGTTCAGTTAAAATAGCTGCCGACCCAATGGGTTGATTTGGATTGCTGCTTACAGCCCAGGCTCCGGCATGTTGACTCAAACCTATCACTATAGCTAATGGGGCTTACTCCCAGGGAGGAGTGGATCAGGGCCTATGAGAGGGGTGTCCAGCAGGTACATTGTTCCAGGGCCCAAGAGCTACGGAGGAGCCCATGACTGAAGGACCATTTGAGTGTTTGTTACTAATTTTGATAGTGTTATTAGAAATTTTGCACATAAGAAAGCCAGAAAAGCACTTAATAGTTAAATTTTTTTTCTAATTTTTTCCTTAATAAGATTTTAGTATTTTATATTGTCACATTACTTGAATACTGGTATGTTTTAACATAATGCTTTATATGACCAATAAATGAGCACTTGTTGAAGTTTGTTGCACATTAATTAGCCTCAGTTTTTTTTATTTCAAAATAATTTTGCAAGTCTTAGGGGCCCCAAATGGATTTTGTACCACCATAAAAAATTTCTCTTGGAGGACCTGGTGTGGATAGATGTGTGTTCTGTAAATCTATCCACATACACCTGAAATAAAGCCCCATTGAATACAGTGGGACTTACCTCTGAATAGACATGCAATCCTATGCACACCTACCTGGGAGTAAGCCCCATTGATTCTGATGGGACTTATTCCTGAGTAGGCATACAAAGGACTGGGTTGTGAGGCTGCAATACTATGCACACTTCCCTGGGAGTAAGCTCCATTGACTCTAAAGGGACTTACTCCAGAGTAGACATGCCCAGAACTGGGCTGAGGCTGCAATCCTATGCACACTTCCCTGGGAGTAAGCCCATTGACTCTAATGGGACTTACTCCAGAGTAGACATGCCCAGAACTGGGCTGTGAGGCTGCAATCCTATGCACACTTCCCTGGGAGTAAGCCCCATTGACTCTAATGGGGCTTACTCCTGAGTAGACATGCCCAGAACTGGGCTGTGAGGCTGCAATCCAATGCACACTTCCCTGGGAGTAAGCCCCATTGACTCTAATGGGACCTACTCCTGAGTAGACATGCCCAGAACTGGGCTGAGGCTGCGATCCTATGCACACTTCCCTGGGAGTAAGCCCCATTGACTCTAATGGACTTACTCCTGAGTAGACCTGCCCAGGCTGGTGCTGTGAGGAACGCAGCCTTCATCCCGGCAGTAGAAGGGCGAGTCCGCCTCCAGCCCTTCTCCATCCGGGTGGCGGAGTGAGCCTCTGCCCTCCCTCCCTCTCTTGCTTGGGAGCGAAGCATGGACTCTGCTCTGCCCGGGGCCGGTGGAGGAGGCGCCTTCCAGGCAGGGACGCCTCAGCCTCGGGGAAGCCTCAGCCCTGCCTCAGCCCAGGCCCAGGAAGCGCAGCACCGACGCTTCGCCTTGAAAGGTTCAGCCTGCCTCTGCTCTCTGGGGGAGGGAGACAGCACAGTCCTAGGCAGGGCTACTCAGGAGAAGGTCCCACTGGAGGCAATGGGGCTTACTCCCAGGGAAGTGTGCATAGGATTGCAGCCTCACACCTTAGTCCTTGGCAGGTCTACTCGGGAGTAGGTCCCATTAGCGTCAATGGAGCTTACTCCCATGGAAGTGTGCAGCCTCACAGCTTACTCAGAAGTAACAGCCTAATCCTCTCCACACTTGCATTGGAATAAGCCCCATTGACTTTAATGTGACTTACCCTACAATCCAGAGTAACTACGGAAAGACGTAAGAGGCACTTACTCTGGATTGCTCTAAGTATTTCCCTTTCCCATAGGTTTCCCATAGGTGGCACCGTAACTACATCGGTGTAAAAGGTCCTATAGTTACTCTGGACTGTAGCCTTTCTTTTGAGTTGACCTGCTTAGGACCGGGCTGTGTGGCTGCAATCCTATGTATATTTCCTGGGAGTAAGCGCCATTGACTCTCATGGGACTTACTTCTGAGTAGTTATGCACAGAACTGGGCTCTGAATCTCATTGTGTTCACAGGAAATTATGGATAAGACTGCAGCCTCAGAGCCAACCCAGTCTTATCCACACTTTCCTGGGTGCAAGCCTCTTTGACTATAATGGGACTTACCTCCAAGTAGACAGGTATAGGATTGGTTTCTTAGTGTGCCACAGCACAAGCAGTGAGCAGACTACAGTTTGCTTCATTTTATAAGGCATGCCAGGCCTCAAATGTGCGGGAATCCAGTGCCCCTTTCCTGAGGAAGCTTGCAGTCCTAAACATTCTTATTTGTTGGAGTAATGTCAATTTATTTAACTCAATCCTCTTACTTTTTTGTGGAAATGCATAGGAGTGTGATTTGGAGACAATCCTAACCATGTCTACTCAAAAGTAAGCCTCATTGGGTTCAGGATTGCAGGATTGCAACCTCTTTGTATTCTCAGGTGTATGTGCATGAGGAAAGGCACAATCCTAACTCCCAAATAGGCCAGCACAAGTCCTTTCCAGTGGTTTGCACATATATCTGCACATATATTCTGCTTGTATAGAGTCCCATCCACACCTTCCCACTCCCTTTCTGTGTTCTGAACATGCAGTTTTGAAGGTGGGAATAGGCTCCGAGGCTGTTGAAATTTACTATTTCAGTTACTTAGAAATACCATGTTATTTGGCATGTGATATTGCATTTTCACTGATATCTTACAGAATATAGGTTTAATAAAGAAATCGACGCTGTGGAGCATAGGAGGAACTGAAGAAATAATCATAAGATAGGAGACATTATCCATATATGTTGATTTGCTTTTAGATTAAAAAATATTGGAAAAAAGCCAGAGAGCAAAGACACGGGTTACTGAATTGCTCAGCAAGCCAGTGATGAGAATTTTGTATTTTATGAAATTTGGAAATTTCAAACTTAGTTTATACTGAATTTAGGTTATAAATGTATTCAAAGAAAGAAAAATGAACATTAAAATGGCAGATGCATTTTAATGTAAAGTTAGCACACTGGGGCAAAGAATCCTAACTTTACATATAGGTTAATGGGTTCCGAGATATCTGTGACAGAAAGCAGGCCTCTGTCAATCTTGAAAGACTATGCTATCGTGCTTGGCGCTGCATACGCTGCATGCGAAGCATGAAAGCCTGGTTAGATTGTTATGGAGGAGAGGATAGGCTGTTACCCAAGCAGCAAATCCCCCCTCTTCATGCCACTGAAATAGTCCAAGGCAGAACCAATAGGATTGGATCCAGCTGGCGTTGCAGAGCTGGGCTAAGGACAGGAGCTCACCCTGTCTTGTGGGGCCGACCTGGGTCTTGAACCCTGGCCTGCTGGTTAACAGGCACAGCGTCTTAACTGCTTGCACCACCCACAGCCCCATCTGTGACAGAGCAGGAGAGAGATCTCTCTCCCTTAGATCTGTGCTGGTGGAGAGCTCAATGAAGGTGTCGACCTAATGTGTAGTGGCAATGAAGAAGGCAAATTCCATGCTTGGGGTCATTAGGAAAGGGATTGAGAAGAGAATGGCAAGAATTATGATGCCATTATACAAATTCATGATGAGGCCACATTTGGAGTACTGTGTCCAGTTCTGATTGCCACATTTCAAAAAGGATATAGAGGAAACAGAGGAGGTTCAGAGGAGAGTGACTAAAATGACTGATGTTCTGGGACACCTTCAAGTGTACGAAAGTGTTTGGGGCTCTTTAGCCTAGAAAAGAGGTGCTTAAGGGGGGACATGATTGAGAAATAAAAAATTATGCAAGGGATGGATAGAGTGGATAGAAATGCTCTTTTCCCTTTCACATAACACCATTACTAGGGGACATCCACTAAAATTGAATGTCAGGAGGGTTATTATGGACATGGGAAAATATTTCTTTGCCCAGTGTGTAGTTGGTCTGTGGAACTCCCTGCCACAAGAAGTGGTAATGGCATGTAGCCTCAATGCCTTAAAGAAGGGTTTGGAGAAATTCCTAGAGGAAAAGACCATTGCAAATTACAAGCCATCACAGGTTACAAGCCCTGTAGATATGGACAACCTCCAAATGCCAGATGCTGGGGAAGGCACTGAATGTAGGTGTCATGTGTACGCCTTGAGGCACTTGGTGGGCCTCTGTGTGATGCAGAAAGCTGGACTAGATGGGCCTCTGGCCTGATCCAGTGGAGGCTCTTCTTATGTTCTTATTAACAAAATAAGTACATCACTTGAAACACCTGGGACAGTATGTTCTTTTGCTTGCTTCCCCTTATTCACAAGCACATAGGAAGGCACTTCATTGGCCTTAAATGTTAGAACATGAATGGTAGTTTAACATGATAGAAATTCCTATTCAGACAACACCTACATGTAAGAAGCATTGAACTATGTAAGTGGAAACCATTATATCTGATAGTTATATGTGCAAGCATTGTTCTAAGGGTCTGTGGCACAGCCATCCAATCAGTACAGGTACACAGTGCATGTATACAGAGTGTACATACAGGATGTAGGTACTGTATGTACATGCTTGTATACAGAGTGTACACACAGGATTATGTACTGTATGTACATGCATCTATACAGAGTGTACATACAGGATGTATGTACTGTATGTACATGCTTGTATACAGAGTGTACACACAGGCCAGGTTGCTGAATGTGTTGGTCTGCACAGATTGTTTGCTCAGTGCCTTTATTTCTAAAATGATTTCTGTGTTAAGAACATTTTGTTTTGTAGTTCTAGGGGCATACAAGCTGACGCACCTCACACTGCGTAAAATTGAGAGTGCAGAAAGTGTTAGCGGAAAATCTGGTATATTTTTTTTATTTTTGCTCAAGCATTAGGTCTGTTTTCATGACTGCACTGGTCTTTAAATAGTTTTGTCAGCTGGGGAGGACAAGCGAGAGGTCTGCATATACATCCTGTATGTGTCAACTGGAGGGATTGCATACACTCAGTACATCTGGCTTGCTAAATTAGAAGTGGGTAGATGTCTCCAAAGGATTCAGAAGAGTAAATCTGCCAGAAAGAAGAGGGGCAAAGCCAGAGACCCAAGTGCTGAATGTGGCATGGTCTCTTCAAATACCAACACATGTTCCAAGTGACAGCTTGACGTAATTAATGCTGTGGGAAGCAGGATTATGTCTTCCTTTGGAGGGGAGAACTGGCAGTGTGTAGCGACTCCATAGAAGCACTAGAAGGAGATGGGTTGCCTTAGTGACAGAGAGATGTACAGGACCAGGTTCATCCTAAAGTATACCTCTTAAGCACTGAGGATCGTTCTGTAACTTGTACAATATTAGGAGACAATCCGGAGATTTAAGATGTCACTGTGTTTTTAAGGAACTGTAATACTCATCATATTTTGGGATTTTACCAGACAGCTTGATCGTTGTTTCTTTCCTCTTGGGAGCCACAGACAATCCTTAGTTTCAAACAGGGTTTTAAATGCATGTTATTTCTTTCAGTAGAGCGAAGAAAAAGTCGGATTATTTGGTTCATGCTTGTTTTTCCTTTCTTGGCAGGGGGAATTTTTCTTGCTACAGTGGCTACTGCAGGAATTCTAGCAGGCTTTGGTACAACGCTTGCCATGGCTAAAAAGAAAAACCCCAACTGGTTCAACAAGGTTTGTTTATTTTGAATTCTTTTGTATCCATGGTAAAAAATTAGCTTCATTATGATAGCCATTTTATTACCTGGCAGCTGCTAAGGAAACATCTGTTGGAAAATGGAAGAATTATTTTTTTAAGGGAGATAACAGGACTGTTTGGCAAATATGCAATATGGAGTCCAGGGGGATAAAATAGATGATTAAAAATAATATTCTCCCAATTTTCAACTTAAGTTTTTTAAAATAATTTTGAGTGCTAGCAGTTATGCTTTTACACAGGAGAAGGGGCAATTTTTGTTCTTCTCCCCCATTTCCTCAACAGTCCACTTTGCTCCCCTGAAAATCAGCTCCTGCTGGTTTGGCGACTCTAAGGAGCCATTTTTTTTTTTTGGAAGACTAGAGGGAAGTTAATGGTAAAAATCATTTGGCATTTATAAATCAGACAGCAACCTCAAGGGCCTCTAAAAAGTTTGGGAACCATTGATGACTGTAATTAATTTACAGTTCAATATACTGGAAATGGACATCTAATATCAAACCAAATGAATCCTCTTAATTTATAATTAAGTAGTATAACTACAGAACTACCAAGTCTGATCTATGAGCAGTTGTCTCAAGCAGCAGATTGGGAGAAGGTGCCCATCTCTGCCTGCTGACTTGTTTGCACTGTTCCTCCAAAGTTGACATGCTTCTTCATGTATTAGGAAGTCTTCGGCCAGCCCTAAGGACCATTATGCCTTTTACAGTATTTAGTGTAATTCAAAATCCCACTCTCAAAATTACTGTGGGTCACTAAGGATGCAGGAATATGTAACTAGAGCTAAGCTACCATATTGGTCAGTGGTTCTCGAGCATTTCATATATAAGCTACCATATAAGACAGTAGTTCTTGAGCATTCCCCTTCTGAGAGTGACACTCTGTCTGGGGACCCCCAGAAGTAATGTCGTGGCTGGAAGTATGATCAAACAGGAAGTGACATCATGGTGGTGCCAAAGCTCCTCCATGTCTACTCAAAAGTAAGTCCTTTTGTGTTCAATGAGGTTTACTCCCAGAAAAGCAGCCTGAGTGCCCCATTCCAACATGATGGTGCCCAGTGCCAGATTCCAAGAAGGCAGCATCCAGCTTTTCCTAATCCCCTCAAGGGGTCCCAACCCCTCTTTGAGAACCACTGATATAGGATGTGATAAAATGTTATGTTTCTTATACTGTACCTTGTGCCTATCACTTACCATTCCTGAACAAAATATTAAACCAACTATTAAAGATTGCCAGATGACACACAGGTTTTTCTGTTCCCTCCAATATTAGTCTGCTGGGATTTTTGTTGCACAAAATTGTCCTAAATTCATTTCACAAAAAAGAAACCCTGTGGTCTAAAGACAGCAAGCAACAAACATGTGACTAAAAACCCTTTCCTTAAAATAGTAGTTTATTGCTGCTTGCTCTTTATTTCTTTTGTTTGTTTCTGTTTTTATCAATGAGATCTTTTATCCTATCCCCAAATACTGAGGAAATTCCAAAGTGGCCTTTTCTATTAATTCATTCATCACGTGTCTTGGGGCGTTAAAAACAGCTTTTGTGTGCATCATATGATAAAAATTTTCTGGTAAACAGAATGAATACTATGGCCTCAAGGAGATATTTTATGTGCAAACCCTTCTGAACTCATAACGTCAGATCAATATTATTCCATTATTACTTTTTTCAAGGGCTTTCGAGTATTTTAAACCCTTTTCGTTTTTGCTCACTTTTTGGGGTGTGGGGACTAGAAAAGCACACTTTGCCACCTATGTGAACTCCAAGAAATGGTTTCTTCATTATACAAAATAGAAAGGAAACATTCACTCTCAATACCCTTGTTTGGGATCTTCTACATACTGTAATGGATTTTTGTGTGATGTTTACTATGGACCGTGTGGCCATAGTGACCATACCTCTTTCTCCAGGACATGTCCCCCCTTTTTAGCCTTCTGTTGTGGGAAAAAAATGTTCATTGTCCTCTTTTTCCTTGTGAGCCAGCAGCATGTAGTCTTTGTGTAATTAATAAATCTACATAATAAGTTACCGGTATATGTAACAGTTTAAACTTTAATAATAAGTAAAATAGTGTTTAAATTAATCAAATGACAGCAATCTTTTATTTTGCTTATTATTTGCAATAATATTGCAATATTATTTGCAATATTATTTTATTTTGTCATGTCCTAGATTTTTCTTGAGTGTCCTAGATTTTGTGTTATGTATAATCCTCTTTTGAAATTATTACATACGGTCACTTTAATCATGACAATTAATATGATTCATGAGCAATTCCACAAATTTTAAATGTCTATCCTAGAGTTTAACTATGAGCACAATCTTAAACATGTCTACTCAAAAGTAAGCCCATTGTGTTCATTAGGTCTTACTTCCAGAAAAGTGTCTTTAGGATTGCAGTACAAGACAGTTAAGCCAGTTTAAATACTAACCTCCTTTGCACACATGTATTTATAGATTCTGAAGATAGGTACTTTACAGGATTTTTTTTACAGTGCAAGCCTAACCTGTGTGTAATAGGCAGGCCTACTCCTGAAACTGATGCATGTTTGTCTGTTGGCTCAGCTTCCTTCCAAGTACCACAAATGTGTTTTGTGGCAAGTTTGTGACACTAGGAAGGGGTTACATTTAGGGGAGTCAGACAATTGGCTACCCTTTGGTAAATATTCATTAAACTTTTAGTTAACATTTGGAAGAATTGTGAATTTCCATAATCTTTTAAGACAGGGAAACAATTTTACAAGGGTAAATTTACCCTTTACTTTCTTCACAGCTGATCACTATTTCTTCATTAAACATTTTTTAGGGTATGATTGCCACAGCTACTTTGCCAGAGAGTGGTTCACTTCTTGCCCTGCGAGCCTTAGGATGGGGTTCATTGTATGCCTGGTGTGGAGTAGGACTGATCAGTTTTGCAGTCTGGAAGGCTCTGGGAGTTCACAGTGTAAGTATCAGCACTCAAAAAATTATAATGTATTAGAAATTCAGATACCTAGTGATGAATAACTAATCAACCATCATAATACCTGGTACAGTATATTGCTTATCCATCACAAATATTGTATTTGAGTCAGATCCATTGGACTTCCACAGATGCAGATTTTCACAGATTTGTCAAGAGAAAAAAATTGAGTTCTATAAAGACAGCACTGCCAATTGGCATCTTATGTACTACCCTGAAGAAAGAAGGTATCGCTCACATCAAAGAATGTACTTTCTCAGCCTGGAAAGCTTTGTGTAGTTCAGAAAATGTAGGTAAGTTGCCACAATTTGAAGATTTGTGAACAGGATCAAACCCAAAAAGAAGCACACCCACATCTGAACTGCAGGAACTGGACTTGGTGAAGCAATGCACTGGGGGTATGTGAGAAATAATTGGCTATGATGGATGCAATCCAGAGTAACTATGGGAAGTCCTAGCTCTGGTGTAAGAACAATTGCTCTGGATTGCAATATGAATATCCCATAGGTTTTCACTAGGTGGTGCAGCAACTACGGGTGCACGTAATGTCTCTTACATACTCCTGTAGTTACTCTGGATTGTAGGTTAATGTGTAAGTCAATGTGTCAAATATTTGTCAGCTTTATTATTTGGTTTGAGACCTGAGCTCCAACTGCAGTGCACAGCAGTTGCTTATTATGTCATAGTTAAAAGGGGGAAGAAATGGAAAAAGTGTTTACTAATACAAATAGCAGTGTTGATTGCAATAGTACTAGGTGGTGTGGTTGTGACTTGCACAACTTTGGCTGCAGACTCTCTGTTATAATGAGGAAAATTGCTATGTTCTTGATCAGCCCAGAAAATTTCCTTTATTACATGTATTCTCACATATGTTTTTGCAATTTCACAACATGAAACTTTCACAAAATTATATCATAAAAATAAGAGTGCATCATATGAGTGCACATCATAAAAATAAGCCTGACATCTAAAGATGCAAATGGAGATGACTTTTGGGAAAGTTCTTCTTTGCCCCACAGCTACACCTGCTGGCAGGAGAGAAAATCAGCCAAGCTTCAAAACTTTTAAAGCATTTTAGTTTTTATTTTAAAGCAAAAATTTGAGCATTTTCTTAATTCATTTTTGTTTCCCGTTTTTATTTATATTCTTAGCCTTTAATGCATTACTTCTTTTTATGTCTTCCATTTAAAAAGTATTATGCTCACTTTCTGAAATGCATCCAGGAGCTATCTGAACATATTGATTTGTGGAGTTGTGCTCTCACGCTTTAAAAAAATAAACCAAATCACTCTGGGATGTGAACATATAGTGAAGAAAAGTGGTGGCAGTGGAGAGCCTTGTATAGTTGGTTTCCTGCTCCCAACAACACCTTGAGATGGATTCATCCTCCCCTTTTGCATAGGAAACTGTGAGAGAAATCTATTGATTTTAAAATTGATTGAAACATAGAAATGCTTCTCTTCTCCTGCTCTACATTTGTTCTTCCTAAAGCAGCTTGGCTTTTAAAGCAAAATTGTCAGGGAATTGTTATGCAAATTCATGTATAGCATGTATTTCACTCCAAGTGGTATTAAATTCCCAATGATTTCAGAAGTGTTTAATTTCCATATACATTACTGTAAATCTGGATACACAGGAGCAAATTTCCTGAAAATCATTTGGACATATTTAGCATAACATACTTAGAAATGGATGCTGTAGCTCAGTGCCCTTTCTTGATTTTTTGAGAGTACAGTCTTATCTTCAGGAGGCCTCCGTGATTTCCACTCACCTGCAAGATGCAGCACATGCCCCACTTAGCACAGCTTTGTCAGTGCTAGAAAGTTGGTGAGGATTTGGGTCTGAGTGAAACATGTTTCTGTCGGTTAGGCTTGCACAAGTCACAAGGCCAGTGCACAGACTTCCCCAATACACTGTGGAAACAGGGAGATGGGTGAGTTGTGCTGGCCTAAATTGGTTAGGATTGCACCCTCAATGTATCTGTTATTTCTGCAATTTTCTGTGCAATTTTCTGGAATTCAGCTTATTATGTTTAGTACATATGATTAGGTGCTCAAGTTTATAACAATTAAATGCCAGAGTGGAAATATGCAAATTTACCACACAAACGCCTACTACATTGTTGCTAGCTGTCTTGTTTTTGTTTTATTATGAATGGCAATAATCTACAGGAGTTTTTACATAAGCATAAGAGGTTTTTGTGCAGTTTTCACCCAACGCAGTGCATGACTATTGCTATACAGGTAGCCTTCCCTAACTCTTTAAACTAAATATCTGTGTGAGACCTGGAGCAATAGGAAAAAGATAGGAGTATATTGCCTTATTTTTCAGGCACGGGTCTACAATGCAATCTATGATTCCTCTAGTTTGTGACAATCTGATAAACATGCATGATCCCGCTAGTCCAGTGTTTCTCAACATTTGCTCCCTTCCATAGGACTTTTCATGGTGCACCTATGCTGTGGCTGGTTCACTAACTCTAGCTGCAGCTTTTCTCCAACATTTTCTCTGTATTTTGAGCTAGAACTACAACAATAGAAAAGGTAGGAGCAAGTTGTTCCTGAGACATAAGCCAATGATTAGTCTTTAATGAAAAGACTAACAAATACCAGTAAACTTTACAATCTTAGGCATATCAGAAGGAAGTCTCACTGAATTCCATAGGATTTTCTCCCTGGAAAGTATAATTTGACTTGCAGCCTTAGTATTACAGAATGTTGTGATTTTTCAATATATACAAGCCAAATAGTAGAGTGTACTTGCAGCAAACGTGTTTTTGTATACATACTGGAACAATTTACTGTAAGGCCCCACCTCATGTGTATATGTTGGCAAAGTTGTGATTGTTACTCAATTACCATAAAGTCTTCTTTGGTTCTTCCTTCTCTTTGTCCTGCTTTTGTGTGATCCTCCACCATATAAGTCTGTCATCACAGATACAAGGATATAGATCCTGTGAGAAGAGGCACAAAACATAAATATCCCTTCTCCTTTTCCATGCGGATGCACAGATCTAGCCTTCTCTGTGTGTCAGGGACTACTTTTAATTTTTTTTAAGGAGTGCTCACCATGCCAGAGTTTGATGAAATTCAGTATTGCTACAGTTTGTATTGTATCCACAGTATATAGAAAATCTAAGTTCAGTTTTCCTTGTGGCACTCTTATCAATTTGCTCTGATATTATACCTTTGTTGTCCACAAATATTTATCTGATAATAATTTCCAGGGCCATTATATTCAACAAAGAACATTTAAACCATAGTGGAGATAGTGTTTTGAATCAGCAGATGGAACAAAAATTGTTGGCTATTTTGAGGTTTTCCCCCCCTAAATCTGTAGGTTAATTGCAGGAATCATGAGTCAGTTATTTTTGAAAGAATATACCTAATGATGGCAAGTACTCTGCTACTTCTCTTTGCAGTTACTGTACAACAATAATCACTGCATTATGTCAACAGAAAAGCCATTTGATATAAATATGTAATAGTTTTCCAGCAGTTAATGGCAGTATTGTGGTAATTTATTTTTAGAAAGAGATAATAAGCAATGTATCTTTATATTTAATTAAAGCTGCAATTGCAGTACTTGCTAGCAACGGAACCATAACTTTTCCGTTTTTCCACTCCTCCCAGCTAATGTTTTTATTTCTGTGTGTAGTGATTCATGGCAATTAAAAGGCAAGATGAACTGTTCAATAAAAGCCCTTTTGCTCATGGTGTCCTTAATAAATCAAGTTTTTATCACCTCAGAAAGCAGATGCTATCTTTTATTTCCTAGCAAGGATGAGTCATAAAGGATATTTTGTGCTTTAAAGAATTGTTAGCATATGCATCTGCTGAATGTGCACCAAGAAAAACACTGTGAGGAGGGATTCGGTGTCCTTATAATTTATAATCTTCGTGACAGAATTCCTAATCTCTTTGTTTTGCAAACATGTTAACCTTTATGAATGCTAAAAATAAAGTGGTATTGTACACTTTCATCATGTATAATTAAAACAGAGTATAATAAGTAAATTTAACACTATATCTCCTGCCATTTTGGTACAATTTGAGGTCCTTTGAACAATAACAGTAACACAGTTGAAAAGATAAAAAATATTGCATTTAAAAATCTTAGGTTTTCACCATGCCAGTGTCTCATGAGCTGCATCCTACAGTGGGGGGATAGTCATGTATTTAAGGAACATTCATTTCCTTGGGGGCTGCATTGTACGAGCTACGTCAGTGCTAGAAAGTTGCATAAGATTGGGCCCTTAGAATAAGATCTAAAGCAAGTGTGTCATATATAAAGCAGGCCAACTGCAGTCTCTGGAAGCTCTTGTGCTCTCTCAACACCACCACCTGTCCATATGCTGTCCATATGCTGATGATATACAGTTTTACTTTTTATTTCCATTTCAATCCATGGAGGATGTGGTATTCCTGAATCAGTGATCAGTGATAGTCCTGATCAGTTATGGGCAAGATGTGGGCTGAAACACAATTTGTACAAGACAGAGGTGCTCACAGTTAAGAGAGCTGCTGATCCAGGGATAGGATTTCTGTCTATTTTGGATTGGGATAGCACTTTTGTTCAAGAACCAGATTTGCAGTCTGACACTTTCCTTGAATGTAGCATTGCTTCTGGATGTTTAGATGATTACTCTGATTAGAAGTGTTTTAGTCCATCTTAGAATGATGTGCTAGCTGTACCTGTTTATGGAGAAAGTATACCAGGTTATAGTCACACACACCTTTGGTTTATTTGCACAGGGCTGCCTTCGAAGGCCATTTGATAGGTTCACCTGGTACAAATGACGCTGCTGAATTTTTTTGGCCAGAGTGGACTAAGAGCTTGTCACTTCATTTTTGTCTCATTTACAGTGGTTTCTTGCCTGTTCCTGAATTGCAAATCCATTAAACTAAACACCTAACTGCAGGTGTTAAACTAGCAATTTAACTGCAATCAGTTAAACTAAACACATTGGGACCACCATATACCCTCTTCATCCTCCTCTCCGAATGAATGCAAAGAAGATGGGACAGCCAGGTGAAAGATGCTTGATGGGCAGGCAGCAGGTAGAAGACATGGGTATCTCCTGTCAGCTAGCCCCACTTCCCCATTTATTCACCTGGCCCTAAAGTTAGGACTCTCAGAAAGCACTAACAGCCACTGACTTGCCCTATATATACCTAGATAGTAAATTACAAGACTGCTTCATGTGTTCATCAACTTTTCTTCCTATAGAAAAGCAGGGCAAACAACAGGTTACAGGTTCCTATTCTATGAACTGTGCTTTTCTCTCTTAACTCACTGACAGTAGCATTTTTCCTTAAATAGAACTTTCAGTTGAAGCCTCCTTTAAGATAATAAATTAATATAAATTGGAATCCTCTCTGCTTTTTCTTTCTCTTTAAAAACTTGGGAAAGTGCAACATAATCATAACCAATTAGACCAGCACAACTCACCCATCTCTTGATCCTCTGGTGGTGTGGGGAGGCTGGCACATAACTCTGCACTGGCCTAAACCTCCATAAGAGACACATAAGTGCCTTACAGCACTTTTGCAACATCCCCAGGCCAGTACAGGACTTGTGCTGGCTAACCAGAGATTAGGATTGTGCTGTTGGTCTGATTGTTGCTGCTTCCCAGCAAGTGCATGATTTAAGGCAAGACTGTGCTCTGACTGAACTCAACGGGTCTTATTTCTGAGTAGATATGACATCACTTTCAGATTGACATCACTTCCCAGAAAGATTGACAAAGAGTCCTGAACAAATTTTTAAGTTTGAAAGGGGGTCCTAGACCTAAATGCTTGAGTACCACTGAATTAAGGTGCAATATCCTGATGTTCCCTGATTGACCTTTAGGGTGCTGACTTCTGAGAAGTCTTAAATTTTTAGGCATTTTGTGTAATCTGTGAATGTGTACAGCAACCTAAGCTGAGATTTGAGGGTCTTTTTTTTACAAAAGAGTTGTATCACTGTGCCTTGCATGAAGATCAGCTATTACATTTATATGAGATCATTTAAAATCAATTTTATTTCAGGAGCTACTTCAGTTAGCAGGCTGTTTACTTTTCCCTGGACTATTAGTATAGCCTGTTTTTGTACGAATACTTCAGTTTTTCTACATGCTGTGATACGTGGTATGACAGGGATCCTATCTGACGTTTGGGAGGAAAAATGCATAATCAACAACATCTCCCAGTTGTGCTTTCATCAAATCCTAGACATCCAAATTTAGTAGAATTTCCTCTCTTATCTTCATGCTGCATAGAGCAGAGAAAAGCTCAGAGTCTGTTTTTACTGCCAGTCAGGACTCTGGTTCAAAGAACCTCACGTACTTTCAGAGGGAAGCAAAATGTAAGCAGTTCTTAATGTCACAAGCTAAACAAGGTCTGACATCTGTGCTTTCCAGCTACAATTCAAAGTGTTGTTTTTAACCTCAAAGCCCTAAATGCCTTGGGTCCTCCACTGCCTTCAGAGATGTCTTTCCTCTGAAGCTTCTTATATTTTAAAAGCAATGGAAAGCATCTTCTTGACTGTACCATCCATGTGCCAGGCTCGAGAAGTCAGTACCCACAGAGGCACATTGCTGTTCTAGAATGGGAGAATATGCTTCCCCTCCCCAGAGGTCTATCAAAGTTCAAGCCTGAGTACTTTCTAGTTGTAAAACATTCATTAAGAACTTGGTATGAAGCAGTATGGGGTAAGCAAAGATTTAATAATTTTAATTCTTTCAAGCTAGCTATTTAGCAGTTTTTAACAAGCAGTTTTCTTTAAAAATTGTTGCAACTTCCAAGCCCCAAGAATTGGGTGAGGGAAAGGATAGAAATGACAAAGAATAAATAAAAATGAAATAGAAAGCTAATAAAATAACCAGCAATGAGTTGATCCCTGTAGAATGTAACACAATAAAGTCGAGATTTCTTGGGGGGACCTCCCTTTGGCATCCCATCAGAATTAGGCAAGCCTCATTTTCTTCCCCCTTCCACCATATCAGATTAGTAGATTAGCATCAGTGCTCTGCAACAACAGTCTTATTTTTCCATGTGTCTTCTTGTCAGTAATATAGATTTAAAAAGCAACATGGACTGAAAATGCTTTTAGGGCCTTTTATTTTTGCTTGCTGATGCAGGATCATTAGGTTAAAATTAGAAAATAACTGTGATCTCTTAACTGTTAGGGATTATTTGATGTGATGGGGGAAATTTTTTTTAAGGCAAAAAGATTGACAGTCTAAAGTGAAACAGTAGCTATATCTATATCTATCTATACACATACGTATTTTTTCAAGAAAATTGCAGAGAGTAATTTTTTTTCCCCTTCTGGCATTGTGAAACAAATACAAGTTCTGCTAAGTGAAATTCACTTCAGAGAGTTGCCTTCAGGAGTCAAATGTCCTGAGATGTTAAGTCAAGTGTTGTGCATTACAACTATTCACATAAGCTTAAGCCAGAGAAAAGCATGTTAGAATGGGCTATTCTGTGCTAAAATAGAAGAAAAAAGGAGGCATTTTTAAAAACTATAGTAGTAGCTAAGGAAGACTTTTCCCATGAGTGGCATAAATATTTTATTTTGAATTTAGAACATCAAACCTGGAATTTTCAAAGTCTTAACACAGTTTTTTGACAGACCACAAAATAAAAATGAATGTTCATATTCATTTTAAAATTGAATATTATTCAATGTTATTCAATAAAATGAATGTTCAAAATAAAATGAATGTTCATATTCTACTATCATGCAGGGAGAGATATAACTTCCATTCTGTATTTCTACCTGATAATGAGTTCCCTATTTTTACGGATTCATTTATATGTACATACTGTTTTTATGGTATATTTCTGGCCTGTCATTCTTCTGTCATGGAATTCACAATAATGTACATACATATGGTTCACCAGGTGGTTTTCCATAAAGGTACTGACCAGATCTGTTTTGTTTTGACAGTAGAGTACTATTAGGTACCAGTTTCCAGCTTGTTATAGAGTTCTTTGGGGCTAGAAACGTATTGGGTTTATCTTCGAATAAGAGTTTTTTGCTATGGAAAGCATTTCTGTTGACCATTATCATAGTATGTACTGTTTTGTAACCAGTGTAATGCAAGTTAATTAATATTTGTTATCAAATCTACTAATATGTGTTATAGTTGAACATATATTTCATACTGCTAGGAAAAAACATAATTTTAATAATTTGCTTGAGTTAATTTCAGAGTTTCTGCTTTTTCCACCTCAAGAAAAACCTTTGATGTGGCGTAGTGCTAACATTTATGTCTCTCTCCTCTCTTGTAGATGAATGAATTCCGAAACAAAATTCAATCGATATTTCCATCCATTCCCAAAAATGCAAAGCATCCTGTTGAATGGGAGGACATTCTGAAATCCAAATAAATGGCACATGATGGAACACGGAACACTAGACTTTTAAAACAGAGAGGAGTATACACTGAAGTATACACTGAAGTATACACTGAAGTGTCCTACTCAAATAATGGGCGGGGGGGGGGGGGAGAGAAGAAAGTTGATCACGTCTTTCATAGAGTGTATGCTTACTCGGAGGTGTGAGTCCCTGGACAAGACTGAAATTATGGTTATTAATTTAGTAATAACCATATTATTATTATGTGGATCATATTAATAAATGTGGATCAAACTCTGTATGAAATGAAATCAATGTATTTCAGTAAAACAGACACATTGCAATGTGTATGCATCAGTATAACATTTTGTAACAATAGGATTGGAGAGAAATATAACTCTGGGATGCAAGTTGCCACTTATCTGAAATTAAAGGATGTTGTCCACAGGCATCCTGGATAGCAACATCCTGCTTTCCCTTAGGGTGCACTACAATACACAAAATAGACAAAGCATATCAAATAATTTTTGTAATCTTTATGTTGGAAAGCGGTATTATAAATATATAAATCAATCAGACTGAAATATCAACTTCAACCTGTTTTAATCGCCAATCATATGCTGTGCCAATTAAAGGCCCACCCCAGCATAACAAAAGTAGTACAGCATGATGGTTCTGTCTGGTACACTCATTTTGGACTTTAGACAGATCCTCAACTAGCTTTACGGATAAGAGAAGCATGCTAGGAGAAGAAATCTTATTCTTTTGACTTTAATTATCTAATTATCTCCTGAATTAAACTTATTGAGAATGACAAGCTATTTTATCCCTTTCCTGTCACAAGATAGTAAGTTGACATAAATGGACAATGGCAAATATCCAATGATAACAGAGTTGGAGATAAAAAAAACCACAGGCTGCAATCCTAACCACACTTTCCTGGGAAGAAGTACAAGCAATTTTTGGATTGCGAGTACTCAAAACTTAAGGCAAAGTTCTTTTCCTAGTCATGCTCACGTACAAATATTGCAAGACTAATGGGCGCAATCCAGAGTATGGGAAGTCCTTGCTCCGGTGTTAGAACAATTTGCTCTGGATTGCAATATGAATTTCCCATAGGTTTTCATTAGGTGGTGCAGTAACTACGGGTGCACCAAATCCTGTCTGCCCTTGAAATGAGATCAGGGTCCAACATAATTCCAATTCTGGCCCTGTCCCCATAACCATCTCCCCCTCCCTCTGGCTGCCTCAATGCTGTATAAGCCTTTTATTCTCTCCTCAAATGATGTTATGCCTGTGTGTCAATGTACAATAAAGTTACATCTTTATATTCTTCCAAAATAAAGATTAAGGGGTTATGATCTTGCACATCACAGTGTTATTACATTGCAGGAATAGTTTATAGTAGGGGATCCCATTAGATCTGATTATTTGCCAGTCTCTTACCTCCCTTTCCTGAACAAGGTGATGGTGCGGGTGTTGGATGGATGGTGACAAGTAGTTGGATGGATGGTGACATCCATCCACTTGATTCTTGGCTGTGAATCAGATAACCCATATCTTTTTCATAACAGCCACCAGGATATAGATGGCCCAGGTTAACTTGATGGATAACTCATGACAGGGACTGTGCGACACTGTTGAGCCATCAGCATTCAGAACCAGAAGCCATGATACTCCTATGTGGGTTGTATGGGTTGACTGAATAGGAGCTTGGAGGCACTGTTTTGCAGTGGTTCTGCTCCTTCTTGCCTGACAGGGCTCAGAAGGTGATGCTCAGGGACAGTTTTTGGACATTCTGGTTTTTGGCTTGCAAAATACCACATGGTAGATTTTGTCCCTGATTCTATTTAACTTTTGCAAAAAACCGGAGATTTGGAGTTGTGTATTATCAATATGTTAATACTTTGCTTTATCTTTTCAAACCAATACCAAGTGTGGGAATGAGAGTCCTGGAGGTCTTTTCTGGAGAAAGAATGGGAAATGAATTGGGATAGAAGGTCAATAAACTAAAATTAAATCTGGACAAAAGGTAGTATGGCAAGGCCCATTAAGTCAGACTGGTGAATGGTCTGATTTTTTTAATTAGCTATCAACTTTCTTCTGGTCCATACTTGACTAGCCCTACAATTCAGAGTAAATACAGGAAGACATAAGAGACACTCTGGATTGCTCTATGCATTTCCCATATGTGGCACCGTAATTACGTCGGTGTAAAAGGTCCCGTAGTTACTCTGGATTGTAGCCTAAGGGCACAATCCAGAGTAACTATGTGTAGTCCTTGCTCCAGTGTAAGAACAATTTGCTCTGGATAGCAATATGAATTTCCCATAGGTTTTCACTAGGTAGTGCGGCAACTATGGGTACACATAAAGTCTCTTACGTGCTCCCGTAGTTACTCTGGATTGTAGGGTAAGTCATGGTGGAATTTACTATAGCTATGCTAAAAAGCAGTCTCTGCAAATAAAGAGAATCGGGTAGAAATATTTAATTTTAAAACTAACCACACAGACCAAATCCACATTTAACAAATAATCCACTTAATGAGCATCACTATGAGTTACCTACTGTAGAATTAGGGAAACTTTTTTAGCCCAGCTATTTGTTTTACTGATGTGTAGGAGATTGCCCTAGTAACTGTACCTCGGTCTATTTGATATGTATGAGGTTTTGAATATTTTATAATGGTTAAGGTTGTGTTCACTTCAGGCAGCAGCTTCAAAAAGCATACACAGTTGAATTAAAATCTCAATAAATTCTTTGTCTTCCAAATCAGCATGGAATAATAGTTTGGATTTTTAAATACTCTGCTTTGAAGATTTCTCTGGTTGGTAATATTAGAAGTGTCTTCCCATAAGGATTTTTAAAAAGTGTTTCTGGCCTGATTTCTCAGACAGATAATGAGTGTTAATGCTTCATGTGAAGAAGAATTGAGGCAAAATTTTAAAGATGCTACAGAAGAAAGCACTGGGGAAACACATTTGTGAGCCATCACCAGTTTCAGTGAAATGTAGGCATAAATTCTGCACACATCAGATCTTAATAGAACACAATAAACTTGCAAAGGAGTAGAGATAATGTATCCTGATGTATTCAGTATTTGACTTT
Organism: Cryptoblepharus egeriae; assembly: GCA_030015325.1. Lineage (NCBI taxonomy): Eukaryota > Metazoa > Chordata > Lepidosauria > Squamata > Scincidae > Cryptoblepharus > Cryptoblepharus egeriae. Next base: position 186,934,808 of record JAREYC010000001.1, on the reverse strand, counting down.
GATGTAAGCTTAAGCATTATTCCATATGTTTTATTCTGTCACTAAATTAATCTTGGCTGGATACCATTGCACATTCATTATCAACTATGACTAAGTCCAACTGACTTGTTTTTATTAAGACTATGAGTATCCACTGTGAGACAGCAAGGTTTCAAGATTATCATTCTGTTACCATTAATATGGTAACATTGCCCCTTCCATAAGTACTTTGTAAGAGCTGCATGGGAGCAGGTTATTCTTTATTATATGTGTAAGATGAACCAATCAAGGTGTTTTTAACATATTTAGAGCACTGAATTGCACAACATCTTTATATGCTAGCGTCAACACAATGTCTGTTTGACTGTGAGTTCTGGGTATAGTTAAGAACTTTGTATGCAAGCTAGCCAAAAATAACAAAATTGCAATAGCTAGCATTTACATTTAAGTTTTATATAAATCTAAAATATATCCACCACACATCCCAACAATCCCTTATTTGTACATTTCTCATTTCCAACTTCAATATATTTCCTTCTATATTTCAGTTTGCATATAATACAAAACATATCAAATATCAAAACATAGTTAAGTACACCTAGAACACTTATTTGAAATCAATAAGGTTTTATATTAAAAACAAAACAGCAAGGAGTACTTGTACATTTAAATACATGTCTTCTTCTCTGACCCTGATTTGAGACATATCAGATTTGGGCACAACCTTGTATCTTAAAGGTCAATGGCTAGAGGTGTTATGAAATTGTGTTATTTCACTTGGAAGTAAGAACGAAGAAAACCGTCAAAGAAGGCAAGAACTAATTTTCCCACTTTTAAAATCTGCTGTATACCTGTATTTCACAGAAACATGGCACTTGCTTTTCTAAATTCTCATTACTCAAATAGATTTCATTCTTTGTGTTTCTCTTGATGTCTTTGCTTGCATTGTCTCTTCTTCATACCCTTTAGAAACACGTAACAAATATTTAATTAGGCACAATCATTAACATTTTTTCTGAAGTCATAATCGGATTCTGTATACTGGGTTTCTTACTGCTTAAAGAGAAAGGAAGAACATATAATTTCATCCTGTTAAGGGCTCTGTCTATTTGTCAGCAAGACACCCTGGAAATTGTGATGGTGAAATAGCTGTCTCTGTAAGACAGCATGGTGAGCAGATGTTCATAGTCCCCCAAGGGACATCACAGCATGATGGTTCCTCCTTATTTCCAAATACTGGATTCCATTAATGAAGACAAATGTACATCAAATTCTTCTCCAATACTGTTTTTTCATATTAGGCAATGGCAATTGCTACAGTTGTAACTGCAGGAAAACAGCAATTAACAACAATCATGTAGTTACCACTGAGACAATATCCTTCTAGTGCTTGAAGGATGTGTTGCACACAGTTACCAATGGGACACAAAATTATCTCCACTGAAAAGTAAATCATTCTATGAAAGCAATTGTAGTTTCCTGTATACAGTAATCTGTTTCTTCAGTGTAATAACACTAATCAAGTAATGAGACAATGTTATTTGGCAAACAGAAAGTGGAGTGTTCTGAAAACATTCAGACATTTTCAGGAAGGATGAAGATCTCACACAAGGCTTGGTAATAAGTAGATTACATCACATTAACCCTACAATTCAGAGTAACTATGGGAGCACGTAAGAGACATTACATGTACCTGTAGTTACTGCACCACCTAGTGAAAACCTATGGGAAATTCCTATTGCAATCTAGAGCAAATTGTTCTCACACTGGAGCAAGGACTCCCCATAGTTACTCTGGATTGCGCCCTAAGTGTTTTAGTTCAAACTTGCAGTTGCCCCATCTCCACTCTTTGGTGATATAATCTGACAAACTATATCATGTAATATTACTAAATGCTTTATTTGGTTCTTAATTTTGAAGTTTTAAGATAATTTTATAACCTGAAACTGAATAGTTTTCATTTCTGTAAAATGTCTTCCGGTAACAATGTGTTATAACTGTTTTTTTGTCAAAAAGTCAAATGTATGGATGTGATGTTGTACTGCAGTGGTCTTCAAAGTGGGGGATCACAATCTCCTTCCTGGCGGGGTTGCAAATGGGGAAGGATAACTATCTTGGTCCCCCCTGACAAATCCAGTGATCCCCCAAGTTTGCCTTATGTGTGACCTTGGAGGAGCTGCTGCAGCCTTAAGGCTGCCTGGCACCATTGACAAAGAGCCCGAAATCCCACCACCCTTGCACTTTTTGCAGGAGCAGTCATTGGGAGAAGGGCGCCAAGGACACGATAAGGAAGGAAATCCTCCCGGAGTATCTCTGACAGATGCTTGTTAAGCCACTGCTTGAGGATACTCAGTGAGGAAGAGTTCAATATTGACTGTACCTCTCTCAGTAATCTGTTCCACTGCCAAACTGCCCTTACAGTACATTCCTCATACCCTAATCAAAATATCTTCACTTGCAGTTTGTGCCCAGTAGATCCCTTCAATTCTCTTCAATTCTCTTCTGATTAGGAAAAAATTTTCTTTTCTTATTAGGGAAAATATGCTCTTTAGGTACTTTAGACCCAAATCATGGTATCTAATTGCACAATCCTATGCATGTTGTCTCAGGAGTGGGACATTAAAATCAGGAGGCTTCCCATTAAAATCTGTAGGGCTTATTCTAGGTAACTGTGAGCAGCCTTAGGCTGTACTCCTAAACACACTTTCCTAGGAGTAAGCCCCACTGAATATAATGTAACTTACTTCTGAGTAAACAGTCATAGGTTTGCACCCCTAGTCCATCTTGAATGAAATAACTGAAAGCTTTGAACTGTATATTCAGATTAAAATAACAATCACTCCAGACCTATTTTGAGATAAATAGGTAAATGTCTGAATCGTATTTTGAGATAAAACTACAAATTAATGTCTGTTTTTGCAAACGATCCAACATCATTCTAGGCTTCCTCACATGGGAGTAAACGAAATTTCCGTTCTAGTGTAGGGAATGAGGTTCTGCATAATCTCACTCTGAAAGCCAACAAGAGGTCAAATGTAATATTCAGAATCCTTTGGTGTAAGATGCTTACAGTCCTAATTCAAGATGGCCACTTAGCAATAAAGACTTTATCCTATTAATATAAACTCCAATATTATTCCACTTTACAAATTAGGCACAATGCATTAGGGAAGAGCAGGTGTGCTGCAGGTGGACTAATCCCCACCCTTAAATCTCAGCACCACTTCACCCACCTGGGCTTGTTTTCTGCTTGTGTTTTTAAGCTAGCCACTATCTCTTCCTGACTTTTGGAGCCCAATCCTGTACAAGTCTCCTTAGGACAATTGGGGTTTATTCCCAAGCAAATTAAATAGGATTGCAGACTTAAGCTTGCCTGTTTCCAGCTCCTTTGAGAAGTCATCCTCTTGGTTCCCTCCTGAAGAGCCAGGCCTCCATCACTTGATGATGGGTGAGTAATTATCGTTCTTTTAAGGCAAGGGTGTCCAAACCCCAGTGCCTTGATTTACGAGCATAATTTGTTCCAGAAGCATGCTTGTAATTCAAAACACTTGTAATACAAAGTGGATTTTCCCATAGGAAATAATGGAAACTCAGACAATTGGTTCAACAACAAAAATATTTATAAATATATTAACTGTATATATAAATGATTACAAATCACTGTAATCTAATACAGAACACTGTAATCTAATACAAAACATGGTAATACAAACACTGTAATAAAGAAATATTGTACAGTATTGAACTGTACAGTACCGTTGTAAACCTTCATGGCTAATGTGAGGGGGACAAGAGAGAGAGGAGGGATTTTGTAGGATGACTTTCACTCTCACTAATGGAGTCACTGCTGTCCATTGGCTCAATGGAATCTTTGCCTCATCGTGCAGCTTTAACATTCCCATGTTGCTGATGGGGAGCTGCATTGCAACATTGATAAGGCACACTCTCCACATACATACACAGATCCTACATACATACCTAAGGCACACAGATCCTACATACATACCTATATTGCTAAAAGCCCACCAGTGTGTTAAGTTGGTCCTAGTTGAAATGCCTATTGTCCAGCATGTATAGAGGAAAACGCACATTGATGGAGGGTTGGCAGGTGCAAGTTAGTTCACCTGTGTCCTTCACCCTCCACGTGGAAATAACATTAAAGTAGTGGTTTCCAAACTATTGAGACCTGTGAATAGTGTTTGCAGCAGGCAGTTCCTGGAAGTGACTGGCAATATGTTAAACATAAAAGTAATGTTATAATCTGCATGGGAATATTCTTGTAGTGGAGAATTCTCCCCCACTCCCTTATGCCTGTCATGAGTACTGTACATCTGTTTTACAGAAGAAGGGCTTGCAGCATTGGTACGTTTTGCTTAACATTCCCACTTAGGTAAAGAACCAAACATGCAGATAAGCAGCCTGTATGTTACAGAGAAACTAGCAGGAACTGATGTGCTTGTTCTTATCCACAGATATGCAAATCCAGGGGTGACTAATAGGAAGCAGGTCAGTTCCGAGGAAGTGAAATGGTGAATACTGGATATGGAGGCCTGACTCTAATCTTCATTTTAGAAATTGGCTGCTACTGAAAAATATTTTCTATTTGATACACTCTTCCATTTTCCATTGCTTAAAAAAGTTAAAAGCTAAAAGGGCTAGAAATTATCTGTTATATCTCCACTTTGAGAAACTTTTAACTCAGAAGTTTTCCGATTTTGCTACCTTTCCTGTTCATTTTTGAAAAAAAGTCCTGACATTTATTAGCCAAGAGCCTGATAAGTTCAAAAGAACCTGAAGCCTTTGAAAAGACAGGAGCAAGAACATCTGAACAACATGTAAAGGAATGAAATGTTTCCCTAAGGAATTAGATATAATGCACCGGGCTTTGTGTAGATCTTGTCTTTAGTTTAGGCTCACAGGAATTCATACTTTAAAAAAGTCAATGGCAAATGGAGACAAAATTCCCCTATCTTACATTATTTTGTTTCAGAATTGCTGGGTTGACTCAGCTTTAATGTCAAAATAGTCAGTCAATGGGTGCTATCCAGAGTAACTACGAGGAGTCCTTGCTCCGGAGTAAGAACAATTTACTCTGGATTACAATATGAATTTCCCATGGGTTTTCACTAGGTGGAGCAGTAACTACAGGTGCACGTAATGTCTCTTACGTGCTCCCGTAGTTACTCTGGATTGTAGCCAATGCCTGTCACTAGTTCAGAGCAGGGTTGGATGTTCTAAATGTGTTTTATTTGGCTGATAGTATTTCTTTGTATTTTTTTGAAGAATTATTGCTGGTTAGGGATCTTGAGGTTCCTGTACAGAGGGGAAAATGGGTAAGGAAATTTTGAAATGGAAGGGAAGTGTTTCAAGCCAGATATATTTATTTATTGGATTTGTACTCTCCCTTTTCCCCTAAAGGACACCCAAGGCAGCTGACAAAAGATTTGTACAGCAATAAAATGAATAAAGCAATAAATACATTTAAAAACAGTAAAAACAAAATATGCCAGTTATCAGTGTGTGAAACGATGCACACTTTAGAATCAGTCTTTGGATCAGTTAACAATGACCGTTTTTATTATTAGCCTCTCGCAAGAGGGTTGGAGTTCTGCCAAGCATGCAAGCTGGTAAATTCAGAAGCCACACTGAATACAGAAAGCAGTACAATTTTATAGACAAATCAGTGGTGGGCTTCAGGGGGTTCTCACAGGTTCTATAGAACCCTTTGCTAATGAGCACCTGGTGCTGAGAACCGGTTACTAATGGGGCATAGAACCTGTTGTTCTATGGATACAGAACCTGTTGTTAATTTAGATTATTAGGACATAAAACCTGTTGTTAATTTATCTGAATCCCACCTCTGGACAAAATCCTAAGCCAATGCTATAGCCCCCCTCCCAACTAAAGGCATTCCCATTGGCTATTTACTAGTCTGCGTTTTCCCATTAGCCAATGGTTGGCTCGCGCCCCTCTAGACTGGCCCGCCTACACGCTTGTTAAATCCTTCCTCGCACAAATTCCCCTTTTGTATAAGGAAAGAAAATGGTGGAAAAACACCATGCCTTGAGGTTTTTCACATCTTTATTTTAGTTCCCTGCTTTTGGGGGGCAACCTCCTGTTCTTGCACAAGTATAAATTGGTCCCAACCCTTCTTGTGGTTTTGCTCTTCCTGCCTGAACGAACTTAGCTTTTAGCAAATTCTTATCCTCCTGCAAGCAGCCTTCTTTTTTCCAAGCATGAGCATGAAATAATAAACTACTTAATTGAGTTTGAAAACTGAGTCCAGCTGTTTCAATGAAAGGTGTAAACAGAAAAACCCCCCACCATATTATTGGAGCAGGAATAAAAGAGCTTTAACAATGAATGAATGAATGAATGAATGAGTTATTTATTTATTTATTTATTTATTTATTTATTGTTTTGTATTTTTATCCCAGATTTTTGTTTAGAGACCATATTTTAAAGTCAATTAAAAAATTCATATTCTATTCTTTATGTAAGCAGCCCTATAGGGTTTGGCTTCTTCTGCTGTTTGTGGTTTGGCCATGCCTTCCTTTAGGTGAGCAGCTCTAGCCAGTTCTGCTTTTTCTATGCAAGTTTTACAAATTTTTTCTTTTCTGCCCTTTTTGAGCCAAGGGTGGCTCACAGACAAAGTGCCTGAAGATTATTGATTTGCTTTTAATCTGTTGGTAATAACTTTATTCATTATATTTCACTCATCAGCAATAAAAACACACAATAAAAACATAACTTCATAATAGCAGCATAAAACGTTATGAGGTCTCAAAGCCTTTTCTAAATAAATAGATGTTCAGGCCCCGTCGGAAGGTTAGTAGTTTTCTTAACTAAGAGGGGAGGGAATTTCAGAGTATGGGCACCACCACCAAGAAGGTTTGTTTCTGCCTGTCACACCCCTAACTTCATTCAGTGGTGTCACAGTCAGCAGGACTCCCTCTGATGACCTCAGGGAACAGGCCAGATGATATGGAAGAAGGTGGTCTCTCAAAAATACAAGTCCAAAGCTATTTAGGCCCCAGATACTCCCTAGATCAGTGGTGGCGGACCTACGGCACATGTGCCAGGGAGGACACAATCATATTCAACATTTGTGCACTTCAGACAGATTTGGTGCACACTTGAAATTAAGAGGACAGTCTTCAAGGCAGTTACATGGAAGCCAACTTCACTGATTATTTAGCACCTATTGGGATTCAGTGTGAGCCAGAACTGTGCTGTTTATATGAAAAGGTCTTAACACCAGGGCCATAGCTAGGGGGGCAGTATGGGGGTTGCCCCTCTCTAATCCAGCAGCCTGCCCCTCTTACCATTTTTCACAAACCTGTTCTGGTTTTTTCAGTATCCTTCCTATGAAGGTCCTCAATTTTGGTTTTTGTTTCCTGACTGTTCACCCCTCTCTGCAGGCATTCTGGTTGAATTAGGTCAAGGATTGCCAAGGGACCATTGGCAATCTCCTTTTGCGTATAAGGGGGAGAATTAAGCCTGCTGTCTGCTCTGTCTTTCCAAGAAGGGGCAAAGAAGATGCCAGGCCCACTATAGGGACCTAGAGCCTGCTTCTCCTCTCTGGTCTTCTGGCAGATGGGATCATCTATGGCTGTTTTTGGCTTTTAGAGTTCATTGAATGCTTGGGGAGGTGGGGGGAGTGAAAACTCCTTACATATAGGGAACCACTTGGGATATAAAGCTTTTTCTTGGCTTGTGTACTTTTGTAAGTTTGTATTGTGTTGGTGTGCAAAATAAAAAAATAAGTTGCATGTTATTTTGATGTAAACAAATACCTATTATATACAGAGATTCACTTATTCTATGCAAATTATTGTTATATTGCATAGATATACACCAGTATAGATACTTGGCAAAATTGCCCACCCTGAAACAATTGTTGTTGTCCCCCCCTCTACAAACCTGACTACAGCCCCGTCTTGCACCCTTTCTTCCTACAATGGCCCCACTCTGGATCAGCCTCCTGCATGCATGACTTTACACATGTTAAAAGAAGTATATCACTCCAGACCACTTGCATGAGGATCCTTAATAACATTACACAAAAAACAATGAAGTAAAGATATCAAGGGTGCAATCCTGAGTAACTACGGGAAGTCCTTGCTCCGGTGTAAGAACAATTTGCTCTGGATTGCAATATGAATTTCCCATAGGTTTTCACTAGGTGGTGCATTAACTACGGGTGCACGTAAAGTCTCTTACATGCACCCGTAGTTACTCTGGATTGTAGGGTAACTATCCAATGGACATGTCTGGGGTTTGTAATTCTTAAAACAAATCCACACTGCATGCTGCTTTTGGAACTATTTAGCTACAGATTAAATAGTCCAGAAAAATATGTCTGCATCAGAAATTGCTCCTTTATACAGATCTTAAAGATATTACTCAAATGTTAAACCTCATTGATTATAGTGAAACTGATTTCCAAGTGACATATTTGAGGAAACGGGATAAGGAGTATGACCTTTGCAATACAATGTTTTTAATAGTTTTGAAGCAAGGGTGAATATATGTTGGCATAGAATGGGCTGAGAAGCCTACTATAAGCTTAATTTTCAAGTCAATCCCTTGAAATTTTTCCTTCAGGGAGATTAGAATTACATAAATTGCACTTTTGTGCAATTCCTTCAGTATATAAATTACACCACCTTACAGTGTCCCTGGGCCATATTCAATTCTTTGCATTCAAACTGTGACTAAAACATGTTACCTTATATAAAAAACATGAACTGGAGAGAGTGATTTTTATGGGAGACATTAATCTATGCCAAGCTGTTAGTCAGTCATAGTAGGTGGTATTCAATTTGCATGCTTTGCCTGTTGTGCAGAACACCAGTGGCCATTCGCTCCAGAAAAGAAAATAATTATGGAGTGAGAAATTAATTCAATTGCTGTTTATTGGCTTGCAGAAATAAGCACCATATTTCCAGATAATACACAGATCAAATGGACAGTAAAGGTCTTTTCCCTTCATCCAGTTAATACGTCCTCCAATATATCCTACAAATTGTACCTCAAGTTTCTTCCTCACATAGAGATACTGTGTTGGGAACAGTGTTGGGAACTCAAGTTCCCTATAGAATCATAATTGGTGACTTGAGGACTCATAAGTGCTTCTGTTATAACTTGTTTTCAGCTCAACTCATTGGGCAGTGACTCTAGGTTCAACTTAAACCAACTCCCATATGTATCTTCCCAATACTGCTGTCACCCCACAAAAACACAGAAGTTATTAATAGGACAGATTGACTTTCAGACAGCTAGAAGGTTAATACAGGCAGACTTCTGCTGAAGCTCCATAGCAAAGGGTTTCATATGTGAAAGTCATCAATAAATACCTGTCATCAATTGATGAACCGTTTGGCAGGGACAGCAAAAATATATGCCTCTTTGAGAGAATAGACATCTCCTCAATTTGTATTCCGTTACCTGGACTGTGACCGTTTTGGCCATAAGTTTCTACATTGCTTGCTCAATATGCAATAAGCCTAGAGGTTATGGATTCCAGCCAGCTGTTCTCAGATGTAGATTCAAACCACTTAACACCCTTGTATTCCATTTCTTTGATCCAGCTGTCCCATCCTGTCTGGGCTAGGCAAATATTTAATACAAAAGGCCAGTGGAGTGATCTTAAAATTTTTAAAAATATTGTTAAATAATGTCTTCCCTCCATATGCATCTTTCTTTTAAATATTCCTAGCTGTTGCATTTAGATAATAAAAAACTGACACCCATAAAATATCTTATTATAGAGGTGCAAATAGTTTATTGCTTGGCAAAGATATCCACAATGTTCCAAAATATTATGTTACTAGACTTTGAATCTAGGCAGTATTACCTAGCAGTTAAACAAATAACAAATGCCTTGATTCTCCCAAATAATTGCCAAGAGATCCCTAAAGTTAAGCTAACAAGACTAAATGAAGAAAACATTTTCAAGACAATTCATTTTTCTTCCAGTAGAGGGTAGTCTAAGTATGTTATAAAGCAAAAAAATCAGGCCTGCTTCTGTTACCACTTCTAGTAAAAGTGTCCAATGTTGTACTGATTGCTTAGAATAATTCTGAAAATAGGTTACCTTTTGGTAACTCAATAGATGCCATGATGAAAATAATGTCTCAGACATACAGCACAATCCAGAGCAACTAATCTGTCCACATAAGAGCCTTTGGGTTGCCCTATCTATCACTAGGGTGGAGCAACTGCAAGATGCTCCAGCCCAGTTACTCTGGAAGAGGCTTAGGGCAGAGCAAGGCAAGATAGGGTGCCCTAAGAGAGGTGGACCTGCTCTGCCCTAACTAGGGCAGCCTAAGGAGCTCAGGAGAGGCAAGTTGAGGGCATGTTTAGCATTGCCTAGGGCAGAGCAGTTACTCTGTATCCAGAGCCTGTTTCCAAGGCAGAAATGCCCTCTTCCAGTTCCCCAGAGATATACCACCTCAGGAGCAGGTATAGTAATGAGTAGACCCATAGGGGTCCATGATAAGGCTGAGTTAGAATGGCAGTGTTGACCAAAAATCTGAGTTCTTGGCCAGCCTAGCTGCAACCCCTTCCTCTCAACCTCAGGATATGGAACAAACTACGGCTGCCCACAAACCTCAGGATACAGCAGGCCACTCCAAGAAGCCCCTTCTATTCACTGTCGAATTACTGGCATCTCATCAGGGACTCCTTATAAGGCAGGCACCCAGTGGCGTCACCAGACTGGTGCAGCTGGTGTGGGCTGCATTGGGTGATGCGTTCCATATGGGGTGATGAGCCGGAGGTGTTTGACTGTCCTTTGGCAGGCCCCAGGTGTCAGCATGCCGATTCAGGCCTGCTCCAAGGCAGGGCAGCAGCCATAAGCTGCCACTTATCCTCGGACCTGGCCCGAATGGCCAGCTGAGGTGCACTGTGCAGAAACACACTGAGCATGCCGAACAGCTTCAGAGGAGGAAGTCTGCGCCTCTGAGCATGCTGAACCTTAGAGCGGAGGAAGTCTGAGCCTCTGCACGGCCATTCAGCCTCACTCAGGAGGCGGAGTGGCAGCCGAATGGCTTCAGAAAGAGTACTGCACAGGCACCAGCTCTGACGCTTGCATAGTCTCCTCTGAAGCTGAAAGACTTCAGAAAAGTACTGCAAAAGGCGTCAGAGATGGTGCCTGTGCAGTACTCTTTCTGAAGCACGTTGGCTTCAGAAACAACTGTGCAGACGCCAACTTTGGCGACTGCACAGTCTAGGTGGGGGGGTGCACGCATCCCAGGGGTGACACACAGACTTCTACACTGGGTGATGTGCAGAGTCGTGTCACCACTGTAGGCACCACAGCTGTTCCTTCTTAGTGTGATCTGAGGGGTGTCTCCTCAGGAGCAAGTCCTCCCCATGTGTCAATTACTTAGCATGCTATGGAGCAGTTAGGGCAGCCCAGGCTTCCTGACTCTCTGGATTCAGCATAACTTTCTGCTCTGGATACAGAATAGTTAGGAGAGAGCAGTTAGGGCAGAGCAGACTGAACTTGCTCTGGATTGTGCCCATACTGTACTAGTGGCACAATTTAAATGTAATACATGCACACGTGAGGTTCAACACTTGTTCACAGGAGGAGGACTTTATAATATTGTTTTACTATATGTTTTCCTATTTTCCTCATGATTTTTATGATTATTATCAGGGCTGTGGGTGGTGCAAGCGGTTAAGACGCTGTGCCTGATAGCCAGCAGACCAGGGTTCGAGACCCAGGTCGACCCCACAAGACAGGGTAAGCTCCTGTCCTTAGCCCAGCTCTGCAATGCCAGCTGGATCCAATTGTATTGGCTCTGCCTTTCCGTTGGACTAATTCAGTGGCGTGGAGAGGCGGGATTTGCTGCTTGGGTAACAGCCTATCCTCCATAACAGTCCAACCCAGGCTTTCATGCTTCGCATGCAGCGCCGAGCATGATACCATAGTCTTTCAAGACTGACAGAGGCCTGCTATCAGGGCTTTTTATCTAGAGGTACTCACTGGTACGCAGTACGGTCAACTTTTTTCCACCAGCCTTCCCCAGCAGCTAATTAATAATTAGTCATATGAAGATGACCTATGGAGAGTACTGGCACTTTTTTCTCCAGAAAAAAGCACTGGTTATTATTATACCCAATAACTGACCTCTACAAATTTGAAGAAGAGCTTTGATCCCCAGGTTGGATACCATTCCATTCCTTATTTTATGATTCCCTAGAACTGGAGTCTCTAAACATTTTCGTCAAACGACCACATCAAATACTTGGCACAGTGCTGATGGCCTGAAAATAATTAAATATAAAATTTAAATAAACAGATTAGATAGGAAACTTTAATGAATCAATGGGCATACATTTCCAGGATTTCTGTAAGCTCCAACACACAGAACAGAAATGAGCCTCCATTTCCCCCAACTACTACCACAGCTCCAGTTGTTTTTGGTCAATTGATTAGAGGCTTGCCGCAAGATATGTCTGGCCCTTGGGCCAGGGTTTGGAGACCCCTGGCTGAGGCAAAGGCTTTGTCACTTTCCTCAAGGTATACTATAACACATTAGTGATGTAAATAGTGTGTGACATCATGATCTGAATCATTCCCAATGTAGAGAGTAAGGAGTTTTAACCCTAATGACTGCTATAGTTCTGATCTTTGTGTGCATATATTGTTAAATAGCAAATGCCCAGAGTGTGATCTGAATCATGACCACAGTGGATAAGTACGTTTAACCCTCACCACCAGCTCATGTTACTGGTATGGATATGGATATTGTCCCCTGCTTGTTAATTACCCTAGAAAAAGCAGTTGCCTGAGGGATAATGATGGTCATCATGCATAGTTTGTCTTTAGGACTGCAACCTTATTTTCTCTTATTTCTGTGGGTTTTTTAAATTAGAGATTGTTCAGAAAGTAGATGGTGGCTTATTCATTGACTGCTGAGCAGTTTCTGCCCACCTGTTGCTGAGTTTCTTCCAAATAACTCTGGACTAAGTATATCTTAAAGTCCAGTCAAGCAAGGCATGCATATTCTTAAGTCAAGCAAGGCATGCATATTCTTATATTATCAATCTAGGCACAATCCTAACCAATTTAGGCCAGTGCAACTCACCCATCTCCCTGTTTCCGCAGGGGCATGGGGAATCTGGCACATGTCTGTTCACTGGCCTAACCCCTGCCCCCTGGAGTGGCACAGAAAGGGCAGGGTTCCCAGACCTCTAGTTTTTCTGGAGGCCACAGGAAATTGGGCTCCTGGACTGGGGGACAGGGAATGGGCCCAGCTCCTCCAGAAAATGGAGGGGCAGGAGGGTGCTGGGGGGGGGTGGTAGGGGCTGCCCTGTGTTGGCAGGGTCAGCAAGACTTAGTAATGACTGACTGGGCGCTTCCTTCAATAGTGTGGCTGCACAGGTGCATGCAGCTCTAATAAGGAAGCAGCGCTTCCTTAAGCCATGATCCAGGCATAGGAGGAGCATCCCCCATGGGATCCGGCTGCATGCGTCTCCACTTTCACTCTCCCAGAGGCCTGCACAGGGCAGTTCCACAGGGAAAGGGTTCTTGTCTATGCAGCCCAATCCCAGCCATGTCTACTCAGAAGTAAGCCCATTAAGTCAATGGAGCTTACTCCAGAGTCAGGGGAATCCTTGTCTATGCAGCCCAGTCCTATCCATGTCTACTCAGAAGCCCATTAGGCGAAGCTCCCTGAGTTCCAGTAAGCTCGAAGGTGTGCATAACTGGCCACTGTTATAAAACTGTTGTTAGCACTTATTCTAACGCTTTTAAAGTGATAAGTGATGCTCATTAGGGTGTACAAAGAGACTATTTGAAATCTGATTCAAAAACTGCATTTATTAAATAAACAATAACTACTGAAATTTGTAATAACAAGGAGGAGCGAAGCTGTAAAAAAAGGCAACCTATACAAACCTATAGTTTGTATATGTTAGTTTAAGTTAGTTAAAGTTGTTAGTTATTAGTTTATAGTTGTATAAGTTAGTTTATATAGTTTGTATAAGTATAGTTCGCAAAAGAATCAAGGAGGGGCGAAGGTGGCCAAATTGGCCAGGGGGGTCACTACTGCTCCCCACAAAAGAAGCTGGAAAAATAACTAGGGAGGTTTCAAACAGCACCTTGAACTTCTATATGGAAGGACTTATATAGCCCCTTCTATATGGAAGGACTGAGTGGAAAAGGTGAACCTTCTCTTGCTGTTGCTCCTGGTTATTTTCTTAATATATGTTAATCGAAAAGTGTTGAAAGTGCTCAACAAAGAATAGAAAAAGTCTGATCAATGTTCAAAGAGCTTATAGTGGAGCTGCCACACCATTAAAGAAACCTGATTTGTTTAATCAAACAGGTTGAGTCAGTCGATTAAACTACATAAATTTGCTTTTGAATTTAAACAATATTTTCCCTGTTATATAATGCATTCATATATGACACCATTTTCTGAGGTGGTGCAACTCCCTTTACATTGATTGCTGCACTTAAAACATATTTGTAAAATTCATTTTTAAAACTTCACCATAATAGTTCTACTTTTATAGTTGATTAAAAGATTTTTAATTTATTAAAACAAATCACTGTCAAGTAAGCATTGTAGCTATATTTTATACTTGACTAGATGGATGGAAAAAGAAGTCAAGAATGAATTGGAGATTAGTAGAGATGGAATAGGGGAGAAAACTGATGCAGGTGAAGGGCACTTTGGGTCTGAGATTGTGAGCAGACACTTCATAAAAGTTAGGAAGCAAAGAGCAGGTGAATTTGTGAACAAAGTTATTTCTTACTTCATTTGTATACAGGCTGATTCATATGTTGAACGTAGGAAAAAATGCACCATGTAATAAATTATTCTCCCTACCGTATTTATATACTGCTTTTCAACTTAAAAGTTCACAAAGCGGTTAAAAGAAAATAAGAGAAAAATAAACGAAAAGAAAATAAGTAATGGTGAATGGTTCCCTGTCCCAAAATGGCTCACTGTCTAAAATGATACATAATAACACCAACAGAAGTCACTATAACAAACATTGCTCGGGGGGCAATTGCATCATCAGGAGGGCATGGGGGTGCAGCCCACACTGGGCAACGCGCCCATGGGATGATGCGCAGCGGGTTAGTTGTAGGACTCCCCAAAAGCAACTTTGCAATGGTGAGCACTACCCCTCATACATCATATGTAGTTGGATTTGTCTTTGTGGGCAAAGTCCAACACAACAATTTGTTTTGAGATTGCACCTTCCTAGCCAAAGTTATGGCCAAAAAACAAAAAAAGCTCCAAAAGCCCCCAAATTTGCCTATTGCAGCTTCCGCGCAAGTAGGCAAACGTGCCTTAGTCTGCTGGAAAGGGGAGGCTGAGAGGAAGCCAAGGACATCAGAAGGGTCCTGAACTACAGCCTCCACAAATCATCCCAGGAGGAAGTTCCATCCTAAAAAAGTTCCCCTTTGCATTGTTTACTTCTGAGTAACCAGATGTGATTTGGCTGATATGGAAGGTGCAAGGAGGTGCAGTGCAGTCCAGGGGGTGCAAGGCTTCAGAATGGTTCTGATCCCAGACACTCTTGATCTAAAAACTGCTCCCTCCCTCAAAACTTTTCAGCTTGGCCTAAAAACGTTTCTCTTATAGGCTTCTGAGCTTTTTAGTCTGCTGATTTTTTAGCTTCGTTTTTATTATGGTTTTAATCGGTGTTTTATTGTAGATGTTTTATATTTATTGCTTTTAAGGTGCCTCTTTTAACTGTTTTAATGTATTGGAATTTTATTGTTGTTTTTATGAATTGCCTTGTAAGCCGCCTTGAATCCCTCCGGGAGAAAGGTGGGATACAAATAAAGATGATGATGATGATTACTGGGATGTTAGCCCCGTTCTCTTTTTCAGTTACAGGGGAACGGACAACATTTAAGAAATTGCTGTGCAAAAGTGGCAAATGTTTCATTATGGAAAGTTGCAGCTTACGGTTTTGAAAACCAAATGGAAAACCAGAATTCTGCCTGTGAGTTCTGCATAGTCCTGTTATGTCTTCTCTTTTCCTAACATGTGGGCAAACTGTGGAATATGATGAACCATTTTTGCTGTTGGATATATGCTCCACAAAGTGTCCATGTAGACTTTGGGTACAGTCCAGAGTAACTACGGGGAGTCCTTGCTCCAGTGCAAGAACAATTTACTCTGGATTGCAATACGAATTTCCCATAGGTTTTCACAAAGTGGAAACCTCTTTCACTAAAACTTTCACACAATCCTAACCATGTCTACTCAAAAGTAAGCCCCATTGTGTTCAATGGGTCTTACTCCCAGGAAAGTGTCTTTAGGATTGCAGCCCAAGTCTCTTACGTGCTCCTGTAGTTGCTCTGGATTGTAGGATTTATTTCCAAAGGAAGTGGAGTTTCCAGTTGTAGCTTGGTTACATTTTTCTGACATCTTATTGAAGCAAAGAGACATGCGTATAAATTCATGAATAGCTTTAATACCTGATGCACCCAAGCCACGCTTTGTGTAAGGGAATAAAAATGCCATAGGCTTTGTACTGAAAGTACAAATATTTTTGATTTCTGAAAGCCCTTTAAGTAAAAACTATTTTTAAACACAAAGAAACAGCAAATGCAGTGATGGGAGAGAAGAATGGATTTTTACTCTTTAGTATCTTCTTGGACAGCTTTTAAGTGGCATTTTCTTAGAGAAATGGACCACTGGGCTGCCCACAAAGACTGCATGATCTTGAAAGGTAGTGATAGTATTGACATTGTGTTTTCACTGTCACTGCAGTGACAGGACAGACTGGATCAAAAAGTTCTAAAAGGAAAATAGAGGTTAGATCCATTATCGATATTCTAAATTAAAAGAATAAATGAATCACCCAACTGTAGTTAATGGGCAATTAACATAATTCTGGACTGGTGTAGCTGAAAGATAATGAAAAAGCTGATTGCAAATGAACCAGGAGTAATGTGGGAGGTCGTAATAGTCCCATAACTCTGAATGAGACGCCTATTTCCCCTGTTTAATTCTGGATGCTTTGATTGGTGAAGTTCTTTATTGTGCCATGAAATTTACCTGCTAAAGAGGAGGACATGGAAGGAAGGAGGCTTTGTGTTGGGGTTGCACATGGGCACAGAGAAAGCTCTCTGCATATCTCTGATCAACACGGGGAGATCAGGCAGTAATATCTTTCTCAGTGTGGAGGGTAAAAGCTGAGTGTTGTGTGAAATGGTGCTGTAGGAGATTTTGAGGCAGGAAACGGGCAACGACTAGTCCCACAGTTCCCAGAATGCCCCGTTCCCATGGGCTACATTAATTAGCAATCATGCCAGAATAAAGAGCACTGTAATAAATTGGTGCTGAAGCCAAGCAGCATTATGAGAGGTATTACTGTAAAAGAAATGAGCGAGGACTAAAAGAGAAGAATGTGAATGGACTGGTAACATTTTCTATGGGTACAATAACATAGGGCCGAAATATGCCAGTTCTAGGCTGCTATCTTCTGCATATTTGGATATAGATCTTAAACAGGATTGAGTAAATATGCCTGGATCAAGCTGTTCATATATTTGGCAAAATGAAGAAAAGACCCTGAAGAAAATAACAGCCCATCATACATGCTGTAAGTTAGAATAACTTCTTGAAGCTCCCATGTAATTCTCAGTAAGCTGAATATAATCCTTATCTTCACATATATACTGTAGGCTGCTGCATTCTGCCTCACCAAATGGCATACCAGGCACCCACCCATTGGAGGCGTTGTGGCCCTGAATGTGGCCTTGAGTCCATCACCTCTGTGCTAGAAACAATAAATCAAAACCCTTGCCATGTTCCACATGTGGTGAAACTCAGAGATGTGGGCCTTCTTGCCATGTACCATTTGTGAATGAAACAAGAAGTTCCACGCTTAGGGATTTGACTGGTGGATGGAGAAAGGGAAAGGAGGAAGGAGGAAAGTTAGGAATTAAGAGGAATTAAGGAGGAAAGTCTTGGCATCCATCACTCTTGAAAGACTATGCATGCGAAGCATGAAAGTCAGTGCCATGTGAATTGACAGCATGTTGGAAGGTGGTGGACACTGAACTAAGGATGAAAGGCAATCCAAGTCTGCTGCCCTTCAGACCTCTCATAATCTGCTGATTATGAAACCCACTTCTGGTGGCTGCATGGATAGGCCAGCACTGAAAAGCGGACCAGTGCATTGCTCATTGGGTGCTTATCTAATTTGAACTTGGCTCTAGCAACAGTAGAGTGGTAGGAGATGTGTGTTGAACTCCCAAAAGAACTAAATTATGCCTCCTCATCCTCCACCCCCATGGTGCACATCTCAGCAGAAAGATGATTTGCTAAGACCTTGTATAGGCGGGGAAGCAAATGATGTTGGAGGATAATCTTCATAATGGGTTTTTAATCTCCCTTGCACTCAGTACATTAGTTTGAGCCCTATATGAGCCCCTATCATTTGGTTAGCAAAATATCACTATTTGGAACATATAATAAGTGACAAGATCCAAAGACAAATACTGCATATTTTTTCCTTTGAACCCAATAACTAGATTTTTAAAGCAGATATGTATGTATTAACCTGTTAACTGGGGGAGGGACAAAATGATGATACTGCATTCTAAATTTTCTACATATTGGCAAACAAATTGGAGTCCTGGGGGAAAAAGCTAGCATTGTAGATCCACTGACTTTTTAAATGGAATCTCTGAAAAATGTTCATGCACTGAAAATTACATGTCATCACCCCAAGTTCCTTTCCAACTAGCTAAACTGAATTACCATGGATTTTATGGAGGCATTTAATAAATGCCTAAATCTGGGTTTAAAATACTACACCTCATAAGGTGTTGTCTAGCTGCCTTGCAGTGGTGCTGAATGCGTAGTTAAAATACTATAAAAATGAATAAGCAAACTAGCAATAACGATAACTATACTTGGACCTATGATTGTGTCAGGGGTTGCTGGGCAGCTATAACCTTAACAATAGGGTCTCCCTTCCCTACTGCACAAAATATGTAAAGAATTACAAACTAAGATATAAAGCTATTTTGTCCATGCAGATATAGAGACCAAATGCAGTTGCATACAATGGTAGTATCACATCTAATACATTAAAAGTAAAATACTGAAATGAATGGGGACCCATCTAGTGGATCTCGACCCACAGTCTGAGAAACACTGCTTTAGAAAATTTTTGGAAAAATATGGTGCTAAGGGCACAATGCAGAATAACTACGGAGCGTCTTTGCTCTGGTGTAAGAACAATTTGCTCTGGATTGCAATATGAATTTCCCATTGGTTTTCACTACAAGTGCATGTAATGTCTCTTGAATGCTCCCGTAGTTACTCTGGATTGTAGGGTAAGGAAGGTACAAGATTTTTTCATCTAGTAACTCTTAACAGTCTCCACCAGCCTGAAAAAGTTCTATTTACACTCATATTTGGATTTCCCAAAGGCTGCCAGGCGTTCAGCCTTGAAAACATTTCAACTGCATGTTGTTCATTTTTGTACACCAAAGTGCTTGTTATTTTCCATTTCTGAAAATTGCTGGCTGCTCTCATTAGTTTGGAGGAGTCACATATCACATCTCATTTTTGATTTCTCAAATATGACATCATAATTCTGGGCGGTCAGGGGGAGACAAATTTTCCTGAGGAAGAACTGCTTGCTCTCAAAGTGTGTGTTTTCTGAAAAGCTCAAAAGAGATTTATTTCCAGTCCTAAATCTGCGTTTTCATTCAAAGGAAGGTTCATACCATTCATTCATACCATGAAGCTCACTGGATGACCTTGGGCATATCATGTGCACTGAGCTAAAGATATCTCCTAACATAGTTGTAAGCAGTGATTTTCAACTTTTTTAAATCTTGTGGCACACTGACAAACTGCTAAAATAGTCAAGGAACACCATCAGTTTTTTGACCATTGACAAGGCACACCATGCTCCTGATAGGGGGCTTAAATTCCCTAAGTGCCCTACTAATAAAATGACCCACCCCAAAAGTCTGCAAAACACACTTGCAGACCATCCATAGCACACCAGTGTGCCACGGCACAGTGGTTGAAAATCACTAGATGTAAGGATAATGTTGTTAGAGATATTGGGGGGGGGGGTTACCTATCCTTTGGATCGTTGCAGCTGGCAGGTTGTTTTTCCAAGAAGAAAGACACAGCTGTAGATTGAGTTGCATCATCTTTTCTTTATTGTCAGCACAGCACAGGATACAGCAAGGCCCTTCATACAATTTGGAATCCAATTCTCTTTTTTATTCTTAAACCCATCCTAATATATACTGTGGTACCCTAAAAAAAATCTATTCCTGGTCCCTCATTGGCTCTCAGCTCATGACTACCTGAGCTTGTGATCAGCTCATGATCAATCCATGGCTCGTTTTCATGGCTCATGGCTTATTCTGGTGGTCATGACCATGCTCATGGGCGTCTTTTGATTGACCATCCGGGTTCCACATCCTGTTGATATCTGGTCATCTTAAACTTTCTATTCTTGGTTCTTTAACCCATATGAATACAATTGTTTAACGTAAAGAGGAGAAAGCCATAATCCCTGGCTTTCCTCCCACCATCCCTTCAGATGCCAAAAAGTCAACATGACATGTGGTGGTATTTTCTTTGCTGAGCTTTGCCTTGCAGTAGCCTTTATTGCTACGCACGCAGTTTTGTTAACCGGGGTCTTAATTTCCAATCTCATTTATGGAAATTCCCATTTTTCTCCAACAACGTGGCAAACGACTCCCATGTTTATAGTCTGCTGTCTTAGCACTCTAGAAGAAGAAAGCATAAGGTGAAATCCAGAGTAACTACCGGGAGTCCTTGCTCCAGTGTAAGAACAATTTACTCTGGATTGCAATATGAATTTCCCATAGATTTTCACTAGGTGCTGCAGTAACCATCGGTGCATGTAATGTCTCTTATGTGGTCCTGTAGTTACTCTGGATTGTAGGGATACTCATGAAAGTGAGGCTAGCTTTTAATATAGCAACATCTTATTCTATAATAAATATCAAATATTTTCCATGTTTTACTTCAATTCTGAAAGTAATTAATTTTTTTCTAAGTATTTTATTCTGTTGAATTGAAGATAAAATTAATCTAACAGCTTCCAAACAAATTCAGAATCATCATATGAAAGAAAAAGAAAGCAAGCTTTGGTTAGATTTCTGTATCGCTGCTTACGAGGGCAATGTTTCTTGGACCCATATAGGTGAACCCAATCAGGGATCTGTTAGTGATGTTTCTTGGACCCATATAGGTGAACACAATCAGGGATCTGATAGTGAAGTATGATGTCTTTACATTATATAGCCAATTGGATTGGTTGATGACATTTGGCTATATGGTGATCTTACTTAAGGAAAATGAAATTGGCAAAGAACACAGCAGTGCAATGGAAATAAATAGGCAAGCATTTCTGCAGAAATTGCTGAAAAAAATCATTGATGGGGTACACTTTCGACTGCCAATAAAAATCTGAAAAAATGAGTAGTTTTGGCCTGGCAAACGGTAGTTCAAAGCACTCACTATGCTAAACCCCTGTCCATTAGAGATTCAGATGATCCTGTCCTATCTTTTGGCCCACCCAACAAAAGCTGAACTTTTTTATATAAGAGTTCAGCTTATATAAAATGTTTCATTTGGAGCACAGTATGTTGTGGCCTGAATATTAACCCTTCTGATTATCCTTCAGTCTTTCAATTATGAAGAGCAGGATGGCAAGCGTAGCAAAGAAAACGAAAATGTCCTTGATTGTATCTCCTGGCGATAGACGTCGGTGAAGACATTGGATAAAAACTGTCTTTGATCAAATGAATAGATTTCTGCACATCTCCTTTGCAGTGCCTATACTTTGACTTGGTTTGGAATTAGCCAGATTTCACACCCTTTTTAATAACGAGTAATACAATTTGGATATTATCTGTTTGCATTCAGCACTACGGATGAACAATAGCTCAAATTCGGAAAGTCAGGGCTTCAATAATAAGGCCTGATTTTCTCAGCAATCACATGCAAGCACATTCATACACATCCACACACATGTCTTTGTGAATAGGACTCAAAACAGCTGCAACCTTCTAGAAATTAATTGGATTCCAGATCATTTGCATTTTACACAGTTTACCAATAAAAGATTGAGATAGCAGCTTTATTAATGTGCAAACTAAAAATCTTCCATAAATAAAGTAGGGAGCACTTTGCCAAGCTGTAATCCAAATTTTAATAAATATACTTTCCACCTCCTCCACTCCTGATAGTACTGCAGGGCCCCCTCTAAGGTGGGAATTGATATGCAGAACTAAAACCCAGGCAGCTGTTGTAGACGCCTAGCGATTGCCTACGGCCCTTACAGGACTTCATCCAGCTAGGCATTATGATTTGATAATGGCCATTTTTAGACAACACCGAAGGCAATTCTAGGATTTGCTGTCACAATAGACATACTAAAAATAAAGTCAGTGTAAATAGATTAAGAAACTGACAGAATAACAAGGCAGAAAGAATTAGAATGAAAACAGATGTGCCAGATGACAACTAAATGCTTTTTGCAGTTGTGAAAATGGGATAAGGAAAGAGGGGCTGGTAATTTATCTGCCAACTGGAATGTTTTCATCCTGTTTCAGTCCTGATCACGTGAATACTTTGTTGGGAAAAAATTAAACTGGCATTGTAATATTTATAGCTATCTAGTCGCCATTGAGCTAATTCTTTCTCCCTTACCGAGATGAATCTGTGTTTTAGATCCAGAAGTGTTAAGTATAAATTGCACACTGGTCAGTGGTTACAGAAAGAAAATGCTGCTTGCATAGGTAATGATTTACAAGGGATTTACAAGTATGGCATGCCTGGAGGTTTGTGTCACCTCCTGTTTGCTGTGGCCCGACAATCAGCAGAGACAGACAGTATACTATGGTGGAAAGAGAGGATTTACCAGTAACTCAAGTCTAAGGATATCTGGATCTGAATTCCAGTTCAGCTGTGAAGCCTGTTGGATGATTTGCCATTGACCCAGGCACCTTATCTAGCCAGTCTAACCTACTTCTTAGGGTTGTTGTAAGATAAACTGCATGTACATCTCTGGAGAAACACCAAGATACATTTTCAATAACTTTAAAATGCAGAGTCCTCAGTTTCCTTTACTGTACTGATTCATATTCAGTTAGTACTTTTCCACCCACACATCAAGACAAAAATTGGGAGAGAAATCTCTCACAGCAACTTGTATATACTTCTTAGGTCTATAATGCTATGTGCATTTTAAAGAAGAAAGCTCATTTTAATTATGTAAGTTATGTTGGCTTAGGAAGCAACATGTTACTGAGTGAGTCTGGACAGTGCTCTATTTGTCCTGCCTTTCCCCATATGATAAGGTTGCCATATGCCCTGAAAAAGGGATAATCCCGATTTTGGGGGATTGTGTTCACATACTGGCAAATGTCCCAATTTTGTGGAAGAGAATTATGGCAACCCTATCATATGATAAAGTGCATTCAAACTAGTCCCATCCCTTCTTTTTAGGGAGGAAACATGATCACATAGGGCAGTGGTTCCCAAACAAAAATATCACAGCATCATCCTTTCACAGCAGTTTCTTCATAGCACTTATAGATATTGCCACCTTGGATCTCTCTTGCAATTCTTGTGGGATCTCATCTGATTCTTGTGAGATCTTGCAGAGTCCTAGATGGCAGTGCCCAGGAGAATCAGGAAGAAGAGACTGCCAGAGATACTCTATCCCTTGTGAGTTCATTGTGGCCCCCTCAGGTGCTGTGGAACTCATGCTGGGAACCACTGGCATAGGGGGAAAGGCAGGTCAAATTGAAATTGAACTGCTTATCTATGCATGCAGATATACCTACTGCAAAAGTAGGTTAATCAGTGAGCACAGAAAAGTGGTTCATCCAAGCTGTCCTCCCACAAAATTATGGAAATTTGCTGGACATGGGCTCATTGTTGATTACTTGGGACTGGTCAGTCTACTGGAGAATCATCTGAACCAGCCTACTTGAAACCTATTGATCTAACAATTGTCACAGGAATTGCAGTGCATGATTTTTTTGGCCAGCATTAAAAAATGAGAAAGATCCATAAGCAAAATTGTTTCTGGCGAACCACCTAAGCACAGTAAGATGCATATTGGAATGATTAAGTGTCTGAGCATAACGGGCATGATCTTATTTATTCGAATTTCATTAACCTTTGCTGAAAATCTGCCAAAGTCCCTTTGACAACTCTGCAAAGCCAAAGTAGTTTAACATTTATACAGCCGGGGAAGATTTTGAAAGACAGAAGCTCCTGCCATTTGTTCTTCTTAAAGACTTCATAAGACATGCAAGCTTCTGAACAGTCAAAGGGGGCTCTGATTCCTGGAGAGGCCTTGTTTGTCACTGACAAGGAACGTGATGATTGCTGGCGCAAGATAATGAAAATGAATCCATTAAAAAATGTTGTACACAGAGTTTACTGCATATAGTAGAAGAGTATTTTTTAAAAAGGGGAAACAGAGGTAATCGACTGGCTATGGTATGAGGTGGATAATGGGGTGGTGTTGAAAATGGGATAGTAACTGTGATAAGAATGTAGATGTAGAAAACTAAAAGATGTCAAGAAAGTTGTGGTGCATGGGCTTGAGTTTGTAGGAGTTACGCAAAGATATACGTACAAGAGTATTAGGAAATAACCAGAAAGTACAAGAATAGAATTTTTTTTTAAAACACCAAACAACCTTTGTTGTACAAATCCATGTCTCAATGCTATAACCACCACAGATGTGGTCTTATTCAGATCTAACAGTACTCTCTATCCTGAGGTTCCTATCTTGGCAGCATCTCTGATGGCTGCCATAAGGGCTAAGCATACCACAGTTGGAATGATCTACTATTAGGGAAAATGTACTATTGGCTCTTAGAATTATCTCTTAACATCCCTGAGTCAATTCACGGAAGAGCAGTGAAATATTATCTTTGTATTTTATTTAAGTGTAATACAGTGGCGCCTCATGTAACAGAATTAATTCGTTCCGGAGGCTGTTTCTATACGTGAAACTTTCTTTATGTGAAGTGGATTTTCCCATAGGAAATAATGGAAACTCAGATGATTGGTTCCACAACCCCAAAAATAACCCCAACCATAAAAATATTAGCTGGATGTAAAAATGATGACAAAACACTGGAATTGAATTCAAAACATGCATTCAATGTGCATGATCTTATGAAGTCTACTTAGGCTGCAGTCCTAAAGACACTTTCCTGGGAGTAAGACCCATTTAACACAATGGGGCTTACTTCTGGGTAGACATGGTTAGGAGGCTGCAATCCAAGACACCTTTAAAGTGTCTCCCCACTTTCTCCTTCTCTCCATCCTGAGCCTCTCTCTCCCCTGCTCCCTTCTGACTAGCCCTGAGCTGCTTCCCTCTTCTCCACTGCTCTTCTCTCCCTCTGCCCAGCAGACGCCCGGCCACAGGAGGAACAGCATGGAAGTGTTGCTTTCACTATGGGCAGGTGCGCTAGACAGCCCTGACGCTTTTTAAACAGGCTGCTGGCCAGCACATCTGCCCCAACTTCCAACAAATGTTTTCTTTACGTGAAGCACTTTCTTTACGTGAAGCAGAATCCTGGAGAAATTTTTGTTTGTTACGTGAAACATACTTTACGTGAGGCGTTCTTTACGTGAGGCGCCACTGTATTTACTATTGGATTGTAAATGAATGGTCAAATGACCATTCTGGAGGCTTCCTCAAGAAGAAAGGGTTTCACTTTGAATGAAAGTTTGAAACCTTCACTCCTTGCCCTTCCATAAAAAGTTTGTGATGCTACAATGCTTCCCAGAGCAGAATTAAAAATATGGCTTAAATAATAGGCAGTAAAAAGTCATAATCAGAGGCAATTCACCAGTGAGTAGTGGATGGTTGGGACAATCAGGATGGTTCAGAGGCAACTTGCTGGCTTCTGTTCCAAACTGGATTAGATGGATTAGATCTGATCCAGCAAAGCAATATTTCTTTTCTTCAGTTTTTATATCTATCGGACAAAGTAGTATTTTTTTCCTATGCCATACGCTATAGTTTATTGGATGATCTTCATAGAAATGTTAAAAGCCAGCAAAAGGGCTAAATCAATACTTCTTTCTTGCCAAGGATAGAGTTATTCTTGATATATCTCCTGTGTTGTCCAGTAAGCAACTGGCCTGCCACACCTTTCCAAATGGAACTGTTCGTACTTTTAAAAGCATTTCGTGACATTTCCAAAATCTCTGTAACGCCCTCACCAAGCCCATATATCTTGCTCTTTTAATTTCTCAAGAGTAGATATAATTTCTTGCACCTTTTGAAAACCATCCTCCCCGTCAGCTCTCCAATTTGTCAATACAGCTATTTAGGCTAATGCAGCGCTTGGCAGGGATGATTCAATTTCAGTATGCTAGTATGGTTGTCAGCAGAAAGTATTTAAAACAAGGAATTAGGTTTTCCAAACATATAAAAGCCTTCGGTGGGATTGTATAGCATTTTTAATTTTTGTGAAAGTTACAACGCAATTTATCAGCTTTAAAAGGCAAACTGCAATCATATTGTCACCTTTCCCCATTAATAGGATGATATGTTCAAGTGAATGAATTAAGCAGTCACAACTGGAAACTGGATTCTTTCAGAAATTTCTTTGTCTTTAAACTGCTATGGATATGCTGACCATACGTAATAATGATTAAAAAACAGCAGCACCAAAACCCCAGACCAGAGTTGCAACTTGTATTAGAGTTTGTGAAAGAGCACAATCCTAAATGTCTACTCAAAAGTAAGCCCCAATGTGTTCAATGGATCTTACTCCCAGGAAAGTGTCTTTGGGATTGCAACCATACTTACATCTCCAAAGACTTGAAATTTTTTTCAACTCACAGTGATTTCACAAGTCAAGTCAAGTTGTGGGGTTGCTGACTTGGGTCTTGATTTGGCAACTCAGGCTCTGTGCGCCGAGGTTTACCTAAAATCAGCAATCCTGGATTGGTATTATCCAATATGTTACATGCACAACCTGGACCGACAGTTTGAATTCATAGCAGTTGTAAAAACAAATGTTAACCGGTCCAAGCTAATTTAATTTATCTTTCCATAACCTGCCAAGTTGTGTTTTAAATTAATTTTAAAATTCTTTTTTTAATTATCTGCTTAGCGTAAACCCAGTTTGACTCGGTTCACACTCAGTGATGAATCTTTGGCTTACATTAGCTGCAGCACCAGAGAGATGCTCACATCTGTACTCATCTGTCCCTTTTGTTTTTCAGTATACATATTAAGTATGCTGTGAACACGTTAGATCAGTGCCTAATTTTTTCATCAGTGACTAAGCACCTTTCAGTCATAACCGGAGTCATTAATTTAAGTATCAGCCTTGTCTGGATGTACTGTTCTTCCACAGTGCCAAGGATGTCCAGGCAGTCATTGATTTAAGAGACAATATCACTTGCTTCCAAGTTTATGAGGCAATAAACAGCTCCCGCATATTGATGAATGCGAAGGTGTTTGCTCAGCACATTTGCCGGAGCCGTTTATTACCAAGTGCTGTGCTTTAAAAGCAAATGAAATTGCAACTATTCTCTTCTAGGTTTCTTGGGGGTGGGGTGGGATGGAAGGAGAAAGAAAATAAAACTTGTTGTTTTTAATTCATTCATCCGCTTACCTTCCTCCTGCAAGTAATTAATATGACTGGCATTGCCCTGCTGATCTCCTTCCAGCAGAATGGTTTAAGGCGGCATGTGGTGTTCTTATGCTGTTTTGGATGAAAACTCTTTAAACCTAGCAGGAGGAGAAATACAAAGCTCAAGAGTGAGCCTGGGCTAACTGTAAGCTTCAGGGTTTGGTATGGGCCTTGGAAAACAAACACATTAAGTGTGTGTAATGTATCTTTGTGCAGAATAATCATAGAAACTCTTACCATTTTTCCATAACTCCCTAAGAAGTGGAAAAAATAATAAGAAAAATTCAATTTTTTTTCTTAGCAATGATTTTTTCCCTGAGAAGATGCAGATCTTCCGATATGTCTTCATGCTGAGTCTTGGGAGTTGCTAGTGCCAGATGATTACTCATTCCTTTTTCAGATTGTTGTGCCATTTGATAGCTTTGGAGGCAGAGTGATAAGTGATAGTAAAACCAAAAGTGAGCCTACAAAAGGCCATCAGAATGCTTTTCTGGAATCCAGTTTGGATATACTGTTTATTATTTGGTAGGGAGGTGAGAAGTGAGACTAGCAAAGGGGTTTATGTGGGAAGATTAATTATGTAGCTGTCTGTGCGGACTGAGCAGGCCAACCAGGAAAGCAACATTTGAAAAAAAAATGTATTAGAATTATGATCAAAAACATGAAACTGATTTATAGTTCTAATAGTCTCATTCTTTCCTGCACTGTTCATTTCCACGCTGGTGAGAGATTATGACTTTGATTTCGTGGAAGGTAATCTACCCAATCTATCAAGGAGAATGTGCTAAATGGATTTCCATTGCAGAACCTAAGTACAGTTTTCCCTTTTGGGTTGGGTCCTATGCATGAAAGATAGTTTTTACAACCAGGTCTTTTGCTATGATGAAGGCTCCAGATCCAGCATACATGAAGTGCTCTTTGATGGATCATAGTCTATGAATTGCAGGAGAGAAGGCTAGTGCAGTGATTTGTGCTCTCCCAGAAATACAGAAGATCCTTAAGATTAGGCTGTGCTGTCAGCATCAAAAATCATTTTTAAAATATAACTGTGTAGACAAAGTGGGTAAAGCTGGTATGATTACCCACTTTCAATAGTGCCCAGACTCTTTCCTCCCAATACTAGTCTACCTTTGATCCATGGAGAACTCGTACTATATGGCCTCTCTGTTGCTGTTTTCAAAGACCTGCACACAAATGCTTTTGGGAAGAATGAAGGACTTGCTATATCAACAGTTTTATATTAAGGCCCCATCTGACCACTGTATGTTCTTTGCATGGCATTTTCAAAAAAGGTGGTTGCAGGTGCTAATCTTCACAAGGTTAGCATAGGCAGCCTTATACTACCCAGTCTAGAGCATCAAAGAGTACAATCCTAACCATGTCTACTCAAAAGTAAGTCCCAGTGTGTTCAGTGGGTCTTACTCCCAGGAAAGTGTCTTTAGTATTGCAGCCAGTGTGCGTGTTATGGCCACTCTCCACTATTGCACTGTTCAGGCATATCTTCCCCTATTGTGCTCCTTGAGAAGGAAACCTAAAGTCCAAAACCAGGACATTTATGATCCAAACCTGTCTGGAGCTATCCATCTTGAATGATGACTTCTACATGTTTGTACAAACCATTTTAGTGGTCATGGCTGTATGTAACTGGCCTCACTCAGAAAATCAAAATCTGGTATCTGGTGAGTAGCAGTGTAGGAAGCTATATCTCTTCCTTTCCTACTGAATTTGGCAGAACTGTATAAATACGGTGTGGCTGTTGTGTTAAACCCACAGTGCTACCTGATTTATCATAGGATATGAGAGCTAGAAAGGAATATGGAGGTCATTTTAGTTCAACATCTCCTCCGCGGAGGTAAATAATCTTTTAAATGAGTCTCTAATGATCAACACCAGCATGGTTGTAGGGAGTCCATAGTCCATTTGCCATGCTTGGGGGCTTGCTTGGTAACTGGACTCTCCACATTTGCTCCACAAAGACCCAACTAAATCCTCACAAGTGTCCATGCAAAATCTTGAACTAGGCAGCTCCATAATGGTATGTGGGCATTTGATAGGACCCCTTGTTTTGAATCTTTCCTTGAGGGCACCTGCCCTCCTCCCAGCTGTGTCTCCAGTTTGAAGAACCTTTAACTTGGAGCTGCTTCTCAAGCTACATTTTTCACATGGGTAAACTGACACAGGTCTTATACCAGAAAAAGCCCTTCATCTAAGCCAGTACAAAGTCCATAAAACAGCTTGCAATTTTAAGAATTCTATCTAACAGTATGCTCTAATTGCTTTCCAATTTCAGCAAACTGTTTTATCTTGGAAATTTAACATCAGGATTATATTTTATTTCATGGCTTTTGTTATTTTAATCATAAATTATTGGAAGATGTTACCGTGTGGAGAGGGTGTCTTTGTAAAGGTAGGTGGTCCTCAAGTAACTGATTAAGCATTTTAAAATCTGCACAACCTACTCAGTTTTTAATTAGTTTCATAAATTATCATGAGGCACCATAAATCCAGAGCCGTCTTTATTAGAATAATACACTGATACTGGGATGACTTTTTCATTTTGTAAAGTATTTTAAGAGGCTCACTAAACAATCCTGTGGGGTAAGTAATTATCTGTATTTTGTGAAAGTGGAAACAAATATCAAGACAAACTTACATTCTTGAATCTGTTTTAGAACAGACTCATATGTGAGTGTGCCAGGCTCTTATGTTTGGTCTCTATGTTGCTAAATCATGCCTTTTCCCTTAAATCAGGGTCCTCAAACTACGGCCCGTGGGCTGGATACGGCCCACCAGGGCCCTCAGTCTGACCCGTGGGCACTTTCAGAACCCCCCGCCCCCTGCTTGGGGTTGGGTGGGGAACCCCAGGGGCCTCAACGCCAGGCGCAGGAGGGACTGAGCGGGAAGCGCGCAAGCCTGTTGCCGCTTCTCCGCAGTGCCAGGGGTTTCCTGGCCGGCGCATGCGCCCTTCCCGCTCAGTCACTGCTTTCTGTTTAGTCGCTGCACGCCTGCCAGCCAGGGAACCCCTGGTGCTTCGGAGAAGCAGCAACAGGCTTGCGCGCTTCCCGCTCAGTCCCTCCTGCGCCCTTCCTGCTCAGTCGCCGGCTTGTAAGTCACACTTCCCTAGAATGGATGGGGCTCTGATGCTGCAAGCCTGCCACACTTTCCTAGGAGTAAGCCCATTACTTCTGTGTAGGAATGCTTAGGATGGGGCTCTGATGCTGCAGTCCTGCCACACTTTCCTAGGATGGATGGGGCTCTGATGCTGTAAGCCTGCCACACTCTCCTGGGAGTAAACCCTTTGACTATCATGGGACTTACTTCTGTGTAGAAATGCTTAGGATGGGGCTCTGATGCTGCAATGCTAGCCACACTCTCCTGGGAGTAATCCCATTGACTATCATGGGATTTACTTCTGTGTAAGTAAATACGATGGGGCTCTGATGCTGCAATCCTGCCACACTTTCCTGGGAGTAAGCCCACTGACTATCATGGGATTTACTTCTGTGTAAGTAATAGGATGGGGCTCTGATGCTGCAATGCTAGCCACACTCTCCTGGGAGTAATCCCATTGACTATCATGGGATTTACTTCTGTGTAAGTAAATACGATGGGGCTCTGATGCTGCAATCCTGCCACACTTTCCTGGGAGTAAGCCCACTGACTATCATGGGATTTACTTCTGTGTAAGTAAATACGATGGGGCTCTGATGCTGCAATCCTGCCACACTTTCCTGGGAGTAAGCCCATTGACTATCATGGGATTTTCTTCTGTGTAAGTAATAGGATGGGGCTCTGATGCTGCAATCCTGCCACACTTTCCTGGGAGTAAGCTCATTGACTATCATGGGATTTACTTCAGTGTAGGAATGTGTCACATGCGCGAGGCATGGCTTGCAGGGAGGAAGCTATAGTCTGGCCCCCGACAGTGTCCGAGGGACAGTGAACCAGCCCCCTGTTTAAAAAGTTTGAGGACCCCTGCCTTAAATTGTGCAATAGAGCAGTTACAAAATGCAGGGTTTTTATTGGTATACTGGGCCAAACAAAAATAACGAGTTTTTCCACCAATGGGGACGAATGCAGATCAAACCCTAATGGGGTGGCAGGTTCCAGGGTGGTGGCACATGCTGAATCCTGACCCTTTTTACAGATGTGATCCATATTTGCTGCCTTCCCCCTGGGTAATCCACTGTAGGCCTGGTTGGTCAACTTGATCATGCACTTGCTCTATAACTGGCACCAAGTCCACTCTGACCTTGGAAGATGGATCAGACCCAGTGGTGGGCTCCAGCAGGTTCGCACCTACTCTGTAGAACTGGTTGTTAACGAGAGATAGGACATATAAAGTTTAAAACTAGCCATTTAAAAGTGGCTGCCAGATGGACAGAGAACCGGTTGTTAATTTATCTGAAGCCCATCACTGATCAGACCATACAATTTCTGCCTGCAGAACTGATGGCAAGGATGCTTTTTTGAATCTTTGTGCAGTTTAGAACTGAGTATCAGGGCTCTTCCTTTCATTCTTGAAACTGGATGAGGCTTGATAACATATATTTTGGAACTAGCGAAAAGCGTACCCGCGTTGCAGGAGTACAGTTCTCCCGCATGCCATCCCCCCATATGCATCATCCCCCCATGAGCAAAATGAAAAAGTGCTAAAGCAAAACCTGGTGAATGTAGCAGAGACTCTGGGCACAATTCAGAAGTGCACTTGGGCTACCTAATCTATCACTGGGCTTGCCCAACTGCAAGATGGGCCACCCTAGTTACTCTGGAAAGGCTTGGAGCAGCCTAAGGCAACATAGGCTGCCCAAGAAGGTGGACCTGGCAGTGGTGGGCCCGGCCTGGCTCAACAACCAGCTTGCCGGATGTGGGCGGGCCAGGCCGGGGTCAGGGGTGGGGGTGGGGTCAGGGTGGGGCCGGGGGCGGGACAAGGGTGGGGCAAGGGGTGGACCTGGGCTGCCCTAGCTGGGGCAGCCTAGACAGTTCAGGAGAGGCATGTTGAGGGCATGTTTAGCATTGCCCAGGGCAGAGCAGTTACGCAGTATCCAGAGCCTGTTTCCAGGTCAGATATTCCCTCTTCCAGTTCCTCAGAGTTATACCATCTCAGGAGCAGGTATAGGGGTCCATGATAAGGCAGAGTAAGAATGGCAGTGTTGACAAAAAATCTGAGTTCTTGGCCAGCCTAGCTGCAACCCCTGCCTCTCAACTTCAGGATATGGCACAACTACGGCAGCCCACTAACCAGGAGATACAGCAGGCAACTCCAAGAAGCCTCTTATATTCACTGTAGACTGTACTGGCATTTCAGCAGAGACTCCTTCTAAGGCAGGCACCACAGTTGTTCCTCGTTCAGTGTGAACTGAGGGGGGTCTCCTCGGAAGTAAGCCCTCCCCAGGTGCCACTGAGTTGGTGCCTACTTAGCATGCTCTGGAGCAGCTTGGGCAGCCTAAGGCTTCCTCTGGATGCAACATAACTTTCTGCTCTGGGTTCAGAATAGTTGGGGCATCCCCAGCTAGGGCACTCCTCACTGTCCTAAATCTGGATTGTACTCTTTGAGCTTTTCTTAGCTTAGGTCACTGGTTCTCGAGATGTGAGTCACGGACCTGATTTTTGGTGGGTCACCAAAAGGGTGATGGAAAGGTTAAATAACGGTCTCAGGCCCTACAGATACTGTAGTTTCAGATCAGATATTGTAGTTGCTAATCACCCTGCAAAGAACTTGGGTCCTGTAGTTTGCAAGCATGTGTAAAAAAAGGAATATAAATGTTTGAGAATCTTTTTTCTGGTTATTTCTTATAGCTAAAAAAGTGTGTTATTTCATTCTAGATCTCCTTTTTTAAAAAAAAAAAAAAGTATCGTAAATCTAGGTGGGTACCAACAGAGCAGTGATTAGTCCTGAGGTGTGCCATGGGAATTTGGGGAAGAGTCATTCATTAATTGGAAAATTGGGGGATTTGAACAGCTTGGTGTTCCTTGTCAATGGTAAAAACAACTGATGGTGTGCCTTGACAATTTCAGTGCCTTGTTAGTGTGCCGTGAGATGAAAAAGATTGAAAATCACTCTAAAAGAGTGTCATTTTAAAAAAGTGGATCCCGGAGCTAGAAAGTTTGGGAATGACTGGCTTAGGTTGTTAGTGAATGTGTGTTGTATGTCTGTGTTGTCACCCTTATTACTGTAAACCTACTGCAGTTAATTCTATCTCAGAAAAATGCATTGAGCTAAGACTATTGCAGCTTCTGTATATAGATCTCTTTCCCGCTACTTTTTTGGCAAGGTGCTTTGCTGGCAAGACTGCAGGCTTGGATGAGATCCGATCATTATGAAGCAAGCCTTGCATGCCAATCCACCTGGTTCTGTCAAGACCAATGCTCTTAATTTGGAGATCACTGCAGGCATAAGGTGCATCCCAGGGCAGGGTGACCAGATGCAAAAGAGGACAAGCCTCCACCTGAAAAGTGCAGGGCACCCAAGAAAAATGTAGAACATGACAAAATAAAAGCTAAAACACTCCTATATTGCTTTCATGTACTTAATTTAAACACTGTTAACTTATTATTAAATTTTAAACTATTATAAATAATTTATTACATTTAATAAATTATTAACTACAAGAATCTTGTAATCTTGTTACAACAATCTTGTAATTAATAATTACAGTTTACATGCTGCTTACTCTCAAGGAGAAGGAGGACATTTTTCCCCTCAGGAGATAAGGATTGGACATGTCCTGGAAAAAGAGGACATATAGTCACCCTGTGCCTGGAACATGGAGACAAGAGATCTGCAGCCCTGTACAAGACTTGAAGTCAAAGTTTCTTTGGATTTGTTTGAAGCCATTTTTAGTCACGTCAGAAGTCAGTTCTTTATGCAGTTTTTAAAAATTTGAGTAAATGTTTGGTTTTGTTGGTGGCAAAGTGTTTATGCAGGAATCCAGATTGGATCACCAGCCTTTCTTGGTGGGATCTTGAAAGATCATAGAATCATAGAGTTGGAAGGGACCCAGTAGGTCATCTAGTCCAACCCCCTGCCTGCAGCAGGAAACCCTCTTAGAGCATCCCCAACAGGCGCTTGTTGAGCCTCTGCTTGAAGATCCCCAGTGAGGGAGAGTCCACCACCTCCCTTGGCAATCTGTTCCACTGCCAAACCGCCCTCACTGTCAGGAATTTTTTCCAGTTGAACAGATTATGGTTGAATAGGATGAAAGTAATCTCTCAATGAGCACAGGCACCAGGCTAGTGGGATCCTTGCAGTCTATGTGAGACCCATGTCATCAATTGTCTAATCCAGCAGTACTCAGGCATTTCAGTCCAGGATCCCCTTTCAAACTTAAAAATCTGTCTGGGACCTCCTTTCAATCTTACCAGGATGTGACATCACTGTGATGCCAGAGCTCTTCCACCTCTACTCAAAAGTAAGTCCCATTGTGTTCCCAGGAAAGCCCAGTGTCATGTTCCAAGATGGTGGATCCCATCTTCTCATGACCCCCCTGGCCCAAGGTCGTGACCTCCTAAGGGGGTCCTGACTCCCAATTTGATTACCACTGGTCTAATCCAAATGGTGCTACTGCTGCCTTCAGTACCAAGAGTACTGGGAAGTACTGAGAATTGATGGCAGTGGCAGCCTGTTTGGGAGGACCCTTTGATGGATCTGGGCTCAACCTGGCTACCCACTGTGGACAACAGGTTATCTTGATTCACAACTTTCTGCAGCTTTGTCCAGGATCACGTTCAATAGCGAGAATCCTAATTTCTTAGCAATACCAGCCTGGTTTGGTAGTCAGTCCTAGTGACCTGTGCGCAGACTTTGCTTGCATCCAGATTCCCTGGGATGCTAAATACATATTTAAATTTCTTCCCATGCTCAGTTCATGATTGACTTTATGGGATATATGTAAATAAACAGTGTGTTTAGTCTGGACTTTCATATGGTGCTTTGTCTCTCTCGGCCTTCCCGCTTCACCATTTGCATTCTGGGACACCCAAAATGAGCAATTTCCTCTTGGCATTGAGCGTGCCATGCAGGTGGCAGTGGCAAAATTTGTACACAAACAGCAACTGGGGGAGGCGGTGGCGACTGTGCACAGTTTGCAGATGCTCTTTTAATTTTCCAGCAAAGTATATGAAAAATATGGCCCTAGGAGAGCTGTAACCAAAACACATTTACACTTTATCTATATATTCGAGTATATGTATATATTCCTCCAAAACATCTCCACAAATGTTATTTTAACTACGTCTTTTGAGATTTGGCTCAGTTATTTATATACCTACGAGAACATGTTTCTGAGGTAATTTAGTGTTGTTTCTTTTATAACGATGACAGCAATTTTCGAAGGCCCTGAGGAGCCAAAGTTCCTTTGACTTTCAATGAGGCATTGATGCTTCAGGCTGCTTTTAAAATATCTTGCTCAGTTCTCCTCTGCTGGCAGGCGCCATAGTCCAAACAGTGCGCTTGTTCAGCCTTGCCTCTGTTTAATCGGCACATCATTTCATCGGGTCCTCATCTATAGTCATAAGGCAAAACAAGCACCCACCTTTCTGTTAATAAGGATGCACATTCCCCCCTCCCCATACAGTGAAGAAGTATGATCCAGTAATGATACTCTCAAACCTTTTGAGTTGAATGGGAGATTGTTTATACCCTTGAGCGATATCATTGATTGGTTCTATCATATTCATAATGTCCAACAAAAACATTAATAGTCTATGCTGAAGTGACCCTTCATAGTCACGGTTTCAAGGAATTGCGGGTTAAGAACGACAACAACTACTCGTAATATTGCCAGACAATGTATAAGGCTGAAATCCTAAGCACATGTGAACATAGTGGGACTTCCTTTAGACTCAACGTAATTAGGATTGTGCTATAAGAATACTTCATTCTTATATCCTTATACCCCTTTCTTTTAAAGCTCTCAAATATAGCACTTAGTTATGAATATGTAATCTTTTAACAGTATGATCCAGCCTAAAGGTAATGGTGCAATCCTACCAAATCTAGGCTGGCTCAAGTCTCATGGCATATCTTTCCATGGTGCAGTTGGGAGGTCAGCATATGCCTGTGCAGTGAACTACCCCCCCCCCAAACAACAAGGGGGGCAGAAGTGCCTTATGGCACTTTTGTGACAGGGTGAGTATAGGACTTATGCTCAGGGGTCTCCAAGCGTTTTGGCAGAAGGAACACATAATCTCTCTGACACAGAAAAATTATTTACATGTCAAATTTGAATAAATTTACATATAAGATTGTTTTAGAGACATTACCCGGCTTGCCTGTGGGCTGGATCCAGGGGTCTTGCCGAAGGCCACATTAAGGTTTGTCGAGGGCCACATTTGGCCGCAGGGCCAGGGTTTGGAGACCTCTGCTGTAGCTTATGCTGACCTAATTGGAGGTTCGGATCGCAAGCCAAAACAAATTTATTTCAATAAGTAATTAAACATTTACTTAACTCACACTTAACTCACTGAAACAAATATGGTTTAAAGTACAGTGGCACCTCACGTAACAAATTCAATTCGTTCCAGAGGCATGTTTGTTACGTGAAACATTCTTTACGTGAAGTGGATTTTCCCATAGGAAATAATGGAAACTCAGACGATCGGTTCCACAACCCAAAAAATATTCATATAAAATATTAACGGGATGTAAAAATGATGACAAAACATTGGAATTGAATTCAAAACATGCATTCAATGTGCATGAGCCTGTGAAGTCTACCTAGGCTGCAATCCTAAAGACACTTTCCTGGGAGTAAGATCCATTTAACACAATGCATGGTTAGGAGGCTGCAATCAAAGACATTTCTTCTGCGATCAAAAACACTTTCCAAGTGTCTCCCCACTTTCTCCTTCTCTCCATCCTGAGCCTCTCTCTCCCCTGCTCCCTTCTGGCTAGCCCTAAATTGCTGCCCTCTTCTTCACTGCTCTTCTCTCCCTCTGCCCAGTGGATGCCCAGCCATAGGACGAACAGTGTGGAAATGTTGCTTTCGCTATGGCCTGGCGTGCTAGGCAGCCCTGATGGGCTGCCGGCCAGCGCATCTGCCCCAACTGCCAATGAGTTTGTTCTTTACGTGAAGCAGAGTTTGTTACATGAAGCAGATTCCTACAGAAATTTTTGTTACGTGAAACATACTTTACATGAGGCGTTTGTTACATGAGGTGCCACTGTACTTAATTTTACAGGTTTCATCAAGTGTGTTATAGTTAACAATATTTTCATACTGAAAACATTTTTTCAAAAAAGATTAACCATTCAGTGGCCTAATAAGGGTATTGATTAGTTTTTTTAATGTTTCTCCAAAACTTTTTTCCTATACCTAAATAATCAAATTTAAAAAGTTTAAACAAACATTAGGAATACAATCATTATTTAAACAAACATTAGGGAACATTAGAGATACAATCTTATGCAGGGTTAGGTGCATCAAAGTCTACTGACTCCAAAGAACTTAGATAAATTTGATTTTGCTTAGAACTGAACTGCAAGTCTGAAAATAAATTGGTTCCACTAAATTGCCTTTTTTCCTTCTCTCAGCATAGAAAACATCTTTTTTCCCCTCTAAGAGCTAAGGGCAAACACCTAATATATAAACTACTTCAAAGTTTGTTAATTACGAAGGGAGAAATGTAATTAGTCATCATAATTCTAGAGATCAGTTTATAGCCAGTCTTTTTCAATTAAAATTGCAATCTATAATTTTCCTGGAGGAGTTAACATGTCTCAGATCTCAGCAGATTAAATTCAGTGTGTATTAAGAAAAGTTCCATAAAAGGTTGCCATATAGAAGTGCATTGACACAGTTGGCATTGTTCTTTGCGGGAAGGATGGACGGACTGGATTTTGTCACTTAAAGTTTACAAAGTGCAATTTATTTAGAATTTTGAGTAATCTTACAATTACTTTTTATCAATAGTCATCTCCAGAGGTTGGTATATGTATATTTTTGAAGATGTTATTTCATCTGTAGTCATCTGGACAGATGTTGCAGTTTCACTTTTTCATAGTTGGGACCTCCTTGGAGGGTGCTTGTATCTGAGAGACAGAGCACCCTCCTGGCCATCCTGTTTGCCCTGTTTAGAGGGATAATTTCTGCCCAGAGGCTGAGAAGACAATATTCACTCTTTAAATACAGAATTTTTTCCGAAAATATTTTAAGAAATGAAAGTAATCTTGAACTGGCAAGTGTATCGCTTGTCAGATTGTCACAGGTGCTGGCCAGTCTCAGAGGCACAACGTCTTCAGCTCCGCAGTGACAGTTCCACTTCTGGGATCCTTGTGTAGTTCTGGTGGTATCCCTTGAGATACAAGAAAAAAATGGCTTGATCATGACAGGAATGATACAGGAAAAATGTCATGTGTACACCTGACTGCAAGGCAAAAGAAAAAAGAATTGCCTTCTAAAACAGCTGTCTCTACATTGCCCCAAATTTAGTAATTCTAAACTCTTGAAGATAAAAGCAGGGATTTCTGTGTGGAATGCCATTGAAGTAATTGCTATCCTCACTGATTTATTAGTGATCCCCTTTGTTGTGTCTCAATTAACTGGACAACAACTTTTTACCAAAGTCATGCATCCACTTAGTAATTTCTCATAGATTTTGAGGTGCCAGAAAAAAAGCAGGCCTCCATCAGTCTTGGAAGACTATGGTATCGTGCTTGGCGCTGCATACGCTGCATGCGAAGCACGAAAGCCTGGGTTGGATTGTTATGGAGGATAGGCTGTTACCCAAGCAGCAAATCCCCCCTCTCCACGCCACTGAATTACTCCAATGGAAAGGCAGAGCCCATACGACTGGATCCAGTTGGCGTCGCAGAGCTGGGCTAAGGACAGGAGCTCACCCTGTCTTGTGGGGCCGACCTGGGTCTCGAACCCTGACCTGCTGGTTAACAGGCACAGTGTCTTAGCCACTTGCGCCACCCACAGCCCTACTATTGTATTATGTTATCGTATTATCAGTGTTCCAAATAATTTCTATAATAATCCTCCCCCACTGACTATTGTAAACAGAATAAATTATGAATAAAAGGGAAATAGAGACAGTTTGGGGGATTTATAAACAAAAATGAATGTATTCATATTGCATAAGTGGTTTTATGTTAACACACAGAGTCCAGGATATTTTGACGAAACTGGATTTCTCTTGGCACTGATTTCAAAGATGTGCTCACTTCCCACTGAAACAGATGTTTCTAACACAAAACCAACCACAGCAATGGTTCTTCTTTTATTATGGGCCCATTACTGGAAGTGCCAGTGGCTATAATTAGTTGAGGAAATTGATTTTGCAGGAAGCAGAGTGTGTTAGACCATGGAGTATAGGTCGCAGGCAGGTTAGTTGAGAGCTATAATTGGAAAGCTTGGAATTCAAGGAAGGCAGACTCTTGGGGGAGATCTAAATATATTTCAGTAGAGAAACTGCCTACATACTTCTCAGAGGGGAGCTGACAGGACTCTTGATTCTGTGGAAAGATAACAGAGCTTTCCTGTTTTCATGAGAAAGGGGCAAAGGAAAGAAATAAAAATGGGCTGGTTTATATGATAGTCACAGATAGACTCCACTGGATCAGGCCAAGGCTCATCTAGTCTAGCTTCCTGTAGCCTACCAGATGCCTCATGAGCACATATGCCAGGCATTCTCCCCTGCACCTGGCATTTTGTGGTTGTCCATGTCTATACAGACCTCTCATGGTTTGTAACCCATGATGGTCCTTTCCTCTAGGAGTTTGTCCAATCTTTTCTTAAAAGCATTGAGGCTAGATGCCATCACCACATTCAGTGGCAGGGAGTTCCACAGACCAACCACATGCTGGGTAATGTTTTCTCTTGTCCATCCCAACCCTCTCAACACTCAATTTTAGTTAATGTCCTTTATTTCTGGTGTTAAGTGAAAGGGAAAAGAGCATCTCTCTATTCACTCTGCCTATCCCTTGCATAATTTTGTACGTCTCAATCATGTCTCCCCTCAAGCATCTCTTTTCTGTACCAAAGAGCCACAAATGCTGTCGCCTTTCCTCGTATGGAAGGTGTCTCAGACCACGCGCTAGAGTAGTTGATAGTAGTAGTTGAAAGTAGTTGCTGTGGCACATTTGCATGACCCTACTCTAGTTACCATCACTGGGGAGTTACAGAAAGTAACTAAAGTCAATGGGGAATAAGAGAAGAAACTGGCTACAATGAACTTTCATTGTACTGGGGTGAGTTCCATATTTTGAAGGGACCACTTCTGTTAACTGTAAGATTTTTGAATTGCCAGCCGGTCGCAAATCTGACATTTTGGGGCAAGGTGATTGGACAGCTTAGGAAGATTTTAACTCCAGTCTTTCATGGATCATCTTGATAATTGGGCTGGGTTCAAGCCTGGTTTTATAATGGTTTTATAATGGAAACCAACTTAGTTGGAGACCACTTAGTTGGATTTAGATAAGGGGACTGTGTCCTGCTTATTCTGCTTGTCCTTCCAGTACCTTTTGATACCATTGTAGGTGATGTCCTTCTGGACTATCTGTCAGGGATGGGTTTGTGAGGCACTGCTTTACAGTGGCATAGGGAGGTCATTTAACATCCAGGACCCGTATATTTTTGACACCCCATATGACAAAATTACTTACTCATTAATTAACATAATAATTAATTAACATATTTTTACCCCACTCTTCCTCTAAGGAGCTCATGGTGGTGTGCATAGTTTCTCCTGAAGTAGATGGAGAGAGATAGAAATAGACATGACATGACATGGAATAATACAGGCCAGAAAATAAATTATTGGTTCCTTGCTGTATCATAACAACATCTTGTTGGCTCTTAGAAAAA
This sequence comes from Cryptoblepharus egeriae, assembly GCA_030015325.1. NCBI lineage: Eukaryota > Metazoa > Chordata > Lepidosauria > Squamata > Scincidae > Cryptoblepharus > Cryptoblepharus egeriae. The sequence continues at coordinate 186,893,339 of JAREYC010000001.1, read as the reverse complement.
GTGATTTTTATTATTCGTACATAAGAGTTTTTTTATTATTCACACATAAGGCAGGTTTTTTTTAAAATTAATAATACATAAGACAGTTTTTGTTTTCTACCTTTGTGGCCATAACTTTTGATAGAATAGAGATGTTTTGTCAATTTTTTATTCCATTCTGTTGTAAATTGGTATTGCATTCTGTTGTCAAATGGTTTATGACATCATGATATTCCTAAAAACCACAATTTGCACAATTTTGTAACTAGGTGTGTTGCACACCCCCGTATGCAGTAGGTCTCAATTTTTAGCACTGGGACCCACTTTTTAGAATGACAATCTGTCCAGAAATGATGTCACGGCCAGATGCAACTTCATTAAATAAATTACAATAAAGTATTATAAATAAAGTAAAACAGAAATAATAAAATAAGGAGAAGTTAGCCCTGTTCCAAGAGAATTTTCTCTGTATCTTGCTTTCAGTAACATCACCCCCAACAAAAATAACAAAGATTTTCAACTCTTTCCACCAAGCCCTTTCATGGAGGAAGACTGCTTTTTGGAGCATTGAGCTTTGCTGTCATAGGATTGGGATCATTTTGGTTACCTTGCATTCCTCTTTGCCTGACTTGACCATCATCCAAGGCACATTTGTTTACTTACAAGTAAACATGACTGTGTAGCTTAGGTTTTGCTTTCCATAGGGCTCAATGCAGTTGTCAGCTTGGAGGGTGGGACTTTTTCCTCTATGTTTTTGAGGGTATACCAGTATGTTCATTGGAGCGGGACCACCCTGGTGTGTTTGGATTCCTCTCAGCTTACTCCTTCCAAAGGACCAAGGCAAATGAGTAAACACATGATATGGCTCACTTTAACTTTTCATAGGGCCCCATGCATTTGCCTTTTGATATATAAGACTGCTGAATTCAGGTTATTTGGTCATAACTTCTGAAAGGAGATATTTCACTCTGGATTTTGGATTGCATTCTGTTGTAAATTACACATCCAGCAGTATATAGCATGATGATTCCCAACAACCACAATTTTGGTCGCCAGTGGTGACACATACGCTCCCTGAGAGTGGTGCAGGGTTAGGGTTATGCTATTGCTTTTTTAAAAAATGATTCCACTTTTACCAGTTAGGTAAATTCAAGAAGATGGAAATATGGTATTGCTGCTCAGCCACCTGCCTATTGGCCTGTGAGCTTCAGCAGTATTTTATCTTGTCCCTCTTTCACACATCTATGGAAAACTGCTGGGGTGGTTGACTAAGGATTTGGAGTCATCTATAAACCAATGACATTATAGTCTGGCTGGTGAGATGAAAGACTAGATGTGAATGAATAAAATGAAATTTAATCCAGGCAGGACAGACATGCTGCTGGTGAACAGACCTGATGTGGGTTTGTTTTCACAGCATGTTTTGGAAAGGCCATGACTAGGCCGTGACTTTGTCCAGCCAGTGCTTTTCCAGTGCTCACTCTAACTTCTCATAGTATCATTTTCTCCTGATGTCATTTTGTAAGTCAGATTTTGTAAGTCAGGAAAATTGGTAACTTGCACTCTGAATGTTTAAAGAATTAAGAGTTGGTGAAGAGCCTAATAATATCATTTTGAAGAAAAAAATCTTCCTGAACAGTATAAATCAGATGATAAAGAGACAAAATACACTGGCAGCCTAGTCCTAACTTGTGCCAGAAGAAGCAGGCTATAGTGGCCTCTTTCCCCCATCCCTTACCCTGTATTGAACTACACAATTCACTGTAGGGCTGCTCAGATCTGCACCAGCTATTTCAATCTGAGCAGCCACTTTTAAGTAGAAAGGCTTGGGAGAGGGGAGTTAGGATCTGGCATGCACTACCTCCATCCTGGGCACATCTGGGTCCTACGCTCCTCTTGGGCACATCTTTCCCTTGTTCTGCCCTCCCCTTTTCCCAAAATGCTCCCCACCCCAGAACTTCCCCATCCCCATTCTTGCTGAGCACACTTACCCTGTCCAGCTGGCACAGGGGCTGGATCTGGTTCTCTCAGATGGAGCAATCAACACCCAAGTCAGCCTTATGGCACGTTGTGACACTCAAAGCATTCTTTGGATTGCATCCTAACTCTTTCACAAAAGCATTTAATAAAAGTTAACAAAACAATAACAAAAGCCTTGATTACAGATGCTCATGTCCCAGAATTGGTGCCAGTCTTGAAGGAAACAAGACTGACTCTTCTACTGCTCCAGATTGCACAACTGCTCTTTTTTAGGCTCTGTAAACTCTACAGTAGTTACTGTCCCAAATGTTGAAAACAGGCTTACTAGCATACCTGGTTAGCTGAAACAGATGGGTTTTTGACAAAGTTCTTCAAGGAAAAAACAGCAATCTATTTCATTCTGTATTGTTTTTCCAGTTTTAATGGTGTAAATTTTAAAAAATGAAAAATGAAACAGAATGAACAGAAGATAGTTTATCAAGAGATCCTTCATGATTCTTGAGAATATAATTGTTGCTAATAGTTTTCTGCAGATGGATCAGAGCTGAATGAGGGAAACCTAAATCCAGCACATGAACATAGCATGAATATACAAACAATCATAGGTATTTATATACCGCCTTTCAGGTCATCAGATTTCTCTTTTGACTTTATTCTCAGGGCAGTTTACATAGACAGGCTTACTAACCCTTGGAGGGTTTTACAATTCAAAGAAAGGTTCTCTATTTCAAGAACTCCCACATTCTTAGTCGTTTCCTTTTTGTGTCCAGTCTCACATTCACATTGCTCACTGTCATGCCTTTGGACAGACTCCACTGCAACTGCATTTCTTTTTTACACTCATTCCCACAGTCCAGTATCAATGTCTATCCATGCATGGCTTCAGGTGTTGTTGAGACCCTGACCTTCAGATCTTATCTTTCATGCAATTTACAGCAGCTCAACCCTCTAGGCCAGACCTTCTGCCCAATAAATCTGTATGGTATGTGCCTCTGCCTAGTAATTGTGGCCAAGGGTGAAAGTTTCAGCTTTAGTAAGAGAAAGTTTCTCATAAAGTTTCAGCTTTCTGGAAAAAACAACAAATGCAATTAGAGGCTGTAGTGACCTAGTAGTTAATGAGGCTGTGCTTGTCAACCTGAGATCCGAGTACCACACAAACTCCTATTACTTTCCCAGCTCCTGCCAACCTAGCAGTTCCAAACCATGTAATTGCAAGAAGTAAATAGGTACAACTTTGGTTGGAAGATGTGGGTGTGGGTGTGGCGCAAGCAGTTAAGGTGTGGTTAAGGTAGGGCTGTGGGTGGCACTAGTGGTTAAGACACTGTGCCTGTTAACCAGCAGGCCAGGGTTCGAGACCCGGGTCGGCCCCACAAGACAGGGTGAGCTCCTGTCCTTAGCCCAGCTCTGCGACCAGCTGGATCCAATCGTTTTGGCTCTGCCTTTCCATTGGACTAATTCAGTGGCGTGGAGAGGGGGGATTTGCTGCTTGGGTAACAGCCTATCCTCCATAACAATCTAACCCAGGCTTTCATGCTTCGCATGCAGCGTATGCAGCGCCGAGCACAATACCATAGTTTTTCAAGACTGACGGAGGCCTGCTTTTTTTTTGGTGGGAAGATAAGAGTTTCACGCACCTTTGGCATTTGGTCAAGCCTGCCACATGACCATGAAGGTGTCTTTAGACTATGCTGGCTCTTTGGCCTTTTAGCAGGGTTGAGCACTGTCTTTCGAGTCAGTCACGACATGCAGGGCAACCTGTGTTGGGCAACTTTGATCTTTTATCTGATCACAAGTGGGCTCACTACCTTCTGGTTTAATCATGGTTCCCTAGATTACAGTCTTCCATCTAAACAACATCTAAATAGACTTTTGGAGAATGAAATGTTGTAGTCAGGTGAACTAAAGACAACGCAGGCACTATGTGAGGCTGAATGATTTCTCAGGCTGGCCATCTTCACACTGCAAACCATTGGTGAGCATCCGGTGCCTGCAACAGGTTCACCGCATCTCATGACTATGGTGCTGTTCTGCTCTCCATGGCAGATGTTCAAACAGATTCTCCAGAGTGATATATTTTTATAGGTACTCTCACTGCAGACAACTTTGCCTACCCAAAAATGAAACTGGTGTTGGAGTCAGCAAGGAATTGCTGTTTAAAGAAAACATAATAATGCCATAAAGGTCCATGTAGGCCTGGCTCCAGCACCCTTAAATTTGCATTCCAGGTCTTCTTGGCCCGTGCTGCTTGCCTGCTCTCAAGCTCCATAGAACCTGTGGCAAATACTTGCAGCACAAGCAGACGCAGGCATGGCATGTTATATGTATAAGACACTTGTGTCACTCTTTTCTTGCTTTGGACTAAAGAGCTGGCACTTGGCCACTGAGCTACCCTGAAGGATGTTAGGTATACAACCCCGGTAAGAAGATCACTTGGATGTGCTTGGTTGCCTGCAAGCATTTACTGTTAGCCAAGTGTACCCAGGCAAGTGCTCCACTACAAAGCTGCTTTGGAGTTCATAATTAATCATGAACAGAAAGATGAATATATTTAGGTGTGGTATTCAAAATGTCATGATACTGTGCTTTGCAGCAAGATGATTCAGAAGAAACGGAGGCCTTTCAGAACAAGTGTTAGGAAGAACAAAAGCTTCCTTTTGAATTTTGCATTTAGAAGCATGCTAATATGCCAGACAATATGTTTAATTAAATGTAAAGTGGAGCTGGAACATGAGGTGAGGCCACTGATTTTAAAAGTGAGACATCTGGAGCATAAGCAGGGAGATGCAGCCTTTTGTTTTCTAATGGCTTACATTAAAAATATCTGCCATGCATTTCAGATTTTCCAGTAATTAACAAGATTTTATGCAACTGTAAAACAAAAATGATTTAACTGCCTAATGTAGGGTCACACCAAAGAGGCTCAAATTTAATAAGAACAAAAATCTTGCTGAAATTAGGCTTTTGTTTGGAAAGCTGTCTCCTTTCTGCTCTCCTTTTTGGACTGCTTGGTTAGACATTGGTTGTAAGAATATTAGTTGGGTGGGGGGCAAAAAGAGCAGGGGAGAGACGGCAGCGCATCGTTTCTGCAAATTAAGCTGGCGACAGGCACATTTGTAGTACTGCAAAAGGAGTCTGCATGTTTGGCATGTGTTTGATTTTCCAGACATGCCAGGCTCATGTTTGTATGTCAAGCTCTGACCTACCTGGCAGAAAGTCTCACCTGAGGGTCTCCATGGTCCAATGCAGTCTGTAGGACATCTGGGTTCAAATTCAAGCTCAGTCAAGAACCTGGCAGAAGTTCTAAAAAGCATTTTATCCATAAGGAGAATCATTTCTTAAATACATTCTATCATTGTGACTTGGCCAATGGTTCCGATCCCTAGCCTAAACAGACATTTTGGTAGACATGTTAAGCAGACATGTACACATTAGTCTGATCAGGTCAGCCATGATAGAGGGAAATTGTTCTCTTGCTTGGGTGCTGTCGCAGGTGGTCTGGCTGGAGACATGGGGTGAATTCAATCAGCTAAGCCGAGCCTCTCAGGATTCAGGAATTTCTGCAGGTACCAGTCACAGAAAAGTCAGAGGGGAACTAAAGAACCAATTGAGCAAGATTTGGCATTCGTAGTAGCCTTTGCTCTTGCTACTGAAGCAATGTGAAGTTGACAGAGGTTTATATATAGCTTCTGAAGAGTATTGAGGTCATTAAGAATATTTATATATTACTTTTCATCAAAACAGTTCAAAGCACTTAACACAGCAAAATCAATAAATGGTTTCCTGTCCCAAAAAGGCTCACAAGTTAAAGCATATTTGACATCAACCACAACTACTACAAAAGAAGCGATGTTGGGGTGAATACGCTAGTTTTGCTTCTTTCCCTGAATACCGGTTGTGGCTTAAAGGCACCTGATTTGTAAACATTGACCCATATGGCTCAAGAAACTGAAGCTCCCCTTGTAGGCTGTGCCAAGGAGTGGGGTAGGGGGTTTAATTGGAGGGGGGTTTGAATATAATTCTCACACTAAAGTTTTGGAGAAGGGATTATCTTGAATCAGCACCAAGGGGGATTTCTGACTTTGCAACCTCCTTGGTTGCTGTCTACCTATCTTGTTTATTGACTACGGAGACTACATGTTTGAGTTTATGACAGCAAAAGTTTAACGTGATTAAACTTGGTTTACTGTGTTTTCTTAATTTTACTATAATATGGTTTGACATAATACAATTGGTAGGTGTCTCAAAAATGTACATAAGCTCTAATTCATGTGCATTTCCTGGTAGAAAAGTTGCAGCACTAGTATATCAAAGGGAAATTGGAGAGATGCATGCCTTACAGCCCCCGTCTATGCAAGCCTACTTGGAGGTTTGTCCCATAACAATCAATGAGGCTTACTCCCAGGTAAGTGTGGATAGGATTGCAGCCTTAGTTAACTATGGGCACAATCCTATCCATGTCAACTCAGAAGTAAGCTCCATTGTGTTCAATGCATCTTACTCCCAAGAAAGTATGTTTAGGATTGCAGCCTATGTCAGGACACAATCCCACCATAACTTACCTGTGTCCCCATTCCAGTGGTGCTGTGGTGTGTAATTCCCCCATGAGAGGCACACAACTGCAGTGTATGTATGTATGTATGCATGTGTGTGGAGCCCCACAGACCACTTGCAGCACTCCCTGAGGCTTGCCAAGACTGAAAGTAGCCATCACATTTGAACTAGAAGACTTCTGGTTTAAATGTGATCAATACTTGTAGTCTTTCCAAGTGCTGGGAAGCCCTGCAAGAATTCTGCAGAGTTCCACACTCTTCCCCAGACCCTGGCAGGACCTCTGAAATGTTTAGAAATAGCCCCCCTTCATTCCCCTGCAGGGGAGCAACCCTGGGAATCACTGTTGCTTTCCTCCTTCCTCCCCCCTTTAAGGGAGCAAGCAAGGGCCCTTTACATGAACTGGGGTTGCAATCCCCCGTTTTGAGTAGCACTGGCGTAAAGAACTCAGGATAACTTCCTTTACTAAATGGTAGCATTCATAAATGTGTTACTGTTATTTCATAGAATCAGAGTTGGAATGGACTCAGTAGGTCATCTAGTAAAACCCCTGCCTGTAGCAGGAAAATTTGTTTTATAGAAACTTGCAAAGGTGATTGCTGAAAAGATTTACCAGTAACACAGAATTTGGAAGAAAACCAGTTTCTATTGAATGTTTCTGGTGTGTTATTAGTAAACTTTTCAAGTTTACTTAGTTTAGTACTGATCAAAAAAATCTCTTCGAACCTCTTAGATTCCCATCTAAAAATAGCCTAATTTGCATAAATTAAAAATGCGGTTGAATCAACCCGCCTGGGAATCTAAGGGTTATAAGAGGAACTCAGCTGAATGGTTGAGCATGCTGGCCAGCAGTACTGCTCCATGGACCAGTGAAAGACCTTGGGTTTCCCTGGTAGGAATTACAGGTCCAACTGTGTTATGCAAGGATTTTTTTTATAAACTGATTTGCCTCAACACAAATGGCCATAACAAATCAGTTACAAAAACTGCTTTTCTACTGTTGGAGGGAGGCAGTCATGCCGGCAGTCATTCCATTTTCAGTACCAGTACCAGAATCAAACTACTGCAGTTATTGAGGCACTACCTTATTTCATCAGGTGCAATGGAGAAAACCTGGAAATGGGTTTTTAAATCTATTTTTCCACTGTTTTTTAATCCACTGACTTTTTTATCCGCAAGGTTCTGGAACAGAGCCCTAGTGGATGAGGGATATATGTACTTCATCTTCAGTGCCACTCTAATGTCCGTTAGTCATTCTAAAAACTGGCAATAAGAACAACCTAAATTGTATCAGTGCACTGAAAACATGTAACACAGGAAGAAAGGAAAACGTTACATTACTGCATTAAAATTACTTTGCTTAACGAAGCAGAAGGCTTTAAATACAGCTTCTCACCATAGTTTTAAAGAAGTTTTTATAGCTCCCTGATTTTCATTATGTCACAGTTACAAGTGGGTTATAATTTAACACATTTCTCAATTTATATATATATATATATATATATATATATATATATATATATATATATATATATATATATATATATATATATAAATATAAAGAGAGAGAGAATAAATTAGTTACTACAGATATGAGAGTGACTAGATCGTAACAGAAGAAAATCTAGAAAGCAAAATTACTTGTGACACTGGGGAGTCACATTTCAATCTTGAGTGATAATGGTGTGTGCTTTGCCTGCCTATGATATCTTCTGTATTAATGTGTTATATGAACAAGATTATCAGAACCCCTACAGGGATAACATATTTTTTAAGGAACCCCACCGTGAGTAAAAGGGAAGAAAAATGTAGAAGTATACAGCAGGTCCTAAGTTGACGTTGAGGACAGGAATGTCATAATACTTGAACAATATATGAAAAGTGGAAGGTATCAGAGTGTGTCTGAAACTGAACAATTCTTGAGGAAAGACTCTGCAGATCCTGATCCCTTTCAGTGATCTATAAGAACTTCAAGTGCTGGTTCATACTTTATCACAATAGCGTAGGAGCTTCTTTCCTATGGCAGCTTCTTGCACTACTGTGGCAACATGTAGATGAAAGAACCATTTGTAGGAGGCTAACCATGTGTTTCCTTCCCATGTGACTGTACTGTCTAGTTCAGTATCACTAAAGTGGGTAAGAATCAAGTTATTAGTTTTCTGGTTTATTCCCTCATGTTTTATTCCTTCATATCTCTGTAGAGGCTATATTAAAGTAATATACCATTAATATGCTCAATCACTACTGTGGTATCATGAATTGACCCCAAAATACAATGTGAATAGAAATAGCTCCCCAACCCCAGAGCCTACATGTGGTCATTCACTGGAGGCCAGAAACCATGCTTCTGAATTGCTTAGTCCTAGGAGATGGTTGGCTCTGCTCTTGTGCGTAGATTTTCTTCATTGAGGGTGAAGATCTTATGTCCATAAGAAACTGCTAGATCATATCTATGGCTGCCTTTTATGGATACCAAATACAACCCAAGTAAGCATCAAAGTTTCAAGTTGGTTTCTTCAAACTACTTACTGCCAGCAACAACATCTAAACAACCGTTTTTTAAACATTTGAACACTTCCAGCTGTGAATGCAACAACATTTATAGAAGCAGCGCACAACGATCATCAGCGCACAAATAATCATCCCCATCCCTGTCCTTGATGGCCAACTTTTTTTTGTAATTAATGACTTGTAGCCATAATTCCTGAGTTTTCTAAAGGATAACAACTTCTTGCATCACTTGGATGAAAATAATTTGTGATTAACCATTATTAATGGGAAAAAAAGAACACTGTCACTGTTTTGCATTGAACGGCTTTGATTTCATGGTGAAATAAGAACATTATTCAAAAACACCCATCACAGTGCTTAACAAGATTTAATGTACATTTATTCTTAACATGTGGAACATATAAAGATTTTATACTGAATAAATGATATTCATTAAGCCAGAGGAAAAGGAGAAATTTACATCAAGTTTTTTTGTCTTTTTTTAAACTACATTATTTTGAAATAGAAATGCGGATTCTTCTCACTGAAAAATCTTTTGTGTTTCTTCCTTTTTCCCCATATATGTGTTTTTTGTATGTAGACTGGTAACCATTTTCTTAAATCAATCCATACGTAACCATTTCCACATCTTGATTTATAAAGCAAGTTCTGAGCAACTGCTCTCCCGAAATAGAGCATGACTTTATACATACAGAAACTTGTACATTACCCTCGTGGTGGTGAGTTTTTTTGTTTCATTTTTGTTTTGGAGACATAGCCCAAACAAAAATAATAAAATAAAATTCTACCATCACTTTGTCGTTACCACATCATGAAAAAAATTAAATCCTTGTACTTATTTAAAAAAAGAAAATAAAAGATGAGGGTATGTTTAATGTACAACTTCTATATACATCACGGCCCTCAGGCAATAAAAAATATTTTAAAAAATGATTAAAAGGAATTGTGAAGAACTGTCTTTGCGGAAGGTCAAACAACAGATACTGATGTGACAGTTCTGATGAGGAAGCAATTCACGTTGATCTTCTTCTGGTTTGCACATTAACTTTCCTAAAGAATTTGTTTTGCTCCTAGCCTAATGTAACCGTTCTCCTGTGGAGAAACCAAGATATCATATGCAGACTATGGACCGCCTCCCTTCCTTGATCCGCTACACCTACTTCACTAACATTCTTCTATTGCACAGAGCGCTTTGGGCAATGGCATAAAGGGTAGCTGAGTTTTCTTTCATTCTTGAAAAATAAAATACATAGAAACTTAGTATCTTTTCCCACTTTTGCGCTTCAGAGTGGAAAGCCTATTTGTCTCCTAAAGAATCATGTTCTGCATCATTTAACCACCCAATATCTCTAGTTTGCTTCCCCCTTCAAAAAAAAATGCAATACAAACATGGAAAAAAAACATTGAAAAAGGATATCTATGGAAAAAACTGTGACCTTTGAATGTACTAGACAGCAACTTTGGTTAAAAAAATAAAATAAAAAGATGTACTTATACACATAGACAGCAAATATTAATTCCGTAACTGTTCAAATTAATATTTTTTAAAATTCCCAATTTGTAAATAGTGAATGGGGCAGAGGAGCAAAGATTCTTTTACTTTCCTTCGTCCTGCACTGGATAAACAAATACAGAAAACAGCCAGTTATATGTGACCCTCTCATCTCCACTCACACATGCTTGGCTTCTCACTTATGTCATAACTGCCCAATCTGAAAAAGTACATCACAGATGACAGATGCAACCAGAGAGTTCAGGACAGCAGATATTGAGATATCCAGCAAACGGCCCTCGTGTAAAAGGAACTCTGATCGGTTCTCTTCCACCCGGGCCATGGCCAGCAAAGCTTTGGCTGCCCTGCACATCATGTCTACACTAGGCGGCTCCAGAGGTGGAGGTTGCATGTGCATGAGGTTATGCTGGCTCTGCTGGTACTGGGCCATCGTGACCCCATCCTCAAGGAAGCTTATCAAGTTTCCGATGCTTCCCTTCTGCACAGCTATTGCCCTTGCTGCTAATGTATCCCCCTGGGCAAGGTTCGATAAGAGTGCCATGGACATTTCTCGGCAGACTGGATTTTTGCGGTCCCCAACGTACCTAACTAAAGTAGCATAGAGTTTCTCCTGACGACTGAATGGGGGAGTGGCCAAGATAAGGTCCACGTTATTGTCCTGGATACTGAGTTTACACAGGGTTTCCAGTACGAGTCTCTGAGGTGAAAGGACTGAGTTGGGCCCCACAGTTGGAAATGGATCTTGTGCCTCTGCCGACGGGCACACCATCCAGTGCAGTAAGCCATCCAAAATTGGCAAACAGATGCTTTCTGTGTAAGCAGATAAGTCTAGCTGCCCAGAAATGTTGGCTAATGTGACCAATGTATTATCCCTCAGGACCTCAAGGCAATCCCACCACCATTCATCTTTGCTGCAGGCCATCCCTTTGTCCACCTCTTCCTCTTTTTCATATGTCTGTGGTGCACGTTTTCTTTCTGGATGCTCATGATGGAGAAGGATCAACTTTCCCAGGATCAGCACCAAGCCTGGATGTTTTGACATCTCAGCATCATTGCCAGGCACAAAAGACAAGCTGCGGACGATATTTGACACACAAATGCAACGCTTGGTCAATGAGTCCTGCCAGTGTGTGATGGTGCATAGTGGAGTTTCATCTCGGCTGCGCGGCTCATCTTCTAGTAGCTTGATATTCCGGTGACTTTTGGCTTGATGGATCCCAAATGGAAACTTACTGCTATCTGTTTGAGAACCAGAGTCTGTCGCTTCTGACAGTGCTCCAGGACGAGCTGACAAGACATCATCGATGGTGGCTGATATGCTTTTGTCTTGCTGTTCCTCTGATTCTCCTTTCCCCTCTGTGTTCTTTTTACTTGAAGAGTTTGATGGTGGAGGTGGCCTTCTGCGAGGAGGGATCTCCATTTTACTCTCAAAGTGGGTCTGAATGTGTTCAGTTGTATCACCCCCACCAAGCTGCCAGTGGAGAAGTCCACTGTTGAATTCCTGGACATGCCCCAGTCGGTCGGAGCGGTCAACAACAAACAGGTTATTTTTCTTCACTATTCTGATTGGCAGCTTATCAAATTTACTGGCTTGTTTTGGCTTCTCACTTGGATCAGCAATGGCACCAGGGGGAGCAAGAACTGTGCTCTTTTCTTCTCCTTCAGTGTTCTCATTTTCATCCTCATCCTCTTCTTCATCCTCAAATTCCTGAAAATATTCATTACATTCATCATCATTTTCTTCCTCTTTTCTACCATCCTGTGTTAAAGGTTCACCATCTTCTTTCCTAGTTGAATTATGATCCAGTAGTTTTGGGCTTGGATGTCCCACTTCATATTCCATAAGGATCCCAAAAATATCAATCAAACATTTTCTAAAATATTCCACCAAAAGCTCGAGAAAACCAGATAACTGGAAATGAAAGAAAAAGAACAATAGCAAATGTTAAAAGGAACACTTCAGACTATATGGAACCATATTAACAGCTGTTGGTAGGTATATTTCAAATAAGATGTTCAGTTTTTCTTGTAGTTTTCTAGGCTTCAAAATATACTTGGCATCCATCAGTCTTGAAAGACTATGGTATTGTGCTCGACGCTGTTTGCGAAGCATGAAGGCCTGGGTAGACTGATATGGAGGATAGGCTGTTACCCAAGCAGCAAATCCCCCCACTCCATGCCACTGAAACAGTCCAATGGAATGGCAGAGCCAATACGATTAGTTCCAGCTGTGTTGCAGAGCTGGGCTAAGGACAGGAGCTCACCCTAACTTGTGGGGACCCAGGTCTCGAACCCTGGCCTACTGGTTAATAAGCACAGTGTGTTAACCACTTGCACCACCCACAGCAAGTGTTTAAGCAATATATTTTCAAAATATGTTGAGTTAAGAAAAGATACTACTCTAGACATAAAGAAATTTTCCTGTTGGTACATTCTCCATGTACTCTTGTGCTGTGAGGATCCTGAAAGATTTTTAAAAATAAATATACTATAAAACTATGATTGTAGTAGACAATAAAACATTTCATTCTTAAAACACTACTCCTCATGGGAGTGAAGAAAACCTGAAACCATGGTTATACAGTGTTTGTATTTAAAGTAGATCTGACGTTGAAACGTAGGAGTGTAAAGAAAAATACTTGAAGCCAGGATGAAGCAACTGAAGTCATAATAAGTCTGAGTTTTTCCCATCATTATAATAATCTGTACTGTTGAAATCATTAAAATGTCAGATTTTGCCTGAAATTTATTTATTTAGAGAGCATTTGCTCTTCCATTGTAAACCAATGTTGGTAGGCAAAGTATAGTATATACAGTAAACTGAAATTTATGATACAGCAACTTTGTGTGTCAGTGTCTCTTAGGTAGAGACACTGACTGAACAGGAATTTGAACCTGAATCTTCTACCAGCACTGGAAATAAAGCTACAGATGTTTCTAGTCCATTAACATTGATAATACCCTTCCTTCCCATATATATGCATTTTGGTGTTAGATACTGTACTTCAAACATCTGAAAGTAAAAAATTAAAAGCAACTATATTCAAATTTTTATTAAAAGTCTTTTACATTTGGTTGCCTGGAAAGGATGAAAACTAGAGGTGAATAGGCAAATGGAAGTTGAAAAGCTGGCTTTCCTCATCCTAACTTTAGACCCTATGCACTGTATTCAATTTTGTGAGAAAGATATGGAGTAATGCATAGCACTTCCTTGTACATAGGAAAGCAAGGCAAGATATACAATAGCCATAAAACAAATAAGCAAACAAAGGTTTTATGTAAAGGTTTTATGTTTTTCTGGCCTTGGATTGCCCCTTTGGCTTTATTCAAGGTGTTTTTTCATGGACAGGTTTTTCTAAGCCTCAAAGGGGCTTTTACAATCAACAGAGAGTTCTGAATTTCAAGAATTCGGCTACATTCCAGGTGGATCTTGCCATGTTCTGGCCACATACTCTGGCTTCCTGTACTCCCCACAGATAGGCTTCACAAGTGGCTCCTTTTCTTCAATACATATCAGATATTTGTTTATTTATTTTATGAAGTTTTGTGGGTGTCAAGTACCATCTATGGATGATTTTCAGGACCATTTCTGTTGATTTTACAGATACTAATTTATATGATTGAGTATTCCATATTCCATTCCACACATCTTCAGCTATCTTAATATCTAGGTTTTTCCCATACTTGTTTTGGAGAAAGTGTGGAGCAAAAGGAACTATGGAACATATGTGGCTACAGTGCCCAAAGTAGCTGAATTTTGGAAAGAGGTGATAAAGTGGCTAGAGAAACTGACATACCAGAATATAAATGGTAATAACGCTCCTTAACTGTTTTCACTATTTACTGATGAAAATGAAAACCTAAATAATATCTCCATCTTCTCTATGAGGTGGAGATCTTTATAGAAGTAGCAAGAGTAGAAATAACTTGTAACTGGAAAGAACTAAAGGAGCTTTCTTTTCAAAAATATATGGGAAGAGTGTGGGAAACGGCTTTAATGGAGAAATTGATAGTGCAGTTTTGAGAGAAGAGTTTTGAGAAAAGAAGTAAAAATAGATAATTTTGTTGATGTTTGGCACCCCTTGCTGAAGTTGGATACGAAATCAGATACTGAGATGGGTGAATTAAAAGATCTATTGGTATACTAGTTTGTTATGTATTAGTTTATGAAGATTATATATTGAAGTGTACTATTTTAAATTATATTCAATGTATAGTGTATATACGCTTAACGATGAATATATATTTCTATTATTGTTGTGGCTTGTTGAAATAAACTTTCTAAAAAACAAAAACAAAAAACAAGTAGCTCCGTTTAGCTGCCACTCAAAGGCTATCTGCTCAGTTTGTCAGGGTTGCTACTCCGGAGTCTTGAACAGAAACCTTCTGGTGTATTATCTTCAGGTATGTTGGCAGCTCAATCCTCTAGATAAGACATCCTGCCTAAACTATTACAGCTCTCACAACTTGTGCAACTGTCAGATGGAGAAATGTTGAGATTATTGTTATTTTTTATTTATTGTGTACACTTTTTCTGGATTGCAGATGTCAGTAATGACATCTTGTTAATTTTGCAAAGATAACCCCCATGATGCAGTGTGTTTGTGTGGGGGGCAGTTGCAGAGGTCTCTGCAGTGTAGATGGATCTACTCAGACCAACTTGGACTCATGCTACATGATTTGGTCTGGAAGGGTTTCAGTGGGTTAAAGTGACTGTCACTGCCACCAAGTCTAACCCTTCCTCTGTCTGGCCTCCTGCCATGTTCCACTCTCCCTACATCTTTTTGTCTTCCTCACAACTGTGTCCATGTTCCATAGCACCTGAATCTGGACACTGCTGGAGAGCTATTTCTCCTAGTTCTGCCAGTGTCCACTGTTGTGTTCAAGCTAAGAAAGAGCTGTCAAGACATCTGTGATGCCGAGACAGCTTTCATGCCAACCATGACCCCTTAAAAATCTTATTAGTGCCTGACAGTCCATCCATTCCATTCCAATACCTTTATTGGCATAAAACAATAAAACACCTGACAGTCAATATCCTTTTGTGTTAAAATTTATTCCAACTGAGGCATTCTTGTATTCCTCTTGCTTAGTGAAAGTTGTTAGGTTTCTGGACCTAACTATTGGTTCAAGGTAAATTGTAAGCTGATTGGCTGGCAGAATAATATCTCTGCCTGAGTGTCCAATCACAGACAATAATGTGTCATATTCTGATTTGCTGGCTGAATAATGTTTTTGCCTCGAGTGTCCAATCACAGACAAGTATGTGTCATATTCTGATTGGCTGCTGAGTGGCTGCTGACCTCTATATAAGCAGCAGTTGGTTAGTCAAGCTGAGAAGCTCTGTGAAGTACTCTGAGGTGATTGAGCTGACGTGATCTACACTGTTGGTCTGAATAAACTTAGACACCATATTTGAGACCTTGGAATGACTTACTGACAAAGATTTATAGACTCTGACTTGGGTATGGTTGCTGTATATGACTAAACACGTATGACCTGGACTGTCTTGGATTATCCTAATACTTAGTTGATAGAAACTACTCTGCTGTGTTTGTCTTCACTCTTGTGCCAGTACCAATTACAGGACATCAAACAGTCAATACCCTGACAACAGCTATCTATGTCATACATACTGAATTGGGAATAGTATAGGAGTTTTAACATTTATTTAATTTTAAAAGTAAATCTTCTGGGTTCTTTTTGACCATTAGCAAGTTTTAGAAAAGGATAATTTACCTACCTGAGAGAGATTGAAAGTAGCGACAGTGCTATCATCATACAGAAGGATATTAATAGTATCTAATGCCCAAGTACTTTCAGCAAGAAGGCCTGATTTAAGCGACATCATCACTCGCCATGCCTCAGGAGTCACTGGAAAATAAACATACAAAAAGTTTAATGTGGATGCCGTCCAGATAAGATTTTAAATGGCATGTGGACTTTGGGTGAAAATTAATGTTTATATTTCACTTTAGGGTATGAATTACAGTTTTCTTGTTGTGCTAAGTATTTTTAAGCCTATTTACGATAATTTCCTTGATTTAGGATTAATTGCATTGCAATAGCAAAAACAGTATGTATTTAGTGTAAAAAAGCCATGCTGCTATTTTAACTGCTTGAAGACAGAAATACAAGAAAAGCAAATTGCAGAAACTTATCAAGCAAACTTGGGAAAGTGCATATATTTAAATCACATGTTTTCCAAGTAGTCCAGATTGAACAATTTTTGCACAGTATGATGAACTATTAGGAATTTAAAAACATCTGTTTTAATTCTGAAGTTTGGATTTTGGGTTGTTGTATGGATATGATTCTTCTGCCAGGCCACTGCTTGCTTGCGTATCCACAGGATGCTTGCTCAGACTGTACCTTTGTAAATATGTACAGTAAAATTGAGGCACCAAAAGTACCTGTAATCTTTTTCCCTGTCCCAAATGGTGGGGAATTCAAGATTGTGACTTTTGGAGAAAAGGGCATAGTGGCCATAAAGAGGATGGAACAGAAGCTGAAATGTCAGCTGTGGCATATTCTGTTTTTTAGGAACATAACCACAGGATATTGCTGTCATTAGAATAATTGACAAGGCAAAACTTGCTTCTTAACATCATCTTTCCTGCTAAAAAACCATTTTGGATACCATATTAATGTTGCAGAACTAATTTCCCAAAGCAAAGTAATATTAAATTTATAAAATTATAATGAAAAAGGAAATTATTCCTTTGGCCAAATGGAAAATTCTCTTGCATATTACATTGATAATATGGCACTTACCAATATCCTTTGAGGTAATCTTTCGTCTCGGTTTCAAGACTGGTTGGGATGCTTCTACAGAGCCTGGAGGAAAAGTTATTTCCCGCCTCATTGGTGGCTGCTGGGTTGGAGGGCCTGCAACTTGAGGAACGGAGGGCATAACTTTTGGCATCTTCATGGAGGGCAGGAAAGGGGATTTGCTTGGAGACATACGGTTTTCATGGGATCGTGGGAAAGATGCCGGACTAGGTGCACGAGAAATGTGGTTTGGCATCGATGGTGGTGTCTGGTAGGATGATGGGGGAGGTCGAGTTGGCTGCATGGAGGCAGAAGGTGACATGTAAGAGGCCTGACGCTGGTTGACATGAGAAGGCCACTGACTTTCGTGGTTTATCCTCTGGTCAGGTACCATCATATCTTCAGTGCGGTTCATCCCTGGATAAGGTGGGGCTTGTGCAGGGCCTCCTGAGCCTTGCCTGTTTTGATAAGGGTAAGACATATCATTTCTTGTGGGCCACATGTTTTGTTGGGGGCCTTCACTTGAGGCTGATGGCTGCATAGGGCCACCAATCATTTGAGGAGGTATTCCATGTTGCTGCATTTGTCCTGGACCCTGCAGTCTCTCCCTGTTATAAGGATATGGATATTGCCCCTGCAGGGGCCTCCTGTCTGGTCCAGAGTAAGCACTACTGTACTGATTAAACATATCCTGCTGTTGGTTGCCAAACTGCATGTTGAACATGTCTCCCTCATGGCGTTTTGCTGGAGGCCCATACATGCCATCGATATGGCGTTTGTAGTTCTGAAAAGCAACACCAATATGATTAGGTTTAAAAAAATAAGAATTTTTAAACATTTTCTAGGGCCAAAATACCACATACCATTCAGCTTTGGTGCAATCATACCCTTGTATTTGATCACATACTATTTCAGCTTTCATATCATATACCATTCAGCTTTGGTGCAATTATATCCAAAATGCTTATTGTTGAAACTGAGATACCTCTTACATTTAAGGAATCTGTTTTGATGTGCTTTAACTTTACATTTAAAAGAAAATTACACTTTGGATAATACGTTGGTTCTCCATCCAGACCTTTTTTGGTGCAGGGATTGGGAGAGGAAGCGTGATAAAAATTTTCTGGTCACTTTTGAATTTTTTCGGTTTGATTTTTTTTTCATTATTTGCCAATAGCCCAATTCTATACTTCCTGATGCCCCTTGAAGCAGTGGTAGTAAAGCAGATTATCCAGCAAGTACTGGGATGTCACGAGGAATCTTCTCAGAGGAAGGGAACATTTGTTCCCAAGAAAGCCCCAGCCCCAGTAATGTGTCTCCTCATGTCTGCACTGGTTATTTTATTAGTGTAGGCACGAGAGGTTCTGTGTTAGGTCGTCTGACTTGACACATGCTGGATCATATTAAAACATGCATACAAATGAATACTGTTAATCTTTTTATTGAATTCTGCAAAGGGAATGGTATTTACCTGTTGCTGTGGGAACATTCCAGGTTGGTGTCCTCCATAGGGTGGTTGTCCTGAAGGAGGCGCCTGCCCTGGATATTGCTGTCCATATGGTTCATGCCTGCAAGGATGAATATGAGCAACTAGTTAGAATTGATGATCAACCAAGCCAACAGAAACAGACAGCAGTTTATAAAAAACCTTGAAGCTCTCCACAGAATCTTTCATCATTGCAAATGGTATCTATACCAAATGTGTTTTGAATCTTGCATGATTACAGTGGTGCTTGTAAGACAAATAACTTGTAAGACAAACTAAAATTTCTAAGGAATTCTACCTTGCAAGACAAACAGTTTTACAATGAAAATTCACTGTAAACAAACAAACTGATGGATCTTCATTGTTAGCAATAGCAAGAGGTTATGGATTTGATCTCATCTGCAGAGGAGGGGGAGAATAAGGAGGAGGAATACCTCATAGCAAATGAGATTAAGGATATTGGGAAACATTGGGAAATGGTGCAAAACTTTGTAGAAAAGCACCACCCAAATAAGGCTGTAGCAGTGTGAGCGATGAAACTGTTTAATGACAATGCAATGCCACATTTCCATGAAACCCATAAAAGGAAACAAAAGCAAGAGTCATTAGATAGGTTCCTTGTTCAAGTTGCTCAAAAAGCCACCAGTGACTCTTTTAGTGAAAATTAGCCATCCTTAGCCATAAAGGTTTTACTTTCTGTTTTACTGTATAGTATATTACAGTGTTTTTATTAATATTACAGTAATTGTGTTCTGTATTATATTACAGCATTTTGAATTCAATTAAAGTGTTTTGTCATCATTTTTACATACAGTTAATATTTTTATATGAATATTTTTGGGTTGTGGAACCAATCATCTGAGTTTCCATTATTTCCTATGAGAAAATCCACTTTGTATTTAAGAATGTTTGGTAAGACAAACATGCTTCCAGAACAAATTATGTTTGTCTTACAAGGCACCACTCTATTTACAATAATGCTGTTACATCAGAGTAAATCAATGAGAACCACTTTAGAATCCATTTCAAACATCTCTATGGGGACCCTGAAGCCCTTAAATGGGATTCTTGAGAAAATGTGATTTTTGATGCAATGAAAGCAGGCCTAGCTCTCTAGAAAAAATATACCTGTCCCTATTGGTATATTTGGTATATCTATACCAGATATCTCATATAGAATCTTAGTGCATGTAAGATTCACACAAGCTTTCCTTTAATTGTTTATGGGAGTTGAAAGCATTGTGGTAACTTACCCTACAATCCAGAGTAACTACGGGAGCACGTAAGAGACATTACGTGTACCCGTAGTTACTGCACCATCTAGTGAAAACCTATGGGAAATTAATATTGCAATCCAGAGCAAATTGTTCTTACACCGGAGCAAGGACTCCACGTGGTTACTCTGGATTGCACCCTTAGTAAGTCTCCTGTTTTCATGCTTGCACTTTTATATAATCAGTGCCTTTGTATTCATGCTGGGGGTATACACATGTAAACACAATACCCAGGCCTGCACTCCATCATGTGCAGTGCAAGATGACTTTATTTGACAACTATCTGAGCTGTTATCAGCTGTGAAGCCAAATTCATTTGATATCCCATACTAGTGGAGAACAAAACTAACTGAGTGGCTTAAGCTGTTTCTATGCTTGCTTCACAAAAAGCATGTCACACATTGAAGCATGGGGAGAATTTATGCAGAAAATATTTATGTAACCATGGACTGAATATCTGGAATTTTGACAGGACTGAAAAGTGAGTTGAAAAAGGTGAACGACTTATCTAGCATACTTTGAGAGCAGACGCTGTTTTGGGTAAGAAAAGTGTAAATATGGTAAACTGAAAATTTTTGGGACTGTAAAAAGTGTGTAAAAGAATGTAAAACTTTTGGGACTGAAGATATACAGAATATTATTTTAAGCTATATTAAGCTTAATTATATTAAGATATATTAATCCTAGGAACAGTCCTACACCTCCACTCCCCAGGTTGGCACAAGTCACTTGCAACAGCCTGTAGTGTTGCAAAGGTTTGTAGGCATTCTTATACCATTATCAGGGGAGTTAGGCCAGCAAATGGATCTGTGCAGGCCTCCCTTCACAACCTTATGCATCTCTGGGGCTGCACAGATATGCACCACTTCCACAGCTGCTGCATTACCTGGGGGTAAAAGAAACGTTTTCCCTTGCCCATGGTAATGCATTAACAGACCCAATTTTGTATTGGATGCAGCACAGGCATGTTAGCCTGCCTGCTCCAGCACAAGTTAGGATTGTGTTGCCATTTATCTATATAATTTCACTTGGCTAAAGAAGATATGTTAAGCATAAATGTGTTTAAAAGCAAAATTAATACCCAAATTGGATCATGCTTGAGAAGAATAATCTGCACAGAATACTCTGAGTAGAATAATGACTTTGCATTTTGCATAACCCTCTGGAAATCTATTTCTATAAAAAAGTCACTGACTGACTCACTCATCACCGCCCTGCCAAAACCGCTGGGCCTAGAAGCGTGAAATTTGGGGTGGGTGTTCCTTCTGTGACCGAAGGGTGCACTAAGAACCGGTTTTCGGAAATTCCAACCGGAAGGGGGTGAAAAGAGGGGCAACGTGTTTTCCTCCCTATACTTTGCATTGGAGAATTGATGACTCTTCAACCTTCCGCCCCAACTGCTGGGCCTGAAGCATGGAATTCTGGGAGGGATCCTTCTGTCACCTGAACACCCACCAAGAACCATGTGGAGAAATTTAACCCTTCAGGGGCTGAAAAGGGGGCAACGTATTTTTGTCCTATACTTAACATGGGAGACTGACCAACCTCCAGACTAATTGGTGCTCAGAGCCTGGTGCACTAGGGGGATATTGTTCGGAGGGAGGGGTTGCACTGGGAAGGATGCTGTGCATGGGAGATGTTGCACATGGGGGTTGATGCGCATGAGGAGATGTTGTGCATGGGGGGAAGTTGTGCCTGGGAGACTGAAGTGCATGGAGGGATGTTGCGCATGGGGTGTTGATGCGCATGGGGGGATATAGTGCATAGGGGATTTTGCGCATGGAGGAAGTTGCGCATGGGGGGATGTTGCACATGGGGGAGTGATGTGCATGGGGGAAGTTGCATATTCGGGAGTGATGTGCATGGGGGAAGTTGCACATTCGGGAGTGATGTGCATGGGGGAAGTTGCGCATCAGGGACTGATGCACATGGGGGACTGATGGCATGGGGTGTTGATGTGCATGGGATGTTGATGTGCTATGGGGGGACGGTGTATGGGGAAATGTTAGTCCTGCAACGTGTGTACGCTTTTTGCTAGTATTTTATAAAAGGCCTGGTGTAATTCCATGTCTTTTACAAGCAAATTGTTATAATCCCCCCAAAAAAGAAATAAGTAAAGAAGCTGTATGCCAAGCTCATGTAAGTTTTCAAAAAAATGTTACACCAAACATTTCAAAAGCATTGCTGTGTAACCTTCTGGGATCTCAAAGGAGATTATCCTTGGGGTCTGCACAAGTCCCAGTAAAATTAACAGAGCCTGCACAGCAATTGTTAAACGACATCTTCTGTCTGGCTCTTAACATTTAATACCACAAAGGGGTTTGGAGGCAGGCAGCAACAGATGAAGAGGGGAGATGCAGTTATAGGGGAGGAGAGAGGGTAACATGTACTGAGGAAAACTGAGGAGCGGGGCAGGTGTGGCAGTGGTACATGTCAAATCTTAACTCCCTTCTTGGGTCTGAGCAGTGCAGACCTGCAATAGTGATGCTGTTGAAAAAAATTCCCAGCTGAAAACCATGCAGAGATTTAGGCAGGATTTTGCTGTTTGTTGTACAACCATTTCGTAAATGAACGGCTCATAACCTCTACTCCTTTGTTCTAGGTGTGAAACATATTTTGATGTTTAGTTGTCCTCTGCAGTGCTCTTTTCTCTCCCATCTAAAGCTCACGTTCTTTTTTTTACCTATGTGCTTCTTTGTCAAGGCTTCATGACAATAATTAATAAAGCAATTCATTCAGCTACTGAACTGAAATGCCAACAGGGTCATATTCCTAGTCATACTACAAGAGCACAAAGATAATGCACAGAGATAGGGCACATACTACCAGAACAGAGTCTGAAAATGGTACATTTCTTTTTTGTTTGAAAGCAAAAAGAAAAGCAAGATGTCATTTTCACTATAACTGTGCTGAATGTTCCTGAAGTTTAGTTTTTCACAGTGCACATTGCTAATTTAAAGGAATGATTTTGTGGGAAAATCCACATTTCTGTGCATTTTTGTTCCAGTTCTTTTTAAAAATGTGAAACAGCTTTCTTGGTTGTCATCTCATGTTGACACTGGGAATTAGGTAATGAACATGATGCTGGCAGAGTGCCATGTTGCCAATCTGACAATGACTCTGAGTGTAAACAAACCCTCCCCTCAACCTCATTCTGAAAGTGGCACAAGAAAAGGACATTCTTGATCCCTGGATGAACTGGATGAACCAAACACTTTCATTTTGCCAGGTATGGTAGCAGAAGTTTTGTCTATTGGAAGAAAATACTCTGATATCACTCTGGTATAATCACAAGTCTTACAAACAACAGACTATAGCTGCAATCCTAAAGACACTTTCCTGGGAGTAAGACGCATTTAACATAATGGGGCTTACTTTTGAGTAGACATGGTTAGGATCACGCTCTAAGTCTAGTGGCTGGTTTTGATCAGTGATTTTTTTCAGTGGGTGAGGAGTAATCCATTTGAAAAAATGCAACTGGAGAGTGGGAGACAATGTCTGGATCATAAGAAGAGCCCTGCTGGATCAGGCCAAAGGTGACCTGGTCCAGCTTCCTGTATCTCACAGTAGCCACGCAAGATGCCTCAGAGAGCAAATAAGACAACATGAGATTTGCATCCTGGTACCCCCAACCCCATATCTGGCATTCTGAAGTAGACTTCTAAAGTCAAGAGGCTGCACATACCCATTATGGCTTGTAACCTTAGATGGACTTTACCTCAGGAAATTTGTCCAATCCCATCTTAAAGGCATTGAAGCTACATGCCATCACCACATCCTGTGCCAATGCTTTCCAGAGAAGAATTATCTGCTATGTAAAGAAATATTTTCTTTTGTCTATCCTAACTCTCCCAAAAGTCACTATTAGTGGATGTCCCCTGTTCTAGTGTTGTATGAAAATGAAAATGCCATCTGTTTCTACACTCTATTCATCCCTTGCATAATATTTGTATGTCTCAATCATGGCCCCCTGGTGCCTTTTTTTCTAAATTCTTTTCCCCCTTTTCCATTTCCACTATATCCTTTCTGAGATGGATACTCAGAAAGAGTATTTCTGAGTATCAAGATTTCAAGTACTAGATACTATGCTCTAGATATGACTTTGATTATTTCTGTTTACCAATAATCCTGTTCATTAACAGTCTCAGCCTTTTTGAAATTTATGGTGTCACTTACCTCCGGTCATAACCACTTCCATAGGGAAACTGCTGGCGCTGTCCTATACTCATGCTGGACATTGCTCCAGAGGGAGTCTGGTTATACATGTCCTGCATCCCACTGTTGGGCATTTGTCCAGGAGTCATGAAAGGTTCACTGTTTCCAGGCACTAAAAAAAGCAGCACAAATTAAAAATTTTATTTTAAAGATGCATTTTCAAGAAGTGTTAAAAATGACATCATTTAATTGAAGGTTAGAGACCTAATCTTGCCAAAGAGAATAATTATCAGACAAATAATATGAGAGCAAAGGTGATGCATGAGCACTGGCACTAAACTAAAATATAATTTTAAATTGTCAGAATATCAACTATGTACAGTGGGCTACAAAAAACAATTACCAAAACTTGTATGCAGTTGCATGTAACAAGATACACAATTAGTAGTTTACTATACCAAGACCCAGATCAAACCACATCTCCTTGTAGAAATCTCCGATTTAAATAAAACAAATTCAAGCAACTGCAAAGTAAAGCATCAGCACAACTGCAAAGTTGTGCATCAGCACCTTTATAGTGCTTTAACTGATTCAACAACAGAGTGATATTTAGGTCATCATCCCATATCATAGGTCCGTATAACAGCAGCATTATGTCAAATGACCATGACGAGACTATTCAACGATCAGACAAATATTGATTAAAAGTTATAGTAATGAAACAAAGGAAATCCTGAGTATATCTACACTTGCAGAATATTCTACAACATCAAGAAATGAGAGAAAAACGGGCAGTTTATCCCTGAAAATGTACCAGGAAATATTTACTTAATTTTTGCTCAGAAAGCTCTAAAGTAATTAGTTCCTACTGTGAAATAATCTCTGCTGGCTTCACAGGACAAGAATATTTTCAGATTATTACTGAGGCTGCAATCCTAACTTCCAGTTAGGCAAACATAAACCCTAGCACAAGTCCTGTGGTGTCACAAAAGTGCTGTAAGGCATTTCTGCACCACTCCTGGTAAGGCGATGGTTAGGTCAGTGTATAGGCATATGCCGACCTCCCCACTCAAACATGGAAATGCCAACGGAGATAGGTTGGACTAAGTTGGTTAGGATTGAGCCCTTAGGGTACAAGGAGGGGTTATGGCATTTTTGTGTCACAATTTTCATCTATTTACTTAACGTAAATAATTAATTACTTAATTACTTAATTAAATTTGATTATGTTGTTACAGTAGTGAGGGTGGATGGGGCAACATTTTGAGCTTTGCAGTGGGCTATATATTCATCTGATACACCACTGTATGTGATTATTCTTTGGGAGCACTATAGCTCTGATCAGCATACCTAAGACCCATCACATCCTGGTCATCAGTTTTCTGAACTACTGCCATCAGGCAGAAGATATAGGGCAATTAAAATAAAAACAAATAGATTAAAAACAGTTTTTATCCTAGTGCAGTGTATAGACTAAGGCGGTGTAGTGATGTTGAGCAGAGTCTAGAAAAATGGTCTCATGTGATGTTCTTGTACTTGTTGTAGTGTATTGTGTTGTTTTTAACATTGCAAAAGCACCTAATTTCGTCGTACATGTGTACAAGTGTGTAATGACAAATAAATTTCTATTCTATTTTATACATTGAGGGCCTAGTCCTATCCAACTTTCCAGCACTGATGCAGCCTCAATGCAACTCTAAAATAAGTTCTTTGTATTTTCCAGCCATCTTAGGTTCCTTTTAAGGTCCACAGACCCCTCAATCCACTGGTAGCAATTCCATGACAGAAGAGCAATTCTAAAGTAAGAGAACAAATGTTTCATCTTTTAAGTGGCTTCTATAATTGCTCCTCCACCATAGGTTGTGTATATTTTGTTGGCAGAACTGGATCAGAATTGGAAAGTTGGATGGATTGGGCCTTGACATCTGTTTGCTTAAAAAAGGCAATTATTTGTTGAAAGCATTGCTTAGCTAGTATGACTTAAAGAAAGTAACAAGTTATTTCAAATACACTAGTTTTTTCTTGAATATATGAATGAATATTAAAGATTTGCTGATGTTTTCCTACCACTTGCTTCATTTAACATGATATTTCAGTTTATCTAAAGTGGGAAAAGACCACTTTTCATGTTTGGGGTGAAAAATATTTTAGACTATTCCTGCTACTAAAATTTTAGATCAAGTTAGTGTATTAACAACTACTAAATAACTACTAAAATACACACAAAAACATAGAAGCTATAATAGTATAACTAGGCTATAAATAGTATAAATAGTATAACTAGGAAGGGAGAATTATAGTTAAAACTCAGCAGGTACCTTTTCTCATCCCACCAAAAGGGTCCTTGTTTGGTTCATAGGGCATCCTTCCCATCACGTCTGGCATATTCATTGTCTGTTGATAGGGTGCATTTGGGGTTAGGGAGTTTCGCTTTGGGAATGTGGAATCACTTACATCTGAAAAGGGATCATGCAAGCTAACGGAACTATTTCTGAAAAGATGAAAAAATAAGAAAACATTAGTGTCTGTGCAACATAGTTATATGCTTTATGATACTAATTTACATGCCATGTAGTTCAGTAAGCTAAACAGCTTTGAAAATCATCAGTTTTACTTTATAGCAAATGGAAACAGTTACAGTATGTAGAATAGGAATGTATGTACGAATGCGGGTAAGTGCCAACCAAAATCAGTGATGTCATAAACACCATCCTTGAGGTCCCTATGCTTTTCATGTGGTCATATTCACACTAAGAACATTTTCCCAATAATCATGCCTTGCTATGGTTGCAATATGTCCTAAAAACAGGGATGGTCCTGATTTTTGGGGACTGTGTTCATACACTGGCAAGTGTGACAGAGGGTCCTGTCCTGATTTTGTGTAAGAGAATTATGGCAATCCTATGCATTGCACTTTGTGTCATAGAAAAATGCCACATTCTTTGAAACACAGAAAAGGTATTTGGATTTTGTGAAATAAATTAATAACTATGCTCACTTTATTGCACAACAAACCAAAAATCCAGAAAGGCTCTAAGTAAAAAAGTAAAGTAATGTGTCACCTGCTGCCCTGCATAGGTGTCATCTGTCCATGAGGAGTAGATGCTGGTGTTGGAGGCTTGAGGTCACCTGGCACTTCTGTCATGGAATTGCTACCAGTGGACTGAGGAGTCTGTGGACCTTGAAGGGAACCCGAGTTTGCTGGAAAATACAAAGACAAAAGAAAAAAAATATGAAGCATGTGTTTTCTTATGTTTGGAAGAATTAGCTATACGTCAAAAAGTGGAAGACGGAGCAGCTATCTCATAATATACTTACTCATAAATCCATATAATTATTTTGACTAATCTGAAAACATTTTAAAACAATGATGGGCAAACATTTTGGCAAGAGAGCCGCATCGTCTCTCTGACACTATGGGTGGAATCATAAGCATGTCTACTCAGAAGTAAGTCCCATTGTGTTCAACAGTACTTACTCCCAGGAAAGTATGGTTAGGATTGCAGCCTATGTCAGGAACAAGGGAAAAGAAAGTATTAATTTACATTTCAAATCTGAATATATTTAAATAAATAAATACATTAGAGACAGAACTTAGATGAATGAGGGTGCAAACCTAACCAATTTAGGCCAGTACAACACACCATTTCCATTGTGTTACCGGATAGATATTACTGGATAGTTCACATACATGCATACCCTCAAACTTCCTGTGTCTAGCATTGTTTGCACTTTAAAAATGCAAATCATGCCACCTAGGATCCAAACCAAAAGAGCCAGTAAAAACTAATCTAAAATTCTAATTTAGAGGCGTCTCGCCAAACTTTAGGTATTCAGTTTTTATTAAAAATTATCATTTTTGATTAAATAAAAATTGAAACTGAAAAGGAAGCCAAGAATCATTTGAATCTTTTGGATCTGTTTACCTCAAAATATCAAATACTTAGTCAAGCTTTTCTAATGGCAGCTAATTAATGAAAAGTGACATTTAATACTACCTTAACCATAATCAAGGTGAACTTAATTCAGAGTAAAACAAAAAATCTAATAGTTGGCAAGATACACCAGTAGAATATACAAGAAATATTAACATAACACTATTTTCAGGATCAAATAATGATCTCTCAAAGTGTTTACTCATATACCGGTAAGTACATTTGGTTTTAGAAAAGAAAAGAAGATACCCAACTGTGAATCTGAAGAAAGCTTTTCGCCTACTTTTCATTATTTCTGAACCTACTAACTAGAATAAACAGCTGTTAAATGGGATATAGAGGAAGAAAAAGGCCTCACTGAAAACACAGCAGAGGTAAATTTGAGACCTGCCAATGCCATCCTGTGTAATATATTTTCTCAGAAGTACTGTATTTACCCAAATCGAACACTCACCTTTTTCAGCTGAATGCATTCTCCAAAATCAGGGTGTGCATTAGATTTGATGGTTAATTAGATTTGAGTAAATACAGTATTTTGATTATAAGTATAGGGTACACATTAGATTTGTGTACGTTAAATACGGTACACATTAAATACGGTACGTTCCACTGAGTTCAATAGGACGTTCTCCTAAGAAAGATGTCTGGATCTTCAACAAACAATAGACACATATCTGCAATGTGAAATAAGATGATATGGAAATACCTATCATTTTATTGCTACCAAAAACTGTGACTGGATTTAAAAAGTAAAAACTAAACTGTCATGTTAATGTAAAAAACAAGACAAAACCTCTTCATGGCAAAGTAAGGAGTAATCTAAGCAATTTACTATTCGCAGTAATGTATTTTAGTGCTTAGTAATTTTAATACTTAGTTGAAGTAAAATACTGACAGTTTCAGTCATTAATCAGTTATTACTCACAATCTCCTTACCAATTTAAGGGTAACAGGTGTCACTTGGATGGTTGAGCACAATCACTACACTGAGAAGTAAGCTGATAAGTAGGAGCCCTAACTAGCCCTACAATATGATATATCGTATTTACCCAAATCTGATGCACCACTGAATCTAATGCGCACCCTATACGTATAATAAAAATACTGTATTCACTCAAATCTAATTAACCATTAAATCTAATGTGCACCCTGATTTTTTGGAGACAGAATTTGGCTGAAAGAGGTAACGTTAGATTCAAGTAAATACAATATTTAAATTTTAAAGTATCCCTGTAGAAGAGTAGGAACATCCATGTGTCCCCCATCCTTCCCACACACCCCTTCACTAATCACTCCATAATTCTAATCAAATAACACTGAAAGGGTGCAATCCTAACCAACTTTTTGGCACTGGCCTTGCTGTGACACTGGGACATGTGCTGTATCCTACAGCTCAGGGTCAGTCATGGAGGCCTCGTCAAGGTAAGGCGATGTTTGTTCTTTTACCTAGGAACTTCACTGTTCTTTCCCTAGAATCATAGAGTTGATAGGGACCTAGTAAGTCATCTAGAGCTGGAAAGTGATTAGGACTGTACCCTAAATTATGTACTGCGGTCATTATTATCCAACATTCTGGGACGAAAGTAGACAACAGCTTTAATGCAGTTGGTACTTCTTTTGGATTCTCACTTTACATTTAGTTTTCAGTGTTAAATGTTTTGGGGACTTTGTCACCTCTTTTTGGGGTACCACTTTAAACATCCATTGGTATCCATCTGAAACAGGAGTGGACACAGAGAAACTGATTTTCCCATATTATACTTTTTAGTGTGGAAAACTTCTATGCTGCCCTTCTACAGAACTGAGCTTTTTAAAGACAAGAACTATCAATAAGTAATGCAAAAACAAAGTCCGTACGTAAAATGTGCTGCAGCACTACATGATCTGTTATAAGATTACATTTGTCTTCAAGGAGTAGTAGAGCCTTTTTATTTACAATGGCTCAAATATCCAGTTAATAATAAAAAGGAGGGAGAAGCCAGAGGGAAAGAAACTTCTTCCACTTTCTAGCCATTTTCCCCCATCATGCTAAAAAAAAGGAAAAAAAGAACGCAACCCTTGAAACTCCATTAATAAGAGGCCTTACATGCTCTCTAGGATATCCCTACCTTTTGCCAGAAGCTACAAATGTATACTCTAAAGTAAACAATGAAAAGGTTACTGAAGGTTAAGTACATTCACATACTTCAGTCTTAACAGCCAGACGCCACGCTGGGAAGATAATTTACACAGCATGAACTCCGTGCCCTAATTCTGACAAGGGTGGGGGAAGCGGTGGGAGGTTTGGCGGATGCGTCACAAGTCCACAGTGAATGGAGGTCAATCAAAGGGCACCTTTGTTTATAACCCAGACCCCTTTCTCATTTATCTTCCGCTGGAGATTCCCTGGTTGGCTGCATGACAGATTTTGTGACATCACCTGTCAGCTAAGAATAGAAATTCAGTCAGCCACCTGCCAGCAAAGATAGATGGGTTTTTGGTTACAGACTTACTAATTAAATGACTGGATGACGCCCTCCTCCCCACTCTTCCCCCTCCTTCTTGTTTCTCAGCTACCAAGGAAACCTCAGGAGCAGTCCCTCGGAGTTCTCCCTTACAGGTTTGCTGTAAGGGGCTTTTTTTGCTGACATCATGAAAACAGAAGTATTTTAAGGATGAGGAACTGGCTGGTTGAAGTCAAAAAACAAAGACCAAATCTGTTTCTCAGTTAGCTTAATATTGAGCATGACATAACACACACCCCACTGCATGTGTGGGATACCTGCCAGAACGTACACTTGGTAGTAATACTTGGCATTTTTTCCTTAGATGATTTCTGGGGAGAAATGGATGACGTGTTATCAACCACAACAAATATTGCACACATGCATCCAATAGTCCATAGGACTCCAAACTTTGGCCTGGGGGCCAGATGCAGCCTGTGGCCAGGCCCTATCCAGCCCATGGCCAGCCTCTTATCCCCTAGGAGCCTCTGACCCAGTTGACCAAACATGACTGGACCTGTGACGGGAACAGGAATGGGAATTCATTTAAAGTGTGCGCTTCATTTCTTTGCTGTTTGTGCTTGCAGAAATCCTATAAATTTAATTATTCTAAGTTCCATCTGTAATATGTTTATTAAAATTTTATATTTAAAAATTTTGCAGCCCTTGGCACTGTGTCAGTATGATGGAAGTGTTAGTGACACTTTGATATAGTATGGTAGCCAAAAAAATTGGAGATCCTTGCAATTTTAGTGCATGTTACTTTTACCAGTAAAGTGAAATTCAGTTAACAGTATGGCTCTTGTACTACTGGTGGCTTTGAAGGGAGGAAAATGGAGGGTGTAGCTGAATAAAAAATATGAATTCTTTTCTACTGGATTGGGACTAGCAATCAAGCTGTGGTGTGCTGGGTTAGTGCTATTAACCCTTTTTTGGGTTGCAGTCCTACTTGCCTGTACCCCAGCTCAACCTGTTGTTAGTCCCAGGAGGAAAGAGCCCATTGACTCCTCTGGAAACTTGACTTCGAGGCTAATAGCAGCTGGGGGGCATTTTCATGGTTGGAAAATATTATGTACCCAATGGTTTTGATTCAGACCAGCTGCTATTTAGTTGAGAAAAAAAGAAAATAGATAAAAAGAACTACAGGACCAAATGCTTATTGTAAAGTGCAGTTCCACCCTTAAGTTTGGGATCTTCATTGGCAAGCAAAGTTACCTACATTTTTTTGCTTCACCAACTATTTTTTAAACTTAGATTTCCACTTGAAATCTGAAAACACCTCTCTAATACTTACACTTAAATGTTGTGGTGGGTAGGTCAGTATTGAGGCTCTTCTGGAGAAATACAGACATACCCTACAATCCAGAGTAACTACGGGAAGACGTAAGAGGCACTTGCTCTGGATTGCTCTATGCATTTCCCACAGATTTCCCATAGTTACACGGTATCTACGTCAAAAGGTCTATGTAAAAGGTCCTGTAGTTACTCTGGATTGTAGCCATTATAATGAAAAATTATCTCCAAACTAATCAAATATCTTCCATTCATTCTTCTAGAACACAGTATTGTTTTTCCAGATTCCATAACATCTTATCCCCAGCATCTCCTGTTCCTTCTGGCACTCCTTCCTTGGTTCCTGATTACTTTTTCTGTGGTCAAGTTCTGCCAACTGCACTGCTCTTTTCCTAGGTTCTCAGCCTTCTCCCTGTCTAGACTCCTTTCTC
The DNA here is from genome assembly GCA_030015325.1 of Cryptoblepharus egeriae. NCBI lineage: Eukaryota > Metazoa > Chordata > Lepidosauria > Squamata > Scincidae > Cryptoblepharus > Cryptoblepharus egeriae. Next base: position 186,860,980 of record JAREYC010000001.1, on the reverse strand, counting down.
GCTGTTCGTTCACTGTGTGACATTGTCAACCAATTTGTTTCCATATCAGTATAAAATACTGTCCTGCATTATTACCCTGAAGAATTGAAAATGTAGGAACACAAGACGAGATGGGTCAGACCAAAGGCTTTCTTCCACCGAATGAATGTTGAAATAAAAGAACCTTTTAATCCAGCCAGATGAACCAATTTTTAAAAATGGGTCTAAAGAAAATTGGAAATTCACTCCAAGGAAACTTATTCTTGACACACTATTTGTAAAAGCACCATGTTGCTTTCCGTAATTCATGATTATATTTGTGTAATGTACAAATATAACCCCTGATCCTTAATGCCTGTATAAATAAAAGTATCAGATTGGTAAGACTTGTATAAATAGAGGCTTTAACAAATTAACAAATGAAATCAGTGGCAAAAAGTTTGATGACTTTTAACACTTTATAAAGAGATATGATGAATGGTGGTGTTATAAACTATACAGTTTATACTGTGTTTGCAAATTTTACCATATATACGGTATATATACATATATGTTTTACATTTACTGTATATATGTAATCTGAGGTAAAAGCTTATATAGGTTGCTTCAGACTCAGAATCCAGGAAACTGTCAAGTATACTCACACAAAATAGGCTCAGGAAGTGTAGGATGTCTTGCACAAGTAACTTTATCCCCTTTGCACTTTTATAAAATGTTACCTAAATGCCTGTAGTTCTTTAGCTTACCAGGAGATGGCGGCTGAATCTTTGGTTGCTTCTTGGTTTCTCCAGTGCTGAAGACTTCTGGAGGGGGTTCCTCCCCTCGCTCAATCTTGCATTCAAAGGCAAACAGGTACTGAATATATTGTTTTTTCAAGGAACTGGCTGCACTGCTTGAAGTGCCAACATTTAGATTGGTTGCCAACTCACGCCACTTCTTATTTTTATTAACCTAGCAAAAATAAATTGCAGAATTAGTAAATTGTAGCAAAGTTGATTAAAGCCAAGAATACAAAATCAAAAAAGAAAAAGGAAGCACTTAAAGCCTTGGTTTGTTTGTTAATGTTCATTACTCCTACTCTGTAATGCACAAACAGCATTTACATTTATGAAACCAGTAAGAACATGCTGATTGGCATGTAAAATGTAAATGTAAATGTAAATGTAAAATAATGCTCATCAAGAGGCATCTTCTGTCTAGCTCTTCTTCTTTCTAGCTCTTCAACCTTTTTGGGGCTTGTGATGTGCAGTTAGGCAACAATCCTAAAGACACTTTCCTGGGAGTAAGCCTCGTTGAACTCAATGGGCCTTACTTTTGAGTAGACATGGTTAGGATTGTGCTGTTAGTCAATTTGCCTTCCACTTTATGCATACTTATTACCTTCAGGCACAAATACGCTCACCAACTGTAATTAAAAAGCAACTTCTAAAAATGAATTTTAAATTGTAATAATAAGGCTGCTATTTCATTATTTAAGTGTTTTAACACTGCTATGAAAGGTGGTTGATCTATTGTGTTCAATGGGTCATACTCCCAGGAAAGTGTCTTTAGGATTGCGGCCTTATTCAGATAAAGCTCAATATGAATTACAATGACATATGGAGACAATTCATTCCAAGTTGTTTATTGCAAACCTTCTAAAACGATGCACTTTCTGGAACATTTTTGTTATGCACCAGATAATATGTAAAACAACAGCTCTCAAGACTACAAATATGGTGCTTCTACTACATTAGGGAAAAATCTACATTATATATTCTTACATATGAAAACTGCATGTTCCACACACATTAATAAAAGGCAACATAGATATTTGGGCATTTTTCAAATGTGTCAACTACAGTTTTTTCCTTGTAACTGTTATGAGTGATCGATCAATCAATCAATCAATCAATCAATCAATCAATCAATCAATCAATCAATCAATCACTCAATCACTCAATCAATCAATCATTCTTACACTGCCTTTCCTATGCCCAAGATTTTAAAAATCAAATATAGACCAATACAACAAGTAAAAACCATAAACATTTCACTAGAACAGAGGTAGCCAAATATTTTGGTGGGGAGTTCACACCATCTCTCTAACACTATTTTGAGGGCTGGGGAAGTATAAATTTACATTTCAAATTTGACTAAGTTTACATCAGTGAATATATTAGAAACAAAACTATTGAAAACTGTTCACAAGTACAGAGTAAGGGGTGATATTCAAAACATAAACACTTCCATACACACACACACAGACACACACACAGAGAGAGAGAGAGAGAGAGAGAGAGAGAGAGAGAGAGAGAGAGAGAGGTGCATACAGCTTTCTTGGCCCTCAGAACACCCTCTGGAGGTTAGGGAAGCAGAGCAGAGCAGAGTTCCCACATCTCCAGAACATTTCAGGGTTTACCCATAGGCTGGATGGGCTGGGCATGCCTAGGCCACATGGAAGCTCAACGTGGGCTGCATCTGGCCCCCATAGTTTGAACATCCCTACCATAAATTAATTTTGACAAGATAAAAATTATCAAAAAAGCATGAAAAACATTTTGGCTACAATCCTAAAGACACTTTCCTGTGAATAAGACTCAATGGGTACAATCCTAACCAATTTAGGCCAGCATACCTTACTTGGTATATCTTCCTGTGGTGATGTGAGGAGGTTGGCATATGCCTGTGCACTGGCCTAACCCGCCCAGGAGTGGGGCCGAAGTGCCTTACAGCACTTTTGTGACACCCCCAGGCCAGCAAAGAATTTGTGCCAGGACTTATGTCAGTCTAACTGGAGGTTAGGATTGCAGCCAATCACTCAATGAAGAATGGGGCTTACTTTTGAGTAGACATGGTAGATTAATATTAGCATCAAAACATAAAATTTTTAGTATTACATGGTAAACTAATATCAAAGCACAATAAAATTCAAGGGACAAAATAACTTTATAAGCACATGTCATATTGGGAGAGAAAAGATCTGAAATGCAGAACCACTTTTTCACAGTATGGTAGTATTTTTGAGTTGTTCAAGTCAATGAGCTGAAATTGCCTCAAGTCCAAATGTTCTCATTATTGAGAACATTAAATGCAATACAGGTACATTGGCTTGACTGATTTGAGAATGGGGATGTATATAATACGGAACGTAAATCGGTCAGTGTTCTCTGAAAAAATAATAGCTGTCAAATGGAACAAAGACATAGTCCAGAGCACACTTAGTAGGGAGTGAATCCCATCTATTTTGATATCTAAGTTACAGTGAACTAATATCTAAGTTCTATTCAGAGTTACTGCCTTGATTTACTTAACAGCTTCAAAGGAATAATTCTTGCATATGTGAGTTCAGGTATTAATATGAAAAATTAAATTATCACAAAAACATTTTTACCTGGGCTAAGCCTCCAATCTCTTTAACACAGACATAAAGTCTGAAAAGGTCCAGCGGTTTCTTGCCTACAGCGGGTAGACTGGCCACAGGTGTGCCCCTCTCTTCCATGAAGTTAAGATAGCGATCGACCCATATTTTGCGCTCTGGTTCATTTCCCAGCTCATACATTTTTGTGATCTTCTCTCCAGTTGTGGTCGAAGAACTTGATTTCTGAAGCAAATAAATTTTAAAAAAGAGTTGGGATAGGGGAGAGAAGGGAAAAATATAGTAAGCAATTCACAACGTCAACAAAGAGAGGATGTCAAACTAAAGCTATCACAAACAGTCAGGAATGAAGGCTACTAGTTCAGGCACAAACAAAACATACTGTCCACATGCTGCAGGTTGATTATCTAATTTGTGAAACAAAGGGCCCAAACTCCCCACTTGCATTATTTTTCTATTTCATTCATTTAGATGAGCTTTGGATCTCAGAAGGCAAATTTCTGATGATGCCTCAGGTCATGTAGTGGTGTTAAACTATATGTCATCAACATAAAACACAGGACTCCCAGTACAAAAAGTAAGACCATGAGAGTTATGCAGTTAAAACAAAGAAATAATTTTGGGTAGGACTAAATGTTTCTACCAAATCTAGCCTTTTGCTGTTGCTGGCTGAGGTTATTCAACTCTCTTATTAGAAAAAAACAAACACATTCTGTGCAATTGTTGTGTATGAACTGTCAAAATATTAACAATGATCAATATGACCATTACCTGCTAGAGATGGGCACATTACACAAATGATCTAGAGTTTTCCTAAGACTTCTAACTCTTTGATTTATGTTCAGTTTTTGTTCAGATTATGCTCAGTTCAGATTTATGTTCAGTTTTTGTTTATGAAGTCATTAACAGCCTTGGGTCTTTCACAGGTGGCATATCAACCCTTTTTTGCATCATCCCTTAGTTAAGTCCACAAGATGATTATTAAATAGAGATTTCTCTACAGATAAAGGTTTACCAATATCTGAATCTCTTTTATGGTAAGAATTTCTTACTTAAATCCAGCTTTTGTAGCTAGGGTAAACATGGAAGGAAAGGATTCTGCCTGCTACATATTCTGAGTTCTAAAAATGTCCAGATATGAATGAAATTAATGTGTTTTAGAGAGAGAGCTTTTATAGCTTAAGTTTTGGGCATGCTATAACGTGTCATGAACAGAAAATGGGAAAGTACTCAGAGTACAATCCTGACCAGATGCTGGTTCAAATTCCTTGCATTGGCCCAGGAATGTTGCAAATGTGCTGTAAAGCAGGGTTTCTCAACCTGACCATTCCTCTAAGTGCATCTTCCCCTCCTCACAGCAGGAGGGCTCTGTCAGAGGATTGCGGCCTCAGAGACTAATCCTATGCCTATCTACTCAGAGACTAATCCTATGCCTGTCTACTAATCCTATGTCTAGTAAGTCCCATTGTGGACAGTGGAGCTTACTCCCAGGAAAGGCTGAGCAGGATGGCAGCCTCAGAGCCCAATGCTACTCAGAGCCCTGACTACTCAGAAATAAGTATCATCATAGTCAGTGGAGCTTATTCACAGGAAAGCACAGAAAAAATTGCAGCCTCAGAGTCGGATCCAATGCCTGTTACTCAGAAATAAGTCCCATTGTAGTCAATGAGGCTTATTCTCCAATAAGGGTGACTAGGATGGCTTTGTGCATTTTCAATGCATTCTGTGCTGAAAAAGGTTGCAAATCCCTGCTCTATGTAGACATGCATTGAGACATTGGGCTCTCACCTGAAATCCTATCCACAGTGACCTAGCTATGGCTCCATTGATTATAATGGGATTTACAGCTGGAGGCAGCTGTGCTGTGTTCTAGGTGGGGAAGCCCTCCCTCCAGGACGCCTGAGGCAGAAGTCTCCTTCCACCTCTGAGATGGTCCCTGGAAAATATCATTTCCAGCGAACCGGTCCCTGGGACCAAAAAGGTTGAGGACCATTGCCGTAAAGCATGTTCATATCTATTCTTGAGTTGGTTGAACCAGTGCAAGGAAGTGCACTTGTTTCCAAAGCCCAATTGTGAAAGTTGTGCAGGATTGGGGAAGGAGGTGGGAAAGCAGAATGGAGGTGGGGAATGAGCGTTTTTGAGTGGGGTTGGATGGACAGATCAGACCAAGAAGGGGGGCAGAATCAATTGCAGCATTTTAGGCAACATCCTAACCACCACTCCAACCACCACTAAATGCTTAGGTGATTTGAATTAGCATCAGTAAATCCCCATGGGGTAATAGGAATCTGAGATCTCTATAAGAACCGGCTTTTCCAGTGAGAAACTATCATTCTTGTATCCAGAAGAAAGCAGCAACTCTCTCTGTAACCTGCTCAGGTAGTGTGGCAAAGATGGTTACATGAGCTGATGCCCTACTAAGCCATTCTTTTTGATGCCTCACTAGTGACATGCCTCTGACGCTTTCCAGCAAGCCGATTCCTGTAAAAAGAAGCTGGTGATCTTACAACCCTTTTAAAGAAGGCATTTGTTGACTGCACAGAGCTCATGATGATGTGAACAGCAATTGGACCATAACTGAGCAGACACACAAGCACGCAGCCTAAGGGGATCTCAGCTAGCCATTCCCCCAATCATGCTGGTGTTATGTGGCTGACAGATTGCTCAGCCTTGCTGTACCAAAAACCAGGACATTTTAGGCCAATTTAGATAAACTCTGAGGACATTTGCAAAAAAACTCCTGGCACTGACCTGGGACAACTTGGGCATCTAGTCACCATCAAAATGAGAAGCTTTGCAAAAGTTATTTTTGCCTTAACAAAACATTTCCCATATGTCTTATCGCAGTCCGAAATAAAAGGACAATACCAAGGCTTCAATCCTGAAGTGCACTTGGGCTGCCCTATTCATCACTGAGGTGGCCCAATTCCAAGATGGGCCAGCCCACTTATGCTGACCCAGTTAGGCTTGGGTCAGCATAAGTCATCATAGGCTGGCCTAAGACAGATGTACCTGGGCTGCCCTAGCTGTGCCAGCCTTGGCAGTTCAGGAGATGCATGTTGACACTGGCCTAGAAGAGTGCAGTTAGGCTGCATCCAGAGCCTGTTTCAAGGCCAGAAATGTGCTCTTACAGCTCCTCAGTTATACCACCTCAGGAGTAGTAATAAATTGAGTAGATCCATAGGGGTCCATGATAAGCCAGAGTAAAAATGGAAGTGTTGGCAAAAATTTTGAGTCCTTGGCCAGCCTAACTGTAACCCCTGCTTCTCAACCTCAGGATATGGCACAACTACGACAGCCCACCACCCTCAGGATACAGCCGGCCACTCCAACAATCCCTTTGTATCCACTCTCTCCTTCAGGTTCTGCTGTACTGGAGTCTCATGCTGCAGCTGTTACTGCAGAGACTCCTGGGCTTCCTTACAAGGCAGGCACGACAGCTGTTCCTTGTTCAGTGTGATCTGAGACAAGTCTCCTTGGGCGCAAGCGCTCCCCAAGTGCCACTTTGTGCTCAGCAGCCTGTGGGTTTGGCACAACTTTCTGCTCTGAATACAGCCCACTTGGGGCAGGCCAGCTTGGCCGTTCTCACTGCCCTAATTCTGGATTGCACCCCAAATCTGTTTTTTAGTATATTTAACTAAGGAAAAGTTACGAATTACTAGAGTTGAATTTGGTCTAGGGCAGGGGTAGGCAATCCCTGACACTAGTGCCAAGTTTGGCACTTGGGATGGTGCTTGGTGGCACACCAAGGCATTCCAGCACACATGGCTAGGAGATGTTGCCACTGCTGCTGTCCCAACTGCCCGCAGGAAGCTGCCCATCACCATCACTGGTGCCCAGAATAGCAAGGTCTCTCCCCACCCTCATCACACCCTGCCACTATCAGAATGGAAGGGGTGGAAAAGAGTATTCCATCCTCAATCCTGCACTTTTCTACTCAGAAGTAAGCCCTTTTGCAGTCAATGGAGCCTACTCCCAAGAAGGGGTGGAGCAAACGGCATTCTCAGAGCCCAGTCCTGATCATCTTTGCTCAGAAGTGATCTGAGCCCTTTGATCATCTTTGCAAGAGACATGGCAAGGATAGGATCATGCTGTTCTATAGCATCTCCAGCTCCCACAGCACGATAGCAATGGAGAAGCCCCTTGGGGATACAGAGGGAGCCACGTGCTAGCTGGAGATCAGAAAAGCCCCAGGAGATAAATTATTTAAATGAAATTAATAAAAATATATAGTTATTATAATTTATATATGGTGTGTTTTTGTGTGTAATATATATAATTATATATGTAATTTTATAATCATGTCAGCATGCGGAATAACATTGTAACATATATTTGGCTGAAAGGTTGTTGACCCTTGGTCTAGGGAATGCAAACTGTGGGTTGAAGTGGGCTTGTGGGTCCTGACACAAGATCTGCTGTACTACATCGCACATAGCTGCATTTGCTTAATTTAGGGCAGTGCTTCCCAAATTTGCACAAGGACCCAATATTGAAATGACAATCTGTCATGAACCACTAAACAAAAAAACCAAAAAAACCATAAAGAAATATTTTCTTTATTATTAATAATAATAAATTATAAATTAACAACTGAGGTTTTATACTCTCAAGGCTACTTGAGATTTTATATAATATACGTATAGAAATCTGATAGACCCCCCATAGAAATGGAGTTCAAGGGCTGTTCCCTCAAACCTTTATAGTCATTCAGGAATATCCAGGAGGCTGAACTGAAGAACAAGATGTACAGTTAGGAACTTCCAGGCCAAACAAAAGATAGAAACTGGGGCTAATTACTAGAGAAAACATTAAAGTACTGTATGACATTTTAATTTGGGGTGTGAATGGTAGCTTTTTTTTTTTTGCAAACAAGGCAAAGGTCCTTTCAAAGTTCTCTTTCTAATGTTTCAAAAAATGTTTTGTGAACTGGCTCACAAACGGAACACACTTGTGGGTCCCAAACCACACTTTGAGAAACTCTGATTTGGAGAGGATATTATTAATCATTCCATATAAATTGTCCTTAGGCAATTAATTAGCAAACTGAGGGATTTCAGAAGTTGAAAACATCTAAATATTACATAGCTTTTGAATATGTCACTTGGGTGCCTAATGGTTTCAAGCTGTCTTTGTAGCTTTGAAAAGTAAAGCAAAAGAAGTAAATACACTATTTCTTGCCCCTAAAGAAAAAATTATTGCAGTTAATACTGGTGGTGATAACTAATTTCTATATTTCCTCACTTGTGGTATCATATGCTGTACAGTGGCAGCAAATGTTACCTCCATTTAATAAACCCTTAACAATCTTTAACTCTGCTGCCATACCAATTGCCTACCACAAGACACATTCGGACTTAATGGCCAAATAAGTTTTCAGTTTTACAGAGGGAGCTGCTTCTTATAATCTTCAGAGAAAGGAAAGTACTTTACAATCTTTTTGCTGGGCACTTGTGCTTCTATATAAAAGGAAAAATCACTTTTCAGCAAGGTGGCGACAGGCCACAAAGTGACAACATAATCTGAAAACCTCACAATTTACAGAATGCAAGAAGGACTTCTCACTGCTGGAGCTTTCAGGCTGTCAAGCTCAGCGAACTGGGTGCAATTTTCTTCTAAACTGAAATATTAACTTTGAAAGAATAAGGAAAAAATCTTCCTAGAAAGGGCTTGATTTTCTACTGTCTGCACCACACAGCTAAAGACATTAAAAATTTCACATTTTGCACCCAGCACACAGCTCAGCCAAGTACAAATTACAGGAGCGCTATGTGGCCAGGTTCAGGTTAGAATATATGCTTCCTTTAAGGAAAGTTTTGTATTTTCTAAGATCTATTTTGCCACATGACTGATAAATTATGAACTAAAGGCTGCAGTCCTAACCTGCAGTTAGGCCGGCTGCCACAAGTCCTATGCTGACCTGGGAGTATAAAAAAAAAGTGCCATAAGACACTTCTGCACCACTCCTGGGGGAATGTTAGACCAGTACATAGACATGTGCTTGGCTCCTTACATCACTACGGGAATAGGAAGCCCAGTAATTTAGGCTGACCTAGGTTAGGACTGCACCCAAAGTCAATTCAAAAATCAATACTGGAATAAATAATATATAAAAAAAATCCCAATAAAGTTTTGCTGCTCTACAATGAGTGCTTTTTTAAAAGTAACTGGTGTAAGTTAACAAAAAAATTGATAAAAGTTGACTTCTGACCCAAGATCATGTAAATTTCCACCTCAATTTTGTTTTATATTGTGTTGTTTAGAATATGCAAAACAGCAACAAATTGTGCTGATGAAAGCAAAAGCATATTTTTTATAACTGTATTAGCATATGAAACATACCTTTCACAATAGTTATGTATTTTTTCCTTAATCTTACCAACAGGCTCATGCAACAGAATATTTTTAACACATGTATATGCAGCACATGTGAATAAAGATATGTGTTTTAAAAAATGGACAAAACCTCAAATCCAGACTAACTATGGGAGCATGTAAGACACTTTATGTGCACCCGTAGTTAGTGCAACCACCTAGTGAAAACCTATGGGAAAATCATATTGGAATCCAGAGTAAGTTGTTCTTACACCGGAGCAAGGACTCCCCGTAGTTACTTTGGATTTTGCCCATAGTAAAATATAAAAAAGTTCCCATGGGAGTAGCAGACCAGGTTTTTGACTACTTTTAGGATTCTTAAGAATGCAGATTCCTCTCTGCAATAACAGCAATATTCATCTGTGATTTGTATATGTCACTGCAAATGTCCAAATAGAGAGACTGCTGATTATCATGAGGGAAAGTTGGCAATTCTGTACACATCTGGTAAATTTCCAAAGTTATGGAGTTGCAGTAATAAAATGTTAATGATGATCATGAAGTGACTACCCACATTCACTATCTATGTATTTGGACATTTACCAGATAAAGGAAAGATGACCAACATTTCCTTGTGATTGTTGATTAACTTCCTACATTGGATATTTACTGTAACTTGGATTATGAGGAGGAAGATCCCTACAGTGACAAGCAGGATGGGCGTGAAAGAAAGGCCAGTGTTTGGAAAAGGGCCCTTGGTGGGAGGCAAGAGATGACATGATGGGACCTTGGGAACTGGCACTTGTGTATACAGGTCCAATCTAGTTACACAAGGATTTTTATACAGATAATAGGAATGGCCACTGCAAATCAGTTTAAAAAAATGCTTTTTTAACTATAAAGGAAGTCATTCCATTCCTGAGTCAGACAAAAGCAGGGAATCCTTAGCATTTCTAATTGCTGACTGTCTCTCTACAACAGTAAGAATGAACAACTTTAAAGGGACAACTTTTTGAAAAAAGATTGCATTTATCACATTTTTGGTACCAGCAGGGGATTCCAGAAACAAACACTTGCAGCTAGCTATTTTCCCCACTGTTTTTTCCCCCACTGTTTTGTTTTCCACAGATTTTTTTAAATCCATGGGAAGTTCCAAACAGAATCCTAGTGGATAACGAGGGACACCTCTACTGATGATACACTGAACATTAAGTGATTTCACTTTGCGTATGCAGATACACTCTCTCTAAAACATATATACTATTATTTGTCCTATGTATGTAGACCTAAGCAGCAGTAGGAACAGGAGAACTGCAGATACTCAGTTGGAAACCCTTGCAATAAATAATTACATGAGCAAGACCTAAAACATCCCCCTTTCCAATTTGGATTAAACATTGAAATCAGCACACTTCATAATATAGAAATATAATAATAATAATATAATATAAATGTATAATAAGGCAAACCATGTATCATGTTGGAATTAGAATTTACTCACAGATGGAATTCCTTGCAGAATTAAACTGACCACCCAAGATATGATGATTTCTGCTATATTGTAATCAAAGCCTAACAAATTGTTTCTTGCAAATAATTTCCATTGAAATATAAATACTGGGTTGCAAAGTAGACAGAATACCTAACTTTGGTTATCCAGTGTCCCACAACTTTTAAACCTCATGAAATCATAGATAAGTGCTCTGTAAACATTTTGGACTAAAGTCAATTTTGTAGACTGAAAGCAGCAGTGATTGAAGTAAAATATCCACAGAAAACAGAAAGGTAGTCCCTCTTACTTTTTTTAACGTCCCCTCCATTAAAAAAAATCCTTTTTTAAAAATTTATGTTGAAACAAAGCATGTATTTCTAAAAGGTTTTAATAGGGGATGAATAACAAATAATTCAGGAATATACCATTATATTTTCTTACTCAATAATCTTGAGAAAGAATGACAGTCTATGCATTTAATATTTCTCTCTCTATGTAAGAAAAATTACAATGCTATCAAAAATAAAGCATCACCAATTTGTAGAATTGTCCATTTGGTCAGTTGTCAGATATAGTCATGTTTGAGATCAGAGAGAATGCACACCACCAGATGCCTTCTGAGACTCAAAGTTATTGTCCTGTAGGCCTCAAAATTAGGCTGCAATCCTAAAGACACTTTCTTGGGAGTAAGATCCATTGAACACAATGGGGCTTACTTTTGTGTAGATATGGTTAGGATTGTGCTCTAAGGCTTATTTTTTCTACATTTCTTCCTTTTCCCACAAGTCCTAGGCTGCAATCCTAAAGACACTTTCTTGGGAGTAAATTTCACTGAACACAATGGGATTTACTTTTAAGTAGACATGGTTAGGATTGTGCTCTTAGTTGTGTAAAGTTCTTTTCTACTTTTGGTGCTGTTTTTACATAAACTACAAAAGGGCTTTGAACAAAAATATCAAAACCCTCAAGAAGAAAATGATGACTTTATTTTATAGAGTTGAGATGGTCTTTTGCAATGGTGATTAGTACTGATGATAATTTGGTTCATTTAGCAGCCTACTTGTCAGAGAAATAGTTTTAATACTGCAATCCTAACCTCCATTTAGGCTGGGATAAGTCCTGTGCTGACCTGTGGTGTCACAAAAGTGCTGTAAGCCACTTCTGCCCCACTCTAGGGAGGATTAGGCAAATGCATAGGCATACAGCAACCTCCCCACAACACCACAGGAAAACACGCCAGGTGAGTTAGGCAGCCTAAATTTATTAGGATTGCACCCCAACTGGCAATTAATTCCAGTCCAATCCTAATCAACATTCCAGCACTGAAAACAGCCACAATACAGACCCAAGATAAAAAATGTTCCCTCACTTTGAGGATAAATCTATAACTTGCCCCCTACACAGGATTCCCCTTCACACAGAATTCAGTGCCAACGCTGTTGACACCCCTGCACTGGTGTTGGAAAATTGGTTAGGATTGGGCTATCAATGCGTGCAGGCTGACTGATCAATTTTAGTCTTCATTGTCCTAACTAGATCTTATAATAAACATGTGGGTGTCATTGGAAATGTCAGCCAGGTATATAGATCCTGTTCCCCTACTGTAATAACTGATATCATGACCTTCTTTTTCAATGGCAACCAATATAGGTGGACAGGAATATGGAAATGCATAACACTATAATATTGGAGCATGGCTAAGTTCTTTTTCTAGTTTTTTCCTCCATGCCCTATAGTACATATGGCTGCTGTTTTCAGTGGCAGACCCATGTCTATCAAGTGTCTTCCTAATAAAATCAGATGGTTCCAAATCTTTTAAAGATCTTGCAAGAGATCATCATACTTTTGATCATCATCAATCCAGTCATTTCTCATCTTGTCATTTAGGGTATCATCTTCTGCAGGTAGCCTTGTGAAAATCAGGGTGTGCCTGAATCAGGGTGGTACCCTATAGCATGTTTACTGAACTGGTGCAATTCACAAGCAGGATATTTCCAATTCTTCAGTGAAATACTGAGGTGGTGTTAATAGTAGAAATATTTATTTTTCTACTTTAAAAGTGAAATAAGTCACCATAGATGTTTGTATTTTAATTTTCTTATGTTGAAATAATTTCCTAACTATAATTGTGTCTCAAAATTATATCTAGCTGTCTTAAAATGGACACTGTCCACTTTGAAAATATTGTATATAAGCATACAATTTTTCCAATTTTTACTGTGTACAATTGTACTGATTGCACTGATTACAATTATGATTGCATTGAATTATAACATGCATACTTAAGACAGGAGAAATTTGCTTCTAAGTTCCCCACCCTATTTTAAAGACTGAAATCAATAAACAAGTGGGGGGGAAATCAATTTTGCAAAGAGTTTGGACCCAGTAACTAAGACAGAATGTCTTTATCAACACAGTTAGCATGCTCTGTAAGCTGATGCATTATGAGAAATGTGTTTTCTTCACAACATCTGCTATAACAAAAGAAAAGCAAACCTCTGTGATACAAATGAAACTAATCTTCAATTTGGTCTGGACCAAATTTTGCCCTCAGTCAAGCAAGCTCAGTTTCAGTCTAGAGCTGAACCAAAGAATGATGAGCTGTGTCTCAGTACAAAGGGCAGAATTTAGTCTCTTTGTCATTACAAAGAGAATTCTTTAGTGGATAAATAATGAAGAAAGGAATTCTATAAAACAAACAAGCAAGCATTAAAATATAATTAAGTACAAAAAATAAAAACAAAAGCCAGAGCCACTTACAGGGCTTGATGGAGTCTTTGGCCAGCCTGGGCTGCCAATGCTATCACTCTCATCTCCATGAAATGAGGAGATGCTAGCAGAACTTGGGGACATTGGGGAAGGGACTGGCAGGTTGCCGGGGGTTGGGGGCTGAGAAATACCCTGAGAGCTGTAGCTATCCTGTGGTAGAGGAATAAAAAAAGGACAAAGGCAGGGCAAACTTTATTAAAAATGAAAAAAATACATCCAGTTTAACAGATTGACCATTTTTTTCTTTTTACTGTATAAAATATAAACAGAGAGAGAAAGACACACAGAAAAACATACACATCAATATACATAAAATATTAAAACAACATTAATATAATTTGGAAAATTTGCTGGATGCTTGGCTGAAGTCATTATGCCACCATGCTTCCTTCAAGCTAAATGGAGTGTCAAGCATGGGTTTCCCCTTATGAGTTAAAAGGAAAAAAAAATAGCTGTTTGCCTTATTTTTATTAAATAAGGCAGGAAAGCAAAATATTAAAGTATGCTGCTGCTGAAACGGCCAAAACAGGAAGCTGTAACTGAAGATAGAGAAAAATGGCTGCAGGTATCAAGACCAAGGAAAGGCCAATTTTTCCCACCCAGAGGCTTAGCTGAATTTCCACGCACCATTTTGCTTTAGTGTGTTTGCCCCCATGGGTTAAATGCCATAAGAACTAGTAACTTTCAGATCCACACAATGAAGGGAAGAAAGGAACAGAGATTGCACATGAATGGAAAAAAGCATGCAGGATAAAACAGAAAAAGGCAGGCTCAAGTCAGGTAATGAAGGACAACACAGAGTTCTGCTGTGCCAAACCAACACCACATGCAGCAGAGGAAAGTACCTTTTTGTTCTCAGGCTGAGGTGGCCCTTCTTCTTTTCCATCTGGTTTGAGAGGAATAGGTAGTTTGGACTCGCCTGGAGTCATCATATCTGCAAGACCCACAGGTGCTAATCAAAAACAGGAGCACAGTTTAGCACAAAGTGGTTGTCTTCTTGCTGATAAAAGAATTGACGGTACAAGAAATGTATTATACACCAGTGCCCTTCCTGTTGTTGTAGCCGAGGGAGTCCCAGAAGTCCATTATATTTCAGCAATTAAGTTTTGAGAAATGTTATATGTATTTGGGGAAAATGTTGCCCAACTAATGCATCATCATAGCATTTTACAAACCTGAACTACCTTAACAATACAATGTGTGCAAATTATCATGATTCACTTTAATTATAACAACATAAGCCCAAACCATTTATGCCTGTGATGATGATGATGACCTCTTTGATTCATTGGCTGAAATCACACTGAATTCTTCAATTCAGGGTCTCAAGTATGAACTTTACTAGAATGTTATTATACATGCTTTCAGGTGAAAAAATAATTCAGCCATATTCATACTATCAAACTTTACTATGATTAATAGCATTTAACAATAAGGATAGCACAAATACCAGTGAAACAATAATATAACAAACCAGAGTACACTATCCAAGAGAAATTTCCTAACCACCTGGAATAATAAAAAGTAGAAATATTGATTTTATTTCCATGACCGTGTTTTTGTGTAGTCATTATGGGAACTGGTTCCTCCACTTCCCCCAAATTGTGAACAATCACCAACTCATTTAGTGTCAATTTGTAAAATTTACTTGGTTAGCAGGAATGACAAATTCCAGACCATTACCACCTCACCTTCTCCCACTGATGTCCCATCACAAATACACAGTGCCAAAGCAAGCTGGTGCTGAGAACTAAATGCTTGCACTCACAATTATAGGTTGGTCAGATGAATAAGCCAATAATTCAGATATTATTTTATTAACGTACAAATAGAGGTGTAAAAGATTTTCACTTTGACTATTCCTGCTAATCAACTGAATTCTGAATTGGCCCTTGCAGTATGTTTTTCAATACACAATAAAATCCTTATGATTACATCATATACCCTCAGATAACATTTCTTTCAGCCTCTTCGTTATCAAATCCCAGGTCTATACCAGGCTTAAACGCAACTACATTGTTGTAAATGATTCTGTAAATCTGCTCTGCAGTTGATATAGGCATTCCAGTCTTTTTCTTCTTAAATAACTCAACTGGGAAAACAGCTGAATATGGATGCTTCTTACCCAGGTCACACTTATTCAAACACTATATAGAGGAGAGCCAAAGAAACGCTCACTGTTCAGTGTTCAGGGCCATTGTCACAGTTCTTTATTTTTCTGCTTCAACTCTCACGGCAAAAAAGTAATTCAGATAAAAAATGTGCACTGTATTTGCTCTGTACATCTGGGTGTGTGCAGAAATTCATACATGACATATGAAAGTACAGATTTTGTATTCCCAATTCCCAAATTGATGTATTATTTGATACATTTAATTTTTTAACTACTAGACTATTGCGTCCCATAGAATCAGGCTGGATAGCAATACTGTATGTTTGGAGTTGTTAAAGCAATCCTTTCTAACTTGCATTTTTCTCTCTTCTTTCTGCAGCTCCTTTGCTCAGTTCCTGTGACTTTGCTCCTCAAAACAACATTATCTTTCCTTCCCTTTCCATATTCTTTATGTTTGCTGTGTCCTTGCTGCTTCACACTGCTTGGCTCTTGTTGCTATCCTTGTCCTTATTTTTAGTTCTACTTCACCCTCAGTTATCCAAATTATCTCTTTCTCTGATTCTGGCCATTCTCTGTAGGTGTCCCATGGGTGCAAAATTGTGCCACCACTCTTTTTAAACTAACCTCAAAATTCACCTCTTTCAAGAGCTTTCTCTTAACTCCTCTGTTCTCTTTCCCAGCTTTAAATCTTTTTTGTTTTCATGCCTTCCTTCTTATGCTTCTTCTCCCTCCTCCCCCATCCTCTTGTTTTCCCTATTCTCTGCTTTGCATTGCAAGTTCTTCGGGAGGAAAGACATTTTCATTTTTTACATATTCAACATTGTAAAGCACTCTGTAAATTGATGACATGGGAATATATGAAGAACTTAAGTAATTATACCTGTAAATATTTACAATTCTTTCAAACAATATAAATTGATAAAAACAAGTATAAGGTATATGTATATTTATATAATGTTTGCTTCTTGCTATACCACTATTACTACAGGGGTACTTTTATATATTTATCAAACTTCCATTATTCTGATTTCACCTTGAAATCTAAATAAGAATAACATGACAACAAATCACATTATGGCCACAAAAATTGGCACGAAAAGAATAGTTCTGCATTTATAATTGAATATATAGAACGAAAATATCACATTTGTAACAATAAAAAGCATGTAAAGAGAGAGGGGAAAGGAAAAGCTTAAATAAGACTGACAGACAAAATAGGATGGATATTACAGAATAATGAAACTGAGTGTGATCATTATTGGGCGGCTTATTTTTCTCCAAAATGGCAAAGCCGCCAGCATGTGGGAGAAAAAGCCAAAAGAGAAGGGGAGCTTTAAAAACAGATTGCCTGCTACAAAATGATTATTGCACTGATTCATGTATTACTTTGTTTAAAAAAAATAATTAGATCTAATTACAGCACAGAGAGAGAGAGAGAGAGAGAGAGAGAGAGAGAGAGAGAGAAAGAGAAAGAGAAAGAGAGAGAGAGACTCTGGTGAATAAGCTGGTAAACTTCGTGGTGCTAATATCTTACCAATCATTGCAGGCTGGGAGAAGAGTTCTGCCAAAAACCTACCCAGCCATGAGTTTACATTTAACAGTTTACTCAGTACTAATCTCAGGACTGCCAGAGATTTCATGTGCTTATTTTTATATCGTTGCAGTGTTTTTCCAGGCCAATCAAACCTTATAAGTCACAGTAACGCAGAAATTACTAGCTCAATCATACAAAGCATATTTTACTCAGGAGTAAGTTCCATTGACTTTATTAAGGCTTAGGATGCAATCTTAGTGTGCCCTAATGCCTGTGCTGTGATGTCACTGGTGCCATAAAGCATGTTTGTGGCACCTTCTGAGTAGGATGATGCTCCAGGAGCACCTGGAAAGTAAGTTGCACCAAGGCAGGGGATGGGTAGGAAGCGGAAACGAACTGGCCCATGAGGTGAGTGGGACTTGCTCCACAGGATCCTGTCCTGTTCTCTGTGTTGGACTGAAAAGGTATCTTGTCTACACAAGCAAAATAGCTAGTGCAGACTTGAGAAGCACCATTACAGGGGCAATGGCTTTATTCAGAGGAAGGGGATAAAAACCTCTGGTGGTTTCCATGGGGCCACTGGATATACCTAATGCTATTTTGGTACCACTCACTCAGCAGCCCCACTGCGTATAGGATTAGGTTGTTAGGGCTCAGTCCTAGCCAACTTTCCAGTGGTGAGTCAGCTGTGCCAACAGGGCATATTGAATTTTTTTTACATAATCACCAAGGAAAAGATTAGAAATTAAGTAAACAGATACAGGTATCCTCCACTTTCTGACAGTTCATTTTCTCATAGTTCCACTCTTTCAACATCTTTTAATTATACCCAGAATTCATTCAATCAACACCTGCTCCACTCTTTCAACCTCTCTTTGCTGGTCGAAATACTAAAATTGTCTTCCCTGATGTTGATTTACATGTGACATGGAGATCAAACTGTTTTTGGCATTTCCTTATGGTTTTCTTCAGTAAATAACCATTGTTCAGATACATAATATTGCCCACACATGCCTTTGTTCATTTTACTCTAACTTAGTTTAGTATGTGTTCATAAATATGTGTTATTTAGGCTTTTGCAAATGATATTTATGTATTTTTTGGTGGCCATTGTGCATTTGGAAGCTGAAAACAATTGGGTTCTACTTTTCAATAGTTTTCACTTTTGTACAATGCTCTGGTCCCTAGCCTGTCCAATAACCTGTAAATGTTTAGGAACACATGTGAAACCACAGCTAAGCAAACAGAGCTGACAGAGAAGATTGAAAGCATAAGGCCATGGGGGAGAGATGTCTGAACTCACTTATGCTGTGAGTCTCTGTGTAACTACGGAAGCATGTAAGAGACTTTATGTGCACCCATAGTTACTGCACCATCTGGTGAAAACCTATGGGAAATTCTTACACTGCAGCAAGGACCCCCCAGAGTTACTCTGGATTTTGTCCTTAGTTTGTGGCCAGCAATTTTTCTTCCTGAGTTAGATTGCACAGGTAGTGATTGGAATTTGTTTGCCACTTCACTAGATGCAGATCTGCACAATCCCACAATAGATTTCCCTAACGTGGCAGTTTGCACTAGTGGCAAATTATTCAAGTGGCTTGTTCAATTGCTCACTCACATATTTCAAATCTGGGTGGAAACTGTAATTAAGAGGTTTGACAAACAATTATAATCCAAAACAAGAACAATTTCAAAACCTTTTTTTCAGGAATCATGTGGGATACTTATCCACTGAATTATGCTCTGAACAAACAACAGCACGTGCAAGCAGCTTTCTGTATTGCAAATATATAGATGCATATCCCCATTGAGAAGGGGGTCAGGCATCAGCACGGTTGGGCACTGACAAGGGATCCACCTGGCTAGGCCAACCTATGAACTGTCAAGTTTTGGAGGCCGTGGTAGCCAATACACTATTGTATTATAGTATACAATAAACCAATACATTATTGGGGGCAATTGGGGCACCAAGGGGGCTCAGTTGGGGCACTAATGGGTCTCACCGCTTTGCCCCAGACCAATCTGCTCTATCTGCATAATAAAACTCACATCTACAGATGGATTAGGAGCACTGTGCCATTTTGAGTGGGAGGCACCAGTGTAGTTTCAAAAGTGGAGAATAAGGACTTTTAGCTTTCCTGAAGCAATAGCATATTTCTTCATTTTTTGCTGAAATGTTGCTACTGTATGTAAAGTCTTATAAGAATACTCCCAAGTTATTTGCAGCTGGCATGCCTTTCACTTCTTCTCCAATGACAAATTCAGAGCATTATTTTGATCCTTTATCAAGAAAGGAAAGAAACCATTACCATACTATCTGATGATTACAACATGTACGTTTGCAAATGTGTGTGCACGTAAACACAATTTTACCATGACACTAATGATCCTATCAACAAAGTGCAAACTAAATGATATAAAACTTTAAAACAAGATAACTTGGACTTTTTTCAAGACCTTAAAACTAGAAAAAGGTAACTTGAACCTTCACTTGGACTTGGCCTTGGAAAAAGGTAACATTGAAATCTGTGAATGAAAAGCTTTTGCAGTGTAAACTTGCCTGAGGCTTTATTATAAAAAGTTGAAAGTTAGAATAATTTAAAAAAGAAAAGAAAAAATGGGTCAAGGTCCTGAATTATTGTAGCCACATAAAACTCAGGCAGTTCAAAGGCAGAGCATTGCAAATTAAATTATAGTCAAACAGTACTTTCTTTTCTTTGTGCTAAAGGCTTTTTAAATAGTGGAAGATAGTAAGCTATTCTAACACTGCTTCTCCAGTCACTACTCAAAAAACAACATCTTAAAACCTTAAGATATACAGGAAGGCCCTTGGCACCCATGGGTTATAAGCATGCGTTACAAACCATGAGGGGTGTGTAGAAGTGGACCTCAAAATGCTAAATGCAGTGGGGGGCACCTGGATGCAGGTGTCTTACATGCTTTCCAAGGCATCTGATGGACTGCTGTGTGATTAAGGAAACTGAACTAGATGGGCCTTTGGCCTAATCCAGTGGAGGCTGTTCTTATGTTTCTACCCAGAGCTTCCATTTGTGGAGATGAAATCCACCGATAACTGAATGCTGAAATCAGATAACTAAATTAGTAGATTTTGGACCCCTTTAAGCCCCCGACAGTGACCGAAGCTTGATTGCCTGTGGCCTTTTCTGATCTCAGAATGCTCCTTTTGGGCAAAAACAAACAAACAAAAAAACACCTGCCCACACCTTGTTTCTTGTGGCCTTTAAAAAGCATTCTGAGGGCTTCCACAATTTTTCCTGTAACAGGCGTCTAAGGTCTACCAAGATCATGGGTGAATGTGCATGATCTCTGTGGGATTCAAAACAACCTCTAACTTCTCCCTAAAACACTGAGAAATAGTCCAATTCTTGTGGGTCTTGTATGAAAATATGGGTGCAGTGCTAACCTAGGCTGGCACAACTCATTGGTCTTCCCGTTCCCAGGGTGATGTAGAGAGGCAAGTGCATGTCTGTGCATTGGCCTAACCCTCCTCCAGGAGTGGCACAGAAGTATCTTACAGCACTTTTGTGACACCCCAAGCCAGCATAAAACTAGTGCTGGGACTTAGGCTGGCAGAATTTGCAGATTAGGAGGCAATCTAAGGGCACAATGCTAACCAATTTAGGCCGGTCTAACTCACCTGACCTATGTTCTCTTGATGGTGTGAGGAGGTCAGCATATGCCTGTGCATTGGCCTAGTCCTCCCATCCCTGGAACGTGGCAGAAGTGCCTTACAGCACTTTTGTGACATCCCCAGATCAGCGCAGAATTTATGCCGGACCTCATCACTACCTAACTGGAGATTAGGATTGCAGCCTGTCTTCCAACTGGCGATTGTAAAAAACCAAGTGACACCACAAATGGCATATTGCCATCACATATGATTGGCTATTACTGCAATTACATTTTTAAAGCAAAATTATAAAGAGTGATATTTATTTGTAGCTACAATAAAATTTTTATACTACTTAAACTATTATTACTAAAACCATGTTATTATAAAGCTATATTATATTATCAAAACTATAATTAAACTAAACTATTAACACTAATTCTCATACACTTAATGTTGTTTTACAATTTTTACTAAAAGAAGAAATTAATCTCCAATAGTATGAGAAACAACAAATAGCCTACATATATAATCTTAATATGTGCTTGGTGCCTTTTAAAAGAAATTTTCCCTACTGCTTACCTTATTTTTTCTCTGGCATTCTAGCTGAAGAAATAGTTGTCATATTTGTACTCATGCTGACTCTATTTAAATAATTACTTGCTTAGTGAAGCCTGTAACAATTTGTCACTACACAAGAGATGAGGGGGTGTCTTTTATGTTATTGAAGATACATTTTCTGCAACTGCCATGTTTTCTTAACAGAACAGAGAGATGGTTGAAGTGTCAGTCATTTAAATTGGTGTGTGCAGAATTGTGCAAATTCCATTGGAAGACCTACAACTGTCACCTTTTGTTTGCCCTTTTCCTGTTTCAGAACTGCAATTTGGGGCAGATGTAGATCTCTCTAAAAACTCTGGTAATCTCAACTGCTTTCAGAGTCATAGGGCTAAATCCAGAGCAGTTATGGGTCCACACAGTTACTTCAGCAAGGGGCTTAATTTCACTTTAGGATATAGGCCATAGTAAAGGCTCTTGTGGTTGGTTATAGGCTGCATGTCTATCTTACTTTTAATCATAATTCAAGGATTGCATTTGAACACAAAGCTGGGTCTATTTTATAATTTTCTACCACATAATACAGGTTGAGTCTCAGTATTCAAGAGGATTAGGTTCCCAGAACCCACATGGCTGCCAAAAATCACCTTAAAGGAAATCTATTTAAAAGCACATTCCTTTACTTGGCAATCATGCTTAAAAAGACAGGGAGCCCTCCTTTCACTGGAAGTGCAGCATGGGTCAAGGATGCAAAAAGGTGACAATCACTTCCATTTTGAATTCTTTCACATCCTGGGGGAAGGGAGGGGTCACTTGTCTTGGGCTGAAGCTGTTCTAAACATCTCTCCCTCTCCCACATTAAGGAGACAATTGCGAAAGTGGAGAATCTTCTCATTGCGTTGAGATAAAACCATGGGCAAAAAAATCCATTGATTAGATTATGTCTCTAGCTAGAACTCCCATCAAGGTTTGGTTAGGGAAAAATAAGGGAGGGGAATTTCTTCTTTTTTCAGCATTTGTCCTGCCCACTATTCTGAAATGGCCAGTTTTCTTGGTTATGGGCTTGGTCTAGATGTAGGTGAGAGATTTTCATAACGCTACGGATTGTGATGAGCCAGTAATGTTTCCGTTGACCTTTTGGTTGTTTTCTGTTGACTTCTCACTGTAGGCCCTTTTGTGCAGCATGTTATCATCGGCAAGCAGAAAGTGTCAGGATCACTGAGCTTCTCTTACCTTGTGAATGATTGGAGCAACCCAATATTGCTGCTGGATGTCATTGTTGCAGAAGTGGTCAAAGCAAGTGATATCACTGATCCAAGACAGTACCTTTGAGCACAATCCTAATCATTTATACCAAAAGTAAGCCTCTTTGTGTTCAACGGGTCTTACTCCCAGGAAAGTGTCTTTAGGATTGCAGCCTTTGTCTTTATGGCACTAAGATGGTGTACAGTTTCTTTTGTTGCTGGCCAGCCTTCAGCTCTATAAAGTGTGACAAGCCAGATGAATAGATCTTTGATTTAAGATGGTCATTGATCCTCTTGTCATAGAGGACACTGGTCAATGTGTGCCACTTTATCCAAGTTGCATTTATTCATGCCGTGGTCTCATGACTCAGGCAGTTGTCAGCTGTGATTGTTGAGCCAAGGTACCGGAATGTTTCACATTGCAGGTCAATACCATTTATGCAGATTGTCCCACACTTGCTTTGTCATCTTTGTCATTTACTCTATCTTTTTGATGTTGAAACAGAGGCCAAACAATGCAAGAAGGTTGCTCCAAGCTGTACTTACTGTTCAATGTCTGACTTGTTGTTGGACGTGAGAAGAACATCACCTGGATGGAGGAACATCCACGGCACCGACTTTTTAAGTTCACAAGTGATGACTTCCATCACCATGATGAACAGCAGTATAGATAAAGTGCCAAGCCTTGGTGGACACCGATGGTAATGTGGAATACGCATTTTCAGATGATGCAGAAAATCAATGTTGAGGATCTGATTATGTGCATGGATTTTGGAAATGTTTTCTTTGGATTGTCAACTCTTACCTTGAAAAATTTAAGCTCTGGGAACTGAGAATTGTATTGAGGATAGGATGCTACATAAGGTATCCAAAACCAAAATCACAAAACATATCTCACAGATATGAAAACACAGACTTGCTTTATGCAGCTAGCTAGTAGTTTAAAAGTGTTGCAAAATATGGCAGCTAAGAGCAAGAATAACATCATCCTTATTTTACACCCACGATGAAACTTGATTGTTTCTCGAATACATAAAAGCAATGCACATGAAACCACAAATAGACAGACCTCCCCTCCAAATGCATTTTCAAACATGTATCACTAATTGTACCAAAGATGCCTTTTCATCTTTCATTTTGCTTCTCTCAGGGTCAGTTTGCACACTACAACCTGTGGTAACACACAAAGTGTCTTGAACTCTTCCTTTCTGCCACAAGCTGTTAACAAATAAAGGGGAAACTTGCATGAAGTAATATACAACCTAAATGCAAGGGGAGCTCAAGCATTTCATGGAGATGATAGAAAGGTTCTCTTTCTGCAGAATTCAATTCGAACATCAGTTTACTCCTGAAAGGTTAAACATGCGACCTTGTGTGGTGCTATCAATATAATCATAAATGTTCTCAGATTAAGGCATAGGGACTAATAATTGTATCTGGATATCTGGTCACAGCACTAAATAACATCCTTACAATGACATGTTATGAGTGTTGTGCTGCCACAGTGGCCAGGGAAGTAATGTCAAGAACTGTGCCTTGAAGTATGCCTTTAATTTGCCTGCAAATGCACATGCACTGAGGCAATACTATACCTCTTTTGGTTTACATCATATTACTTATGAATCTATTTACACTTAGGGCAAAATCCAGAGTAACTACGGGGAGTCCTTGCTCCGGTGTAGGAACAACTTACTCTGGATTCCAATATGAATTTCCCATAGGTTTTCACTTGGTGGTGCTGTAACTATGGGTGCACATAAAGTCTCTTATGTGCTCCTGTAGTTACTCTGGATTTGGGGGTTCATTAACTTCTGGCTTAAGACATGCCATATGTCAGAAGCTACACTACCAAGGTCTTATTTATGTGAACAGACTCTAACTCCACCAATCTAAATGATATCACAGAAGTGCCTTCTTCTTATATTCCTGTAAAATAATGATGTAAGCCAAAAGGTACAGTACATTTCCACAAATTATTTTGAGGATATATAATGGCCAGTTGCTAAATCTGTATTTCAACAATCCTTCAGGGACATAGGTGCAATCCTGACTTGGGGCAGAGAGAATGGCCCAGCTAAACTGGCATAAAGTAGACCATAGCCTCCACAAGGCTAGGAGGCCTCTAGGCTGACTCTTAGGGCAAATCCATAGCTATGAGGTCTCTAACTGCTTCTGAAGAGGCAGCAGCACAAGGGCAGCATACTCACTGGGTTGTGGAAGCTGTGCCATATCCTGAGGTTGGCTGTTGCACCATATCCTGAAGTTGAGAGGCAGGAGTGGTGCTTAGGCTCGGCCTAAGATTTAGATCTTCTGATTTTGTTTCCATTTTGACTGTGGCTTATCATCAACCTCTATAGGTCTACTCTGATTTATTTCTGCTCTTGAGGTGGCCTAAGTCAGAGGAGCTGTGAGCTGGCATGTCTGCTCTGGAAACAGCACTGTTCTAACCTAGACCATGCTAAACATGCCCTCAACACGCCCCTGCTGAACTGTCTTAGACTAGCACTGCTCAGCTGGTGAAAGTCCATCTGTCTTGGGCCAGCCGAAGTAGTCTCACACTGGCCCAGGCCTTTTCTGGTGCAGCTAGGCTGACCTATCTGACATTAGGCTGGCCCAAGTGCCAAATAGGCTAACGTAAGTGCACTTTAGGATTTCTGCCTAAGTGTGCAAAGTGATCTGTCTTAACCAACAAGAATGATATTAAGTTTGTACATCACAGTCTGAATTTAGGCAGCTGAATTCAATTTTTTAAATTTTTTATTACTGTAATTCTTTTTAAAATTTAAATCAGGAGAACTTTTAATGTTTTGAGAATCCAACAGATGCCTTTTGCAATTCTGGATGAACTTACATCATTGTATGAGAAAGGAGGGGACACAGGACGACATTTATCATTGCATACTTCATTGTTCCTTTTCTGAAAATCTATATAGTATTTTTTTACAGGTTATATAGAGAAGCAAACAGAAGCAAGCAATGTTTTGGCACCTGAAAAATAAGATGGTGGAAAGAACTGTGCCATTTTTGCCCTGGCTGCTATAAAGCTACTCCAAAATTTATTTGATTCTAAAGTGGTAGATTACAATTTGGTTATTGCCGAAGAATTTTATTTAAAATACTTGAATTCCCTCTGAATAAATGCCAATCCTACCTATCAACCATACTGTGGTTTGCAGCTGTGCCAGTAGAACTAGTGCTGCATGCATTTGTTGTTGGGGGTGGGGAAGAGAGGGATTGGAAGACTTGTAAATTGGGGTTAAAATATGGCCTATATCTTTATTGCAGAGATTAACCCTATTAATCCACTTTCTTCCCCTACCTCCAACTTACTGATTTTGGCACAACCTCCAGGAGCAGCTGTTGTGTACAAAGTACACCTCCACTTGTTTATGCCAGAGACCCAGAAGTGCATGATGGCATCCTAGCTTTCATGCCACTGTAAAAGACTTTATGTTGCTGGACAGTGAGCTCTGGCAATGCAAGGCCCAAGTATGATTGAGCTGATAGTTTATATATTCTTATTTATTACTGCTGGAGTGTTTTATTGCCTAAAGCCATAACTTTGGTCTTCTAGTTATGGCTGAGGGGAAAAAACACTATTACATAGGGCACAATCCAGAGTAACTACGGGGAGTCCTTGCTCTGGTGTAAGAACTTACTCTGGATTGCAATATGAATTTCCCATAGGATTTCACTAGGTAGTGCAGTAACTACGGGTGCACATAATGTTTCTTATGTGCTCCCGTAGTTACACTGGATTGTGGGGATACACTAGTTTGCAGTGTATTAGCTTTTGCAGGATTACCTCTGAATTAATAAACATAGAGGCAGAAACTTACGTAGAAATTCACAAATGAAAAAAGAAAGCCCCAATACATGGTTAAATTACTTTAAAAATCCAATATTTTGGAATACATAATGCAATAAAAATACTATGACTACCCTGCACAAAAGACTGCTAGGATAAATGGTTTTGCACTTAACAGATTTCCACTGCATGAAATAACGAATGGCTGAATTATCTGAACAAAAAAAGCCCTCTGTGAATCTTCCTATAAACTGGTTATTTCTTTGCAATACATAAATCTTCTTAGGCAGGGCTCTCTGCCATCTGTTTGTTGTGGGTTATTTCTTGCAACTATGGGGGCCAGAGGAAAGGGGGCAAAAAAATTACTGCTGCTTAACAGTGAGCCAGAATTTATAGCACAGTTTCAATGTTCAAAAGTAATTTTATTTCAGCCAGGCAGACACAACACATAACTACATAACCCAAACACAGTATTACCTGGGACAGCTCTGGTGGAGGGGAAAGCAAGCTATTATCTAATGACCTGTTCAATAATTTTTTTCTTTTCAGCTGGAGGAAAAGTGTGCTGTGCAGGCAAACAAATGGTCTCCTGACTCATACTAAGAGAGGCAATTTTATTTTATGTTAAAAAAATTCTCTGTGATTAACAGAGAACAATTTTTATTCTTTCCTCTTACCTGTGCTGCAAATACCACATAAAACCATTATCCCCAAACATGTGGGAATACCTCTGCTAAATTGTTGTGTAGAGGGGTAAAAGCAGGCATAATGAGCCTTCCAACACTTTGTATTCTATGCTATCAGGGAAGGAACTACACAGGATCAGCATTAAGCAATGAAAAGGTTGAAGAGAAAAGTGAAAAACAGAAGAAGTGTATGTTTGTGTGTATGTTTGTGATAATTTAGTATGATCATAAAATTAATTGCACATGACAAAAACAGATGCTGCTTAAGAAACAGATAATATACGTTTTGGAAGAATCACTGTAGCAGAACAGACATTTTCAAATTGCCCTGTAACTGAGTAGAAACTAGAAGGCAAAAAAAGACCCACCAGTGTAAAAAGTTAGCCCTGTGTGCCTTGAGAGAAGGACCAGACATGATGCCACAAACTGATTCATCAGCACCAGAGTGAGAGAGATAAGTTGCCTTGCAAAAAGCTGCTACTTCAGTTCAACAGTGATGGCTTCTCTCTTCTCCCACATGGTGCAAGACTAGAGCATCAGTCATTCCTACAAGCCAGCATACATTCCTGGGAAGCCAGCGTAGCTGCCTTCTGCTGGTGGAAGGTGATTTGCTGCACAATTCTGCGCTAAGGGCAAAACATATTGGTTTCCCCCACAGTTGGAGGGTAATGTGTGAATTGACCCATCTTGCAAAATTACCATTCTGTCTGAAACATTTTTAAAGGTCTTTCATTCTTGTGTTTTTGCAATATAATATAGAGTAACATTAAAAAACTGCAAACTAGTCTTCCAGGGTTTGGCCAGTTAGAAAAGAGAAAGAGAAAGAAAACACTGGGTAACAAAGTGTTAAGAATATGCTTCTGCAGAAAGTCAGGTGCAGTTCTAACCAATTTAGGCCGGCATAACTTGCTTGTCTTCCTGTTCCTGAGCTGGTGCGGGGAGGCAGGTGCATGACTATGTACTGGCCTAACACCCCTTCCCAGGAGCAAAACCGAAATGCCTCGGGGCACTTTTGCGACACTCCCAAGCCGGAACTGGACTTGTGCCAGGATTTATACCAAACTAACTAGGGGTGAGGACTGCAGCCTCAGGTAATCAGCAGGAAGTCTGATTACTTCATTCTTATTCATATATGGGTTGTGGGTGGTGAGAGCAGTTAAGAAGCTGTGCCTGTTAACCAGCAGGCCAGGGTTTGAGACCCGGGTCGGCTCCACAAGACAGGGTGAGCTCCTGTCCTTAGCGCAGCTCTGCGACGCCAGCTGGATCCAATCGTATTGGCTCTGCCTTTCCACTGGACTAATTCAGTGGCGTGGAGAGGGGGGATTTGCTGCTTGGGAAACAGCCTATCCTCCATAATAATCCAACCCAGGCTTTCATGCTTCACATGCAGCATATGCAGCGCATGATACCATAGTCTTTCAAGACTGACAGAAGCCTGCTTTTATTCATAATAAAACATTTTTTATAATTAGGAGGTTTAGTATTACTCTTAGACAAGTGTACTATATGTGTGAGTTTTTTCACCAATGCTAAACCTCAGCTGTGAAATTTATTTGCCAAACTTCTTTGCCAAGAATTTGTGTTGAGTCAAAGGCACAACATCCTGCCAGTGCAAAGTGACTGCAATGGAAAAAGGCAACTTCTTCAGCATTTTTCCTATGGTGGTGGGGTCTCTGGATCTATGTTTTGATTTAACATTGAGGATACTGGCCAGCCTTTCACAGGGGCCTGTTTCTGGAGTTGTTACCTTCCCACCAAAGTGGTACATTTTTATCTACATGCATTTGCTTGCTTTCAAACTGCTAGATTGGCAGGACTGGGACAAGTGACAGGAGGTCATTTTGTCATGCAGCACTCAGGTCTCAAAAAACCAACCTGATGACCAATCTGTTGACAAGTACAGTGTCTCTAACCACTGAGCCACTGCAGTCCCACCTGCAAGATCACTGCAAAGACATACATAGGGGAGGAGTCTGGGTTAAGGGCCAGAAAACCTAGACTTAAAATGAAGCAACTTATAAAGGGGAATCTCCCCCATAAGAAATAAGGAGTTGTAAATAGGGGTTATAAGGGATTAGCAGTTAGTATTTGTTTTGTAAATCCAAAAATCCTGGGAGGGTAAGATACAAATGTTGCAGTCCTATACTCAGTTACCTAGGAGTAAGTTCTATTAAATTTAATGGGGTTAACTTCTGAGTAGACATGCACAGAAACTTTCCTTGTTACCCCAGTTAATGATGAAATATAAGGTCAAATACAACAAATACCAACATTAACCATATAATTCTGGATTACAGTAAATCAGTGGTTCATAAACGTTTTCACTGGTGTATCCTTTCATTCTGCTTTCATTAACTATAACTTTCACATTAGCAGAACTTTAGTAATTAATATTAATTATATAAGCCCTCATCACTTATATATGAAAACCATATTTCACAGAATTTTCTCTTTTCATGTACTGAAGAACTGAAGACTCTACCTTTTAACTGTTTTGCACCAAAGTGTTAGATGGGTCCTCAGAAATTCTTGATGACTGATCATGTTCCACATTATGTTTCAGTTTTTTTAATGTGCAGGTTTTCAATAACCGATATATACATGAATTGATGACCAAACGTAGGTATTGGTGGGAGCTTTTGCAGCCAGCTAGCTACTTTCCATCCTTTCTTGCTGGCCTTGCAGGGCATTCTGGGGGCTCTAACTGCCTTTTTCCACCATTACTCAAATTCTTTCCCATCTACTCCTGAAGATACTTTCAAATACCCCTGATGGTATGCCAGGCTGGGAACCACTGCTGTAAACAATTATGCCCTTTTAAAAGCTCAGAGAGAAGAGGAGAAAGAAGAGTGCAGAGGCATGGTAATGGCAAAATGTTATCCAGTGCTATCGTTTTTCAAAGCTTGGAAAACAGAGCATGCAGGTACATGCATGCTGCCCTTTAAAATCCAGGGATGCCATTTAAAAGCTCCAAGTCAAAAGATGATCCAGCACAAAGCAAGGGATCAAAGTGCAGGGAATTTTAGCATCTAGATTCTAGATGCACTGTCTAGATGTGCCAAATGTGGAGGACTGAAATGTGGGGAAATGTATCACAGGAAAAAATGTAACAAATTACATATCAAAAGCAGTAAGAAAGCTTAGAACTCAATAGGATCTTGCCCGTACAATTATTGAAATATCAAAAATCACTCAAAAAATGAACCATTTTGTTTTAAGACCACCCCATATGTGCAATTTGTTCCCCATTCAGAACACCCTCACCTCTGCTTATTGATAGAAGCGAGATTAACTGGGCACAGATACCAGCAGTGGATCAACATCAGGGCCTTTTTCTTAACAAAAAGAAAACACTGATTTCAACTGTCATTTATACAAAACAATTTTTTAAAGAACTAGATGAGATTACCAAATTAAGGTACTTTTCCAAAACTGGTTTCAACCTATTCTGGTCCCCAAATATATTATAACCAAAAGAATATACCATATAGGCTGACAATATTTCAAAGTTAGGTCAAAGTATCTGTTTGTGGTGAGGACATTTGGAAGGAAATGGGCTATTTGGAAAATGTCATAATAACAAGCACCAGTTCCTTTAGTCTGTGAATAAAGGATCACTGAATAAAGGTTGCTCATGTTCAGAAAGGCAGCAAAACAGATGTAGACCACACTCTTTCTGTCTCCTGATCTCTCATTGATTAATAAAAATGTAGTATAGGAATATAAGGTAAAAGAGAAAGTTGATGGTATGAACTTAGTTCTTCTTTCTTTCCACACCCTAAGTAAGAACTTGTTCAAACTAGATTGAAAACATTTACTCTTTCCAAATTTAAGGACGATTACTGTGCTTCATAAGAATATCTATGTACCATTTTCCAACCAAAAGGTTTACATGGCAAAATAAATTAATGACCCCTGTTTCCAAAGCCATTAGGACATTTGGAGTAAGGTTGTGGGAGTAAGGACATTTGGAGACATCTGGTTCAGTGGTGGGCTCCAGCAGGTTCGCACCTACTCTATAGAACCGGATGTTAATGAGAGATGGGACATATAAAGTTTAAAAATAGCCAGATGGGCATAGAACCGGTTGTTAATTTCTTTGAATCCCATCACTGATCTGGTTGTATTTAGATCTCAGTGGTGCCCAAAATCCATGTGACTTAATTTCACATGAAATGTGTAACCATGGGATAGCTGGGAATGCATCCTTCACAAAGGTGCTGGGCCAGCCCTAATTTTAATACTTTTAACTTTTTAATTACTGCCTTGATATCTTCCATGATCCATTGATTCAGACCAGAGTATTTAGGACTCTGCCGCAGGCTCTTTGAAAGCCCAGGAAATGCTTTCCTAATATGCATAGTCCACCTGTAGAATTATCATTTTTACTGAAACTACTTGCCCAGAAATAGTTTCTATGGGCACAATCCAGAGTAACTATGGGGAGTCCTTGCTCCAGAGTAAGAACAATTTGCTCTGGATTGCAATATGAATTTCCCATAGGTTTTCACCAGGTGGTGGAGTAACTACCACGTAATGTCTCTTACGTGCTCCCGTAGTTACTCTGGATTGTAGGGAGTAACCCAACTGCAACCCTATGCACATTTACATGAGAGTGAGAGCCATTAAACTCAGTGGGACTTATATCTCAGTAGATATTCCTGTGATTGTGTTCTAAGAAACACAATCTCCATGTTTAACTTAATTTTGTTTCAGAGTGGGGTGAAGCTGAAGGCTACAAATTTTATTTGTATAATTTTTTAAGGGATCAACATGTGAATCAACTCAGTCTTACTTAGAAGCGACATTAATTTCACCTTTGTGATACAGGAAGTGCTATTATAATTAATTTTGAGGCCTATTACACTGCAAATCTCTCCAAACACAGATACCAATGCAACATAGCAGAACTATATCAGGAAAAAGGCAACATCATCCACAAAACAGTTGGCCTAGGAAGAATAACTGTTTGTTTTCCAGCCCTGGATAGCAGGATTATGCTTGAATTTATTGGCTAACAGCTCTAATGAAAGCAAATTTCAAAGGTGAAATGGGGCAGCCCCTATTTTGTTCCTCTAAGCAACCTAAAAGCACATGTGTCCAGATGATTATGGCTGCAATCCTGAGGACACATTCCTGGGAGTAAGACTCATTGAAAACAATGGGGCTTACTTTTGAGTAGATATGGTTAGGATTGTGGTCTATAGCAAGCTACATATTTGAATTCTGCATAAAACAGAAGTATCACCTACACAACATTGGCCCCATCTTGAATTTTTCAAGCCAAAAAGAAATTTTTCAAGCCAAAAAGAAAAACCTGAATTTTTCAAGCCAAAAAGAAATTTCACATTTCAATATGTGAAATGCTTTGTGTGCATCAAATGACAGGAAGGTAATTGGACTATTAGAGCTGATTTGCAAGATAAAGTATATTGAGCAGTTTACATATGGCTTCGATAATATAGTGGCCAGGAATATGCCTGTTTAGTCAGCGGAGACATAAGAAGCAACACACTGGTCACCATAATAGCAAAATAAATAAATAAATCTTTTCACCCTGGTTAAGAAGTGCTTAAGACCTACACATTCTCAAGATCTTTGCCTGGTTTGGGAAATCATTGTAATGAGATGTATTCCTGACATCTGGAATGTTACAATCTTTTCAGAAACTATGGAGGACAAGCACATGCATTAATAAAATGATGGCAAAATAAAGCCCATTTCTGTTAGAGCTGCCCATCTATGAGTGGTTGCTTCAGGCAGCGATCAATGGACATATTCAACTCCGTCCTTCTACTTGCTTACACTGCTCTTCCTACGCTGCTCTTCCTCCTCCCAGTCCCTGGATTGAGAAAGGAAGAGTAAATAATGTGCAGGGGAGGAGAGTGGTGGGCTAGAACACAGGAGAGTGAAAGAGAGATGGTAGGGGAACAAGGAAGGGGAAGCATATGGCAGCAGGAATGTTTTGCTGCAGCAGGAAAGTTATGGTTTATCCTGCAGAGAAAAGAAGGGTGTTGAATATATAACTTCCACCAACTTGCTTATGGAAAAGTACACTAAAAGAAAGCCAGCCAGAAAGCACAATAAGACATAAAATGTGACTATTAGCTAACTGGGGAGACAAGGTGTTATTAGCTATGACTTACTGAGCAGCTTGTTCAGAAGGCTTACACAGAGAGATGGGGACCATTCATAAACTTCCTTCTCATAGTAATATTAAAACTGTGGCAGTCTACAATAATTAAAGTTATAATAACCCTGGTAGTTATGAGGGGCAGAAGAAAACAACCATGTTCCATTTTTTAAAATGACAGCTGTAACTGTCATAAAGCAAAAATACACTGGGAACTGAACTCTTCCTGGGCCCAATCTGCCCCTTTCCCTCCCGTCCCATATTATCCTACTTTGATATGGTCCATTAGCCTCAGGTTAAAGAAGGCCATGTTATGAATTTGGCACTGCAGCTTTTTGATGGCCAGAAAATGCCTAAAGGCACAGGAATGCTTCATTATGTTCCATCATCATAAGGACTGACTAGGATTGCATTGCACCAGTAACAGTGCTGGTTTGTAATGCACTGCATTGTACTTTGTTTATGACAACTGTTTCTTTTTAGATATGGTTATGCATGCAAATTCTACAGATATATTATCCCCTACAATAACTCTTTTTACAACTAATTTGATTTAATTTGGTTATTCCAGAACAATCCTACTCTTGTCACCAGCATTCCTGCTTAAATTCACCCATGACAACAAATGAATCAGTTTTACAATCAGTTTTTGCTGTTATCCTCCCTTACAGAAATACCTGGCTATGTTGTCTTTTTCCCTAAAACTTTCAAGACAGTCTCACTACTCTGTAAACTGTAGTATTTACATTGTACTAATAAATGAAAATAGTTATGAGAAGGATGAAAGAAGAAATTTGAGGGAGATGAGAGAATGTCTGAGAAATTACACATCATATGGAAATGAGTGTTTGAACAATCCCAAAGAGTAACAGATATCATGGCATGGTACGCCTGCAAGGAAGAATATGTGCAATGCATGTCATACTTAATTTTATCTGATGTGTTCGTTTTTGTCCTTTTCAAATGAACAAAATATAGTGAGTGGGACTTGTGGCAAGAAACACTTAACTAAGAATTTCCAAATGCAGTTAATGGTACTGACATCTGGTATTGACAGTTCACAACCTGTAAGACTGTTATTTTTTATGACTAGAAAGATCACTGAACGGTCGACCTTCCAGTCTCAAACATTTGCTACATTTTCAGCACAATGTTCTTCCAAGGCCATCAATCAATTTTTGAAGATGAAACATTTACATTTTTATGGAACAAGAGGATTAGAAGATATAACATAAACATACCAAGGATATGATACAATAATTGGACACTTTGAATCTGAAGTTTGAATTACATTTTCCATAGTAGCCAAACAGAAACTCCTGGCACCATGTATGAATACCTGCCTTTGAAAAGGCAGCTGCTCCTGAAATGTTAGCCACCATTACCTGTGGAACTGTTCACCATGTTAGGTGCCATGCTGTAAGGAGGCGCTTGAGGGTTCATCAGGCTGGAGCTGTTGTTCATTGGCTGGGTGTAGGGAGAACTGGATCCCATAATGCCGCTCTGATTCATGCCAGGAAAGCTGCCTTGCCTGGGTGAAGAGAAAGCACACACACGTGCACAAGCTCTTATTATGTTTCTTACTGCACAGGACACTTTGGTTAGTCACAGAATCTGTACTTTAGCATTCACAAACATCAAAGGAAGAGGCAGCCAGTTAGTGTTTGCCTGCATGGGAAGGGGACTATTCTTGGAAGCTTATTATTGAATTAGTACTCAACTTATTTGAGGGCTGGTTCTGCAATTCCAGGTACCATGCAGATCTCCCAATGGAATACACGTTAATTTAAAATGGACACAGCCTTACACTATATAAAGAGGTTGAAGTTGTGGCAAGGACACATATACAAAGTGATGGAAGTAGAAAAGAGAGAAAGGGGTGATTGCAGCTCTTATACGTAGGTAAAGTCTGTCATTTAGTTCTTTTGATTCTTCTTTGTCCACTATGGCATGAAAGCAAGCAAAAGAAAAAAAATGCACGCAAATGGGATGGAGCTACACTGCTTTATGAGAGCAATAATTATGTGTGTTTTACCAATTGGGATGTTTCGTTTTAAATGAAACCAGAAAATACAAAAATCATCCATAGCTGTACCAAATGAACCCTTGATGAAGGATGCTGTCCTTCTCTCCATCAATTCAAAACAGTGTAATATATCTTGGCATAAATGCTTCTCTTTCCTCATCAGTACAAAACCATTTTTTCAAAAACCTTTCCAAATTTAAACCCTTCTATTTAGTTATCTGTTGCAGTTTAACATGTAGAAACTATTAGTGCACATTTAGAAATATTTTTGAAACTATTTAGGAGATATCCTAAGGGGTATGCACAAAAAGGAGTTTGTCTACTCCTTTACTTGGCTCCATGAGTTTGTCTACTCCTTTACTTGGCCCAATAGCCCTCTGCGTATCCCTCAAGCCTTGTGTCAATAGAAGAGCCTTCCACCAGCTGAAGAGAAAAAAACTTCTACATTTGTATCATTTGTAATATTGGAGAAGGGGAAAAGTACAGTCCATACTAGGTTTAATTTTTCTTGATGCCCTGTGAATTTCATCAAAATTCCACATAGATATGTGGTATAAAGCATCGTCTTTGCAAGTCAGTTTTGTCCTTTGGTATGTGAAGAAGTAAACTTTACTTCTGTAAAGAAGCAAAGGATTTCCTCTGATATGAAGAAGATAACAGACATATAATGTCATTTTCTGACAAAGCTTATGATAAGCTGTGGGGAAAAATATTTAAAATGCATAGTTCTACAATTCTTCAAAAGAAAATTACAATGGAAAAAAGTAGGATCATTTGTGGAATCAAGCTTTTCCTATGTAAATATTAGGCTTGTAAAAAGAGTTATAAAAATTTGGTTAAATGTATGTATCATGTAGCATAACCATAAGTGTACATATATGTACCTGTTCTGAATTAGCAGGTGCTGTCTTAATTGACAAGAAAAAAGCATAAAATATAAGCTGAGATGCAAAACAAAAAAACTTGCATTATTAGAAAATGTTATTTATTCCAATATACTGATAGTACCTCGTGTAAATTCATGTCAGTATAACCCAGTGTGACAAAGATAAAACAGCAAACTATCATTTAGTATTCCAAGAAAGCATCCTGAAGAGCCTCAGAACACAAACCTGTAAACTCCTGTAAATGCCCTTTTGTGATGAGTAACTACAGTTAGTCCATTCAGATGAAATAGCAAAGTAAGGTATTACTATAAACTGGTTTCAGAAGTTACTAATTGCCACGAGAGATGGTGCAATCCTAATCCAGGCCAGCACAATTTATCACTCTTCCCATTCCCATGGTGATGTAGGTAGGCAAGCACATGCCTATACACTGGCTTAACCTTCCTCCAGGAATGGCACACAAGTATCTTACAGCACTTTTGTGACATCCCCAGGTCAGCATAGGACTTATGCAGGGGTTTAGGCTGGCCTAACTGGAGACTGGGATTGCAGCAAAAGATGTAAGGAAAAGATGCAAGGAAATATGAGGTAGTAGTAATGGGGGATTTTAACTATCCAGACATTTGCTGGGAGACAAACTCAGCCAAATATGGAAGCTCCAATAAATTCCTGGAGGAAACAACAAGGGGAGGGGCCATCCTTGACCTGATCTTAACTAATCGTGAAGAATTGATTGAGCGGGTCAATGTGGCGGGAACTTTAGGGGAAAGCGATCATGAGCTGCTGGAATTTAGAATAATGTGGGAAATAAAAAGAGTGCAAAGTGAAACTTATACATTGGATTTCAGGAAAACTGATTTCAACAGGCTTAGAGGAGTCATAGGCAGGATCCCATGGGTTGATGATCTAATGGGGAAAGGGGCCCAAAAAGGAGCCCAAAATGGGTGGGAGCTCCTTAAGAGGCAGCTTCTACAAGCACAGTCAGAAACAATTCCCATGAGAAGGAAAAGGGGAAAAAAACCTGAAAAAAACCAGGTTGGCTCCACAAGCAACTTGGGGAGCAGCTGAAGTTAAAAAAAGAGAAGTATAGGGAGTGGAAGACTGGAAAGATCACCAGGGAGGAAGGAGTGCAGGCAGATAGCCCGGTCTTGTAGAGGGGGTCAGGAATGCTAAAGCTCAGTATGAGCTGAGGATGGCAAGGGGAGTCAAGAGCTTCTTTAGATACGCCCAAAGGAACAGGAGGAGAGACGAGGGGCTGGGGCTGCTCCTGGACAAAGATGGACAGCAGGTGTCTGGAAACCAGGAGAAGGCAGAGCTGCTCAATTCCTACTTTGCGTCCGTCTATTCTCGGAAGGAGGGCTGTGCAAATGGGGGTGCGGGATCATTGGCTGATGCGGGGATGTACTTGTATCCCCAAAGAGGTAATGAAAACATGGATGGTGCAGAACAGCAGATTACGATTGATAGAGAACTGGTTCGAAACCACTTAACTGGCCTAAATGAATTCAAGTCATTTGGACCAGATGAGCTGCATCCTCGAGTTCTTGAGGAACTGGCAGATGTCCTTGCAGAGCCTCTGTCAATCATCTTTGAGAAATCCTTGAGGAGTGGAGAAGTGCCACTGGACTGGAAGAGGGCAAATGTAGTCCCAATCTTTAAGAAGGGGAAAAAAGAAGACCCAGGAAATTATAGACCAGTCAGTTTGACTTCAATCCCGGGCAAGATATTAGAAGAAATCATAAAACACAATTTGTGCACATCTAGACAAGTACTCGGTGATCAAAACAACCCAGCATGGATTTATCAAGAATAAATCTTGCCAGACAAATCTGATCTCCTTTTTTGATTGGGTTACGAGCTTACTGGACAGTGGCAATGCTGTGGATATCATTTATCTTGACTTCAACAAAGCATTTGACAAGGTCCCACATGACATTTTAATTGGGAAGTTGGAAAAATATGGGCTCGACGAGGCAATTGTTAGGTGGATCTGCAACTGGCTCAATGACCGCACACAAATGGTTCTGTGTCAACCTGGAGGTCGGTTTCAAGTGGGGTACCCCAAGGCTCTGTCTTGGGCCCAGTTCTCTTTAACATTTTCATTAATGATTTGAAGGAAGGGATACGGGGGAGTCTGATCAAATTTGCGGATGACACCAAGCTGGGAGGAGTAGCAAACACAACAGAAGACAGGAGAAACCTCCAGGAGGATCTGGATAAACTAGAATACTGGGCTGTAACAGAATGAACTTCAACAGGGAGAAGTGCAAGGTTCTGCACTTAAGAAATAAAAACCAAAAATACAGGTATAAAATGGGGGATCCTTGGCTTGGCAGCACAACATGTGAGCGGGATCTTGGAGTCGCCGTGGATCACAAGCTGAACACAAATCCACCTGTCGGGTATACTCTAGGGGGATTTCCTGCTGCAGGCAAGGGGTTGGACTAGATGACCTACTAGGTCCCTTCCAACTCTAGGATTCTATGATTCTATGTGTGAAGTAAGAAAACTGGCTTTATGTAAATAAACAGCCCTGAAATAAAGAACATCTGAATATGCAACAGTTTGTATGACTATTGAATTAATAGGACTTTATTCTGGGGCTCTAAAAAATAGAAATCTTTTAAATAGAATTTAGATTGCCATCAGGCAAGCAAGTGTAAGAGGTTCTTGTACTCAAATTAATTTACAGCTGCTACTGCTCTTTAATTTGACATTTTTGTCCCAGATAACTTCTCTTATCTCTTAATTACGGGGCTCACTGTAGTTACAAATTTCTATTCATGCAAACCAAGTTGCCTAAATTTGCTATATTAACTAGGAAGATGGCACTACATATCAAAGAAATAGGGTATAAACGTAGACCATATCTAAGAGGTCAAAATATTTGACAAATGGAACCAACTGCAGAAACTAGTACAGACACCAGTAAACAATACTTAAAGGACTAGAAGAAATTCAGAAAAATGTACTTACACAAGTCAGATTGTAATTATATAACAAAATTCAACTTTAAGTGGGAAAAACTTTTGAAAATATATTTTCAAATTCTGAATAACTATACCACAACAAAAAAATCTTAATTTTACTGTTTATTTCAAAAGATGTATCTCCTTATCATGGTGATAATCACTGATTCATTTCCAAGAAATCCAAGAAATCATGACTTGACTTGTGTAAATGTGAAGCTAATGTCATCTGATGTTTATCTTATAGTTATGATTATGTACATCTCTTGACCAACTCAAAAGGAAATAAATTTTTTAAACTAAAAGCTACATTTCTTACAGTCAGGAATCTTGACAGATGAAATTACAGGTGTCTACATATATTTTATGCAAAATTCTTGATATGGGATGCAACCTAGAGTTTGATCTGAATAAACCTCCATAGGTTACAGGCAGTTTCCAAGAGTGATGAAATTCTTTCTGGCTTTACAGTGCTTTTGCTATGAGTAGAATGATTACAGAATATGACAAATTGTGCTGCATCTGTTCCTCAGGACGCAGAGTCTATTAAGAACTGAGCTGAGATTATCACAGTTATTTTGATTAACCTTCAGGCCACTAAATACCAATAAATATGTTGCACAGCAACTGCTAAATATATTTATACATGCTTAAGGTCATAGAATCATTTGTTGGTTACTGAAGTAAAATAAAATATGTTTCTGCCAATGCTGTTTCCACTAAAGGGTTATCTGATCTTTCTGAAGGACCTAGTCTGAAAAAAAAACACTTTCACATGGTCCAATCTACATTCCATTAGCACTTGTGGCTAAATTAAGATTAGTAGCGGAAGTGTTTAAAAGCAGTTTTTAAACCTTTTGTGTCATTTACAGATGAAAGCCTAACTCTACAAATGGAACAAATTCAATGAGCCAAATGCAATTCTTGAAAAAATATAAACACAGAACATGATACTCTGGTTACATTTCAGCTATTGGGTGATTTTCTAAGCAGTGAAATTGCGTTTTAACTTCGATTAACTGGTGGTAGCAATTCAATATAAAATATAGAGAACAGAGAGGAAAAGAAAACTTTAATTAAATAGAATGCAAAAATTGGTATCCTTCAAAGAAATTAATAAGCTGACTGCTTCAAATATGCACACATCTAAAATAACTGCACTGGGCATGACTGGATTTAAAGGAAGCTGCACAGTTCTGTAGGTTGTAAAATTTTCTTGTCATTATTTCTAATGTAAAGCTACTCGCATTGAACTGATAGTGCTCTCTAAAGAAAAAGAAAGCACTGTCACATTATCCATATTAAATAAGAACAAAAGGAAAGTCCTGCAGGATCAAGCCAATGGCCCATCTTATCCAGCCTCCTACTATACACAGAAGCTTACCAGCAGCCCCTGAAAAGCCCACAAACTAGATTGTAAAAGCATACTTCTACACTACCACTGCTCCTATGGAACTGGTATTCAAAGGGACAGTCATGATAAGTAGAAGCTGTCCTTCCAGCTAGTGGCCATCACCACATCTTGCTCAACAAATACTACAAACTAATTACACACTGTGTGAAGAAGTATCACCTCCTATCCATCCTAAATTTCCCTCCATTCAGTTTTGTTGAATGATCTCTGGCTCTACTACTTTGAGAGAGGGTGAAAACCCTTCTTTCCACATCATACATAACTTTACATGTCTCAGTTGTGGCCTTCTCTAATTGCCTTTTTCCCAAGCTAACTAGGTGGAAACATCACCTTGTGCCCTAAATATCTTGTGCCCCACATATCTGATCATTCTGGTTGCTCTTTACTATGGTTGCCCATTCCTGGCTCTACAATATCTTTCTTGATGTGCCGTGATCAAAAGTGTACACAGTATTCAAAATGTAGCAGTACCATAAATTTGTAAGATAATATTTATTTAAACTATTTACATCCCACCCTTTCCATATTACAGCACATGCTCAAGGTACAGACACAGTACCTGCTGCTTGCTGACAAAGCGCCGAAGAAAATTTACAACATTTAAAACAGTAAATAACCATTGGGTTATTGTCATTTATTGTCAGAAATGTCAGTTCTGGTTTCACAATAAAAAGGAAATAGTGCTTTTTTTTACTGCTAGGTTCAGAGGACCACTCTCCTTGTCTCCAAATGCCTTTGTTAAATGCCAAAATAGTTAATTACGAAGGTTCTTGGAACCAAATGTTGGGGAGGTTCAACCTGTACCCTGGTCCCAAAATTTTATATTATTTTGGGATTATATTATTATATTACTGATATAAAATTTTATATTACTATAAAGCCTTTCCTCTAGTCAGCTTCAGCAGAACATGTACAGCAACATCTCAACAGAGGAATCTGTGGTACATTTGAAGCAGAAGCATTTCTATAAAACACTGACATTTGCAAGAGAGGGCTACTTGATTACCAATCATGAAAATGACTGTTAAGATGTGCTTGCAAATCACAGGGCACAGACCAAATTACCCTGCACTTTATTTGTACAAGGTCTGCCATATGACAGTATTTTCTTCTTTTAAATGTCAGAGCATGATTTGAAGAGTTATTATTTAAACACACTGACCTGCACAATAACCAGAGTATTTTATTTAAATCTTTTTTGAGCTGGGTCTAGCTGTAAAAAGTTTATAATATGTCATACCCTGACATCAAATACGTTATGATGAGAGTAATTCAAGAGTAAGATCTGCAAACATACAGTATTTTCCTGCTAAGATTTTTGTATCTTAGTACTCTAGAAGGTATTTTAGATTTCAGTGGTAATCTTGTGGCTTTCCTCCTCATTGCTACACTATGAACTCAAGATATTGTTTTCAAGGGAAGTAGTACAGGTGAGTGAGTAAGAACATTTGTTTTGCCTACAGCAGCATAGTAAAAAAATACTATACAAGCCGAACCTTGCCATCCGCTCTGTTTGGTTCCAGAAACTTTCTGGATATCCATTTTTGCATTATACAAAAGCAGTTGTTTATCATGGTATGAGGCAGGCAATGAATCAATATGAATCAAGACCCTTTCAAGTGGCTTAAAACATCTTAATTTCAGCTCAGAGGAAGAAGATTTCCCTTACAAAGCAAGAAATTATCACTTTGTGATTATCACTTTGTGTTGATGTGATGATCACATGGGGAAAAGAAGGTGTCTCCCTCCCAGTTGAAACCCAAGACCAGACTGAACACTTTATGAACCTTTTTTCAAGCAAGCTTAATTGTCTGCCACCTCACTATGGAAAGCAGGCTGCTTTTAAACCATTAACTGCTACTTAAGGGATTTTTTTTATTTTAAAGAGCCAACCTCATTCCTGTTGAGACAAAATAACTGATAAATAAAATACAGATAATTAGGTTGTACCTGAACTTAAGTCAGAACTCAGGTTTATAAGATCAAAACACTGTTTAGAAAAATGCATGAAAGCAAGCATTGTAATCTAGACTGTTTTGACTGACAATGTAGACTGCAAGGAGCATATGAAATGCTTGCATGCGTGTGAAGGTTTTTGGCCCATTTGTGATAGAACCTCTGGGGGAATTAATTTATTTTTATTTTATTTAAAAAATTTATATCCCGTCTTTCTTGGGCCAGTAGCCTGACTTAAGGTGGCTAACATAAAATATCATTAAAAACATAAATAGTACAATTAATAAAAACAATTAAAACATCCAGGCTAAAAACATAAATGTTAAAAACAATAAAACAACAGCCTGCCAACCTCTGCCCCATTAAAAAGCTTTTTTGAAATAAAAGTTTTAAGGCTCCGCCTGAAGCTCTGTACTGAGGGAGCTTTCCTCAGTTCTAAGGGGAGGGAGTTCCAAAGCAGGGTGCCACCACCAAGAAGGCCCTATCTCTGGCCGCCACACCTCTCACATCTCTTAGTGGTGGCAGAGTCAGTAGGGCCTCCTCAGATGACCTTAGATGATGGGTCAGATTATACAGAAGAAGGTGGTCCGTCAGATACCCTGGACCCGAGCCGTTTAGGGCTTCAAAAATCAGGACCAGCACTTGAATTCAGCCCGGAAACGAATGGGCAGCCAGTGTAGTTGTTGAAGCAGTGGCCCGACAGAGTTGAACCAACGAGCCCCAGCAACCACACAGGCCACCGCATTCTGGACTAGTTGAAGCTTCTGGACTGTCTTCAGAGGCAACCCCACGTAGAGCGCATTACAATAATCCCATCTCAATGTCACTAAGGCATGGGTCACCGTAGCCAGTTCTGAGCGACTCAGGTATGGTATGCTGAATATTCCAGCAATGGAAGGTACTTTATGTTTGTTGCAAAGAGCAACATGCAATTCCGCATGGCCTGGCTGCTGTTGCAAATGGTGATTGGCTGAG
This sequence comes from Cryptoblepharus egeriae, assembly GCA_030015325.1. NCBI lineage: Eukaryota > Metazoa > Chordata > Lepidosauria > Squamata > Scincidae > Cryptoblepharus > Cryptoblepharus egeriae. The sequence goes on along the minus strand of JAREYC010000001.1, from coordinate 186,817,133 downwards.
TCTCTGTGCCAGTGGGCACAGAAGCAACCCTGGCACTAGCACGTTGGTAAGTTGGATTGGGAGGAAGATTAGGGTGGGCAGAAAAGGAGATGAATACAGATGAATATGGAGAGGAGGGCAGATTGAGGTCAGGAAGGAGGCAGTTTTGGCAGCAGCAACACCGCCAATATCCTACTATCCCACTCTTGATTTGTCTTCCTGACTGCACTCAACCTGTAACAGCTATATAGCTGGCACATAACCAAGTATACCAATTCAGAATAGGAGGGCTTTACCCCCAGCCAAAGAACAAATGTTTCCTTAACTAGAGGAGCCTTCAAGTCCTAACCCCTTCCCAGTAAGATACACTGGTGGAGCTTACTGGACAGGAAATTGGACTACCTGTCATTATACACTGACATATGAAGCTACCATACATAAAACAGTTGGTCCATCTAGCCACAAATATACAGTAATCTACTCTGATGGGCAGCAGTTCTCAAGAAATGCAGGCAAAGTTCAGATTTGCAATCAGAAATCATGTAACTAGAGATATTGATGAGTGTAAACCATACACTCTACCTCTGACCTATAAAAGAGATGGCTGCATATGTGTGTTTGCACAGATACACTGCTCACTTCACAACTGAAGTCCCCAAGGGTAGATAAGCTAAACATGCATTTTGGAACCTCCTGTGCTGTATTAGGTCACACATCTCCTTGTTTGCATGACAGTGGGCGTGAGAATAACTAGTATATGAAATACAGTACTAAGGACTGAAGTATTGAAGTCTGAACTAATCTTGATATGATGTAAACACAATTAACCTAAAGCAGGTTGCTTAGTGACCATGCATGAAAGACCAGAGTAAAATGTGCACTAATTTGCTGTTATTGTAATGAAAAAACAGTGCACAGCAGCTTCGCTCAAACTACTGCTGGGAAGTCAAATACACTAGCTATTCTCTTGTACAGCAGGAAGCAGGCCTCTTGAGTGTGGGGAGGAGGGGAATATGCTCCTCAAAAATGACAGTAATGCACTCTCCAAATATAAGCGTTTCTCCCCAGATAAGCCACAGGATGGGGAGGCTTCTTGAAACTCCAACACAAGACATTACTTTTTCAAATGAGTTGGAGTTGTGAACAACAAAGTAACAGACTGGTTGTGAACAACAAATTTCCTGCTTGCAATTACAGCCGTTTAAGCATACCGCAGATAATTAGTTAAAAAAATGTGCTTGTAAGTGTTTTGAGTGCCAAATGACTTTTTCCATACAGAAAGAAAGTAATCTCAACCCAGCTTCAGGTAGACATGATTAAATTCAATTGAAAGCAATGACTAATTTACTCCATTGGTTCCAATGGATCTTATAGTTCAATCCTATCACTATTAGAGATGATTCAGTCATGCCAAAAAGACACAGAATTCATCCAGCTATGTATGTGGCTGGGGAAAGGAAAATAACCTGAAGGCAAAGTGGAGTTAGGTAAACATTTTTACTTATTTCCAGTTAAGTCCTCAGGCCATCTATGGGTCTCCCTGCACATATACCACCTATTCTTGAAAATGTTGTGAAAGGGGATAAAGTGAACCTTTGTGACTGGATCCACATCTTCTTGCTCCTTAAATTTTAAGCATGTTGACTTCTCTATTCTCTACAACTTTTCAATTTTGTGATTTCACCAATTGTTACTTGCAGGCAGTTTATGCTTTTTACACAAGTTTTAATGAATTATTATTACAATTTTGTCATGTTTTTCATTGTTGTTAACTCTCAATATTGTTTTTTTTTAATAATTTTTATTTATTTTAAACAAAACCAATAAAAAATCTCTGTAAGTTACAGCAATAGTGAAGTCTTAAAGTCCAGTGACTTAAAAATTATTTTTCCCTAACCAATATCTCTTGACAATTTTTTTAAATTCCAGAACTGTTGTCCTGAACTGTGTATATTTACTATATCTCAATCTATTGTCTTTTTTCTTTCCCCCTTCATAACATACAACATGCTAGTAAACAACCTCCCTTAATTTTCTATAATCTCACAATATTATGCAAAAGCACCGAAAACCCACACACACAAAACAAAAAACCAAACAAAAAACCCCTAAAACTAAATTTAAATCTTAATATCAATTTCAATTTTTTTCTTCAGTCTATAAAAAATAACATTTTAAACTATGATATACTTAAGTATAAAATATTAAGACTTTCTTCATATAAATTTATATATATCCAAGACACTATGATCTATTATTAAATTTCATGTTATCTTTAATTTTATATAAATCTAATAACAGTGGTACCTTGAGTAAAGAGCGACTTGAATAAAGAGCATTTTGTGTAAAGAGCAAAATTTTCTCAGAAATGTTGACTTGTGTAAAGAGCACTATCTTGAGTAAAGAGCACTTCTGAGGAAGTTTGGAACAGGCTTCCATGGCAAGGGAACCCACAGGGGGGACGAGGGGACTAGCTTGAGCTACAGTGGGGACCTGGGCAAAGTTTGGAATAGGCTTCCACGGCCAGGGAATAGGCTTCCATGGCCGGGGAGAGCAGCCTGAGCCAGGTTTGTATGTGGGATCTGTGTGTGGCAGCGTGGAAGGTGTGCCTTATCGATGTTCTAGTGCTGCTCCCCATCAGCAGCTTGGGAATGTTACGGTTGCACAAAAAGATTCCATTGAGCCAATGGGTAGCAGTGACTCCATTAGAGATTGTGAAAGAGCACAATCCTAACCATGTCTACTCAGATGTAAGCCCCATTGTATCCAATGGGTCTTACTTTCAGGAAAGTATATGTTTCATGATAATAGTGTTTTCTTTGAGTATCAGCTCTATTGAGTACTGTGTGAAGGAACACTCCATTGTCTATTTGCATATGTGCTTTAGGATTGCAGCCAAAGTCATAGAATCATAGAATCCTAGAGTTGGAAGGGACCTAGAAGGTCATCTAGTCCAACCCCCTGCCTGCAGCAGGAAATCCTCCTGGAGCATCCCCAACAGGTGCTTGTTGAGCCTCTGCTTGAAGATCCCCAGTGAGGGAGAGTCAGCCCCCCCCCCCCCCCCGCAGTTTAGGCTGAGTGAAAGCACAGCCTAAACTAGTTCCCTGCTTGTGAACTGCAAGAGAGAGCTCAGCTGGATTCCAGCTGGTCCATTGAGCAGGTGTGACCAGTAGAATTTTTCTGGCCTGACATAGAGTCTCTTGAGTCTGTACTGGTAATATAGCTGGTGCAGATTTGAGAAACCCATTGCAGGACTTAGGGATTTTGCCAAGGAGATGAATGTCCCCTTGCCCCGAGGAAACATCAGCCATTTCCCAGTATTGGTTGGATACAGCAGCAGCTTCTTTGGTGCAACTGCTCCAGCATGTGCATGTTCAGTACTGGGCTGTCAATCACCACCACAATAGATAACAAATGTAATTTTCCTGGTTAATTTATAAAGCACATATGCAAATAGACAATGGAGTGTTCCTTCACACAGTACTCAAAATAGAGCTGATACTCACTATTATCATGAAACATATATATTTGGAAAATATATGCAAGCATCTGGAAGGTTACTTTTCTTTCAAGGAATATAAGCAAAATTTCTTATATTTATTTAACTGCATTCTTTATGTGTTTACATTACTACCTACAAAAGCCAATCAAAATCAAAGCTTGACTTGTGTTAGCTATAAGATACACAAAAGCTTGACTTGTGTCAGCTATAAGATCTGACCTTTATCACTGATATACAAAGAGGCACTTCTTAACAAGATGCTCCTCATATAAAGAGCAACTGTTCCTGGCCACCCCAGCATGATCTTTTTTCTAGTAGTTGATGGTGTGTGTTCATCATTTTAGAAAGAAAACTATTCATTAATTTATGCATACCACTCTGCTTTTCTGACTGAAAAATGTATGGATATAAATATTCTTAATAACAATTATTTTTAACAATAATACCCCCAAGTCAATCGGTATCTACAAATCCTCCTTCTATTTTGACTAATTGCACAATATACCACAGATCATGCCATGCGAGAGAGCATAGACATCAGACATTCTTGGGATAATATCATCTTAATCACCCATGCTGCTATTTCAACTCTATAATTGACAACTTTTTCAGCTCCCTACCATTTGTGAGTTTTTAATTCCCTCTTGATAAGCTGCAATATTGACACAGAGAACTGGTGCTTAATTGAAATAAGCTTCCGCCTTACTCTATCTGCTTGCATACGCTCTTAATACCTAGAGATCTCTTCAATTTATGTGTAGTTTAATCTTCAGATTAGGACTGTGATATATATAATTCATTTTTCTGAACTACAGCATTTTAAATGTGTTTGGGAAAAATAGGCTGCAATCCTGAAATACACTTTGCCTATCTGGTACTTGGGTTGGCCTAATGCCAGATTGGCCAGCCTAGCTGCACCAGTAAAAGTCTAGGCTGGTGTAAGTCCTTTTAGGCTTACCCAAAACAGAAGGACCTGCACCAGCCTAGCAGTGCTAGCTTAAGCAGCTCAGCTGTAAGTGTTGAGGCCGAGATTAGAACGGTGCAATTAGGCTGTATCCAGAGCCTGTTTCCAGGGCAGAAATGCCCCTCTAACAGCTTCTCTGACATAGGCCACCTCAAGAGCAGGCATAAATCTGAGTAGACCCATAGGGGTCCAATATAAGCCAGAGTAAAAATGGAAGCAAAAGAAAAAGTTCTAAATCTTAAGCACCACTCCTGCCTCTCAATCTCAGGATACGGCACAACTACACCAGCCCACCTCAGAATATGGCACAACTCCCACAGACCAGTTAGCATGCTGCCCTTGTGCTGCTGCCTCTTCAGCAGCAATAGGCTAGTCTAGAGGCCTCTTAGCCCTGTGGATTTGGCCTGTCTGCTCAGGATATAACCTGCACATCTTAGGCCAGCTTAGCTGCCTTTTTGGCCCATTACTTTTGGCTCTTTTTCGCTATTCGCCTGGTCTAGGATTGCACCCTATAGCTTGGCTTTATTATTTCTATTTGTTTTCCTCTCTAACAATATGCTTTTTAAAATTTGCATATTTATGCCTTAAAAACAGAATCTTTGGTCTTTATAAAAAATTTGTGGGGCCAAACTATATATTACAAAAATGTGTAATTTGGTAAGAGGCATTTTAGTCATTTGGAAGCTTTTGGACGGGAGTTTTTTTACACATTTTGTGGAACAATAAAACGGTGAAACTACAGAAGGGGATTAAGGAGGGTTTTAGAAGTTTGCCCTGGCCACAGTTCCAACCCTGGACATGACCTTCAGATATATACATGAAGAAAAACACCCAGTATGCTCAGATGGGATCAGAACTCTAAAGACCCTGCTCCCTGGCCTTCATTGTGATTTCTCTCATTTTGTACCTCCTGTGACATGTTTAAAAAAGAAAAGCAACTGACCAAAGCTGCAATCCTAGCCTCCACTTAGGCCAGCCTAAGCCCCAGCATTGCTATCTCTAAAAATCCATGCATTTTTAAGTTGCTAAAATGGCCTTATATGGTATCTTGAATTCTTTAATGTATTCTGAAAAACAAAACACACAGATACACACGCACACAGAAATACAAAAACACAGACACAAAAGGAAATTCTGTTAGAAAGAAAATTCCAGCGATAAGGAAATGGCTGAGTATTTTTAGTAAGGGAAAGGCATGGGACTTCCAAGAAAATCTATCAATACTTCTTGCAATTCAGCTAAAAAACAAAACTTGCAACTAGTGCATTTTTTCTTTAATTTGAAAGCCATTTACAACTACAGGAGTCAATTCACCCTTTGAATAATTGAAACCAGCTCTGAGGCAAGGAAAAGCAGCAGTTTAACTGTTCACAGTAATCATTTGGGCCAAAAAGGCAAACTCTTTTTTCATCCTACTGATTCTGCAAGGAGATTTGCCTTTTGAAACATAATATTACTACCCTAATGGAAATTATTTTTTTATCATCAGAGCAATGCAGACAGGACTTATTTCAGTTCTACTTGCTCAAGATCCTCAGAAATCTGGGAATTCCAGAACAAGGGTCCCATATCCAGGAAGAAACAAATAACATTTCAGAAAATTTGCTGCAGTATCTATAACACATGCTGCAGTATCTATAACACATATTCACCTCTTGGGTTATTTCTTTTATGATGGCTGGTTTACATGGATGCAATGTAGGAGAATACCCAAGTGCAGATTCAATACAGTGACTGAAGTTAATTTAAAAGATAATAGTTGAAATTCCTCCACACCATTATAAACAAACAACAACAAAAATCACTACTTTAGTTCATTGTGGAAGTTCACAACTGGCCATTTTACATCTATAATTCCCTTGGCTTTTGCATACATATAAATATGTGAATAAGATTGTGACCTTTTGTTATGCACAGTGGTTTCAAACAGACAAAACACCATAGTTTAGAAAGCTGAGACTAAAAACAAAAAAGAAAACCTTCATACACAAAAGAGACATACCCCCAAATCCAGAGTAACTATGGGAGAACGTAAGAGACTTTATGTGCACCCGTAGTTACTGCACCACCTAGTGAAAACCTATGGGAACTTCATTTTGCTATCCAGAGTAAGTTGTTCTTACACCGGAGCAAGGACTCCCTGCAGTTACTGTGGATTGTGCCCAAAATTAAAAAGAGGATTTATGGCACTGTTTCACCTCCTTCAGTTGTATTATGATGTGCATGTCATAAGTGTGCTTTCAAAAATTATTAAAATTTCAAACCAAGTTTTCAAGATCAAATGGGTTAAAAGCACACACAATCTACAGTTGCAATTCAGCATGCTCTGTGTGAATACTTAAATTTATTATAAGAAAATTTAGACCTATCAAAGTTTAATTTTTTTAATTTAAGCATTTCCACTTCTGAAATCTTCTGCCGTTTTCTTCCCTTTGACACTTGTAATGCATCATGCCTGTTAACTATATTTCCTTGTCAGTGGCTTCTAGTCCATCAGCAGTCTTGCATGTTCAAGGCTCTGGAGGAAATATGGAAAAAGTGCTTTGCTGGCACTGGCAATAAGAAATATGAATTACAAATACAGAGATAGTGCTGGAAACTGCTGATGGAGGGCTCAGCTGTGTATTCAAGATTGAACATATTCAGACCCATACAGCTTACAACAGTAAGAGAATCTATATTCTTAACTCATCTGTACTAAGAACAATGCAGTTATTCTGGATTTACAGGTGGTATAAATTGGAAAAGAATATGCTCCATGGTTTTTATCACTTCCATAATATTTCACTAAAGCCAAAGAAATGATACACCACACTTCTCTGATACTGCCATGCTACTTCTCTATCTACTTTGGATACTGGGCTATGGCACAGGAATCAAAAGGGAGTTCAACCCAGATTTACTCCATGCCAAATGTAAACAAAATACTAACAGACGTATACAAGATCAAATTATGCTTCATCAGACTGACATTCAGAAGTTATGCATATCTCTTCAAAAGTAAATCCAACTAATTTTTTGTATTTTGTAACCCCAAGTATGTGTGTGTGTGCGTGTGTGTGTGTGTGTGTATAGAGAGAGAGAGAGAGAGACTGAAATACAATGGAAGATAACGACAAAATGTATTTTGATCACAATACAATTACTGATTCTTGACATGGCTCCAGAAGAGCAGAAGCTTCTCTTTGCACAATAAAGATTTCAGCTCTTGATTTTCAGCAGCAGGCCCACAGTAGCTTCTGAAATGACAAGCTGTACCTGCTGAAATTCCCTCTGCCATACAATTGTTAAAGGTCCAGGAGTCCTAAGGTGGATCAGTTTGCCTCCATGTAATAGATAACACCTAGGCATCTAGTGTTGAAATTAACAGAGCTACCCTATGTATGTCTACTCAGAAGTAAGTTTCAATGAGTTCAATGGGACCTATAAGCCAATCCTCTTCCGTGTCATGCCATCTTTTCTCTCTGCTCTTATACAAGCTACTCAATATTCTGTCACAGAAGGTGGTAGAAACTCACTGGATCTTGTCAGTCTTTCATGAGTGTTCATATTGTGATTAAAAAAAAGTTAGGCTGTGCACCTATACACATCTAGAACAGTGTGTATATATCTCATTGAGCTGCCCTGCTGGCAGAATGCACATTTCACAAGCACTGACTGCTGAAAAGCAGCTGTGAAGTATGCTCTGGAAAGCATGCTGAGTAGTGTACTGCCAGAGTGATGGTGGAAAAGCAGGAGCCTTGCTACATGCATTGATAGGTTGTTGGGCACCAAAGCAGGTAAGCCATTTATTAACTTTGGATATTAAACAGTATCACCTTTGGCCTAGGGGAGAGTATCACCTTAGCACTGAATTTTCTGCTCCTGAAAATAAGTGGGCTTCATGGCCCAATGAAGATTCCAAACTAGAGCTCTTGTATATTGGTCTGTTGGGGAAGGAGATGGTGCCCCAACAATAAACACCAATGCAATAAGCAGACCTGGCTACTTCATTAAAATGACTCTTCCAGGATGCCAAGACATCATAGTTGCTTTGCAAAAATAAAAGAAAATCAAATGTTCACCACAAATGGGAAAAAGTCCCCTTTAATTTATACAAACAGCAGGATTTAAATATGTGAGTGCTTAATTTTTTCCAAAGGGAAAGGAAGCATACAAATAATTTAATACATAAATATAAACTTTTATGTGGTCTTCTGATCAAATGAATAAGATGTGGTGAGTTGCCCACAGACTGAACTTTTAAATGCAATGCCTATTCCATGAAAAATAAAAATATATGGTAAGTTGTGAGCATGTATGTCAATATATTTTCCCATGTTGCTAGCTATTTTGATATGTAATTAGAAGTAGCATGGTATAAAACAATTTTTGTAAATATTCCCTCTTTGGTCCATTCCTCGTAATCATTTTGGCCATTCTTTATCTTCTTGAAGTTATTCTTGGGTACAGACAGGACTGTGATTATACTGAAAAACATATCATGTGAATGAACAGTATATTCCGCAGCAGTCCTTTTGTTTGGAGTGTGGATAGTGTCATCCTCTACTGAACTGTCTCCCTGCACTGAAGTGAGTTTACACATTTGCACACTCACTCCTGCAAAGTTGGTATTTTATCACAAATATAGAGAAGTGCCCAAAAAAGATGGCAACTTCTGTATATAACACTTTACAAAATCAATGAAACATTATGTAGTCACTTTTTCATGGCACTGAATCAGAAATAACTTAAAATGACAATGGTACTTGCATTAGGGTTGCCATAAATCTCTTCCACAAAACCGGGACAGGACCCACTGCCAAACTTGTCAGTATGTGAATGCAATCACTGAAAATTGGGACAGACCCAGATATGGCAGCCTAAGCTTGCATGCAGAACTGTGGTGGGACTCTGTTCATACAGTACTTTAAAAACCCCTTTGTAAATTTTGAATGAACCAAAAGTGCAAAAAGAAAAGAGAATAAAGATTACACATAAATTCATATTGCTTTAACTTGCTTCATTTTTCTTCTCTCACAGCCTCAAAAAATCTTACAAATGCTCAAATGAACATACAACAAACAATGTTTGTATGTGTATGCACACATAACTTTGTGCTCATCTACTGCTCTAGGGAAAGACTGGCAATCTGTACCAGTATATTATATTCCCCCTTCCTTTTTAGCAAACAATCCCTTTGGGTGGGAGAAATGAGTATTCTTCCTTTAATGGCTCATATTACATCGGTATAATATGCTTATTTCAGAATTGCTACAAGCGATAGCATGTGTTCAGCAAATACCTTTTGGGGCTTGTGGTGTGTTTCAATTTGGGCACCCATCAAGAATCGCTCAAAATTGGAAACCCCTTAAAATTTAATTCCAAGTTTATTTGTTGGCTTTATTACTTTTCACATCAAACTAGTTGGGGAAGACTGAAACTCACTTGTTGCTATCCTTCATTTTTATAGGGTACTCACTGTATCCTTCCATGGTAATTGCAGAGATTTGTCACATGTGAGCATATTCTCTTTATTCTATAATAAATAGCTTTTGAAAAAAAAAGCAATTTAACTCTTTACTACTCCCTGATTTTTTAGTTATTTTATGGTCCCCAAAAATGAAATTACTCTTGCTCGCAGTGTTTGCTCATAAGCAAACTTCTTCAGTGGCTTCCATGGATAAGTAGTTAATATTGTGCCCTTATGACAACATACAAAACCACCCTAGGTATTAAAGCTGAACATTGTTATCAACTACAAAAGTTAAGATTTTCACAAGATTATTTACAGCAAATAGAATTTTTTCATACTTTGTTGATTTTGTATCTCTAAATGAAGAAGTTATAGGCATGATTTCTTGCAAACAACAGTCCTGAAATCTTGCATGCTTGCTCATTAAGGTGTAATGGAGAATTTTTTCCCCATGTAGCATTTGTGTTTTCATTTGTAAAAACACGGTTGTGTGGCAAAATTGGGAATAACACCTCACAAATTTACATTTTTCAGGACACACAGTATTCCAGTTGGAAACAATAGAAGGGTAGCAGAATACAGACTATATGGCAGAATCAGCTGCTAATACATATTCTGTAAAAATGTCAAAATGATGTTTGAGGGTTTTGGTGGATAAGGGGGAGCTTAATCTTTCTTTTTTATTAGAAGGATGGAATTTCTGCACCAGGACACAGGATGATATAACTAACTGCATCTCAGCTCTTGATCATCCAAGTTCTGTTTAGCTAGCATTGATTTTCTGCCTCAGCAGAAGTGAGTTTCCTCTGATGCATGCCATTTAAATGCATTTTACAGAGTTGTTTAATGTGACTTGGCAAGGCAAAGCCCAAGTAGCTTTCTGGGTTAAAATAGGATTCCTGAGTTCATAAGAGCAGCTCCAGTGGATTAGCAAATGACAAATTTGTGCACTACACTGGTACAGATTTACTCAGAAGACATCAAACATTGTTATATATAAAATATACCAAACTTCTTATGATAATTTACACTCACCCATTTCATTGAAAGTTGTGTAATAGGGGCTCCTGATAGATTATTCCAATTTTCTTTGATATGTTTTCTTTTAAACCCACAGTAATCACAGTACCTATAACTTCTGTACTCTACAAGTCCCTATTACAAAACTATTGGCCTGCAAGGAAAATACCTTGCATATTCTTTATAACCTTGCCATTTTATTTTTCTTCATCCTTTTTTAAAAGGATTAACTTCTACAGTTTTGTAGTCCTGATAGTTTGTCATGATTTTCCTGGAACTGATGTATGATTTGTGCATCTTTTATGTTGGCAATATTAAGACTCATGGAACTCCCCATGTCTTCAAAAGATGACTGCAGCACCTGGGATTTCCAATAGCGATTTGTGAATAACAGTAGTAATGACAAGAAATGACACACTAAAAGTGACTATTAAATGTGACATTAAATTAAAAATTTGGAAACTGTGGGAGAATTTTCAGTGATGTAATCTTTAAAAAAACAAGGTGATGAAAAGCTAGTTACATGGGGTTAATTAGAAAAAGTCTTCTATATAAGTTTCATATTCTTTGGCATGTTTTCTCTACCTCTTTTCCATACACTGACAAAACTTGGATATAACAGAATCTTTTGTAAAACCCATTAATAACTCTTGTCATGATTTCTACAATCAGTCTCTTGTCAAAAGCATTGTACACTGGGGGAGAAGCTTAATGCAGTGATAACAAAAACACAGTCATGGATATATCAGTGTCTGATGATACAGCTCCTGGACAATTATGACAAAAAATGGAGAAAGGGACAAGTAATGATGCAGAAAAACAGAAGATTTAATTCATTTTCAGCTGATGGAGATCTTCATTTCCCTCTCAGGCATGAAGGAAATAGAGCCATGCCACAAGCCATGCAATATGGGTGACATGCAGATTTTTATCATATTTGATACAATTAGTAAAAACAAAAAGAAAATTACTTTTCAGATGCAAATATTTCACTTGATTTGCGGTGCCTTCAGTAGCCAAATGGCATGGAACATATAGGAAAAAACCTATCAAGATCCCACAGCAAGTCCAGTTTACATAGCTACCTACCCGTACTGGTCAGGCTGATGCATCATGGGAACCTGAGCGTTGCCATAGTTGGGGTGCTGTGAAGAAAACATGGGGCGTCCGCCAGCCCCAGACTGGCTGGGATAAGCAGGCGACCTAATGTATGGTGGCCTAAAGCAGAACAAAAGAACAGCCTCTTTGGATTTGATTTGGACCATAAACATGAACCACCGCATCAGCTACAATCCTTCCACAAAGAAGCGTGTAGGATTCTCTCTGTTGGGCAACTAGTTGCACAGCTTTCTATTATTCTCAGAAATCAAGGGGAGGAAAAGCTGTTTCTCCAGAATCTGAGATAAAAAAGCTTGATGAGATCCATCTCATCTGCTACTTTAAATTCCGTTTGAAAAATGTTCTTCTGTAATAGATCTAATATTTGCAGACTTCATAGAGGTGTTAGTTTCCTGGAGTGAGCATCGTGAGTTGAAAAGGTTTTGAAATGCTAGATATTTTGACCAGTGGTATAGCTTAGAGGAAGCGGGGGCGAAGCAGTCAGTCTTGGAGAGAGTCTCACCCCTTGGGATCCACTCCAGGTGAGGGAAGCAGAATGGAGCTGTATGGGGTGAAGCCTTACTCCAAAGGGGTAAGGCTCCCTCCAAGACTAGAATTGCCATAATTTTCTTCCACAAAACTGGGACAGGACCCAGTATATGAACATAATCCCCGAAAACTGGGACAGACCCAGTTTTCCAGAACATATGGCAACCCTATCCAAGACTGACTGCTCTGTCCCCTCAAGCTACGCCACCAATTTTGACTATGGAGAGTTAGAAATCAAAAAGCAAGCCTATAAAACCAATTTGAGAGTTGGAGCTGGATTGAAAAAGGAATCAATTATTGAATTTTCTAATAAAATATCAAGTACTTTATCCAAATCCATAATGAAAATTACAACCGTGCACTCTATTTTACTGTTAATAATTAATTTTTCAATTAAAATGATTTTTTTCTACATCCACCTTTCCTTGCATAAAATAACGATGGTTCAGAACAAGAAAATACACGGTGCCTGTCTACTGATTTCGACCAAAGCCTAGGTTAGTTTTCTGAAAAAGCAGTGTGGGTTTCTGTATTAAAATAGCACATTTACAAGTTCTTAATTATTGTTTTATGAGCACAATCCTAACCATGTCTACTCAAAAGTAAGTCCCATTGTGTTTAATGGGTCTTACTCCCAGGAAAGTGTCTTTAGGATTGCAGCCTATTTCTCTTTAATACTCCATAATATAAATCAGGTATGCACACCCAAATAAATCCACGTTTAAGCACATTAGTAGAATATGCTGAGGTTTTTTCTCTTTCTGATCTTCAAAGAATAATACACATTTCTAGCTTAAAACATTCTGTGGGAAAGTCTGCATAATGTCACCAATGCTGTTTTATAAATATCCAATATATAGCCTTAATAAAGTGTGAATAAATATCCATATTGGTATAGATATTCATGCAGTTACTATATACAGGCATACACCAGTGGCACCATCTTATAAAATAATTATGAAATTCCATTTCTGCCTGTAAAATATCAGTTTCAGTACAGTGAAACATATATGTAGGCCATGTTCCCAAAATAAACACACATATGTATTCCTCATAGTTACCTATGGAAAACTAAAAAATCCATGGGTACCACATGGATGCAGATATTTGTATTTGGTCCTGACAACTGAACACAAAGATGTACTAATTGGAGACTTCAGTTTATACCAAAACAAGTAGTTGATGATACTAACTCCACACCCCAATCCACTGTAACTCTCTGTGCAATGATGTAGCAGCAACAATGTTATGCATCATGCATCTCATGGAGGAGTTTGAGACTCTGAAGGTCTCCTTGGGTGAAAGAATATCTTGTCCCTTGCCCTGAATAAGCGCCTGTCTACTGAGTGGGTCTACATGGACCTGTGTCAGTGATAGTGCTGGCACAAGTGCACATGAACTGCTGAAACTGGATCAAGTCCATAAAGGTAGATCAAGCCCAGGAAGAAGCTTGGATTTGGCAGACACTGTTGCCACAGAACCTGCCTCCTTCCCATTCTAAATCTCACCTCCTCCCCACCAGTGTGACTGCCTCATTCTACTCATCCTGCCTCCCTCCACCCTTTCTATTATCTGATCTGGGGTGGTGGCCATCCAGAATCTGCTTCCACAAATGGCCAACTGCTTGCTGCAGTGGCAAGCCTATGTGCGCATGTCACTTTTCTGCAAAAGCCAGAAAGCACAGAAAGCCACAGATATGCGCATTCCAGAGACAATATGCACTTTATTGTTAGGACTGAATTTCTGGTATTAAGTCAACTTACTGTTGAAACTTCATGTACTGCAATGATCACAGGATTAAAAATTCATAATCTAGATTTCAGTCCTCACCTTGATTTGAAGGGTGGTGGATATAATGAACTGCCTTGAAAAAATCTAGTAGATTAAAAAAAAAATTTTTTAAAAAATATCTGTTTGAAAAAATCAGAACGGCTGACATTTAATGGTCAGAAGCTTCAAATATCCAGAAAAAAATTTCAAGTAATGATGCTTCTGCCTGCCTACCTGTTTTCCCTGCTACTGTGTGTAGTCATCTAATTATTCTTAACTTTAAAATTTCAGGAATTAATTTTTGTATATACATATACATTTTAAAAACTTTTGAGGTTTCCTTTTCTAATCATCTTTCTACTAAGAAGAGTAAGTGTTTCAAAATGCCAGTGCATGATATTGGTCATCTTGAAGACTTCTATCATCAAAAGCATTCTTGCTGCTGCACAACCCGTTTACTGCACAGATATTACATCAAGCACATTGCAAATTGGTTCAAATCCTTTCCCCTGGATGCATACCTGCTTTGGGCGGAGTTTGCAGCAGCCTGCATCACCGCTGCAGCTGCTTCCTGTGCCTTACGGTTCACAGTTGGCATTGGTGGTCCCATCCCTGGGCCTCCCTGCTGAGACATGCCTGGAGAACTGGGGGTCATACTGCTCATATTTCCAGGAAACGGTCTGCTCTGCATCCCAGCTGCTGGCATTCGTCCCAGAGGTATGGTACCACAAGGCTGGCCTGGCCCCTGTCCATGCATCTGGCTGTTGGCATTTATACCCATACCAGGTCCCGGACCACTGTAACTTGTGTTGGTCACTCCAGAGTATGATGGCTGTCTGGAGTAGTTTCCTAAACAAAAAAATGTAACAAAGGAAAATAAAGTCACAATTTTTGATTCAATGAAGCAATCTCTTGAATAATCTTTTGTGCAACAAGGTAATTCAATCCAATAGTCATTATCCAATAGCCGCTGAACACTGGTGAATTAGATTTTATAAGGAGGTGTGTTTGCTTCACTAGTGGGAATCTAGAAAGATTGGTGGAGGAGAAGAAACAAAAAACAGGGTGTCAGGGAAATCTGCATCTATGTAGTCATCCTACAGTACCAGGAGTTTAGCTGAGAAGAAAGAAATTGATGAAGCGTGGCGCAAAAAGAGAAAGGTGAAAAGAGAAAAGGAGATCCATCTATCTAGTTCGTGGTGTGTGTTCTTAGAAAAGAATTGTTGGAAGGCAAAAAAGCCACTTCAGCATTTCTCCCATGTGGTGGTGGGGACCACTTGCACTGGACTGGAGACACCCAAACTTTGTCTGATGCAACATTGGGGAAACCGGGTCAGCCTGTCTCAGGGGTCTATTGTCAGGACACTGCCTTCCCACGGAAGTGTTAGCTATTCATCTACTTGCATTTGCATGCTTTCAAACTGCTAGGTTAGAAGGAGCTGGGACAAGATTGCTGGGAAGGCCATTCTTTGAAATAGTGCATAAGATCTCTTCAATTTCATTCCTTCCCAGATACCAAAGACTGACCCTACCATTGAGATCCCACTGGAATATGTAAGAGATATAACCCATGGCCCCATGGATTGATTCATTGCATAATGGTTCATATGCAAGTGATGTTCTACTTTGGCAAGATTTCCCCTTGCCCCATATACTTAAATAGGATATAATAAGCAATAAAATGAAATGAAATTACACTTTATGCTTGTTTAAGTAACCAAGGACATATGTGTGGCTGACACATAGGATTCCCACAGTGCAATTAAACAAATATGGGTATGCAAAACTATCTTCTAAAAATAACATCAAGTTATTTCCACTACCCACTCTTCATCCATGCTCTAGTACAGTGACAGGTAATCAGCATTAAATTATGATGCTGGAAATGACCTGCTTTTTTCTCAGAAAACTCCTCCCTCCCCCCATCACCATACAGAAATACAGAGGGCCCTGGTGAAGGGAACCCTCCCAGACTATATAGACTGGGCAGAACTCACAAGATTTATATTTACATGTCCCAACTTTGGATAATAATCTTACATTTAGACTGGCATAATTACATTACATTTAGACTGGCATAATAAATATAACTCTACTCTTTGACATCGTTTGATACCACTGTTGTAAATAAGGGGTATCTGTTCCAAGTCTAAGGAAAACTCACAATGCAACTTCATCAGATTTGATTGCAATTCTTGAGATTGTAACTGTACTGTCAAATATAGAGAAGTTGCCCTCAGTTTTCTTATAAAAGAAAGGTGATCTCTTCTATCTGTTAAATGAAAAGGAACTGTATTACTATTTGAAGTTAAGTTGGCTCACAGTAGATACCAGCAATACCTTTTGTTTCAATCTCTCAAATAATATATGTAATAAGGTTTGACTCAACAGATGGACATTAAGGTCCTGAGGGTGCAATCCTAACCAATTTAGGCCAGCAAAACTCACTTGGCATATCTTCCCATGGTGGTGTGGGGATCTCAGCATATTCCTATGTACTGGCCTAACCCTCACTTTTTGACACCCCCAGGTCAGCACAGGACTTATGCCGGGGCTTATACCAGCCTAACTGGAGCTTAGGATTGCAGCCTGAGAAGAAGGGTGTTATAATTGTGCAAGTACATGTTTTATACATCTATCCCCGAGATACAAATCTTCCAGTTTGAAACAATTCATATACTAATGTTTGTTTACAAGGTATCTCACAGCTTATAGAAGGCCTCTGAGCAGTTTACAATAACATAAATTCAATTAAAAAATAATATAATAACCACATTTTTATGCATTCTGATATATAAACTGCTTTGTAAAATTGTAAATTCCCCAATGTTAAATTTAAGAAACAATTTTTTTATACAATGGGGATGTGCAACTCTAAAAGTACTTCTGTTAAAACAGGCAGAAATATGGTAGCCATCTCAATAAAATATGTTGATTTTTCTCCTAGATAAATGAATAAATAAATACCAGCAAAAAATGAAAAGAAAAGCCAGAAACTAAGTACAAACTTATTTCCATGTTTCTCAAATAGATTAGTAATTTGTTGGCAATGACATTGACAGCTAACAGATGGATGCACCATTAGTTACAATGAATGCAACAGATGCTGAGCCAGCTCCCATCAGCTGGACATGTGAGGCAGCCAAGTGCAAGAGCCCACACTTTTCAAGTTGTAACAGGCTGGCACAGCAGCTTTGGTACACTAGCATGTAGCCCATTCTCTCTCCAGCCGATAGTTTTCAGATTCCAGCTCATTTTAGCACGTAAGAATTGAATCCAGGAGCTTGGAGACTCATGCATAAAAGTTGCTAGTAAACGAGATATCTAGACTAAGAATAGAGGAATTAAGACATGAAAGATAAAAGACAGATTATAGCTGTCCATTGAAGACTTGAACACTTCTTAAAAAGGGAAATCTTTTAATTTCTTCATGGGTCCATTCCACTTTTCTTTTTTTGGTAATAATAGAATTGTTTGTCATGGCCCAAAACCAGTAAAGTATGAGTGCATATTTAAACGTAAGCTGGCCCATGACACAATCCTAATTTTTCCAGTACTACAATAGCTGTGCAGCATGTGCTGCATCCCGCAGTTGGGGGGCAGCCACGGAAGGTTCCTCAAAGTAAGAAAATGTTTGTTCCCTTATCTCAGAGTTGCATTGCCCTTACCCCAGAGAAGGAAAACTGGGTTGGATTGTGCTCCCAGTGAAACTGGATGTATGACTATGTAGAACCGTATGAGAACAGTGAAACTGTTTTCCACACTTGTCTTGCACAGTGAAAACATACAGACTAAGCAAGAAACAAAGGGTGCAATCCAGAAGTGCATTTGGGTTACCCTATCTGTTATTGGGCTGACCCAACTGCAAGATGGGCCACCCTAGTTATTTTGGGAAAGGGTTGGGGCAGCCTAAGACAACATTATGTTGTTCTGTTACATGGAAATAAGAAAAAATTCATTTCAGTCATTAGTCATTTTGCTTCCATTCATATTATGAATGGCATGTCAAGGATTAGTACAATTTTGCACTGCAAAAAATTATGGTTGTCTCAACTACAGTACCTGTCAGGTATGCAACATAATCTTTAGAGTATTAATCTTATGATCACCAAAGCGTGGAATCCTCAGCCCTCTGTATGATCGAGGTACACAACCTATCACAATATTTACTATGTGACATTTTAAAAATTTTAAATGATAGTGTGTTTTATTTCTGACCCACCTTCCAACTTATCATTTCCATATTTCCCTTCCTAGACTGAGGAAAAAAACCTCATTACATAGATAATTTGAGCTATTAAAAAGGGAGGAAACTAGGTAACTCAGTAGGAAAAGAGACATATTTTGCAAGTTATCTCATGTGCATTGATCTGGCATTCAAATCAATTCAATCAGTGTGCGTAGATAACATTTTACTATAAAGATTTGGAATCTTATTGTTCAGTCTGTGCTATTTTGAACATGAGTGCTGCATGTAATAAACTACAGGAAGGTTTTGACCAGAATAAAAAATCCTCACAACCACTGTCATTCAATAGTATATCAAATTCACAGTTTGGAAAACTGTGTACTCAGAGGACTCCACAGCAGTGTCTGAATTAGTATCCAGCCATTAATCATCCCAAGTATTATCTTCGCATCAAGAAACAAATCAAACGCAGGAAATAAAAATAATAGGGATTTAGATGTAAGTTTGTACCTAAAACAACAACAAGAAACAGTTTATCTATAGTACAATCCTAAGCATGTCTACTCAGAAGTAAGTCTACTCAGAAGTAAGTGTTCAACAGTACTTACTCCCAAGAAAGTGTGGTTAGGATTGCAGTCCAAGTTTACCAAAATTACCATGCATGGAAGGCCAGAATTCTGCAATCTAACACACACAGAATTATTTTAATACACAAACATTCATGAAGAGACAACTGTAGAACTTGCTAAAATGTGTAGCAGTTCAGTCTTTAAGAGGAATTAAGAGGAGTCTTTAAGAGGAAGACAACACAAGATGGCCACTTAGCTAAAAGTTAGGGCTACTAAAATTTTAATAGTAACCAGAGATACTATATTTACTTGAATATAAGCTCACCTTTTCCAAATAAATTTAATCTTCAAAATCAGGGTGCACATTTGATTCGATGGTTAATTAGATTTGAGTAAATGTGGTATTTTGATTATAAGTGTAGGGTGCACATTAGATTCAATGGCACATTAGATTCGAGTAAATATGGTAGTTTTATTCATGCTTCAAAATGTTAACAAACAAGTAATAAGAGGTTTGGGCTCTCAGAATACAATACGTTGGAATTATTAAAAATCATCATCTGCAACTAAGTTTTATGCAATCGCCACATATAATAAAGTACACATTACAAGATTGGAATCCTTACAGTCCTTTCAAATATGAAATTTTGCCAGTGAAAGAAAGTTTTATTCTGAAGATCACATCAATGAATAAATTATTTTTGGTAGTAGAACTCAAACATCCATTAGTAGAACTCAAACATTCATCATGAGTTCCTTTGACAGTGACCTGAGCACAAGGAAATTTCCAAGTCTCTTCCCTTCTGAGCTCAACCTAGCCAATCCTAAGGATTAATTGACTCTTTCAAATAGCATAGCATCCAATGTAAGGGGGTGCAGGAGAAAGGAGGAATCTTCAGAGACTGGACTAAAAAAACTTCCATGGGGAGGGAACATGCAATAAGATGTTGCCCAATGGAACAAGTAAGCCAGCAGGTGAGATGTAAGGGGTGAGGAGTGCAGAGTGGAAGTGGGGAAGAGGCATAATGGGAACAAGAAGGGCGCAGGAGGACTGGATCTAGTGACATGCACTGGATTTGCTCACACTTTACGGCAGCATCTCAACCCACTGACTTGCACTAGAAAATTCACTAAGCAGATTTGACAAGACATACAATTGAGCAAGAAGCTTACAAATGCACAAGGAGATTTAAATCTCTCCTTTTGCCTCACAGGTTTCCTGATCTCCTCCTGCCTTGTATGCCTGGTGCAGCTGCACCATGGGGGATGGGAGGGAGGGGGATAGAAGGGAGAGAGGCAAGGACAGGGAAGATAGGATTAAACTGATAGATTTCTTTCTCGCATTTATTTGTCTGCAGCGGATAGGACAACACATATCAGAAAATTAAAAAAATTCCAATGTATGCAAAACTGGCTAAAAGACCATGTAAGATAAATAGTATGAGTCTGAACCCTGAATTAAGAAAGAAGGGAAAAAATCTCTCTCTTTTCTAAACTTATAAAAATTAGATAACTTTTTTCAGTTCAAGAAGGCAGAGAAGAAATAAAAGCAACACAGACATTAAGAAGGAATTCAATCAGTGTCAATATATTGCATCAGTTGACAAAAAGCAATTAATGAAATACTGGAAAAAGATAAGTGGATCTTAATATCTATATGCTATGGAGATCAGGGAGTTTGACTAAAAAATTACAGCAAAAATTGTGCAAAGATTATGGTGGGTCTAGGTGAGACTGGGAAAACATTCAAATGCATCATTATTGGAAACTATTTTCATTGAAATCTTACGTTTCAGACAAGTTTGAAAAGTATACAAATCCACAGAGGATGGGCCAATAAAACTGCAGTATAAAACATGCAGAAAATGAAAGTTTCATATAACTGTCTATACTCCTTTAAGCATGACTTTGAGGGCTAATTTAAGCATTACAATTTCTATGCAGAGAATGTTTTGCAGTATGTCCCTTTGGACCACTCAGCCTGGCAGACTCAACGTTTACTAGCCTCCTACCTTATCCAGTTGCCCCAAACAGTGCATCATTTCCATTTGGATCATACAATCCTAATGACTGGCAGCATAAATGTGAAGACATAGGCCCTTTTAAATATTATATTTAGAGCACAATTCTAACCATCTGTATTCAAAAGTAAGCTCCATTGTGTTCAACGGGTCTTACTCCCAAAAAAGTGTCTTTAGGAGTGCAGAATCAGCTAAGTTCTGCCACAAAGGAGCATTTTTGACAGCTTCCTTAAGAATGTTAATTATTCTGTGTGGCTACATGTTGAAAGTGCTTCAATTGACCAACTGAGTGCTCAGCTCTTTCTTCTTATCATTCAGCACTAGATAGTAAATCCAGGCACCAGCACAAAGGCAGGTACTTATTCTGCTTCCTCTAATTTCTGCTCATCAACTACCCAGACACTCATCAACTAACCAAATTCTCCATCCTGTGAAATAAGATGGTTTGCCTTGCTCTTGGGATAGCATTAATTTGCTCAGAAGTATTTTCGCCAAGCAGTAGATCTTTACACAGAAAATCATAATAGGTATCAGCAGAGACCAACCCTGCATACGAAAAAATCACATTAAATAAACTGGCTGGATATTCTATCCCAGCAACCTCTGTATCACTGGTGGGCAGATGCCGGTTCGGGCCTACTCGCTCGAACCGGATCTTCCCACGTGGCGACCGCTGGCGAACCGGCCAGACCCGCGGCTGGCAAGAGCTGCGGGGACCGGTTTGCAAGCGGCCGCCAGGTCTTCTGAAGCGGGGCTTCAAGAGACACAGTGCGCTAGTGTCCAACTGGACGCTAGCACACTGTGTTGCCTGAAGCCGCACTTCAGGAGATGCACCTGCGTCGAGCTGGACGCAGGCGCACTGAGCTGCCCCTCGGGACAGCTCAGTGCTCGACACAAGCGCACTGAGCCGCTCCTCGGGGCAGCTCAATGCACCTGCGTCCAGCTCGATGCAAGCGCACTGAGCCGCTCCTCGGGGCAGCTCAGTGCGCCTGCGTCCAGTTCGATGCAGGCGCACTGAGTCTCCCTCGAGGAGACACACTGCGCATGCGCCAAGCCTAGTGCATGAGCAGTGAGGGCCCGCCCCTCGCCCCGCCCTGACCCCAGCCCCGCCCCCTGACCCCGGGCCCACCCCCCAACTTCCGGCGAACCGGATCTTGGGGCTCGGTGGGCCCATCACTGCTCTGTATCAATCAGAAATGCACTGTTTGCCTCTCCTCTCCAAATGTTAGCTCCACTGATAGGAAATGAAGCAATGCATATTTGTTCTGTCTCAACTTGTAGTCTGCTTTCTCTTTTCTTATGTGATTCAGAACTAGTCTGTTGAAAAATGGATGTATGACTGTAGGTGGATCCTTGTTAATCATGGGGGGTTCCATTCTGGGATTCCATACCAAATTCCACATTAAATCAAATCATGTGGAGTTTTGGGTCCACTGAGCTCCAAATGCAATCAGATACTTGCTCCAATCTATGTCCAGAGTTGTTCCAAGGCCTGTAGAAGATCTCCTCCACAGGCCTCAGAACAACTCTGGACACGATTGGAGCACGTTTTCTGGAAGTGCCCCTCTAGGACCTCCAGAGTCTTTTTTTCCAGAGTCTCAGAAGCCAAATATTCAGAGGCAGCTAGAGCTCTACTTTGGACATTCTGGAGGTTCTTCTCAGGCCCATGGAGGCTGTGCATAGTCTCCATTGGCCATAAAAAGGCCTCTGGAAATCTTAGAGAAGCACTTCTAGTTTTCTGAAGCAGTTTTTGAGCAGCCTCCAGAGATAATGAAAGACAGCTCTTCATTATCTTCAGAATAATGCCTCCAGAATCTTCAGGTTGGGCCAAATCTGCAGATGCAAAATCAACTGATAAATACTTCTGAATGTTTTACTTCAATTGTCGTAACCTTGTATTTTTTTAAAAAATTGTTGTTTTAATCGCTGTGTGGCAAAACAGTGCCCATACAAAAGTAGTGGATATCCAGTTTAATCATACCATTAGCTTAATATTCGGGACCATTAAATCAACGCCTTCTGACTGGCTACCAGTACTATTTACCATCTCCAAGTCTTAGAGGACAACTAGTCTTAAAAAGGGAGTGGCAAAGTATGAGGCAAACCAACTACAGTGGTGCCTCACATAAAGAGCTTAATTCATTCTGGAAGCATGCTCTTTAAGTGAAACGCTCTTTAAGTAAAGCGGATGTTCCCATAGGAAATAATGGAAACTCAGATTATTGGTTCCACAATCCAAAAAATATTCATATAAAAATAATAACTGCATGTAAAATGATGACAAAACATTGGAACTGAATTCAAAACATGGTGGCGCAAGTGGTTAAGACGCTGTGCCTGTTAATTAGGGTTCGAGACCCGGGTCAGCACCACAAGACAGGGTGAGCTCCTGTCCTTAGCCCAGCTCTGCGACGCCAGCTGGAACCAATTGTATTGGCTCTGCCTTTCCATTGGACTAATTCAGTGGTGTGGAGAGGGGGGGATTTGCTGCTTGGGTAACAGCCTATCCTTCATAACAATCTAACCCAGGCTTTTGTGCTTTGCATGCAGCGTATGGAGCGCCGAGCACGATACCATAGTCTTTCAAGACTGACGGAGGCCAGCTTCAATATAATACAGACCACAATTACTGTAATAAAACTGTAATATTCCGTGCAGTAAAAAAGAAAAGAAATACCTTTATGGCCAAGGATGACTAATTTTCACTAAAAGAGTCACTGGTGTCCTTTAGAGCCTCTTTAACAAGGAACCTCTGTGTGTGTGAGATCTAACTATGCAAACTAGATAGGCAGTCTGCAAATGCAAAGGGGCCAGATCTGATGCTGTCTCCTCAGAATCAACCTACATTGAATCCATGGGGCTTACTCACAGGAAAGTGCATAGGATGCAAGCCTGACTCATTCCATAGCATGACAGCAGCAGGACATTGGCTTCTGCTTGCATTAAAAAGGGGCCAGATCCTAAGATGTCTCCTCAGAATCAAGCCCCACTGAATCCACTAGGGCTTACTCACAGGAAAGGAAAAGTGCAGGCAGAGATGGTGGTGGTGGGGGGCAGGGGGGTGGTTGTAGTGGGGTCCAGGCAGGAGGGCTTCCTTGGTGGGGAAGGGTCTGTTTAAGAGGGGGCTCCAGAGGGGTTGAAGGAGGAGTTTTTCCTCCTACCTGATGGAAGATGCATTGAGAGGCTGGGCTGGCCACATGTTTGCTGGCTGCAGGAACAGCCTTCGGAGTGGTGACTTCATTTCAAGGGGGTCATGAAAAGCTGAATGAAGCCATCTTGGAATCTGACAGTGGGCACCTTTAATGGCACTTCCAGCCATGACATCACTTCTGGGGGGTCCTGAACAGATTGTCATTCTCAGAAGGGGGTCCCAGGTGGAAATGCTCAAATATCACTACACTACAGTGTCCCTATGGCTCTGATCATTCAACGAGGAATTAGAATAATGGATTTGCACTTAAATCAGATTTGCACTAATCATGACAGTTGCCAATATTGGAAATGCAAGTGGGGATTGGTTGACAGTCCTAACTGACTGCAGGGATATCACCTGAACATTATATTATATTGCACCCTATTACACCCTATTGCACCCTATTACACTATTATGATGCAGTATTACATATTGCATCACATTACATCTCCTTAGAAAGTACTCTGGCTCCTTGGAGAAATTACACTAGCTTGAAAGCACTGCTATACAATGGTTAAATGATTTAGATATCTGGCCATAGGCATCAGACACCTAATAACTGTTCATAAACCGTATTTTATATAAGTGAATTTCATGTTACTCTGCTGTATTTTGTCATATGAATAAATATACTTTTAAAAACTAGAAATGACAAAATAAGACTATGGGTGCAATCCAGAGTAACTACGGGGAGTCCTTGCTCTGGTGTAAGAACAATTTGCTCTGGATTGCAATATGAATTTCCCATAGGTTTTCACTTGGTGGTGCAATAACTATGGGTACACATAATGTCTCTTACGTGCTCCTGTAGTTACTCTGGATTGTAGGGTATGTCTAACATTTCTATCCAAGACCTCTATAGCATAAGATTCACAAAAACAAAAAAATGTACATGCAGTCTTTTTTGACAGTTTTTTTCTCTGCAGTATAGTCAAGAGTGATTAAAAATTAAGACTAGGTCATGTCATGTGTTAATTTACCTTGTGGCCCATACTGGTTCATCTGAGTTCCGTAAGTACCACTTGAGTTACTCTGTGGAAAGCTACCAATTCCAGAATGCATTTGGCCTCCAGGTGAAGGATGTGGTGACATGGAAGGTCCTGTTTGCTGAGGTGCATATTGAGACAGTTGAGGATTTCTCTGAATGCCTGTCATAAAACCTATATACAACAGAGGAACAAATTAAGAGTTTTTAGGTTTCACTTATTTAAAAAACAATTAAAATCAGTTTAAGTAAAAGTTTAAAAAGTAGTTTGTTATACAATAGAAAGCAGTTACATTATTACATATAAAGATACACTTTATATTAGTAAGGTCAGATATGTGAAAATAAAAAAGTGAAAAATAAGAAATAGAAGTTTAATATTCTATCACTCCACTATTTTTCTATCCACAAAAACCTGTCCAACTTGAGCTGCCAAATAGAAAACCTGGCTAATTTAAAGTTGCATAATTATTTAGATAACAATAACTGCCTTAAGATTTTGTTTTTAGAAGAAAAATCTATGCCTGTGTAGATTTTTATATTGCATAAGTCTGCACAGGTGGGCAGCTTAGGAATGCTCCTGGATTCACAACTAGGAATGCTCTTGGATTAATAGGTGGTGGCAGTGGAGGGGCTTCTGTCCACCTTTTGCCATATCTAAGTCATACCTGACGATAGTGGTCCACATCTTGGTGAATCTTAACACTACTGTAATGAACTGTATGTGGGACTGTCATGAAATTTGGCTGGGAAACTGAAATTACTGAAAAAGGCAGCAACTCATGTTGTTGTTGGGGCTTAGAAGATCAACTCTGTAGATCCATTGCCCCAGAGACTGCACTGACTGGCAATTTGTTTTGGGGTCCAATTCATGGTGCTGGAGCTATCTTTTAAAGCCCCTTATGGTTTGAGATTGCAATATTTTAGAGACTGTCAGATTCCATATATTTTAGCCCATCCCCAAAAATCATCTGAGGAGCCTTGCTTTGTGCAACATCTTGAATAGGAGTTAGAACAGTAGCAGCAAGAGGGAGGGGAAAACCCTCATGAACAGTCCTCATTAGAGATATTCAGCAGAGACTTGGATCATTTTTACTTTAGACGGCATATTGGTGGGGTAGAGCTTCTTTTATCCTTGCTGCTTAGGGGTTTATTATTGCTTTTAATTTCACTATTCCACTGTTTTATTTTGGGTGCTTGTTTTTAGTTGTCTATAATGCTGGTTAATTATAATTTGTAGTGGGGTCTGTACACTGATGGTTTTGAATTCTATTGATTAACTGTTGATTTTTATTATACATTTATACTGTTTTATGGTAACTGATGTCTTTATTATGAACTTGATACTCGTCCAGAGCACTGAAAAGGCAGAATATAAATAAATATATATGGAGGGCTGATACATGAATGCAACACGATTACTCTTAACTTTAACAGCACACCATCATTCAGTAGCATTATGTGTGAATACAACACTTCTGGTGTGGTTTGGATTTCCATGAAGGTATAAAATGATAGTAAATTCAACTTCAAGAGAGTTAAATTCATATTAAAATAAAATAAGGAAATAAGAAACTGGCATTCTCAATCAATGTTAGGGAAAACAGTATCTCTTCTAGGCAATAAGAGAAAAATTTCACAACCGGGATTTTTGGAAATTTATAGAGGCAGTGTGGAAGTAGTCAAAGATTTTGACCATTGCTATATTCAGTCAAATATGATGTTAGACATGAAAGTATTCCACACAAAATCTATGCCTACTCTTGTCATCTTGTTGATTGCCATTGAAACATCCCAGCTGCTTGAGTTGTGGCAACAGACTCCAAAGACCTTATTTAAGACAACAATCTGCCTGTAAAGCTCAAAGAACTTAACTAACAATGAGGTACGGTACTTTCAGTAGCAGGAATTCTGTAATTGTGTAGAAGAGACCACTGCCAAATGTCTTGTGTTCTTTATTCAGTCAATGTTTAAGTTTTTGGTGGATTCATGTCAAAAGTTCCACTCGGGCAAGCCTTGTAATCTACTCCAAAACATTTTCATAGGTAAATTTATTCAAATTTGAAATATAATTTAGTTTTCTGACCCCGTACACTGTGTTAGAGAGATGATGTGGCCCTCTTGTCAAAAGGTTTGGAGACCCCTGCCTTAGAACAGGAGTGTCCAAATTGTGACCTAGGGGGCAGATGTGGCCTGCGTGAACCTCGAAGTGCTGTGAACTTTGAAGTGCTGTGAACCTCAAAATGTCGCCTGAAGAAGGAATCCCTATCTGACCTACAGGCAAGCCTAGTAATCCTCCAGAGATGTCTCTAATACATTCTTATATGTAAATTTATACAAAATTTATTGAAATTTGAAATGTAAATTATTTTTCCGACTGCTGACACAGTGTCAGAGAGATGATGTGGCCCTTCTGCCAAAATATCTGGACACTTCTGCCTTAGAATATATCTTCAATTATTTCCTGTACATGTTTTCTCCTTCCACATTCATTTTTTTGGGGTCATGAATCCAAATTTCAGACCTCTGAATTAAACATATTAGATGAGAGACAAGCAGGACTGAAATTTATTGATGGAGACAGAATTGTAGAATATGAATAAGGAAAGGCAAAAGACAAGTAAATCAAAATAGAAACAGAAAATAGAATTTAGAATGAGAAATACAAATAAGTATGAAACAATAAAAACAATATCTTCACTAAGCAACAATTTCCACAACAATGTTCTTGAAAGTCTTTGAAAGTTCAAAAAAAGACAATCTGAATTTTCAGATACAGTCCAACCTCTTATATATTTGGTAATATTTAAAATGTTTTCAGTTACTATGTGCTAGGCTAAACAAAATGTTAATAAAACACATAAAATTAAATTAATTTTTTTAAAGGACAAAAATAGTGACCCTACATTTAAGCAGAGCAAAACAAAATCCGCCAATATAGAGCAGATTAAAAATATCTGAACACAGTTCTGGTCCTGATTGAAGGACAACAATTGGAGCATATCTGTGGATTTGGGAACCATGAATCACAAATCTGTGGATAAAGAGGCACCTTTATCTATTTATCTATTTCACTTGCCACCAAGTTACAATGCGTAATTTTAAATGTAAGAGGAGTCAGGCCACTTTTTGAACTTTTGAAGGGGTTTAAACTTTCAATGATGTTTATCTCCTCAGGATAGAAAGGGGTATGGTAGGATATTTATAGTTGATGGGATGGACCATTAACAAAACACTATCTTTAAATATCTGCATTAGCAGAGCACTCTTCTCAGCTCACAGGTAGACACATTACAAAATCAATTTGACCAGCATTAAAGAAGCAATGGAGATTGGAGGCAGGAAGCTCTCTTAACCATCCCCTAATAACCACTTTAAATGTTCCAAACTTCCAAATGCTGCACTTCCACTTCCACTTCCAAACTGTCAAATGCTGCACTTTAAATGTGGAGAAAGGGGAGCTATAAGTCAGGTTAATACAAGTCCCAACTTGTCATACTTAATTTGCAAACAACTTCAGTGTTTTGCTTTTCCTCTCCTCTGCCAAGGCAGTCATATCTGGTAAGGCATTTGATTAGCTAATATAAACATCGAGTGCTTCTATGTAGCATTTCTAGGTGCTATTAAAACACTAAAGGTTCATTGGGCAATCCTAATGTACTTTATTTTTTGCAGCCTGACCATTAATGTTCATATTTGAATCTGCTGCAGTGTGCAAATGACTGACATGTTTCTTCGCACCATTTCAACAAAAGACATTTCCCTGTTTGTGTGAAATAACAGTCACACAACTCATACCACATGTGAAAATGTTTTTCACATTTTTTATCATGGTTGCCACTGCCAATTCACTTCCTCTTGAAAATGCCAAGTTTCTAATGGCTAGAGAGATTTTTTCCTTCTATATTTTAAAGTTCTCCATGTTCTGAATATTCTTTGTGTTTGGTTGCCCATTTCTCTTCACAAACTGAATTGCTTTGGTGAAAACAGAAAATAATGACCTAGCTAAAGCTTTAACCTGGACCCCCCAGTGTTCCACCAGCTGTGCTATTAAGTAAAGTGGCTGAATCGCTCTCCCAATTCCTTCTCTGATTCGACAAAAACCTCATTTATGTATGGTAGGCAATGATGTTTAAATATATCCCCTTCCCCTTCTTTACCCCCTTCCTCTCTAGCCTTGAAATTAATATCATCTATCATTGATAAATTGGAATCAGGGGACGGATTAGACAGATCACCCAGATGGTAACCTGGAAGAAAGCTCCAACCTTTCCATATGCAAATCTTGCCTAATGCTGCCTGATATATAGTAAAGAGACATAGAAGGGGCACAGAAATCAAGACATTTGTGGAATTTTTGTCAAAACAAGGAAAGAAGCAAAGGAAAGAAGTAAAGAAGTGATAGACCATGGAGTGTCCTATAACATGTGCAATGGATTGTCTTGCTGTGCAAACTTAGATAAGAATTTAAAAAAACAGCCATTTACCTTTAACTTCTTTTAATTATCAACTTTACAGATAGATTTTGGAGTTTGAGAACTCTAAGAAAAGAGATGTTTGATCCCCATGGTCTTAGGTGGGCAGAGATGAACTAACTAAATTCAGTAGGGTAGCTGCCTTCCCAATCATCTTATTCACTGTCACATTTTCATCCACTGTGTAACAATGACCCAGCTGATATTAAAGGCCTTACTTCCTGGACCAGATAAAAACCACAACTAGAGCTGGGTGTCAACGGTATATTGATAGTTCTGCACTCCAAACTGTATAATAATTTCTGCCAGGGGCATTTGTGCACTAGAAACAAAAACTAAAGCAAAACTAGATCTCGTCACTGACATAGTAATGTTAAGGATCTAGTTCTGCAGTCACCTGTGTTTTGTGAGGTGTTGAGTACTGCCTTACATACTTCATGGTCTCAGCGTGTACCAAACTCACTCACAAGACAAACAGTTCAGTTCAGTTCTTTATTTACGGTCACAGACCCAAATTACAATTTATGACAACCGCTAATATTTCAACAGTTGAGATAATTAAAAGAAAATTACAAATAATTAAAGGTAATTAAAATTAATTACAGGACAAATTTAAATTTAAAAACAAAATAAAACATGATAACATTTATTTGTACAGACTTTACTTAGACAACAGTTTCTTACGCATAGTTTGAGCCGCTATGAGGAACTTAGCTACTTGTTCTGTGATGTATTTTTCTTTATCACCCAATAAAAATTTAACACTACAAGACAAACACTATCATGCCCCATAGGAAGAATATTGGACAAACATATTGGACAAACAATATGTTAACTAACAGAAAGTGAAAGGTTGTGGTGAATACCATTTGACTGATAAATTCCAACTTCTTGCATTTATCTCATTTGGGAGTCCATTTGGAGTGACTGTAGACCTCGGTCCTCCTAAATCACTGCTACAATGGAGAAAACCAGCAAATGCAAATAGCCAGCTAGTTGAAGAGGAATTTGATAATGTAAATATGACATGAAGAGAAGTTTCCAGTCAGTTACAACTCTGATATTGTGCCTGCACCATGAGGGTAGGATCCAATCCTAGGCCTTTGGCGCAAGGCTCCCACCAACCTAGTTGCCATACCCTGATGGTTCATAGCGTGTTGCCACTGGTATTGAGGATTCGCAGGTCAATATACATACAGTGGTACCTTGCATAACAAGTGCCCCACACAACAAGTGATTCACATAACAAACACAAATTCCCATTTGGAGTGTGCTTCTCTTAACAAGACTGCTTACTTAAAAAGCCCCAGGCAACTTAAAAGCAACCTGGCCGTGTCATCTGGGGACGCGAAAGGCAGGCGCATGGAGAAACAGGAAGCATTACTTCTTAATGAGCGGTGCGCTAGGCAGCCCTGACGCTCCGCTTGGAGCCTGTTTTAAAGAGCTACCAGCCAGTCCGCTGCTGCCTCTGACTGCCCACAACTTGCCCCCACTGGCCTCCAGAAGAAGACCAGGTAAGCCCCCTAATCTCAATGCAGCCTCCTAACCATGTCCACTCAGACGTAAGCCCCATTGTGTTCAATGGGGCTTACTCCCAGGAACGTGTCTTTAGGATTGCAATCTCCTAAGCATGTCTAATGAGAAGTAAGCACCATTGTGTTCAATGGGTCCTACTCCCAGGAAAGTGTCTTTACGATTGTAGCCTAAGTAGACTTCATAGGATCATGCACATAGAATGCATATTTTGAATTCAATTCCAGTGTTTTGTCATCATTTTAACATATAGTTAATATTTTTATATGAAAATTTTTGGGGTTGTGGAACCAACTGTCTGAGTTTCCATTATTTCCAATGGGAAAATCCACTTCACATAAAGATCGTTTCGCATAACAAGCATGCCTCCGGAGTGAATTCAACTTGTTATGTGAGGTACCATTGAAGTTGGATGGATATGGTTCTTGGTCAATGGATATGGATGGATACGGTTCTTGGTCAATGCCTGACCTCTAAAACTGTAAATTGATGTCCTAAATAGGCAAAAACCTAAATCTGAGCTTATAAGTTTCAGACATGTTCAAGACATTTAAGGGGGTCTTTTGAAGGAAGGTAAACTGAGGCAAAATCTGTTTAAATGACAATGTTTGATAGCAAACAACCAACCACGAGGAAGCGAAGACCTCACAGCTCATGACAGAAAACTTTCTCTGGGAGTGACCACATTCAGTGCATTTTATTGCAGGTCTGGTAACATGAATATCCTGTCACTTTGTCAAGCCTTTATCAAGGAATAGTTATCTGATTTATACATATATACATACACACCAAAGTCTTCGGAGCTGAAGTTTCAGACACTTCTAACAAAAGTGACAAGAAATTTTTCAGCAGAGGTATCTTATTGTCAGCAATTGCATAAAGCCAGAAATATAATTCAATCCATTTCTCCCTAGCTTCAGCAACAACAAAAATCCCTGTTTTAGATAAAGGAAATAAAAATTCATCTTCAAGAATATAACTATGTTTACTACCAGCAAGGAAGAGAAAAAAAACCTCAGTAGCCAGCTGCTATATGACAATATTTGTCTAGAGACTTGATGTTAGGTTTGGATTCTGCTGACATGATTATTTAGTTCAAGCCTGTCTTCTGCCACTGAACAGTTTATGAATGTGGCTTCTTCTCTCTTCAGATACATACTGCCCATTTTGCTTCTTGTAAAAAGGCACTGCTGTTGTATATTTAGCATATGCCAAAACTAATCAACTCAGTATAAAGATGAAGCTGGCTGGGAACGATAATATGCCTGATATTCAAAATTCAATCTGAAACTGACATCCATCAGGTGCTGGAACTGGCACTGGAATTCTCCAAGAATAGAGATGGTTTGGCACTCTGACATTGCATTAAATGCTGCAGAATAGGAAAAGTACCATTATGCCCTTGACATGTTCTTTGCAACAAAGACTAAAAATGATTCCAGCAATCTCTCCAACCAGAAAACTTCGTCCCAGCAGAAAAGGAAATTCCGCAATTTTTGCCCAACTCTGTGCATTAAAATAAGTTTAAATTGTTTCAAAACATTCAAATACTTTCTTGCATACATCTCCTTTAATTTTATAAAACCATAAGTCCTACAACATAACTGTTAAGGGGGATAATAAGAAGTCAGTCTGGATAATAAGAAGTCAGTCTGTATCCTAAGTTGCTAAGAGCTGTAGGTTATATCAATTACTGTGTGACTCCTTATAGTACAATCCTATCTCTGTCTAATCAGAAATGAGTTCATTAGGACTTACTATCAGGTAAGTGTGTATAGAATTGTAGCCCTAATTTTAAATCTGATCCCCCAAATACAGGTGTCCCTTGTTATCCACTAGGGTTCCATTTTGAAACCTCCTGTGGATAAAAAAAATCAGTGTATAAAGAAAACAACTGAAAAACAGGTTTTAAGACCCACTTCCAGGTTTCATGCTCTTCTATTATGCCTTATGCAATAAGGTACTCTCTCAGTATCTGCAGGGGCTTGATTCTGGGAAATGGAATGATTAGTTACATGACTGCCTCTATACAACTGTAGAAAAGTAGTTTTTTAACATTGTGATTTGCAGTGGCCATTCATGTTGAGTCAAATCTATGTATAAAAAAATCTGTGCACATAAGAAGATTGGACCTGTACACTAGTGTCTCCATGGTCACTGCCACAAATAGAGAACTGCTACTGCAGAAGGCCACCTACCACTTGAAGCACCTGGTGTGTGCCTGTTGGCAGAAAAGCAAAGCGATAAATGCCTTCTCTCAACAGGTCAGCCACAGGTTAGTGGCTGCTTAATCACTAGCATGGATCAAATCCTTTTTATTGGGACCTCCCTTATAGGTATGTGTGGCGCCACCCCCTCCTAGAACAGGAACCACTTTGTAATGTCTCTATTGCCCTGGCAAGTTGAAGGATCCAACTGTGGCCGACCAATAGGCTACAGTGCTTGCTGTGGGGTTAGGGACTGGTTTGGTAGCTTGAGTTGGCCTGGGGCACCCAAGAAGACCCCTCAGTTGTCTAGAACAGTGGTCCTCAACTGGCCCTGTGGAAAATATTTTCCACTGACTGGTGGGGGGTGGGGAGGAGTCTGCCTCTAGTGATCCAGGGGGAAAGCTCCACTCCGGAGTGCAGCCGCCTCCAGCCGGGGTGGCTGGCAGACCTCCTTGGCTGGCAGCAGGGGTGCTCCACCAAAGAAGCTCTCCTTTCGGTGACCTGAAGGCAGAGCTCCCCTGCCAAAGCATAGCCACCTTCAGGTAGGGAAGTCAGTGCCTCTCCTGGCTGACAAGGAGCACTCTGGCTGGCAAGCTCTCCTTCTAGCGACCCAGAGAAGGAATGTGTCTGACCAGAGCATAGCTGTCTCCAGGTGGAGAGGTTGGGGCAATGTCAGGCTGGAGGCAGCAGCACTTCACTCTCCTGTCCCTGTCTGGCCCAGCTTCTAAGGCCCTGCAGACTGGCACTGGGCCACAGACAAGACGCTAAGGATCCCAGGTCTAGAGGACCCCTCCATGGGCTCAATGGCTGTACACAGGGGTGGCAGATCCTCCTGAGGGGCTCAGAGGCCAAGAGTAGGAACTGCAATGCTGGTCCCAAACAAGCACAATTACATTCTCATATATTTCTATGCTCTGGATCAGTTTTCAATTCCCAACTGCAAAAAAACTTGGACGTGGGAGAAGTGGCAATGGCATACTTGCAATATGATTAGGATTAGGATTGTTCTCTCTATCTCTCACTTAAAGATGGCAAATAGATGTCAGGGAATAGAGACTCTTTATCAAATGTCAATATTATGCCATAATGGTATCTGAGTGGGAAATATGAGGGAAAATTCCCTAAGTAGTACATATGACTTCCAAAGAGATAAATATGTTTGAGTTTCATTAAATGAAAATGAATTCATGATGAAATGACAGGATATAGCTGATGGAAGTAAAGAATGTTAAAAGGAATAAGTAAACCAAGGGCTTATAGTTATAGAAAATTCAGTTTGCTGTTTAGAATGTGTGTGCAGGAAAGCACAAAGAGAACATCAAAATGCATGATCACATCCCATCTGTTTCTGCTTCTTGCTGGATAACAATCTCCACTGCCAAAAAGCCATTTAAATTTACTACACTGCAGCTACTGATAAATATCACTTCTGTGAAGATCTAATACTAAATAAGAACTTGATTTTGAGATAATGCTTACATGCAGCTGTGTCAAATAGATCAAGGTTTTTCTCAGCTCAACACCTGGATTCTATAAGGCTGCAATTTGTTACCTGCTGTGATTCTTTGCAATACATTATTTTTGAGAACACTCTACTGTACCCACCTTCTTTAGACCCCCTTCCAAGGCCAAAAATCAAAGGTAGATGAAAAACTATCACAAGATGCAGCACGTAAATGATGGGAAGAATGGGGGGGGGAGAAACCCTAGAGGAAGAAGGATGAAAAGCAGGATATTGGCATAGGGTGGTAAAGACAGGATTTTTTCGGAAGCTCTCATGATGGGTACCTTGCATCCAGATCTGACAGGCACAGAATGGTGCCATGAAACTGCCTCCAGCAATGGAATACATTTTCCAGCATATCACAGCAACTGCAGTGGCATCAATTCTACTTGCAATGCATGTCCAAACAGAAAAAAAGAAGTTCTCAGTGGTCCTATTTCAGCACATCTCAAGGACTAATTAAATCCTCATTACTTTCTTCTAATTATTCCAGAGCTCTGGGATTTCATTGAGCAAATCTCTGATGGTGCATCTGATGAAAAGGGTTAAATAACCTGTGTTGATTTTGAAAGTCCAGACCTATTCCAGACCCTTAGCATATCATCAGCATTATCATGAATATTTAACTACATACTGCTGTGAAAATTATAATGGGAGAACAATTAAAAGTTTTTTTAATTAATTCTGACCCATATACATTTTCCTTAATAAATAAAGGCTTTTTAAAGCATCGCCTTCGTGATAGTGCATCCCAGAGTAACAGCATGAGGCTATTTAATGTTTCCATTTAATCCTGTGTTTTTAGCTGTTCCCTATCTACTATTTTAATTTGAATATGATGGAACGCATCATATTTAATAAAAACCAAGGAGCACATTATTGATGCCAAACAATCAGATAAATTATGAGGAATTTTCAGGGAATATGAAGAAAACCAAAACAAACGAAACCAAAAAACACTTTTCATTAATCTACTCTTTAACATTAATATTAAATGTTATTGCTTTGGTCACCTGCAAAAATAATAAAGAATTAAATAGCTATTAAGAAATGGGGAGCAAACTAGCATCCATGAGATACGTTTTATAGTTTGGGACCCTAATTTATGCTATGATCTTTGGCAGTGACTTTGGCCACAGCTGTGTTCACATCTGAAGCTCCCACTAATTTCAATGGGGTTGATATAGGAACATTTTCAAAAGATTGTGCCTTTAAAACAGTTGATATTTTGTCTTAGTTTCTTGGTGGACCTTGTGCCATGCAAGGAGATTTTCAGCGAGAATTCCCTCCAATTATTTTACATGAAAAATAGGTGTATTATTATATCATCACTTACACAGATGTGAAACATAAACACCCCAATTCTCAGCACACCTACTTTGAAGAACAGAATTTAAATATTTTAGATATCTCAAGAAAACAACTACTATAAATTCATTCCTCCATGATGCAAAATTCACTGTATCTTCATTGGGCTAGTATGATTGACTAAGTGGATTCATGGGTCTTACCTAACAATGCCCTGCCCTGCTTCTGACATCATCAAATATCTATATAAAGCCATTACATTTTGAAGTACAAGTGAATGTGACATTTTCTGAATAAAATCCAACAACCAACTATATAAACTAGCACTAGGTAAATTGAATTTTATGCATGTAGCTGTACAGAGCAAGCCTTGTTATACACTGATTTTTTTATTCTCAGACTTGTCACAACCCAAATGGCCATTGGAAATAAGAAAGAATGTGCAGATCCCCAGAAAAAGAGAAAAGGATGCAACTTCTTTAGTGTTTGTCCCTGTGGTGGCGGGGTCCACTCTATTTGGATTGGAGTAATCCAAACCATGGTTGACACATTGGGTAAACCTGGCTGGCCTGTCACAGGAACCTATCACCAGGTTGTTGCCTTCCCACTAAAATAGTGCCTATTTGTCTATTTGCATTTGAATGCTTTTGAACTGTTAGGTTGGCAAGAGCTGGAACGAGTGGCAGGAGCTCATTCCATCATGCAGTACTTGAGTCTCAAACTGCTGACCTGTCAATGGCCAGGCACAGTGCCTTTAACCACTGAACCACTAATCTGATCACCACAGATTAGGGTGATGGATTCTTGCATTATAAAGCACTAACCAGATAAAGGTTTAGCAGAGTGGTTCTCAGACTGTTCAGAGACACTTAGAGGCTGCTGCCTAATTGATAAATGCTAAGGGGTGTGAATGATGATTGGGCCAAAAAAGCTCATCACAAATAACAGCTTGTTTAATCCTCGTTACACAAAGCCAAATCTGCTCTGTCGATTTCATGAACCATCAATTGGGTCATGACTTGCTGGTGGGTCCCAGATGTTCGGTTTGAGAATCACTGAACTCTAGATGGTCTCATGCCATTTAAACATTAGCTTTTCCCACATGCGCTTGCCTGTATACAGTATTAAAGGGCTATAAAACCTATAGGGGTGCTTTCTCTGGTGCAACATTTGACTTTCCATCCAGCATAAGGCAAAGACCTGGGCCTTCTTCAGAATTGACTGAATAGTTCCCATTGCTTTCTTGTGGTACTATGCTATTGTGTTTTTATTACTATTAGCATAATAGTACTATGCTATTGTGTTTTTATTACTATGTTATTGTGTTTTTATTACTTTATCATAATAGTAATTAATATAATAGTAGTTACTTAATATAATAGTAATTACTTGTTTTATTACTATTGTGTTTTATTACTTTATTAATAAACAATTTATTAATTGTTTTTATTACTATTACTTATTATAATACTTCATGTGGTACTATGCTATTGTGTTTTTATTACTTTAAATTACTTAAACCAAGTAATTTAAGTAATTACTTAAAACCAAGTAATTTAAGGGTATTTATTTTGATGTATTGTAACTACTGAAATCTATATAAAGTGGTACCTCTCATAACATAGCAAGTGTTCCACATAATGAGTAAAAATTTGTGTGGGATTTTGCCTCATATAACAAGCATGATTCGAATAATGAGTGCCCATTGGCTGGACTCCCTCTCCTCCTCCCTGCATTGGCTGAGCTGTGGGTTTGAGGCGGGACTTTCTCTTCCTGCCTGCAGTACATGAAGAGGCCAGCAGAGGGTCTCAGGAGCCTCTTCAGTTCAGCGATAAAGTCCAGCAGCCAGCAAACATGCAGCTAGCCCAGCCTCTGCACAGCAGCCTCCAGCAGGTAGGAGGGAAAAGTCCTCCTGCATCACCCTCTAAAGGCCCCCTCAAATTAACCCTTTCCCCCCAAGGAAGCCCCCCTGCCTGGACCTCACTACAACTTCCCCTGTTTCCCACCCACCTCCTTCCCTACCTGCAGTTTTCCTTTCCTGTAAGCCCCAGTGATTTCAATGGGGCTTGATTCTGAGTAGACAGCATAGGATCTTGCCCTTGTGCTGTTGCTCTTCATGCAAACTTGGAGTCAGGCTGCATCCTACACACTTTCCTGTAAGTTCCAGTGGATTTAATGGGGCTTGATTCTGAGTAGACAGCATATATATATGCTGAGAAAAGAAGACCCAAAGTGCAGGTTGTACAGAGAAACATCAGAAACAATCCAACACATCGTGGCAGGGAGTAAGATGCAGGCAGGAACAGCATACATTGAATGGCACAACCAAATAGCCGGCATCGTGTATAGGAACATCTGCTCAGCCTATGGACTAACCCCTCCCAAGACCAGATGGGAGACCCCTCTGAAGTGGAGAATGACAGGGCTGTGGACAGGGTTGTGGAGAATGACAGGGCTAAGGTCCTGTGGGACTTCCATATCCAGACAGACAAGAAGGTACTGGCTAACCAGCCAGACATTGTGGTGGTAGATAAGGCCCAGAAGACAGCCCTGGTGATAGATGTAGTGATACCAAATGACAGCAACATCAGGAAAAAAGAGCATGAAAAGGTGGAAAAGTATCAGGGTTTGAAGGAGGAATTAGAAAGACTGTGGCAAGTGAAAGTGAATGTGATCCCAAAAGTGATTGGAGCACTAGGGGCTGTGACACCCAAGCTGGAAGAATGGCTCCAACAGATTCCAAGAAACACTCGCTCCAAAAAAGCGCATTGCTAGGAACAGCTAAGATATTGCGCAGAACCCTCAAACTCCCAGGCCTCTGGTAGAGGACCCAATATTGAGGATAACATACATATACCACCCATGGAGGGTGAGAAAACAATTTTTTATATCTGTCTGTCTGTCTGTCTATCTAATCTATCTATCTAATCTATCAGACAGAATCTGATGAACAATTTATTGCAGAGCATTGAGGTCTTTTCAATAAACATATCAGTAGTCTTTTGTTAACACATTCATGCCTTCGCTGAACTGGAAGAGATATGTTACACAAAGTGTTAAAAGGAACAAAAACACTGTCTGAATTAGAGGGTCACTTGGTGTTTTCAGCTAGAAATGTTTACATCAATGAGCCAAGTGCTGAAATTACTGTAACAGATGCCAGTGAGTCAGGTGTCTTCAGCAGGAATGATTTTCTGCTTGGGTTTTAAATAAAGTAAATGACTAGCATGTTCTTTCTGTACTCCACCCTCTTCTAAGTTCAGTGGAAAGCAGTTCAAGCAAGCAAAAGAATCACCTAACAGCCTTTTTTAAAAGGTGAAATTTTCCATTTCAAAGAAGATTCTAATAAATGACAGGGCACAAAAGGGAATGCATGTGTGTTTATATGCACACTGCACAGTACTTTAGCAGCTTTGGGGAAATAAGTTCTGCAAAATCAATATAACCTCACTGGTTACAAATTTTATACCTGCTGCATGAAACAAATGGACATTTTTAAAAAGGTAGGTCACAAAGATTAGCCGTGGCCTGACAAGAG
Organism: Cryptoblepharus egeriae; assembly: GCA_030015325.1. Taxonomy (NCBI): domain Eukaryota; kingdom Metazoa; phylum Chordata; class Lepidosauria; order Squamata; family Scincidae; genus Cryptoblepharus; species Cryptoblepharus egeriae. The sequence goes on along the minus strand of JAREYC010000001.1, from coordinate 186,777,274 downwards.
CTTCAATAAATATTCAGAATAAAAAGCTAGGTCTGTTGAAGACAAATATCAAAAGCATGTTTTAGAAACAAAATGGCAGTCAGGCTTGTGCCAGGAAAGCAATTTGAAGATTAAAGTTTAAATTTTCAAACTGCAGGTTACAATAAATTATTCATCAAAAATAAAACATTTTTATTTGACTTTGTGACTCAGAGTTGGATGCCTCTCTCTTTCCTACTTCATCAGATTCCATGTCAGGCAGTGAAGACACTGATGTTTGGCTCTCATCAATGACCTTGGTTGGAAGTATTCCCAAGGACAGAGAAATGCACAGCATAGTGAGATTTCCAATTCTGAGAGATATTGAAACTGGAGCTGATGAGCAGCATCTACTAGGCTACGCCATACAAAACAATTCCGTGCATTAATCCTGCTGCTCTACCATGATTTAGAGAAGAAAAGCAAAGTCCTTATTGAACTTAAAGCCATAATAACGACAAGTGGACTTTGGACCTCCTTTACTGCTACCTGCATATTGAAAGATGTTAACATGAAATGCCTGACGCTAGCTCATCGGCAGGATCAGAGGTGGAAACCCCTAGCCATAGCCCGTTAGTGAAAGAAGACTGTTCCAGTCTTCTGCTATAAAGTCTTAAGGCAGGGGTCCTCAGACTTTTTAAACAGGGAGCCGGTTCACTGTCCCTCAGACACTATCGGGGGCCAAACTAAAAAAATTGTAGGACACCCCAAAAATGTAGGACAAAATGTACGACATGATAAAATGAAGCAAAAATACTTATATTGCTTTCCTGTACTTAATTTCAACACTTTTAAAATTGAAAACCATTTAACATGCCTGATTCTCACCCAGACATGCAAGACGCCCTAAAGCAATTTGCAGCAACACGTTACTTCAACATATCACAGGAGCTTCTTGGGATGTTCTTACCTGATAATCCCATGATAGTTACTCCAAGGAAAGTATGGCAGGATTGCAGCCTCAGAGCCCCATCCTAAGCATTCCTACACAGAATAAGTCCCATGATAGTCAATGGGCTTACTCCCAGGAAAGTATGGCAGGATTGCAGCCTCAGAGCCCCATCCTAAGCATTCCTACACAGAAGTAAGTCCCATGATAGTCAATGGGATTACTCTTAGGAAAGTGTGGCAGGATTGCAACCTCAGAGCCCCGTCCTAAGCATTCCTACACAGAAGTAAGTCCCATGACAGTCAATGGGCTTACTCCTAGGAAAGTGTGGCAAGAAAGTGTGCCAGGCAGGGCAAGACAGGCAGACAGGGCAGCGCTGGGCAGATTGCTGGGGGAAACTCTGGGGGGTGTTTTGGGGCACTGGGGGTATTTTGGAGGCACTGGGGGCACTTTAAGGCTGCTGCAGAGAAGATCTCCCAGCCATGGGCAGCCCTTTGCAAAGGGAAGACAGTGCGCATGCGCGCAGTCTCCCTATTTGAGCTCCGCCGTAGAGCTGCAGGGCTTCTCCATGGGCAGAGCTGACCATCCTGGGCTGACCCGAGGAAGTGAAAGTGACTTCCTGGGGTCAGCCGAGGATAGTCTGCTTCGCCCATGGAGAAGCCCTACAGCTCTCCGGTGGAGCTTAAAGTGTAAGGCAGACTGCATGTGCATGTGCACAGTCTTCCCTTAGGAAAGGACTGCCACGGCTGGGAGATCTTTGCTGCGGCAGCCTTAAAGTGTCCCCCAGGTGCCCCCAAAACACCCACTAGTGCCCCCAAAACACCCATCAGTGCCAGTGGGCCGGATTGAGGACCCTGGCAGGCTGGATCCGGCCCGTGGACAGTAGTTTGAGGACCCCTGTCTTAAGGTCTTATCTAACAAGGAGGAGAGAGGGAGAAACTTGTATGTATACTATGAGCCATCAAAGGACAGTGGAAATGTTTAAGACTTCCAAGTTATTACTTTTTTGGAGATAAACAAAAAATTTGACATGACTTCAAGACACAGGATAAAACAACTTTGAAACCAGAAGATATGCAAAAGTTAGGTTGACAACTATATGAAGTAGACTATGACCATGGAGAATGTGAAATTGATGCATCTTGAATGTCTTTTCTAAATATGGTGTAGAAATTACCCCAGTAATACCATAAAGTATAGAGAGTCCATCAACAACTTGACCATGGACAAAGATCAGGTTATCTTTCAGAAAATACAAAATATTGATAATGTGCAAAGAAAATATGTTCTATCCTTGGCAATAACTCTCCAACTCCACACAATGATTCGCAAACATTTAGCATCAGGACCCACTTTTTAGAAAGGGAATCTGTCAGGACCCGTCAGAAGTTATGTCATGACCAAAGTGACATCTTCAAGAAGGATATCCCAGGCTGCAATCCTACCCACACTTACTCAAGAGTCAGTCCCATTGACTCTTATTGTTAAAAACACATATTTGCCTGTTAAAAGTACAGTTCTGTAGCAATCTATTAAAATAAAATATTGAAATGAATGGAGACCCACCTGAAATTGGCTGGTGACCCATCTAATGGATCTCAGCCCACAGTTTGAGAAACACAAGTCTACAAAATCTTGGCTAGTAGATATATCTAGGCTCCTGGCTTGCTAGAACTTTCCCTGAAAGATGCATATGAACTCTCCATCAGCAGAGGTCAGCCCTCTCCTTCAGGGCTGGCTCTGACTGATAACAAGGAAGTGTGACACAGGTCTAATGTTAAAGTATGCATTATCATAGCATCCACTGTACATCCTGAAGTTCAGTCCAAAGTTATACATGCCCATATTAGTGGCTTGCTTTGAAGAACATAGGATTTAGGAAAAAGTTCCCCTAGCTGTCTTCCACTTAAATAGCTCTTAAAATTTAGAACTGGATTAACAATGAATGCTTATATTCCAAGTCATAAAACTGCAGTTCTTAATGTGGGATTACTGGAATTAAACTAACATATCTGTAACTCTGTATGATAGACTGTGACACCTTCTGAGGAGAGAGGACCAAGAACCCAGTTATTTCCACTCTGCTAAATTCTAGCATACTTTTAGAGGAAAAGAGTTGGAATGGCCTATCCCCAGAAGCATTGCCATTCATCAACATTTAGAAAACTGTGGGAAAATTATCATCTGCAAATCAGCTAACATTTCTATCCTACAGGGAACGAGTTCTATGTCAGATATTTAGAAAAAAGGTTTCCTGTACCCACATTTTAAAAGACTTATAATATTATTTAGGAAGATCTTCTGATAAATAATGTTTTCAGAACATTAAGCTCTTTTGTTTTTAATAAAACGCTGATAAACATCTCTTTTTATTTACTCCCCTTTCAGGAAATGATATTTTGCTGAGAGATTATTACAAGTAGAATTTCCTTCGACTAATTATACACCTCTTTCCTCAGCCTTTTCTGTCCACTAATGTGTTTATACAGCTTTCAATACAAACCTCGATCCTGAGGCATTGGGGACTGGCTCAAGGCAGGATGTGAGCTGGATTCTGATTGGCTACCAGGAGTCTGGGATGGCATCTGGCTACCTGCAACACACAGGGAAATAAAAAAATAAATAATGTCCTCCCAGGAAAAGCAAAATCTGTTTTAGGCAACTATTTTTAATAGATAGCTATTTCTTTTACAGAGAAATTCTATGCATGTTTACTTGGTAATAAGTTCCATTGTGTTCAGTGTCTCATGTTGCTAGATAAGAATGTAAAGGACTGTATTGTAAAATGACTAAAATGTGATTTGTACTGCAGAGAAATTCAGCAACAAGTTGAATCTTTAAAAAAACAATTTTTTGGCAGCCTAACGAGAAAGCATGCATAAACATATTTAATAACATGCATGCTGTAATGTTTCATTTTGTACTGAGCCTGTTCCCAACCTCACTAACACGATCCAATTTATAGCTGCAAATCTCATGACACATATTCTGCAAGGGAGTTTAAACAAAATCCACGTCTGTTGAACACTGGGACTCATCCTGTTGAGATTGAACGGGCCTTCAGCCAGGAACACATGGACTACTGCCAATAATATTGTAGTACCAAAAATGAATTTCATCTACGTATGCCATTTGAAGAAAAAATATTTCATTGAATCTGCCAGTTTAACATTATCTCAGTGTTCAAGTGTGAATAAACCCAATATGTATGTAATGCCATCATAACACTTTGATATCCAAATAAGAGCCAAATTAATAATCTATACCTGGGAAAAAATAACAGCATGAAAACTAGCATGAGAGGGAGTCTATGCTGGCATTTAAATGTTAGAAAAATAATTTCATCAAGTGGATAACACAAACAGTATAGCAGATTAACAACATAATCCTAATACATGCATAATTGTGGGAAGCTATGCAGACAGACTTGCTTATACCAGTTTAGCTACACCACCACCCTCTGTGTGGAAACAAACTGCCCAGCTATGCTGTCTTGCACAACAGAGTAAACTAGCTCTATGGGACCAACCCAGCTACCTGTAGCTACAGTATTTGGAACCACAGCTGTCAAAGTCAGTTGTGGCTAAAAAGCCAGTAATATAAGACTCTAGTCATTCCTTCAACTGCTGCTCCAATGTGTCTGTGCTCTGTTATATGTTTGCATGTCACTGATATACCTCCTTGACAATGAGACTGTCAGTACAACTGAACCACCTCACATTACTATGCAAGTATAAAGTTCTTGTTCAACTTGCAATGCTGATGTAATGCCGCCAGTTGTGACACTGCACAATGCAGTATATTTTGTACAGAATTTCTTCTGAACACTGTAGGTCTTAGACCTGAGAATAATAGATAAAGGTGAGTGATTAACAGTTTTATTTTATCACAGACTTTGGGGCTTTCCAAAATCATTAGTACAGAAAATGGTGTTGCATCTTAATTTCAAGGGTGCATTTTTATAATTATATAATTATAACCTATACTGTATAATAGCTTTTGAATTGTACTAGGCTAGTGATATTATGTAAGCAGATGCAGATGTTAGGGGGAAATATATTGAGGTGTTTGATAATGGTTTAATTTTTTCACATATTTAAGGTTTTTTTAAAAACAAAAACGATTAGTGAAGAAAGCAGATTATCTGTCTGCTGTACGGACACAATGTAGATCCTCTGAATCCATGTTGCTAGACTTGGCCCAACCTGAACCTTCTGAAAGCAAGCAGTTATATGCCTGGAAAGCCCTCCCTGAGCCTCAAAATATCTTACTCTAAAGAAACTATAGAGGTCCTTTACCAGTGCTGTGGGTGGTACAAGTGGCTAAGACACTGTGCCTGTTAACCAGCAGGCCAGGATTCGAGACCCGGGTTGGCCCCACAAGACAGGGTGAGCTCCTGTCCTTAGCCCAGCTCTGTGACGCCAGCTGGATCCAATCGTATTGGCTCTGCCTTTCCATTGGACTAATTTAGCGGCGTGGAGAGGGGGGATTTCCTGCTTGGGTAACAGCCTATCCTCCATAATCCAACCCAGGCTTTCGTGCTTCGCATGCAGCGTATGCAGCGCCAAGCACAATACCATAGTCTTTCAAGACTGACGGAGGCCTGCTTAGTCCTTTACCAGATTCTGTTACAGTACATGTAATTTCACAGTAATAAAGCATTATTACATGGCTACTAGAAACACATGCTGATAGATGTTTACAACTGAGAACTTGAAAATGCAGTGTATAACACAATCAAATGTTCTTTTACTCAGTGAAAGTGCAGAAATCAAATGATGTTTACCCTGGAAGAATGAATACAAATATGAAAAACTTTAGCTTTTCTTCTGTGGCTACTTCAAAAATGGTCTATTTTTAAATTCATTATATGTGGGCATACAAGTTTCTTCTTCAACTATATGTATGCTAAAATTAAAGTCTACAGAGCCCATTTGTCTCTGACACAAAACTGAGCCCTCAACAAGTGCCAACAAGGTAATCTTCTTTTATTAAAAGGGGATATACCTTACCAAACAATCAACTTGCCACAGGAGGAAAAAAAGCTAGGTTTCCTCCTGGGACTTTCATTCACTGCTAATTTGAGAGACTGTTGGGATTGTCAGGAAGAACAACTGCGAGACTACCTAAGGCAACGAATATTATTTGGAAACAATGTTGGTGAGCCTGATATAAATGGCAGACACATGAAATTAATTCTACAGTGGTGCCTTGTAAGTCAAACTTAATTCGTTCTGGAAGCATGTTTGTCTTACAATGCATTCTTCTTATAAGGTGGATTTTCCAATCGGAAATAATGGAAACTCAGATAATTGGTTCCACAACCCAAAAATATTCATATAAAAATATTAACTGTATGTAGAAATGATGACCGAACACTGTAATCAAATTCAAAACACTGTAATATAATACAGAACACAATTACTGTAATAAAACACTGTAACAGACTGTACAGTAAAACAGAAAAGAAAAACCTTTATGGCCAAGGATTTCACTAAAAGAGTCACTGGTGTAATTTGAGCAACTTTAACAAGGAACCTCTGTGTGTGTGAGAAATCTATCTACGAAAACCAGTTAGGCAGTTTGCAGCAGCAAAAGCTTCTGCCTTAATGCAAAAGAGGCAAGATCCTATGCTGCCTACTCAGAATCAAGTCCCATTGTATCCACTCACAGGAAAGTGTGTAGGATGCTAGACTGACTCTTTCCAAGTTTGCTGCAGGAGCAGCAGCAAAGGCTTCTGCCTGGATGCAAAAGAGGGGGGAGGGAGTGGGGTCCAGGCAGGGGAGATTGTGGGCGAGGGGAAAGGGTTAGTTGTAGTGGGATCCTGGCAAGGAGGGGGCTGCCAATTCGTCTTGCAAAGCACATTCGACTTACAAAGCAGAATTCCATAGAAATTTTAGTTCATTTTACAAAGCATTCATCTTACAGGGCATTCCTCTTACAAGGTAACAATGTATGTATATCTAGAAAGTTTCTTTCTAATACTCTCCATGTTTTCAAAAATACAATGTACTTGATATGTTACAATTTGTTAAAAATGGTTCTATTTTGCATAAAATGGTGATCATCATATTGTTTATGTCTATGATAGAGAATTTTGCTTGTGGAAGACAGAATATGATGCTCAGTCTTTCTTCAAAGCTGTTCTATTTGTCATTATGCATCTGGGCCAATTGCAAATAGCTGCAAGGGGCTATATGTTTCTTGTGCACTATCCGTTGCATCATTTTAAAGTAATTAGACCACTGTTTCCACAGCTGACTTTCAAGGAAAGATGTGAGAGTGGTGTGTAGTATGAGAAAATATAAGTTATAATTGGAAAAATTCTTAAGTACTTACTAGCAATTTGGAGAGAAATTATTTCTCTCAAATCCATACTAGAAAGAATTTAGATGGAACATTCGCCAACCTGCCACACATGGGTCACTAATGTCACATAGATACTTTCTAAATGATACGCACTTTTGTCAACATATATTTTAAAACTCATCTACATATATAAAATTGAAAGTGACTGATTTGACTCACTGACTCATCAATGCCCAGCCAAAACTGTCTGATATAGAGCAAGCATGACAGAGGGAGGGAGCTGGACAGGACCGGTGGAGCTCAGCTCTACCAGATCCTGAGCTCTTTGTCAGGCAATGTTGAAAGGAATTGCTAAAGTGATGCCATACTGAAGTCCTCCCAGGACTTCCCTGGGTCATACAATGCCTTCCTGTTAAGCCATTAAAACATCAAGTTGCATTTTTTGTCAAGCTAGAACTTTCAACCAATATTGCTTTTTTAATGTCAGATCAGCCATTCTGAGCCCTGCAGAGCCTGCAGGCAGATGTATTCAGCTTTTGCAAGACTCAGAAAAGCCTCCAAAGATAACCATAGCTGTTCTTGCTGAACAGGTGTGAGGGCAGAAACTGGGATCAGCAATGGACCATCATATAGAGTAGAACTGTTCTAAAGTAGAATTGTGAGAACATGTGACAAAGTGCTAAATTGCAATACTGTACTATTATAATTGCAGTACTGGAGGACAGTTGCAATCAGCAAACACACATTCATAATCTTTATGGCTATCATTACATAACAGAGAAAAATCCACTGGCAATTTTTATAGATCATTGCAATAAAATAGAAGTTCTAACAATACTTACTTTGCACTGCCATTTTTGTAATACTATGGTCAAACAGGAGTGAGTTATTTTATTTGCTACATAGACTAACCACTACCATATGTTTTTATGAATTGAAAATGTACCATAAAATATCAGGCACTCATGCCAGATTTTTAGCAGAGATACATGCCGAACTTGATAGTATGGCTGCCAGTCAAATCAACTGCATTGTATGCTAGCAATAATGTCCTTATTACACATTATGTGAAACAAAATGCCCATAAAAATCTTTATGAAAAGCAGCTACTGGTGCTTGTACAATAGAAGCTCTTTAAATTTAACTACCTCTTCATATTTGTTGGGTTAATGCCTAAAAGGACTCAATGTTATGTCATAATTGTATGCCAAGCAGAATTTCTTTTTAATAGTTAAGAGAATTAGAACTGGTTTGTAAAGTGTTAAGCAATATGTTCAGAGTTGTTCAAAAGGTAGTAATTTTTCTATTTTTCAGAGTACTCAGCTGTACTCTTGGCAAAAGGTTCCTTTTAAATGTAACATGAGGTTGTTATTAATCAGAAGATTTTTTTCAAGAGAATGAGCCCTTTTGCAACACCTGTACTTTGGGGAGACAAAAAAACAAGAACTCTGTGACTGACTTGGACATGTTTAAGTTTCATCTTGTTCCTCTTTTTAGTCTTTGACCTACTGCATCTCCTATCTTGATACTTGAATTTCACCTTTACCTCAGATGCTGAATAAGCTACCTTGCACTGCTACTCCTTTTCACCACCGACATTTTCACTTTTTTCTTCTACTAACTGGTTTCAGCTAATAAGCTGCTTAATGATTCCTTCACAAGGCTCCAGATTTCTGTCTGAGTTTCTGCAAATAAACATGGGCAAAGAAAAAAAGAAAATCTGCACTTGTAGCAGTATGTAAATTTATAATATACAGAAAAATGGGAAAAATAGTATTTGGTCAGTGAGGAGTATACACAAAAAACATGACATCAAATGTCACAGGAATACTGGCCTGAATGCACCCAAATTGGCACAGTGAACTGTATTGCAAACATTAATTCATGAGGCCACACCATTTGCCCTTCCTTTAATTCCGCAGTAGAGCTAAATAGATAGATTTCCCCTTGACAGTGTTTTACCACTCACCTGGAACTAAGCCTGGGACCTTGATAATTGCAATGCATTACACACAGAGCCTTCTAAGGGCAAGATTACAACTTGGCTGATTGGTGTCATAGCGACAATACAATGCAGTCATAAACCATGTGAAATTGGCCATTTAAGCTGTGTTTATGGTTGCTTTGTGCACTGATAGATCTGGAACAGAATTGCCACATTTGCTGTGGAGAACCAATTTCTATACATAAACACATATGCCTAAGGCGAGACGTTTCACTGTTTGTGTTGCACCTAGCATTATGTGACCTGTTCTCATTTGGATTTTGTGGTGTAGACCTCTAATCTCATTTTCTCTGAATACAGTACTCTGACTCCCAACAACTGGCTACAGTGCCCTGAATTTCTTTTTCTTCCCATGCCTTCTATTATGGTAAGAATGATGTGAAGGCTGCAGACTAGGAAAAGGAAGGACTAGGGTAAATGTGCCAGAGGCTCAATTGGTTCCAAAGCAAAAGATGAACCAATCTCATGAGACACGCCAGGGCGTAAGATACGCTGGTGGTATTAGGAATGTTTTTTCTACCCACTGTCTGGCTGCTGCCTTTGCATCTGTTGAAAGCTAACGTGCACATACAGATCTGAAGCACTATCTTTCTAAAAACAATATCTGGGGCTAAAGAGTTTTAACTTCAAGGGGAAAAAGTAACCAGTTTCATAAGATGCTCCAGCACAGGAACAATAGCAGGTGATCCATTTCAGAATTCTAAACATGTATCATAGTCAATCTGAGTGCCAATTTTAAAAACAGATTCTGAGACACATTGTTATAAGTTTCAAAGAAAGCATGTTTTTAAGTTTTTGAATATTTTAATGTGTGTCAGAAAGCAGACGGAGAACAATTTCCACATGATTCATGGAGGACTGAACAATAATAGTGAATTGTACAAGAGGTGCATTTAGGCAAAGCATTTCTAGCAAAGCATGCTGCTCAAGGGATAGTAGAGTTGCTTTACACCAGAGAGATCTGGACAGGAATAGTTTTTATACAGACATATCCTTGCACAAAGCAGGGGTTCCTTTCAAGTCTATAAATTAATAAAAACAAGCCCAACTTTCCCCCTATCTGCTTCCCTGTTATTTCTCCTCCCCACTATTTATTCCTTTAGCATTTTTTGTTTAAAAAGCTTAATATTTGGCTGCCTTTCTGAAGGAAATAGGCATAGTGACAGATGAAAGACCTTATTCATCATGTAATTCAGAATAGGGGGGAAAATCAACTGCTGTGCATTTAAGATTCTAACAACCCTGCAATTTTGTATAGTTGTTTCCCCCTACCCCCAACCCGTTCTTTCGAAGAAATCTGCTTTTATTCTGCTAATAACTAACCACAGTTAGAGCAGCATGGATCCGATTAGTAGTTCTTATGGCACAAAGAGGAGGGGAAAAAAGGCTATGAACAGGGTTGCCAATTTGTCCACCTGGGTCTATAGGAGAAAGATTAGATGAAAGCTTGCTCTTTTATTACCCACTCCATCTCTGCTCTCTATACTTAGGCATTTTCAGAGCTGAGGTACTGCATTTTTAAAGGTCTAATTTGACCACCTCAAAAAAGCTTTCCTTCGATTTCCCAGTGTCCCTGAGAGCAACTCACAGAACCATGCAGCATTTAAAATGGGAAAACTAGAGGGGAAAAAATCTTATGATGTTCAATACATTCTATCAGTGATTTTAAATTGCTGCCAACCTCTAGTACATGAAATATACAACGGCTGTCGGGGAGAGACTCAGATGTGCACCTGGAGTTTTTGTTGTCTTTCTGATCCAAGTACCCTCTATATCGCTCAGTGTTTTAACTCCTTGTGGCACAAAAGGCTGTTTGTGGTTCATTAAAAAGCTCCAGAATTCAAAGAAACTAACCCCAAATGCAGGACATTACCTTTGGTAGGGGCTTTGCAGAACTATGGTCAATATGACAAAAATGAAACACAACAGCACACAAACTAGGAGAAAAATGTAATTTGTATGCTTTAAAATAATCTGAACTAAATCCTGCAGTACTTATTAATGTTAACTTCAAAGAAATGATGTCAGTACAAAAATGAAAGGCATGCTGCAATACATCCAGTTGAAGATACTTTAATTAACCCATTACAAACTTTGCTCTGCAGGTGGTGAGAGTGACTAAAAGGGAGTGTTTTATCTTCTTTCCTTACAACTATGTCTTCTTTATCTTGCAGTGTGCAACCTTGAAGGGCGCCAGTGGCAAGGTAGTGCTGTTTGGTGTACTTTTAAGAAAAGGACATCTTGTTTTGCAAGGCATGGTACATCTAATGGTGTGCGACTTGAGGGTAATTTTAACAGAAGGAGATTATGAAACACTAAAGGGGCCCATGGGTAGAGTTCTGTATAGTGGCTGAACAGCCCCTCTTTCTTCCTTTTAGGGGGCCTGGCCTGGGCATCAAAGCTGACCTAGGGAGGTGAATGTCCTTCCCCTCCACCATGTAAAAAACTGCCAGAGATGCTTCATTGGATGGATGGAACTCAGTCTCCTTTGAGACCCAGAAGGCCCAACTGGCTTCCCATTCATTCCTCCTGCAAGAAAGTCTGCCTAGTTTTCCCATCATAAGCCATCCTTTATCCTATGCCTGGGCTTCAATAGAATGAGAGAGAGGGATTGGCTGAAGGTCACTAGTGATTTATGAGTAGTGATTTGAACCTGAATCTTCCTTTAGATCAGCAGTCTCCAAACGTTGGGCCAGAGTGCACCGGGATAACAATCCTGGGTGCAGTGTTGGAGAAGCCGTAGCATTCCAGACCACAGGCACCTCCACTTTGCAACAGATTTTTGCACAGAGTCACATGCAGGGCAGCTACTTCAGTCACACATCACCCCAGAAGCCTGAACTCAAATTTCGGGGGGGGGGGGGAGTGGCTGCCCCATGTGACTCCTTGCAAAGACAAGCTGTGGGGATAGGGAGCTGTGCCAGCATTGTGTCTAAGACAGTTACCTTGGTGCATTGGATATGGCTCATGTGCTAGAGTTTGGGGGAGCTATGCTTTAGACCAGGGGTATCCAAATCCTGGTCCAGGGGCCAGATGCAGCCCTCGGCGAGCCTCAATGTGGCCCCCAGCAAAACTCCTTTATCCGGCCCTTGAACAAGCCTTGTAATCCACTCCAATACATTCTTATATGTAAATTTATTCAAATTTGAAATGTAAATTAAGTTTTCCGGCCCCCAACATTGTGTCAGAAAGATGATGTGCCCCTCCTTCCATAGAGTTTGGAAACCTGTTTTAGACTACAAAACAGCATTATATATGAAAACTATTAGTCAGACCAGTTCTGCCCATCCTCTTACAAATTTATTTTATACTTTTACCATTTTACACTGCAGCTGTCTTTGCTATCAGTAACTAGCAGCCTATATGCCAGTGTGTCTCTGCTGTTGCACATAAGGTGTGAAAAGGAACTGTGCATCACCCAACAGAGTATGTGTTAGACAACCTAGGGAATTGTGATTGGCCACAACTGCATACAGCATTTCACAGCAAATCTGAAGATGTATATCTTCCCATCACACCTTTCTTGTACAGGCAGCACAACCCAATTGCTGCATGGAGTACAATTCAGCTCTCTGAATCCCTCTGCAAACATGTACTCTGAATACATGGTTGCTTGGTACTGGTATGTTATTAGGTGAACAAGTCTCAGGCTCACATACTGCCTCTCCTCCATGCATTTGTTCTCCTTCACTTACATAAGTCAGGCTAAGTTCAGGTTTAAACCATGGTTTCCAATTATGATCTTTGCAAGCCAAATTGTTTTCATATTCATATAAAAAGGCAAACCAATAAATAAGTGAATCAAAGTATGGCCATGAAATGTTTTTCCTTCTAAAGCTGAACAAGGGAGTTCTTGGGAAAGGGGAGTACTGTTAAAAGCCCAATCCTACCTAATATTGTGATATTGCCGGTACAAGTACACACTGATTCATGAAGATGGATTGGACCAAGGATTCAGGTTTAGGATTTGGTGAGCACTGCTCCCACTGAACCATCCCCTTTCACCCACCTGACATCTACCCTTCACCCCATCCCACCTTCTCCCTGTTTTGCTTATTTGTTCCACCTTATCTACTTAGCACCTTATCTACTTAGCACAGCCTTATCTACTCACAGCTTGTGGTGGTGGCCAGGCCATGCTCGCTGGCATAGTTGTGTCTTCTATACAGTGTGTTATGCCAACTGGCATAGCATGCCCAAAGAATTGGGCAGTAAGGCTATAATCCTGCACACACTTATCTGGGAGTAAATCCATTGTACATAGTGAAAATTGGCCTTCAACAAATTAACACAGTAACATAAGACCAGAAGGCCTTACAAACAAATGCAGCAAAACTTCATGACATCCTTGACAATACTATATTTTAATATAGATCACGCCTAATCTAGAGCTTCTAAACTTTGCAATTCTTGATGTTTTTTTAATCAACATGAAACCTTCATCAATTCAGAATCCTCTGCAAGGTCATACACACAATGCTGAACCACGTGCCTATAATGTAGTTGGAATTACCAACTATTATGTCAGCTTCTGTTTGCAAGGGGGAGTAACAGCATTAACAACTCCTGGTTATATCATTTATAAACATGCAGATGTGGATTATTAAAGATTAATGCATTTCAAGATTGGTGTCGGCATTCCGTTTGTCTCATGCCGAAACCAATTCTGTTCTTCATTAGTCAACGACAGCCCCTCTCACCCTGTTGTGGAAGAGAAATCAAAGATACAAGTGCAAACTGAGAATAAGCGATGAAACTGATTACTAAGAAACTTAACGGCTGTAATCAATCAACACATCACAATAATTTGAGTCCACTGCTATCTAGAGACAAGAAAGGAACTATCCAAAAGGGTTTGTGATTTGAAAGTGCTCATACAAACATGACTACTGACTTATACGGATTTTATTTTCATTTTATCTAATGCTATCAACAAATCAAACTAACTGGTTATAAATTTATTTCCAAAAAATAATATCCTGCCACAGAAAATTATGGACTTCTGCATATAAAGATGATATTTTACCCGGTACTTCACCCAACACACAGAATTAGTTCTACCTTGAGTAGATACTGATGTTATAATAGAATGCCCACAAAATCTTAAACTTTCAAAGCAGAAGCATTAACAATATTTCAAGAACCTGTTCTAACACTCAGTTTTAGTGGATGTTTCTTGGTTCTGGTAGAGGGAAAAGAATACCTCTCTATTCACTCTATCCATCCTTTGCATAATTTTGTATGTCTCAATCATGTCCCCATCAGGCATCCCTTTTCTAGACTGAAGAGACCTAAACTCTATGGACTTTCTTTGTAAGGAAGATGCCTCAGCCACAGTAATCATTTCGGTCACTCTCTACTACTATTTTTCCATTTCCACTATTTCCTTTCTGAGACAGGGAGGGACTACTCTCAGGACTAGACCTGGACAAGGGACTAGTCTCAGGACTAGACCGGAACACAAATGTGGCTTTACTATTCATTTGTACATTACTCCATTACTCCAAATGTGGCTTTACTATTCATTTGTACAAAGGCATCACCATATTAGTTGTTTTATTCTTAGTACTTTTTCTAATGATCCCAAGCATAGAATTAGCCTTCTTCACTGCCACACATTGGATTGAAAATTCCATGCTTGGGATCACTAGAAAAGATATTGAGAATTAAACAGTTTCCCCCCCTGTTTTACTACTAACATGAAGGCACAAGGACATGTGATAGAGTGAGATGCAGACCTCCCATAGCCCCATCCAGCCCCTGTATCTTTTCAGAAGCAGAGAAAGTCCAGCCAAGATCAGAGGATAAACATATCATAGCTACATTTATAAAACATTTTACCCAGAAATAAACTGTACAGCCAACAACAAAAATTAGTTGACAAAGTAGAGGATGACTAATTGAATTGCCTTGCATATGCATCCATCATTCCTTAATATTGCAAAATATGGAGGAGGAAGAAATACCTTTCCATTTATGATGCAATCACATCAATATTTTATTATGAAAACACATGAAATGGAAAGTGGAGAGTTTAAATTGTTTCATCCATAAGACTATCAACCAGAAATGTATAAAACTCACATTTTCATAATGTAATAATAAAAAACAATATTTTTCATGAATGTGACAGTGGTGGATGAATGATAGAATAAGTAGGATTACAACAATAAAGGAATATATTTTAAACATTTATGAATCAAGATTTTTCTTTAACTGGCAATATAAATTAAGCAATAGTGGTTGCAAGTAAATAACTCTTATGGCTAATATAGGTTAGCACACCTTAATCCTTTTTCACTATAGATTTTAGTACAAGTAATGATTTCTTACATGCCATAGAGCAGTGGTTCTCAAGCCTTTTACAACCACCGAGATCACTTTTAAAATGACACTCTATTGGACCCATGTAGCTTCACAGTTACTGGTACAGGTTGTCTGTGTTGATCTGGACGGGGTAAAATTGTAATAGTGCTTCCCACAGGAAACAACTTGGTGCACATATGCTAGAGCAGATCCAGACTGCTCATGAACTGCTATTGCATGCTAGGGAGGACTGACTGACAACCATGGAAACTGCAACACTCTTAATGTATTTTGTATCTCACAGGTCTAGACTTTCTTATAGAATATTGTGTGCCCAGGCAAGCCTCTTCTTCAGGCAAGTTTTCTTCCATTTGATTACAACAGGACTAAGATCTTGAGATTGCCTAATTTTCTAGCACCACTCCTTCTCTTTGAAAAAGGTGTTTGACTAGAAAACATCAGCAATTGTACCTTTTTCCATTATTTCATCCTGAAAAAGTTTTCTTTTGAAAGAATGCCTGAAAAAATCCAACTTGATAAATTTATGTCATGTGGCTTGAAATGGGAGAGGAAACAGTTGGCAACTCTGGCAATTGTCCACTGTTCCCTGCCCTTGCCATTTCCCCACTGTTTTTCGGATTAGACCCAAGACAACATATACATGAGGCAATTTCCTGCAAAGAAGCATTCGACCGAAGAGCTGAGAAAGACATCTACTTGAGATGCACAGAAACCAATCAGGCATAACAGACAACACTAGACCAAGCTCATTTTCTAGCATTCTTTCAAAAGAAAACCAGGACAAAATGGCATAGTTCTAGCCCTTATGGTTGCTGAGGTAAGCCTGACAATGCCTCTTTTCTTCTGTTCAAATAATTTATGCTAAAAGGGTTCCAAAGACACAGGAGCAGGTTTCAGTGTCCTTACACAGAGACTACCGCCCAGCTCTTCTGTCATGAAGTTGTCATCAATAGTTACCTTCATCAGTTAAAAAAATCCAGAATGGTAGCTCCTTATAGTTACTAACTTTCTAGGATAAAACGTTCTCTGTTGCAAGTACAGTGGAACCTTGGTTTATGGGCATAATTCATTCCGGATGCATGTTTGTAATCTAAAACACTTGTATATCAAAGCAAATTTTCCCATAAGAAATAATGGAAACTTTGACAATTCATTCCATAAACAAAAAATATACATACAAAAGTGATTACAATACTGTCATTTAATACAAAATAATAAAGAAAATAAAAATATAAAGAAAAATAAAACAAATCTGCACTTAAGGTGCAATCCTCACCTAGCCCAGCATAACTAATTGATCTTCTCATTCCCGTGGTGATGTAGGGAGGCAAGTGCATATCTATGCACTAGCCTGACCTTCCCCAAGAAGTAGTTCAGAAGTGTCTTATGGCACTCTTAGTGACACTCCTAGGACAGCATGGGGCATAGGCTGGCCTAACTGGAGGTTAGGATGGCAGCCTTAAGTCTCTCAGGCTGCAATCTGCCCCCTTACACAGGAGTGAGCCCCACTAATTAGAATAGGGCTTATTTTAGTGTAGAAGTGCAAGGTTCCTTTCCATTGTCTCCCTTATAAATGAGTGAATCCCATTGACCATAAGCTTTCTTCAGAGTAAATGTGCATAGGCTGGTATCTCAGGAGAGGCTGAGCAGGTGCTGGTGGAGTGCTGAAACTGGCCATATCCGAACCAATTTTTTTGTTTGTTTTACAAGACATCATTTGTATTGCAAGTCAAAATTTATTACAAATGTTTGCTTGTCTTGCAAAACCACTCTCAATCCAAGGTTTTACTGTATATGTAAAGTAGGCATACCGTATATGTAAAGTATACCATATTAAGTTCTTCATGCTATTCACCATGCCAGGGGTATTCAAACCGCAGCCTGAGGGCCAGATGTGGCTGCGGTGACCTTCAATGAGCCCATGGCATGATCCCTCTGCCCTGCCCTTGGATAAGCCTTGTAATCCTCCAGATATGTCCCTAATACACTCTTATATGAACTATTTATGTAAATTTATTCAAATTTTAAATGTAATTAATTTTTCTGGCCTCCAACACAGTGTCAGAGAGATGATGTGGCCCTCCTCCCAAAACGTTTGGACACCCTGCTCTATGTCAATGAGTTTAAAAAAACACTACAGTGGTGCTCACATAAAGAGCTTAATTCATTCGTTCTGGAGACATGCTCTTTAAATGAAATACTCTTTCAGTGAAGCGGATTTTCCCATAGGAAACAATGGAAACTCAGACGATTGGTTCCACAACCCAAAAAATATTCAAATAAAAATATTAACTATGTAAAAATGATGACAAAACACTGGAATTGAATTCAAAACATGCATTCAATGTGCATGATCCTATGAAGTCTACTTAGGCTGCAATCCTAAAGACACTTTCCTGGGAGGCTTACCTGGGCGGATGCTGGAGGTTCAAGGTAGTCAGTGGGGGCACTTGGGGGCAGCTGCCTCTGGCACCTGGAGGCAGCTGCCCCCAAGTTGTGGGCAGTTAGAGGCAGCAGGACTGGCCAGCAGCCCTTTTAAAGAGCCTCCATGCGGAGCGTCAGGGCTGCAAAGCACATGTGCCCATAGCATGCTTGCTTGTGAAGTGAAGCGGAACTTGTTATGTGAAGCAAGATTTCTTGGAAATTTATACTTGTTAAGTGAAACGCTTGTTATGTGAGGCGCTTGTTATGAGAGTAACCACTGTATTATGTGAATTGGGATATTCATTTGCATTAATTAGAAAAAAGTCTCCAATCTGTAAACATGCTGACAATTTTGTTTGCTACTGGGGTGGGGGTTGGGGAAACATACCAACATTTTTTATCTATCTGCCAATGAACAACATGCATATTCTATGCTAATGAGCGCCTGGTTCTGAGAACTGGTTACTAACGGGACATAGAACCTGTTGTTAATTTAGGTTATTAAGACATAGAACCTGTTGTTAATTTATTTGAATCCCACCACTGGTTAGGATGAGTGTCTGGGGCTAGAAAAGAGACACCTGAGTAGATACAGTGGACAGAGAAATGTTTATGGAACTCCCTGCCGCAACATGTGGTGATGGGATCTTCCATGGACACCACTAGGATTGGTCAAATTTCCGGAGGAAAAGTCCATCACGTGTTACAAGCCATGATGGGTTTGTATGACCTCCTTATTTTAAATGCCAAGTGCAGGGAAGGGCACCAAGACGCAGGTGTCTTGCATGCTCCCTGTGGTTTTTGGTAGGCCACTGTGTGATGTAGGAATCTGGACTAGATGGGCCTTTGGCCTGATCTAACAGGGCTCTTATGTTCTTATGTGTGTATCTGTTAAGTTACTTTTGGCCTTGTAACTTTGGGCCACTGCGTGTAACTGTGGTGCTCCTTGACAAAATACACTGTGTTGGTGTATCCATCAGGAGCTTACGCAGGCCCAATATCTTATTTTTTTCTGTCTTTAGATCACTCTGTCTTTAAATGGCTGCGTGGAGTGGACATTAACATCTGATTTACTGTAAGCCCATGTTTTTGCCATATGCTAAATAAATAAGTTACTTTTGGGTTTGGCTGACTGTAAATGAGTCACAGTCAATTTTCCCAAGAGTAATTACCGTAAGTCTTTCTCCCTAGATGCAGAGATGCCCAGACCCTAGCCAAAGGCCCAGATGTGCCCAATGGCAAGCTTCCTCCATCCAGCCTGTTGATGGAAACGATCCACTTCCATTATGTGTACAGCAGTGATTTTCAATCTTTTTCATCTCACGGCACACTGAGAAGGCACTAAAATTGTCAAGGAATACCATCAGTTTCTTGACAATTGCAAGGCACCTATCTCATATTCCTCAACGAACCAAGTAATATGTGACCCTTCCTTAACCCCCCCACACCTATAGAACATTTGAAGCATGCTGCAAAAATTACTGCCTTAAAGGGTACACGCACCTCCTCTTTTCTCTGTCCTTACATACATTTATATAAATTTATTTAAATTTGAAATGTAAAATAATTATTTTTTCCTGGCCTCCCTTAAACAGTGTGAGAGAGATGATAGGGTCCTACTGCCAAAAGGTTTGTGCATTCCTACCTTAAGGTAATAATTACTGAAATTTATTTTTTTATTATTACTGTTTTGAGTAGTTAGTACTCATAACACATCATCTTCAGGACTCAGGTATTCCTGCAGTGCCTGGTACTGACATAATGCTGCCACTAGGATCTGAGAGCCCATCATAAAACCATGTCCCTCCTTTTTATTAAAAAAACAACATATTTTGCTTTGTTGAGAAATGAAGATTTTGACACGGAAGTGTTCCCACATATTCAGGCTTTGTGTCTGATTCCACATTTTCCAGCCCCCTCCATCCTCTTGCTTTAACTAAAGCTGAAAGGCCAAGGATATTAGTTATTCTTGGTGTACCAAAACAGTCCCTGTTATGAAGAAATGCCTTGTCCAAATTGTTTCCTAAAGATATTTGTGCCTTGTAACCAATAATTGTAATTGATTATTGCTTGTCTATGTATAATATGCGTTCTGTCCTAATACTGTTATAAATTGCCTGTTTTAATATCTTGTTAGGTCCAAATGACCCAGACCCAATTCCCCTCTGGCTCCCATAGCAAGGCTAGCCGCTCTAAGCCAGAAAACCATGCACAAAACATCTGGGCCGAAATGATAAAAGTGGAGTGTAGCAAAAATACATGTTTTATGCAATTAAGCAATAACCGCAAGCAGCCCTGACAACATGTAGTCTCAAAAGAGTTGAGGACAAGTTTTCCTTCCATCCTGCCTATCCACTGCTTGTTGTCATTCTCTGAATCCCACTCTTGCACAAAAATCTAGCAAACCAGGGTCCAAGCTTTGCTCTCAATCAATTGTATCCCTCCTCCTTGCCATTTGTACCCTCCTCTCTTAAAAATGCCCTATAAAAATGTTTGTACAGCCTTTGTTCTCTGTTTCACCTTGCTCTGTAGAGGTGGAACCCAAGTGTACACAAGTAATAAAGCTAGCTTTGTATCGTGGTCCTTTGTAGTTTTCTGCCATGTTGATTGCCTCTCCGAAGAACCTGGGTAGTGCCCCAAAGGTTGTGGGTCTCACCCCATTCAGGAACAGAAGTCAAGCCAAGTTAGTATTCACTAAGTTCTCCGGAATCAGCAAAGTATTTTGATATTATGCCACATAATCTTCCTCCTCAGTTATGGAAGTATTAGGGGGATGGGAAAGCAAATAGTCTAAAAAAATTATCACCTTATACTACTAAGAACATTCCAGTTAATCTAGAATATAAACATAGCCAAGCATCTGACAAGGAAAATTAAGGGGACAACACAATGTACACAAACGTCTGGCACCCCCTTCCCCTTCTGCCCCCAAGCATTTATTTACTTTAGACATTTAACTATTTCCATTTAGTTATTTCCTAAAAAGGAAATTGTACACTGTGGTATTGTTGTAGGAATCCAGGGCTTAACTGCAAGAAAAGCATTCATTCATGAAAATCTAAAAGTATTTTTTTGCTATCCTCCCTTCTGTATTTTATTCTGAAAATGGGGACAGCACTGGGAGGGGGCATTCATAGACACAGCATGCAATCTACAATCAGAAATAACGGCCTAGTTCTTCTGCATGCACACACACAAAAAATGTTCTTGGGGATTATCCAACATCAGGGTTGTGCCAATCTAGTCTCATATTCACTTTAGGTGATCATAAGCAATATGGAAGAGAAAATTTGGAGTGTGGAAAGAAAACATTTAAACATCACATGGGACACAATCAGCCATTTGAAAGATGGGTTGAAAAATTGGCTGTATGGGCTTTTCAATGTTACTTTAGCTGCCAATTTCATCTCAGCTGAAGAAGGGAAGAGGTAAAAGATGCTCTTTATGCCAGCAAACCCTGGGAACACAACACCTTTATTTAACAGCTTTCCCAAAAAAAGGAACCCCATGCTATGTTTTGGCTTTGCTTTGTCATAGCTATCAGCAACACAACAGCTGCTTGTTTTACAATGAGTTGCTAGAGAGAAAATGATTGAAGGAACCAATCTATGTCACATGGAGAGCCTTGTAGCAAGACATAGCAGGAGGTAACAGAAGAGGATTGAGGTCAGAACAAATAAATATAGGATGGGCAGTCAGAAAAAACTCACCAAAGGCAAGAAAAGAATATTACAAGAACGTTTGACACAAGTTGAATCCCTCCCCACACCAAGTTCATGGTTATTGGGAAGAAAATTTTTTTTGTTGCGATTGCCATTTGTGAAAGGTTTGTATCAAGAATGAGAAATGGATGGGTGTGTGATAGGTGCTTTTAGGAAGCCTAAGCCTTGTTTGCTCCACAACAACCTACCAGGAACCATACCTGCAGAACCCATATTCCAATAACAAGAGCGGCATCTGACAATAAGTGCTCAATTCTATCTCTGAATGATTTTCTATGAAAACTGACAATGTGAAATTTGCCACAGATGAAACACACATGAAAGTGTTGTATCCAAGTTTTAGAAACAAAAACAGATCACAAGAGAGAAGTTCTAATTTTTTTAAATGAAGAAACATCCCACTATTTACCTGGAATACTTGCAGGAGAAATAGGACCAGATCTTGACTGGTTGCTTCCAACAGGAGAGCCCACAGGGGAAGGGGATGGGCCCCCAGGGATGCTGGAGAGATGTGGAGAGGCATGTGGGGAGAAAGGTGACTGTGCTGGGTTGCTCTGCTCTCCTTGGCTGCTTGTAGAACCTGATGCACTAACTGCTGAACTCAGGGTTGCTTCTGTTCCTGTAGGTAGGTCATCAATGGAGCCAGACAAATCCTGAGAAAAGAGGGAAAATTGATAAAGGAATAATTGGCACCAAAATACAATGTAAGATATACAGGCTTTCAGAAGATGGTACAATAACTTTCAGCCTTGGTGCTTGAAACTTAGTACTGGGTTGATAAGGCCTGATTAAAATTTTAAGCAAAGTTATTTTATAAAGATCAGTGTATAATGTTCTCCCAAGCTAATCTGATTTTGCAAGATTTCAGAACTGTCAAAAGCCAAGATATACAGATTCTATTTTTTTCTTACTAAAATCTTGCTGCAGGATAGACAATTCAGGAAGTGGACCACATCCAGATTTCTATTTCATAAGTCTCAATGTTTCCATATACTGACTCAAATTTTACCATATCCTTCATTCAAAATCTTAGGGCACTTTCCATGCCCCCTCCTTTATCTTCATGATTCCCTGTCACACACACACACAAACACACACACACACACACACACACACACACACACACACACACACACCTTCTGGCATAACTAGTGAGAAAAATGGTTGTGCTCAATGGAGAGACCTTGGATGCCTCAGTAAGTGCAGTCAAACAGCTAAGCAAGAGAGGAATGTGGAAGTGTTCTATTGGCTTTGCTCAGCCAAGGAACCCTGAACACCTGAGCCTCCTACATTTTACTCTTTTGCTCCAGAGCAAAAAAATGAAGTGCAGAGGGGCTGAGAGGTAAATATAATTGTGGCTTGGAAAGTGATTGGGGCTACATTTCTTTTAACACATGTTTCCATGAATTAAGAAGGGAATATAGTTAAGAGCAGCAGCAGCAGCATCCTATTGCTGCAATGGCTATTGGATACACTGCAGTGATTCAATAGTATAAGATGCTGCGCTTGTCAGCAATGTGAGACTTATGCTGCAATCCTTACTTTTGAGTAGTAATGCTTAGGATTGCATCCTTCCTTGTATACGATGAAGAAAACGCTGGTTACTTGCTCAGCTCCTGCAAACCGAGCAGTTCAAAAGCATGCAAATACAAGTTGATAAATAGGTACCACTTCTGTGAGAAGGTAACAGCATTCCATGTGCCTCTGGTGTTGAGCCATGCTGGCCACATGACCACGGAGACATCTTCGAACACTGGTTCTTTGAATTGGGATGAGCACAACCCTGGTAAGGCAACCTGCAGAGGACACCTTTATCTAACAGTACTCACCTAAGGATGAACTAAAGGGAAAAGATGCACCCTGCAGTAGTATGTGTCAGGGGAGACCTTGTCAGTATTTTGGCATCAATGTACTGAGAAGCTAACAAGTCACAAAGTCATGGTTTTGGTAAATAAAGGACATATTTCAGTTTCTTTTTTATTTAAAAACCCTGGTTATTATTTAGAAGAGAACCAGGATGAAAAAGCTTGATAAACTACACATTCATTATAGAAGTATTTTTACACGAGTATATGCACTATGCAGATAAAACCGTTCCATCTTCAGTAATAAAGTGCACCCTCAGATAGTCAAATGTATAACAAATGCAACAGAAACAGCTGATAAAACAAATGCTGGTTGCAAAGAATCAAATAAAATAAGAAAACAAATCCCCCCAAGACAGACTCAGTCATTTAAAATGAATACAATGCAAGAGCTTGGGAAGAGAGAATTATGTTCCCCCAAGGGAAACATGTTACCAAAATGCACAAATACGGCACTTAGTGTAGCCATTCCATTCAGGAAGCAGCCAAGAAATTGATAGCATTTTCTGAACTGTAGGTAACCTATTTTATAAGGCCAAGTAATGTTTGAAAATGTTATTAAGTATGTAACACGGTGAAGGATAAAATGATTTGCAGATCAGGGATCAGGGCAATACCCAAGAGTCCACTCTAATGCAACAATTTATATTTGGCTCCCTCAGTGTCTGTGGACAAAAGCTGAGGGGAGGGGAATAGCATCTAGAGTGGTTTATTTCCCCCCCCAAATCAGGTCACATTACAAGTTCTCATTTTACTAATAGCCCATGGGGGTGTAGTGAGTGACAAGTCCCAGGCATTTCCGCAAGTGTCTGCTTTCAAGGGATTTTCACAAACTTGATAGGGCTCATTCAAGAGCCCTATTCAAGCTCATTCAAGGGCTCAAGAGTGGCACATATGATGCCATTCTGCATAAAGTGTGATGCAATGGCCAAAAAAAGAAACAAAGTGAAGGAGGGGGAGATCAAACATGGCTGTGTACTTTTACAAACTAAACCTACTGATACTTGCAGTAAGACATTTACGACAGCCCCTTAACAAAACAGCACACACCCTAGAAGGATTTCTTTTGCATGCCAGATAAGGTACACAGATACTCACTTAGCTCCTCTACCAATATCATTAGTTCAGTACAGCAAGAAATGTTATTTTGCCAAGAAAGAAACAAGATGTTTTGACACTCGTCACAAGAGTGAACTGATTCCCCATAAATTATCCCAATCAAATGTATAATTGTATAATACATTTAAGGAGTACTTCCTGCAAGCAAGGTTTCCTGCACTTAAGTAATTTATGTGTGAATCTTATAAGTAGTTTATTGCATGTAATAAACACACAAGTATTGGTTTTGCTTCATGTACATATGACATGTAATAAACAAACAAGTATTGGTTTTGCTTCATGTACATATGACAAGAAGTCACTACCAGCCATAGCTTCATGTCACAGGTACAAACATGTGAATTAGAATCACATGCATGTATCATGAAGACCAGCATGTATCATGGTCTTTACATAATTCTTTATTGTTATTATTTTTAACAACTGTATTTAGGGCAAAATCCAGAGTAACTACGGGGAATTCTTATTCTGGTGTAAGAGCAATTTACTCTGGATTCTAATATGAATTTCCCATAGGTTTTTACTAGGAGGTGCAGTAACTACGGGTGCACATAATGTCTCTTACATGCTCCTGTATGTTATCTTTTGTAAAGACAGCTCCAGAAAGAAACTGATCCATTTCTGCCCAGCCCACAGGTGGTCCTTATTGCATGTATGCAACATTGGACAGAAATGGCATAAAACTGCCAAACAGTGCAACAATCCCACTGGTTCACCTTTGCTTGTCTCATCTCCTGTAGAACTTATAACACTTAAAAAATTTCCCCCTTAGTTTGCTCTTTTTTTTCTCTTTGTCTAATATTACCTGCTGGAAAAGCTTTGGATAGAAATTTTTTTTAATTGAAATACACAAATAGCAATAATCACTGTTTTTAAATATCACTACACTGATGCAGGATATAACAGTTAAATAATGGAACACAACATATACAACAAAATTGGTATGCATTTATATTATTAATAATAATGATAATATTTATATATTGTTTTAGAGTAAAAAAAAAGTCAACCAAGAAGATCACACAGCAAAACACAGAGAGATTTGTGCATGAGTAGTAAGGAGCTCCTTTATGTACACATATCAGTTCAAGTTCATAGTCTATTTGCTACCATCATATTTAACTAGATCATTTGCAAAGCTACTGTTTAGAAAGATGCTAATAAGTGAAGTTTCCACAGTAGTTTATAGAAGAAGCCTTGTTAACAAAGACACACTGTAACTAATACTTCTCTAGAGAACAATTTAATCAGCAGGGCACCAATTCCATTCTTCTGTAAGTACTATCAGATCTACAATGCCTGTAAAGGAACAAAAGAGACCTTGCTTATTGCATCTCATTCAAACCAAGACACCTTCAAGCTACAGTGCTTTCATTTATCTTCTTGGAAAGTTGGCAGGTTGGGTAAGTGATGGGATTGTTTAAAGAGAAGTCCCCATACATGCCCCCAAGGCGTGCCTAAAGATTCTGTCTTTTTCTCAGAGAATGTATTTGCTAAGATACTGATTTCCTGAAAGGAAGAATCTGCCATAAGTACACATACTGTCTTCTTTACTCTTTAGTTACATGCACAGTTGTTTTTTTTTCTTTGTTAATGCTTATTTAGGCTTTAAATAGGCTTTCTCTTCTTTACCCAGTAGAGAAAAAAGAATGAAAATACAAAGTCACGTCCAAATCTGTGTCAACTTGTGCTTTAGTTTAGTCATTATGTCATGAGCAAATCTCAATGCCAGTTTCAAGGTAGTAGCTTGGCTGTAACCAGGCAATCCCTGTTCAGGATTTATGCTTCTCAGTAAGGGGAATATCTGTGGCTATCTCTTCTTTTCTCTTCTGCTTCCACCCATGCACAACCTTTATTCTTGTCCATGTGACAAGTACAAGAGCTAATAAGAAGAGGATCATGTTGTGCTTAGGATTATAATGTTATGCCTTCCTGGTGGTACAAGATCTTATCTCCCTTCAACAGGAGAGCCACTCTTGTCCTAGCTCACAGATTTGCAATTGCAGCAGTCAGCAGGAGAAGTTCTTGGCACTAAACTGCATACACAGAAGCAAGAAACCCAAGGTTACTCACCAGTGAACTGGAGGGGAGGAGAAGTGACAAAGTAACATACACACTGTATGATAAATAAAGCTAAGCACTGAAAGAGCATTCCTAGAAATTCTCCTTGATTGCATTTCACTTGTACTAAGCCATTTCCATTGAAGCGAGCCAAATGCTGCAAGCAGCGTACTGCTTCGGCTGTGTCTGGGTATTGTTTTTTAAGTCTGCTCACTTCACATTAGGAACAAAAGAAATAATTCAAAGCATAATGTAACCAAATAACTCCTTCCCTCTTTAATATATATTTTGCAAAAAGGAAAGCACAACATACCAGAGAAATGGGAAGATAAGACAAGCTATAAAGAGGCTGGAAGTATTAAGTCACTAGTTGTTGAATGCCAATTTGCCTTTAGTATGCACAGTACAGCTCTAAGCCAAATCCTAGATAGAAATATTCCACATCAGACAACAAATTACTGCAGTTTTTCTCATTTTTGAATGTAACTAAGTGGTGAGCAAATACATCACTACAGTTAGTTAGAATACTGCTTTTAATTTTGTCACTTCATGTGAGCTTACCAGCTCACAGATAAGGGAATATCCTCATAAATTCAAATTGCATAAGACCTATACTCTATATTATATACTGTAGATTGAACTGTATATATGGGAATTTCCATTATCCATCCTTGGCCTGACACTCCTCTGAGCCTGCAATCCTAATTTCCTCTTAGACCAGCATAAGCTTCAGTTTAAGTCCATTGCTGACCCGGGGGGGGGGGGGGGGAATCACCAAAGTGCCAGAAAGCACTTCTGCCCCACGCCTGGGGGGGGGGATTAGTCCAGGGTACGGGCATACACCAACCTCCTCACACCACCACAGGAAGAAATGATGGCTGAGTTAGGCTGGCCTAAATTGGTTAGGATTGCGCTCTGTGTCTCCAAGGCCACTTTGGAGGGTGGAACAGCTCTAGGAAGGATTCTTTAGGGCACAGAGGGCTCCACAGTGATCAGTGATTATCACTTATCAACCCACACACATAAACACCAACACCTTCAGTTTGTGCCAGAGAGGGTTAGGATGAACCCTATTATTTTGTGTGTATGTTGTGGCAGACGTCAGGTAGCAATGACTGTAAAGGATGCATGAAGGTATTAAGAATATGAACAGGGATTTTTACAAAATGTCTACTCAGGGTACTGGTGAGATTAAAAAATGATCAGAAACTGATGCTAACTAGTATTGCCCATTGGGGCACTGCCTTATAAACTGCCTAGAGAGGCCAGCAGATACAAACTACTAAGGTCTCTGTTCTAGAAAAGGTTAAAGCAGCAAGGAACAGAAAGGTGTGTGTGTATATGTGTTAACCACTAGGCACTGTTGCCCTCATTCACCATCGGTATGCTTCCAAGGAGGGAACTTTACACCATATATAATGAATAGGTCTAGTTATAAGAAAAAAGATGTCCTTGTAGTTATAGTTTAACACATTCAAACTATAAATCATTTACCTGCATAGGGTATACAACTGCTTAGGGTATACAATTGTGCTACAAAAATTTATTTTTGATGAATTCTTTATTCATACTTCCTTAGACTATATTACAGCAAAATCCCAACCTCTGGTTAGGCTTGCACAAGCCCAGATCTGACCTGACCGTGTCACAAAAGTGTTGTAAAGCACTTTATGTCATTCTTGGGAGAGGAGGGTTAGACCAGTACAAAGATATTTCCCGGTCTCTCATGCCACTGCAGAAACAGGGAGAAGGGTGAGTTGTACTGGTCTAAATTAGTTAGGATTCTGCCCTCAAAGAGACACAACGGCTTTATCTATACTTTTATTTACACTTTACACTTTTAAAAAAATACTTTTTCAATATTCAAAAACAGAGGAAATATTTTTCTTTGTAAAAGAATCTCAATCATTTTTCACATGGTATATTCCCTAATATTGACAAATAATGCTGAAAACACAGTTAAAGATTAAGAGCACAATCCTAACCATGTCTACTCAAAAGGAAGTCCCATTGTGTTCAATGGGACTTACTCCTAGGAAAGTGACTTTATGATTGCAACCTAAACCAAGTTGCCAATTGTCTAAAATTGAATCATTTTATCTAATGGCTGCTGTCAGATTACAGCCAATGTTTTGTCCATAATTCTATTCTTTACTAAGCAGCGAACATCAGAGGATTTGAGATATGTAAAGAAACATACACAGAAAACACCTATTCTCACACAAGTATCAAAGGACACATCTTCAAAGCAGAAAACACAGTAGCATAACATAACTCCTTATTCTCAATTTTGGAAAATGTACAAAATTGGAAATTTGGAAAAGGCATGGAGAAACAAACAAACAAACAAACAAACAAACCCTAAGCTACAATTTCTGGTGCCAATGGACTAGCTATCCCCTGCCACTTCTATAGAAACTGCAAATAAACTCGCACAATCTAAGTCCATTAAAAACACAGAAGAATCATCTTTTTGGAAACTGCATAAAAGCTACTGCTTTGAAATTTTTCCTATTTACACTGTTATCAGTCCTAGGGCAAAATCCAGAGCAGTTATGAGTCCACGCAATTACAGCACCCTCTAGTGTTACCTTATGGAAAGCCACCTTAACGGCATCAAATTGCTTTTGATGGTCACAACTGCATAAACACAGGTTTAGTAAATTCATGAAGCATTATATTTTTAACCACAATGATTTGAACAGAATGTCTTTGTTCAAGTGATTGTCAAATGGGGGTAAGAGGGGCTCCTGACAAATTCCCTCAGGACTGTACTGTACCTAGTTCCTCAACTGGTCTTCCACACCAGACAAGAATAGGACAAGTGACAGCAGGTCACTTCCATAAGACCATAAAAGGAACTGAAGTGAACAAGAACATAGTGTCACCATACATGTTACAAATACATGAGACCTAAGCATGCACGCAAGAAAATTACTTGGACTTGTTTCACAGTTTAAATCTTTCTCAAACAGAAAAATCATTGTATCCCATGGTAAAAAAGGTGAACAAAGATGTGGGTTAATTCTGCTAAGTTTAATAAGATTTACCATAAAGTGTGTTTAAAATTATTATTTAAGATTCTAATTATTTGGAGATTAAGTTTAACTGGAAGCTTTCCTGATGTATCTGGAAGTATTAGGGCTTATGCAGGTGGAATTAGTGATTGATTTGGTAGAAATATACTCTTCAGTTGTCTTGGTGATCCTGGCACGGGGCTCAAGAATTGCACAGGGGAAATGTAGCCTCTCGGGAAGACTTGGGGGGCACAGAGACAGGGGCTCCAATGTTGTTCCTTGACACATTCCTTTTTTTCAAGCTTAACATGACAGATTTATGACAAGGACAATGCAACAGGTTGTTGTGATCTGGCTATGACTGATTAGTGTAACATTTCATAAAGCAGTGGCAACTCAGAAGTTAAAAGCCATTTGTGATTTCTGATATAAGTACGATTTAAGGCTTCACATTTCTTTTTAAACTGTTCCTTGATTTGATCATGTTGGACAGATATAAGATGTGGTAAAATGTACGTCCACAAATGTCACATTTTAGGAAGAATGTCCTTAGTGACATTCACAAAAGCTACTGATATATAAAAACAGTTTTTATTATGAAGGTGCACTCTACAGCATTTATCCCAACCCCATCTATAATCTTCAGGAATTACAGATCAATCATGAATATTTCCTCAGAAGTATTTTATTCATTAAAACCTATCCCTAGCAAATGCAGTTAGGTCTGCTTTTTAAAAAATGCAATTATTTTCATTTTCACCTAACTTTTTCTCCAGTGTGGCCCTCATTACTCCCTACATTACAAGTGTCACAGTTGCTCATACAATTGTAGATGCTTTATATGGGGATTGCTCAGAATTACAGGATCACTCCAGCAAGTAACTTCTACCCTATTATTGTGAACCCACAAATATCTTGACTTTGTATTGTCAGATTTTTTCACCAATATTTACTAGTGTCCCATATATTTACTAGGGAACTAGTGTCAGGCTGTCTCACAATCCATGCTGCTGGACTCTAACCTCACTACTTATTCCAAGGTATTGTAACCTGGTAGGGGCTCTGTCCCCTTAGGATCTTTTAACAAGAGTTCTTGGAGGGAGTAAAAATAAGGATCAAAGAAGTACCAGTACTTCTTCCAGTTCTAATAAATCATCCCATTAAAGGCACGTTAACTTTCTAAGTGGTCAAAATTCTTTGGTATCCTGACTAAGAGGGAAATTAGGGCTGACGGCTGTCCATGTTATGCCACAAATGCTTCAAATCTAATCATACCTCTAGCATGCAATCAGGCTATTTTCCAATTTTGTTCCTGTTTTCTACTAAGAACATGATGCTAAACAGCACAATCCTAACTTGCTCTGGAACGGGCTGATTATGTTGCATCCAGCACAAGTTTGAAGCTGCTCCTATTCCACCTTGAGGCAAGATCAGATTAGATCAAACTTTATTGGCCTGAGGCAAGGGATAACTTTTATCCTTACCACTAGTAACACTGCAGCAGCCCCAAGGATTTGCACCACATCAAATGATAGCATAAATCAGAGCATCCTGGGGCTGTCACAGGCTACAGGGTAATGGGGCTACATTATAATGGTCTGGCTCCGCCTCACAATGCCCTGGCAATGCCCACTTCCAACCCTCCCCCACCCAAAACATCTCCCTTGTGCCTCTTCCCCACCCTTTCCACATACCCCAGACCTCTATGCTGGCTGAAGTCGGCCAGCACATACTCCTCCCTTCCAAAGGGCTGTGGTGGTGCAGGGACACCAGTCTACATTTGTGCACCAGCCTATCTCACTGATGGGTGGTGCGATGGTGCTTTATGGCAATTTTCCAGTTCTCTTGCTGGTTAAAGGGACTTGCACCTGCTGAAACGGCACTTTGGATTATGCATAAAGAAAGACATCCTTTTAACCCCAAACCTGAGTGGTACAAAGTGCGGTAAGTCATGAATTACATGGAAGTAAAAAATCGTATATACTCGAGTATAAGCCAAGTTTTTCAGCACATTTTTTATGCTGAAAAAGCCCTCTCTTGGCTTATACTCGCTTATACTTGTCATAAGATGGGCAAAGAAGTGTATTTCTGCACAAGCAGCTCAGTTTAGGTCAGCCTTTTTAAAAAGCAGGAAAGACTGCTTTGCTTCCTTCTTTAAAAAAAAACCAAGTCAGCAGATTGATCCCTCTCCTCCCTGCATGTAGGAGCTTGATGGCTCACCACATTGGCTGTTTTCTCCTCATTAAAACAGCAGTAGCTGCTGCATTTCCCACCCTAGGCTTATACTTGAGTCAATAAGTTTTCCCAGTTTTTTATGGTAAAATTAGGTGCCTCAGCTTATACTTGGGTCAGCTTATACTCGAGTATATCCGGTAGCTGTTTTCCTGTGTCTGTTGTACATTGTTGTACTGCTACAGTACTGCAAATCTAATCTAACCTCATGTTATATATATATTGTATATACATCAAAAATTCAAAAACTGCTAGTTTCTAAAGAAGTGAATTTATCACACAAAACAAAATCATCAGATGACACACTGATCTAATCATATTGTTTGATAAGAAAAGACCACTTAGCACTTGATCACATTTAGTGCAGCAAATTTATTTCTAATGCAGTAATTTAATACCAATGCCATATGGGTAACAGATTTGTCCCTGAAAGCAAGGAGGTAATGATTTTTAAAGCCTCTCCAACATTTAGCACCACATGTAAAAATTCCACAAACAAATAAACAAACTTTGTATAGTGAAGGTGCATAATACCATATTTACTCAAATCTAATGCACCACTGAATCTAATGCACACCCTATGCTTAAAATCAAAATATCATAATTACTCAAATTCTAATTAACCATCAAATCTAATGTGCACCCTGATTTTGGAGACTAAATTTGGCTGAAAATTGTGAGCATTAGATTCAAGTAGATACAGTAGTTAGCACAACTGTTAATAGTAAAGTTCCATCTCCTAAAAGCCAAAAAACACAAATACTGCTACATACTGACAGGTTCTATGCATACCTTCCCTCTCAATAAACAGATTAAGGGTGGGGAGCTATAAAAGCCTTCTACCAAGAAAAAAACCAATATGCTGCAGTATCGTAACAGAAGACAACACCTTTGACAGCATTTTTATATGACATGTCTAAGAATAAAAAATATCCCTTACTGAGTTGATTCATATTGCTGGGGCTTGATATAATAGCTTCCTTTCCATGGACCTTGAATTTCTGATGTTACTTGGTTCTAGATCTTAAAGCATGCTGAAGTTTGGCTTGGTCTTATATTTTCCAGCTTTCTTTCATCTGTGTAACTCTGGATCACTGATCAGAATAAATGTCATGGCTCAGTGGCAGAGCTGTACCTCAGTGGCAGGTACAGTTTTCTCTTATTACTTTTTAGCACAGTAATATATCCTTACCACATCAAAAAGGATTTGTTACCATGTAACAAAGGGGTTGGGGTTTACTCTGGATCATAAACTAACCCTTTTATCAATGTCTGGACATGAGAACTCCTTAGAAGCAGCCACTGTCTAGGAATCTTCTCTGAAGAAATTAATAATTCAACCAGGTGGGTTCTTGATACCAGGGATATTCCAAAGAACACACAATATTTAGAGAAGAATATTATCTTTATATTAAAAACATACATAAAACATGTTCCCAAACATTTAACATAAATCTACCAAGCACAGCAAATAGATAAAATAACAAATACTAATTAGGCTTAACTGTCACCGTAGTAAGTTTCCCTTAAATTCTGGTCTCAGTTCCATTTATCCAGCCCTACTTCATGCACATTCCAAGACATAAATCAAAGAGAGGAACTTTCTCCATCATGCTCCTTCTCCTCCTCCTATAAGGTCATCTTCAGCTGCACAAGCCAAGCTTGTGTTCTCATCGCACCTTTGGCGGTAATAAGGCTACAACTTATTTTTATCCACTTTTTAGCTAGTTGTATGTTTATTATCCAATTGTCTATTTGCTTATTTGCTAATAAAGGTATGATTTGATTTTAAATATAAACCTCCCCCGTCACTCACAGGACCTCACAGAAAACATTGCCTCTTTGGAGGTTCTGAGGCAACAATTTACCTTTATCTTTTTAAAAATCCAATTGTATGTTTATTGTCCTGTTGTCTATTTGTTTTTATGCCAACAAAGAAGTGATGGGATTCAAAGAAGTTAATGCCCATCTGGCATTAATGCCCATCTGGCAACCACTTTTAAATGGCTATTTTTAAACTTTATATGTCCTATCTCTCATTAACAACCAGTTCTACAGAGTAGGTGTGAACCTGCTGGAGCCCATCGCTGCAATAAAGGTATGATTTGATTAAGAATTGGGTCTCAGAGTTCACTGATTTTTGGTGAGGTTGAAAGAAATTTTCTTTCTCAGGAAGATTTGAGGAGCCCTGCACCATTGGTGCAATGCCAAAGGTGGCCTAAAGAACAACTGCAGAGAAATCAGGAATGGTGGAATGTGAAAAAACATATTCACTGGCATTTCAAGAGTTATCACGAAAAATACTAGTCAGTATCCATGAAAAAGAAAATATCCCCCCAGATGTCCTATCTCTGCTGAACAGTGCCTGAAAAGTCCGAGTTGCTTACCAGCTCAGCAGGTCTTATTCCATAACTGATGTTTCCTGAGCACCTCCTCCTAACTCCTTGATGAGCCTTACCCTGATAAAGTTCTACACAAATAAAGGTCAATAAAAATGAGGCACAGATCTATGTTCTATGGTGCTAAGCAAATTCTCACTAACAAACTTCATATATAGTACAAGATATGTTCATTCAGTGCAAAATACAATAAATACCAAGATTGAAAAAGGAGTTTTCACCACTTTCCTATCACCTTACTAATGTGAATGATTCCCCCCCGCCCCCTCAATAATGGAGTATATGTTGAAGCAACAAGCAAGATTTCTGAATTAAGCAAAGAAGTAAATAAACATGAAAAGCAATGTAAAACCAGAAGCAATCAGGCCAGTCTGCTAGGAACTGAACCTCTGCCAGTTACTGGGCCTCAGGGCTCCATAGTATTTCTCAGCATAGTGCCAAACTACAGCAATATTGTTATGGTTAGAGAGGAATTTCTCACAAGAGCTAACAGAGGCAGAAGGTCATAAACAAACACAGCAGGATTGCCTTGTCAGTTCTCATTATTAGCGCTGCAGGCACTTGTTTTTCTATGGGCTGCTTGCAGGTTCATTTAAGTGTAAGTGCTCCTCCTCAGAATTTCACATGCTCATAAATAAAGCATTTCTTTGCCAGCGAAATGAAAGCGCATGCATGTGTGAATGGGTGGGTGGATATACTTTTGCACACATTCACAAATATGGATGAAGCTGAATTGCAGGCAACACTGAAGCAGTTCTCTAACCATGGCCTTCATTATAACTCACAGGCCTCTGACAGACTTCAGCCATAATGAACAAGAAGCTGTACTTTCTTGCTACAATAATGGTCATCAGAATTACATCTGAGCAGAAAATGAAGCTGAGCTCCTAAACCAATCCTGACATCCATTATAATACCAGGAAGTACAGCTGTGTGATCATTATTGCAATTATAAAATGACATTTAGTGTTAACTACCTTTTTAAAGAGAAAGATAATAACAGTATTTGGAAAGAGTGGGTGGAAGAATAAAGGTCTATAGCAATGGTTCCCAAACTGTGAGCCATGGCTCCCTGAGAAGCTGAAAAAACCCATCAGGGGAGCTGTGGTATCCTTGTAAAAAATCTGCTGCCTTATACAATGTATAGGATTGTAGCCCTCTAATTGGGAGCCATGACCAATAGCCAAGTAGATTTAATGGGAGCTGCTTGTCAAAAAAGTATGGGAACTCCTAGTAATGGAAACCAGATACCTACATAGTGACAGAGAAGGCAAAATAATTAAAGATTTCCAAGATTAAAGGTCCCCCTGCAGGTTAACTGCCAGTCGTTTCTGACTATAGGATGTGGTGCTCATCCCTGTTTACAAGCCTATAGAGCCAGCGTTGTCCAAAGACACTTTTGTGGTCATGGGGCCGGCATGGCTATATGCCGAGGTGCATGGAATGCTGTTACCTACATCACCAAGGTGGTACCTATTTATCTACTTGCGTTTACATGCTTTCGAACTGCTAGGTTGGCAGGAGCTGGGCTAAGGACAGGAGCTAACCGTGTCTTGTGGGGACCCAGGTCTCGAATCCTGGCCTGCTGGTTAACAGGCACAAAGTCTTAACCATTTGTGCCACCACAGCCCATTTCCAAGGGCAATGATTTTGTATCGCTGCCTTGGTGTATCACCACTATTACACAATTATTGGTAAGACTTTTAAAATCCACATGTTGAAGCACAACAGCAGATCGGAGTTGTGGGAACAACTACTGAAATGCATAGTACTTTCAATGGTCAATGGCTTATATTTACAGCTTATGCAGAAGGAACTTAACCAACAGATCCGGTATTATTCTTCTTGGTATTTATCCCTGTAATATCAGGATCAATAATAATCAAAACTATTGTTTGACCTAATGGCATGTGCAAATGTCATTTACAAATGTTACAAGGACCACAAACCTTGTAAACTAGTAGCACTGTGGTGCTGCATGATGCTAATCAGTGGGTGACAAACAGTATTACTTTCAGAACTTTATTTAGCTCTAATCTTAGGAAGAGATGGAAAGACACAAACAAATATTTAAAGTTTAGGAATAAAATAAAAATTAATAAAAATCACTTGCAAAAAAGTCCTAGAAAATAGTCTTTACCACTTCTCATATTTCTAAGTATGGTAATACTAATTAC
This sequence comes from Cryptoblepharus egeriae, assembly GCA_030015325.1. Classification (NCBI taxonomy): domain Eukaryota; kingdom Metazoa; phylum Chordata; class Lepidosauria; order Squamata; family Scincidae; genus Cryptoblepharus; species Cryptoblepharus egeriae. The sequence continues at coordinate 186,740,710 of JAREYC010000001.1, read as the reverse complement.
CAAACAAAGGATTATGAATGTTAATTAAGCCATAACAAAGGGGAAATGATATAGGCAATGTAAAATGAAGTGCAGAATCTATGTTATATAATTTGGCTTTTTCAGAATTTGATCTTTCACCTTTTAAAAATAAAGCATTTACTCCTAAGGCTGTTCAAAAGCTTGCAAATAGGGAGTGCTTAGTATAAGTTCATTAACTGCAAATTGTCTAAAGAGGATTTAAAGATCAATTGCTGGGGCAAAAACATACCCGTATATTCTACTTCCATAGGTAGTTCTACCAACCCCTTGTTTGGGATGCACAAACATCTCATTTTATGTGCACTTTATTCCTTTCAGCTGGTTCAGCTAGTATGGTGGGTTTCAACACAAATTTTTAAAGTACAATAAATAGATGCAAATTAATTGTCTTGGATCTCCATTTACCAGATCATTTGTTGCCAGAAACATCTAAGTTTTGTGAACCCTGAAATGGGGAAATCAACTATGCAAAATGTGAAAAAAGTATTTAAGACATTAAAATGTGAAAATATATTTGAAAGTGAGCTTGAGGCACAAATTTTTGGACTGTGCTTACAGAAATTCTAGAATGAGTGTATTCAGACTTTCAAAATATGCTATTTTCTGTTAACTGTAGTGAAAAGGGGAGAAGAGGCTTAGGGGACTCAGAGTAGAAGCATGGCATGCTATTTGGCCTCCCCCCTTGCCCTGTGCCCTGTACTGTAGAATTGATGGCAGTGAGGAAGAACAGGACTCAACATGCTTTTCACAGTCCTGCTGAACTTTCACTCAGGCTACAGAAAATCATAGGCCACTAAGGGTGCCATCCTACCCTATGATGGCACACAACTCATCAGTCTTCCATTCCCATGGTGATGTAGGGAGGTACGTACATGTCTGTGCACTGGCCTAACCTTCCCCCAGGAGTGGTGCAGGTGTCTTACAGCATTTTTGTTAAACCTCCAGGTCAGCACAGGACTTATACTGGGATTTAGGCCGGCCTAACTGAAGCTTAGGATTGCAGCCTTAGTTATTTTAAATTTTTCATCTACACAACTCATTAAAAAAAAAAATCCTCCCCCTTATAATTGTATAATATCCCTCTACACATATCTTCACTTTTTATATTATTGATGCTCCTGGTTTGATCTCTTGCACAGCAGCAAATATTTCAAAACATGACTTGTGAGGTCAATCAAGAAAAAAGGAGGCAGCATATTTTGCAAAGAAGTAAAATAGATTCCTTCCTCCACCTACTCTGCAGTCTTATTTTGACTATCTTCCAGTTGAGGAAGTTATGCTGCTTGTACTGATGTGTAACAATGGGAGTAGCATTCAAATATAATTGCTTCTCCGGGCTCTGCAGCCTTTCATTACGCACCACTCATCATTTGCAGTGTCAGTAGATGGAGCAGAAGCTTCCACGTGAAGATTCTCTGTATTTATTTTTAAGAGTGCCAAATTGGGTTACACAGTCTCCAAATTCAGAACAAGATTGTCCGTTAGAAACAACACTTCCAGAGGCGGAGGAAATGGGTTCCGAGAGGGAGATGTCCTGAAACAAAGTGTAAATGTTGGACATCGGTTACTGTCAAGGGAAACAGTACTTTCTATTCCAGAGTCTGTTTGATTCACAAGCAGATTGAGGTTTACAAAAATAGATTTCTTTACGTAGTAGAAGAATGGCATATTTCCTGTTTACTATTTTGAGAGAATAGCTGGAAACACCATCAAGACAACAAAAACACAGTTGGCAGGTCAGTGGTTTGAGACCTGAGTACTGCACGATAGAATGAGCTCCCGTTACTTGCCTAGCTCCTACCAATATAAGTTGTAAATGCAAGCAGAATGTAAACGGTAGAGAAGAAAGTGGGATCTAGCGCTGAAATCAACAGCAGGATTGGCCAGGCAACAGCAGTGTTTGCCTCACTCAAACGGTGCCTTTGGAAGAAGGCAAATTTCTCCACCAACACCAAAATCCACCGCTTTGAAACACTAATCCTGCCAGTTCTCCTGTATGGGTCAGAAACATGGACTCTTCTTAAATCAGATATAAACAAGCTTGAGACCATTCAAATGCAGTGCCTGAGACAAATCCAGAGTGTCTCCCTATGTGATAGCCACCATAACAAGACAATACAGGAAAGGGGCAACCCTCATTCCTCAGTCGAAGAACTAATCCAAAAACATATATGAAATGGCTTGGCCACTTCTGTAGAATGAACTCCACTTGACTGTCACATAAGCTCCTCTGGAGAGAGTGACCTGGACACTGGAGAGTTCAGCAAGCAGTACTGAAGAAGATGTGGCTCAAACTGGTTGAGCAAGACCTAAAGAACCAGCGACTGACCACCAAAGAGGCTAAAAATGTCACCAATCTCCAAGAGCAGAAGTGTGTCGTGAAAGATGCATGAAACCTAGCAATACCTACAGCAGCATATTGGTTGAGAGATTTCTCAACCAGGGGATTTCTTTTTCTAAAGAAAACAAGAAGAAATAAAAGAGGAAAGAGTGCCTGAAAGAATACTTCTTACCCAGTTAGCCTATCACTGCATAATTATGCTTTAAGACAATTGACCAGTAAATGGATTTGTAAGCTACAAAATAATGAACCTGTAATAAAAAAAAAAACTTCTTAGGGAACAAAGTCCTTATCTTACACACTTTGTTGCTTATCTCTTGATTCCCAAGAGAGAAATATAGGAGAACCCAGTTGTGAAATACTTCATTTTGTGAAGTTATACGGAATGAAGTAGACCATCTGTGATCTAGCACAATTCTCATCCGATTATGGGTCCCCATGTAGTTGAATATGATAAATAGTTTCTCATACTATTCTCAGCTCATATTTATTTGTCAGCTCTAGCAAACACAAGTATTTCTGAGAGAGAAATATTACAAGCTCAAAAGAAAAAAAGATGTTTCTCTCTTTATGTTGTTGTTTTTACATTTATAATGGTTTCTGATATATCAGACTGTCACTTTGTCACAGAAGCAATGTAGTATTTCCTGATTAAAACATGTATGTTCACTAGAATTATTGCCTTCGCCTCTATAATCAAAACTTGATTCTTAGTTTTGTATGGCTTTCTCCAATGTGCTTACTTAAGGCTGAGCTGTCCAATCTGGTGCAAACATTTTTTTAATTTGCAAAATTTATATTCTGCCTTTCCCATTTTAAATATTCTTTGAGATTTGTAAGCATGAATGAGGTAGTGCAGATCTGTGCAACCTGATGTTGTCCCAGGCCTCCCAAGACTGGGGATAGAATAAGGGATAGGATCTTGATTTTGGCTTTGACTTCCATTCACTAGCTATCTGCCTATAGGCCTGCCTGTCACCCACCACGAAACACCTCCTCCCTTCCTTCCACTCCCTCCCTCCACAATCCCAGGCCAGCCATACTGTCCAGTGCAGGCTTACCTGATCTGCTGACCAAACAGGACTTTGTCAGTGGCAAGTATTTAGCATGAGTGTTTTATAGTACTTTTGTGGGACTCATCAGCCAGTTCAAAGGACTTGTGCTAGCCAACAACACACTCTGGACTGCACCCACACACATCCTTGTTGAAGTAAATTTAAAGCCTGCAATCTTACAGTACTTTCGTATGAGTATCTATTAAGAAGACCCACTGAGATGAATGTGATATACTCCTTGAAGTGTACAGGACTGCAATCTAAGTGGACTACAAAGCTGAACCTAATAAAATATTTCAAGAAAAGCTGCACTGTATAAACAACATTTTGTGGTGCTTCAAACCAAATTTGGTCAACTTTCAAGATTTACTCTAGTCCCCAGACAGGAACCTGATAGATTAAGGCTACAATCCCAACCACACTTTCCTGGGAGTGGTACCCCAGTGGTACCTCACTTAACAAGTAATCCACACAACAAGTAAAAATTTCTCTAGGATTCTGTCTCACATAACAAGTGTTGCTTCACTTAACAAGCACACTTGTTGGCAGTTGGGGAAGATGCACTGGCCGGCAGCCCTTTTACAAAGCGTCAGGGCTGCCTAGCGTGCCTGCCCATAGTGAAAGCTTCTTCCTGTGGCTGGCTGTCCACTGGGCAGAGGGAGAGAACAGTAGTGGAGAAGAGAGAAACAGCTCAGGGCTAGCCAGAAGGGAGCAGGGGAGAGAAAGGATCAGGATGAAGAGAAGGAGAAAGTGGGGAGACACTTGGAAAGTGTCTTAGATTGCAGCCTCCCAACTATGTCTACCCAGAAGTAAGGCCCATTGTGTTCAATGGGGCTTACTTCCAGGAAAGTGTCTAGAATTGCAGCCTAAGTAGATTTCATAGGATCACGCACATCGAATGCATGTTTTGAATTAAATTCCAGTGTTTTGTCATCATTTTTATATCCAGTTAATATTTTTATATGAATATATTTGGGTTCAGGAACCAGTCGTCTGAGTTTCTGTTATTTCCTATGGGAAAATCTGCTTCACATAAAGAGCATTTCACATAACAAGCATGCTTCCAGAACGAATTAAACTTGTTATGTGAGGCACCACTGTACTATTGAATACAATGGGACTTACCTCTGAGGCTGCAATCCAATGGGACTTACTGTAAGGCTGCAATCCTAAACACACTTTTCTGGGAGTAGGCCCCATTTCTGGGAGTAGGCCCTATTACAATAGGACTTCTTTCTGAGTAGACATGCTTAGGATTGCATTGGATGTGCATTTTTGTATTTTAGATATGTTTTATACCCGCCTTTGTCATCAAAGCCTGCAAAAGCTGAATGTGGGGTTAATCTTGCTTCTCTGTTGCCAAGCCAGGTTTGTCTAGGAAAGAAGGAAAACCAATCCTTGGATAAACTGATTAATATAAGACACTGGTTCTGCTTCCTGATCCAAGAGGATGAACTATTCCAAAGATCTTTAAGAATCTAGGAATCCTAAGAGAAAAAATGTTAGCATAATCTATCTGAGCTTTTTAGTTATGGAACACTTTTCTCATGAATAGCCTAAGATGCAAATACACACCAAAGGATACACAAAACCAACAGCAAATAGTAGAATACTCAAGTTTGGAATCTTTTCTTTCAACTGGAAAACTTTTTTACTTTCTATTCTGCAAAAAGCTTTTTTGGGGTAAGATAAAAATGCTCAAGAAAGGGAGAAATGCATCTTCTCTATGGCCCACCAATTTTGACATCTTGACATCTTTCTTCAATTTGCCCAAAAGTGAAATTCTGGTAAAGATCTACCATCAGCATTTAAAAAAAAATAAAAAGGTACTCCTTGTAACTTAACGTTTTCCAACTGGATAAGGAAAAAGAAAATACCGTAGATTTTCAAAAATAAAGATGAATAGGCAACAATTTCAAACACAAAAAAATTGATCTTAATGTGGCAGACTTCAGCCTCTGCATAGAAGTTCTATACCAATGCAATTGGAAATTATTTCCATATAAGTGTGCTCAGAATTAAATCTTTGATGTCAGAAGGATTTATGCTTGCCGTTATTAAACTAATGTTATTTACCTCTGCAAAACTCAACTGGCTTTGAATAACTGTAAACATAAATTAATGTATTACATTGGACTGGTGACCTACACAGGCTTCTACCTGTCCACATCAACTCTGCCCAACATCTGGCTCATTTTTAGAGGAGCAGTAAGCTCATTTAAAAAAAATCCTAGTTGGAAGAAAGAGTTTGACTCTTCATTCTGCCACTACAACTGTTTCAATTTTCTAATGATTCCCCTATAGGGTTCATTTACTGGTTATGGATCAAAGACCAAGAAAACATGGGGAAAAAGAGACAGCGCACAACACATTTGAAAAATAAAAGTCAAGTATGCATTGCTCCAACAGCATAAGTAAGTCAAAAAGGTGAATAACATGTATTGATATTAAATTTAAGATTCTTCTTCTTGATGTAACTGTGTAAGGTAGCACCAAGGCAAATGACAGAATCAGAACATAAGAGACCTGCTATATCAGACCAAATGCCTGTTTAGTCTAGCATCCAGCTTCCCCACACCCCCCGCCCCGGTTCATTCAGATGCCTGTGGAAAGTTCACAAGCAGAACATAAATATTCTTTTCTGCAGTTGTGTCCTGTCAACTGGTATGCCGAAACATTCTGCTTCTGCATATCTACTCAACAGAGACTTTGGCTGCAATCCTAAGAGCACTTTCTTGGGAGTAAGCCCCATTGAACTCAGTAGAAATTACTTCTGAGTAGACAAGAATAGGATTGCACTGTTTGTCAAACAACTTTTCACAAGGGATTTGGAAACATTTGCATCTCGGTTTTTGGGTGCTCATCTTGGAATGACTTACAGACATCTAGCCTTGAGAAATCATTCAGAGAAATCATGGATCAGTTCCACGTTGAGATATATACAGCACCCTTCTTGAAAGCACAAATTGAAAAGCATGAAAATCTAATTAACACAAGAAAAACAACAAGGTTGATCATTTGATTACAGCACCTTTCTATTCCATGTTCTATGTCATGAGAGATCCTTCCCACATCCCTATCTAAGTCTTTGCCTGACAGTTTTTCTTACTTTCTTCACCCTCTCTCACCCCTTGGAGATCTGCTATATAATGAGGATCAAAATGCAGCAATACCAATCTTTCCTTCAGACTCTTTAACAGGCCAGGCTTGAAGCACACCCTAAGTTCCATGGTTTGATTGAAAAAGCTGCCTGGAGGAAAGAGCTACTAAGGAATTTGGCTCTGTCTGTAATGGCAGAGTACAAAGGAGAGAATGAGAATCATTTGGCACCCCATACAAACAAACACATTTGTGTTATGGATGGGCATATTCAAGCAAATTGTTTACACCTATCACCTATTTAAGCAAATTCATTTTTCCAGCCAAACAGAAGAAGGGACACTATTCACAGAAATGTTTGAATATTCAGGCATAGGGCAGTGAGTGTGTTTGAAGAACTTCCATGTATTTTGGAAATCCAGCAAAATACCTATTTGATGATGTCTTTATTATTTATGGGATTTTCAGACAATATTAAAAAAAGGGTGATGTACTTATAAAGCTACCGGTAACTATATTTATATAAGTATGCTCGCACAGTGAAGAAAAAACACAATAATCCTTACTCGTACAACATAAAGCAGAAAATCCAATATGAGTCAATATTGGGCCATTCTGGGTCCTATTTCTGATATATGGAACTATTTTAGGAGCACAGTTTAAGTTAGAACACTTTTTATTGTGATGAGGAAGGTTTTATGTGTAAAAGAAAAATGAATATTGTATTGGTGACTGCTTTGGAAACCAACATAACTGAATTTGAAAACAGAAGACTTAGCTGTAGCTGCATTTTGCTACATCAGCTCTGCTTTCCAATTCTTCTACCCTCATTGTTTACAAGCAGTGGGAACAATTTATAACAACGTCCTTCACATCACAACACTTCCATTTTGCCATTACGTGTGCTTTGGGGAGCCTATCACTTGGGCACTTTGTTTGAAGTGCTCTTAACTGGATTTTCTAAAGAACAAAGCAGTTTTATACATTTGTCTATAAAACAGAAAGCACTTTTATCTGATAGCTTTTCTTATTTTCAGGCCATCAATAAGAGACACAAAATTCTGCAGTTCACTGTCACCAAGAAAAAAGAAGTAGCAATCCACCAAGCATCTCTGCTGCGCATTAATTTTAACAGGAGCTCCACACAACCCCCAATTAAAGGAAAGGGACTGAGCAGCATCAGCACTGGAGGACTGTCTACCTTCTCAACATCCCAAGAGTCCACCACAGAATTGTTCCTTGCTTCTTTGGGGAAGGAAGGTTAAGAATTCCATCTCCTAGCAACAAAAAAGAACAACTTCTCAAACCAAATGTGTCTTCATTTCAGATTAAAACAATGCCTTTAAGAGGAAAATTAGAAAAAAATCTGAATTAAATTTACACTTTGGTAGTATATATATATACTGAGAGCCAAATGGAAATATTTTATTTTCCATGGTTAGCATTAATGACAGTGCAACTAATCTGTCTTATCCTAGGTGTAAAAGTACTGTATGCTGTCTACTCAGATGAAGCAGTCACACTATGCAAAACAAAAGTAGAATAATCATTAGTTTAATACATACATAACTGCATTCTTCTCATGATGAAGCTTTCTATGTCTTTAGCATTATGTGTCAAAGAAAATACACAAGCACCAATATTCATTAAATATCCTTTCTTTGGAGCTTCAATTAAGATCTTTTTCACCCTGCTTACATCTGTGGGATACACAATACACCTGATGGCCTTCAGACACAAGAGTAAAAGGGTCACAAGTATGACTCCTCTCACACTGAGTTCTTATATTTTTCCCTAGCATGACTGTTAATCTTTGGTACACCTTTCTCTCTTACAAATATAAGAAATAAACAGCAGTGAAGCCATGGCATCAATATGAACTGGAAGTTTCTAGAATAGTGCTTCTTGATTTGATATGGTGGATAAGCAATCTATTTCTCCAGTGTGGTAACACCAGTGCCATATGAATATTGTTTCTTTTGTGGAAATGTACTGTAGAATGTAGATCAACTGTGGACTGACATAGGCTCCAACCTAATGGATCCAGGTACAATCTACATTAGAACAGTGCTGCAATAATCTCCTATAGCAAGGCTTCACAAAGTCTGCTCTGGTGCAGTGAAAAAAGGGCATGGCTCCAAGAAGTGAATAGCGATGTCATCATCACCAGTTACTTCTGTGTTTGGAAGCAACAGGAGGCTTAGAAATGCAGGTTGGATGCTTGGGAGGGTAAGTCCTTCAGAGCATGTGAAAACCATGCATAGGAGGTATCCCCTCTAAGCCAAGCCTTTTACTGCCTGCTTGGGAGGCCTTTCCTACAGTGTTGTTGTTCCTTATTTTCTAGGAACATTTCCCTAGTGTTATAGGTCAAGGGTCCTCAGCCTTTGGAAGTTTCACAGTTCTGTGGAAAAAATTTTTTCCCACAGATGAGCAGGGACTATGTATTTATTTACTGAGTGAATGGCAAATTCATGGACTTATGGTAAATCAAATGTTAATGTCCAGTCAACCCAGCCATTAGGACAGAGTTGAAAAAAATACTGAAAAATATATTGAAAAAATCAGACATTGGGCTGCTGTAAGTCCTTGATGGACACTTGGACATACACTCCAGACTGTGCCTCAGGTGGCTCTGGGCAGGAGCAAGCTGAGTCAGCTTGCCCCTACCTGAAGCGATCTGAGCATGTGAAGCCTGGACATGGACTGCGCATGCCCAGATCACTCCAAGGTGAAGCAAAAGGGCATGTCCAGCTCTGCACCCAGGCTACACATGCTCAGATAGCTCATCCTTAAAATGATCTGGGCATACATAGCCTGGATGTCCAGGCTGTACATGCTCAGATAGCTCCAGGCAGGAGAAAGCTGAGGACGCAATCTTGGAAGCAGGGCTACGACCTCCATTCCTGCTGCGGCCTGGCTAGTTGGGCACCGTGGACTGGCAATGGGCTGCAGACCTGGGGTTGAGGACCCGTTATTGATGATATATGCCTACTTGTTTAAAAATAAATCAAACAATCTTGAGTGGAAATGAAACAGTGAAAGATCTTCCTTGTACTCACACAAAAGCAATCTGTTTACATATTAGAACCACAAACTTTCAAAATCTTTGAAAAGACTGACAGGCCATATTAGAGATGTGAACTTATCAGGGGTCTGCTTACTGTAAGTATTCAGACAAACAGTTGGCAGCAACATTTCTTTTGCACTAATTACATTCTTCTCCAAAAGTTCACCCTGCCTGGGTGTCCAGGTAATTGCAATTAAGGCAGGAATCTGGTAATTAGAAATTCAAGTGCCCTGCCAAGAACAATACACTTCCTCTTGACATGCTGCCCAAAGAACTAATTTACTTGGAAAGGACAGAAGCTGATGTGAAGTGGCAGAGTAGATGTTTATTAGCAACAGCCACAGAAAAAGATTTCCTCCTTTGTCAGTCCCCAAACAATAAAAAAAGCTTTTTTAAAGTAAAGTAATTAATATTCCTCCTTTACTTTCCTTCCAAAATTCTGAGTTTCAAATCAGTGATTCAGCATATGCTATCAGTGGGCAGTATCAAGTAAATCCCAAATCTCTTTTTGTTTTGACAACTAACCAAAGACTGTAAAACACTTATGCATTACAGCTAAAATGTTAAGTCTTGCTACATTGAGATCAGTGTCTATGCACCTGCGTATAGGCAGTTGGGAATAGTCAGAAATTATATTTTGCATCAAATTCAAGTATCCTGGATATATGGTGCTTGAACAGGAGTTTCTCATCATTACAGGAAACCTGATTTCATTTATGATGAAAACTATCTCCATCATTCCCTGCATCAGTGAGATCATGGAAAAATCATATGCAAGGTCCTGTATAACTGGATCATGGTCTCAGTATGAATGTGGCCACTCAGGGAACATTAAAGCCTCGAAGTGCCTGAGCTATGAGGAACCTTGCAGTAACCAATCTAATTTTGTCAGATTTATTTTTAATCAGAATAAGGATTGTTTTCTTTGAGCACTTATGTATGGATTTGACTTTATGAACATTAAAATATCATTAAAATAAGGCTGCTACACAAACCTAAGCATATCCATTAAGCAGTACTGCCTAAAAAAACCTTTTAACTGTCCATTTTTCAGGGCAAAAAAATTGAACATATTTCATACACAATGAATTTCTCACCAACTCCATAAAATGGGTATATGTGCAAACTGTGCATATAACATTTCTTAAACATGTTTAGATATAATGTCTCAGATGCTACTGAAAAGAAAAGATGTTGAAATTGTCATTTTAATAGTTTTATAAAACACTGTAATATCTTAAGTGTTGATATATATAGTGAGTGTGTGCTTTTCAAGCTTATAAAATTCACTCGATCTACCACAGAGTCTGTTTCTTATTACCCCAGCGGGCTACAAGGATTCCTCAGATCATAGCCTGATATAACTACTGAAAGAACAAGCTGAGATCATCAAAACCTTATGACTGAAACACTGAAAACAAAAATAAAATGTACCATTTTCACAGCCTACCCCAGAAGTACATCAAGAGCACAGTAAGAAAAGCCTACAGTACAAAATTACCTCTCAAAAGCTTCAGTAAAGCCTCAGGAGCTAATAATACAAGGAATAAAACCACTGTTATGATTGATAGATCCGTTAACGATTCCTATCACTTATTTCCAACACTGTCAGTCAAATATGTTCCATTTATTCTAAGTGGGGAAAAGGGTGGGTATTTTTTTTTGCTTCAACCTTTGAAATCCCTTTCAGGTACTTATTCTGAAATTTAAATTAAAATATGAATGTACTCCAAGTAAAAGAGCAATTGAGAATAAATGTTTTTATTTTAGAATTGATTGACAAATTTATTAAGTATAGAAGGATTAGGTAAAGGTGTCTCCTGCAGGTTTTACTGCTAGTCATGACCAACTGTAGGGTGCGGTGCTCATCCCCGTTTCTAATTCGAAAAACCAACATTGTCCAAAGAGGCCTGCGTGGTCATGTCACCAGCATAGGGTTGCCATAATTCCCTTCCACAAAACCGGAATAGGACCCCCTGCCAAATTTTCTGGTATGTGAACGTGACATCACACCATATGTGACATCACCGTTATGTCCTAGTAAATTTGACAGTGTCAAACTCCTGGATGGGAGACTTCATAAAGTTGATAGTCTCTCACTCACACATCATACACACATCCATATCTCTCTCTCACACACACACACCACACACTCATACCAACCTCCTGCCTGGCCCCTTTCATGGGGTGGCAGAAATGCCTCTGTGGAGGGTGCGACTGAATTCCCACCATGCTGCCCTATCCCGCCACCACACTGCATGCCCCCAGAAGGCTAGGCAGGGTGAAGAGAGGCACATATACCCATATGCTTCCCCCCCAAAGTGGAAGCAAAGCCCCTTGTCCTATCACCCCAACATGCCCCCAGATGGCAAACATGTTTGATTTGGGGCCATTAGGCAGGTCAAGGAGAGGCCGGGGCACTACTACCTTGGCCCTCCAAGAAATGGAGGCAAGGAAGGAAGGTCCCCATCCTGCTAGGTGGGAAGAGGAGAGGCAGGGAGCTTCTGAGAAGTTTGCCTTCCTGGCAAGAATGGGAGGCTGGGCAGCACAAGGAAGGCAGGCTCTGCACTGCCCGCCCCTCCTACACTGTACCCGCTCTCTGGCTGGGTGCAAATCTGGGATTTGTACTCAGCCAGATGATAAATTTTCCCAGTCCATCAAATCTGGAATAACCCTGGGCTACCATGACTATATACCAAAGTGCATGTAACACTGTTACCTTCAAACTGAGGTGGTACCTATTTATCTGCTTGCATTTACATGCTTTCAAACTGCTAGTTCCGCTACAGCGAGGCAAGGGACTGGAGCTCACTCCATCTTTAGCACCGTGGTCTCAAAACCCAGGCCTGCTGGTTTACAGGCACAACATCTTAACTGCTGAGCTACTACAGCCTCCAAGGATTAATTGCTCTAAAACCTAGCCCCATATTCATGGGATGGTGTAAAATGTATTAATTTTATTTATACCTCACATTCCTTCCATGCTGGAACTTGAAGAGGTGTTCCTAAGAGGCATATCATTCAGGTACTGGAAAGCACCTGGATGTCTCATTTCAGAAAAGTAGCTGACTGCGTAACTTTCCAGAAAAATTGGGGTCTTTTTTGAGAGACCTATCACAATTTTTTGAGCTTACTGACAACATCTTTGCTTTACGAAGGTAAGCACTAGCTCTCACCTGACCCAACAATGAAACACACAGGTTGCAAATGACATACCAGATGGTGGTGGTATGATAGTTGTAACCCTCTGCAGATTTTGGCATGCTTGAACCTATTGAAATGAATGGATTTAGGTATGCTTAACACTGCATGGGACAGGGATGTAAACTTCACAGTGCAGACCTATCTGTCCCCAGTGATTCTTACTCGCTAAGATGAAAAACATCCTCGCCCTTGGCAAACTGGCAAGAGCCTTTGTCAATGATTCTCATTACATAACATAAAAAACCAAAATCATACATATAAGCCAGTTTTTTAATATACACTTGAAAGTCTCCTCTCTGCTGATAATCCTTGATGCTTTATAAAAATGACCTTCCTACACACAATGTAGTATCATTGTCATTTGTGACTATATACTCTTGCTAATTGTATTTTTAGACTCATTCAGCCTTTATGATTATTCATTTTATCTTTTTTCATATGCATTGATCATCTATACAGAAAAATCTGTGTGTATGCACATGCATGCACACAATTATTCCAACATCAAAATATCACATAAAAGAATGATTCCTTTAACAAAGATTTCTTCCTGGTAGAGGATGTGAATCTGAACCTGCATATTAGTATTTACTGAGCACTAAATTGCATTTTTCCTTGTACATTTAAATTAATAGAGTAAGCTGCCTAAAAGGTCTAGCCTTGTTCTGCTTGCTTCTATCTACTGCTTCAGTTTTAAAGAACATTTTCCTTTATTTCACTTTTCCACAACCCATAAAAAGACTCATTTCTAATTCATCCGTTCGTTCAGCTTAACCTCTCTTCTCAGCAATTAAAGCACTCTGCGCATCCCTCATCTATCACACAGCCAGCTAAATAATGCATTGCGTCCTCCGCTCATCTTTTATCATCCCAAATGACAGGTATTAGCATATCTCCCCAGTCAATTACAGTGCAGCGGAATAATCACAGCATAATTGGGCGAAAGCCACTCTAATCACCAACCCTGCAAACTCACAGAATAAAAACTGAGTGGCAGTTCAGACAGGCCTTGCTCCTGTCCATGACTCTAGCCAACAGGCTTGGCAGGTCTCCATTTCTTTTTTGCCTTTTAAAACTTACTCTTTGACGTAAACTTTTCCATCAAAACATGAGGATTTAAAAAAAAAATAATGTTATTTCCTGATTATATGTTCTTAAGCTTGATAAGTTAGAAATTCTTCAGGGACTACTGCAAAAACCATTCTGTTTTATCAACAGTTATATACTGTACATAATCGGCAGTTTTAAGATATTTCTCTTTGCATTGAGCAGACAAGCATTTTAAACTTTGTTTTAAGGCTTTTGGGTTGGTTATAGATGAAGGAGGGAAAAACTGCATTCGTTTTGTTACGGACACCAGAGATTTAAAAAGTATACTTCTTTGTTTTATTCTATATCACTTAAATAAATGAACAAAATAAAATAAATCTCTTCCTATTACAGTTATATCAATTGCCTTACACATGCAGAATTCTCTATTATTCCTGAATCAGAAGGATCATGGTTACTCTCTTCTGCATCTTTCCTGTTCTGCATATTCCTTTTCAAGACATGGGTAACTGGAACCGGACACAATACTCCAGATGTATTTTTTTTAAATAGCATATTAACATTGGGCCATTTTATTCTTAATTTGTTTGCATTTATTTTGAGAAAAGAATTGGCTTCCATTGCAGCCGACATACATCTGGATCAAAATTTTCATCCCCTCCACCCCTCCAATATCTCTTCTTTCAGATCTGTTACAGACAGCTCTGAATCCCTCAGTGAATATATGAAATTTTGATTTCTTAACCCAAGAACACATATGGTAACACAAGGTCATAGCTCAGAAATACTTATCATTTGAATGAAAGTTATCAAGTTGGCCACCGGTTTTTTGGTTGGTTATTGATTTGTTGTTTGATCTGCACTATTACTTGTTATAATAAATAAAGTTAGGGAGGTTACACCAACCCTAGTGATGTAATGGCAGTTAGGCTATGCACATTATAAAGGGTGATTCAAAATGAATGGGACAAAAAGGCAAGCAACCTTTTGTCTTTTTGTCCCATTCATTTTGAATCACCCTGTATTATAATTTACTCTGTATGGTCTGGTTGGGAGGAGGTCCATCTTGGGGTGACACAATGACTTCACACAACAGAAGAGAGACATAGATTTTTTATTATTCATCCATGTTCAAACTACTCCAGGAAGTAACAGAAGTAGTTATTACCTTAAACCTTCACATCTATGCCATCATATATACTTTAATACAATACTCAAAAGTTCCTGTTACCTCAAACTAGCCTTGCAGAGAAGAGACTGCAAGCTGTATTTCCCCTTGTTTCACTGCTCTGGGCTTGCTGGGTTTCAGTCAGCCTCAGGCAGTTCTGCCCTGTCACTACACTAGGTACAATGGAAGCATAACTGATAAAGAAACATAGCAGAATACCTCTCTGTCAGGGAAGCTATATACTGTGTCTCTTTATGTGGACTTCTGTTGGCTTGTCTTACTCCCATCAAGAGACTCATTCTTCAGAAATACAGGGAGAACGTTTCTCAGCAGGCAAATCGTTCTTTTACACAATAGAAACATAATGCTTTTGCAGATGTCATAGTATAATAAAGAATGCCTCACAAAAAATGTAACTCAGCTGTCAGAAGTGTTTTCCATAAAGCCCCAAGGCAAAACTTATTTAGTAAGATTCAACTATGACGGTGATGATAAAAGGCTGTACAGCTACATTAAGAAATATCTTGATTTTTATCCATGGCTAGCTGATACAATTTACTTCTCATCTTGTGCCCAGTTGCAAAAAACAAAAAAAGAAATCTAGTAAGCGACAAAGGGCACTTGAGATTTACCTTCATTTTCTTTTCTTTGATAGGACAACACATATTTACACTTGCCAGATCTTCCAGTCAACACCCATTTCAAAATATCTTCTTGAGAAAGCATCATTGATCAAAATTCTGTTAGTGTAAGGGAAATACAGTGCTGTGCTGAGTTGAGTCTTGGACCTCATTAAACATGCAGAACATATACTGCTGACACAAAGCAATGGAGAATTTTCAGCAGAGAAGAGGAGAAAAAAGAGCAAAGAAATTGTAGGGGAAGATGAGGTGGGGAAGAAACTCTCTCAAGTACTCCCCTATTGTAATCTCTCTATCCTTCTATCTGAAATATTCCAGAGTCTATAGCTGAAACAAAAATGAAAGATCTCTCTCCTTTACAGAATGAACCCACTGTTGTGGAAGAAAAATTTTAAGAATATTTGTGCGCCCCAGGCATAGCTGGACACAGATGGACACCAGGCAGTGGCAACCAGTGGCAGTCACCAACAGGCATTGGAACCACTGGGCAATGACAGGCACTGGGCATTGAAGAGTATCAGGGGACAGTGGCAGGCAGCAGCATGCATCTCTATCAAGCACCGGGCACTATTGAGCGGCACAGGGCACCACAGTACAGCAGACAGTGGGCACCAGCAGGCACTACCAGGAAATGGGCAACAGACACCACCAAACATTAGGCACCCCTACCGGGCACCACTGAACAGCATCTGGCAGTGGGCACCACTGGGCACCAGCAGGTACCACCAGACTCCAAAGGGCAGCAGACACCATTGGGCAGTGGACAACACTGGGAATCCCTACAGGCACTACCAGGCACTGGGCACCAGTGCACAGTGGGTAGTGGACACTACTGGGCACCCTTACCGGGAACCAGCCACTAAGTACCAGTGGATATTGGGCACCAGCAAGCAACACCAGGCAGCAGGTACCATCAGGCATCACTGGGCACCAAATCAGCCTACTCAGAAGTAAGCTTCTTTGTGTTCATGTCCCTTTTATCAGCCTTGTGAGGACATGTCCTGACAAGAGATTTCTATTGTCCTCCTTTTCCTTCTAGGCAAGCAGCTTGGAGCTTGGAATTAAAGTAGGCTGCAAGCTGCTTGCCTACAAGGAAAAAGAGGACACTGAAGACCTCTTGCCAGGACATGTCCTCACAAGGCTGATAAAGAGGACATGTCCTGGAAAGAGATCTTCACTGCCCTCCTTTTCCTTCTAGGCAAGCAGCTTGTCGCCTACTTTAATTCCAAGAAGACGACAAGCTGCATGCCTACAAGGAAAAGGAGGGCAATGACAATCTCTTTCCAGGGCACAAGGCATGTCTACTCGGAAGTAAGCCCCTTTGTGTTCAATGGGTCCTACTCCCAGGAAAGTGTCTTTAGGAATGCAGCCTAAGCCTAAAAGGAGGCAAAAGCAAGCGTCAGGTTCCTTGTTCCAGCTGCTAAAAAAGACACCAGTGACTCTAGTTGAAAATTACTCATCCTTTTATTTTCTGTTTTATTGTACATACAGTTAATAACAGTGCTTTATTACAGTTAATTGAGTTATATTAGTATTTTGAATTCAGTTCCAGTGTTCTGTCATCATTTTTACATAGTTAATATTTTTATAATATTTTTGGGTTGTGGAACCAATCGTCTGAGTTTCCATTGTTTCCTATGGGAAAATCCACTTCATTAAAGAGCGTTTCACTTAATAAGCATGCCCCCGGAACAAATTAAGCTCTTTATGTGAGGCATCACTTTATATATAAAAAACTGAAAAATTACTGACAGACTCACTCACTCACTCACTCACCAACACCTAGCCAAATTTGCTGGACCTAGCAGTGTTAAATTTGGGGAGGGTTCTCCTTCTGTGATGGAGGCACCCACTAAGAATCAGTTTTTGGAAATTCAATAGGAAGAGGTGAAAAGGGGAGCAACACAAAAGGGGTTTTCGTCCCTATACTTTACATTGAAGAATTGCTGACTGATCAATGCCCATCGCCAACTCGTAGACCTAGAAGAACGAAATTCAGAGCGTGCATTACTTATGAAGTGAGCACCTTGTAAGAATTGATTTTTAGAAATTTAACCTTTAAGGGGCTGAAAAGGGGTGCAACACATTTTCAACCTATACGCAACATTGAAAACTGATCAGTACCCAGCCCCCAATTCTGCACCTGCCCAGTAAGGGTGCCAACAGTTTTGTGGGAGATGGTGCACATGGGTGGATGTTACATATAGGAGGCACAGGGGGGTGGTGCACATGGGGCGATGTTGCATGTTGGGCATGCTGCATGAGGAGATGGTGATGCATGGGGATGGTGCAAGAGGATGCTGCATGGGGGCTGTGGTGCACTGGGGGTATTGTGCACTGGGGGGTAATTTTACTCTTGCAATGGTGAGTTAATTTTGCTGGTTTTATATGTATAGAAATCTTAATGCAGGGAATCTTAATGCAGTCATTAGGAATACTGTAAACTGTATTATCCTTTCTTGAACTTAGCACCAATGCAGTGGCCGCCAGAGCCAGGACTGTGTAATCTTTCGGGAGTTGGATAGAGACCTGGAAGTTCCAGGTTCAAATCCCTCCTCGGTAATGAAGCTTCCTGGGTGACCTGGGCCAGTTACTAACGCTCAGCTTCATTTACCTCACAGGGTTGTTGTGAGGTCAGCAGGAGAAGAGGAATTAAAGCTTTGTAAGCTGCCTTGGACATTTCTTTTGTCGATAACACTAGATCCTCGTGGGGCAAAGTGAGTAAAGGCTCCAGGGAGGTCAGTATCCATGTGTCCATTCAAAATGATAAGATTGAGAGTAATACATAAATCAGTAAAATAGGATGCAGAGTAGTTAAACATCTAATCAGAGGAATGGCGGGGGCATAAGAACTAAGGAGAAATAGTGTCATCCATGTCCAGGTGTAGATAATGAGCTAGAGCAGAATTACTAGGACCAAGTCTAGTGTTGAAATCCCCAAGAATGATAAGGGGGGGTGGGGGGCTGTAAAGAGAGGTACTCTCAATATCAATTTGTGTTGTCTGTATATCAATTGGCTGTGGGTGGCGCAAGTGGTTAAGACACTGTTAACCAGCAGGCCAGGGTTCAAGACTTGGGTCCCCACAAGACAGCTGAGGTCCTTAGCCCAGCTCTGTGACGCAGCTGGAACCAACTGTATCGGCTCTGCTGTTCCATTGGACTATTTCAGTGGTATGGAGAAGGGGGATTTGCTGCTTGGGTAAAAGCCTATCCTCCTGTCGTAGCTTCGGCTATTTCTTGGGAGTGGAAAGGGGGTTCCACAGGGAGGTCTCTCTGGGGTCCGTGGCTCAGACATCCCTTCGGTTGGAGTAATGAGACTCTGGAGGCAGCAGTTCTTGAAAAAGGTAAGTTGCCTTTACTTTCTTTTACACATCTTTGGTTGCATGAACATCACACAGGTAAGTACAGAAAAGAAGAACCCAGAACTTTACCAGATGCTGGGACTCTGTGAGAGGCTAGGCCAGCTTTTCCCCTCACCACATGGTGCATTAGAGGCCTGTGTGTAAGAGGAAGGGCACGGAGGCCTCTTTCTCCTCTCAGCACCTCTGTCCCAGTTCCCTTCCCCCCACCCCACCCCCGCCCAAACAAAGCTTATATAGGGCTTCCCCTTGTTCCTCCCTGGATGGACTCTCCCACTGAGGAGCCATGGGGGACTCCTCCAGCATCAACCATCTCAAGAAGGGAGATTTCTTCCTCCTCCTGACACCATATTATATTCGCATGCAGCATTGAGCACGATACCATAGTCTTTCAAGACTGATGGATGCCATGCTATATCAATTTACTTACATCTATTTTACTGCAAAGATGCATGATTGAACACCTCTCAATATTAAAAAACCTAAAATTTCTGCAGATATGAAAATACAATAAAATAAGTCTGTATCTTAAGAAGCATGTATTAAGGAAGGATGCAAAAAAATCCCCAAAAGGATGTTGAAGGAAAACTTTATACTACTTCAAAATGCACAATACTATTTTCCCAGTTTGATCTTGTTAGCACCAATTGGTTTGTACTAGAAGAAAGCCTGAAAGCATTCAAAGAGGGTAAGAACACAATCTCAGCAGGAAGAAATTAAAATGTATGCATTTAAAGAAAATGGCAAGTATGAACCAAAATACTGAATATATATTTTTAACTCATACCAGACTGATGGGAAGCCAAATGACTTTTTATGTTTTCAACTCCTGAACTTGAAATGTTTTTAATTCAAAGATTGTGTAAAATTGCCTACAGTAGAAGCTTGAATTTAACAGGCATGAAGGTGTATAGCATTCTCCTCTGATCATAAGGAACAAGCACTTCACTATGAGAGGGATCCACAATGAATCACTGCAGGGTAGAATCAAACACATCGCAGGAACATACAAACCTTTGCTATTATTATTATTGTAACAGCTGGAAAACACTTTAAAAATGCATCTTCAACCCTTTAAACTTATCAAACTACCCATAATATAATTCGTAACAGTGTATTCATACTATATGGGTTGAGAGTGGGAAGAGAGTGAGTGGGAAGATCAACATTTCTCAGAGAAATTTCTTTCAAGTGTTTATAAATAATGCTGAAGTATTGCTGCCTAGATGAAACTGGGCATTCTGAGTCATAAAACCAAAATAAATTACTTCACTAGAATTCCAACATTTTGAAAGGAGTGTATTTCTGATTAGATTTCTCCAGATGTTTTTAGCAATGCCTTTTTTGGTACAGTAAGCTTTAAAAATTAAGAATTCTATACTTGACTTCCTCTCTTGGTGCAACCGTTCCAAAAAGGCACATCACTACTGCTTTCTTCCTTAATAAGAACCATTTAATTCTTTTAAAATTAAAACATTTGGGGTCAAGGGTCTTCTTTGAAGTAAAAGTGGTATCTCCTGGTTCCTGTGTTGCAATTTCAGCAACAGAAATTGGAAATGAATATGCAGATATTGTAGCCCTATATTCAGTGATGGGCCCAGCCTAGCCCAAGAACCAGTTCCCCAGAAGTGGGCGGGGCCAGGGGCGGGGTCAGGGGCCGGGGAGAATTTAAAGGGGAATTTTTTTAAAATCTAAAATTTTTTAAAAATTAATTTTAAAAAATCTAAGTTTTTGTTAGTGCCCCCCAGCAACTTTAACCACACTTTCCTGGGAGTAAGCCCCATTGACTGTCATGGGACTAACTTCTGAGTCACTTCAGAGTAGTCATGCATAGGATTGAGCTCTCAGGCCGCAGTGCCAGCCACAGTTTCCTGGGAGTAAGTCCCATTGACTGTCATGGGACTAACTTCTGAGTAGACCTGAATACAATGGGGCTCTGATGCAGTCCTCTCCACACTGGCCTGAGAGGATGGGGCTCTGAGGCTGCAGTCTTAGGATGGAGCTCTGAGGCTGTGGAATTTTCTCTCCACACTGGCCTGGGAGCAAGTCCCATTGACTGTCATGGGACTTACTTCTGAGTAGACACACATAAGATGGGGCTAGGCTGAAATCATACTCACAATGACCTGGGAGTAAGCCCCATTGACGATCATGGTGCTTACTTCTGAGTAGACATGCATAGGATGGGGCTATCAGGCTGAAATCATACCCACACTGACCTGGGAGTAAGCCCCATTGACGATCATGGTGCTTACTTCTGAGTAGACATGCATAGGATGGGGCTATCAGGCTGAAATCATACCCAGACTGACCTGGGAGTAAGCCCCATTGACGATCATGGTGTTTACTTCTCAGAAGACATGCAGAGGATGCGCTGTGAGGCTCTAAAGCCTCTCACCCATTGAACACAATAGGGCTTACTTTTGAGTAGACATGGTTAGGATTGTAGTCACCAGAAATAGGATCTATCCTGGAAAGGAGGAGGGAAAAGTAACGACAGTTTCCTGGGCGTAAGACCCATTGAGCACAATAGGACTTACTTTTGAGTAGTCATGCTTAGGATTGTAGTCACCAGAAATAGGATCTATCCTGGAAAGGAGGAGGGAAAAGTAACGACAGTTTCCTGGGCGTAAGACCCATTGAGCACAATAGGACTTACTTTTGAGTAGTCATGCTTAGGATTGTAGTCACCAGAAATAGGATCTATCCTGGAAAGGAGGAGGGAAACCTAATGATATTTTCCTGGGAGTAAGACCCATTGAGCACAGTAGGGCTTACTTTTGAGTAGTCATGCTTAGGACAGGGTTCTCTCTCAGGCTGCAGTCCCAGCCACTCTTACCTGGGAGTAAGCTCCATTGCTGCTGGAGCGGCAGGGGCACCTTTAAATTTCCCTCCACAGCCTGGGAAAAGGACGCTCCAGCGCTGGGGCTTATGGGGCGCCTCTCAGGGCTGCCTTGGGAAATTTAAAGGTGCCCTGCCGGCTGCCCCTGCCGCTGCAGTGGCTGAACTGGCACGGCTGGTTATCACTGCCCCCGCTGCTGTCGGATCGCTAGTGGCAGGGGAATTTCAACAACTGGTCCCTGGGGATCCCCGCGATCCGGCTTCTGCCCACCTGTGCCTATATTCAACCTCACCATATGAAGAGACCTATGCAGAGCATAAGTGGTGTCCGATGGCAGCCAGTTTGGGCACTCTTTGAGAGCTCATGAACTCCCAGGGACTCACTGACCAACCTTTTAACTTCCCCATCAAATTACACCAGTGGAGCAATGTGCTCAGCCTCTCTCTTTCTCAGATGCTTTTCTCAATGTGCTCAACCCCTCTCTTTCTCAGAGAGCAACTGTAATTCACTGGAAGGTAGGGGAAGGCTGGAAAACCAGCACACTCTCATGCTGGTCCTGCCACATACAGCGGCGCTCAGAATGCCTTTTAAAGGCATAGAAATGCATATAAAATCTTCTGGAACTCAGTCCTACTTCCTGATGCCCTTTCTTGGGATCATGAGGCAAATTCATCTTGTCTCTGAAGCTCAGAGCTGAGATGAGGTGTACCCAATGGGTAAACAGAATGCAGTTGTTCCCTCTGCAAGAGTCATGGTCCTTCCTCCTTAACTCATCAATCCCAGATGCTATATGAAAAAACCAAACTAGTGTGATAGCCATGCTTCACTACCGGCATTCAGGGATAAGTGGAGCAATGCCTCCTGTGAGGGAAGCTAGACGGCACCACGCAATTCTCAAGCCAAAGCCGCTCCCTAAATTTCCTTTCATTGCAACACAGGGATAAGCAGAGGATGGGGCTGATGGAAACACATAATCTCAGTCCAATTCTCAGGTCAAAGGATTCTCAAAAACTTGGGATAGACTATGGTAATTTCTCTTGAAGCCAGAAATACACTTAATTTTACTCAAGTTGACCATATGTCATAACTACAGAAAGGAGATGATCCCTCCCCAAAATGTAGAACACCCAAGAAAAATGTACGACAAGATAACATAAAAGCTAAAAACATGCATACATATTGCTTTCATGTGGTGAACTTCAATACTATATTACTTATTAAATAAATTTAAATTTAAATAAATTTAAAGCCATTACATATAATTTTTATACATAATATATTAATTACAATAATTCTACATGCTGCCTGCTCACAAGGAACAGTAGGACAATCAAGATTTTTTTCCCAGGACACAAGGCTAAAATCCAGGACATGTCCTGGCGAAAGAGAACGTTTGGTCACCCTAATTTTGCTGTTCAGAGTAAACACTAAAATGACTGCTATTTTTATATTAGTTTACTGTTAATACCTCTTGCCATGCTGACTTTCAAAGGATAAGTTAAAAGAGCCAGCCTGACCTCCATGGCCTCAAGCATCTCTCAGGCAGTAGCACAGGTGATTAAGCTAGCCTGGCCTAAGTAAGTGTTCTAGAAGTCATTCCAATTTAAGTTCACCTCTTTAGAGGTTGATTTGAGTGAAATCCTGAATTGTTTTTAAGCATTTGTATGGGTAAGCATTGTGAGCGAAAACTAATTTGATCTCTCATTAGTCCTAAGAGATATGACAGAATATGAGGAAAATATATTTTATCCCCTTTCATCCCTTAGAATAGATGGATTTCTAAAAATTCCTTCTTACTGGACACTTACATTATGGAAGGAATACATTGTATTTTTTGCTCCATACAATGCACCTAACCATAAGCTGCACCCAGGTTTAGAGGAGGAAAACAAGAAAAAAATATTCTGAACCAAATGGTATACTAATATACTGTATTTAATAAAATATAGCAGAATGATATTTCAACCATGGAAAGTCAACAGCGGTATTAAGAACCATCATGGACAGGTCAGAGCAGCAGAGGCTTTTAACTCTGTGTCCCAGTGGCTGCAAAAGGGACACAATCCTATGGTGCATACTCGGAAAAAAGCCCCACTCCTGTCCTCACTTCAGGGAGTTCCTGTAAAGCTTGCCTGTGCAGCAGATGGATGCTCTGCCCCCTTGGCTGGTGCCTTATTCAAATGACGCTCTGGAAGCGTCAAATGACGCTCTTGCTGATCAACCCACTGATCAATTGTTTGGACGGAGTGCTGTAGGCTGCAAGGGCCCTGCTGGGGAACGCCCTCCTGCCTGCCTGAGGAATAGGGGTCCCTGGAGGAGTTTTGGAAGGGCCCCTCAAACGCAAAAGGCTATATTTGCTCCATAATACGCACAGAAATTTCCACGCCTTTTGGGGGTAAAAAAGTGCGTCTTATGAAGCGAAAAATACAGTGATCCCTGAATTTAATGTTTCTAGATTCAGGGATTTGGGCTGGATGTTGATGAGTCTGTCATTTTTTTAAAATACAAAGATTTCATTATAGATGAAGATCAATGGCATTCATACATGCAATATGGATAAATAATCTGTATTGTGGAAATATAGCTTAATTGCTTCCTAGAAATTCCTCTACTCCTTTTAAGTTTTTTTTTAGCCGGGGGAAATGCCAACCTATCCCTCAAAAATCAGGTATGTGACTATGTGACATGATGATTGATGATCTTCGGATTGGCACACTTAATCTCCTTTTTTCCGGTTTCCTTAATGCTGCTTCCCTTACTTCTCATGTGCAAGGCCTACTTCATATCCTAAGCCTGGGGCAGAAACTGCATCTATTTAACTGTTCTGTATGTGGGTGGCGCAAGCAGTAAAGACGCTGTGCCTGTTAGCCAGCAGGCCAGGGTTCGATTCCCGGGTTGGCCCCACAAGACAGGGTGAGCTCCTGTCCTCAGCCCAGCTCTGTGACGCCAGCTGGATCCAATCGTATTGGCTCTGCCTTTCCACTGCACTAATTCAGTGGCATGGAGAGGGGGGAATTGCTGCTTGGGTAACAGCCTATCCTCCATAACAATCCAACCCAGGCTTTCGTGCTTCGCATGCAGCGTATGCAGCGCCAAGCACGATACCATAGTCTTTCAAGACTGATGGAGGCCTGCTATATGTAGTACCGTGCTGTAGGTGCTGTAAGCCACAAATATTCCTAACATTATCATGGGAAAAGGCCAGTAGGGCAAGACTTTCAGTTCTCCCTTTTATACATTTTTTATTTTAAAAAAATTTAAATGGCTTTTCAACATTAATTAGTATCCTCACTGTTGCTTTTTCTTTGAGACATTTTGGTATATCACCCATTCTTCAGTGGCTATCTAAGAATGGGTGATAACTGAAGGAACTCTGCTAACATAGCTTGGAAATCTCTTGGAAGCCAATACAACTCTATCAGCAGAGAGACCAAAACAGAGAAGTGATTGTGACATGCCATGCAAGGGATAAGGAGACCTCAACCAAGGTAAAACAAATCAACAGAAAAAGCAAATCCAACATGCTCATTTAAAAAATAGATCAACATCACTTTTTACTTATCTAGCACATGAATCAAATCCAGTTTTTTGCAGCATAAAAACAGCCAGATGTGTCAAGACACTTTGTTACAAATTAGAACTGCAATCCCATGTAATGTACCTGAGAAAATCTGTTATAGTTTGTCTGTGAGGAAGGAAATGCCAGTGCTTATTATTTAAATGTTGTGCTTAATGTCAACATCCAAACCAAGAGATCAGCTGCCCCAGAAGTATCTATTTTGATTCACAATATAGGTGAAGCAAACAACACAGGTACTTAACAATCACAGGTACTTAAAAAAGTGCATGCCAACTACAACAAATTTGATAGCAGAGAAAAACCACAAATCAAATCAAATGTTTCAAACAAAATTGTAAATGACTCACAGGATCGTAGGTACAGGACACTTTTAATGTCTTAACAGAAATAGCAGCTCTATTTACAGACTAACTCCTGAGCAACTGGTTTGGTATAATGTGAGTAGAAAGCCATCATCCCACACATTAAAAAGTTCCAGAGACAAATGACAGCAGAACCGCGTTGACTATGGGAATAAAATATCTTTTGTGGAAAAATAAATAAAGTGAAAAGAAGCCAGTGGATGTGGAAAATCTACATAAAATAGTCCAATGGCTTAATTCCAACTCACAGGAGGCATATGCCCTCATTAAAGAAAGAAGTCAAGTAGACAGCTTTGCATTGTTCACTGGAGTCTCATTTTTAATAAACTATTATAGTCAAGGCAAGCTTTTGTACTGACTTCATGAGCACAAAATAAGCCTCAATTCACAAGAACTTTCCTGCCATTATGTAGAACAGAGTACAGTGCCTGAAGAACACAGGTGCATTAACAGGATTCCTTTCTATGAATCATATATTAAGCTTATTCTCACTGTTCAATTTTAGGCTGTGTCAATTTAGGTACTTGTCCTCAACAGATGAAGATAATCTGCCTGAATTGGGGCAGATGTGCCAATTTTGGTGCTACATTTAAAAAAGAAAAAAAACCTTACACATAATTAGCATTGCATGTGCCCATCACCAATGTTTCCTCTAACAATTCTTGCCACTGCATGGAGTCTGTCCATAGTTATGTGACAACGGCATGCTAGGGCTGGATAATGTGGATAATTTCATATGATGATATCACACATCATTGATGGGTATATTCTGGGTATCTGAGCTCCAAGCTACGTAAAGCTCAAGCTGTGCAGCCATGCAGCTTAGGGAACACAATGCCCAACACTTAACTAGTACTGACCTTCCTCTTCTTTTGCCCAACTTCTAGCTGTTCTGCCCACCTGCTATCTTGCCTGGATCAGCATGTGTACCTGGATCTGCTGGTAGTCGTGGGAAGCATGTTTCCAGAGCACCTTTCATGACAATGAACAACAGCAGAAGAGGCATGTGACATTGGCCGGTAACTACAGGATTGGCCATTAATGTTTGGCCAAAATATGGAACTAAATATAATCATCATGTGATCACTGTTGATCACAAAATCAAGAACAGAACTCAAACACCTTCCATGCAGATCCTTGGACCAGCATTTTAAATAGTGCACTCCACTGAAAACAAAACACAAAAACCCTGAGGTTGTACCTGGTAATGTTATGTGGATTTACTTGAGAAATTAAAAAAAAACTGCCAAATGTAATTCAATTTTTCATATCTTTTTTCTTAAAATAAGCAAACCTGCCCAGTAGAAGCCAACCAATGCATGTGTTGGAACCTATGCAACCTATACATTATTATTATTATTTATTAAAACTACAGAGTTGCTATATTTAAAAATTTGTTTAAGCCTTGTCCAAATACTTCAGAAAAGACTACTGATTAATAATCAGAATATCTGTTCTCACACCTGTGTAATTCTTCGTCAGCAGAGGTTACATGCAAGGTTTCTGCAAAGGCATAATTTAGGAGAAGGTATACATTAAATACACTTATCAACAAATCAATGGAGTCAATACTTAAAAAAACACTCAACTTGAGAAAGGTTAATTGGCTTTAATAAAATTTCACTATCATTTCAAGGTGTAAATTGTACTAGTAACCAGCAGATGGCAGAAGCAGAGGCTGGTTTGAATTTGAATTGCGTACCTAAAAAAAGTTAGTTAAGATTGTATGTTTAAAAATGGAATATTTAAGAGTTATTTTCTTGAATCTTAATTTGGATTTCACATGTACACATTTCACGTCTACTTAACAAGTGAAAATATCCGAATTTATTATACATAGAAAAGTTTGTTCTATGTATAACTGATTTCTTATGCATTTTCCTCTTTTCTATCCAGGCCTTGTCATTTCAAATGCTCCTACTGCTCGCCATCATCCACATGTTATTAATTTAGAAGTCACCGGTGAGCTTCACTTTGCATCTGTGCTTGTCCTCTTAAATGTGTGACACTGCTTATATTGCACCCTGGAGGATTTCTAGGGAATGAAAATCTTTCTGAGAGATTGGAGTGTCACAACATGTGCAAGGGAGAAAAGGAGAAGTGGTATTTTAAATAGTACAGAAGACATCATGACGAGGACAATGTGGTTCCCATCTACAGATGGTCAAACAGAGAAGCTCAAAAATACATAGTCCTTAGTTTGTGATGCTTTATGTTTTGCGACAATTCACAACAGTTCTACTTTATTTTAGGAACAGGAGAAGAGAAGAGCGAGTGAGAGCTGTACAAAGAGATCCCATGCAAGTGCCGCTGAATTCACTGTGGATTATTTTCAAGTGTACATAAATCTGCAGGCTTCACAAGTTGAGTAGAGATCTCTCAGCAAATCACCTATTTTAAAATCTAGTTCACTGAGCTCAAAATACACCCCTGCTTTTCTCATGATTCCTCTGTACCAGTGATGCTAATTTACAGACCTCCTTCTCCTTGCCTCATGCAAAAAATTCTGCAGGTGCCAGCAAGGGAACCTGGTAGTATCCCTCCATTTCCAGCTGGGCTCCAGGCACACAAGGCATTAAAGACACTAATATAAAAAGTATCAATACATCTGAAAGGATGCTTGGCGTCAAAGTGATTGGTAAGCAGAGCACAGCAACACATGTAGAAGAAAATTTCTCTTGTAATCGAAATAACTTACTTTCACCAGATTGCTTGCAATTTAGACCAAATGATGCACACCTATACATATAAAATTGAAGAGTCACTAACTGACTGACTCATTCACTCACTGACTCATCAACGCCTAGCCAAAACCACCAGACCTAGAAGCATGAAATTTGGGGATGGTACTCTTTTGTGATGTAGATACCCACTAAAACTGATGTTTAGAAATTCAAACCTTAAGAGGGGAAGGAGTTACAATATTTTTTGGTCCCTATACTTAACACTGAAGACTGACTTATTCACTGTTTCCTCAACACACAGCCCAAACCCCTGGAACTAGAAACAAAATTTGGGAAGCATATTTCTTCTGTGATACATAAGGACCCACTAAGAACCAATTTGGTGCCTGGTGGTTCTCAGTGGTAAGTGCTGGCCAGTGCCCAACAGGGATACCCGGTGTCCAGCAGGAGTGCCTGATGTGTGGTGCCTACTGTCCGTCCAATGGTACTTGATGCATGGTGCCCACCAAGTGAGCCAAGTGCTGTCCAGTGTTGCCTGGTGGTGTCCAGTACTGATGCCCGCTGCCTGGTGGTGCCCATTAGTGTTCATTAGCCAGTGGTGCCTGGTGGTGCCCGCTGCCAACTAGGGAAGTCTGGTATCCAGTGGTGCCCACTGCCCAGTGGTGTCCAGTGACACCTTACCAGTGGTGCCTGGCAGCTGCCTGAAGCCTCCAATGGCTGCCAGTGCCTGGTGCCCATTGCTAGCCACCAGTGCCCACGGCTGCCCGGTTGACCATATAGAATGGAGGACAGAGTTCCTCGACCTTTAAGCATTGCATAGAGGAGAGAATTTAGGCATGTTTAGCTCAACATAAAAACAGCATCTGCCTAAATTCCCTCCTTTATGCAATGCTTAAAGGTAGAGGCAGGCACTCTGTCCTCCATTCTACACGGTCACTCTGCCCGCTGCCCACCGCTGCCTGTGGTGCCCCCCCTGGTGCCTTCCAGTACCGGTGTCCACTGCCACTAGTGTCTCATCATCAGTGACTGCCACCAGTGACTCTTCAAATATATATAAATGTATATGTATATGTATATAAGATAACAATCCACATGACCTTTTGTCAGGACCCACCAAATGTGACATCATCAAGCAGGAACATATTTTTTAGCAATCTTAGGCTGCAATCCTACCCACACTTTCCCAGGAGTAAGTCCCATGTTTCTAATGTCACTATTTTGTTAGTTCTGCGCACCCAATTAGAATGCATTCAAAGAATTGCCTTCAGCAGTGGAGAGGCAGTCTTTCTTCACATGAGAGCTCCACATGGGAACTCACAGTTCACAGCATACCTCTGGACAGAATGAAAACAAAGAACTGCAAGAAACAATTGCTCTAATTAACTAAGGGCGCAATCCTGAGTAACTACAGGGAGTCCTTGCTCCGGTGTAAGAACAATTTGCTCTGGATTGCAATATGAATTTCCCATAGGTTTTTACTAGGTGGTGCAGTAACTACGGGTGCACGTAAAGTCTCTTACGTGCTCCCGTATTTACTCTGGACTGTAGGGTAAGATGATGTTGTGGCATCATTCTTGGATTATCTACTTTGTAAAGCATTGTGTCTAAACCAACTTTTTCAAAATAATAGAGAGTACAGCACTTTTGGATCTAATCTATATAATGCTGTGGAGCTATATCATGGCTGAAACAAGAAATATATCTTGAATTTTGCAATAATAGAATGGGTATTGCATGATTTAGAGTGCATTCTTAGGAGAGCACTGGGCTGGTCCAAGTCTCATTCTTTACACAAGTGCTACTGCATGTGGTGACATGTGAGTCAGCTGGGTCAGTGTATGTCTGTATGCCACAGAAGTGAGTACACTGTGCTCCCTCCTCAGGCTAGTGTGGGGGAGAGGTTGGGAAAGTTGGGAAGAGGGTGAAACTGGGGCATTCCAGGCTGGGAAAGGGAAGGTGATGGGTGATGCAGATGAAGGAGGGGGTGGTAGTGGGCCACCATAGCCTAATGTTGGGCTGCTTGGATCTGCACCACCTATTTAGGTAGCACAGATCCGAAAAACCCCATTTGTTCTGCTGATACATTATACAGGGTAAGGGGAACTGTGCCAAGTTGCTCCCTAGCTGACCTGCGTACTCCAGGCAGGTTACCTTAAACTGTCATATTGGCTAATTGATTACTATTGTCTATCTAAATATTTCTATACCCACAGTTTGTGGCCATTTATGTAAACAACTTTTTCATAATTTAGAAACTATTCATAGTTACTTCTTATAATCAACACAAGCAGTTTCATAACTGAAATCGCTTTCCTCTCCCACACATGCATTTATGCCCATTTGTCATGAATACACAATCAGATCTCTTAAAAGGATGTTTGGTAATGTGCCTTCATCTATCATTACTTTTAAGGAAGCAGAAGGCAAAAATCATAACTAAATGAAAGCACAGTCCAGTCCTAGGATAAGTGCTCTGTCTCCCCTCCACCATTTATGCCTTTGAGCAATGAGTTTCCCAGTGAGCAATGAAGACGGTACTGAGCAGATTCTCAGACTTTCTATTTCTTCAAAATGTGGGCTCAGCCCTGGGATAGGCTGGAGCAGGTCCCTCTGTGCTGGCTCATATGTGACATCAAAGTGCCACAAAGCATATATGCAATATCACTGGATCATGCAACATCCATGAGCTCAGGAATATCTGCATCTTTAGAGACTGCCTTTCTGGGGTAGTAAAATATCAGCAGCAGGATCATGTGGGCTGTTTTTGCAAAGGAGGGCAGAGGGTGATGTGATTCCTGACATTTATGGTAATGAAAACAGGGCACATGCACACACATACTTCTGCTTGCCTACAAAAAATAATTGGCATTTTGGAGCAGCTTCATTTCTGGTTTGCAATAGAACTTTTTTTTGTATCAGTGTCCACGTCTGGAACGAATCCCCATGTATGATAAGGCTTGATCTGTATAAGGATCAATTTATACATTACATGGGTCATTACCTTAAATGGGCCACGCTTACAAAAGTGTGTAGCCCAGTTACACCTTGTCACTTATTAAAGCATGTTTTCACTTGCCTTTCAGGACTACTGGTCACTGAACTGCCAGCAATAGACTGAACAGGCCAACAGGCAAATGTGACTGAGAATAACGCTTATGTGGTGACTGCTTTGTTCCTGGCCTGTATGACACATATACTGTTGCCAAATTGTAACATATTGCTATTAGTTGCCAAATTGCAACTTCAACCATAAAACAGTGGCACAGCCTTTTCCAGAATAGGTCAGGAAACAAGAGCTATTGGCCATAATAATCTTCTGTAATACTTCTGTTTACTCAGCTAGCATGAGGGATTAGGAAGATGAGTTCACTAGAGCTGACCCTCCAGGTTTATTAAATATTCAGTGAATATTCAGTATGCATGCAGCAAATTAAATAAAAAATGGAAAATGCTACAGAATACCATATGTTCAAACAACACTGGAATAGTTCTATTTATCTTTAGCAATTTACTTTAAATCAGTTTATCAGGTATCACAACACAATAATGGCACAATGGTAAATCAAGTTGTCATAAATATTCAGTAACTTTTGTGTTAATTTAATTTTCTTTCCAGAATTACCAGCGTTAAAATCTGTGTATGATTTTTCATATATGAAGTTTCTTCTTTTTCTGCTGATTGTTCCACCTTAGCCCTTTCAGAGATATCATCCCATATGGATTTCCAACAGCAGGAAGCTTGTGATTTAGCTTCATGTTCCCAGATTTCAACTCCTCTACCCTTAGTTATTCTCTCTTCTCACAAGCTTGCTATATAGCCTACACACAATCTGCCTTGCCTGGAATCATCTGCTACTGGAAATGCCTAGAAATGAGATCAATATCATAATGTGCACCAGCCACGGTTTCACAAACAAATTAAATCAAAGCTAAAAAGTTTGCAAAGTAGGCCTAAGGCCTTCACATGATAGCTAGCATAATCTCAGAAGTGAGCACAGAGTACACCAGAACTACAACACAAAACCCCTTACATATTATCCATGGCTACAAATAGACAATAAAAGATGCACATTAACAGAATCCAGAACTAAACAATCTAACTACTAATTTAAAATTTCACTCACGAAATGAGAGGATACCTCATGTGATACCTGTGTAAATTGTCGTCCTCAAAATATTAAATATAAGACATTATTTATGATGAGTATGAACTAAAGATTCATATAATCTCCTAGAAAATTAACTTCTTTTACAAAGCTAAATCATAAACTGATGACACCTAAGAAAACAAAACTCATTGACTACAGACCTTGAGTCCAAATGAAGCATCCTCTGAGGCCAAGACTTCAACCTGAAATTATAAGGAGAAATATCATTTCAAAGATAGCCACTTAAAGTCTCTGATCACAGTATCAGAATCAATGGAATAAAATGTGGGAGAACAGAAGATTGTGTTCCTGTTACACACAGAATCAAAACACAGAATATATAGTGCCAAGTTTTGGACTAAATATACTGCACCTCCCCCCACCCCACCCCCCCCCCCCAAAAAAAAATCAATGCATTTTCTTTTTAGGGGAGGAAATACAAAGATTTCTTCTTCTCATGCTGTGATGGCAGTTCATAAAAAATGTTACAACATATTTTAAAAGAGTTTGACTTTATTCAAGTGAGGTCCTGCCTGAAGGTAAGTTACCGTATACTCTTCTGATTGGGGAGGAAGCTATGATAATTTCTGGAGAAAGAATAGAGATGGGGTAAAGGTTTTTCTCAGTAATTCATAATTTATACTGTGGTCCTGATGCCTTACAGGACCTTACACTACCTGTAAGTAAACTCGAATAACAGAATGACACATGTGTAACACCATATGTAACTCCCAGGCCTAGTTCAAGCTGTGGATTTTACCACTGGGATCAGGGTATTTGAGCAGAAAGGTTTTTGCATCTGGTTTTATATTTTACTAGCGAAAGCATACCCGCGTTGCAGGAGTAAAATTCCCCACATGCGTATCATTCCCCCATGTGCATCATTCCCCCATGCACATCCAACCCCGTGCACAACAATTCCCCTTTTCATCAACCCCATGCACAACATCCCCCATGTGCATCACTTCCCCATCTGCAAGGCCCCTATCCGCAACACCCCCATGCGTAACCGCCCCCATGGACAACAGCCCCCCAAGCGCAGCATCCTCCCCAGTGCAACCCCTTTGTCCGAACAACATCCCCCCACAGTGCACCAGGCACTGAGCACCCAATTGGCTGGATGCTGGTCAGTCTTCCATGTTAAGTATAGGACAGAAACTCATTGCACCTCTTTTCAGCACTGTACGGGTTAAATTTCTCCACATTGGTTCTTGGTGGGTGTTGATGTCACAGAAGGAGCACCCTCAATAAATTTCACACTTCTAGGTCTGGGGGTTGAGGCAGAACATCCCTCAGTCACTGATTCCTCAATGCTAAGTATAGGGAGGAAAACACATTGCGCCCCTTTTCACCCCTTCCAGGTGAAATTTCCAAAATTTAGTGCACCCCTCAGTCTTAGTCCACCCCTCAGTCTTAGTGCACCCCTCAGTCAAGGTAGAAACTTCCACCCCAAATTTCATGCTTCTAGGCCCAGCGGTTTTGGCAGGGCATTGATGAATGAGTGAGTGAGTCAGTGACTTTTCATATATATATGAAATACATACTACATTCTCCAGGCTTACAAAGAGAGTATGGCTAAATAAGAAGCTGACGGAACATACAAAGATCCAGGTCTATAGAGCTTGCATCCTGAGCACACTCTTGTACTGCAGTGAGTCTTGGACCCTTTATGCATGGCAGGAGAGGAAGCTGAACACCTTCCATATGCGCTGTCTCCAACGTATTCTTGGAATCACCTGGCATGACAAAGTCTCAAATGACACAGTATTGGAACGTGCTGGAATCTCTAGCATGTTCACACTTCTGAAACAGCGGCGTCTACGATGGCTTGGGCATGTCGTGAGAATGGCTGATGGTCAGATTCCAAAAGATCTCTTATATGGAGAATTAGTGCAGGGAAAGTGCCCAAGAAGGAGACCACAGCTGCGATACAAGGACATCTGCAAGAGGGATCTAAAGGCCTTGGGAATGGACATCAACAGCTGGGAAACCTTGACCTCTGACAGTTCAGCGTGGAGGCAAAAGACCCAGCATGGCCTTCTCCAACTGGAAGAGACACTTGTTCGGCAGGCTGAAGCAAAGAGACAGACCCGAAAGCAGCGAAACCTGGGGCCTGGGCAGGGGACGGAATTTATTTGTCCTCAGTGTGGAAGGGATTGCCACTCTCAAACTGGCCTCTTTAGTCACACTAGATGTTGTTTCAGGACCTCCAATCAGAGCACGATACCATAGTCTTTCCAGACTGAAGGATGCCAATAATAATAATAATAATAATAATAATAATAATTATATATATATATATATATATATATATATATATATATATATATATATATATATATATATATATATAAGATTTTAAGTTTTTTTACAGGTTGTTTTTAATGTTCAAGGATATTTTAATGGCATACCCTGACATTCTGTAATGTCAGATGTGATGACTGTGCCATGAAGAATTCCATCTAGAGAACAGTTCTACAAGATGCCTGTAGAAGAATTAACTACCTCACAGGGTTGGTGTGAGGTAAAAAAAGATAAAAGCTATGTAAGCCACCTTGGGCTCTGGCATTAGCATGGAAATGGTGGTGTATGTATGTATAAATAAATATTCAACAATTTCCAATAGTATGTTGTAATTAACCTTTTTTTGTACGTTACTTTGGGTGTCTTTTGGGAAGAAAAGTGGGATAAATATTGGGTAAACAAATAAAGGTTGGTCATATAAGGCAATATGTTAACTATGGAGTGTATATAAACTTTGTAAGTTACACTAAAAAGAAAGGAACAATAATCTGTCTTCTTATATCTTTTAGCACTATCTCAAGAATTATTTAGCATTCCTTACAGTTGAAAATCATTCAATAATAACTGCATTTGTCTGCATTTCACAGAATGCCAATCATGAGAAATAGCAAATACTGTACAGTTATGACTCTAGGGGTGCAATCCTTAACATACTTTCCTGGCATTAGGCCCCATGGAATACAATAGAATTTATTTCTGAGTTGACATGCTTAAGATTGCACTGACAATCAGTGTTGGAGTGCATTTTATTGAGTTGTTAACTGTACATCCTAAGCAGAGTTGCCATATGTCCCTGAAAACTGGTTTTTGGAGATTCCAGGTTTTTGGAGATTGCATTCATATACAGTCAAGCTAGACAGGGAGTCCTGTCCCGGTTTTGTGGAGAAGAATTGCTATCCTAGCTAATCCTAGCAGTGGTTCCCAAACTAGTGGTTCCCAAAGTAATCCTAGCAGTGGTTCCCAAACTCTCTCAGTGTTTGAGAACTGCTGTTAAGTTTCTGAGGGGGAGGGATAAAGGCAGCAATGCAATTGCACTTCTGAAGGTTAAAGGATTTTTTTCCCCCTTACATGAGCCAGAACTCAGAGTCCACTCTGCAGGACTCCCTACGGCTCTAAATGTCTGAAAATACAATAGGCACTTCTTATTTTGGGGGCAAAGTAGCTGAGGTGCTGCTTCGGGTAAGGGATAAAAAACAAAAACTTATAACCCTGGCAGCAGGCATGACTTTTGCTACCTTTGCCCTCCTCCTGCTCTTTAAGGAGAGTGGGCTTTCTTGGTTAGGGCATCTCAACACCCCAGTTTGGAAATCTAAGTCCATCTCAGTGCAGCAGTCCGGATCCAAACTGAACTCACTGGTTGGTACTCGTGAGTAAATCTGAACTCCTAACCATATGGATAATGCAATTTATGTTGTATGGGCCTGACGTATAGCTCCTAGACTGCAAATACTTCTGCATATGAAATACAGTTCTGCTCAGGACTTGTAAATATATTATAGGATGATGATAGAGGTGAGAGGTGGATCCAAATAACAGAATTTGATCATATAATAGAGATATCTGTAGAATCAATAACCAGGAAGGGAACATGTTAAGAGAACACAAATTCCCCCACCCCTTTTTTTTGCAAATGCTAGTCTCATTTTAATAAAACCTAGATGTTACCCAAATTCAAAATTCTTGAACCAACATAAAGTAGAAAAGGAAAAAATGAAAATGACACCTGTAAGCATAGTAGTGTATTTATCAGACTCCTATCTTTAGCAAAACAGAGACTCCTAACATACTGTAAAAAAAAAAGAATGTGCTACCCAGGGGCAGAGAGCATTGTTCAGCAATTTTCAACCATAGTGTCAAGCAACAGAGGTGTGCTGCATGAGTTTGGGGGAAGATCATTAGTAGGGACAGGGGGAATGTGAGCCTTTACTGGCAACACATGTTGTGCCTAGTCAATTGTTAAAACAAAATAAAACAACAAAACCTGTTGGTGTTCCCGGACAATTTTAGCACCTTGTCTGTGTTGTTCTCTGTCCCTAGCAGAGCATACCATTCTGCCATGGTACCGTGTTACTTACAAGCTGATTTGAGCACAGGGATGCAAAACATTAAAGCACCACTCATTGGAGGATTTTTACAAACCCCAGATTCCACCCACTGGCCTGGGTTTGAAGAGCCCTGGTATAGCCAGATGTCGGTGATCAGAAAATCCTAACTGTTCATTTCTAGTCTCAAGAATACAGACAAAAAAGAAGAACTAGATACAATTTGCAAGTGTCTTTCTCATCACTTCTCATCAAAATACAAAGTAAAATAACGCAGAATTTGGAGATTACTTACTTGCTCTAAATAATATGAAATGCCTTTTCACTCTGATATGTAAGGTAGAATTGAAATATTCAATTAAAACAGAAATGAAAATGTTAAAATTAAGGAGGAAAGTAAGAAGAATCTATACACCATATATTTTCTTAACTGTAAAAGACATAAAATGTTTTTGCTTAAAGCTGTCACAGTGCAGTCAATTTTTTCCCCCTGCCTGATCGCAGAATCAAGGAGAGACAAGGAATTGTGACATTAAACACCATGAAAATTTCGGGTGTTTTATATAGTGAATACAGATTCTTTTTCACAACCAGAACTTCCTAAGTGAGATTATCAAACTTTGTTCAAAACTGAGCATGAACTTATCCCAGTAGATGGAAGTTTTAATTACAAAAGCGTTCTGAATAGTCCAGATAATGTCAGTTCTATTTTTCCGGAAGAAATCAAAGAACTGTCAAGTGCTTAGATTCAATTCTATGATACAATGTTTCATTTCATGTCAAGGACAGCTCTATAAAATATCAACAAGTTATCTTTGTTAATAAACGGATTTTTCCTCCAATAACATACACTATATCATATTCAGTTTAATTTCCTTCTCTCTTACAAGGGTCCTCTAGTAGTATCTGTGAAAGGAAATAGTCACAAAGTCATACAGAATAAGCTCTGTTTGAATTCAAGCAACATAATATTACAGTATCACACAAGGTTGTAGGAACTACTTTTCTTAAATTAAGATTTTACTACCTTGCCTTGAAGGAATCCCCCTCTAGTGGGCACAAGAAGGTACTTCAAACAGTTTTGAACAGATCTTGCTATATACACCTAAGAAGAAAGCACACCTCTCTGAACTGTGTTTTTCATCAGCTTTTCAATGATCAAAGTGGAAGATGTGAATGGCTATCATATGAAGATAAATCACCATTAAATAAAGGCAATTAGCAGAGGTATCACAGAACTGGAAATATACCAATTGTCCATTAACATCACAGTATGCAAGCCTCTATTTATTTGCAAAAAAAAAGCAAAAAAATACATACGCAATGCAATCCTGACTGTAGGCCAGAAAAATGGCCCAGCTAAGCTGGCCTAAGGCTATATCCTGAACTGACAGGCCAAATCCACGGGGCTAGAAGGCCTCTTTTGGCCTAACTGCTGCTGAAGATGGAGCAGTACAAGGGCAACATGCTCACTAGGCTGTTCCATATCCTGAGGTGGGGTGGTGTAGTTGTGCTGCATCCTTAGATTGATAGGCTGAGGTTGGCCTAGGACTCAGAATGTTTTGCCATCATTTCCAATTTTACTCTGGCTTATCATGGACCCCTAATGGTCTACTCAGATTTATTCCTGCTCCTTAGGTGGTCCACCTTTGAGGAGATGTGAGGGGGCATGCCTGCCCTGGATGCAACCTTACTGCACTGTTCTAGACCATACTGAACATCCTGAACTGCCTAGGCTGCCACAGCTACGCTGGCCCAAGTCCATCAGTCTTGGCCTAGCCTAAATTGACTTACACCGGCCCAAGCCTTTCTGGTGTAACTGGGTTGGCCTATCCTGGAATTGGGCTAGCCCAGTGATAGTCTGGCCCTAGTGCAGTTCAGGATTGCAGCCACACTATGTTCTCTCTCTCTCTCTCTCTCTCTCTCTCTCTCTGTGTGTGTGTGTGTGTGTGTGTGTGAGAGAGAGAGAGAGAGAGAGAGAGAGAGAGAGAGAGAGAGAGAGATTGCTTTTGCAGTCTGCTGTTTGCAAAGATGCAGGGAGAAACCCATGTGTAGGCTAAACAAACTGCACCTCTCCATATACACATACACTCATGCTGCCTGCCTCCAAACAACTAAAGGAGATTTGGGGATGGTTTTGCAATAGCACGATGTTTGTTTTAAGCATCCTTCCTCAAGAACGGTCATGTAAAATCAGCCTCCACCTGTAATTTAGAACACATTACAAGTCAGCCAGGTGAGTGATTGTTCCTCTTGCATCCACTGCTTTCTAGAACTTCCTTTTTCAGATATTTTTCTCATGTAGGGCAATCCAAATTCAGAAGTCATCCACCAATGGGAGAAAACTGGTGGAGAACAGCTTTTCTAGCAATTTTGGAAGGCAACATCTATAAGTTCATAATTATTCATAATAATTCATCGTGTTTGATGTTTGTTTGTTTTGGACAAATCCTCAAACTCAAACTTGGCTATTTCTCATTATGTTTACTCAGTCATTACAGAGGCCAGCTTCTCCAGATTTCTGTGGGAGTCTGCTAGTAAGGAGTCTGTTTCTAAATTAACCCTAAAATATGGTCCATTGTTAACTGTGAGCAATAATCACTATCATCCATGGTAGAAGCAGCTGGTGTGAGAAATTACTGTACTTTCAACAAAATTTTTAAATGTAAAGTCCCAATTATTTACATGAAAAGGGATTTAGTGCAATGCTTTTTCCTTAGCTACCTGCAATCATGCCTTGCACAGGGAATGGAAGACAGGGCATAATATTGTATCTGTTTTTGTTAATCATCAGGATAAGGTCATTGCAAAAAGAAAGCAGTGACTTTTACTACAGCCTATTGACCCAACATCTGTTTATCCACCTTCTCAAAGAAATTTTTCCATGAAAAAGAATCAGAGTATCTAATATACAGTAATACAGGTTTTCTTTGCCCCTCAGAATTCAAATGAATTAGTTTAAAGACACAATGGACATAATTTTTAAGATCCATAGGTTTGCTACTGGATTGCATATACAAACCCTAAATTTCTGCATCAACACTACTGATGTGAGTGTACCTGTTTACTAGCAAGTCTCAAGGGTTAGTTTTATTCTTATATAGTTACTTAAGGAAGATCTATTCCACCTTTAAATGCAAATACTTAACTGTCAGCCTCTTAAAGGGGTGAAAAAAATAAGCCAAGTAAGTAATGGAGAAGTTTTTGGGAAGGCACAACTTTATTTTTGACTTACACCAATGTCATCTTCAGACTGAATGGAAAAACATAGAAAGTGAGATATATAGTGCATTGTTGGTTACAAGATAAACAGTTTAATTTTGAATACTGATTTGGGGAATACTGATTTTGAATATTGATTTGGGGTGCAATCTAAACATAGAGCATAATCCTAACCATGTCTACTCAGAAGTAAGCCTCATTGTGTTCAATAGGCTTTACTCCCAGGAAAGTGTCTTTGGGATCGCAGCCATAGGCTCATTGGTCTTCCCATTATTGTGGTGATGCAGTGCATTTCTGTGCACTTTCCTGGATTAACATGTTCAACAAGAGTGGGACAGAAGTGTCTTACAGCACTTTCGTGACACCCCCAGATTAGCACACAATTTATGCCAGGGTTTAGGCTGGGCTCACCGGATCTTAGGATTCCAGCCTTAGCATTTGATTAAAAAAAAATTCTCTCTCTCTCTCTCTCTCTAACTTTTGTGCTACAGGCAATTTATATGACAAGAGGGATAGCAAAAAACAGGAAACGCATCCTGATTTTCTAAGACAGTTTCGCAATTGACTTTTCTTAACACTAACATCATTACTTGAAATTCAAACAAAAAAGGCAACTTCTTCAGTGTTTGTACCATATGGTGACAGTGTCTGTTTGTTGTGGATTGGAGTTTCAACCACAGTTTCATCCATTCATTGATGGACACAACTTAGGGAAACTTGGCAGGGTCCTTTCATTGGGCCGTTGGCTTTCCCACCAAAGTGGTACCTATTTATTTACCTGCATTTGCATGCTTTCAAACTGCTAGGTTGGCAATAGCTGGACTAAAGATGGTAACACCCCCATTTGACAGCACTTGGGTCTTGAACTGCTGGCCTGCTGAGTGGAATTCTGGTCAAGCATTGTCCTAACCCCAGCATTCTCACCACTGAGTCACTGCAGCCTTCTTTGGAGAACAATGAATCAATATTGAAATGAAATACAGAAAATTAATTTATACATGGTATTACACACCCCATCTGGCAGCACCCTAGGCTTGAACAGCTGGCCTGCTGAGCGGAATTCCGGCCAAGCAGCGTTCTAACCTCAGCATTCTCACCACTTGAGCCACTGCAGCCCATTCAAAAATTCAAACAAACACTCAGACCAAATATTCCCCAGGTATGAAAACAATGCACAAAAAATATATATAAGCACACACAACTTACAATAAGCCCCAGATTATGTCAGGTCATCAAGTAAGCTTTTGCCTGCCATTATTTGTTGCTTAGATCTTGGTTGTTACTAATTAATATCAGACTAGTGAAATGTACTCACATTGCAGGAGTAAAATTTCAAGAATATTTGTGTCTGGGCACATCCATAACCCCTCTGTGCAACTCCATGT
This sequence comes from Cryptoblepharus egeriae, assembly GCA_030015325.1. Classification (NCBI taxonomy): domain Eukaryota; kingdom Metazoa; phylum Chordata; class Lepidosauria; order Squamata; family Scincidae; genus Cryptoblepharus; species Cryptoblepharus egeriae. The sequence goes on along the minus strand of JAREYC010000001.1, from coordinate 186,699,136 downwards.
TACCTCCCTCCCGTGAAACCCACTCCTGGTGCAACACTCCCTCTGCAATACCCCCCCTGTGCACCCCTACTGGGCAGGTGCAGGACTGGGTTTTATCAGTCTTAAATGTTAAGTATTGGACAAAAACATGTTGCACACCTTTTCACCCTCTTAGGGATTGAATTTTTAAAGATTGGTTCTTGGTGGGTGCTCATGTCACCCTTCCCAAATTTCATGTTTCTAGGTCCAGGGGTTGGGGCAGGGCGTTGATTCTTCAATATAAAGTATAGGGACTCAAACATATACGTATCTATATATATAAAACTGAAAAGTCACTGACTGACTGTTTGATCCACTGACTCATCAATGCTCAGCCAAAACTGCCGGGGCTAGAAGTGTGAAATTTAGGGAGGGTGTTCCTTATGTCATGTGAGCACCCACCAAGAAGCGATGTTGAGAAATTTAACACTTAAGGGGTGAAAAGGGGAGCAACGTGTTTCTGTCCTATACTTAACATGGAAGACTGACTGATCAACATTCAGCCAATTTGGTGCCCAGTACCTTTTGCACTGGGAAAGAGGGTTCACTGGGAGATGTTGTGCATGAGAAGGGTGTTGTGCATGGGGGAGTGTTGTGTATGGGGGGATGTTGCTCATGGGTAGTATGATGCGCATGGAAGTGTTGCGTGCATGGGGGGGATGTTGCATGCATGGGGGGAATGATGCGTACAGGGGGAAAGATGCACACAGGGGGTGTTGTGCAATGGGGGAATGGCGTACAGGGGTATTTTACTCCGGCAAAGTGGGTACATGTTGCTAGTAATATAATATAAATCATGGTTATTATTTGTACATTCATTTTTGTATTAAAATTGATTGAAAAGGTTTATAGAACTTTTCTCCATACTACTATGACTGTAGTCTACTGGGTGTTTTCTTGCTATCGAGAAAGTCTTCATTTTACCGACATCATAGGCATACACCTGTTCTTTAACTGTTTCTGTGGTTCTTTTAAAGGCAAATGCCATTTTGGGCAAACTCTATACCACCTTGGTTCTAAGGTCTTTCAGTCTGGGTCCCTTTTCTGTGAATGACAATCTGTCCAAAACATCACCACTACTACCCTGGAAGAAATGTCATGGCCAGAACAGGTGTCATCACTGTGACACCAGAGCTCCTCCCTGTCTATTCATAAGTCTTATTGTGTTCAATGAGACTTACTCCCAGGAAATCAACCTGAATGTCCCATTCCAAGATGATGGCATCCAGTGCCAGATACCAAAATGGCCATGCCCAGATTTTCATGACCGCCCTGCAATGAAGTTGCAACCTCTGCTTTGAGAACCACTGCTCTACCAGAAGGAAAAAAATCATAATCACATATACACATTCATGCACACACATTGGCGTTTGCTGCAGATGTGATGCACTACCAACTTTTTCATATCTCCCCCTTCCACTAGTGAGTTGTTTCTACGGTGTTTACATTTCTGATGTTTTGGTGAAGGGAAATTAATAACATAAAAATGTCTGAATTGAACCTGTTTTTCAGTACAAAAGTAAACCTGGTAAAAATGACATTTGTAGTCAAGCAATGTAAATAAAAAGCCTTGCCTGCAATATATTACTGTGGTAAATAGTTTATTTACACTATCATCCCAATGACACATTTTACAAACCATATTTACAGTGTAATCCTCACCTATGTCAGAAATGGCAGGTAGGCATGCTTGTGTAGTATCCAGCACAAGTTACAGAGGCTGGTGTTGCTCTACTATGGCCTCCTCTACCGCATGGTATGGCTGCAACAGTCTATAGGTCTACTCGAATTTAGGCCACCTCTGGAGGTGACTTAAATCTGAGTAGATAGGAGCAGTGATGTGCCACTCCTGCCTGCCCTCAGAATGAGGTCAGGATCTGACATATATTGGATCCTAGCCCTGCTCTCTCCCATGCTCTGCCTGCCCTTTGCCCATGTCCTGCCCTGGAACGCCCCCTCCTGTATCCTCCTGGTCTGCTGGCCTAAATGGTCTCTCTGGTGGCAAGAAGTGCGTTATAGCTCTTTTGCAACACCACTAGACTAGCACAAGTCCCTTGCACCAGCCTAAATGGCATGTGGGGATTGCTCCCTTACTTACTAGATTTATATCCTGCCTTTCCTTTGCTGGAGCAAAAACTTAGTGGCTTACAGTTCAAGTATATGAATTAAGAAATTCTTAATGAATTGAGAAATACTGTTGTGTTCTGTAAATACCAGTTCTCCTTCTGAAAATTTCCAGGCAAGTAATTCATCAAGCAAGTGATTATGATTTTTTTTAAATGAGTCAGTCAAACTGTTTCTTAACTGCATCCATATCAATAGATATACATTTTTTTCAGGTGCAAATGACATTTGATTAAGTTCCTAAGGTAAAATAAAAGTTCTATTTAGTTACTAACCAATATGTTTTAATTGTTATAGCAACTAATTAGTATGCCTGCTTGTTCAGGAAATATATTAATTAAAAAGTGGAAACTTGATTAAAATCAATTATTTAAGTCAATCTCTTTACTTGGTGATTTAAATCGCCTTGATTTAAATCAATCTACCCTGCTTGCCTTCATCCCCACACTTGCTTGTTAATTCTCCTGATTCTCCTTATTAGCATGCACAGACAATATAGCAGCTCAAGGACACAGCTTGCTGAAAGAGCTTTCCATTTGGATAGATGATGTTACAACAGTATAAGATTTGGTGTTGCCCCAAATTATTAAATACTATTTAGTGGTACAAATTTCAAGAATCACTGACACTGAATAACCAAAGGCCCATCTAGTCCAGCTTCCTGTATAACACAGCACTCCACCAGATGCTTTGGGGAGAACATAGGACACCTGCGTCTAGGTGCCCTTCTCTGCATTTTGAGATTGTGCAAAAGTCTACTCACACCCATCATGACTTGTGACCTGAGATGGTCCTTTCCTATAGGAATGTTTCCAGTCCTTTCTTAAAGGCATTGAGGCTAGATGCCATCATCATAATCTGTGGCAACAAGTTCCACAGACCAACTAAACACTGGGTAAAGAAATATTTTCTTTTGTCTGTCCTATCCTTACAAATAGAGTGGCACCTCACGCAACAAATTTAATTCATGTTCTTTACGTGAAATATTCTTTACATGAAGCTGATTTTCCCATAGGAAATAATGGAAACTCAGATGATTGGTTCCACAACCCCAAAAATATTTATATAAAAATATTAACTGGATGTAAAAATGATGACAGAACACTGGGATTGAATTCAAAACATGCATTCAATGTGCATGATCTTATGAAATCTATTAAGGCTGCAGTCCTAAAGACACTTTCCTGGGAGTAAGCCCCATTTAACACAATGGGACTTACTTCTGGGTAGACATGGTTAGGAGGCTGCAATCCAAAACACCTTCAAAGTGTCTCCCCACTTTCTCCTTCTCTCCATCCTGAGCCTCTCTCTCCCCTGCTCCCTTCTGGCTAGCCCTGAGCTGCTTCCCTCTTCTCCACTGCTCTTCTCTCCCTCTGCCCAGCAGACACCCGGCCACAGGAGGAACAGCATGGAAGTGTTGCTTTCACTATGGGCAGGTGCGCTAGGCAGCCCTAACGCTTTTTAAAAAGGCTGCCGGCCAGCACGTCTGCCCCAACTGCCAACAAACGTGTTCTTTACGTGAAGCAGAATCCTAGAGAAATTTGTTTGTTACATGAAACATACTTTACGTGAGGCGCCACTGTATTAAATTTGAGTGGATTCCCCCTAGTTCTGGTGTTATGTGAAAGGGAAAAGAGCATCTCTTTATACACTCTATCCATCTTTTGCATAATTTTGTACGTCTCAATCTTGTCTCCCCTCAAGCACATCTTTTCTAGACTGAAGACCCCCAAACACTTTAGCCTTTCCTCATATGGAAGGTGTCCCAGACCAATCATTTTATTGTCTAAAATGAGATGCGGCGACCAGAACTGGACACAGTACTCCAAATGCAGCCTCACCATCGATTTGTACAATGGCATTATAATTTTTGCAGTTTTATCTTCAATCCCTTTTCTAATGATCCCAATCATGGAATCTGCCTTCTTGACTGCCGCCACACATTGGGTCAACAACCTCAGCAAGCTATCCACTAGCATCCCTAGATCACTCTCCTGCTCTGTAACAGATAACTCAGAGCCCAGTGACCCACCGTTATATGTAAAGTGAGAATTCTTTGTCCCAATGTGCATAACCTTACATTTACGTACATTAAAACGTAAAATGGCATCTGACATTTAGTTGCCATTACATGGAGGCTCTTGATTCTATAACAACCAAAAGGTTGCTGCTCAATTGTGGGGCTACTTCCCTTACTCAGGGGAAGGAACAAAATTCTCCTTGTCTCAAGGAAACATTAGTAGGAGCCATTTTGGTGCCCGAGTAGTCCTGGTGCTGCAGACAGTTTAGGATTGGGCTGTTAAATCCCTTATGAATATAATATAAACATGTTATTCAGAAGTATCTGTTAATTAAACGATCTTATTCCTTAGTAGGGAATTAGTATTCTGAGTCCAAATCTTTTATGGTACAATCCTAACAAATTTTCCAACTCTGGGGTAAGGGCAATGCAACTCTGAAGTAAGGGAATAAACATTGTCTTACCTTGAGGAGGCCACTGTGACTGCCCTATTCCCATTCCCTACTGGCAAAGTTATTATGCCTGTACTGAGAAGTTGGTTAAGACTATGGCCCCATCCTTCATTTCTCACAGGTCAATCCTATCCAGCACTGGTGCAGCAGGGCCCATATTTTTTTTTCCAAAGTATGAAGGTGAAGGAATCCTTGGGGGTAAGAGAACATTTGTTCACTTATCCAATGTTGCGACTTAGCTTGTCCAATGGAAATACTTGGAACAGCAAAACCTCTGGCACAAGTACAAGAAGTCTTCTGTGTGGGGGCAAGGGGCCTCAAGAGGATCAAGAAGGCTCAAGAGAGAGAATCGAATATGGCAAATCCACCCCCTCTTCATTTTTTCCTCTTCCGTTATCTTTCCCCACCAAGTCACTGTCTTGTGCTGCAGAGATCTCTTTATTCCCAGGATGCCACAAATGAGCTATGCAGCACATTTGTGATATCCTAGGCTGGTACAGCAGGTGCAGTGCCGGCAAAGGTAACAATAGAACAGCACCATCACTCAGTACCTGGTGAAATGTATCACTGGTGACATGTGCAAAACTCCATCTATAGTAAGAGTACAGTGGTAAAAATTGGTTATTAGCACCCATCCCCCCATAAACTATTACTTTCAAAATCATAATACGTAAGGTAAAATCATAAAAAATGACCAACATACCATATTTATGAATAAGATGCTTGTGTAGACATGTACAGTTTTTTTATAAGTTTTTTTGTTTTGCTAGTCTAGTCATTTCATCTAAAAGATACTCATCTGAGTCACTTTCCTTTGGTCAGTAAATGCAATCCTATTCCAAACTGTACTTACATATACAGTGGTGCCTTGTAAGATAAACTTAATTCATTCCAGAAGCATGTTTGTCTATAAAGCGTTCTTTATACAAAGTGGATTTTCTCATAGGAAATAATGGAAACGATTGGTTCCACAACCCAAAAATATTTATATAAATATATTAACTGTATGTAAAAATGTCAAAATACATTTGACATTGTATTTCAAAACACTGTAATATAATTCAAAACACTGTAATATAATTCAAAACACTGTAATATAATACAGAACACAATTACTGTAATATTAATTTAAAAAACGCTGTAATATACTGTACAGGAAAACAGAAAAGAAAAACCTTTATGACCACGGATGACTTTCACTAGGAGTCACTAGTGTCTTTTTGAGCAACTTTAACAAGGAACCTATCTAATGACACTTGCTTTTGTCTCCTTTTGAGGATTTCACGGAAATATGACATTGCGTTGTCATTAAACAGATTCATCACTTGCACTGCTACAGTCTTATTGGGTAGTGCTTTTCAACAGAATTTTGCACAATTTCCCAATGTTTACAAATGTCCTTAATCTCATCTGATGTGAGGGATTCCACCTCCTCCGTAGATGAGATCTCCTCCATACCTCTTGTTGCTCACGATGCAGATCCATCAATTACGTTTTACAATGAATTTTTGTTGTAAAACTGTCTTACAAGGCACTGTTTAAGCAAAATCCTAACCATGTCTAATCAAAAGTAAGCCCCACTGTATTCAACCAGTCTTACTCCCAGGAAAGTGTCATTAGGATTGAAGCCTTTGTCTTATAAGGCAGAATTCCTTAGAAATTTTAGTTTGTCTTACAAAGCATTCTTCTTACAAGATATTTGTCTTACAAGATACCACTGTACTTTGGAAAGGGTGCCTCTGCTCTACAGATATACAATTAAAAGAAAGAATATTTCAGCTAAAGCTAGGCATAAGAAGGCTATAACCATATACATGGCAATTAAATAATTTTGAAAATAATTTGTTTTAAAAAAGCTATTGAGAACCAGAAATCTTACATTTCATTTCATCACAAAAGTTTTATTTAACTGAGCCAAAAACCAAAATGCTGGATTATTTTGTGCTACATATATTAAAGGCATATAAGAATGGAGTGGCAAATACAGAAATATCTTTCAAAGGTAACAGATATATCAGGAGCACCAAGACCTGTGAAGAAGGTGATAATTGCTTATGCTTAGAAAAAAGGTGTTTAAAAATAAGTGACTGTCCTCAAAAGATCCAACAAGGGGTACGAAGTCTAAATGGACATGACAGCAGCCACCAGTTGTTTATTCATGTAGTCTGGCCAGTTCATGTATAAAGTAGAGAAACTGGGTCTGATTTTTTGTATCAAATGAAGATACCAGAAACATTTTCTTTCCACTACATCAGTCACATTTCTTCTAACTTGACTGCTGGAATTGGAATCAGGCTGGTGACGCGTGGTAGACAATAGCAGAGAGAAAAAGCACAGGAAACACACACACGCCCCTTTGATATTGTAACTAAATCCTCACTCCCACCCCTGTTTATATGGGAATAGGAGCGCAATCCAGAGTAACTACAGGGAGTCCTTGCTCTGGTGTAAGAACAATTTATTCTGGATTGCAATATGAATTTCCCATAGGTTTTCACTAGATGGTGCAGTAACTACTGGTGCAAGTAATATCTCTTACGTGCTCCCGTAGTTTGGATTCTACGGTAGGGCAGGTATATGCATAAAATAAGGTGCTTGCTGCCATCACATCACATTCTGTTATTTTGTCTGACTGGCTTTTTATATCCATGATGGACATTTATATCCATGATTTATTATACAAATTTATTTTATTTATTTAGCATATGGCAAATACATTGACTTGTGATAATATTATATAAATAAAACATCCTTTTTGAATAAGAACTAAATGTAAATGTAAAAGAAAGGAGAAAATAAATCCACATGCAGCTCCTGTTGTTCATCCCAAACACAAAAGTGTACTAAACACAAAAGTGTACTAAGTACTAAGTTGGACTAGTAGGCCTTATTCTGCAAAACTGATGTTTTTAATCCAATCCCATATAAAAAGGGAATATTCCCATCAGAATAGCCCATTGTGGTTGTTAGATTGCACATGCTCTATTTACCTTGTACAATCCTAATAAATCATCCTTCCACAAGGGACCACATTGCACATTATCGTAGAGCCAAGTTTCTCACTGGACTAAAACATAATAAGAAAACAGAGCCAATTCTGGTTCCCTAAAATCATAATGGGTGAACAAGGTCTAAAAATACCTCTTGATCCTCCTTTTTCCTTCTTTTGAATTGGAAATTCTTCTACGGCAGAAGAGATTTTAACTGTCTTTTCAGACTCTACAAGACTTTGCTTTCATACTGAAATAAAACATAGCCCTCAATTTGCACTGCCCTCTGCCTGGCCACAACAAGATGAACTATGGCTACAATCCAGAGTAACTACAGGGGCATGTAAGAGACATTACGTGCACCTGTAGTTACTGCACAACCTAGTGAAAACCTATGGGAAATTCATATTGCAATCCAGAGTAAATTGTTTTTCCTCCAGAGCAAGGACTTCCTGCAGTTACTCTGGACTGCGCCCTAACTCAGCCTCCTTCTCCTTATCACAACTACATGAGGGCAATGGAGCTGTATGAATGTAAGTTGAAAAGTAAAACTAGCCTATTTCCCTGCAGGTTGTCCTGCTAGTTGTGACCAACTCTAAAGTATGGTGCTCATCCCCATTACAAAGCCAAAGAGCCACTGCTGTCCGAAGTTATCTCTGTGGTCATGTGGGCAGCATGATTAAATGTCAAAGCACATGAACGCCCTTACCTTCCCACCAAAGTATTGGAAAGTATTGATCTGCTTGCTTTACCCTACAATCCAGAGTAACTACGGGAGCACGTAAGAGACATTATGTGCACCCGTAGTTACTGCACCATCTAATGAAAACCTATGGGAAATTCATACTGCAATCCACAGCAAATTGTTCTTACACCGGAGCAAGGACTCCCCGTAGTTACTCTGGATTTACTTACTCCCTGTAGTTACAAGGACTCCCCGTAGTTGCTTTGCAAGACATTGTGCCATTAATCTGCTTTCGAACTGCTAAGTTGACAGGAGTTGGGTAACTGACAGGAGCTCACTCTGTCTTGTAGCACTTGGGTGTTGAACCGCTGATCTGTCTTCAGGTTGACAAGCACAGCGTCGTAACCACGGAGGCACTGCAGCCCGCTATAGAATTCTATTAAAGTATCATTAAAAGATTCACTACCTAGTATCTGTATGTCAATATTTACAATAGAAACAATTGATTGTGGCTAATGAGATTATCCATTTTTGAGATCATGAATGAAAGTATGACAAGGCTATTGGGAGACATTTCTCTCCCAAATTATTTTAAACTCCATAAATATAAAGTATGTACTCTTGATGCTTTCCAACCATAGATGGAACCCTTTCAACACTATATTATGAAGCCAGTATTAGTTCAATACACGAGGATGGAAACTGACAACAAGGGCAATGAAAAAACATTCAGGATGTCAGCAAGCTTAAGGGACTCATACAAGTCAAACAAATCATATGCGCAGCAAAAGTTTTAATTCAAAGTTTTATCTCACTTTGTGGATCACTATCCATTTAAAAGAAAAATTCCTTCCTAATCCTAAATGTACTAATCATGCTAACCCTTCAAAATGAAAGAAGGTCCATGAAATCAATAATAAAAAATGTAATATTCCTTTAATAATAAAAAAGTTAGCAGCTGCACTTCTGCAGAAACAGATTACCTATTACACATCTCTCAAACAATCCTAATGAGATGCAAGAAAATATATATACCTAATAAATGTTAGCACACATATTAACATACAGTTCCAAAGTTCAGGCTCAGGCATGCACATGACATTGCCCAATACGAAAAAAGAAACACTGGTGATCTCTGTATAGAGAAATGTTCTTTACTTTGTCTCCCTACTTTATCTCCCTAATGCCTAATTGGCCATAACATCTGATAGAACAGAGATATTCCAATGCAGTTTGTTTCATTACATTTTGGATTAAATTTCCTTTCCACTGATATATAATATGATGGTATTAATTCATATCTATACAGTCTCATTTTTCATAATTTTGACCACTAGTGTCAAACTCATGCTTGTTACCCAGTGCAACTGTAACCCTCTACGTCTATACCCCTTTTACCTATATCAGTGTGCTGGCCTATTGCTGTATATTATACATGGTGAAACATGATTGAACTAAGAGAGAGTTGCAATGAATCCAAACAAAGATCCAGGATGGTAAAGTGGTTAGGGCACTAGTTAGATTCGGGTTCAAATCCCTTCTTGGCCCTAAAGCTTCCAGGGTGATCTAGGCAAGTCATTCACTCTCATCCTCATGTACCTTACAGGTAGGTTGTTGTGAGGACAGCAGGAGGGAAGAAACTAAGGGCGCAATCCAGAGTAACTACGGGGAGTCCTTGCTCTGGTGTAAGAACAATTTGCTCTGGATTGCAATATGAATTTCCCATAGGTCTTCATTAGGTGGTACAATAACTACGGGGGGACATAATGTCTCTTACGTGCTCCCGTAGTTACTCTGGATTGTAGGGTAAAGCTGTGTAAGCTGCCTTGGGCATTTGCATTTGAAAGATGGGGAATAAATAAATATGCAAGAAGCCAAAAGTCAAACATAAGACACCTTTAAAAGGTTTTTTTGATATTGATTCTTGTTCATATATTGATTCTAATTCATTTTGTCTGGTTTTCATTATATCCTACAGCCAGGGTCTCCAAACTGTGACTTGGGGGACATCTCTGGTTTGCCACAAGATTTTATCTGGCCAGCCTCAACATTCAGTTTGTCAGAGCATTTTGCTAATTTTTAATGCTTTTACTCAGTTTAAGGAGGGCATTGTTACTTTGTAATTGTCACATTCCCCTTTTGTCTGAATCATACCATTCTTACTTTAAAAAATATCAAAGTTAGCAAACTTACTTAAATTTCATTCATTAATAAAACATTTTCTTTGGCCTGCAAAAATGCGTAAGACATACAATGTAGTCCTTGTAGTGGAAAGTTTGGTGAACCCTGTCGCCTAGAATAGTCATCACTTGTTCAAGCAGTGATCTCAGACCAACTATTACCAGTGGGTGTCAGCCTAACAGTACAATAACAGAGTGGGGGAGGGGAAGAACAAATCTGAAACTTTTCTTTAAAAAAATCCTCCAGAGAGTACACTTTTAAAAATATGCATTCAACATAAGAGGATAAAAATGTGTTTTCTTTCTGCAGTATTCTATTACCACTGCATTCTCAAAAGGTATTTACCACTATAAATTGTGTGTGTGTGTGTGTGTGTGTGTGTGTGTGTGTGTGTGTGTGTGTGTGTGTGTGAGAGAGAGAGAGAGAGAGAGAGAGAGAGAGAGAGAGATTGACATATAAAATGGGAGTGTGAAGAGATTGCCTTTTTTAATTAAGAATTCACAGAGTTAAGAGGCTCGTAGATCCCAATTTAGTAACTTGTGCCAATTTATCTAATACCATTGAAGAGAATCGAAAAAATCTAAAAATAGGTATTCAGCCAACTGTACTGCCAGGATTGCCCTGTCACAACATTTTTCCCCTCTTACACATTTGAGTTGGGGGGAGGGAATGTATGGATGCTCTTTGCATTTGTACATGTCTGGCTTTAAAAGTAGATATTTAAAATAAATTCATAGGCTCCTTGTTAGTTTGAAATGGTTTGTGAAAGCAAAAAATAAGTGGCTATCAAAGTCTCCTGACAAAGTAACTCTTTTGTCAGTTATGATAAAAAGTTAAAAAACATAGATCCAAGTTTCAATGCTGAGAATAAGTATGCAATATATGTTTTTGAAGTTTTACGAAAATTCTTGCCTCTTCTCTTTTCAATTTTTATTCTATCAGAAATGCAGAGAAGTGGTCTCATGATTACTCCAAAACTCTGCATAAGCAGGCAACAAGTATGAAACTGTATTTCTCAACTTTCTTCTTTGTCCACATTCAGACATAACATACACAGCACAGACTTTTGGATATGTGCATAGAAGATAGGTTTATATTTAGACTTCCAACCACATAATATCCTCAAAAACAATATAACTTAATATTATAGCTCAATCTTCTGCATATCTACTCAGGTGTAAATTGTACCATGTTCAGTAGGTTTTATACCCAGAAATGTGTATTCGGGATAGCAGCTTTCAAGCTCAATCCTAGGCACATCATTCAGAAATAAGCCCCATAGTAAATGGGACTTACAGGAAAATTTTGATAGGATCATACCGTTAGTCCTATCGACAGCCTTTTGAAGAACAGCACTGATCTCCATTCTATAGTAAATTGTGACTTTCAATTTTGACTTTCAGTGCTGAAATCTGAACCCAGGTTTCCTAAATTCAGAACCAGCACTCCACTGACACCACCAAACTTTTCTTCCCACAAAGAAGCATCTCATTATTCTCCCATCCATTAACAATATACAGTAATACTTGTGCGGGAAAAAAGGGTTCAAGCAAAAAATACTATCGCATTCAAAAGGAAATAAAAGTCTATCCAAAGTGACAAACCAAAAACACAACCTTTCTCTTTGCAGACGTTTTTAAGCTACAACCCTGAAGAGGCGAAATAGGCAAAGGGAGCAACCAGCAAGTAGGCATAGGGAACTCAAGGTTTGCATGCATAGACAAGAGCTCTGCTTTGCAAGACACAAAAATGCCCTGAGTCGGTTTTCCCGCCAGTCAAGGTTGATGAGGCTGCATTTGGCTCAGAGTAGCAGCTATTAAGCAAATGGAAGCAAAGTGCCTCAGCAGCAACTGCCATCCTGTGCTCTGCTCCCGCAGCTGCTCTGGAGCCTAGAAAAGAGCCAATGGCGGGGAGCCATCCCCTCCCCCAGGCAGATCAACCAGGCCTGTTTTTGTCTGCTTCAGCAGTAGTGCTCCAAGGCTCTCAGAGCTTCCACCCCTCAGCCAGCCAGCCAGCCAGCCAGCCTCCCCGCATCTTATTTTCCATCCTCTTTCAACCATCATCCACTCATTTTAATTACGCAGAACGAGTTGCAACTCATCCGCCTGGAAGTTATATTAAAAGGAGGAGGGGGAGAAGAGTAAGAAGAGATGGATGGAGGAGGGAAGGGTGGATTTGTGCGCTTGAAGATGGCACGATAAACAACACCACTTTGCAATGCAGTGTGTTTTAAAGGAACTCTTCAGCATCCTCTTCTGTCAGCAGAACTTTGAGAACCAAGTCCCCCCTGGACCTTACTCCCAACTTTGTTCCTGTGGGCATGGGGAGAATCAAATCAAATTATCCATTCACTCATGTCTGACCCTTGGCAAGTCCACGACTCCATCTTTAAACATGTTCCACACATAATGTGCTTTTTAAAATCAGTAACGTCAGTCACGTTCTGTTGTCAAACAAGATCCCTTTCAACTCACTTCTGCTTATGAGACGAGAACAAAGCTGGAAAGAGGTGGGGGAGGACAAGTTTCCATGGATTTTATATGTGGGACCCCCAGAGAGTTCAACTAAAAAGCAAATCCTAACCCTAATGCAACAAACAACAATTAGGGGGGAAGCCAAGAGGAGGCCGGAAGGAGGAGCAGAGGGAGAAAAGTGGCCTGCCATTTGCATCGGCCCCATCCTCTGAGGGGAGGATATTTGCCCTCAGCACGCAATCCTTCTCAGCATTTATATGGATTTACAAAGGCACATCTGTGCGTGTTGGAGGGCCAGCCTGACGTGTTTTCTGCTCGCAGCAGCTGCGGTTTCTGAGGAAACAAGGCTGATTTTCTAGTCAGGCTGGAGGATTTTTTTCCAAGAGCCATGTGGGGGTGGGGAGCAGGCAGAGAAGGAAGGAAAGAGGGAGGGAGAGAAAGCAGGGCCATAAAAAATCCCAGAGCTCAGAAGGAGGAGAGGCAGGGCAGGGCAGGGCAGGGCAGAAGAGACTGCTGGGAATTTTCTTGAGCTGGCTTTCCCAACATAGCTTTTTAGTGTTGCAATCTCTTATTTATTCTGAAGATTAAAAACCAGCTTTCTGTATGTGCATGTGCTCGTCTGCAAACTGCAGCGCAAGCTGTCAGGGGGAGCCTCACGTCACATGCTAACCTCACATTCCATTTTTTAAAGTTGAATCTGCTCAGTTCTCCCACTCTGTCTTTCTTTCCCGCAAGACACCCCACTTTTTCCTGCAGCCCCTCAGCTGTGCTTCTTCGACTTGGTTGGCTTAGTAGCTTGAAAATATATTTTGTCCACAACTCACAAGATGTGTTTGGTACATCAAAACATTTCTAGTGTCCACAGGAAGTACTTGAAGGTAGAAATGTTTTCCTTTTGCCTTCACATTTCAAAAGTAGTGTGTATTTTCTTTAAAGAACGCAACCATTCTAGCAACCAGTAAAAATAGGTACATTATCATGGTGATGAATGATTAACTCTGGAGCTGCCTTCCGGGCCAACATGGAAAGAAGAGAAAGGGGAAGGGCCAGAGGAAAGAGAGCAATGTGTACAGATATACACTGAGAGACAGAAAGGGTTCTCTTAGGGAGGTTCTGGTGTAACAACAGCTATTGCCATTTTCAACTCTCATTTAACGTAATTATTTTTAATTATTTGAGGAGACAGTGTTTACATTAAACAGTATAGATTGTTCACTTTTGAAACAAGATTGTAGCAGCAGGATGAGACCTTGAGGTAGAGCTTAGTTGGTCAGGAGATGAAGCCTGTATGTATTGAAAGGTTCTCAGAAAATGTTATATTCATTTAAGGCAGGGGTCAGCAACTTTCTTCCACATAGGGAGTCACATGCCATGTCTGTGAGTGGATTCATCCGTGTAAATCGCTGTCTCACCAGTGACAGTGGAGGCTGCAAGACAAAAATCAAATGGCCTGAAGCTCTAATATTTAGCCTGTTATACACTCCTCTCCTCCTTTCTAACCCTCAAGTTCCCAAGACATGAGATCAGTACTGATCAGACCTATATTCCATATGGAGATTATTTCCCATGGCTTGATGTGAATGCAATGTGGGATCCAACCAGGACAATGTCCTCACTATCCAAGAAAAGAATTGCTTTTAATGCTGTAACAGCATATTTAGACGGGGCCAGCCATGGAATCAGGTGCCTGGGAGGCTACCACAGAGCAAAGCAGACCAGTCTTGTTGCCTTTATCTCTCCTGCAGGTTTTGACATTACACCACCCCAGATCCAGCCCTACTCATGTTTCTCCCCCCTTCTGGTCATGTTAGTGGGCAAAGTCTGTATTAGGATGAGTACCTATCCAGAGAATCCACACTGCTGCCTGCTTCACACCCAGCACTTACCTCAAAATCAAAGAGGCAACTGATTGGCTACTGATCATGGTTAGCTGCTGGTCTTTGCCTCCTGTGCATCCCACCTCATCCAGGTAACCTTTCTTAGCATGTTTTAGGCTGGACTTTCCATTTTTGGACCACTGTGTTCCAAGTGGGTATGATATTGGTTGGTTAGGTGGGTGGGTGACTATGGATTACCGTATTTCCCGGCTTATTATACACACCGGACCATAAGACACACCAGTTTAGAGGAGCAAAACAAGAAAAAAATATTCTGAACTGAATGGTGTACTAATATATTTAATAATATATAGCAGAATAATATTACAACCATGTAATATTACAGTCATGTGGTATTAAGAACCATCATCACTGTCATTAAAAATTGAATGGAGCCCATTTAAGGTTCAAGCATTTTTCTAATATTCTGGAAACCCCAAGAACTCATCATTTGCAAGTTTAGCAAACCAAATTCTGTGCATTTTCAAGTCTCAATTGAAAGCCTCCTCCAGCCCTGGAAAGGATTGTAGCCCTAGGAACCAGTTCCTGTGCATGTCTACTCAAGTGCAAGTCTCCCCCAGCCCTGGAGAGGATGCATAGGATTGCAGCAGCAGGGACCTCTCTCTCCTGGGCTGCTTCCTCCTCCCCTCTTCCCACCAGTGCCCCCTTGATTTTGCCTGCCTGCCTGTCTCCATGCTCTGCTATTCCTCTGGGCTCCATTCGTTTTGTTGGGGGAGGAGCCTGTGGGGAAGCCTCTGTCCCTCCTCCCCAGCTTGCCCTCACCTTCCTATAGGGCTGCCCTGCCCAGGGAGGCAGAGCAGAGCTGCAGAAGGTGCTCCAGGATTGGCCCCTTCACTCCATAAGACAGACAGACATTTTCCCCCCTTTGAGGAGAAAAAAGTGAATCTTATAAGCCAGCAAATACGGTAGATTGTTTGGGTGAGGGGTTAGATCAGGGGTTCTCAAACTACGGCCCATGGGCCGGATCTGGCCCGCCGGCACTGGTGGGTGTTTTGGGGGCACTGGTAGTCGTTTTGGGGGTACTGGGGGCACTTTAAGGCTGCCGTGGCGAAGATCCCCCAGCCGCGGCAGTCCTTTCCAAAGGGAAGACTGTGCGCATGCGCGTGCAGTCTCCCTGACACTTTAAGCTCCGCTGGAAAGCTGCAGGGCTTCTCCATGGGCGGAGCAGACTATCCTCAGCTGACCCCAGGAAAGTGACTATCCTCAGTCACTTTCACTTCCTCGCGTCAGCCGAGGATAGTCTGCTCTGCCCATGGAGAAGCCCTGCAGCTCTCTGGCGGAACTCAAATAAGGAGACTGTGCGCGCATGTGCACAGTCTTCCCTTTGCAAAGGGCTGCCCGCGGCTGGAAGATCTTCGCCACAGAAGCCTTAAAGTGCCCCCAGCGCCCCCAAAACACCCCCCAGCACCCTCAAAGTTCCCCCCAGTCCTCTGCCCAGCGCTGCCCTGCCTGCCTTGCCCGGCACACTTTCTTTTCACACTTTCCTAGGAGTAAGCCCATTGTCTATCATGGGACTTACTTCTGTGTAGGAATGCTTAGGATGGGGATCTGAGGCTGCAATCCTGCCACACTTTCCTGGGAGTAACTATCATGGGACTATCAGGTAAGAACACCCAAACAGGAGTTGAAGCTCCTGTGATATGTTGAAGTAACATGTTGCTGCAAATTGCTTTGAGGGTGTCTTGCATGTCTGGGTGAGAATCAGGAATGTTAAAAAGGTTTTCAATTTTAAAAGTGTTGAAATTAAGTACAGGAATTCAAAGCAAGTATTTTTGCTTCATTTTCACATGTCCTACATTTTGGGGTGTCCTACAGTTTTTTTAGTCCAGCCCCCAGCAGTGTCTGAGGGACAGTGAACTGGCCCGCAGTTTTAAAAGTCTGAGGACCCCGAGTTAGATCAAGCCTGCAGGCCATAGGTTGCCGACCTACCCCTGATCTAAAGTGTATCACATGATACTGAACACCTCACTCAATTTAGTTCACAGCTGTGCCAGAATAAGAAAAAAAAATGGTAATTCAAAAGCTCGAACACTCATAGGTAATACACACATGGAATCAAGCACTCTAGATGCAGAACTTTATCTCAATGAGTCACTAAAACCAATATAAAAATACTCTAGATTCTTACAGAAGACAAGAAAATTGAAAGAGAGAGATTTTGAGGTAAGGCAACCTTCTCCTACAGGCGACTATTAAAGAAAAAGTAGAATGATACTGAGCTTGTAGTAGAAAATTAGGAATTTCTTACCTGTGAATGTCCTATTCTTGGAGGAAGGAAAAGAGGGCACTGGAGAAGGGGAGAGGACCCTATATGTCCTCTCTCTTTAGCACCACAGGCTAGAAGGTCCAGCTCTTCACCAGTGATGCATTCACTTCACTGCAATAGCAGCAGCAAAGCACCGGGTGAAGGGTACAAGAGCGTGGCTTGTCTTTTCCACCTGAGATCCTCAACT
Organism: Cryptoblepharus egeriae; assembly: GCA_030015325.1. Lineage (NCBI taxonomy): Eukaryota > Metazoa > Chordata > Lepidosauria > Squamata > Scincidae > Cryptoblepharus > Cryptoblepharus egeriae. The sequence goes on along the minus strand of JAREYC010000001.1, from coordinate 186,681,841 downwards.
GTGAATGCCCCCCTGCCTACCATTTGGCGCATCTCTGGGTGCTGAGAGCACTGAGGCACAGGGACTCAGGCCTGGCACGCACAGGTAGTGCCAACTTGGGCAGGCACAAGAATTGAGGTAAGCATGAGTGAGCAAGTTAAATGACTCAATATGACTGCACAGGCTGACCATATAGAATGGAGGACAGAGTACCTCTACCTTTAACCACTGCATAAAAGAGGGAATTCAGACAGGTTCAGGTAATCATAGAAGGATTTAAATAGCAGAACATGCCTAAATTCTCTCTCTTATACAATGGTTAAAGGTAGAAGCACTCTGTCCACCATTCTGTATGGTCACCCGGTGACTGTCTCATCCTTGTGTTCTCCATCATGTTTGCCCATTGACAGGAAACACCAGTAATGTAGAACAGTAATGTAGAAAAAAAGAGTCAGGGTCCACCTTGCCACTGTACTCCAGAGTAAGATTTTAGATAAGATCTGCAATAGTCCAATTAAATTTTGTATAAGTGTACACACACACCAAGATCTCACATGTGAAACATAAGCACAATATAAATTTTTTAAAAAATTATTGCCAATAAGAAAACTGATTTTCTTATCAGTCCAAAGAGAAAGATGCTTTTTGTTTCCTCCACATATACAAAATTTAATTGGACTGATACAAGTCTTATCTAACTCTATAATTAGAAGCTCCAAATTCACATCACAGGCAATACTACTTTTATTTTATACTCAGAGCAATTCCTACATACCAGCGGCTTTAAAAATATTTAATGCCAAGTTCTTATTATGGCTTTTGGTTTGGAATTCAAATATGGCAAACTGCATTCAGTGTGGAAATTAAAAGGGTACAAGGTACAGAAGGGAGCACCCAAAATCATTACTAGGCTGGGGCACCTCTCTTATGAAGAAAGTCTACAATGTTTGAGGAGTTTCAGTCTTGAAAAAAGGCACCTGAGAGGGATATGTTTCGAGATGCACAAAATTATGCAGGAGTAGATAGATGGATGTGCATTTCCCTCTCATACAACTCCAGAACAAAAGAGAATATTTCTGTATCCAAGCCATTGGAACATGTTGCCACAGGATGTGGTGACGGCATCTGGCCAAGATGGCATTTGGAGGGGACACTAGAAGATACAGGATGCTGTACTAAATGAGCCTTTGGCCTGATCCAGAGGGGCTCTGCAAATGTTCTTATCATATTTAAATGTGTAATTGATACGGTATTAAAATTAAGAAAACAATAAAACAATATATATACTTTTCAAACTTGTACTAATTATCCAAATGTTTTGTTCTTGCACTTGTACAATATGCATGTATTCTGTACTACTAACTAAATATATGACTCTCTGCATAACAAATTACTTTGTAAGGACAGAATTTGAACAAAGACATGTCAAACTATCATCAACCATCAAGAATTATTCCAATATAAAACTTGAGCTGGTTCCCTACTGAAGCACTGCATAGTCCCTCAATGGAGCACTAAGCATTCATCTTCAATGAATATTTTGGGCAACAACTATCTTTGCTACTGTTTAATAGTTTCAAGTGAGCCACAGCACAGTGAGCATTTTGCACAAAACACAGAAATGATAAATTGCCCATAAGATGGACAGCACAACAGATACGGGAAAATACAAGGTATCAAAAAGAAAACATCATGGACAGAGTTGGACGTAAGTTAATTGGGAACCTCTATATTGCCATGCCAATATTTTAAAATGTAAAAGAGAGACTTGATTAGTCCTCTAATGATTCAAGCAAACCATTATTATATTGCCACAGCACTTTAAACTACATGTTGGGCACAAATATTATCATACTGGCTACCATATTTATTTACGTTACTGAACATTTTCAGTATCTCAGTTGGCTACATGAACAAACACTGTCATATATTTATCATATACATTGTCATGTACAGTGGCGCCTCAAGTAACAAATTTAATTCGTTCCGGAGGCATGTTCTTTACGTGAAACATTCTTTACGTGAAGCTGTTTTTCCCATAGGAAATAATGGAAACTCAGACGATTGGTTCCACTACCCCAAAAATCTATGTATATAAAAGATAAAAGTCACTGACTGACTGACTCACTCACTCATCACCGCCCTGCCAAAACCGCTGGGCCTTGAAGTGTGAAATTTGGGGTGGATGTTCCTTCCGTGGCGGAGGGGTGCACTAGGAACCGGTTTTCGGAAATTCCAACCAGAAGGGGGTGAAAAGGGGCGCAACGCGTTTTCCTCCCTATACTTCGCATTGAGAATTGCTGACTCATCAATATTCTGCCCCAACTGCTGGGCCTGAAGCATGGAATTCTGGGAGTTCCTTCTGTCACCTGAACACCCACCAAGAACCACGTGGAAAAATTTAACCCTTCAGGGGCTGAAAAGGGGCAACGTGTTTCTGCCCTATGCTTTACATGGGAGACTGACCAACATCCAGCCAATTCGGTGCTCAGTGCCTGGTGCACTGGGGGATGTTGTTCGGAGGAAGAGGTTGCACTGGAGAGGATGCTGTGCATGGGGAGAAGTTGAGCATGGGGGGAAGTTGCGCATGGAGAAAGTTGAGCATGGGGGAAGATGCACATGAGGGGAAGTTGCGCATGAGAGGAAATTGCACATGGGGGAAGTTGTGCATGGGGGAAGTTGCGCATGGCAGAAAGCTGTGCATGGGGAAGATGCGCATGAGGGGAAGTTGCGCATGGGGGGTTTATCCACATAGGGGAAGTTGTGCATGGGGGTTGATGCGCATGGGGGGAAGTTGCACATGAGGGGTTGATACACATGGGGGAGGTTGCACATGAGGAGAAGTTGCGCATGGGGGTTGATGCACGTGGGGGGTTGATGTGCATGGGGGATTGATGCGCATGGGGGAAGCTGCACATGGGGAAGTTGAGCATGGGGGAGTTGATGCATATGAGGGGAATGGCATAAGGGGGAATTTTACTCCCGCAACGCGGGTACGCTTTTTGCTAGTATTCATATAAAAATATTAACTGGATGTAACAATGATGACAGAACACTGGGATTTAATTCAAAATATGCATTCAATGTACATGATCTTATCAAGTCTACTTAGGCTGCAGTCCTAAAGACACTTTCCTGGGAGTAAGCCCCATTTAACACAATCCAAGACACCTTCAAAGTGTCTCCCCACTTTCTCCTTCTCTCCATCCCGAGCCTCTCTCTCCCCTGCTCCCTTCTGGCTAGCCCTGAGCTGCTTCCCTCTTCTCCGCTGCTCTTCTCTCCCTCTGCCCAGCGGATGCCCAGTCGCAGGAGGAACAGCAAGGAGGTGTTGCTTTCACTATGGACAGGTGCGCTAGGCAGCCCTGATGCTTTTTAAACAGGCTGCCGGCCAGCGCGTCTGCCCCAACTGCCGAATGTTTTCTTTACGTGAAGCATGTTCTTTACGTGAAGCAGAATCCTAGAGAAATTTTTGTTTGTTACGTGAAACATACTTTACGTGAGGCATTCTTTACATGAGGCGCCACTGTACTTAGCGATAGTGTGGAAAGGACAGGGTGGACAGTTGATGGTAGGAATTCCTACATATAAACTTTTTCAAAATAATAGCTGGAACCCACACTTGGTTTCACTTTACCTTGTATTTCACTCCAACTAGTGCCAACTATTTCACCTCTAAATAGGTGACTAGCTATCAAAACTGTAAGAGTACAAGGCCCCCCCAAATGTAGGACACTCAGAAAAATGTAGGACATGACAAAATAAAAGCTAAAAACACTCATGCATATGCTTTCATGTGATTAATTTAAATATTACTATATTACTGGTACTTATTATTGAATTTAAGGCTGAACACCTTGTTAGGCTGACAGAAGCCCTGGCAGAGTCCTGTGCTGACCTGGAGGATGTCACAAAAGTGCCATAAGCAGGGTGATTATACAGAATGGAGGACAGAGTGCCTCAACCTTTAACCACTGCACAGAAGAGGGAAATGAAGCAGGTTTAGTTCATCACAAAAGGGTTTAAAAAGCAGCACCTGCCTGAATCCCCTCTTCTATGCAATGGTTAAAGATAGTAGATGGTTAAAGAAGCACCCTGTCCTCCATTCTATATGATTACATTGGCCGCAAGTCACTTCTGCCCTACTTCTGGGCGGATCAGGCCATGGCACCTCCCCGCACCACCACAGGAAAATATGCCAGATGACCTAGGTCAGCCTAAATTGGTTAGGATTGCACACTATTACATATAGGTTGCAATCTTAAGCACCCTTACTAACCATAGGGACTTACTTCTGAGTAGACAATTAGGCTGATAATTCCCTAATTTATTAATTATAGGAAGGCTATGTGCTGCCTGTTCAGAAGAAAATGTGTTTTTTTCTAGGACAAAAGGCTAAAAAAAGGGGATATGTCCTAGAAAAACAGGACATATGGTCATCCTGCTCAAGATGCTTTTCTTTTTTACTATGGTACTACGGTATATTCTTCTAGAGTATTTCCTGAGTTCCATGTTCAGTGGATCAGGACCACCTTGGTGGCATTGCATTCCACTTCACCTGACCTTAAGAGCAGAAACAGTTGCCTACTCATGAGTAAACATGCATGTGTGGCTCACTGTTGCTTTTAATAGGGCTCTATACATTTTCCTTGTCAGTTGTGGAAAGAGCCGTACTTCTCAAGAGTTTGTTGGGACCTGTGTTTTCATAGCATTTTGATGGTGATTCATTCCCCTCAGCCTACCCTTTGATGTCAAGCAAGATATATTTACCTACTTTCATGTAAATGTGCACATGCTGCTCCTTTCATTTTCTTTATGGCCAATACATTTTCATTGTTGGCTATCTGCTTGGCACTTTCATAACATACCCAGAATTGGGTGAAGATCACTGGTGGATCACAACCCTCACTGTTCTATGTAGTTGTTACAATGGCAAACCACACCTCACAAATCACATTTCTTCATTATTTCAAATGTATTTTTTGATATTACATATGTTTCTTCAATCAATTTTATAACTGGAGTACAGAAAATAATTGACAGAAACCTTCATGAAATTGTTCATTTGGAACAATTTTATATTTTACTAGATAAAACATACCTATGTTGTGGGAATAAAATTCCACCCGTACGCCATCTCCCCACTGCACATCGTAACCACAATGTGCATTGTCCACCACGCGCAATATTCCTGTACAACACCCCCCATGTACACCATATGCAACACCCCCAACAGGGGTGAGGCAACTGTGCGCATCAACCGGTGCTGGGGCTCAGCGCAGTGCAGGGGTGGTGCGCATGAGGGTGGTAGTGCGCATGGAGGGGTTGATGCGCAATGGGGGAAATTTTACTCCTGCAAAACGGGTACATTTACACTAAGCAGGCCTCCGTCAGTCTTGAAAGACTGGTATCATGCTCGGCGCTGCATACGAAGCATGAAAGCCTGGGTTAGATTGTTATGGAGGATAGGCTGTTACCCAAGCAGCAAATCCCCCCTCTCCATGCCACTGAATTAGTCCAATGGAAAGGCAGAGTCAATACGATTGGATTAAGGTGGCATCGCAGAGCTGGGCTAAGGACAGGAGCTCACCCTGTCTTGTGGGGCCAACTTGTCTTAGCCACTTGCGCCACCCAAGAGTTTCTGAATAAAACTGTCATTAGGAGAGTGCTCATACTAATATCATCACTTGCTAATCCACAGCTTAAATTAGAAACAAATCTAGTTAATGGAGTCGTATAAATGGGATCCATGTTTGAAGGGCATACTTTGGAAACATGACAGTATCACCACCAGTGGAATCAAATCTAATAAAGCAAAGAGGAACACTTTCTGTGAAAAAGTAAAACATTTTACTTACTCCTTGAGGGACCAGAAGAACGCAAAATATTCATATGAATTTATACACACATATAAAAATTACATGAACAGTGCAATCCTAAGCATGTCTCCTCAGAAGTAAATCCCACTGTATTCAATGGGGCCTACTTCCAGGAAAGTGTCTTTAGGATTGCAGCAATACTGAGTACAGTGAGTACATTTACTCACTGAGAATGAGAAGATGGATGGATGGTTGTATATACACACAGAGAAAAAGAGAAAGATTAAGCATTCTACTTATCCAGGTCTTCCATTTGCTGTTAACTACTGTTTCAATATACCCATCTACAACTTAAGCTCCTTCTACAATTTTCAGATTATCTGTGACTGAAATTTACATACCAGCAATTTTGCCTGTGTTAGAGCATGTGCAGTTCAATGGTGTTGCATTTTACCAATGTATTAATATTATGCATTTGCTCCAAAATCACTTCTGTGCAACTTTAATATCTGTGGACACTTGAGTTCTCTGCAGGACCTTTGTAATTCACAAACACATTCTTAGAAGTTGAAGGTTCCCCATTTAAAATATTCTTAAACATTCTCCAGAGTTCTGTTTCATGAAACATCAATAAAATTATCCTCCCAAAAGGAAAATGTGAAGAGGCAGGTGGTTGCAAATGTCAGAAGAGCAAGGATACAGGAATACCAAATTCCTAATTTCAAATAATACTGCCATGGAGTTATGGAATACACAGAACTCTAAGATGAATGAGTCAGCTGAAACCTCCCACTGCTTTTGTTCAAAACCATTCCCTTCAAAAAATAGGCAATATTGTTATGGTTATATATATAATTCCCCCAATATTTACAGCTATTCGGTTTAAAATACAGGATATCATCACGTCCGTGAAGTTTCTGTTCTGACCTTCCCCTATACCACAAATGTGCAGTTATAGAAAATGCACTTTAAAAATATCAGAAAAGTTAAGAAAAAAGCCAAAAATAGTTTTGCCTACAAATGCACAGCAAAATCACTGCATTTTGAGGGCTCCAGGGATTCTTCTGAGCAGCCTGCAGCCTCCTCCCCAGTCTGATTTGCCTCCTATTGACCCCACCTCTGTTCTGCCCTCTTGCCTCCATGACTGTCTTTCTTGGCTCAGCAGCAGATGACTAGCAAATCTCTGCTGCATGTGGTAAGGCTCTGGCCTACTTTGCAATAATAAAAGTAGATAGTGCTGACTGGATGTTTATTCCACCAGCATTAGAAGCCCACAGGACAAGGCTGTCAATCAATTTTGTTTGAAGCATGTGCTTCGATACATATTCCTTTGTATTCATGCATCTATACACATTCATGTACACACATACACACAACGTATACTAGTATCAGTACATGCACAGATCACTGTATCATTGCCCTTCTATTTCAGGCAAAGAAAAAAAATCATTAGTATTTCCAAAGCAAAACAGTTCATTTATTGGAGATGGAATAAATGCTCTGGTTAAACAAGGACAAACAAACATGCTGTGGGTTGTAATTTACATTATTTCCAACTAGAACTACAAGGTGTCTAGAGAATTATTTGCAACATACATAAATCTCCTAAGGTACCATAATGCATCACCAACACTTGAGTGACTGCCAACATTTTATACCCTTCAGGGGAAAAAAACCAAAAAACCTGTTAGTTGGAAAACTAATTTTTTTTTTACTCATCCCTTGTAGAAGGGGTGAATTTCATATTTGAATATTTTTTTTCAAATACTGTAACATTTTCTAATAGAAGTTAAGTGAATATATTTACTTCATTATCATCTTTGTATAACCAAACCTTTTGAACACTAAAAAATACCAAAAAAGTACAGGTCCAACCTTGTTATACATGGATTTTTTTATACATGGATTTGATGCAACACAAATGGCCGCTGCAAATCACAGATTTTTATTAACTGCTTTTTTAGTGTATAGAGGCAGTCATGCAAGCAATCAGACCATTTTTCATTTTTCAGGAAAGCAGAAAGGCATCATTTTCAAATTCCATCAAAGAATCTACACATTGGATGTGTTTCAAAAGCCATGCAAAAATTCAAGGAAAGAACTAGAAAGCTGAAGAACTAGAAAGATAATGGAAAAAAATGGAAGAAATACAACCACTTTAATGTCTTCAGGTCTTGTTGGACACTGGTTAAAGATTTTATGGTTCACTGAGTAAGAAAAACTGATCATAAAATAATAGTGTATCATTGGGAGAATTTGTGGACAAAAATGTATAATATTAAATATTAAAGTTAAAGATAATTTTTACAAAATGATGTAAGATACTATTTGACACTAGTCAAATTAGTTAAAATTTATGAAAATGTACTGGATTATGATATTTCCTTTAAGACTACTCTGTATTAAATATTTAAAAGCCCCAGAGATACTTCCTCTTGAAGAAAGTTAAACAGGTATTCAATTTTGTTGAATGGTATAATTTTTTCTTAAGAGAATTTAAGTAAATTTTTTAGGGATAATTGGAAATCATTCATGGACTTTCTGGCATGTGAAGAGGAAAATGAATCAAACAAATGATGAGTGTGATGAGTTGAAAATTGGCATATAACTTTTTTAAAAATTATCCCTCATTTATCTATTTTGCTTTGTTGAAAATGTATTTTAGATTGTTTAAGATAAGATAACTAATGTCATAAGATTTTGTAGACTAAAGAAATGTAAACTGAGAACTCATACTTGCCACATAATTTCCAATATTTTTCTTTTTGTATTTTTTCCTTGTTTTTCTTTTTTATAATTTTCAGTATTTCTGATAAAATCAACAAAAATTAGCCTTGTCCATAACATTTACTTATGAGTAAATGTGCACTATTGCTCAGTTTCATTTTGCATAGGGTTCCATGCACTTGGGACAATCCACAGACCATCCACAGCCACATTATTAGGTAAATGGCAAAATTTTGTTAACTGAATGGTATATTGTGGTTTGGCATTATACAATTTTGTGTTATGGCAGTGTTATTTCGCAAGTATCATTTTAGATTACCCATAGCTATCACAATTGGATTTCTTTTCTTTCTAATGTTGTTTGGAGCACATTTGAAGTACAGCAATATAATTTTTCTTGAAGTTAAATTTTTCCTATTAATCTTCACTTGTATTTCATGCTGCATGAAGAATAAGACTTCTATTATCCGAAAGTAACACTCATATTCTTGATTTTTCTATCATTTACTAATTGATAAAATTTGGGAAATTGTTCTGGATCCCAGTGCCAAGCTGTAAAACTTCAAACTTTCTGTAGTCAAATTAAGACCAAAGGAGTCATCAACAGTAATAATCTTATTTTGAATAAGAAACTGTACACTACACAAAACACAGGAATGATCAAATAATGTTACATCACAATTACAATGAGCTGTTACTCAAAATATACACTGTATATACGCAGACTTAGTTCCTAGTTCAGACCAGGACTGGCCTTTGCTTAACCACTTATTTTTTTCTTTAAAACAATAATTTATGTTGCATAATGAGCATAAGAACACAAATGTTCCAATTAGTCTGACAAGTAACATATCTAATAACTTTTTAAAAAAGATTCCTCAGGCATTTTCAGAGATTTGTATAACTGACAGCACATTCCTAATCTGTGCTAGAACAGGCAGGCCAGTTGGCCTGTGTTGCATCCAGCTCAGGTTTGGTGGTGTGGTACCAAGGGGCAAGTTTTCTTCTTATCCTAGGTAATTCCTCCAAAAGATCTACTCAGATCTCTGCCATCTCAGGAGGTGACAGAGCCAAACAAACCAGAACAGTCTGAGGCTGCTCTGTATAATCCTGGATCCAGCATAAGTGCTGAATCCCAGCCCGACCTCCTGCTTACTTACCACTTGTCTGCCCCAGAATACCTGCCCTCCCAAACACCTGAACTGGCTGAGATTGGCCAACAAAACTCACCAGTGTATAGGTCCTGGAGTGACACAGAAAGACTGTCACAACTCCCTGCAGTGGCCTCCTCTCCTTACTGGGTGTTGCAGGCATGATTTATAGCATGTTTACAACACCTTCAGCCAGCACAAATGAATTTCCTCAGCCTGAGTAGTCAGGCTGGATTGAGCTATGACAGACAATCCTTTGACCGCCTGTGCAGCCCAATAATTATTTAGAACTAGAAATAATATTTGTTAGGCTAGCATAGTGCCATTATTTCCTATTTTGCAGATGCACTGTAAGCCAGTCAAAAACTTTGGGTGTTACGTTGGTAATGGCAGAATTGCCAGGTATTAACTGTGTCATCACATCAAATTCTTGTGAAGTACAGGACTGGTAGAGAAGACACATTTCAAGGAAGGGCAGGATGAGGGCTGTACTAGAGATAAGCATGTAACATGGTTCCACAACGCTACTTTAAACCATAGAGACAGCCATAACAAAACAACACTATGGATGTAGTATTTAACTGTAAACTTTACAGTGTGATTCTAACTGACTGGTAACCACAATGTAATAGAAATTTCCACACTTGTCAAGTAAAATGTTTAAAATGTATGAAATATTATGGAACCCTTTTGTATTTCTGTTACTTTTATATTTCTAGTTTGTATTCCATTCATGAAAATATTTTATTCCAACCCTCTAGGATTTCTTGCTGTATTTTGGTATTTGGCACAGTTCAGGTGCTCAACATAAGGAAGACACACACATGACACCACTTTTATTACACAACCTTAATGGCAGACTTCCAGAACAGAGACCGCTCTTCTTTCAGGCTTCGTTTAGCACACATAAGCAAGCTGGTCCACTCACATGATAAGCAGTCCACATCTAATCATAAGACTCCATTGATATAAGGAAAGAAATTAAGCAGGGATGTGTGGGTTGATTCTAGTCAGCAGAATGCAGTGCGATGCCCGCTCCCATTAGGATAATGCATAGTACTCTTAAAATGTGCATTTATATAAAATGATCATGCAAAATACTTTCTAACATAAAGAGAACCAAAAAAAATGGAAGAAGGCTAAATTTTAAAATCTAGCAAAAGTCTGTGGATACAACACTGGGCAAAGTAGGATGGGAAATTTAGGGATAAGGATGCAAGTATTCTCTGATTTAATTAGATTTAAAATTCTTCTGGAAATAGAGATAATCTTTTCATTTGATTTAAAACTGCTCTTGCCCAATCTGAGCCAAGATATATCAGTAGGATTTGTATCACCCAGCGCAAGAGTTCAAGGAGTCACCCCCATGACGGACTTCCTTCTGTACCAGACCTTTCAGAATAAATTACAACAGTGGTCTTGAGCATTTTGGCCTGGGACCCCCCTTTCAAACTTTTAAATCTGTCTGGGACCCCCTGTTAAACTTGCTACCCCCAATCTGGGACACAATGCTAAGAAAGAGGATGTGTCCTGGAAAAAGAGGACACATGGCCATCCTTAATTCAATCCATCCCCCTCCTCCTGTGGTTTTCAAAGAGGCTGAGCAGCAAAGGGGGTGTCTGTAGATCTGCTTCAGACCACATTCCCGTGTAGCCTCCTCCATTGAGGCTCCCCCCATTGCTGCCTCTTGCTGCCACAGAGTCCAGAGAGTCCCTGGAAATCAGGAGTATTGTTGATGCTCTCAGGGAGAGACATTTTAGAGGGGGAGAAAACACTCATTCTTGAAGTTGTAGTGAATGGGGCTTACTCCCAGGAAAGTAAGGAAGGGATTGCAACTTCAGAGAGCCTGATCCTGTGCATGTCTCCTCACAAGGAATCACTATTAGAGCAAAGTAGGGGGTGGAGGAAGCAGCCAGGACATTGAGGCTTGAGGAGGGGGAGCAAAGCACAGGAAAGCAGCAGAAAGCACTCACTGAGAGATGAATGGATTAGGGGAGTGAACAGAGACCCCCCAACCTGCCTCACCTGTCCCTCTCCCAGCTGAGAATAGTGCAAAAGGCTGAGGTGGCGCCTAAGGGAGGGAGAGGAAGCCCCACTGAAGTGGTGAAGCAAGGAGGCCCCCAGCCAGCCTTCCTGCCACTCCACAAGCTGCCTGAGAACTTCCCTGCACTCCTCTTCTGATCTCTCTGTCAAGAAGCACAAGGGGTGAGCTTTTGAGCCCCCTCACATTGATGCTGTGCAGCCTTAAGATTGCAGTGGCCTCCCCTGAGATCACAGACATGGTGACCTTGGGGGGATAACTGGGGTTGCCAGGAGGGACCAAGATGGCAGTCCTTCCCCATTAGCGACCCACCTGGGGGCACGTCACAACCCAACTGGGGTCACAACCCCCACTTTGAAGACCACTGAATTACAATATCATTTGTGCAGCCTAAATGCTGAATCCCCAGGGTTGGAATAATCTACATTAATAATCCACTTTTATTTATTTTACTACAGTGGCGCCTCACGTAAAGAACACCTCACGTAAAGTAAGTTTCATGTAACAAACAAGAATTTCTCTAGGATTCTGCTTCACGTAAAGAAAGCGCGTCACGTAAAGAAAACATTCGTTGGCAGTTGGGGCAGATGCACTGGCCGACAACCTGTTTAAACAGTGTCAGGGCTGCCTAGCGCACCTGCCATAGTGAAAGCAACATTTCCATGCTGTTCCTCCTGTGGCTGGGCAGAGGGAGAGAAGAGCAGTGGAGAAGAGGGAAGCAGCTCAGGGCTGGCCAGAAGGGAACAGGGGAGAGAGAGGCTCAGGATGGAGAGAAGGAGAAAGTGGGGAGACACTTTGAAGGTGTCTTGGATTGCAGCCTCCTAACCATGTCTACCCGGAAGTAAGCCCCATTGTGTTAAATGGGAATTTCTCTCAGGAAATTGTCTTTAGGACTGCAGCCTAAGTAGACTTGATAAGATCATGCACATTGAATGCATGTTTTGAATTCAATCCCAGTGTTCTGTCATCATTTTTACATCTAGTTAATATTTTTATATGAATATTTTGGGGGTTGTGGAACCAATCATCTGCGTTTCCATTCTTTCCTATGGGAAAATCCGCTTCACATAAAGAACGTTTCACGTAAAGAAACCGCCTCCGGAACGAATTAATTCTGTTACGTGAGGCGCCACTGTATATACAGTACAGATCATATAACAAAAACAAAAACTGTGGCAAACTTAATAAGAGTTCTAGTATCCAGTACTGTGGTGCCTTGGTTTACAAGCACAATTTGTTCTGGAACATGCTTGTAATCCAAAATGCTTGCAAACTAAAGCAGATTTTCCCATAGGAAATAATGGAAACTCAGATGATTGGTTCCACAGTCCAGGAATATTTATAAAAATATTTACTGTATATGAAAAGGATTACAAAACACTGTACTATAATACAAAACATTACAGAGTACTGAAGTGTACAGTGCCTTTGAAAACTTTCATGGCTGGTGTGAGGGAGACAAAAGAGAAGAGGAATTTTGTAGGATGACTTTCTCTAATGGAGTCACTGCGATCTATTGGCTCAATGGGTATGGCATACACCAGCAGCACTGATCCCAGTCTCCTAAACCTGATCCACCTATCCCATCCAACTGAACCTCCTTTATGCCCTCCCGTCTTCCTCTTTCAGAAAGGTACAATGTAATGAACTAGTTTAACTTGATGTTGCTTAAGATTTATAAACTTTAATTTATAAGCATTAAGATTTATAAGCATTAAGTCCCTTTTTCATTCAAGCCATCATTCTTTTAAAATACATACTATCAGAAAAAGAAAACCAAGCATAGACCATATGTCCAGTTTACCTCTCCCAATGGTTTCAACTAATGCCTAACTTCCATCAGTATAATTAACTTAATTACCGAGCAACTTTGTACCTCACCTTTTGATTTAGTAGTGCTTAAGGTTATTTAAAGGGTTCCACCTGGACCCCATCAAGCGCTACAGCAAAACAAAGAGATTGTTAAAAAAAACACACCAGCTAGAGAGTTCTTAGCTTTCCAGTGTTTCTGGAATGGCATATTTTTATGAAAGGATACAATAATTTGATTTGTGATAGTGTAGCAACCTTTGATTATTTGCCTCCTTTTTATTATTAATAGATCACCTTGACATAAGTGGAATAAAATGACACTTTTCCCAGAAGTGAGTACTCTATGTTACTAGCATGCCACAGATTCACATTTCAGAAAATACTGGTAAGTAGTGCTATTTATCTTCTACTTGAGCCTTCATTTTCTCCCCACTGCTATGCAGAAAAGATTACCTCAGTTAACATTTTGGGGGTCACAAATCTGATTAGACTTACTAAATGCACTGCTAACATATAATTTACCAGGCAGCATTAATTGGAGTTCAAGCATTCTCTTGACATACATTAAGTATCCTTAACACATGACATTCAGAGTAAAGCAAGTTTCCTGGAAAACAGAATAATGCTAATCAATACAACTGACTTAGTGAAAAGTCCTGGAGTGATAAAAGAAGGCATCAAACATAAAGACAAATCATTACCTGGTCTAACAGCTGTCTAACATTCATAGATAGGTGAAAAACTGTTTCCTTAAAACACTACTTTAATCCAGTTCATGCTGAAAAATATTTCAGAAATACACTCTGGGGGTCTAGTGCCACTATTTTACTAAAATTGGTCAGATCCCATTTTGCAATTGCCAGAAACTGTTGTTATTAGAACTGTTCAAAGTACTCTGACAAAGATTGTTTTAAGTCCCCACACTGAAGCTTACAGGTAACCTCTTTTTAGTCAAATGCCTCAGCAGTAAAATATGAAAAGGGACTCTTTCTGCAGTCAAAATTGTAATATAGATGGTAATATAAGGAGAGTTTAAACCTTCAAGCTAAATTCATCTCCTATTCATTTTACGGATATTCTGATATCTAGTATTAATTTGGTCCCTTTGGTGATCCTTAGGATTTCAACAGAAATTAGTGAAGAAATTGAAACATTTAAATAAAAATGAATGAAGGAATGTTGGACTGAATTATATGGACTGAATGTATAAAAGTTCAGATAAAAGATGTTTTAAAAGACCCTCAACTACCCCTTTAGCTTATAAAGGAAAGCATACAATAAAACATAAAATGCACACACATCTTAAAAGCCCTATCATTTAAACAGTCCTAAGGATGTAATTCTATTTACTGTCTAACCTGCAAATACTTGTGGCAGGAAAGGAAATCACCACAGGAACACTTAAACAATCCCAAGATCACTTTTACTCAAAAATGGAATGGATCATCCCAAACACAAACATCAGGATTTCTGGGTCTAGATTGACAGACCTGGTTGCCAAACATCCTAACGCTTTGCCACCTGCAGCTATGAAATCTGCTTTCAAAGCTTCAAAAAGACATAGGTTTTAATAATGATTACATGAATAGACCAGGATTCTTGTTTGGAAGGCTTTTTTTTCTTTTTTGGCCCTCAACCAACGCTAATCAACTCATGAGAATTAATGAAATCGTTTATTTTATCGTTTTAAAACTTCTGACCCATTTCACTGCTACACTGAATATAATGTAGGCTACATATATGTTTCTTCAGAATATAAAATCTGTAAGGTTTTATTACCAAAAGTGGAAGCTAAAGAGAATGCCCTAGTTTAAACTTCTTTCCACTCTCCTCAGACATGTTGCCCTAAGGAAAATTGAATATATTAAAAGCATAACCTAATCAGAGTTTTATTTATCAGTGATTTTGTCGCAACATGAATATGGTTGGCTCTTGAAAGTAAAAGATAAACATCCCTTACTTAGCAGTTAATGGCTTAAAAGCAACCTACTTACCATAGTTACCTGGCAGGCAATTAAGCTTGCCTGAGAGAGGTTCCTAGAGGGTTAAGTTTGGTTTCTGATTCAGCTGAGAGGGAAATCTCTCCCTTCTCCCATGTGATTATCACATCAATACAAAGTGATGATCACTCCTGAATTGCTTTGCAAGAGGAAGTTTCTGCATCTGAGCACACAGTAAGCTGTTTTTAAGGGGAACCCATTCCTACTGATTCATTGCCTTCCTCTTTACCATGGTAAACAACTGTTTTTGTATAATGCAAAAATGGGTATCCACAGAGGTTCTTGGAATCAAATATGGGGGTGGTGATGTTCAACATAAAGCTTAAATTCCTCAAAGAACTTGAAGAAAGGATTTGTTTTACAGGATTTTACAAACGTAAACAAGGGGACTATTGTTTTTACTAGCTCAAATCTGAGCCATGCACTATCCATATCTATATCAGTGGTCTTCAAAGTGGGGGTCATGGACCCGCCACAGGGGAGTTGCAAAGACTGAGGGACTACCATCAACTTCAAAAAAGCAAAAAGCAAAAATATGCATAGAAAATGCATGGGAAAAAGAATAATTTATATTGTGGCTTTATTCATGAGTAAGCAAATGTACCATAATCCATTGGAAAAGGCAGACTGAGAGCAATCCAAGGACACAAGAAGGGTACTGATCCAATGACCACAGCCTCCAAAATCACCCCAGAATGATGTTCCAACCTCCAAGCTTCCCTTTACATTGAGCTCCATTAATAGTAAACTGCACAGCCATAAGCAAACACTTTGGCTGGTGTGGAAGGTCTGTCCAGGTGGTGAAAGGCTTCTGGCATGATTTGATCCCAGGAACCTGGAGCTTACAAGTGTTCCAGTAGGCAGTTCCCCCAACACAGGAAATGATAGAAACTGGTTCTACAGGTAAAGTGAATTTTTTTTTAAAAAAAATTATTTCTAAAAATAGTCCAAACTCCTCTTCCCCCTCTCCCCAAGCTTAATTTCCAGTCCCTGTCCCATGTGGATTTAATGCTTTGGGGGATGTTTAAGGCTTTTATTTTTTAAAAAACTCAGATGTCATCTTTCTTCAGGGCACGTCCATGTATCCTGGAAAAAAACTTCATTGTCCTCCTTTTCCTTGTGAGCAAGCAGCCTGAAGGAATTAATAAATTATATTGTATATGTAATAATTTTAAATGTAAGATTCAGTAATTTAGTGTTAGATAGATAGATAGATAGATAGATAGATAGATAGATAGATAGATAGATAGATAGATAGATAGATATGGAAACTGATAGACTGGGAAAGAATGAAAGAAAAGGAGGGAAGGAGGGAGGGAGACAGGAATGGATGGATAGATAGGCAAGTAGCTCAGTGGTTGAGGGGAAAGGTGGGGACCTGGGTGAGGGAGAGGAGAGGTGGTGATCTGGGAGGGAAAGGAAAGTAGCTGGGTGGCATAGCTAAGGGGGGTGAGATAGATAGGGAAACAGGCAAGTAGGTAGGTAGATGTGGCCTAGCTAAGAGAGGGGTGACTGGGAAAGAAAGAGAGGGAGGAATGGATGGGAAGGTAAGTAGCCGGGTGGGTGAGGGGAGAGGTGGGGATCTGGGGGGAAAGGTAACTACCTGGGTGGCATAGCTAAGGGGGGATGAGATAGATAGGGAAGCAGGCAGGCAGATAGATAGGTAGATAGATGTGGCATAACTAAGAGGGGATCACTGGGAAAGAAAGGGAGGGAGAGATGGGAAGGTAAGTACATGGGTGAGAGGAGACCTCCATAGGATTGGGATCTCAGGCAGCATAGCCAGCCACTGTTTCCTGGGAGTAAGTCCCATTCACTATCATGGGACTGACTTCTGAGTAGACATGCATAGAACTGGGCTCTAAGGTTGCAATTCTAGCACTTTCCTGGGAGGATCTGCAGTGGGGCGGGGGGAATAGGAGAAGGCTGCTGTCTGTGGTGAGTGTGTCGGGTGCCTCTCCGCTCCCAAGGCTCCACATCATCTCACAGCAGGTCAGAGGCTCCTTCTGAGCCGCAGCGGCTCCAGCATTTCTGCCAGGTGTTCCCACCTGGCCCCCTGCATCAGGGGTCTTTAAGCGACCCCCCAGGAAAGCTCCAGGCAATCCCCCAAAGGGGTCCCGACCCCCACTTTGAGAAACGCTGTCCCAAGCCAATCTCCCTGTTGGTTCATAAGGGATTCTTGCTGCAGGCACTGCCTGAGCCCTGACAAGTGCCTTCTAAGTCCATCTTCTCCCAAGAGCATGGGGTGTATGTGTGTGTGAGTGCATGGTTGTGTGTGTGTGTGTGCATGTGTACGTGTATGTGTGAGTACATGGGTTGTGTGTGTGTTTGTATGCATGTGAACGTGTGTGAGAGTGCATGTGTTGTGTGTGTGTGTGTATGCATATGTGTGTGTGAGTGCATGGGGTAGGTATGTGTGTTGTGGTTTGCGAATGAGTGCATGGGATGGAAGTTGTGTGTGTGTTTTGAGAACAAATGTGGAGGTTGGGGGAAGTGGGGTGTGAGAGTCTGGGGGCTTGGGGGTAAGAGAGGACCTATGGGATTGCGGACAGTGGGGTGGGAGAGAGCATGGGGACCTGAGGGAAAGAATGACCATATGTCTTCTTTTTTCCAGGACAGGTCCTCCTTTTTAGTCTTGTGTCCCAGATGGGGGGTAGCAAGTTTGAGGGGGGGATCCTGGGCAGATTCCAAAGATTGAAAGGGGGTCCTGGGGTGAAATGGCCAAAGACCACTGATCTATATGATGAACAACTTCACATTCTTGATGCAGCAGAGCATGTTTTTCCTTCAGTCCCTATCATTTCTTATTCTCTCCACATGCTTGAAGAGAGAAGTTTGTTGCTTTGAACTTTTCTCTACAACTTTCAAAGGAAGGAGGGAGAAAGGGGGAAACTATAATATGAGAAAAAGAAGGACGTATCAAGGTGAATTAGATTTCCACATCATTTATCCTACAAGAAAGCACATGCTTTAATCTACCCTGAACCAGACACAAGCAGTGTTAAGGCTGAGTTTTGCCTACAAAGCTAAAGGAATAGTGAATGTAATCTTGTGTTTCTATGTCAATCCAGTTTGACCAGTTCCACAAGTTAACTCTCAAAGATAGCATGACATTTTCCTTTGTGGGAGCATGAACAAAATCTGAGAACATGGCCAGAAGCAAATGGAAATTACTAGAATGGGAATATGGCATGCAATTGGAATATGAAAATTGGTAGCACAAATCACGCAGACTATGGCTGGTCCAGACTGCCCAAGAACTGGGTTAGGATCCAGCATAAGTGTGAGATCCTGGCCCTGTCTCCCACTCCCAACCCACCTGCCCCAGATACATCTACAAATCACCCTCACCCTGTCCTGGAAAGCCTCTTTCCTAAATCCTTCCCAATTCCCCCTTGCTCCCACATCACTATGTCAACTGAACTTGGCCAACACAAACCGACATTCTCCTAGTGCCTGCAGTGAAGATAGGCCGGTACTCATCCGTGAGCAGGCCTATCTCTCCTCGGAGTTGTGTGAAAGTACTTTATGGAAATTTCATAACACTCCCAGGCCAGCACAAGGGATTGGCGCTAGCACATCCTTCCTCAAGACTATGCCCTGAATGAGTTCAAAAGAAAAACATTCTACATATTTACACATATCATCTTCTCAGAAGATCTACACAAAAAACTAGATAGCAGATTCTTAGGCCAGGAACACGTCAGTTCACTCAAAATGCAGTGAAATAACGAAATATGGGCAGTTATGAGAATAGTATAAGACTGCTAGAAACAGTATAAACTAAGAGTTAACAGTATTAGCAAAGTAAGAGAATGTATTACCCCCCACCAGCAAGAATAAACAGCTAGAGACAGACGTGGATTAAAGGGCCACTTTTATTAACTATTTACAACATTACAAAAACAGGGACTGCTTTCTAAGTTGTGCAAGTAACTACAAAAATAGGGAAGAGTGAACCAGCCTGACTCGGGGCCACCCTTATATTGTTCATGATAACCTTCAACATCAACCCACAGGTCGAGGTAGCTGGATGCTCAGCTAGCCAGTCGTCCAGCTGACTTCGCCTAATTTCCAGGTTGAGGGTTAGCCAACCTGGGCCTATATCTGGGTAGGGCAGGGGTCGGGGAACTTTTTTACCTTTTACTCCAAAATATATTTAGATATGCCGATGTTACCCCCTTGATTTGAAAGGACTTGGAGACAGGGCCTGGGGCATCACGCAGGGAAGCGTGTTATACACAAGGGAGATATACACGCCTCTAGTTATACATGCTTTCCTGGGAGTAAGCCCCATTGAATACAATGGGGTTTATTTCTGAGAAGACATGGTTAAGATCTATTATGTATTTAATAGATTGGATGCTGGAAAGAGGGGAAGAGGCTGTGTGTGGTTGGAGATAAATCCATGTCTTTGCCTGCACTTTCCTGGGAGTAAGTCCCACTGAACACAATGGGGCTTACTTCTGAGTAGACATGGTTAGGATTGGGCTGTGAATTACATGTTGAATAGATTGGATGCTGGAATGGGGGAGGCTGTGTGTGGTTGGAGACAGATTCAAGTCCATGCCTGCATTTTCCTGGGAGTAAGTCCCACTGAACACAATGGGGCTTACTTCTGAGTAGACATAATTAGGATTAGTACCTGGTGGCAGATGCTGGGGCAGCTGCTCCTGGAGGAGTGTGGCTGCCAGGCTCTCCTTCGGCTAACTCCAGGCTAGCAGGGGGGCGGCAGGAAGAATCCAGACCAGGCAGGTAGGGGCTCCTGGAAGAGCAGAGACTGTGCTGCCTGCTGGGCTGGAGACTGTGATGGAGCGCAGCAATGGAGTTCATGCTGCTGCTTCTCCTTGGGCTGCTCTCTTTGCCTCACTCCATATACTTTACTTAACTATGAAGGAGTTCCAACTCTTGTGAAATATGACAGTGTACTGAAAGGAATATTTAATAATTCTTAGGGAAGAACAAAACTCATAAGATGGCTCTTTTATACAGTCACAATGACAAGGATACCCAGAAGCTGAATTCCATGAAAAGTCTGCAGGGGTCTGCAGGAACCATCCAACAGAAGAATCAGGATCCATGTATTTATTTAGCACAAATTATTGTGCATTGTCAAGCTAGGATATCAAGTTTTACATGGCTACTGAAGCCAGTTAAGAAGAGTCATGTTGATGTGGACAATGCTGAGGACAATGCAACAGATAATGGACAATTTTGCTTTTGGAAACATTTAGACAAATCTTCCCCTGCTGTGATGCTAACAGTAGTTTTCAAAACAAGATAGAAAATCATGGAAGACCAATCTAAGAACAAGAATTATTTCTAGCATAGACTGATCAGTCACAACTAATGCCAAGGATGCACAGACAGGCAGTTTCCTTAAAGCAGATTTGAAATATGTCAGAGGACTGTATTGGCATGCTGTACTGGCACACTGACCATGACCTGGGACAAAAATGACTGAAGGACATTTTTAGGAGGAAGACAAACTAAATAATTGTACCTTGAGATTTATTCATTGGCTTGTGCTGAATATCTCTCACTCATGTACTGCAGTTCTTCTATTTACTTATTATTTACAGGTAACTTTGCATATATTAATTTTTATCTTTTGGCACTAAATGACAAGGCAAGCTAGGAATAGCTACTTCTTTCTCATGGCCACGATTTACAACAAGAATGGTACCTGCAAAAAAATGTGTCACAGAAAAAATGTGTCACAGAAAAAAATATGATCAAATAATATTAAAAGTTGGAGAACAGAAGAAAAATATTTTCACTGGCAGGGAGACTACTCTGGATAAGCAACTATTAGTGGGTTATGTCAGGTGAGAAAATTAGTGCCAATAAATTACATTTTTCTTGGATTTAATCTGACCTGGACTCAACATAAATTTTGGTCCTGCTTCAGGCATTATGCAGAAAAATCTCAAGTGTGAGGAAAAAGAAAATGTCAGAAAGAATATAATTTTCTAAAATCAGGAACATGCATATGTTACACAGTGCATTTTGTTCAAAGGTAGTATATTTGGGGATTATATGCCCCAGAGTGCACTGTACCCTACTGAGCGCATGAAATCCAGAAATCTTGGCATGGCAAACCACCAAGAAACACTGCCAAAATTGCTGGTTCTTTTCCAATCTCATCTTCAAAGACACAAGGCCTTGAGAGGAGGGAATGACAGAATGGGCACAGAGAGAGTCGTGTTGGTGATAGTGCATGAGCATGGGTAGACGTGCTCCGTAACTGTAGGGACACAGGTGCAATAAATATACCATTTTAATATTTAAAACCTTGTAAATCGTTAAACAGTGTTCAGTATTTGTAGCTCTTGTACACATTTTCTACAAATCCGTCCTATTAGATGTGGTTCCCAGTACTTCAAACCCTTCAAAATTCAAATTTTAAAGTACTGTTTTACTGTTTTTCTTTGAAAAAATATTAAAAAACATTTAACTTACTGAAGCCTTATTGGTATCTATTTTTATGGTATTTTGAAATGTACCAGTAGCTGCTGCATTTCCCACCCTAGGCTTATGCGCAAGTCAGTAAGTTTTCCCAATTTTTTGTGGTAAAATTAGGTGCCTCGGCTTATATGCGGGTCGGCTTATACACGAGTATATACGGTAGTCAGTTATACGTAATAAATTATAGTGTTTAAATTAACCACATGAAAGCAATATACAGTGGTACCTTGCTTAACAAGCATCTCACTTAACAAGCATTTCACGTAACAAGCAAAAACTTTCCCAGAAATCTTGCTTCACATAACAAGTTCTGTTTCACTTAACAAGCAAGCGCGCTATGGGCGCGCATGCTATGCAGCCCTGACGCTCCTCACAGAGGCTCTTTAAAAGGGCTGACAGCCAGCGCTGCTGCCTCTTAACTGCCTGCAACTTGGGGGCAGTTGCCTGGGGGTGCCAGAGGCAGCTGCCCCTAACTGCTCCCAAGTGCCCCCACCGACCACCTTGAACCTCCAGCAGCAGCCCAGGTAAGCCTTCCAAGAAACTGTCTTTGATTGCAGCCTCTTAACCATGTCTACCCAGAAATAAGCCCCATTGTGTTCAGTGGTGCTTACTCCCAGGAAAGTGTCTTTAGGATTGCAGCCTAAGTAGACTTCATAGGATCATGCACATTGAATGCATGTTTTGAATTCAATTAGTGTTTTGTCATCATTTTTACATCCAGTTAATATTTTATATGAATATTTTTTGGGTTGTGGAACCAATTGTCTGAGTTTCCATTATTTCCTATGGAAAAATCTGCTTCACTTAAAGAGTGTTTCACTTAAAGAGCATGCCTTCGGAACAAATTAAGATCTTTATGTGAGGCACCACTGTACTGTATATGAGTGTTTTCAGCTTTTATTTTGTCATGTCCCACATATTTCTTGGATGTCCTATATTTTGGGGGGCATTGTCCTCTTTTTTTTGTTATGGAATAGGGTCACCCTGATATCAGGCTGCAATCTGCCCCTCTCACACTGGAGTGAGCCCCACTGATTATAATAGGGCTTACTTTAGAGTAGACCAGTGGTGGGCCCAGGCTGGTTCTGTAGAACTGGATGTTCCAATCCCGCTGCCATTGGCGATCTGGTAGCAGTGGGGAGCGCGATAGCAGTGGACCGGTTCGGGAGGCAGCTGGAGCGGCAGCCAGCCAGGCACTTTTAAATTTGCCGCTCCCAGCGGCAGCCTGGCGAGGCGCCCAACAAGCCCTAGTGCTGGAGCGTCCTTTCCCCAGCCGCTGGGGCTTGTGGGGCGCCTCACCGCTGGGAGCGGCAAATTTAAAAGTGTCTGGCTGGCTGCCACTCCAACTGCCCCTGCTCCAGCGGCCTGGCTTACTCCCAGGTAAGTGTGGCTGGGACTGCAGCCTGAGAGCCCTCCTATGCATGACTACTCAGAAGTAAGTGTGGCTGGCGCTGCAGCCTGAGAGCATCCTTCCTAGCATGACTACTCTGAAGTAAGTGCCATGACAGTCAATGGGACTTACTTCCAGGAAAGTGTGGTTAGGGTTGCTGAGGGGCACTAACAAAAACTTTGATTTTTTTAAAAAAAAAATTTATTTTAAATTTTTAGATTTTAAAAAAAATTCCCTTTTAAATTCTCCCTGGCCCCACCCCCTTACCCTGGCCACCCCCATGACCACGGCCCCGCCCACTTCCAGGGAACCAGTTGTTGGGCCAGGCTGGGTCCATCACTGGAGTAGACATGCAAGGCTAGATCTCTCAGGCTCTTTTCCATTTCCACCCTTACATAGAAGGGAGACCCGTGGACTGTAATAGGCTTACTTCAGAGTAGACATGATACTGGTGGAGTGCTGTATCCAGGACTATTTTTTCACTTGTATATCAAGATATTGGCTGTATATCAAGTTAAAATTTATTATAATGATTACTTACTTGCAAATGACTTGCAATTTATTAAAAGATTACTTGCAAAACACTCTCAATCCAAGTTACTCTCAATCAGGGTGACCAGATGCCTAACCCAAAATTCCTGAACCCCAAGGCCAAAATTCCTACCCACTGAAAAAAAATGGCCAAAAATGTATTTTTTTGTTTTTGTTTTTTGGTTTTTTGATCATAACTTTTGATAGGAAGGAGTTATCTCAAAACTGATTTTTGCACTGGATTCTGCTCTTCAATACAAACCCAACAATATATGGCAT
Organism: Cryptoblepharus egeriae; assembly: GCA_030015325.1. Classification (NCBI taxonomy): domain Eukaryota; kingdom Metazoa; phylum Chordata; class Lepidosauria; order Squamata; family Scincidae; genus Cryptoblepharus; species Cryptoblepharus egeriae. The sequence goes on along the minus strand of JAREYC010000001.1, from coordinate 186,657,647 downwards.
GATGGGGTACTGTGCACTATCATGAAGTTTCAAAATGAAGCCAAAATGTAGGACAATGATGCCAAAATGCAGGACACAGAGACAGAAGGCTAAAAATCCGTACAAATCCGGGTTTTTCTGGTCATCTGGTCACCCTACCCTCAATCCAAGGTTTATTGTACTTCTCATGGCCAAGATTTACAGCAAACATGCTACAGCATGAACTCTTTAGAGGTTGCTCCTTGGTGCTCCAGGTAGAAAATAAATCATTTTAAAAACTCAGTTCTTCCATTCTTGCTTCAGTTACTTTAACACAGGATCAGTACAAATTAACAGCAGTGGTGTAACCTTACATGATACTATATTGCTACCTACACTTATGACAACTGACTTTATTTGACTTTATTTCCATTTCAGTAGCATTGCACAAAACATCTCTTTAGCTACATTATGTTTCAGAGAAAACCCATCTACATCACAACTCTCTCCCCTAATGTCTAATGATAGGTAAGGAAGTGTAGCAAACTTACAAGTCAGAGCCAAAACATGCAAAATTACATCACTGTTCACTACTCCGCTGCAACAATGCATAAACCACAGTAATATTTGTGATGCTTCAGTGATTATCACCCCAATGATACATGCCAGCCTAATTTGTGTTCCATTAGTTTTGTATCAGTGAGCTTTGAAAAATAACATATAGCAACAAAAATGAAATGCAGCTTCTTGTCAGTTCTATTTTAAAGTGATAATCTTGTTCAATCTAGAACTATATGTTCTTTCTTCAACTTTTGATAAGTCTGTGCTCTCTCTTTGTTTCAACTGCATATACAGAAACATGGGAACATGAACACCAATAAAGTGTACAAGGTGTTGGTAAGGTGATTCCTTTTTTTAAGACATGTAAGGCAGGGGTCTCCAAACTTTTAACTTCAGGGCTCCTCGAACTTTAAAGGAGGGAATTTCAACAGGTACAGCTTCTCATCTCTTAGATCACAAGTTGAAATTCCCTCTTCCACACACTTGTTAAAGGTCCAGGAGCCCTGAAGTTAAAAGTTTGGAGACCCCTGATGTAAGGCTAGCTGGATCCTGATAGTCCAAACTCCTCTCCCAACTTAATTTCTTCTCCTCATCACTCTGGGGTTTTAATGCTGTTTAGAGAAGAGCTTTGAATTTCAATCTGGCCAGGTTTCTGGCCAGACAGAGGGTTTCTGAGGGCTGCATCCTGCCCACAGGCTAGGGTATGGAAAGCATTGATCTAAAGTTGCATAAGAATGTAAGTAGAGCTCCACTGGATCAGGTCAAAAGCCCATCAAAAACCACCAACTTTCAGGTTGCCACATTGAGAAACCTTGCCCTCAGGTTGTCACATATGAGATGTGTACCCTCCTTCTTACTTTGAATGACTGTACCCTCCTTTTTACTTCTTACTGCCTGAATGTATGTATTATATGTACGAACAAATGTATGAATGAAAATTACTTCACTTTCTGAACCTGGTCCTTGAAAAGTTCTCTCATAATTATAAAAAGGTAGGCAACCTTAATCTACCCAACTCCTTGTGTGGTGATGCAGCTGTGCCAACATGGCATGCATGAGCTTAAGATGGGAGACAAAAACTTTGAAGGGGGTTAGGATATGGTGTGTGCTGCTGCTGATACAACCAATTCCCAGATCTGATTTGATCTTCTCTCTACTGCATCTTCTCCCCATTCTTCCTCCTTCCAATTTCCCCTGTATTAACTTACTGGCAACAGCAGGCATTCCCAGTCCATTGGCATGCAGACTGGCATCTTATGCAGAAGCAGCCAGGCTATGCATAATGGCTTTTCACATTTTGGACAGCTGTAAAGGGCTTTATGCTCCTCGGACAAGTGTTCCGGTGGCATAAGGCCCCAAAATGGTTAGGCCAAAACTCTCTTTAATAATAACTGTAACCAAACATCCTGTCTGGGAAGAATCAGGTTATGCAAGGAGCAAATAGGTCTCTGTTGACATTGAATGAAAACTGCCCTCAGCTTGATTTTCCAGTCTGAACAACCTATCTACAGAAAAAGATGCCAACAAACTTGCTTTGCCTATCCTTAAATCTGTTCACCAGACCAGCTTCAACACTCTTGAAATTGTTTCTGTTCAATGGATCATGTTTGCCTATACAGTGGTACCTCGCTTAAAGAGTGCCCCACATAACGAGTGTTCCATTTAACAAGCACTCTGTTATGCAGGGCCTCTGCCTCACTTAACGAGGCAGATTCGCATAATGAGCACTTGTACAGCTGCCCTTTACATGTCTTAATTATCCTTGACATTTCAACAATCAAGAGTAATTAGACCCATTCATTTGTGATGTGTATTCTGGAGGGGCAGCTGCTCAAGACTCCAATAATCAAGACTAATTAGACCAATTTGTGACGTGTATTCAGGAGGGGCGCGATGGGGGTGGGCTGACTGCTTGGGCTGCCTTTGCTTGCAGCTTGGAATTAAAGTAGGATGCAAGCTGCTTGCCTACAAGGAAAAGGAGGACAATGGAAAACTCTTTCCAGGACATATCCTCACAAGGATGATAAAGAAGACATGTCATGGAAAGAGATCTTCATTGCCCTCTTTTTCCTTCTAGGCAAGCAGGTTGTAGCCTACTTTAATTCCAAGGCTACCATGTCTACTCCGAAGTAAGCCTCACTGTGTTCAATGAGGCTTACTCCCAGGAAAGTTTCTTTAGACTTGCAGCCTAAGCAGATTTCATAGGATTATGCACATTGAATGCATGTTTTCAAAAAATGATGTTTTGTCATCATTTTTACATCCAGTTAATATTTTTATATAAATATTTTTTGGGTTGTGGAACCAATTGTCTGAGTTTCCATGGGAAAATCCACTTCACTTAAAGAGCATGCTTTCGGAACAAATTAAGCTCTTTATGTGAGGCACCACTGTATTGGAATTCGAGTACCTGTATCCTTCAACCATGTTTGCAATCTCTATCCCTTAAATGTGAGCCTATTTGGACCATATGATTCACATAGGGCACTGGGCCTGTACAAAATTTTTTATAGTAATAACAGGCACATAATCTCAAAATGATTACTAAAAATTACTAAAATTTTCCTGGAACTATCAATAGAATAAAAAAGTAGTACTGATTTATGGTTTTTAGGATGTATATGGTTGTTGTTTTACTGTGACAAAATAAAATAATGTTCTTTCTTGAAAAAATTAACACATTAAAATTGTAATTAATATTTATTGCATGAAATTAGGTGCTACCTTTTCTCTATGAATAAAAAAATACAAGGTATCAAGAACCAAATGACCAATAGCAATGACAGTCTCTGCATGCATGCACACATACCCATGCATATCTGTAAATATAAAAATATGAATTATTTCCATCAGAGGTAAAAAAAAAGTAGGATGTAAAATTTCTAATATGAATTCAAAGGAATCATGCTCAATATAGGAGAAGATAGCCAATCAAATAATAGGACACATTTGGAGTCCAAATAAAATATAGATAGATAAAATGTAGCAGTTAAAACAATTCAGAATCCAGTAATATTGGGGAAGCAGATTAGTGTAGGGAAACAAAACACAAATTATTGAGCCTTGAAAAGCCAGAATAAACAGTATAAACCACACTGAGCTTCAAAGACAATAGATAAAGTGCAAGGCAGGTCTTCCATGGGAGGGAGTTTCAGTCAGAAAACAAAAACAGAAAAGGTCCTCTCTCTAGCTTTCTCCCTAATATTCACAGGTAAGAAAACCTAAAGGACTCCACTCATGACTGCAACTGCTACGTAGGTTCGCACAGGATGGGAGCACTATTTTTCAATCATACTAGTCCCACAACACTCAAAGCTTTAATGTCACAACAAGCACTTTGAATTGCTTCCAGAAACAAACGTAGAGCCAATGAAGATACTTAACGATAGATGGAATATGCTCACACCACCAAGCCACTGAAAACAGCCTGGCTGCCATGCTACAAACCATTCAAACTTTCCAAATGCTTTTCAAAGGCCGTTCCCTGTATAACACATGACAGCAATCAATTTAAAAGCTCATGGGGAACGATCTTTTAATTCCCACTAAAATAACTGGAGCTTATCCAAAATATATAAAGTGAAAAAAGAGGTATCAAGGATGAATACTGGAAATAAATGTGTCACCAAATATATCATATGCAGATGTTATATAAATGCTTCCAAATTTGCTTTTCCATTCCTGTATCGGACATTATTTTAGTTACAGCCAGTGTCTTGTTTGTTAAAAAGATTCTGCTTCTAGGATGGGATTACTGGATTGATGTTCCACACAAGTCTTTGCAATTTTCATCCCCAACATGCTCAAGTTACTAGCACTTGTGCCATATAATTATACTTGTTTGTAGATCCACTGGGAATGCTGTGGGGCTCAAGCTAGTCTCTGAGGTCCAAAGGCCTCTGAGAAGAAACAGGCCACCTTCTGATCTGGAGATGGAATGGATGGATTAGCAAAGAGTCAGGCCAGCTGTTGCAAGCTTTATCAGTACACAGGGCTAACAGATGGGAATCCATTCTAAAAGCTGCCTGAAACAGTAAGCAAAGCCCTTGTGCTATTCCTTCTGTTTTCTGGCTTGTTGTGTGTTTGCATGTACAGAAAAGTCAGCAGAAAACACACCAGGAAACAAATACATTTTAAAAGATACATGAACACTGATACTTGTTACTTTCACAACTGAGTACGAAGAAGATATCAAACCCCATGAAATGAGATGTGACAAATACTGAGTTTATAGGAGAGAAAACATTGAAACATCAGTGTATTTGTTTCCTTTGTTTTTATTTAGTGCATATCAAGCAGCAGCTCAAATATTCAGTCCCTTACACAGAGAAATATCCTGTGGGAACATCTGAAGAACAAGGGATACTCTTCCTACCACATACATAAAAATAAATCAATTTTTTTAGTTGCCTTAATTAGAAAAGTGACTGCTTCATTTGGCTATAATACCATCAGCATTAGTATTTTTACTAGTACTATTTTTACTACCAGTGTGAAACAGAGGGTTTTTTTCCCAGGTAGTTCACAAACACTTGATATTTAGTTTCAGCGATACAACCACATCAAGGTTTAGACCAAATCCCTAGGCCACTGAGGCTGCAATCCTAACCATGTCTACTCAGAAGTAAATCCCATTGTGCTCAATGGGTCTTACTCCCAGGAAAGTGTGTTTAGGATTGCAGCCTAAATTACTGAAAATAATTTAAAGATGAATGCAATGTCATAAATAAAATAAATTTGAATTTTTTTAAAAAAAGATGAATACAGCATCTCCGATATACTGAAATTTCTGTTATGTTCTCTCCACTTAGTCCCAATCATTAACAGATTCTTTTTTGGCATCTAGCTGTTCTACATATAGTCCCCACAAGGATCTTCCTACTTCTAGCAAAGACTATTGACCATAATAATTAAGAATAGGATGGTATTATCTTATGGGATGATAAAATAAAAAGCAAATTTATAATTTAAAAATCATTGAATTAGATGTGTTTTGCTGAGACTATGGAATAAATATAAAAATAGATTTCATACAAAAAATACCATTATGGATCTCTCCAAGGGACACATTACCAAACTTGGCTGTTATATACAAATTTAATAATCTTTACACAAACAGAATATAGGTTGAATGATGAAAAGGGATGCAACAAGGTTTTTGTCCTATACTTAACACTTAAGACTGACTGATTCGTGGGGGGTTGATGAGCATGGGGGAGGTTGATGCACAATGGGGTGTTGCACAATTCCACCCCTTTTCACCCCCCCTTGAGAGTTAATTTCTCAACACTGGTTCTTGATGGGTGCTCACTTCACACCCTCCCCAAATTTCATGCTTTGAGGTGCAGGGGTTGGGGCAGAGCATCCATCAGTCAGGGATTCTTCAATGTAAAGCATAGGGAGAAAAATGTTTTGCAACCCTTTTCACCCGCTCTGGTTCGAATTTCTGAAAACCAGTTCTTAGTGGGTGCCTCCATCATGGAAGGAACACCCTCCCCAAATTTCATGCTTCTAGGACCAGCGGTTTTGGTAAAGAGTTGTTGAGTCAGTGAATCAGTCAGTGATTTTTTGTTTTACATACAATGGTACCTTGCAAGACCTGTAAGATGAATACTTTGAAAGACGAACTAAAATTTCTCTGGAATTCTGCTTTGTAAGATGAATCTCAATTGGCTGGGCTCAGTGATTGAGGCAGGACTTCTCCTCCTGCCTGCAGTACCTGCACTTGGTCAGCAGAGGGAAGCACAGGCACCACCATCCTCCCTAGCAAGCATAGGGAGAGCCTGAAGCCTTTCCCCTTCCCCACAAGGAAGCCTCCCCTGTCTGGATCTACTACAAGTATCCAGGGTGACCATATGACCGGAAAAACCCGGATTTGCCCAGATTTTTAGCCTCCTGTCTGGTGTCCTACATTTTGGCTTCATTGTCCTACATTTTGGACTCATCTTGAAACTTCACGATACTGCACAGTACCCCATCATACCATATTTAGTTGGATTTGTATTGAAGAGCAGAATCCAATGCAAAAATCAGTTTTGAGATAACTCTTTCCTATCAAAAATTATAGCAAAAAATCCAAAAACAAAAACTATAAAAACAAAAAGAAAATACATTTCTTTTGCAATTTTCTTAAGCGGGTAGGAATTTTGGCCTGGGGGTAGGAATTTTGGCCTTCTGGTTCAGGAATTTTGGGTTTGGTATCTGGTTACCCTGAGTGTCCCTCTTCCCCCTACCTTCCCAGCCTGGACCCCACTTTTGCATCCAGGCAGAAGCTTTTGCTGCTGCTGCTGTTGCAGCAATTTGACTCAGGCTGGCATCCTACACACTTTTCTGTGAGTAAGCCCCCAGTTGATTTAATGGGCCTTGATTCTGAGTAGACAGTAGCTACTTGCCCCCTTTCAATCCAGGCATAAGCCATTGGTCCTCCTGCTGCTGTTGCAAACTTACAAAGAATCAGGCTGGTATCCTACATAGTTTTCTTTGAGTAAGCCCCAGTGGATACAATGGGACTTGATTCTGTGTAGACAGGATAGAATCTTGCCCCTTTTGCAATCAGGCAGAAGCATATGCTGCTTGCTGGTCCTGCTGCAAACTGATTTGCCTAGATAGATCTCTCTCTCACACACACACACATACAGAGAGGTTCCTTGTTAAAGATGCTCAAAAGGACACCAGTGACTCTTATAGTGAAAATTAGAAATCCTTGGCCATAAAGGGTTTTCTTTTCTGTTTTACAGGATGGCATATTGCAGTGTTTTATTAGAGTAATTGTGTTCTGTATTATACTATAGTGTTTTGAATTTGATTACAGTGTTTTGTCATCATTTTTACATCCAGTTAATAATTTTACATGAGTATTTTTGGGTTGTGGAACAATTTGTTGGGTTTCCATTATTTGCTATGGGAAAATCTGCTGTGTGAGAAGTATGCTTTGTAAGACAAACATGCTTCCGGAACAAATTAAGTTTGTCTTACAAGGCACCACAATATATAGATTATAAATTTTATATGTTAATATTTTTGGATCAAATCATTGGATTTCCATTATTTCTTATGGGAAATATGGGAAAATTTGCTTTGATGTACAAGTGTTATAGATTACAAGCATGATTCCAGAACGAATTATGCTCGTAAACTAAGGTAACACTATATCTCTTCTAGATTACCAGATGCTATAAACAAATAACAAGGGAATGGTTATCTTTATCATGCCCTGTTCATTGGTTTGCATTTGGCTAATACTGCTGGAGACAGAAACATGGCTCGTTCCTTTTGCAACCTAGCTGGTTGTCTCCCTGAGGCCATTTCACCTGCTATATTAGTAATGTAAAAAGTACAGCATCACATAATTTGACTGAATAGCACTGGTGCTTCATAATCCACCACAGCTTCTCAACTGGGCCACTAATACTGACACAGTAGTACCCAAGAAGTTTGTCCCAATTGTGTGGTGTTGAGCCTCAAAAATTAGGAGGCTAAACATAGCAGCTGAATAAGACCAGAAGCCTGAATCTTAAATCTGATAAAGTTTTTTTTTTCAAAGAAAATTTTTACAGCACCATTTTTAATTTATTATTTGTATTGAATTCCTATATGTTTATAATCTGAGTCCCCTCAAGAGGAGAAAGACAGAAACAAACAAACAACAAATAAATAAATAATGGAATAATAGTACCATGGAATACTGTATTTACACATATGGACATTTCTTTAATTCTTCCTGAGATTTAGGGCACATTCCTAAGAAATTTAGGCTCGCTAAACTCACATGGCGTATCTTTCCATGGTTGTGTTGGGAGATCAATATACTGTATGCCTGTGCACTGGCCTAATACCTCCTCCGCAGAAGTGGGGCAGACGTGCCTTACAGCATTTTTGTGATACCCCCAGGTCAACAAAGAAGTTATGCCGGGGCTTAGGCTGGCCTGATCAACATTCTTTAGTGTCCACAGATGTCCAGATATCAGTGAGGGTTCTCCCCTGGAGCCCTACTTCCCAGTTTGCTGGAACCAAGGATACTGGTAAAATGCACTCTTGGGAGCAAGAAGAACTTTTTTTCTGTTTATTTAGGCAACATCCATCTGCAAGGCCAGATCTATCAGGGAGGCTTCCCTCACAGTGGATGGAGTGAGGTTCCATAGGCACGGCAGCCAAACACATAGCCAAAGGCACCCCCTTCCACTGTCAGTTGCAACAGGCTCTGAAAAGCCAAGGTTTCTTGGGTTTCCCAATGCATGCCTACTTGCCTGGCAGTTCTGGCTTCCTGGTCAAGACCCTCCATCTTTGTGACACCAGCTGAGATTGTGAGAAATTTCTGGCTTTCCTCCTTTGGAGTGCCCCCCTTGTGTTTGCCAGTGCAGATCATATCCTTCCCCCAACTGCACTGATAATTGTGTACAAGATTATGTTGTAAGGAGAACAATATTAAACTCAATGTATAAGCAATATGCAGTATAATATTTCGGATGAAAAAGTTAGTAAATCAAGAAATCCCTGAGCAGTATTTCAAATCTTAATCTGTTAGGAAAAAGCAAAGTGCTCAAAAAGGAAAAGGTTAGGCCCCAGAACCATCAAATGATCTGTGAGGGGGGAAAAAAGAGAAAGCCAGCAATAAAGAATTACCATCTCCACCTGCCTTTGCTCTTCATGCTGACTAGACCCCTTCTTCCATCACAATGACCACAGAACAACTTGCTGTTCTGTGGTGAGAAGGAGTGAGATATAATCTTCCACACTTTTTCCTATTATAATTTACTATTTGATTTCATGTCATCTGCACAGGGAGCCTCAAAGGGCATGGTACAAATTATCCAAATGAATAAATATTGTACAAGTGTTTAGATTCTCCTATCCAAATAGCTTGCATTTTAATGCCATATAATGTATAAACAATAATTCATGCAGGTTTACAAAATTGATCCTATCACCCCACCCTACCACCAGAACATTCAGCCATCAGAAATGGCCTTCCATAAGCACATGAAGCTGTACACTTCCAGAACACTGATACAGAGGCTTGATAGTAGCTACACCTGAAGGTAGGACAATGGGGAAAGCTAGAATGGGGCAAGGGCATGATGGAGACAAGAAAGATAGCACTCAAATAAATGCCATTCCCTCCAATAGCAATTAGCACACACCTTTTCTTTCACCAGACTTGTGCCAAGGTAAAAGAGCTATCCCAAATCTAAGGAGAGCCTGTTGCCAGTCAGAGGGAAAGTAAGGGAAATAATAATTTTTCCCTTATGATATTCCAGGGACCAGTAGGGTTGAAGGACTTTTGTTGGTTGCTCCTATCTTAAAATGTAGTTCAACTCTCAATTTGTAAAGTTCCCACCCCTGTGCCAATAGGAAGGAAGACCAAACAAAAAGGACAAAGTGACACAAAATGCTTTGCATCCAGCATAGCAAAGGGTTAAAGAAAGAAGTCTGGAATCCTAAAGAGACATTGGTATGACAATGTCCAATGAGGTGGACAGGAAAAGCCTTTCTGTTTCAATTTCAGAGTTAATATTTCAAGATTTGACCTTGCACTTCATGGCTGTAAGCAACAGAAAGAGGGGGAAGAGACTGGAAAAGTGAAATTTTGAAGCAGAAATCAAGGTAGAATGGGAAAGGGGTAAAACTAGTTAAATAGTGGATATTACAACCCAGCCCTAGAATCCAACATTTGTAATCTAGGACACGGTCACTCTGTAGTTAACAACACTGAGTATAGTGAAATGTACCCAAAGATATTAATATTGCAATATTTGATTGTGACAACCCTTTTGTGTATAGTATTACATTAATGCAAAGCTCATAATCACTTGTTGCTCCTCTCTTTTGGCTCCCATCCAGTAAGTTTAATGGCTAACAGAATCTGTTAGAACACTTACTCAACCTGAAAGAGTTTAATTGTTTGGAGGGAGGGGTTGCATGGTGAGGAAGTTGTGCACAGGGGGCTGTTGCACATGTGGAGGTGATGCACATGGAGAGGTGATGTGCATGCACGGATGCTGCGCATAGGCAGATGATGCGCATGGGGGTCTGATGCGCATCTGGGGAAGTTGCACATGGGGGTGATGCGCATGGGGCGATGTTGCGCATGGGGGACTGATGCGATTGGGGGTTGTGCGCATGGGGGTTAGTGCGCATTGCGGGGTTGGTGTGCATTGGGAGACTGTTGCGCATTGTGGGACTGTTGCGCATGGGGGGTTGATGCGCATCAAAGGAAGTTGCGCATGGGGGGTTGATGCGCATCAAAGGAAGTTGCGCATGGGGGGATGATGTGCTTGGGGGGTTGATGCGCATGGGGGGACTTTGTGCATGGGGAATTGATGCGCATGAGGGGTTGATGCGCAGTGGGGTATGGCGTATGGGAGGAATTTTAATCCCGCAATGCGGGTACAATTTTTGTTAGTTTAATAATAATCTCAAAATGTACTGAAGTCAATAGGGCCTAATGATATTAGTTGAAGATATTAAAATATGATTGTTTGAACTTTAAAGATCTCAAATTTATGTCTCAGAAAGTTGACAGTTCTGGTAGAACTGATAGTTCAAAAAGAAAATTGTTTAACAAAGAATAAAATTTTTAAAGGCTAATTAGGTGGGCTAAACACAGGGCTCCATGGAGGAAAATATACCATACATATATTTATCCAGCTCTTTTGTCCCCAGAGTCCCAGCTTGTTATGTAATTGCTGACATGCTATAAAATGTACTAACCCATACATAGGGTTACCATATTATCCTGCCTTTCTTCCCAGGACATGTCCTGGATTTTAGCCTTGTGTGCTGGGAAAAAATTTCAGTGTTCCCCTTTTCCTTTTAAGAGGGCAGCATGTAGCCTTCTTGTAAATCATAAATTATATGTAATAGTTTTAAATTTAATAAGTAATATAGTGCTTAAATTAAGCACATGAAAGCAATACATATGAGTTTTTTATTTTTATTTTGTCATGTCCTTGATTTTTTCTTGTGTAGCCTAAATTTTGGAGGGCCTTGTCCTTTGGGGGGGGGGGGGGGGTAAAACATAACATATGGTCATCCTACCCACAAGCTCAACAGTCAACCAGAAGGAGAAAGAAGACTACATGCAGTCATATCATGCCTTAAATAGGTCATAATGTTAACCAGTTATCTTCCCCTAATTGTGTGACCACTATAAACGGAACAGAATGGGCAAAACAGTTAAATTCTAAAACAATTACACGCAAGCAAAGGGGTAAGGGGCAGGATTTCTGACTCTAGTACTGATTTCTAAGTATGAGGAACAGGCACTCCAAGAGGCCAAAATTGAACGTTTATGAGCAATACAACCAAGTGGCCTTGACTAGGGATACTAAAATATTCATATCTCCTTTCAATGTCAGTTGCATACAAACTGCCGTTCCTCCTATTCAGAAACAATAACCTCTGCTCTCCCAGGTGATTCCAACCAGTAGAATTAACACAGACTTTCCATACAAAGTAACTTAACTACAAGAGACTAGAGCAGAGGTCCTCAAACTTTTTAAACAGAGGGCCTGTTCACTGTCCCTCAGATATTGTTGGGGGCCAGACTATAGGTGAGGGTTTCTGGGGGGTGGTGGGTACTGGCAGGGTTAATGGGTGGGTTTCCAGAGGGTTGGGGTTACTGGCAGGGCTGGTGGGAGTTCTGGGGGGTGGGTACTGGGAAGGCTAGTGCGGGGTTTCTGGGGTATGGGAATTACTGGGAAGGCTAGTGGGGGGTTTCTGGGGTATGGGAATTACTGGCAGGGCTAGTGGGGTTTTGGGGGGGTGATGGGTACTGGCAGGGCTGGTGGGGGTTTCTGGGTACTGGCAGGGCTAGTGGGGGGTTTCTGGGGAGTAGTGGGTACAGTCAGGGTTAGTGGGGAATTTCTGGAGGGTGAAGGCTCCTGTCAGGGAGCTGGCAGGGCTGGTGGGGGTACTGGGGGTGGTGGGTACTGGCAGGGCTAGTGGGGGGAGGTTTCTGAAGGGTGGGGGTACTGGCAGGGCTGGTGGGGGTTTCTGGGTGTGGGGGTTTCTGGGTGTGGGGGTTACTGGCAGGGCTGGTGGGGGTTCTGGGGGTGGTGGGTACTGGCAGGGCTAGTGGGAGGGTTTCTGGGGTGGGGGTTACTGGCAGGGGTAGTGGGGGTTACTGGCAGGGGTAGTGGGGGTTACTGGCAGGGGTAGTGGGGATTCTGGGGGGTGGGGGTACTGGCAGGCTGGTGGGGATCTGGAGGGAGAAAGGGAGGCATTTACCTGGGGAGCCCTGCAGCCAACATCCAAGCCCCCTGGCTGGCCAAGGAAGCTGTGGATGGGGCGCTGCAGCCACGCAGTCCCCCATCCAAGCCCCCTGGCTGGCCAGGGAAGCTGTGGATGGGGCACACTGCAAGAATGCGGTCCCCCATCAAAGCCCCCTGGCCGGCCAGGGAAGCTGTGGATGGGGTGCTGCAGCTGCGCACCCCCCCCATCCAAGCCAAGTTCTTGCACTGGGCAAGCAGGCAGGCGGGCAAGCGAACAGACAGGCAGCCCCTTGCCAGGGTCGGCACCCACCCGGCGCTGTCATGAGAGGATGGCATGCTCCCCCTCGCTGCCTGCTCTTGCCTGGCAGCCACTCAGCAACAGCAAGGTAGGGAGAGGGAGGAGCCATCCTGTCAGGACAGCACAGTGCACGCAGCAGCACACCAAATTTAAAATGGCAGCCACCACCAAGCCTCTTTTCCCGGTGGTAGACAGCAAGCCTCGGCGGGCCGGATTGAGGGCCCTGGCGGGCCGTATCCGGCCCCCAGGCCGGAGTTTGAGGACCCCTGGACGAGAGCATCTCAAATATGCCATTCTTCAAAGCTTTACCTTTTTGTATTTGAAACACCAATTTAAAAAAAACCTTCAAAGAAATATGTGCTTTGATTATTTTATGTGAAAAAAGGATTTTGTTCAATCTTCTGTTTTCTCTCTGTAATTTTAACCACACCCACACTCCACTACCTTTCATGTCTATTATGAAGACTATTTACTAGAAATATTATGTGATAACCTTAGCTTCATGCATTCTAAAAAAAGGACATTCAGTAAAAGGGAAGAGTTCATAATGTCTCCCTTGAGAGACACTAAGGAGCATGAATAATAATCTCATATGGGTTTATTATTAGAGGATTTTATAAGATAAAGCTCCCAGAAGAATTTTTTTAAAGCGGCCGCAGTCAGTTTAAAAGCGATTTGGTTGTAGGTAGTAATCCCTGTTTGTTTGTTAAAATGCATGTGTGGTATTTAAAATATACATTGTGATACATTCTTTCGACTAGTTTGGATTTCTTTCTTCCCAACAAGAAACTTACTAAAACGAGCAAAAAAGAAATCTTGCACCAAATGAACAATACATTTTTCAATATGCGTATCCTGTGGGAAATCACTTTTAAATTAGCACTGCAAAATGTGTTAAGAAAATCATCCGGGAAGATATCTGGTGATTCAGAAGGGAGATTTGTGTCATTTATGCCATAGCTTATCGCTGAAAGCAAAAGGCATCCTGCTCAAACTTTTTTCTCTCCCATACAAAAGGGAAAAGGTAGAGGAAGAAAAAATATGGGCAAAGAAACAGTGAGCATACTTATTTTTTTATTTCATAAATTTTTGTCCCACCTTTCCTCACTCACCAGATTATGTAACATGGCAAACTTATGATATACGAGTCAAGCCTTATTGTCTTATTTCATTGTTGTGGTTATGTATCATCGTCTTTTTTTAGACTACAAACAAATATCCAACTATTGTAAACAATACTGTATTTACAAAATAGAAAAACTCTTAAATATCCAATTTGTATCTCTCATTTTAAAATTTAAAAAGTAAAGCAGTTCTCAAAAATCTTCATTTTTTGTCTGTCTTTCTTGGGACATATTCAATTTTGGCATTTTTCTTACAAACCAATCCTATTCCCCACCATTCTACATCATGAAGCTGTACCAACAGAGCACATACATACTGTATTCCATGGTGCTGATGGTGGGGAGATAGAGAAAACAGGTAAAAATATTTTTGATTTACCTATCAGGAGGCCATTTGGTCATCAGTAAGTCTCCTCAGATCCATGCCAGATATTTTGCAGATATAGATCTGAAGAGGATGGAATAGGATCTGGCATGTACAACTGCTCCTGGTCCAGCACTCTCCCCTTTCTGGTCCTCCAACGAACATCCCCTCTGCCACTTTGAATCCATAAAGTTCTGGCAAATATGGTTCTTGAGTCTCAGGGCTGTTCAATTGGCAGCTCCATAATACACTAGTGAAAAGCGTACCCGCGCTGTGGGAGTAAAATTCCCCCGTACACCATCCCCCCACGGCACATCAACCTCCATGCGATTTAGTCCCCCATGGGCATCAACCCCCCCCCCATGGGCATCAACCCCCCCCCATGGGACTCAGTCCCCCATGCGCATCAACCCCCATCTGCATCAACTCCTCATGCACAACCCCTCATGTACAGCATCCTCCCTCTGAACAACATCCCCTCCACTGTAACCCCTCCCTCTGAACAACATCCCCCCCACTGCACTGGACACCAAGCACCAAATTGGCTGGAGGTTGGTCAGTCTTTCATGTTAAGTATAGGACAAAAACACGTTGCACCCCTTTTTAGCCCCTTAAGGGTTAAATTTCTCCACAACGGTTCTTGATGGATGTTCATGTGACAGAAGGAAGATCCTCCCCGAACGTCATGCTTCTAGGTCCAGGGTTTAGGGCAGAGCATCCCTCAGTCACCGATTCTTCAATGCAAAGTATAGGGAGGAAAATGTGTTGCACCCATTTTCACCCCCTTCCAGTTGGAATTTCTGAAAACCGGTTCTTAGTGCACCCCTCAGTCACAGAAGGAACACCCACACCAAATTTCATGCTTCTTGGCCCAGCGTTTTTGTCAGGGTGTTGATGAGTCAGTGACTTTTATATACGTATATAGATGACGATGGTTGTAACATCTGCACAGTCACAATGTGACTTAATGCAGTGGATCACTAGATTTGCTGCCATGCCATAGCTGCCTTGAGTGTCCTTTTAAGAAGAAAGGTGGGACATAAATCAAATGAATAAATGTCCCATTGGATAGGGGCATTATTTAGCATTATCTTCACAAACATTCTTTTAGCAAGTGAACTGAGTTCATTTCCAACCACATCTTCCAAATAACCTAGCTGATAACCATTACTGTATCCCACAATGGATACTATTGGATGAATATCTTTAGTAACAATCCTGTGTGTACAGTCTTCCCACAATACAACCCCCTTGCCCCCCTCAAAAAAAATATGGTGGACCTTTCATTTCCATGGGGGTTCTGTTCTTGGACCTCTCGCACATAATTATTTTCACTTGAAACCCAAATAACACAAAGATCTGGGTTCCACTAAGCTCTATGACAGGAGCTTTGTTTCCCTGGGAGAAGCAGGCAGTTTAATGCAGCAGAGGGAGAGGAGGAAAGAGGCTCGTTGGCACTGGTCTGCCAGTGCTCTATGGGAGGCACAAATAAATAAATCCCTCTGCCTGTGCATTTGTGTGTGTGTGCTTGTGCTCTTTGTGTCCCTTGCCTGCTCTCCTCCGCTCTCCTTCCCTGGCTCTCATACAGGCAGTCACCTTGGATTAACCCTTTCCTGGCAGGTGGCAGCCTCTTTCCTTCACAAGCACCATCCCTCCCTTGTTCAGCTTGCCTAAAGTTAGCAGTCACTCTCAGCAGGCTCTTTAAAAGCTGATCTCCAGCTGCCACAGGAAGGGAGCCAGAGCTGAGTGCCTCCCACAGAGAGCACTGAGGGACACCAGCACTCTTCCCTCCCTCTGCTGCATTAGGGAAGCTGCTTCCTTTGCAACAGGTAGGAACAGGAAAGCAGGCAGCTTGGAAAGGAATGGAATGTCCCAATTCCAGCTCTCCTGCTTCAAAGGAATTTTTTCTTTTTAAGGATCCAACATCAATGGCCATGTCCATGATTCTGGACCTGTACATTATTCTGATAACATTTCCACTACTTCTCGTTTCGATACATCTTACCAGATCAACAAAGTGTTAGGAGCAATCACTACATTCCGGGTGCAATCCTAACCAATTTAGGCCAGCATAACTCACCTGGCATATTTTCCCATGGTGGTTTGGGGAGGCTGACTCATGTCTGTGCAGTGGCCTGACCCTCCCCCCCCCCGTCCAGGAATGGGGCAGAAGTATCCTACAGTTTACACCCCAGTTCAACATAGGACTTATGATGGTACGTCTAGGGATTAGGATTGCAGCCTTTATCATTTTTCTCACATATGGCAAAATCCAGAGCAGTTACGGGTCCACGCAGTTATGTCACCCTCTAGTGTTATCTTATGGAAAGTCATCTTAACTGCTCTGAAGCAAAGGGCTTAATTTATACGCCTTATAGTCACAAATAAGAAAAATGCAGCATCTTTTGAATATATTAGAGCAGAAGGTCTGGTCTAGAGGATTGAGCCACTGTAAATTGCCTAAAGATAAGATCTGAAGGTCGTTGGGTCGACCACAACGTTGGGTCGTTGGGTTGACCGGAAGCCGTGCACAGACTGTACTGGACTGTGGGAGTATGTGAAGAAACACAATTGCAGCGGCGTCTATCCAAAGAGGCACAAGCCAGTGAATGTGAGACTGGAGATAAAAGGAAACATCTCAGAACGTAGGAGTTCTTGAAACAGAGACACTTTCTTTGAATTTGTAAAATGCTTCTAGGGTTAGTAAGCCTGCCTGTGTAAACCACCTTACAAATAAAGTCAAAAGAGAAATCTGATGACCTGAAAATGTGGTATATAAATTATGTTTGTTATTAACTGTTAAATAGCTCCTGCATTGCATTGCATTGCATTCATTTCAAGGAACAGCTGAACGAACACATGCCTAATCTTTAGACAGACAGGCAGAGAGACAGACAGACATTACAAATACAATCACACTGCAGCTGAAGTGATTACTGTCAGAGTTATGCAAAAGGATTTGGAAAACGCAAACAAATCAAAAGAATGGCACTGTCCTCAGAAGATGCATAAGATATGTTATAAAGCTCCAAAACACTTGCAACTTTTTTTGGTTAGACTACCATATTAATTAATGCACATTCAAAGAGGCAACACTGGGCAGATTATCTGACAAACAGGTAAGATATGACAAGTGGCTTGTTCAATGAGGTTAGCGAAAGAGAAAAAAAATGATTATAAATTTGACTCCCAAACTGATTAACCACTGGTTGCAGTCAACCCAGTAAAGATTTTACTGCTGCAGTTACATTTGTGTGGAAGAGGAGATTGCTGGCTGGAAAGATGAGTGCCACTACAAAATTCTGTGTGAAAGAAAATAGCATCCTAGTCTCTTTACCTCCTACGAAGAGAAACACTATTCTTCAAAACCTCAGTTTGAAATGAAAATTTGACCTGCACTAAATGAAAAGAGATCTGGTTGGTGTATGTTAAATATTTATCTGGATATTCTTCATCCCAATCTGATTTAAATCCCCATGTAGTGATGCAGTAATGCCCATGCTGCCTACTGTACATCCTGCAGAAGATTCTTGGATGCTGGAGGTCCTCTTCCCCTGGGATAGGCGTGGGAAGCCACTACTAGACACACTAGACACACAGGCTGATACTAGAGCCTGTGCCAATAATGTTGCTGGTTGTATGGACATAGCAGGGGATTAAAGCAGACCTTTAAAAACAGAGAAGTACAGAACTGAATGGAATGTCATTGTATAACTAACCCAGACAATTTTTTTTCAAAAACAGAGCAACAGTGAAATATACAAACCATTTGCAGCAGTTCCTGAAAAATTACCATAAAGTGTGTAATGGCAGCATAGCCAAGTAGTGTGTTGCCCGAGCACCAGCAGGAAGGCTGGAATCTTCCTGTTGGCATGAAAAGACACAAATGGACTTGCCATGGTAGGGAAGACTGTGGATGAGGGAGGAGTGAATTAGTAGACTGGAGGTGGACGAATGGTGATTGGGAGGCTGTGCGGGGGGTTTATATAGTAACAATGGTGCATGCCAGATTCTATCTCCTCTGGCAGCATCCTCATTGGCCCTTTTTCTCCTTGGTTGTACACCAGCGATTCACTGGCACGTATCTAGAGAGACTCATTCCAGGACAGCTTGTGGAATGGAAAGGTAATTTAAAATCCCTTGCCCTTCCAAAGCCTCCTGCTAACCCCATCAACTGAATAAGGTGGATGCCTTTTGGCACAGCTGCACCAGAGGGGAATGGGGATATGACTAGGGTCTTTTAAGCTGGGTGTTCCTGCCCTGAGTACTCATAACCTTCATACAGGGACATTCTGAATAGTGTAGGTCTCGGGTTTCTGGGTTGAGATCTGTTGCAATGCTGCCTGTTCAACAGGGACACTGCCTGGATGGGGGAAGAGGACCACAGGGATGCCTACTGTGGAACGTTTCTTCACACATGAAGAACCGGGCTGTTTTATATGCCAGGAACACACTATTTTCCTGTGTGTCAATTATATCTATACCCTGCAAACAATGAAAGGAAGGCTAATTTTTTCCCCAGTGGTATCCCCAAAGATAGCAAAAAAAAAAAAACCCCACCAAAAACTGGGAGTTTTTTTGGAAGAGTTACCATAACTCTCCATCCGCTGACATAACACATCATTTTGTACTGTGGTTCATTTCATACAAGCATTACATAAAAGCCTTGTTGGACTTTTAAGTGCAATGTTGATGTTTTAACGAAATTGTGTTCAATACAAGTTTGTTTTTTAGGAGGCGGTTGTCAGCATTCGGTAATATATATATAGGAAATGAACATTTCCAGCAAACATTGTACAAATTGAACAAGGTGTTACTACATGGGATACTTTAAAAGCCATTCAAACAGTTTTAAAGTACTTGCTGCACAGATTTCCCCTGGAATTCTGCTTGAAGTTCAACACTGTAAAACGATGGGTGAAAAGTGTCAGAGAAATGAGGAGGGAACTTGATTCTTGTATATAGGATCAAAGACTATAAAACACAAGAGACAATAAAAAGAAAGCAAGCAAGAAAAAGACGTATTAAATAAAGGCATGATGAATGACATATACATTCTTGTGATAATTCCTACCATGCTTTATTGCTCAGTAATGATCATACAATGCTATACTTCATTGATCACTGCTTGAAACTAAGCTTCATTTCCTCCACATATGTTAAACACCTTTGACCTGAATTCACTTTGTGTAACTTCTCAGTACTTTCTTTTTAGTGTAAAAGGAAATGGAATATAAATACAGAATGAAGAAAAATCATTCACTATTATTGTTCTTCAAGTTCCATAGTGCTCTGAAATTCTTTGAGGTTCAAGCACTGTTGTGGCAAGGCAGGGCACTACAGCAAAATTTTCAACATATTAAGGGGATGCCTTGGGCTAAAATCCACTTTGCCTGAGAGCCTCAAAAGCTTAATAAAGGGTTCTTTGCACAAAGAAATGTTTGAATAGCAGGACAACAGACTGCACTTCCTCAGGACATAGACACCTGCTGAATCAAATTACTTAGCGCAGACTGACAACCTATTCTATACACATTGGATAGAAATAAACATCATATACTTTTGTGCCATGTGTTCAAGAACTGGGTGTTAAGTGTTTTCACTTCCTTTGTACTTTCTAGAAAAGACACAGCCTGTTCTCTCCCATAGATGACTAATGTCTGTATTAAGCAGGAGCAAGAGACAGCAGGACTCTTCTCTCACCCCATCTCACTCTCTTCTTGGCTTTGCTATCACTTGCATTAACAAATGCAGACGCAAAGAAAGTTATCTATACCTCTAATAATGTCATTCAGAAAAGAAAAATACTAAATATGATTCTTTTTTACCTTTAAGGAATGGGATTTCACCTGTGATGACAAGGGAGGAAGTTGTTCATCAGTGAAAAATTATTTTGCAGAAGTGGGCAACAGTGGCTATAACACTGAGTGTAATTCCACTCAGCAGGTCAGCAGTTCAAAACTCGGGTACTGCCAGATGGGGTGAGCTCCCATCCTTAGCCCAGCTCCTGCCAGCCTAGCAGTTCAAAAGCATGCAAATGCAAGTAAATAAATAGGGACCACTTTGGTGGAGGTAACGTCCTGGCAGCAGGCCCCTGCAACAGGCCAGCAAGGTTTCCCAAGTCACGTCCATTGTGGGTTAGATGAAACTCCAATCCACAACAAGTGGACACCATCATCATACAATACAAACTCTGAAGAAGGTGCCTTTTTTGTGGATGGCTCCAAAAGCTAGAACTACAGTTTTCAGAAGTGCAGTCCCATTCAAAACAGATTGGTGGTTCAAGATCTGAATCACAGATCTCCAGACCAAAAGGACCTCTGTTCTGTTGAGATGTAGGACTTCTGCAGCTTTTCCAGAGTTTTGTGGAATAAAGAAATAGAGTTGAATGTGATCTGCATATTTGGTTACACTCATCTCCAAATTTCCAGATATTCATGTGGATTTGTCTGTTCTACCACATGAGAGTTGGGCCCTATTCGGCTGATTCCTACCAAAGGAAAGGAGAAAAAAAACCATATTTTGCACTAATTCAGGAAATATTACACATGTCTTTTAATCCTCCTAAGCTAAAAACAGGGGTGGGAATGTCAGAGAAAAAAATTAAACGAATTTAAAACTGCTAAAATCTGATGTCTAACATACAAGAAAAAAAAATAAGCATGCAGTTAAATATTCAATGAAAAAATAACTGTTATGAAATATTCATTTGAAAAGTAATTAAGGCTTGCTTATTAAGCTAACCTTTCACAACACAAAATAATCATGCAGTTTGAAGTTTAACACATTCTCTGTTTTCTAGTCTTCATTACCATTTACCGAAGATTTCAGCTATGCTGTTGTTAGGATTGTTGTTAGGATTGCTTTTCTGTCTTTGTCAAACTTTTAAGTGAAATCTAATCAAGACTAGAGCTTTACGAGAATCATCCCTTAATTCTACACACTCTGATTTTTACTCTGTGTAATTTACGTAGCCAAATGCACTTTTCTTGAAAGGCTAAAAGTGACTTCAAACAAAAGTGACAATTTATCTCTATAAACTATGAGCAGGGGCAATCTAAAATGGTAAAAACAAGGAAACACTGGTAATGCAAAATTTGATTTATAAAATGACTAGCGAAAAGCGTACCCGCGTTGCGGGAGTATCATTTCCCCATACGCCATCCCCCCACGACGCATAAACAACCCATGCCCACATCCCCCATGCGCCACTTTCCCCCAAGCGCATCATCCCCCATGCGCATCATCCCCCATGTGCAACTTCTCCATGCGGAATTTCCCACCATGCACAACCTCCCCAAGGTGCAACTTCCCCATGTGCAACTTCCCCCCATGCGCATCATCCCCACATGTGCAGCATCCTCACCAGTGCAACCTTTTCCTCTGAACAACATCCCCCCAGTGCACCAGGCACCGAGCACCAAATTGGCTGGATGTTGGTCAGTCTCCCATGTTAAGTATAGGACAAAAACACGTTGACCCCTTTTCAGCCCCTGAAGGGTTAAATTTCTCCACATGGGTTCTTGGTGGGTGTTCAGGTGACAGAAGGAACTCCCAGAATTCCATGCTTCAGGCCCAGCAGTTGGGGCCGAATGTTGATGAGTCATCAATTCTCCAATGCAAATATAGGGAGGAAAATGTGTTGCGCCCCTTTTCACCCCCTTCTGGTTGGATTTTCCGAAAACTGGTTCTTAGTGCACCCCTCAGTCACGGAAGGAACACCCACCCCAAATTTCAGACTTCTAGGCCCACCGGTTTTGGCAGGGCAGTAGTGAGTGTGTGAGTGAGTGAGTGGGTGAGTCAGTAAGTCAGTCAGTCAGTCAGTCAGTCACCCTATGCAAAAGCCCTGCTCAATTAAAGAAATAACACAAACAGGTAGCTAACAGGTAGTGGCTGCAGAGCCTCTGTGGCTTATCCTGAATGCTTCTGACTGTTTCTAAGCTGCTAACTTGGAGCTCTGTTGTTTTAACTAGCTGTAAGATAAGGCATGGATCCCTATGGAAAGTGAAGCTGAGCCAAAGTGTGCATTTACTCATGAGTAGGTGAGTGTGCAATTGGAAAGGGCAAGCTGAAAGGTATGTAACAGCTCCAGAATTGCCCAATCAAAATAAAACAGGTCCCGAAACTGGGCTTTACATTCACTTTTAGTTGTGAGTAAGCAAATGTTTAATAGTTCCTTGCTCTTTTGGTGTATTTTCCCCTCAACTTTAAAACCAGTTTGTTTCCATACCAATTCAATGCTATGTTCAGTTATGTTGGTCTGACCCTACAATCCAGAGTAACTACGAGAGAACGTAACAGACATTTACATCAAGGTAGTCACGCCACTCCCTGGTGAAAACTAATGGGAAATTCATATTGCAATCCAGAGTAAATTGTTCTTACCTTGGAGCAAGGACTCCCCGTAGTTTCTCTGGACTGCGCCCTAAGTTGCTAACTTCTCAATGTTCTAATTTGGCAATAGTGTTGTTTGTGTTTGGCAGCATGTTCAATGTAGTTGTTTGAACAAGTAGCATGCAAATCTTAAGTCCCTTATAGAAATCTTAAGGGACTTCTATACGTTTAAATTCAAGTAGTTGATTATGTAGTTGTTCGAGAGAGAGAATGAGAATGAGAGTGTGTGTGTGAGATTGTTTTATATCTGTTTTATTCCTGTGGCTATGTCTGCTGAAAGCCACATACATAAAACACATATATACCAATGAATAAAAATGCTTTGAATAAAATATTAATTTGGAATAAAAACACATACTACCACCTTCAATCTCTTTTTTTAATAACATTGCCAACCAGACTAAAAACATTTTAGAGTGCCCTTAACTATGAGTGATTAAACCATCAAAAATAGACGTTTTAAAACTCCTTTCATCCAAGAAATCAATATTCCCAAGGATGTTAACTTTTACATAGGTTTACAAGTAAACCACACAAACTACAGTATATGGTACATATGCAAATCTATCAACTACTTTAAAATTCAATGTTCTGTAATTTTCAGCTATAAATTTTTCTTATACTATGTATCATGTAATTAGATCTTCTGCAGTCTAGGCACATAGAAAACTGTGGATTATTCATTAGGGAAATGAATTAGCAGGATTTTAGGCTTCAATAGCCTGAACATGCTATTAGCCTGCATTTGACTATTTGGTGGGTAAGCAGTGCTGTTTCTAAAGCGCCACCAACAGATAACAATAAATTCTCAGAATGAGACTTAACACCTGCTTTTCTAATCTTGAGGAAGAAAAAAGGCTGATTCAGCAGACGTATGGCATCCATTAGAGTCAAACATGAGCTCCTGATGTCACACAGAACACAGGCAACACACGGGGATGGGGAGTCAAAGGTCACAACATGAGTTAATAAACCGTGCAGCAGAGACCATGGCAACACAGCCTCACGTAGAAAGCAATATTCAACAATTATGCAAGACAGCATGCAGAATTCATGACTGTTTCCCTTGATGGAAGAGTTTTTGAAAATGAAACAAAAGGGTGGCGTGCAGAAAGTTGCTTTATTCAAGAGCTCTGAATCAGCTCTCCAAAATTTACAGTCTATCTTTGAAAAGATTAAAGAGACTATGAAGTCCTAATAAAGAACAAACCACATGCTAAATCTATACATGGATTTTATATAGTGCACTTCCTTCCTAAGCCCCCACACCTCACTACAGTAACATTTCTACTCCACAGGTTTATTTAGTAATTTAAGCACACATGACTGGAGATAAAGGTAAGTCCTTTATCTATAATGTGTTTTTGTTTTGACAATAGATGTTTTATAAATACATGAAGATGAATGCAGTGCTAATGATTTGTTCTCCTGTGAAAATACTAAATACCTGATAACAGGGTAATGAAGGGCCACAAATTAAAGTATGGGCACTAGCCTCCTTCTGTGTTCATAGCTCAAAAGTTCAAGTTATTCAAAGATCCCACTCAACAACCAAAAAGAGAGAGAGAGCAGGAAAGACAAGGACAACTAGCAAAATGTATGTGCAACCCTGGAGTGGCTCTATACATCTGGTGCATGATAATGACCATGTGTGATGCTGTTTGATTGAGACTGGACAAGGACCAGCAGGAAGGAGGGGGTAGAAAAAGCAGCTTAATTTAGTTAGCAATCCTAAGCACACTTTCTGGGGAGTAAGTCCTTTAAACACAATGGAACTTCTGAGTAGACATGTTTAGGATTGCACTGTAAGTCCCACAAGTAACCCTGCTTCTTGGCCCACATACAAGTTTCTTAGGAGTCCAATAAGATGGTCTGGTACTCCCATCTCTGTAAGAAATCGCAACAATTTGTTGTGATCCACACAATGAAAGGCTTTACCATAGTTGATCAGCAGAAGTAGGTGTTTTTCTGGAACTCCCTTGCTTTCTCCATAATCCAGTGAATATTGGCAATTCGATCTCTTGTTCCTCTGCCTCTTCAGAAACTAGCTTGTACAACTGGTAGTTTGAAATCCACATGCTGCTGGAGCCAAGATTGTAGGATTTTGAGCATGATTGTAGGATTTTGAGCATTGCCTTGCTAGCATGTGAAATGAGTGTGATTGTGCGGTAAGTTGGAAAAAAATCACTGTCAATGAAATTTATTTTAAAAATAACTATTAATGAAATGCATCCCCAGGCAAAATTTTTTTAAGAAATTAAGAGACTAATTTGATTCTTCTAGTCAATGGTGTAGACTGCGAGAGGTGCATGGGGTGTAGTTGCATTGAACAACAGACTTTAGCAGTCAACAAGCTGAGCTTGACACTAGTGGTTAAAATTGTGAAAATGGGGTATGTATGAGTGATAATACCATCATGTTATATAGGATTGGAAAGGTAATTTAATTCAGAATGCAGTGACATAAACTGCAATGGAATACCTATATTTTATCAAACATTATGGCCAATTAATCAGCAAATGAAAACACAAAAGCCTATGGAACAAAAAATACATTTTCTTGACTTAAACCTTTCCCATGATTCTGCCTGCTCTGAGAACCAATGAGATGCAATTCTGATACTGCATGGAACTAATAAGGTGTTAATATGAATCAGCTCTCGTTTCCATTTGAAGAGGTCATAGATTGCACCCAGGATTTTAGACATGTTAAGCAACTACTTTTACGCTATGAAACATCTGCCTGTAGTGCTTCATTGCAACACCAGAACTGTATCAGCTAACACCACTGAAAGCAGAAGAAGAGGCAGACTCCAAGGAGACATCAAAAACAAGATTGAGTAGTACTGTATAAAATTATCAGGGAAAATTCTAAAGATATTACATATGTGCCTTCCTCAATCTGTTGGGGGGAGATATCAAACACACTACATTCTGTGATCCACCTACATCAAACTGATTCATGTAACACTAAGTTCGTGGGCTCTAAGCATGCAAAGAGAAATGTGCACACAAATATTTCTGTTACTTCTTCCCCATCCATACTGTTACATCCAGAGTAACTATGGGAGTTCTTGCGTAGATGCAAGAAAAATTTACTCTGGATTTCTCTAAGCATTTCCCATAGGTTTCCCATAGGTGGCACAATAACTACATTGACGTAAATGTCTCTTACGGTGATGCAAGAGCTCCCATAGTTACTCTGGATTATGCTGTTAGGGTTTCCATAACACAGATTATAATGCCATTTCACTGAGAAATCTGTTGTCCACTAGGATGCTACAGTACATATTTGGAGACTAATTTGTCAACTATCCAACTCTAGTTCACTGATGGAAACTAGTTTTCCTTTAAGTCAAATAAAATCCATATCATTTCTGATTTCTCATAATACTGTTCTGTATGCTGACGCCATCCAAGTGACCTGGTAGTGTGAATTACAGAAAATGACTGGGAACACAATGAGGCAAGGTCTTCAATGAAAAAAACATTTGGCAGTTGGTGATGCAGCAGTCCCTGTGCTTCTCATCCATTAAAGTGGGAATGAAATAAAGGAAGTCACATTCAATGTCATCTTGACAGTGAACTCCTATTCAAAAACTATTATTTTCCCATCTTGAATAAAAGAGATCCAAGAGCTCTTCATAATCACATAAATGACCCACATCTGTGTAAAGTGCTCTCTCCTTAAAGTGACAAAGAGCTGTTGCAAGCAACAAAAAGGAGAAATTTTGAACTTACCAATAAATTTATGTCTTTCCTGGTAGAAGTAGGGCAGTCAGTCCTCTAGGGTAGCAGCAGCCCCTGAAAACTAGTGGATTCCTCAAGCAAGATTCATGTGTTTGAGCATCACAGAAATCCCTTTCTGATAAATTCCTATTGACAACCCACAGAAGAATCTGAAAAATCTATTATAACTACAACAGTAACAGTGAGATGTCCTGAGAATAGTCTAGAGTTGTAGGGGAAAAGGTATTTCGGGAGTCCCTTTCTTTCCCTTCATACACTCACACCAATCAGTAGGGTATTTCCATGCAATACACGGACTTATGGTATATCAGATGTTAATGTCCATTCAAGGACAGAGTGGACTACAATGAAAAAAAATCAGACACTGGTATAAGCTCTTGATTTACAATCAGATAAAAAGTGGTGAATAGTTTGTTGAGGAGCAACATAGTCACACTGAGGCCATTTGAGTCCTGGCGGACATCATGTTGGGCATGGATCCTATTCAGAGTTGACCAGTGCTGGTGAGGTAGATTAAAACCTGGAACTTTTCATGTCTATGTATCTGGATGTCCAGCAGCTATGCTAATTGATAGATGAGGAAGATCAGCATGCCCTGGTGCCAGCCCTCATTCCTCCAGCTGGCAAGATCTCTCCAGGGTTCTCTATCAGGAGGGAGGAATGAGGGCTGGTGCAGAAGCTGCAAAGTGGAGGAGGGTGATGCGACGAGCCAGAGAAAATGGTTGAATGTTCCACTTCTGGCACCCGTGATTGCAACACCTGAGACAGATCATAGCATACTGTGGGAAGCTGAATGCTGTCCTGTCACGAATGCTAAATACACTGCACCTTTGTTTACATCTCTCTCGATTCCAGCGGTTCACAAACCATGACCCACTTCATCATGTCCCAGAAAGCTATTCTGATTCTGTGTCATGCTGCAGAATGCAATGTTGCAAAGCATTCTGGGAAACAATATGTGTCATGAAGTCAGTTGCATGCTGGAACTATCCAGAAGCCACACCACATTCTGGGTTGCAATGTAACCCAAACTGCCTTGTGGCTTCCACGTAGAGCTTACCTCACAATACATTAAAAATAAGACATGACTAACTTATGGGTATCAACCCACAAATTGCTGTACTATGCCCCTATGCTAATTGCTTGAGAGCACAATCCTAACCATGTCTACTCAGAAGTAAGCCCCACTGTGATCAATGGGTCTTACTCCTAGGAAAGTGTCTTTAAGATTGCAGCCACAGATTGCCATTTTATGTTTTAATCACTAACCCCCAAATCCAGAGTAACTACAGGAGCACATAAGAGACTTTACGTGCACCCATAGTTACTACACCACCTAGTGACAATGTATGGGAAATTCATACTGGAATCCAGAATAAGTTTTTCTTACACTGGAGCAAGGGACTCCCCGTAGTTACTCTGGATTTTGTCCTAAGATTACTATATAGTGGTGCCTCACATAACAAGTTTAATTCGTTCCAGAAACATTCTTGTTATGTGAAACACTCTTTATGTGAAGCAGATTTTTCCATAGGGAATAATGGAAACTCAGACAATTGTTTCCACAACCCAAAAAATATTCATATAAAAATATTAACTGTATGTAAAAATGATGACAGAACACGGGGATTGAATTCAAAACATGCATTCAATGTGCATGATCTTCTGAAGTCTACTTAGGCTGCAATCCTAAAGACACTATCCTGGGAGTAAGACCCATTTTACACAGTGGGGCTTACTTCTGGGTAGACATGGTTAGGAGGCTTTCCAAGTGTCTGCACTTTCTCCTTCTCTTCATCCTGAGCCTCCCTCTCCTCTGCTCCCTTCTGGCCAGCCCTGAGCTGCTTCCCTCTTCTCCACTGCTCTTCTCTCCCTCTGCCCAGCAGACACCCAGCGACAGGAGGAATAGCGTGGAAGTGTTGCTTTTGCTGTGGGCAGGTATGCTAGGCAGCCCTGATGCTTTTTTAAAGGTCTGCCGGCCAGCACGTCTGCCCCAACTGCCAATGAGTGTGCTTGTTAAGTGAAGCAACACTTATTTGAGGCAAAATCCTAGAGAAATTTTTACTTGCTATGTGGATCATTTATTAAGCAAGGCACTTCTTAAGCAAGGTACCACTGTATGCAGTGTGAAATTTATACATTTGTTATTTCAATTATGTTGCTTTGAATTGCTTGCCATCTCGAGTACATTTCTATTACTATTACAGAAAGGTAAGTTATAGAGTGCCAGCCTTCTCATTATAGTTAAAAACTTACCTGTTTCCCAGAAAGTTCCTCATCAGGTTCAGGGGCTTAACGGTTATGGTATTATTCTTCTTCTTTCCAGAGTGCAATGGCATATTTCTTTAAAAAAAATTCCCACCCCACTGTAGCAGTGCCTTCAGCACATCCAAGCACTGACAGCATTGTCAACATCCCACTACTGCCAGTGCCATTTTCCCCACTAAACTGCATAAATAAGTTATCCCATATACTGTAACTTCAAAGAACCATTTCATGACATTGTCTTGTGGAAGAAAAATGGTGATAGGCAGGAGCCAGTCATAGAGCATAGTGAAGCAGCTGCTGCCTGCACAGATCAACCCTGCTGCTGCCATTCACCTGTTGGAAATTCCATGTCTTCAATGGCAATCAAATTAGTATTTAAAAAGAAGCCTGAAAGAGGACATCTGTATCTAGAGGCATCTCCTGTTGGTCCCCTGTCCATTCACAAAATTGTGTGTGTGTGTGTGTGTGTGTGTGTGTGTGTGTGTAGAATATCAAAACAGATCTCTATGCATGACACACCATGCTAATTTTCCACTACTTGTAAAGCACCAGTTTGAGCAATGCTCGGACACAGGTGACCTTCTCTATGAAATGGATGACTGAATCCATCCCCCAAGTTTAACACTACAAGAAATAATAGTGAGTAATTAACAGAATGACTCAGAAAGCCTAAACTTCCATCAATTTTCGTCCTGCTACCCTTGTATAGTAGAACTGTGTACTTTATGAATAAGAGATACAAAGAGATTTAATCTTCAACAATTTAATCTTCTGTTTTTAGCTGCAGAGAATCATGAGAAAATTCTAAGAGAAAAGCACCCTTTCAACAGCACCACCACAACACATTCATTTTCTACAAAAATAGGTGCTGCCTCATTTCTTTATGAGCACTACAGAGATCTATACCCAAATGCCTTCTCCTCAAAACCAAGGAAATTAAAAATGCTTCTATGAGAACAACAGTAGTATATGTTGTTAATACCAAGAAATCAAAATAGTAAGCTGTAACAATGTAACATGCTAAGGGTAAGCATTTAGGGCTTGGCTTTATCAGTCTTCAATGTTAAGTATAGGACAAAAATGCATTGCACCCCTTTTCACCCCCTTAGGGGTTACAATTGGTTCTTAGTGGGTGCCCATGTCATGGAAGGAATACACTCTCCAAATTTCAGTCTTCTAGGTCCAGGGGTTGGGACAGAGCATCCATTAGTCAGCAATTCTTCAGTGTAAGTATAGGGACAAAAAGGTGTTGCAGCACTTTACATGAAAGCACTGAAAGAAAGCACTGAAAGCACTGAAAAGTGCTTCCAGTTACACTTCAAAAAATTGGTTCTTAGTGGGTGCCTACATCATGGAAGGAACACCTTCCCCAATTTCACACTTATGGGTTGGGTGGTTTTGGCTGGGCATTGATGAGTCAGTCACTGAGTCAGTGACTTTTCAGTTATATATGTATAGATATAATTTTAAATATTACATACACACACGGGGGTACAAAAGTGGGTATACACATTTTATTATGAAAAAGCACTGTCACAATAAGGATGACATACAAATTGCAATTAAGTACAATCACTTATATGTTCAAATTGCCAGCCTTCAGCACTTATATTTTCTTAAGTCTAAATTGCTGGACTTCAACATTTATTCTAAACTAGCGAAACCATACCCGTGTTGCAGGAGTAAAATTCCTCCATACACCTCACCCCCCACTGCACAACAATGTCCCTTGCACATTGTCCCTCCATGCACATCGTCTCTTAAGTTCACCTTCCCCCATGCACACCAACCCCCCTGTGCATCATTCCTCCATGCACACAGTTCCCCCAAGTGCACCATATGCAACACCCGATGCGCACCATCCCCTAATGTGCACCATCCCTCATGCACATCATCCTGCCATGTACATCATCCCCCCATGTGCATCATTCCCATACACCATCCTCCCATGTGCACCATCCTCCCATGCACACTCTCACCCCCTGTAAACCCTCCCTTCCAGTGCATCAGCTGGATCTTGATCATTCAATGTTCAGTATAGGACAATAACACATTGCACTCTTTTTCAGTCCATTAAGGGTTAAATTTCTCAATTTCGGTTCTTGGTGGGTGTTGATGTCATAGACAGAGCACCCTCCCCAAATTTCATGCTTCCAGGTCCGGGGGATGGGGCAGAACATTCCTCAGTCAGGGATTCTCAATGTAAAGTACAGGGAGCAAAATGTGTTGTGTCCCTTTTCATCTCCTTCCAGTTGGAATGTCTGAACACAGGTTCTTAGCGGATGCCTTCACTGCGGAAGGAACACCCTCCTCAAATGATCATGTTCTAGGTCCGGCGGTTTTAGCTAAATGAGTGATTTTTCAGTTTTATAGATTGCCAACCTTCAACATTTACACATTCTTAACTCCTATAACTATATACAGTGGCACCTCACGTAAAGAACGCCTCACGTAAAGTATGTTTCATGTAACAAACAAAATTTTCTCTAGGATTCTTTTTCACGTAAAGAACACATTCGTTGGCAGTTGGGGCTGACACGCTGGCCGGCAGCCTGTTTAAAAAGCGTCAGGGCTGCCTAGCGCACTTGCCCATAGTGAAAGCAACACTTCCATGCTGTTCCTCCTGTGGCTGGGCATCCACTGGGAAAAGGGAGAGAAGAGCAGTGGAGAAGAGGGAAGCAGCTCAGGGCTAGCCAGAAGGGAGCAGAGGAGAGGGAGGCTCAGGATGAAGAGAAGAAGAAAGTGCAGACACTTGGAAAGCCTCCTAACCATGTCTACCCAGAAGTAAGCCCCATTGTGTTAAGTGGGTCTTACTCCCAGAAAAGTGTCTTTAGGACTGCAGCCTAAGTAGACTTCAGAAGATCATGCACATTGAATGCATGTTTTGAATTCAATCCCCGTGTTCTGTCATCATTTTTACATCCAGTTAATATTTTTATATGAATACTTTTTGGGGTTGTGGAACCAATTGTCTGAGTTTCCATTATTTCCTATGGGAAAATCCACTTCACGTAAAGAATGTTTCAAGTAAAGAACACGCCTCTGGAACAAATTGAATTTGTTACATGAGGCGCCACTGTACCTAGTTTTGCATCCCCCTATATATGAAATGTTATTTTTTATATTATAAATAATAATAATATGTTTTTTATTATTATGTACTATTTCACAGTCGCCAGGTGTTTGGACTTGGGTGTATTGTGATTTGGTTCCTAACCAAGGAACTAGGAATCACAAACATATCGTCTCAATATGTATTAAATTCCCAGGAATGCTGCTTTTTGTAACTCGGCAGTTATGATCTTCTGGAGGCCCATTAACTTTAGATGTCCTGGTGACTTAATGGAATTGCTCCAGGAGCACCTTATTATTGAAAAAACAGGGGCTTTCTTTTCCCAGATTCTCTGAATTTCTATCTGTAGGTCCTTATACCATGTGATTTTCTCATGTTCCTTCTCTTGAAGCCGATAATCTCTGGGTATTGCAATGTCAATGATCCAGACCTGTTTTTCCTCAACTACGGTGATGTCTGGTGTATTATGTTCCAAGTGGCAGTCAGTTTGAATACAGAAGTCCCAAAGGATTTTAGCCTGTTCATTCTAGACGATCTTTTCTGGTTTGTGGTCCCCCCAGTTCTTAGTTGTGACTAGGTTATACTTTTTGCACAGATTCCAATGTATCATGGTGGCCACTTTGTTGTTTCTTTCCAGATAGTCTGTTTGGGTGATCTTTCTGCAGCCACAGATGATGTGTTCCACTGTTTCTTCAGCCTCCTTGCACAGCCAGCATTTGCTATCTTTCTGGCTCTTGTCTATTTTGGCCTGTATTGCATTGCTTCTTGTTCATGTTCTTGGGCAGCTAGTATAAGGTCTTCTGTTTCTTTAATGTTCCTTTCCTCAGCCTTTGTGATGTTGCTTTGTTATCAGTATTAGTATTATCGTGAATATTGTTCAGGTATTGCCCATGAAGTGCTTTATTTAGCCACTTGTCTCTTCTGTTCTTAACCATGTGCACTTTGTAATCCATCTTTGTTTCATCACACTTCAGGATGCCTTCTTTGTGAGCCTCTTTTAAGTGTTCTTCTTGACTTCCCCTTAAATACTCTGTCAGGGATTGTTTTTTCTCTTCCACTGACTGTTGGACTTGAATCATGCCCCATCCTCCTTCCTTACGTAGTAAATATAATCTGTCTACATCACTTTGTGGGTGTGGTGCATGGTTGATGGTCATTATTTTTCAAGTTTTCATATCCAAGTTCTCTAAATAGTTTTAGTACATTTAACTATGTATATCGAATCATTGGTATGGCCCATTTATTGATAGCTATTATTATTATTATTATTATTATTATTATTATTATTATTATTATTATTATTATTATTATTATTATTATTATTATTTCAATTTTAAGTCACAGCAGACAGTTGCTGGACTGAGCACCAATCACTGATTGGGCCCAGCCTAGGGACCTAGGATGTTGTGATGTATTTGCATAGCCAAGCAGGGTATCCTTTTAAATCTGCCCGATGTCAAGCTCTTTTAGGTGTAATTCAAGCACTTTTGGGATTGCACCTAAGCACCAATCAACAGAGGGACAACCACTACTGGTTTGTGCCACAATCTTCAAACTTCAGTCCTCAAATCCCGATATTTACTTATTTTCTCCTGTTCTTTTTCATCAATCCAACTGTCCCCAGGTACTGCCACGTCAATGGTGATTATTTCTTTCTGTTACTGTGGCATCTGGTATGTTGTGCACCAAAACTTGGAAATAAAAATCCCACAAGTTCTTTACTTTTCCATCACTTTCTCTGGTTTATGCTCCCACCAGTTTTTGAATGTTTTGTTGTTATAATTTCCACATAAATTCCAATGGAGCATATGGGCCACTGTTTTAGGTCTGCATTTATAGCCAGTCTGTGCGATCTTCTTGCAGGAACTCTGTATGTGGTCTAGTATTTCTTCAGCTTCTTTGTACCACCTGCATCTTTCATTATTAATATAATAATAATAATAATAATAATAATAATAATAATAATAATAATAATACTTATATTCTATTTTTTAACAAGTAAGTTGTTAAAGTCATTTTTTAGCATTGTTGCAAGGCAGCTTGGTCTTAAGGTGATCCAAATTTGCAATATATTATCACTAAGCTTTCCCAAAATTGTTATATAGCAGACGCTTCATGTGCAGAAGGTCCCAGATTCAGCTCAATCCCAGATACAGTAAGGATTTTAGGAAGCAAAAATAGGAATTATTACTTCCTGAGATGTTGGTCAGCTGCCAATAATTAGAACATTCAGGTGAATTTATCTCTGCTGCAGATCTTTTCTGTGTTTGTTTACATGAGCAATGAGTGCTACATACAAATTCTAAAAATTGGAACAAGTGCTAAACTCTTTATAGGAAATGAAACATTGCTTATAATAGAACTTACTTTCGAGTATAAGGAAACTATGCATGTCAACTCAGAAGTCCCATTATAGTTCATGGGGCTTACTCCCAGGAAAATGTGGACAGAATTGGGCTGTTAGTGTTTCAATTACTATAACCAGCATAGCATTTGTTCCAGTATCCACAATTGTTTACAACTGTAAACAACAGAAAAAAATCAACAGCAGATAAAATTCGCAAGGGCAAAATGTGCCTTTGCTTCAGAAAAGTTCTGCTCAAAAGTGTGGCAAGAGATGTTGTTAGCCACTGAAGCTCAAACTGGGGCTAATCCTCAGTACAGACAAGATTTTAGTGCTGCTTGGACATGGATTATGCATGGAAACACCATCTGGATCACCATTCTGTTTAGGTTTTGCGTTCTACACCCGTATTCTTCCAATTTTGCTACAGAGATTGGTACACACAACAAACCATATAAAAGGAAGCTTGCCAAGTACAGCCAAAATGCAACACATTTTTTAAAGAAACCATTTAACATCTTTTTTCCCCAAAGTTCTTCCAGTGATGTAGGCTTCTACACAAAAAATTAAAGTGCAAAGTAAAGCTGAATTAGCATTGTCATACATATGTTGTTGCACAAACAATTACCTTCTATCTTGGTCCCTCCTACTATTTTTCAACTGAATATGGTAATCTGGAGTTCATAGATACTTTTTACAATTCCTAAAATGTGGAAGGCCTCCCAAAAGGTGAACTTGCTTAGGTGAAATAGCAGACAGATCATAAAGCCTGGGAACAGAGCAAATAAAAGATAAAAAAAACTGAAAAAACAGCAGAAGAGAAAACAGAAAGGGAAAGAACAGTCATTGAGATCTGTCAGGGTGTTGACTGTTTGATGCCCTGTAACTGGTACTGGGTGCAAGAGTGAAAACAAACACAGCAGAGTAGTTTCTATCAACTGTATTACTGGTAACAAACAGGATAATCCAAGACAGTCCAGGTAATACACGTTTAGTCATATACTATAGTACAGCAACCAGACCCAAGTCAGAGGCCATAAATCTTTGTCAGTAAATCAGTCCAAATATAGTGTGAAGTCCAGTAGTCTAAATCACCTCAGCATACTTCACAGTACCACAGAGCTTCTCAGCTCGCCTCAGAATTCACTGACCAAATACTGCTTATATAGGTGACGGCAACCACTCAGCAGCCAATCATAATATAAAACATACTTGTTGTGATTGGACCCTCAGGCAGAGACATTATGCCAGCCAATCATCTTACAACTTACCTTGAATCAATAGTTAGGTCCAGAAACCTAACAAGTTCTATGTAAAGCTGGCATTAATGAAACAAGGTACTTGAAATTATAAATGATACTTGAGAAGTATTAATGCGTATGGTCTAACTGAAGAATGTATACATGGCTTTGAGAAATTCAAATGAATTCAGTGCTGGATTCCATAATTTCCACTCTTCCCATGGCAGTTTTTTTGGACTTTGTGATTTTATTTTTATTGATCTGTTTCACTTTAGTTGTGCCATGATGATATTTTTTGTCCTGTTTAATTTAATGTTGTCTTTTTGAATTTATTTTTATTGTGTGCTTTTAATACTTTCTTAGCCACTTTGATGATCTTCCTTGCCAGAAGGAAAAGGTGGATACAAATATTTTAAATTAAATAAAATATAATTTAAAAATCCTTCAATATGGACTTACTAAAGTGTTTCCATAAGATTTAATAGTGAAACATCAGGAACAGGTTTTCAGTGCCTGTATAGAGTTCTGGGCTTGAATCAAAGAAATCTGGTGGACAAGTTCATAACCTGTCAACTGGGCTCTATGTAGTGAGAAAATGCCAACTGCCAGCTCGTGATTTTGAGTGCTGCTATAATAACCTGCAGAGATCCCTTTCTGACCTTTTATCATCTTTACCTGTCAGTTCCTGGTTCCTTCCTATTGTTCCAAGTCAATGAAGAAGGCACATAATGTTGAAGGGAGAGACCCATAAACCGGGTGACCATATAGAATGGAGGACAGAGAGCTTGTTCCTTTAACAGTTGCATAGAAAAGGGAATTTAGGGCAAAATCCAGAGTAACTATGGGGAGTCCTTGCTCCGGTGTAAGAACAACATACTCTGGATTCCAATATGAATTTCTCATAGGTTTTCATAAAGTCTGTTACGTGTGCCCGTAGTTACTCTGGATTTGGGGGTAAGTCAGGTTCTACTTTTTAAACCCTTTTTGCTAAACCTGCCTAAATTCCCTCTTCTATGAAACAGTTTAAGGTACAATCTAGCTTCCATTCTATATGGTCACCCTGCCCACAGACATACCTGTGACTTCTGCTTCTCCAGTTCCACCATCTTTAACAACTAAAGGACTGTTCCTTCCTCAAACATCCCTGCCATTTATAATTCAAACTGCTTCCCACAATACACATGGATTGCTTCTTTGGTAATTTCCTTCAAATACCTTCTAAAAACCCATGTTTCCATTAAACATTTTGACATAATGCTTTATTCTCTGTTTCTCAGTAAACTTAATTATATATCACCAGGGGCATAGCTAGAGGTGTGCAGCCTGCTGCAGCAGGTGACATGCTCAGGGGAGTGACATGCACTGGGAGGAATGTGACACACTGAAATTGTAACTTTGTGACAGTGCAGAAAGCCCTATCATATCCTATATGCTGGATGCAGAATTTAAAGCGGAATTCAATGCAAATAATCTGTTCTGAAATAGCGCCTTCCTATAAAATGTAATGGCTGAAAAACTTGCATTGAACTCTTATGAAAAATGAAAGTGACCCATATCGTGCTCTCACTCGCTAGCAGGTGAACATCACACAGTCTGCTGGAAAGGGCAGGCTGTGAGGAATTCAAAGAAACTAAAAGGGTCCTGATCCAATGAACACAGCCCCACAAATCATCCCAGAAGGAAGTCCCTGATGGTTGCATTGACAGTAGGAAAATATGCACTGCCAGTAGTGAGCAAGCAGGCCTTGGTTGGTATGCAAGGTCAGTCCAAGGAAGTGCAAGAATGGTCCAGTGGACCTCGAGCTTAGCAAATAATCCAGAAGGGCAGCCTCCTCAGCAGTGAATTAAAAAAAATTAATGCTGGATTTAAAATTGATCTAATCCAAAATCATACTGAACTTGTGTGATTTGATATAAAAACATAAATTTAACTAGGCATTAGGTAAGACTAAAAATCTTATCTTGGGGGGATTAAAGATATTCATTTGGTTTCTTTTAATGTATTTACAATAATTTGTTTTAATTTGATGTGACTTCCGTCCATGACATCATTTCTGGTGGGTCCTGAACAGATTGTCAGTCTAAAAAGTGGGTTAGAGAAAGGTTAGAGAACCATTTCAATAAGGAGGTGGAAAAGTGGCACCATTGGGGGAGTGACACCACTAGTGACCAAAATGACTAAATTCATTGTTTGTAGGAATACCATCAAGTTATATACCATTAGATGTGTAATTTACAGCAGAATGCAGTGAAAAAAACCACTTTGAAATATATTCAGCCAAAAACCCGTAGAAGTGGGGCAATGAAACATAACCATGCCCACCATTCAGGTTGTTGCCCCACCCATTACATGGTGGTGACACACTGCCTTGTCACATGCTGGGTGATATGAACCCTCATGACATTACTGTATATCACTGAAACACAATTGTATATTCTTATAAAATGCCACATATGTGGATAGCACATACAAATACATATGTGGATAGCACATACATATAATAACAAACGACAATTTGAATACAACCTGAGCTTGCACATTCCCACAGCCTTACCTCCTACCTAACTCAACATTGAGTTGGCCCACTTCCACTTGTGGGCTGCAACGTACAAAACCACAAAAAGTGCAGTGATGATTAATGTTCAGAGCATTGAGTTGTCACTGCTGAAGATAATAACTGTAGGCCCATAGAAGTGCAAAATCTACTTATCTGACGTATACAAGAGTCCAGCTTATGGTGCTGCTTAGAATTCTGTAAACTCATCTTAAATTGGGAAACTTTATTTTCCAGTAGGATGTCTATAGCAGAAAAAAATGTTACATTCAAGGACTGATATATTTAACAGCATCTTCCTTCTTCTCCTAGCCAAAACATTTTGTCTTTGGCTGGAGTATCAACAGAATAAGCCTTATATAGATAACTCTTAACTATTAAAATTCTAAATATGAAGTATGTGAAAACTGTATTCTAGTTTACATGTTGCATCACATTCTGTAAAGGACAGAAGGAGAAATATAAGAAAGGTATGAAACTGGCAGTGTGCATTTGAGGCACAAGTTTACAAAATTAAATGAATTAAATAAAAGCTCAAGGACAAAATGT
The DNA here is from genome assembly GCA_030015325.1 of Cryptoblepharus egeriae. Classification (NCBI taxonomy): domain Eukaryota; kingdom Metazoa; phylum Chordata; class Lepidosauria; order Squamata; family Scincidae; genus Cryptoblepharus; species Cryptoblepharus egeriae. Next base: position 186,618,958 of record JAREYC010000001.1, on the reverse strand, counting down.
TAGGCTGACTTCAATCTGAAGCATTCTGTCTAATGCCAGAGATAGCACAGGTGTTAGGAAGTTGAGCCTGGATTTTCTGAGAACGAAAAACAGACTCAAGTACACCATTATGCATGGTTGTTTAAAAATCAAACCTTTCTCTCCTCCCCCAGCCCAAATCCCAACATCCACACACTTCTCAAAATTGGAGTCTTAAACTCCGAAGGAAAAGGTTGCATCCAGAAGGGGTTAAGCCCTGCAAATAAAAGAGCAGCCGAGCAAATCAGACTGCATGTTTGAAAAAGCCAATAAAACGTTACAAGCAAAACAAGAAAGCTTGTGTTAATAATGCATAAACCAAAGGAGGGAAAAAAGCACCCCATTTAATGGAATCATGCTTTTATCCTTGCAGTTAAAATGAAATAAAGCATGACTATTAATCTGGTAAGACCATGTAAAAATGTAATTTTTAAACATTTACTAAAAGGGGATAGTTCAGTAACCACTCTAAAAATCAAGGCCTTGGTGTACAGCAGCATCCAGACGCTAAATACCAATCTCCGCTCCGTGGAGGCCATTACCCACCCTGTCTCTATAGCAACACTTAACAGTGCGCCTGACTTCAAAGACAAAGATGTAATTTCAGACTTCCAGCAGCCAGAGACTGTGGCAAGAATACTCTGCCCAGGCAGCCTCCGCTGATCAGAAATTATAAAAAGATCCAGGAAGGTGATGAGGTGGACCAGACCACAATAGTCATACGCTGGGGGGAGATTTTTGCCTTGGTCAAGCACACTCACAAATCTGCCTACACTGAGAAAACCATCTAGCAAGACTCTCAGTGGAATCAAATGGGAACATTACAGCACAAGTAGCCTTACATCCTTTGTAGTTCCTTTCCAGGCACAAATAAAAAAAGTTTAGAGACCATTCTTCACTTTGTTCCAACCAGAGTGACCACAGATTATGCTGCAAGAGAACTGCTATACATCTCTGACTGGGCTTCTCTGGCACTTTTATGAAAGTCCAGTATTTATCAAAAACTGTTATATGGCTATCCTGGCTGACACTGGTCATGGGAAAAGCACCTGACACTAGTCATGGGAAAAGAAAATCCATATATTATCTAAATTTCAGCTTGATCTTGAGTTTTCATGCAGTCTCAACAGTAGAAATTAACTGGTGTTGTGGTTGTTCCATGGTTCAAGATTCTGCACCTGTTGTGCTGAAGGTTGGTGATTCAAGACCCAAGCTGTGTCACTCATCCCAGCTCCTGACAACTTAGCAGCTCAAAAGTATGGTACCTTGTATGCAGCAGTAGCCGTTTTGGTACATTTGCACCCAGCAGCGGTGCCAGAAATAGGATTGGGATTAGAATAGGATTGACATAGACAGCCAACTATCTCACTGCTTTATCCCAGAAAGCCTGGAAACTCTTTTAACAACTCCCTATCAAACCACAATGGCTGTGAAGCAAAGCAATGCAGAATCTAAAATGGTAAAGATGAATTCTGAACTGTCTTCCCAACAAAGACACACAACATCTAAGGAGACCAAAATGGAAAATCCCCTAAGAGGACCAAAGTCAGGAATCCTATTGTAACCAGCAAGCGATTTTACTGGTCATTTTACTATTGTCTGTATGTTTTTTATACACCTTTTTTAACTTGAGTTTTTGTAGAGTTTTTTTAAATATAGTTTTATTGTATTTTATTGTTCTTATTTAGTTTTTAATTACGTCTTATTCCATGTTTTAAAATTGCTGCTAGCCACTTTGAGTATCCTTTTTATGCAGAAAGGTGGGGCATGAATGAATGAATAAATAAATAATAAATAAAGCCAGGATAGCCATATATAAGATCACTGATTAAGCTGAAATCAAACTTTTGAATAAAAGGACAGGGTTGACTTCTGAAACATGCTATCAGTATCTTTTACAAGTAATTCATATTAATATTATGAGCATGGAGGACGAATTGAGGCATACACAGGTTTGGCCAGTGAGTCATTCTTAGGTGCCACTAGCCCTTTTCAGCAGAATCCCATTACTATAGGAATGATCATTTTCTCCCCTCTGGTGAACAACTGTTGCTGCAGACAGGTGCTTTTCATAGGGTGATTTGGAGGAAGGGGCAGCGCTACAAGAATTGTTGTGAAGCTCTCAGGGCATACAGCTTTTGGTCAAATGAGACTCTTCGCAATCACAGAATGTCTGAAACAGGCTACTGAAAATCAACATTTTGGATTTTTTCTGGTGGCTTTCAAATCCTGCATGTGACCGAGACTGTTCACAACCAGCTGGTGACAACAGGGAGCTAATACATGCAATCATTTCAAGCAACTGCCACCAGCCAGATGGGTCCTGAGAATCAGCTCTGCTGATTTTAAAAAATTAGTGAATTGTATTCTTTTCCACCTAACTTCTTGCAAAATGATACTTCACAATACAAAATTCCAAACCCAAACAGCAAGTGCAAATATTTTCTGTAAAGTCTAATGAAGTCCCAAATACTTGCACTTTATGTGAAAGTGTGGTCGGGTAGGCTTTTGCCATCCCTATGTGGAGTTCTGATGGCAAAAGCACACAAAGAGAGACTGAATGATCTTCCCATTGGCTCTCATCACAATTGCAGCTAAACTGAAGACTGGGCACACATTTTACTGCATGCTCTGCATAGACAGAGTTAACTCTGGAAGTGGCACTGGCATCCCCGGAGGGGGAACAGGAGGGTGCAGCCCCCGCACAAGGTGACGTGCCCAGGGGGCTCTGACCAGGCTCAGTCTACACCAGCAGTGTGTGCTCTGCCAACGAATACTGCTGCAAATATGTCATAAAGCACACTGAAACAGAATGCAAGTAGCAGCAACTGAAAGGCTGGAACCTTCCTGTTGGCCCAGTGCAATGAGCAGGTAAGTACTGCACCGAGTAGTATAGGGGAAAAAGAAGGTTCAAGGAGGGTATAACAGAGTGGGGGAGGATGGTGATGGGGCTGAGTGAAGAAAACTAAAGTTTAAAGAGCTGCCAGCCTGCACTTGTTACCTGAATGAACAGGTCAGGTAATGCAGGTCCCTTCCTCTGGGGGAGTGGGAAGGTGCTTGGAGGGACTGAGGGTTTTTCTGGGGGTGTGGGAGGGTGTTTGGGGACAGTGGGGGGAGATACAGGCAGCCATGAATAGTGGCTGCCGCTTTAAAAGCCTTCATTCCAACCCTAGGCTCCCTGGGAGCTTTTGAAGAGGCTGGAGAGCAGACACTCCTCCCTCCAGCCAGCTCTGCAGGGAGCCAGGCTTTTAAAGTGGCAGCCACTACTCCCACTGTCTCCCCCCCACTGTCTAAAATCACCCTCTCACCCACCCCAGAAGACCTCCAGTCCTCCCAATGGGGTTTACTCCCAGGAAAGTGTCTAGAATAGCTAATTCCTAACCATGCCTACTCAGAAGTAAGCCCCATTGTCTTCAATAGTTCTTACTCCCAGTAAAGTGTTTTAAGGATTGCAGCCAACTAAGGGTGCAATCCTAACCATGTCTACTCAAAAGTAAGTCCCATTGTATTCAATGGGTATTACTCCCAGGAAACTGTCTTTAGAATTGCAGCCTAAGTGTCTTTAGGATTGTGCCTTTAGGATTGCAGCCTAAGTAGTCTTCATAGGATCATGTGCATTGAATGCATGTTTTGAATTCAATTCTAGTGTTTTGTCATCATTTTTACATAAATATTTTTATACGAATATTTTTTGGCTTGTGGAACCAATCATCAGAGTTTCCATTATTTCCTATGGGAAAATATGCTTCACGTAAAGAATGTTTCACGTAACAAACATGCCTCCGGAACAGATTAAATTTGTTACGTGAGGCGCCACTGTATAGAGATACGGTTAGCCAAATGTCAAATCTTAGTTTGTCCAATACAATACAGATTACTCAATACTCATCATGCTTTACTATTAATATAGATGAAAAATCACTATCAGAATAAGCAGTTAAAGATTTGGTCAATATTTGTAATTCATGACACTTAATCAAACCCATTGAGAACATCTGTTTTTAAGTGATTTTTTTCACCCTTGCTGGGTATCATCAGGTCTTTTTGACCCAGCTCCAGCTTTAAACATGTGTATCTTCAAAACTTTAATGATTAGTGATTAGCATTCCTCCATTAGGCCCTTCTGAGAATGCAAGTCACACCATTATTGTTTTTGTTCTTCTGTTTATTTTTAATTAATTCTTTTTCCCGTGTTGACAAATTTTGGGGGTCATAAAGACCCGATGGTACCAGCAATATAATATGCTTCTCATTCTCCTGGCTGATTTATGGTTTTTTCATCTCCCATAATTGGCAATAAAAGCTACTTTCCCTTAGCAGATTGGTGGACTTATATAACAAGAGAAGCTACCTGAAGATGCTTCTCAGGCCTAGTGAGATGAATTTGCTGCATGGGAAAAATCTGGCATCCATCACTCTTAAAGGACTATGGTATCGTGTTTGACATTGCATGCAAACGCTGCATGCGAAGCACAAAGGCCTGGGTAGATTGATATGGAGGACAGACTGTTACCAAACCACCAAATCCCTCCTCTCCACGCTATTGAGATAATCCAAAGGAACGGCTAAAGACAGGAGCTCACCCTGTCCTGTGGGGACCCAGGTCTCGAACCACGGCCTTCTGGTTAACAGGCAGTGTGTTAACCACTTGCGCCACCCACAGCCCATTACACGGGAAAGTACTTGTGTAAAATTCATGAGCCCAATCCAATGCACGTCTACTCAGATGTAAGTCCCAGTCAAAGTGGATTACTCTTAGGAAAGTGTGGATTGGATTAGGCTGTAAATGTGACAGCAACCTGAGCTCCTCAGCCTAATGAATGGCTAAGTGAAAATGCCTGCATATGATATATATAGTGGTGCCTCACATAACAAGTTTAATTCATTCTGGAAGCATGCTTGTTATGTGAAACACTCTTTATGTGAAGCAGATTTTTCCATAGGAAATAATGGAAACTCAGATGATTGGTTCCACAACCCAAAAATATTAACTGTATGTAAAAATGATGACAAAACACTGGAATTGAATTCAAAACATGCATTCAATGTGCATGATCCTATGAAGTCTACTTAGGCTGCAATCCAAGACACTCTCCTGGGAGTAAGACCCATTTAACACAAAGGGGCTTACTTTTGGGTGTAGACATGGTTAGGAGGCTGCAATCAGACACCAAGGGTGCAATCCTGAGTAACTACGGGGAGTCCTTGCTCTGGTGTAAGAACAATTTGCTCTGGATTGCAATATGAATTTCCCATAGGTTTTCACTGGGTGGTGCAGTAACTACGGGTGCACATAAAGTCTCTTACGTGCTCCCGTAGTTACTCTGGATTGTAGGGCAAGTGTCTCTCCACTTTCTCCTTCTCTTCACCTTGAGCCTCTTTCTCCCCTGCTCCCTTCTGACTAGCCCTGAGCTGCTTCCCTTTCGGCTAGCCCTGACCTGCTTTTTAAAAGGGCTGCCAGCCAGCACATCTGCCCCAACGAGTATGCTTGTTAAGTGAAGCAACACTTGTTATGTGAGGCAGAATCCTAGAGAAATTTTTTGCTTGTTATGTGGATCACTTGTTAAGCGAGGTACCACTGTAAATTATTTGATTGTTTCTAAGACAAATATGCCTCTGTTTATCAATATTTTTTACAAATGTTTAATGTACAATCTGATTTGAAGAAAAACAAAAGGTTTTTACAATAGGGTCAAATTAACCCCTTGCTACCAGTGGTTTTTTACAATCAGGTCAAAAAGACCTGATGGTACTCAGGAGGTAATTTTTTTCATGGTACCTGGTGAGGGTTAATATATAAAGGCAGTTAGGTCTAGCTGGCGGCCAAGCTGAAAAACAGACACCGATCAGCTACCACCGATCAGCTATCAAAAACAGTCATTGCCTGTTTTTGGCCAGGCCAGCTGGTAGCTGGAGTATAAGGGGTACCCAGATCGGCCCCACAAGACAGGGTGAGCTCCTGTCCTTAGCCCAGCTCTGCGACGCCAGTCGTATTGGCTCTGCCTTTCCACTGGACTAATTCAGTGGTGTGGAGAGGGGGGATTTGCTGCTTGGGTAACAGCGTATCCTCCATAACAATCTAACCCAGGCTTTCGTGCTTCATGTGGAGCGTATGCAGTGTCGAGCACAATACCATAGTCTTCCAAGACTGACGGAGGCCTGCTAGTAAGGGGTACAATTGCTATCAGCCTTTAGAAACAGTCTCAGAGAAGCGAGGGGAAGAAGTGAAGGAAAAGAGGAGGAACAGAAGAGAGATGAAATTGGCAAGAGCAAGGAAAAGAAAGATTGTCCAGATCACTGTGGGTGGCCTCAGCTCTTCATGCATGGAGGACCCTTCCCACCTCAGGCAGCTTCCCCTTCCATGCAGTCTTGACATGTTAATGTTCTAAAGTGGTCCACTCTCCCATATCACTTTATTTCACATGTTAACTGAAGATAGCACGGGCAAAGGATCAAAGCAACACAAGTAAAAAGAGGGTCCACAGGAGCACTTGAGGGATCTTTGGCACCATTCCTAATCACTACTGGAATCACTACTAATCACTACTGGAAGAGTGGGAGGACATCCACCTGGAGCCTTTGTTCAGTTGCAAGGGTGTGCTTAAAAAAATTTGGCAACCCAGGCTGAGCATAGACCAAGTAGAAGCCATGTTGCCATTCTGAGTTCTTTGAATCTGCTCATTAACCACACTAGCATACACTCCTGTTGGTTTGTTCCTTTCCCAATGCATGATATATACCATATTTACTTGAATCTAATGCTCACCTTTTTCAGCCAAATTTACCCTACAATCCAGAGTAACTACGTGAGCACGTAAGAGACTTTACGTGAACCCGTAGTTACAGCACCACCTAGTGAAAACCTATGGGAAATTCATTTTGCAATCCAGAGCAAATTGTTCTTACACCAGAGCAAGGACTCCCCGTAGTTACTCAGGATTGCGCCCTTAGTCTCCATAATTGCTGTGCACGTTACATTTGAGTAAATTCAGGTGATTTGATTATGAGTATAGATCAGTATTTAGTTTTAACAGTTTACTATATTGTAATTAAAATGTTATATATAATTACTATACTGTAATTAAAACTCTTTTTTGTATAAAACAGTTCAATTAGGTAAAAATCATAACGTAAGTCCATTGCCATTATATCATTATTATATAACTTATTATATGCAGCAAAATTAAATTTTGTACTGCTTTGCAGCTGCGCATTACAATCACCAGTAAACATTTTTAAAAGCCTTAAATCTTTTTTTAAATGTCAGTAAATATTAAAACTTAATGCCAGTAAATATTTTAAAAACTTAATGTCAGTAAATATTTTTTTAAATAGGGGTGCTCATTAGTTTTGATGGCGCATTAGTTTCAAAAAAATACCGGTAATTTACCTGAATTTACTCTGTGATCTAAAATAACCTTCCAGTTTCCTTAAGACCTTTTCCTCTTTACTTTCCCTTTCAATGTCTTGTGCAAGAGAGAGAGAGAGCATGCATGCTATGCTGGATGGACTTTAATGGCAACTTTCTAACATGTTGGATTTGATAGCAGTATTTAAGCACTGTTCTTGACAAAAATGATAACAATGACAGCTCATCACACTGTACAAGCCAGAGAGGTTCAGTGGCTATTACAATGTTGATTTAAACGCAGGAAGACCTGGGCTCAAATTTGCACATAGCCATTGAGCTCACCAGGTATCCTTGGGGCCAGTCCCTATCTCACTAACTTAGATAAATATTGGGCACCAATCAGAATTAAGTCTAGGCCTACTACCCCCATGGTTGGTTCTACAGTCAACTATCAGCCCAATCCAGAGCAACTAATCTGTCCACATAAGAGCCCTTAGGTTGCCCTATCTAACACTAGGTTGGAGCAACTGCAAGATGCTCCAGCCCAGTTACTCTGAAGGAGGCTTAGGGCAGAGCAAGGCAAGATAGGGTGCCCTAAGAGAGGTGGACCTGCTCTGCCCTAACTGGGGCAGCCTAAGCAGCTCAGGAGAGGCAAGTTGAGGGCTTGTTTAGCATTGCCTAGGGCAGAGCAGTTACTCTGTATCCAAAGCCTGTTTCCAAGGCAGAAATGCCCTCTTCCAGCCCTCAGAGTTATACCACCTCAGGAGCAGGTATAGTAATGAGTAGACCCATAGGGATCCATGATAAGGCTCGAGTAAGAATGGCAGTGCTGACCAAAAATCTGAGTTCTTGGCCAGCCTAGCTGCAACCCCTTCCTCTCAACCTCAGGATATGGAACAAACTAAGGCTGCCCACAAACCTCAGGATACAGCAGGCCACTCCAAGAAGCCTCTTGTATTCACTGTAGAATGTACTGGCATCTCATCAGGGACTCCTTATAAGGCAGGCACCCAGTGGCGTCACCAGACTGGTGCGGCTGGTGTGGGCTGCATTGGGGATGCGCTCCGTATGGGGTGATGTGCCGGAGGAGTTTGACTGTCCTTTGGCAGGCCCCGGGCGTCAGCACACCCATTCAGGCCTGCTCCAAGGCGGAGAATCAGCCAGAAGCTGACACTTGTCTGAGGAGCTGGCCTGAACGGCCATCTGAGATGCACTGCGCAGAAACACACTGAGCATGCCGAACAGCTTCAGAGGAGACTTCCTTAGAGCAGAGAAAGTCCGCGCCTCTGCACAGCCATTCGGCCTCACTCAGGAGGCGGAGCGGCAGCCGAATGGCTTCAGAAAGAGTACTGCACAGGCACCAACTCTGATGCCTGCACAGTCTCCCCCGAAGCCAAAAGGCTTCAGAAAAGTACTGTGCAGGTGTCAGAGATGGTGCCTGCGCAGTACTCTTTCTGAAGCCAGTTGGCTTCAGAAACAACTGCGCAGGCGCCAACTTTGGTGACTGTGCAGTCCAGGTGGGGGGGGGGGCACGCATCCCAGGGATGATACACAGACTTCCGCACCAGGTGATGTGCAGAGTAATGTCACCACTGTAGGCACCACAGCTGTTCCTTGTTCAGTGTGATCTGAGGGGTGTCTCCTCAGGAGCAAGCCTTCCCCTTGTGTCAATTACTTAGCATGCTCTGGAGCAGTAAGGGCAGCCCAGGCTTCCTGACTCTCTGGATTCAGCATAACTTTCTGCTCTGGATACAGAATAGTTAGGAGAGTGCAGTTAGGTCAGAGCAGGCTGAATTTGCTCTGGATTGCAGCCTATGTCAAAAAAATCATTTATTATATTTAGAAAAGATACAATATTTTCCATGGAACACTGTATCTAGACAAGGTTTACATCACTTTGATAAAACAAATCTACCCTGAAATACTGCCATAATACTGTACAGCAATTGTAAATGGCAGCAAAATGCTCCCACACAAGCCATACTTAGGAGACGCTACATTTAAAAGGGAGCTATTTTCAGAGAATTAAAAGTTGAGAGTTTTCAACTTTTTCTCCATCTGCAGTACAGTAGCTGAGAAAATCCTTTGAGAAAGCTTAGTCACCTTCTTTGGAGCTTAAAGCTTTTCCCCCTCTTTTATTCTAGGCTTAAACAAAGTTCAGTGGGGCATCAAACTGCCTCAGTCTTAAATTACAGTCTATACTTTAAAATAGAATGGATGCACAATATGTTCCTGAAGCTAGAGGGTGGGAGCATTATTCACTGAAAATTGAAGGCTTGTTGAGTCAATAATCTTCTTTCACAGAGTAACAATTTTCAGCTAAAATTTCTTGACCCAAACAAAGGAAAACCAGATCATTCAGTTATTTTACAACATTGCTGGAGAAAGCAAAATGACAGGGGGAAAAACACCATTCATTCCACACTGGGTAAAAACAATGTGAAAATTTCAGTCATAAGAACCGCACAATCAAAAGTTTCCTCTTTTTTAATTTGCAATATTCCCAAATAGTTATTTTCAGCTGAAGCAATGAACAGAAGTAAATAACCAAGGGCTATGATTGGTACCCATGTGCTATTCATGTATCAATTGCAGGCTACATTTAACTTCCATTACCAAGAACTAGGTTGCTGACCTTTCTGCAAATCAGCAAAAACATCCATAAACAGTACTTCAATTTTTATTAGCTTTTGGTTTTGTTTATTTGTTCATTTACCTGCAAAGTAGTCATTTGGCTTACATAATAAATGGTGTCAAGACCACTAGCTTTTGTCTATTGGAGACTTCCCTATCCAGATACTATAATAGCTTTGTTTAGATTATCTTTAACCTTGTTTGTATTTAGGATGGGATCTGTGAAGCATGGGCGGAATCAGGGTCAATTATCCCATAAGCCGCAGTTACAGTAGAACCACTCAAACAGATGCCATCGTTGAGACAATGAAGATTAATACTCATAGCCACCATAATGTCAGTGGAACTGTTGTGCCGTTATCCCCTATATCTGAAACACCTACTTTTAGAAGATAAAAGAAAGAGTATGATAGATCCCTATTTTCTTGCTCCTGAACAATTTAGGGTGCAATCCTAACCTAGACCAGCAAAACTGATCATTCTTCCCATTCCTATGGTGATGTAGGGAGACAAGCACATGTCTGTACACTAGCCTAAACCTCCCCGAGGAGTGGCACAGAAATGTCTTACGGCACTTTGGTCACTTTATTTCACATGTTAACTGAAGATAGCACGGGCAAAGGATCAAAGCAACACAAGTAAAAAGAGGGTCCACAGGAGCACTTGAGGGCCAGCACAGAACTTATGCTGGGGCTTAGGCTGGCCTAACTGGAGGTTAGAATTGCAGTCTTAGTCACTTTAGTACTCATTTCATGGCTCAGTGCTGCTTCTGCTCACTGGCATAGCTAATTATCATGCAGCCCAGTGCAAAGCTCAAAATGTTGCCCCGGAAGTGATGTCACAACCAGAAGTGATGCTATCCCTGGAAAGTTTAAAAAAGCCATCCCTTAGATGCCCATCTAAAAATAGCCCAATTTGCATAAATTTGCATTTCCGGACTCTGGATCCAGATGGGCATCTAAGGGTTACAAGGAAATTTGGGGGAAAACCTGCCTCCTCCTCAGCAGTTCAACACCTTATCTGTTCCATACAGTATCAGAATTACATCTTATTTATTCTCAGAGCAATCAGTATCATAGGAATGTTTTGAGTTAAGAAAATCTGGCTTCACGCCTGATTTTGGGACGGAGACAGCCTTGGTCACCTTAGTGGATGACCTAAGCCAGGACTGCATGGAGGGAGGGAGTGCATCCTTGCTAGTCCTCCTTGACTTCTCAGCAGCTTTCAATACCATCAGCCACAGTGTCCTTCTGGGACGGTTGGCTGAGTTGGGGATAGGGGGCACTGTGTTACAGTGGTTCCACAACTTCTTGGCTGACAGGTCCAAGATGGTGGTGATGGGGGACTCCTGTTCAGAATCCTGGCCCCTGAGGTGTGGGATGCTGCAGGGCTCTATAATGTCCCCCATGTTGTCCAACATCTATATAAAACCACTGGGAGAGGTCATCCGGGGATTTGGAGTTGGGTGTCATCGGTATGCGGATGACACTCAGCTCTATCTCTCCTTCCCACCTAATACTAAGGGTTATGTTATGGGGCATTGCCTGGAGGCTGTTGGGATCTGGATGAGGGCAAACAAGCTAAAATCAAATCCTGACAGGACAGAGGTCCTCCTGGTTCAGAAATCTATGATGCAGGTACTGGATTATTGCCTTGCTCTGTATGGGGTTCCACTCCCCCCTGAAGGAGCGTTCACAGCAGGATTTGCAGCTGCTCCTGGATGCCCAGGTGTCAGCTGTGGTCAGGAGTGCCTTTGCCCAGCTTTGGCTGATATGCCAGTTGTGGCTGTACCTGTTTCAATCAGATCTGGCCATGGTGTTCTGTGCCTTGGTGACATCAAGAATAGATTATGGTAACGTGTTCTACATGAGGCTGCCCATGAAAACGGTTCGGAAGTTACAGCTAGCCCAGAACATGGTGGCTTGGGTAGTTGCTGGAGCTAGGAGGTTTGACTCTGTCATGACGCTGCTCTGGCAGCTGCATTGGCTGTCAGTTCGGTTTTGAGCTGAATTCAAGGTGTTAGTTATGACCTTTAAAGTCCTAAAAGGTCTAGGATGAATGTTCTTGTGAGACCACCTTCTTCCTTACAATCCTCTTGTTCTCTGTGGTCATTTGAGGGGGCGTGTGGTGCCACAATGAAGAGAGGTCAGGGGAATGGTGGCCAGAAACAGGGCCTTCTCAGTAGTGGCACGTGCATTATGGAACTCCTTCCCCTTTGAATTAAGATCAGCTTCTTCTCTCTTAACCTTCCGGCAGGGCCTAAAGACCTTTTCATTTAAAAGAGCATTTGAGGCCACGTAATGGCTTTAAGCCATCTTTGGTTTGGTTTCACTGCTGACTGGTTGTTTTCACATTGTTTTAACTGTATTTTATTGTTATTACCTTCTGTTGATTGTTAGCTGTCATGGGAAAAAGATGGAATACAAATCTAATTAATTAATATGCCTGGTGGCTGGAAACGAAAACCCAATTTTTGTTCCATAGGAACATTAGTGTCAAGCTCAGCTTATAACCCCCTTAGAGCTTGTAGCCTGGTACAACTGCTCTCCCTGCACCTCCCCAGCTACTCCACTGCTTCTGCTTCTCGCATATACCTGACTTTAATTTGCCATCCCATATCTTATGTAAAATTCCAGGAGATAAATGTTAAATACAAGGACCTGGATCTGTGTTTGTTCATGTTCATTCCTTGTCTCTGCACAGTGAACTGTGTTGGCACACTCCCAGTTATGTGTTATAGATTGTATCAGATGCTGACTTAACACACCAGGTACCTTAAAGAAGGATTTGATTAATTGTTCTACTTGTACGTTGTTTACAGTGTGCTTACTGTTTATAAAAAGGTTATCAAGACAAGAATTTAAGAAGTTACAGAATAAAAATGTATCTTTTTGGTATTTTATTATATTTTTTGATAAATAAGAGACTGTACAGTTCTTAGGTAACGATTACTGGCTGGTTATTTTTCAGAATCTGGTCTCAGGTAAAATCAGACAAAATTATAGTCAGACCTAAGTTTAACCGACTTATAGACAACTTCATGATTTTTGGCTGAAAACCTGCTTTCAAATTATCTGTGAAACTGACTTAGAAGTGAGTATCTGCAGTACATGATTCCATAGAAAAAGAAAAGGTTAAACTGAGAGATTACTGAGAGATACATTTGACAACTTCTGTCATAATCATGGTAGACAATGGATATCTCAAGCAGTGTGTAGATAGAAATAATCCTAGGCAGCCATATATGAGGGAGAAGGGCACATGCACACAGAGCTTATGAAAACTTATCCCGCACCCAATCAGCTAAATGAGCAATCTGTCTTCTTTTAAATGAAAAAAATTGCCTACTCCACCAGATGATTGGCTGCAATGAAAGTACTTCTGGTGATATGCATGCTTCTCCTTCATTCATGCATGTTCCTATCTCAGATTGTGATTTTTGTGTGGAATGAACACAATACACACAGTGTACTGGCATTCATTCCCAGTGTTCTCTAAAAATTTCACCCTGGTTTTTCCAACATGTCACTTTGCTTCAGGGAACAATTTAATTTCTTCTCTCCTCTAGAGAACAAAACTCCCTCATTTTATACAAAAAGAAAAATACTTTGGTGAACTATAATGGTAAATAAAATGTAATGAACAAAGAATATGCAGGATTTTAATTGGACACATAGAGACTTGACACACCTTCAAATCCTTCTAGGTCAAACTGTCCAGACAGCTATACAGCAAAAGGAAGTATAATTTAGCATGTTTGACAGGCCATTAGGATTAGCTAATAAAACTATGGTTTGTTTGTAGCCATTTGTTTCCAACCCACAAATTTGTCTGCTTTGAATTTAACAGGAACATTTGTGCCAGGATTTTTATATACAATGTGTGAAAGAAATGGAACAACTAGTGAACTGTCTGCCTGTACTTGCTTAAACACACGTTTTTGGAAAATCTCTCCAAAAGCATGAGAGCAATCAGCTTTCTGAGGTGTGAAAAACCTGTTGAAAATGTCCCTTTGTTACCAAATTAGTGAATCAAAATGTATTAATCTCTGCATTTCTTTGCTTTTGAAAGTAGCTATACGCCAGGATTACTTAGGGGCCTAATTCTGTCTAATTGGTGCACTCCACTGTAGCACCCTTTGCACTATAGCACTGAGCAAAGGCTGGACATTGCCATGCAAAGGTTGAGGCCACAGTGTGTATGCTGGGATAGCTGAGGGTACCCACCTGGTGAGTGCCCTACCCAAACCAGCTGCAGAGTGGGGAAGGATAGGCATGAAAAAGGTGAAGGACAGCGATGGGGGATTAGGACTGGAAGGTTCTGCAATTGGGAGCCCTGATGCCCTCTCCCAAACTACCTTCTCCCTGGCCTCATCCATCACCTCCAGCCTGCAAAATTCCTCTGTAGGATGCAAAGCAGCCCACTCTGGCTCCACTACATGAGAATTTGCATGGGACTGGGCTGTACGCTATTATTCCAGTAAGTTCCAACAGTAAAATATAACAAGTATGTGAAGTATAACTCTAGCACTTTATAATGTATAATTTTGACATTTTTTGAAAACGGGGTTCCAATTAAGCTTTTCTAACTACCCCCAAGATTAGCATTGTAAAACAGATGTTTAAAAAACAAGACTGAAAGAAACATAGTTAAGTATCCCAATGTGATATTCAAAAACATAGCTTTAAATTTAGAGAAGTTCTGGGAATACTGCATAGCAGAACATGATTTTCAACTTTTACTAATTAAACTAAACAAAATCTTTTGTTTTCACATATTTCAAAATAACAATTAAAAATATCTCCATATGAGTTATAATTAAGCATGGTTTCATATGTAATATCTGATAACAATGCTACTTTCAAAACATCAATACTTGACAAACTCTTAGGTCTGCCCTACATATGTATCTGTATCACTTGTTTGTGACTTCAATATGTGAATGAATTGTTAATACATGTGTTTAAAAACTATGCTTTTAACTCAAAGAAACCCATTGTGTTCAGTAAGTCTAATCATTAGATTTTCAGATCACCTTGCAGAACTTCAAATGCAATCATTTTCAAAGGCATCAGTACAGTTACGCATCAAGGGCACAGGTACTGTATACAGGTATCTTATGCATACATTCAGCCTACAGAATAAAGGTGCTCTTCAGTTTAATCCACCACAATGTTTAAAGGAGATGGGCGATTAGATAAAGGTGTCCCCAACATGTTGCCCTGCTAGTCATGACCAACTCTTAAGATGATGCTCATCCCCTTTACAAAGAAGAGGAGCCAGCATTGTCTGAAGATGTGGTCATGTGGCCAGCATGACTAAACGGCAAAGGCACTTGGAATGCTGTTTCCTTCCCACCTAAGTGGCATCTACTTTGCAATTACATGCTTTCACACTGTTAGGTTGGCAGGAGCTGTACAAGAAATGGGAGCTCACTCTGTTGTGAGGTACTTGGCTCTTAAACGACTGACCTGACCCCACTGTGCAACAATCCCATGCACAACAACCATCCACGTGCATAATCATTCCCCATGTGCACCAAGCCCCATGCGCACCAACACTCCATGCGCTATACCCTCCCATGCGCATCAACCCCCATGCGCACCATCCCCCCATTCCTAAAAGAGCACTTACATATAAACAAGCATTGTCTATGTGAGTAAATAACTCATTTCTAAACATGCCTACTTGGAAGTAAAACCACTGAATTCCAAAGAATAGAAGTTTCTAGTCAGCATTCATCCAATTGCAATAAAAAACTTTTGCATTACAATATACAGGTACTTCTACAATCAGGTACTTCTAATCTTTTAAAGATTTCATCACTGTTTTCTCAACAATTCCCAAAATAAAAGAATTATCCAATTATCATTCTAAAAATGTTTTCTATATTGTCAATCAAGATAAGATTCACTCAAGTAAGTTAATAAGGTAATTATCATGTGACAAAAATGTCACATAAAAATATCACATAAGTTTCCCTTCAAAGCCACCCTTCTATGAAATCAACATTGGTGGAATATGATGAGCTGACAAGTTATGGTGTTAAATGATCAGGCCTTCTTGTACTACTTGCAAAAGCCCCATATAAAATATGAATGTGCAAATCCTACCCTAATGAAACAGTTCTGGGATTTACAAATTGTAAATGTAGCATTTAAAATGCTGAAAGGTCACCTACACAAATACTGGCTTGAATCTTTTTAAAGTTATAAAGAGTGAAAAGGCAATGTGTTAACTTGAGACATTTTTCAGCATGATTTTAAAGCAGAAAATATAATATTTTGGCCTCCTACAAAAACCAACTGGAAGAAAAATGTTTAGCACAATACATATAAACCTACACAGAGAAATGTTATTTTCACCATGATTCTATGTGTGTTTTTGTGTGTGCTTCTGTACACAGTTATAGAAGAGCAAATTTAGGGATAGAAGGACAGATATATGGGGGGGGGGAGAGAGAGAGAAAGATATTCTCTTGTTCAGTAACTGACTGCTTAGTGTCATTTTTTCTCAATATTCTGAAGTCCAAGTAGAAATTTGATACTGAAGCTCATCAAATAAAATACCCTAAAATCTCATTGTTCTGTGAAACTATTGTTTTCAAAACAAATATAAATTTTCTGTAAATGACAAGTTCTTACTGGTAAGCTTGATGGTCTTTCTTGTTGGATTAGGTTCAAATCTTCATGATTAGGCTTGCCTTGGGTGATTGGAGGTTGGGACCTGGTACCATAGCCTTCCTGAGACATGTCCTGGAGAAAACAGATAGGAAAACCTCTGTTACATGAAACTCCACAATAAAGTCCATGAAAAAGAAGAAAAGGGTAACAATTCCTTTTAAGCTATTTGTCCGGTCCCTTTGCTGGCTCAGTGCACAAAAACAGAAAATTTCCATTAGGCTCAAGAGATTTGTTTCTCTTCTCATTCCCTTAGAACTCTAGGAAAGTTGTCCTCACATACACAGCATCAGAGCTGGGTAACGCTCCAAGTTTTTCTGTGGATGATCCAAGAAACCAAAGATAATTGAGCAGAGTTGGGTAGTACATAAGCCTGAAAATTAATCAGAAAGCCCTTCCATTTAGGGCATAGCCCTATGGTAATTCTCAAATGAAAGACATTTCAATATAGCTCTTAAAAAATAAGAATATAACCCAGTTTTATCAGAGGCATCTATTAGCTGCTCAAGATGCTGTGAATTCATTAAAAGCTCAATTCTACATACAAAACCCCCTCCAGTCAATGCATATATGCCAAGGAGCCATGTGTTGCATGTTATGATGGTAGGGGCAGCCTCAGAAAAAGTGAACTTTTGTTCACTTGTCCTAAGAAAACCTCCCATAGTTCCAGACTGTTCTACACCTACAACAGGCACGTAAAAGCCGTAGATGCAGGGTGACCAGCAGATGCATAAACCTAAAAAAGAGGACATATCCGTTGATGTCCAGGTAAAACCAGACATCTGAGCAGCCTGCGTAGACAGGGAATAGATGGAATTCTACCACATGCTCATGCTGCCTCACCTGCCATCTTCATCCCTGTTCTGTCATCCTGCCCAGCTTTCCTCCCGATTCCACCCACTGCCTGCCCGCCCTGACACCTTTAACTGGCAGATAGTGGCCTTAGTTCTGGCAAGTGTGCAGCAGACTACAACTGCTCTGGTTGCCTCATTGCGCTAACTGGCTCAGCCAGTGATTGACTTCTTGCAAGTCTCAGGCACATCTGCCAAACTCTAAAGCAGGTACTTGTAGCAGTTTGAAATAAATTAAAATATAAAACAATATGCTTTCAGAATAACAGTTCTAAATATAGTTGTAGTGAAATAGAGTAGGCAGTATCTCAGGTGACACAGCACCAAATCATTGAAGACTTTACAGAGAAAGACAAACACTGAGCCTGGAAACAAAATGGAAGCCAGTGCAGCTGGGACATAATTGATGTTATAGACTACAAACTACTTGCTCTCTACCAAAAATTTTGTGGTGGCATGTTAAAGTTCACTGCACATCTTCAATTTCCCCCATCCAATTCTTCTTCCTTACCTCAATTTACCCTTACCTAGTGGATAAACTAGGGTTCTGTTCCTCTGAACCTCCCATGGATTAAAAAAAAATCAGTACTGTATAAATAATGGCAAAAAAGTTTTAAAAGCCCACTTCCAGGTTTCTTCCTCTTCTTTTGCGCATGTATTGCAAGTCAAAATTTATTAGAAATGTTTGCTTATCTTGCAAAATGCTCTCAATCCAAGTTATTCTCAATCCAAGGTTTTACTGTACATTGAAAACTGTTCATTGAAAACTGAATTAAGTTGTATTTGTTTTACAAAAGTCCTACGGTTGAGACAAGTTAAGAGAATGTTGCTTCATCCTTTAGCATGAGGTTAAGCATCATCATGAATATGACAATCTACAAAATTTATTAAAAAACCAGTTTTACTCTAAAAACTGTTCCCCCCACCAAAAAAAACTGTCCCCCCAAAAACATGTTTATTTCAAGTTTAACCCAAAACCTCAGTCAAGTTCTTGTTTTTCTTGTTATATTCTTAAACAATCAAGGAATAAGATAGAACATGAAATCGATATTTTAGCATGTGAAACTGGCATCAGAAAAATGAAGTTTCCATATGTGGAGAAAATATATTGCACCTTAAAATTCAAGGGAGGGAGAGCTGTTTTTGTTGTTTCCCTCACATTTGCATAACAGATTGCTCTCTTAATTTGTTTTTTCCTGTCCTTTCATTTGCAATTTTGATAAACAACTGAATGAGAACAATTATTTTTACATACAACATTTTCAGCTTGAAAATACACGAGAATAATTTTTGCACACCACCCCCATAAGTGCACTCACAGTTACTCTACAGATCTATAGAAAGGACTGCCTGGATAGGCAAAAAAATAAAGGTCCAACTTTGTAATACACTGATTTTTTTATAAATGGATTTGACTCAACACAATTGGCCACTGGCTGCAAATGACAGTTTTAAAAACTGCTTTTCTACTGTTGTAGAATATATCATGCAAACAATCATGCAAAGAATCATTCAATTCTTCAGCTGAGCCAGAAAAAGGAAGTGCATTTGCATTTCCAGTTGCTGGCTTCTTCTTTACAACTATAAGAAAAGCTGTTTTTTAAAAACAATTTTAAAGGGATACAATTTTTTTTACTCTGCTTTAACACATTTTTAGTATCAGCAGGGAGTCCCAGAATCAAACCCCTACTGATATTAAGGCACAACTTTATTCCATTAGAGCAAGAAGCCTGGATATGGGTCTTTAAATCTATTTTTCTATTGTTTTCTTTATACACAGATTTTTTTATCCAGGAGAGTTTCCGAACAGAACTTGGTGAATAACAAGGGACACCTGTACTTTGAATGCAGATACTGCCAATCCAGCCCTCCTCTGAGGCTAGAAACCTAGACACATTTCCTGACTATAAGTTCCACTTAAGACAATGGGGCTTAATTCGGAGACATATGTGATTGCACTGTGGATTAATTAACCATTTGTGGATGCTTTATAAACACCTGTTGCCTAGCAGATCTCCAACAGAACAAAACAGAAGACATAGAGATCAAGAAAAACAATGTCCTAAAAGCACTCAAGGCATTAACCTTCCCTTTTCTTTCTGGCAAGTTAACTAGTAGAAATGAATTATTTTCTTCAAAAACAAACCCTGATAAAAATCATGTTTGTTTATTTTTAGCCATTTCTTTTAATCTGGATTCTATCAAAATGTGAATTATAATTTATATGACATCAAGAAAAGTGTTGGAAATTATTTTAATGATAATTAAACTGGTAGGGTCCATTTCTTTTGGCCATGCATACTATCTTTAAATCTGTTCCAAGAAAAGACCAGCTCTTTCATTTGCTTACCAGCAAAGAGTAACAATTAGGCCAAGGGAAAGAAAGGATGATGACTGGAAGCTTATTATCCACCATGACATGCCCTCTCCCCCCTTCCAAATTTCTGATTGTGGCACAGTTCTCCTGCTGTGTAGGCCAACAAGTTCCTCTGGATTAACAGCGGGATTTAAAATCTACACATGGCACAAGGCCTCTATTCAGCAGCCTAGCTTGTCTCACAAAGAAACATATAGGTGCAGGACAGATTCACAATTGGCAGCCAAATGACCAAACCTTTGCTTTTTCTTTGTGATGTGTTATCATTACAGAAGTGTCTATAATAAATTCTCCACAGAAAACAGTAGCAGTTACATTGTTTTTTTAGCCAGCTGTCTTCTTTCTGGTTTCCCATTCTAGCCAACAAACAAACAGCATTAAAAATAGGACTGACATTCAATTTTGAAAATAGGCTGTCCAAGTGGGAAGGGGAGCGGCAGCTAGAAATGCAAGGTGCCTAGAGAGGGAACAGTGCAGGTGGGGGTCAGGGTTTCATGATTAATTAAGCCACAATTGTTGCACTTTCCATGCTTCATGTCTAGTTCTTTATGTAGGCAGTGAAAACGCTTTAAAGAGGGAATGCAAAAACCTTAGTTCCAAAAAAAAATCAGCTACTAAACCAAAAAAATCAATTAACTTTAAAAAAATTGCAATTTATTTTAATGCAGTCTTTATTACACTCGCCCACTTTCATTGGCATTAACTACCCATAGTGCAATAATCTGTCGGTGCAGCCGAGATAGAATTACAAGGGCAATCTGAACAACTGAAGACTTGTAGTACCTTGCAAAGTACAAAGGCCTTGGTAGATTGAGATGGGGGATAGACTGTTACCCAAGCAGCAAATCCCCCCTCCACGCCACTGAAATAGTCCAATGGAACAGTAGAGCTGATATGATTGGTTCCAGCTGCGTCGCAAAGCTGGGCTAAGGACAGGAGCTCAACCTGTCTTGTGGGGACCCGGGTCTTGAACCCTGGCCTACTGATTAACAAGCACAGTGTCTTAACCACTTGTACCATCCTCAGTCCTGGGCTAGGGGGGTGTTGCTCGCAGGGAGGGGTTGCACTGGGGAGTATGCTGCGTATGGGGGGGATGACGCACATGGGGGATGATGCACACGGGGGAAGATGCACATGGGGGACGGATGAGCATGGGGTGTTGATGAGCATGGGGTGTTGATGCAATTGGGGAATGATGCGAAAGGGAGAATGATGCGCATGGGGGGAATGATGAGCATTGATGCAAATGGGCAGGTCGATGTGAATGGGGGGGTTGATGCGCATGTGCATCCCCCATGTGCACCCCCCATGCGCACCCCCATGTGCACCCCCACGTGCGCAGCATCCTCCCCAGTGTAACCCCTCCTTCCAAACAACATCCCCCCACGCACCAGACACCAAGAACCAAATTGGCTAGATGTTGGTCAGTCTTCCATGTAATGTATAGGACAAAAACATGTTGCACCCCTTTTCAGCCCCTTAAGGGTTAAATTTCTCCACATCGGTTCTTGGTGAGTGTTCATGTGTCATAAGCAACACTCTCCCCAAATTTCATGCTTCTAGGTCTGGGGGGTTGGGGCAGAGAATCCCTCAGTCACCGATTCTTCAATGCGAAGTATAGGGAGAGAAATGTGTTGCACCTCATTTCACCCCCTTCTGGCTGGAATTCCAAAAACTGGTTCTTAGTGAACCCCTCAGTCACAGAATGAACACCCACCCAATATTTCACACTTCCAGGCCCAGAGGTTTTGGCAGGGCGTTGATGCGTCGGTCAGTCAGTGAATCATTCAGTCAGTGACTTTTCTCTTTTATATATATAGAAGATATCATTGGCAATTGGCTGCCCAATTCTAATCTGTTTCGGCTCCAGGACTATGGCTGCTGCAGTGTTCTGCAGGCCACCATGCTGCTGCCCAATTTTTATTTGGGGGGGGGGTGTAGAAGGGGTCGAAACACAGCTTCAGCCCTCAGAGGACATGAGCCCTCAGAATTGGGCTATTAACTGGTTGAGTGTCTGCCAGACTGCAAGCAAAACAAGGTTGTATATCAAAATATGGTTGTATTTTCTATACTCAGGCAACTGACTACATAAGCAGAAGTGCACACAGTGGTGAGTTAACAGGGGGGAAATAAATACACTGATCCCAAATACCCCAATGTAAACTGAGCATGCTCAACTGGACAAAACAAGAGTAGAACATAGGATGGGGAAGAATTGGCCGACTTAAGCTGTTAACAGCTGGAGGTGAGCATTAAGCTGAAAAGATATAATATTTTGTTGCAACCCCCTCTTCTTATGAAAGTTAAAATATAAGACATGGTGCAGTGAGGATTCACAATAACAGCAGATAAAGTAGTCTGTCAGTAGAAGGCAAATCCACATAAAACTTTATCATGGCTCACATTCCTGTATCATTCGAAAGGCCACACAAGCTCTCATAAACATATGGTATTCTTATTTCCATTCACGTCAACTGAAAATGGATCATTGTGACTTAAGTAATGCATAAGTGGCTTTAATCTGGTTCGCCACTAAAATGATCTTGAAGCTCTTTGTCAAACTGAGAACTTCTTCATAAGACCTGATTACTCATAAAATGGTTTTATATTTTTAAAAAATCTTTATGATCAAACATTTCAGAAAAACTGTTGATCTGTCTAATGCCTGCTTGTTACAAAACATTTTAAACACTCTGAAAGGCAGGGAATACTGAAATAGTTTTTGCCAAGTATAAATACATATCAAGACAAGACACAATAAGTCTTTAAAAAATACCAATTTTAAAAAGTACCAGAAATATTAGGCAACGATGTTACATCATTACTGAAGTGATTGGTTTGGCTATCAGTATTTTCCTTATACTGCTAATTAGTATTTTTCCTTTATTTTTCTCTTAAACTTTTTTTCTTGTTTCAGTTCTAAAAATTTAAAATGGCTTGCACTTAAAATATTAAAAATGAAACAATAAATAAATTTTTAAAAATCATAATCAAACATTCGTAACAAAAAATGGTTTCAGGAGGAGAAACAAGGGATAGGGCTGCTCTAAGAGAAGGTGAGGCTACTCAGTTCCTACTTTGTTTCCCTCTACTTTTGGAAGGAGGGATGTGCAAATGTGGGTGAGGGATTGTTGGCTGATGGGGAGATATGTTTGCATCTCCAAAGAGGAATGAAAACATGGATGGTGCAGATCAGCAGAATAAGATTGACGGAGAATTGGTTTGAAACCATTTAACTGGCCTAAATTAATTCAAGTGATTTGGACCAGATGAACTGCATCCTAGAACTCGCAGATGTACTTGCAGAGCCTCTGCTGATCATCTTTGAGAAATCCTTGATGAGTGGAGAAGTGCCTCTAGACTGGAAGAGGGCTAAAGTAGTCCCAATCTTTTAAAAGGGGGAAAAACACGACCTGGGAAATTATAGATCTGTCAGTTTGACTTCAGTCCTGGGGAAGATATTGCATTGGCATCCATCAGTCTTGAAAGACTATAGTATCATGGACGACACCGTATGCGAAGCACGAAGGCCTGGGTAGCTTAATCCTCCCTCTCCACACCACTGAAATAGTCCAATGGAACGGCAGAGCCGATACAATTGGTTCCAGCTACGTCGCAGAGCTGGGTTCAGGACAGGAGCTTAACCTGTCTCCTGGGGACCCGGATCTCAAACCCTGGCCTTCTGGTTAACAGGCACAGTGTCTTAACCTCTTGCGCCACCCACAGTCCCTTGGGGAAGATATTAGAACAAATCATAAAACACAATTTGTGCACTTCTAGACAAGTACTTTACTCTGTGATCAAAAGAACCCAGCATGGATTTGGGTTATGAGCTTACTGGACAGTGGCAATGCTGTGCATTATCATTTATCTTGACTTTAGCATCCGACAAGCTGCTGCACAACATCTTAATTGGGAATTTGGAAAAATATAGGGTAGAAAAGGCCATTGTTAAGTGGATCTGCAACTGTTTTGAAGGCCATACTCAAAGGGTTTCAGTAAATGGTTCTGCGTCAACCTGGAGGTCAGTTTCAAGTGGAGTGCCCCAGGGCTCGGACCTGGTTCTCTTTAATATCTTCATCAATGATTTGGATGAAGGGATACGGGGGAGCCTGATCAAATTTGCAGACGACACCAAGCTGAGAGGAGTAGCAAACACACTAGATGACAGGAAAAACCTTCAGGAGGATCTGGAGAAACTGGAATACTGGGCTGTAACAAATACAGTGATGCCTCACATAAAGAATGCCTCACGTAAAGTATGTTTCATGTAACAAACAAAAATTTCTCTAGGATTCTGCTTCACATAACAAACTGTGCTTCACGTAAAGAACACATTCCTGGCAGTTGGGGCAGACGCACCGGCCGGCAGCCTGTTTAAAAACGTCAGGGCTGCCTAGCGCACCTGCCCATAGTGAAAGCAACACTTCCATGCTGTTCCTCCAGCATCCATTGGGCAGAGGGAGAGAAGAGCAGTGGAGAAGAGGGAAGCAGCTCAGGGATGGCCAGAAGGGAGCAGGGGAGAGAGAGGCTCAGGATGGAGAGAAGGAGAAAGTGGGGAGACACTTTGAAGGTGTCTTGGATTACAGCCTCCTAACCGTATCTACCCAGAAGTAAGCCCTATTGTGTTAAATGGGTCTTACTCCCAGGAAAGTGTCTTTAGGACTGCAGCCTAAGTAGACTTCATAAGAACATGCACATTGAATGCATGTTTTGAATTCAATCCCAGTGTTCTGTCATCATTTTTACATCCAGTTAATATTTTTATATGAATATTTTTGGGGCTGTGGAACCAATCGTCTTAGTTTCCATTATTTCCTATGGGAAAATCTGCTTCACGTAAAGAATGTTTCACATAACAAAGATGCCTCCGGAATGAATTAAATTTGTTACGTGAGGCATCACTGTAGAATGAATTTCAATAGGGAGAAGTGCAAGGTTCTGCACTTAGACAGTAGTTTTTGGTTGCATAAACAACCAAAATCACAGGTATAAAATGGGAGATACTCGAGCTTGGCAGCACAACATGTGAGCGGGATCTTGGAGTCGCTGTGGATCACAAGCTAAACATGAGTCAGCAGTGTGATACGTCTGTGAAGAAAACAAATGCAGTTTTAGGCTGCATTAAGAGGACTGTAGCTTCCAAGTCAGAAGTGATAGTTCCTCTTTATTCTGCTTTAGTTAGACCTCATCTTTAGTACTGTGTTCTGGGCACCTCAGTTTAAAAAAGATACAGCCAAACTGGAACAAGTCCAAAGGAGAACAACAAGAATGATCAATGGGCAGGAAGAGAAGCACTACAAGGAAAGGTTGGGGGAACTTGGTCTGTTTAGCCTGGAGAAGAGAAGGCTGAAAGAGGAGACCTGATTGCACTTTTCAGATACCTGAAGGGCTGTCATATGGAAGAAGGGGCTCATTTGTTCTTAGCTGCCTCTGAAGGTAGAACTAGAACCAATGGGTAAAAACTGCAAGAAAGGAGATTCCAGTTGGATATCAGGAAAAAATTCCTGACGGTGAGGGTGGTTCAGCAGTGGAATAGATTGCCAAGAGAGTTGGTAGACTTTTCCTCATTGGGGATCTTCAAGCAAAGGCTCAACGAGCACCTGTCAGAGATAATCTAGGCAGACTTCCTTCTACAGAGAGGGAATTGGACTAGATGACTTACTGAGTCCCTTCCAGCTCTAGGATTCAATGATTTTATAGTTGTTCTTTCTACCAACTCTTGCTATTAAAGGCAGCAACAACCATAAAATCAAACACCTCAATCACCCACAAAACAGCTGATGGAAAAGAAATATCTTCAGTAAGCACTTCAAAGAGGGTTAATGCTTCTAACTGCACAGGTGATCCCAGGACAAGGAATGCCACAATTGAAAATTTCTACTATACCTACTAAATGACTGCCAATAGTGGTGTGTGTAAAAGAAAGGCTGACATGGTTGAATAGCACAGAAAATGTTTACTAGACCAACTGGTGGAAACTTACCATTCATATCCTGACAGTTGCCCAGAGTCATTGTATCAGAAACTAGAAACAAAGGTTTGAACTAGCTGAAAGCCCAAATTCCAAAATGAATTAATTGCCACTCCTTCCATAGGGTTCAGGGCAGTCCATGACAGTTTACTTATCATTATGACTCACATGGGTGCATGCTCCTTAAATGGCTCACAACAGAAATAGTCTTAATAAATGGTTCGAGGAAAGAAGACAACTTGCATGTAATAAGGCTGGTAAAAATACAAATAACCAGGCTGGTAATTCCTCATTGGATTAGCCTATTTCACGCCTTTCATTATTTGTATTTGAGGTGATTCAGTCCTGGTGGAGATTATAGTTGTAATGTACAACTTCCATGGCACCAGCGCAGGACAAATATTATATATAAAAACTAGCAAAAAGCGTACCCGCGTTGCAGGACTAAAATTTCCCCATCCGACATCCCCCCATGCGCAACCAACCCTCACGCGCATCAACCCCCAATGTGCAATATCCACCAATGCATAACATCCCCCTGCACATCAACCCCCATGCGCATCAATCCCCTATGTGCACCAAGCCCCACGCGCATCCCCCATGCGCAAAATCCCCCCACATGCATCAGTTCCTCATGCGCATCAGTCCCCCATGCGCATCAACCTTTCATGCGCATAATTCCCCCATGCACACCAATCCCCCATGCACATCTTCTCATGAGCAACCTCCCCATGCACAGCATCCTCCCCAGTACAACGTCTTCCTCCTAAGAACATCCCCCCTGTGCACCAGGCACCGAGCACCAAATTGGCTGGAGGTTGGTCAGTCTTCCATGTTAAGTATAGGACAAAAACACGTTGACCCCTTTTCAGCCCCTCAAGGGTTAAATTTCTCCACATGGGTTCTTGGTGGGTGTTCAGGTGACAGAAGGATCCCTCCCAGAATTCCATGCTTCAGGCCCAGCAGTTGGGGCAGAATGTTGATGAGTCATCAATTCTCCAATGCAAAGTATAGGGAGAAAAACGTGTTGCGCCCCTTTTCACCCCCTTCCGGTTGGAATTTCAGAAAACCAGTTCTTAGTGCACCCCTCCGTCACAGAAGGAACACTCTCCCCAAATTTTACGCTTCTAGGCCCAGCGGTTTTGGCAGGGCAGTGATGAATGAGTGAGTGAGTGAATGAGTCAGTTAGTCACTTTTCTCTTTTATATATACAGTGGCGCCTCACGTAAAGAATGTTTCACGTAACAAACAAAAATTTCTTCAGGATTCTGCTTCACGTAAAGAAAACATTTGTTGGCAGTTGGGGCAGACATGCTGGCTGGCAGCCTGTTTAAAAAGCTTCAGGGCTGCCTAGCACACCTGCCCATAGTGAAAGCAACACTTCCATGCTGTTCCTCCTGTAGCTGGAGGGAGAGAAGAGCAGTGGAGAAGAGGGAAGCAGCTCAGGGCTAGCAAGGGAGAGAGATGCTCAGGATGGAGAGAAGGAGAAAGTGGGGAGACACTTTGAAGGTGTCTTGGATTGCAACCTCTTAACCGTGTCTACACAGAAGTAAGCCCCATTGTGTTAAATGGATCTTACTCCCAGGAAAGTGTCTTTAGGACTGCAGCCTAAGTAGACTTCATAAGATCATGCACATTGAGTGCATGTTTTGAATTCAATTCCAGTGTTTTGTCATCATTTTTACATCCAGTTAATATTTTTATATGAATATTTTTGGGGTTGTGGAACCAAGCATCTGAGTTTCCATTACCTCCTATGGGAAAATCCGCTTCACGTAAAGAAAGTTTCACGTAAAGAAACTGCCTCCGGAACAAATTAATTATGTTACGTGAGGTACCACTGTATATATATACATGAAAATTGATGACTATAATGATCATTGCTTCCCTTAGTGCTTCCCTTGGATCAGGGCTCCATCAGTGCTGAAAAGTTGGATAGGATTGTGCCCAAAGTTCAATTCCTCCTGTGTTCTGTTGCATAAATTATGTTCCACTGAGATACATGTCACTCAAAATACTATAATTCAAGATCTCATTCCTTCTATCATCAATTCACGTGGATCAGAATTGAAAAGAGCTATGCTTTAATCCAAAAGTCTTCCAAGCAACCACTTGTTATAACATAATACGCTTGTCTGTAAAGAACAAGCAAATGTGCCAACATTTAAGAACTGGCCTCTTAACAGCAATATGATAGGTTGAATCCTGAATGGAGGTCAAAACTCAGCATAACAATCAGGGAAAGCAGTACACAACACTAATGAAGAAAATCACCCAACAATATTTGAAACCGAATAAAGCAGCTGAGTTTGAAGCTACAAAAAGAAACCTACTGTAATATACAGTGGTACCTTTGTTTGTGAGCATAATCAATTCTAGAAACATGCTCATAATCCAAAATACTTGTATTGCAAAGCTAGTTTTCCTGTAAGAAATAATGGAAATTCAGGTATCCATACTGCAACCCTTCAGCAATCCCGGTGCAGGCTTGCATCTTAGCCCAAGTGCTGATGCAGACATGGATTCCTTGTATTCTGAGAAACTGCTCATAAACTGGCTGAGAAAGAGCCGATTTCTAAGAAATCTTTGCTCGTCTTCAAAACACTTGCAACCCCGGATACTTCCAGCCCAAGGTAGCACTGAATTTATTTCTGACTATATTCTACAAGATTCTAAGTACCTGTCTATTTTCTTACCATTAGAAAGGATGTATCTCTTTTCTTTCTCTCATATATTTATGGGAAAACCCTAATATTATAAGATGTGACCAAAACTTCATTCAAAACAAAACTCCCAAAACTGCTAATTTACTGTACTATAACATACAGACCACTGATCAAACACCAACCACTATAGCTTCAGATGGAACTAACATGTAACATCATGACTGACTTGAATCAGGTCCCAATTATTTTTTAGAACAGGGGTCTCCAAACTTTTAACTTCTGGGCTACTGGACCTTTAAAGGAGGGAATTTCAGCAGCTGCAGCTTTTCAACTCACAGATCACAAGCTGAAATTCCCTCTTCTACAGACTTGTTAAAGGACCAGGAGCCCTGAAGTTAAAAGTTTGGAGAGTCCCAATTTAGAATATTTATACAGATGCCCCTTGTTATTCACTGTTGCAGTCCATGGATTTAAAAAAAACTCAGTGGATTAAAAACAGTGGAGAAATATATTTAAAGAGCCACTTCCAGGTTTCTTGCTCCAAAAGAGGTGCAATTCAAACAGGGGGGGGGGTCAAACCCCACTGCTCGTGGAAAGGTTTTCTTGTCCCTTTAAGGAAAAGAACAGCAGCATATGGGCGCATCCAGAGGGATGGGGGTGAGTTTTTGCCTTTCCAGGTGTCCTGCCAGCTTGTGCAGAAGTCAGGGGGTCTGGGGCTCAGGGAGGGCCCTGCAGATTGGTTTGCAGATTCCCCAGGACTGGTAAAAAGTGAACATTTTTGGCGTAATTGAGCCTTGAGGGTTAACACTTTCACTTTTTCCAAGCCCTGGGGAGGTCTGCAAAGCAATCTGTAGACAATGCAGGCTCTTCAGCCACAGAAATAGAGAGGAGCGTCGCACTTTATGGCCTTAAATTTGTTTACAAATTTAAGATTTAAACATTGCAAACCGAAGCATGTCTACTCAGAAGTAAATTCCATTGTATTCAATAGTACTTACACACACGAAAGTGTGGTTAGGATTGCAGCCAAAATCTCTCTTGGAGAAGCATGAACTTTTCATCACAAATATTCAACAGATATTTATTAATACTATCAATGTGCAAAGCAAAAGAACAACTGCAGCATTTAAGTAAATTAATAAACACGTTGAATTTAAAATATACAATAATACACTCTTTAAATTTCACAAAGTTTGATCAAGTACTACAAGCTTCCTACACAAAATATAAAGCACCATTTACAGAGATTGTCAGCCTCCACTAATCTATGGTATATACCCCTCTCCGTTTTCCTCCAGCACCAGAGTTGCTAAAAGTCCTGGAGAAAACTCTTTTGTCTGATTTGTGGGAGACAGAGCTGGGTCTGAAGACTGAAAAGTCAGCACTACCAGTCAGTTCAGGAGCTAAACAAAGTTACAATCTCTTGAGGCTGGCAGGATTAAAAAGATGCTGCTTCTTATGCTTTCTTGCTGTGCAAGCAGAGAATTTGGGTCTCAATACTCCATACAGCAGAATCCTCCACCAGACTGCTTGCCACCAGCAAAAGAATATATCTGAACCACAGGGCTTGCTCATGTAAATGAGGTCATAGCAGTGCCCCAAGCTTACAGTAGAGCCAGAACTCTGAACACAGCTTACTGAACAAAGGAAAAGCAGCACCAAGAGCAGCTGGTTCCTCTAGGCTAATAAAGCTAGTTTCTCAAAGATGCTACTTCCTGGGAAACAGCTTTATTTTTGTCTCAAGGGTATCTTTCTTACTTAACTGTATATAAGGAAAACGATTCATGGAGAGAATTCAGTTATGATTACAAGAACTACAGTTGCAGATGAAATTAGCACAATATTTCCCATTAAACAAATAGGACTCTGAACGGTGAGGTTTAAGTATAAAATTTATTAGACGGCATTCTAAAAGGTACTCCTAAACAAATTGTGCTAAAACAAATAAAAATACTGTAAGAGGTTTTTATCTGCGAATGCAGATTTTAAAAAGATGACTGACAAAGGTTCATTGTATCTTCTGGAATGCTAATAAAATGAAATGAAATGTTGATTTTGTTTGTTTCTCCAAAATTGTTCATGACAAATAATCCACTGATGATTATCAATGACATTTGGTCCACTAGGAACTGGAACCAAAAGTACAGCTCAGTGACAGATTTAAATCAGATATTCTTCTGTAGTTGTATTTCGCCCAAATACCTAGCAGTCTTTGCTCCACTTATAATAAAGTAACTAAGAATACTGGAATCCATTAATGGACTTTAATTATCAGCAATTTTCACATAGCAGGAGTGCCGGGGGTCTGGAATTCAATTGGCCTTAAAATAATGGTGTTTTTTTTTTTTGAATAATCATAAATTAGGCAAAGAAGAGGATTAAAATGGATATGGCCAAGTCAAGGCAGGGATGGGGTGGGGAATTAAGCGAATCTAGTTTGATGTCATCATGCCCAATTTGTTAACTTGCCTGATTATTTAAACATACTAAAGAGAAAAAACACCAAAGATAGACTGATGAGGAAACAGGTAAAAATAGTCACAGAAAAGATATAAAATCAAGCATCGAACCCCAGTCGCCTACAAATATTTTGATGAGAAAAGTGAATAAAAACCGAAGATGAAGATAGCGGAAGAAGCAGAAAATGGACAAAAGTAACCCAGTATACTACTTGGTAATATCCGTAAAAAAAACACAGATTCATGACTTAAGGAATCATCAAACACACACTGCTTGCATTGTACCAGATTTTCTTTACTTTCTGCCCCACATATATAAATATTGTAACCACACTTAAGAAAATAGTGCTACATGAATCCCATTGGTATTTTCCTCCTGCTTAGAGCATCAATCAAGTGGGACAGATCCACATATTTGGTTTCCCTCACACAGGTAAAAAGCACAGAAAAGTTGCCATGTGGCCTAGTGCAGGCATGTCAAACTGGTGGCCCAAGGGCCCCATGCGGCCCTTTGCAGGCACACCTATGGCCCGCAATTGATCTCCCCACCGCCAGAAGCGGCTCACTAGTGGCAGCAGCACACTTGATTTTGAGCCGGAGAAAGAGCCCAGGAGGAAGGAGGGCTCATGCACAGCAGCAGCAGCTTCCCAGGGTGGGATAAAGAGCCCAGGAGAAAGGAGGGCACTTCTAGGTAGACATGCAAAAAATTGGATTGCAACCCGCAAGAGACACCATTAATGCTAATGCGGCCCTCTGTATAAAATGAGTTTGACACCCCTGACCTAGTATATGTGTGAAGTATGTAAGTCTATTCTTCTCTATATGTTGTACACAGCCCTCTCTGAGCAATTAAAAGGCAAGTGATTTGGAACTTAGCTCCAATCCCTCTCCTGTCTAATAAAGATTTGCAGTTATTTACAAAATATCCACAGGAAATCTGAATATGGGCATACAAAATAAACTATCATAAAGGTAAAAGTGTCCCCCAGAGGTTATACTACTAGTCGTGACCAACTGTAGGGTATGATGCTCATCCCCGTTTCTAAGCCATTAGAGCCAGCTTTCTCCAAAGACGCTTCTGTGGTCATGGGGCTGCTTTTGAATTGCTAGGTTGGCAAAAGCTGGGCTGGGAGCTCACCCCATCTTGTAGGACCTGGGTCTTAAACTCTGGCCTGCTGGTTAACAGGCACAGTGTCTTAACACTAGTGCCACCACAGCCCCTAAACCATAACAGGAAGGACAAAAACTGCGAGCTATCACTACATCACAAACAAGATGATGGCAGGTACACTTATAAGCACTCCCAAAAGGCATGCTTTTCTTCTAGGATACATGTGTCATTTGAAAACAGGACAACAATACAATACAGTAAGCACAACTAAAAATATTAGCGGTTCAAATTGCTGTCATTTTCTTTCAAGGATGTCATCTAGGTTACAGATTACAGGTGTAACCTAATTATATGTGATTTATTTATATGAGATTTTGTCTCAAAGCAAATGAGGTTGACTCTTTGAATTGAAAGATAAGGATCCCTTAAGTATCTGTTAATGACTTAAAGGCAGCCTTAGAAAGGTCCACAAAGAGGTCAACTTTGGTTTCAGATTACAGCTGGGAAGGAAAAGACAATGTGAATCACGTCTGAATTGCCTCTGAGCTTAAACTAAGCTGTTTTATCCACTTAAAAGGGAATTTGATTCAACTTTATTCATTGCCCGCATTGTTATGTTGGCAAACAATTGCTTTTGTATAACACAAAAAAGGCAATCACAAAGTTTCCTGGAACCAAATGTTGTGAATGGGGAGGTTCTACCTGTATTTCTGAATGAATTGTAGAATTACTAAGCTAGCGGAGAACATTTGCACAGCATGCCAGATGAATTTTATGAGATGAGATTATGGGTGCAAGGCATAGGGGGAAAATGATATCTTTAGTAGATCTCTGCTTTTAAACAAATAAAACACAATATAAATAGAGGGAAGAGAATAAAATCTAACAAGCATTTCTTGCACAGTGATGTCCACAAAAGTCAGCCAGAGGCCTTCACATGAAAGATACACTATTAATTAATCTATATACAGTAGTACCTTGTAAGATGAACGCCCTTTAAGACAAATGCTTTGTAAAATGAATTTAAATTTCTATGGGATTCTGACTTGCAAGATGCGTGGGGTTTGGCTGGGCTGTGTGGCTGAGGTGGGACCTCTCCTCCTGCCTGCAGTACCAGTGACTGGCCAGCAGAGGGACACACAGGCAGGAAGCCTGGCCTCAGGCAAGCACTGGCACAAGGGCCTCCGCACCAAGACTGTCTAAACCTCCTGCAACCAGCTAGCCACCATCAGGCAGGAGGGAAACCCCCTCCTGGACCCCATCAAAAGAAACCCCTTAACCCACCTCAAATTTCACGCTTCTAGGCCCACCAGTTTTGGCTGGGCGTTGATGAGTGAATCATTCAGTCAGTGACTTTTCATTGTTATATATATAGAATTTTGGGTTGTGATACCAATTGTCTGAGTTTCCATTATTTCCTATGGGAAAATCTGCTTTGTAAGACAAACATGCTTCCAAAATGAATTGTACCACTGTATATAAAACTGAAAACTCACTGACTGATTCACAGACTCACTGACTGATTCATCAATGCTCCGCCAAAACGGCTAGACCTAGAAGCATGAAATTTGGGGAAGGTGTTACACCTAAGCAAGGACTCCCCATAGTTACTCTGGATTGCACCCTAGGTAGTGTTAAATCTGAACCAAATTGGGGGAGGGGACAGACTTTGGCAGTTCCATTACACAGACTTCCATTCTTACACATGAGCATAATAAGGCTGCAATTAAGAATCCAGTCCACTTTAACATGACAGCTAATTACTTATTTTTGGTATTTCAGCTCTATGTTTGCTGCCAAAGCAGCACACCACATAATGCAAACCCAATAAAAACAAGATAAATCATAGCAATAAAAGTTTGAAATCACTGCAATAAAAGCTTAAAAAGCACTTACCACTATAATTAAAACATTGCCATAAATACATTTAGCAAATTCAGTTTGGGCAGATGTCACTGGAGTCTAGACAGGGGTCTTCAAATCCCAGTCCGGGGCCAGCTGCAGTCCATGGCCAATCTCTATCTGGTCCCTGCAAGCTTCTGACCAACTTGACCAAACACAACTGTAGCTATGCTCTGGACATTTTTTTTTTTGGAACGGGGGTATTCTGAGGACCTAAAAAAATCACTTCCTTGTTTTCCTAAAAACTTTTTGTGTCATCTGAAGACCTTAGAAGGTGCTTGGATGGTGGGAAAATGGGAATCCACTTGAGTACATGCTTTTTTCTGTGATGTATCTTGGTACTTGGAGAAACCCTAGAAACATGAGTTCATCATTCTCATTTATTCATTCATCCATGTTCTATCTCTAATGTATTTATTTAAATTTTATATTTAAATTTTTTTTGGGTCATAAAACCATACCATGTATTTGTTCTGGCCCTCTGGCTGAAAAGTTTAGAGACACCTGATCATCAACTCCAAAGCCCAGAAAGACTCAAAGAGTTGGATAAAAACAAGCAGAGTCCAATCCAGCCAGCGAACTGTTGTAAACATACAATAAAGCATATCTGTGAGGGTTAGCGTGAGCCCAGCACTGACGTTGGCCCAACTCAAGCCCACACAGGCAGCCAGTAAAGATGTATTAACACTGTACACTAGTACTGGCTTCCAAACCAAGGCTGTCTCACATAGCAGTAGTTCAGACACAAAGTTTACATGTGCATAACTGTGACCATGTCTTGTCAGAAGGAAGCAGGTGTAGTGAGGTCATGGCTGAAGATGGAGAATGTACCTCAACCGTTCTTAAAATCCATCTGAGAATCCACCAGAAACACTCCCACATTGGCATCTTGTGAGAGTAGTTTCAACCAACCCAATGAAGGTATAACAGAAAACCCTCCAGACTTCAGCCGGCCCACCATCATAAACTTCACCTCACCTGGACTATTAAGTTTCAGTTTATTCATACAGGAACTGAATTCTTATTCCTAGTTGAAAAATGAAAAACAGAGCTACTGTCACCAGCATATTGATGAAACAACAAATGCTGAAGAAATCTCACAACAGCTGTATTTAAATGCTAACAAGCACTGGGAACAAGGTAGATCTCTGCAGTACATCAAAGAATAAGGCCCAGAGCAAAACAGCACCCACTCAGAGTTATTCTCTACGACTGACATGTCAGGTATGAGAGGAACGTCTCTCCTCCCATTCCCATTCATTTATGGTACTGCAGAAGGGTTTGATAGTGAATCTTGTCAAGAGTCACTGAGAAGTCCAAATGAAGTTCTATTCCCTCTGCCCATCTCTAAATTATGATTCACTTAAAATAAATAATGATACTTTGTTTACTCGAAATTAACGCTCACCTTTTTCAGCTGAATTTGGTCTCCAAAATCAGGGTGCACATTAGATTCAATGGTCAATTGGATTCAAGTAAATGTAGTATTTTGATTATGAGTAAACGATGCACATTAGATTCAGATGATGCATTAGATTCAAGTAAATATGGGTATT
Organism: Cryptoblepharus egeriae; assembly: GCA_030015325.1. Classification (NCBI taxonomy): domain Eukaryota; kingdom Metazoa; phylum Chordata; class Lepidosauria; order Squamata; family Scincidae; genus Cryptoblepharus; species Cryptoblepharus egeriae. The sequence goes on along the minus strand of JAREYC010000001.1, from coordinate 186,583,379 downwards.
TTCATTCAAAACTCTCCTCTGAATACTTAGTGGAAATGGAATGGGTGGAGAAGCAGCTATCCACAGTCTTTAATTACTCCTTAGAGCAGGGGTGGGGAAACCAGGCTAGTTGTGCAGGAGAGAAAATTTCAGCAGGTGCTGACGTTTGTACCTGCTAAAATTCCCTCTTCTATACAATTGTTAAAGATCCAGGAGCCCTAAAGTGCCCACCCCTGCACAAGAAATACACACTAAAAAAGGGGGCAAAAGAGCTGTGTTTTCTTTAAGATGGTAATTGAGACTGGATGTTTGCTTCTGAATAACATTTACACAACATTAATCTGAACTACTGTAATTGTGAATAGGATTTCTACTCACCATTAAATATTATTTACAAATAACTTAGAATTCACCCAAACTAAGCCATTTTCATTATGTACAATTTATGATATTTCTTTGAAAGGAAGAATATCAAAATTGATTGTGACATATTTTTACACACTGCTTTTATGAGGAAAATGTGGAGAAATATTGCTTGGCTAGCCCAGCCATGAAAGAGGAATTAATTACTCTTTATAAGAAACTCTCAAAGCTATTTATCTGTCTTCTCAAATTCCTTCAATAATTAACTTAAAAGTAGTTTCTTCAATATTAATGGCTCTACTAAATAGGGGGAAATACCCATCACTGAAGTATATTGCTAGAGGAAAAGGTAAAAGGAAAAAAAGTATTTGTTGTAACTTACATACTGGCTTCACTGAAAGTTTTGTTTTAAAACTAAAACCATTTTATCAGCTCTCATTCTAACAGTCTTATTATCAGGTTAATTAATAAGACTCTTGTGCTAATATCTAAATTCTAAGCAATTAATGGCACTGAACAATAAATGGTCTGGTCTTGCAGCAAAAATCTTACAAAGCAAATGTAATTCTATCACTTCAGTGATTTAACACAGGCTTTGTTAGGTTAATATTCTCAAACAGTTACAGAATAAAGAGCTGTTTTAATTAACCTTCTGTGATTTAAATACTGGAAAATAGGGGTTGAGAACTTAAAACAACATTATAAGAACAATATGGAAGTATTTCCTTCTATCAAATTCAAACCACAGCCACTGCTGGAAACTATAGCATATTCACCTTAGAAATGAATCTACAGTTGAACACGCTCTCAATGTATTTTAAACCTGAAACTATACTTTTGGTATGTGTAGCTTTTGAAATTTTTTATCAATTTCAATGTTGACAAAGGCCATATAAATTAGGTATGCAACAAATATCTGTGATATTTTACATTTTGAAATGAAAATTTCTAAGCCACTACTGTGCCTTACTTATTATCCATATAACAAATAGTGCCCTTCAGAGCTGGGGTCCAGGAGTGCATCTAGACTGATGCTATGATGGAGAGTCCACCTGAGAACATCCATGGAAATAACTGGAAACTTTTTACATGTCCCTGACTCAATGCATGCTACTTTAGATGGGATAACAGAAAAGTACAACTTACAAAGTCAGGGAGGAGGACGTTCTGCTCCACCTGCTTCAGTTACTCTCCCAACACACACAATAACATACAAATGTACTGACTTTTCCATTGAACACTGTGGTTCTAACACTCAGTGATGTTCTCAAATCATTAATTGGTCTAGGCGCATCTCTTCAGGGAGAAAGGGTAAAAATCAAACAAGCAAAAGAGAAACAAAAGGAATTTTGTCATCTCCACAAAGATGCCACTCACACCAAGGGTGAGGGAGATCCTCATATCTGTGGAGCCTGTATCCACAAATTCACTTATCCTTGTACTGGGAACACAGACCCGCCCACACACCCACTGCATACATCCCCTCTGGAGACCACTCCTCTCAGCTCCTGAAGGCAAAGGGAGACATTCCCAAGACCCATGGGGGTTCTAGATGGGGGTTCCACAAGGGGGGTTCCAAAACTGAACCTGCACAGATGAGGGGCCCTCTTTATATTTCCATTTGCTTTAGGGGACTGTAGGCTTTTATATTGAACAGAGAAAACAGGAGGTCCAACCCACAACTTCTAGGTCTGTTTGCACACGTAGAATGTTTTTGAGAAGGGGATTTAGTGAATATTGTTCATTAGATGTTTTTTTGTTGTCCACAGACATTCTTCATCTTTTCTTCCACCTAAATGACCAAACCTTGCCAAGAGACTGAGACATGGGTCAGGTTGTCCTAATATTTACTTTTTTATAAACTATCTTTTTAAATGTTTGTTCTTAAGTGGACTCAGAGATGTAGTCAGTAGCTAAAGGACCAGAGTAAGGAGACTTTCCACTTTAGTATTCAGATGCTCGATAAATATGTGGCCCAGTGAAAGATGATTTATAGAATCTCATCTTCTATATACGTATGCAAAACTGAAGAGTCACTGACTAGCTCACTGACTGACTCATCAACGCCCAGCAAAACCACCAGACCTAGAAACATGAAATTTGGGGAAGTATTCCTTCCAATTTTTAGAAAGCTAACCTCCAAGGGAGTGAAAAGGGATGTTATTAGATTTCTACTAAAGTTCTTTAACCACACATATTCAAAGAAACCACACATACTAATTTCCATTACATAAACTGTGTAATTCAGAATAATTTATATACAGTGGTACCTTGTAAAATGAATGCCCTGTAGGATGAATGCTTTGTAAGACAAACAAAAATTTCTATGGGATTCTGTCTTGTAAGATGAAAGTGCTTTGTAAGACTAATGCCAATTGGCTGGGCTCAGGTGGCTAAGGCGGGACTTCTCCTAGGATGAATGTGACTGACCACTGCAGTACCAGTGTGGGGAAGAATACTTCATTTCTCTTCTAAAGAGAAATTTACATTTCCAAAATTTCCAAATTTTTATATTAAAAAGTGATCTACCAAAAGTCAGTACAGTACCTGCAATCATCTTCACATAATAGAAGCATTACTGAGCCCATCAGTAACTTCAGGGATATATTTTACTCTCAAAAATATAACTTTCTCATGCATACCAATAACACAGTTTATCTCAAATGTATTTCACACATTTTCACCGTACAATGTGCATATCTGGAACAATCTCTCTATATAATATACAAAAATCAATGAAACTGTTAGCTGCAATAAATTTGAGTGACACAAAAGAATTCCCACAATGTTATCAGTATATAGGCATGAACCAATGCTATTTTTATTATCATGAGAAGACAAACCACGCTGAGATAAATGTCACACTGACTTCTGCCTCTCCTGTTTTTCCCTAACCCATATTTACATTCATCTATTTAACATGGATTTAGGGCCCAAAGCTATACTCCTATGGCACCATATGCAGTACAGTGGTGCTGAAAACAGATGTTGCCATACCTCACAAGGCCAGAGAAACAGCAAGAGGTCTCCCTGGAGTAAGGGATCATAATTTCCCTCACCCCGTTCCGACAGCCCTCCCCACCTTACCCCACCACAAAACGCCTCTACTACCTAGCAAGGTATTATCTCACACTTTTCTTCAGTGTTCTGCTGGAGGACAATCACCAACTAGCACTAGCATCTCCACTTGCACCACTCATTGCTCATTAGCAACAAAGTGCCAGATAATGAATGTGCCAATTTCAGGATCTCTTCTTTTCCATACTAGTTTGCAGTGTAATCCCAATTCAGGATACTTCACTAGGTGGCTTTACCCAAATTTTAACACTTTCATAACATTCAAGAATAATTTTTTGATTCTTCTTCTAGCCCCTAATCTGGCACTGAGTCAATAAGCTTAAGTCAAACAACAAACCCGTAAATATTAACTCTGACACAAATCATAGAAAGATAATAGAGATGTTGTTTATACATAATATTTATCCCTATAAACTACATGTGGGCATCACTTAACAACCATTTGCTTATCAATGAGCTGCATGTAGGACAGTGACAAAACACGACAAAGAGTCTCGTATTGGAGGGTGTCCGGTATCTCATAGCTTGAAGAAGAATATGCAACGAAGAGGCTCTTAATGGAAACAAGAGATAATAAGTTTCCAGTAGCCTCAAACACAGCCAAAGCCACAGCTCCCCAGGCGGAGTGGGCTGTGATGCCCTGGGCGGCACTTTGCCTGTTGCTCTGTAAGCTTCCATAATGGCGTATTTCAGCCATCTAGAAGTGTAGACATCGAAGCCCTTTTTCTCTTTTTTGCCCCTTGAAAAATGATAAACAGGGCCTCTGTTTTTCTGAATTCCTTGATGTGATCCAAATAATAGCGAAGTGCTCTGTGAACTGTGGGTGGCGCAAGTGGCTAAGACACTGTGCTTGTTAACCAGCAGGCCAGGGTTCGAGACCCGGGTCGGCCCCACAAGACAGGGTGAGCTCCTGTCCTTGGCCCAGCTCTGCGACACCAGCTGGATCCAATCGTATTGGCTCTGCCTTTCCACTAGACGAATTCAGTGGCGTGGAGAGGGGGGATTTGCTGCTTTGGTAACAGCCTATTCTCCATAACAATCCAACCCAGGCTTTCGTGCTTCGCATGCGGCGTATGCAGCGCTGAGCATGATACCGTAAGTCTCTCAAGACTGACGGAGGCCTGCTCTGTGAACGTCCAAGGAATGCCATGCTCTTTCCTTGTCATAGCATGGAGTGGTACAAAGGGTAGGAAGGTTAATATCTTGTGACCTATGAAAAAGGGTATTAATTTTTGGCATGAAAGAAGAGTTCGTTCTAAGCACAACTCTATCCTGGTGAAATATACAGAGATTCAGATTGACTGAGAGGGACTGCAGTTCTAAGACCCTTATAGCTGATGTGACGGCAATGAGGAAGAGGGTCTTAAAGGTAAACTTTCTGGTGGAAGCCGAGGCCATAGGCTCAAAGGTGGACACATAAAGGTGTGGAGCACCAGTCTGAGGTCCTAGGACGGGAATCTGTGGATGGTCGGGGGATTCAATAACACAACACCCCTCAAAAACTACCCACGTGAGGATGGAAAGGGATAGGATGTCCCCTTAGAAGACCCAGAATGCCAGAGTGGAGACATAGAGAATAAGGGTGGAGACGTGGCGTTTAAGGGCTTTGGTGCCAAGCCCCTTTTCCAAACTGTCCTGTAGAAACTCCAGGATATGTTTAATCCTAGGTTTGGCCATGTTGACACCACTTTGTTGACACCAGTGCCAGAACTTGTCCCAAGTGTAGGCATATACCCTAGTGGTGGAGGGCTGCCTAGAAGTCAGTAGGGTAACAAGGACACGATCTGGGTAGCCTCTTTGGCTCAGCACTTGCTGCTCAAATGCCACACAGTCAGCCAAAAAAGACACAGCTTTGGGTGTACCAACAGCCCTTGATACAACCGATCTGGCCTGAAAGAAGGGTCCAATGTTGACCTCTCTGCAGATTGACAATTGCTGGAAACCACGGCCAATGCACCCAGAAAGGTGCCACCAAGAGAACTTCCGCCTGCAATCTGCCTGTCAGGCTCTGTCTACTGGACTGGGAAGACAGGGTTGGCCACACGGAGGAGACTTCGTCTGAGTCTGACCCATTCTCCCGAAGTAGGAGGGGCTAATCCAGATGTGAATGCCCCTTTTCCTTGCCTCCAGAGAACACTGGTCTACCCAGACTAATAATTTTAGGCCAGCTTTATATGTTTATCCCAATATGATATAGTAATTTTGGAATGTAACTATGTTACCATTGACTACATTAACATAGAAAATATATTAAAATATACCCTTTATGCATGGCAGGAGAGAAAGCTGAACACTTTCCATATGCGCTTGTCTCTGATGTATTCTTGGCACCACCTGGCATGACAAAGTCTCAAACGATGCAGTCCTGGAACATGCTGGTATCTCTAGCATGTATACACTTCTGAAACAGCGACATCTGCGCTGGCTTGGACATGTCGTGAGAATGGCTGATGGTTAGATTCCAAAAGATCTCCTGTATGGAGAATTAGTGCAGGGAAAGCACCCTAGAGGGAGACCACAGCTTTGATATAAGGACATCTGCAAGAGGGATCTAAAGGCCTTGGAAAAGAAAATCAACAATTGGGAAACCTTGATCTCTGATCGGTCAGTGTGGAGGCAAAAGACACAACGTGGCCTTCTCCAACTCGAAAAGACACTTGCTCAGCAGGCTGAAGCAAAGAGACAGACCTAGAACCAGCGAAAACTGGGTACTGGACAGGGAACAGACTGTATCTGCCATCAGTGTGGAAGGGATTGCCATTCTCATATTGGCCTTTTTAGCCACACCAGATGCTGTTTTAGGACCTCCAGTCAGAGCACGATACCATAGTCTTTCGAGACTGAAGGATGCCAATGTAATAGAAAATATTGCTTCCATGCAGGCTATCCAATAACCAATCTTTGCCATCATCATGAGCATCATCTAAAGCTAATCCCTCTAATTACGTCATAGGTGTAGAAACAATTGATGGCTTTCCAGCAACAAATTCACCAAACAACCAGCCCTGGAGATTCCCCTTGACTAAGATCTCTGCCAAGAGCAAGCTACATAGTCCAACACAATTGCAGATTCTCACAATTATCAGATGGTCCTTCAGATAATTTACACATCTTCTAACTCAGAGAACATATAATATTTTACTGTTAGTGTTCAAGATATGACATTATATTCCACTTGCTTGTTAAAATAGGTTAGGGGAGGCGCGGATTCATGAGAACAAAATTCTGCTTATTTACATGAATAAGATTTTCTCTATAAAACACTATAGAATTCTTAGAATCTGCATCAGGAACCCTAGAGTTTTATTACCTTCTAATTCTATTTTTGTCAAAATCAAATACAGTGGTACCTTGGTTTACAAGAATAATTCATTCCAGAAGCATGCTTGTATTCCTAAACACTTGTATATAAAAGTGAATGTTCTCATGAGAAATAATGGAAACTCAGATGATTTGTTCCACAACCCAAAAATATTATTATAAATATGATAACAAAACTGTAATATAATACAAAACAATAAAAAATACAAAATATAAAGAAAAATAAAACAAATTAAACTGCATTTTGTCTCTCTGGTCTCTCAAGCTGCAATTGGCCCCCCTTACACAAGAGTGAGCACCACTGATTATAATAGGGCTTACTTTAGAGTTGACATGCAAGGCTAGGTCTCTCAGGTTCCTCTCCATTACCTCTCATACATAGGAGTGAGACTTTGATGGTAATAGGCTTTGACTGTAATAGGCTTATTTCAGAGTAGATATGCATGCTGGTACAGGTGGAATGCCAAAACCAGCCATTTCCTGCCAGGACATTTTCATATGTTTATCAAGACATTGCTTGTATATCAAGTCAACATTTATTAGAAACTAGAGAAATTTAGCCGCCATTGTGGGTAACACCCCCTTTGCAAAGCCCCTGATGCCAGAAACCACACTTGCAAACCTCCCTGTGCAAACCCTGCCCCCGTGTAAACCTGTGGAAAAAACCTTCCTGTTCAAAGCCCCCCATGTATCTTGCCCTGCCCCCCTGGAACACTCCACCTCGTGCAACACCCCTGTGCACTTTTTCTCCCTCCTCAACTGTGGGCACCCTTACTGGGCAGGTGCAGGGTTTAGTGCAGAGTTTATCAATCTTCAATGTTAAGTATCGGACAAAAACATGATGCACCCCTTTTCAGCCCTTTAGGTGTTAAATTTCTAAACATCGGTTCTTGGTGGGTGCTCACATCACAGGAGGGACACCCTCCCCAAACATCAGACTTCTTTGGTTCAGGGGTTGGGGCAGGGCATCCATCAGTCAGGGAGTCTTCAATGTAAAGTATAGGGACAAAAACATGTTGCACCCCTTTTCACCCCCTTCTGGTTTGAATTTCCTAAAACCAGTTCTTAATAGGTGCTGCCATCGTGGAAGGAACATCCTCCCCAAATTCATGTTTCTAGGTACAGCTTTTTTGGCTGGGCATTGATGAGTCAGTCGGTGAGTGACTTTTCAGATTTTCAGTTTTATATATATAGATGTTTGCTTGTCTTGCAAAATGCTTTCAATCCAGGTTTCAATCCAAGGTTTCACTTACTGTTCTTCAGCAGAGCTTGATGATTCACTTACCAGTTAAATGACACACATACAAAAATGTTTTACAATTCTTTTGCTAGCACTAGATCTTTAATTGCTAAGTTTTGCTACAATGCAAAAGTATACTAAATACATTTTGGTTTCAGTTTTTGTCTGATTGCTTCTTTTTTTGAGACAGTCCTTTAGGCTGTGGTTATTCTAGGAACTATATTTGGAACTTAGCCTACCAATACACGAAGCTGGACTAAGATCTCTCCAATATAGCATTCTTTTTGTTTTCATACTCTAACGCTAGCATACTGAGCCACCCTTTCACCTCTCCTGAACTTAGCAATTTTATAAACAAGATCTATTTTTTCCCTTTTGGCTGAACACAGAAATTCTGTCATGATCATATTAAAACATCCATTAAAATAAATACTTGGTCTGGATAGCATAATTGGATATAACCGCAGAATAGCAACAAGTTGGAAAATTCCCATTTTTAGAACATCTATCCTTCAATGAAGAATTAAGTACATTTTTTCCTCTTTCCATTCCCATCAGTTCCCAAAGGGTTACATACATATATGTAAGCTTTTCTGCCGTGATGTCAGCATGATATAAAAGGAAATAATTCATTATCTGCTTTAGAGAACATCACCCTTTTAAAATCCCACAGCAGTCTCAAACAATGCCACAACTGCCTTATAAGTGTTCTACTAAGGTGCAAGTTAAAAAAACAAGGTTTAAAGTAAGGTATTTCTGGCATTTGTGCCACATTTGTGGCACTCGCATACTTTAGAGACTCGCCTAAGTCCAAACCTGAGGACTTAGACCTTAATAGCAGCACCAGATGAAAAATGAGAGTACTAGTTCCACCTCAACGTGTCTGCCACGCCATCCTCCAAACTGGTGATGTGAACAAACCCAGCTACTGCTGTGACCAAGTACAATATTAATTTGATCAAATTTCGTTTCCATCAACTTGTCAGATCAAACCTGCAACCCCATCCTCTTAAATTTCCAGCCCAGTGATGCAGCAGTGCTATCATGGTGCATGCTATACTCTTCAAGGGAGTTTTAAGTCTCTGAAGACCAAGTTGAAGACCAAGACCTTTTCTGAATCTGATGAATCTACTTGGATCTCAGCAGGTGCAAGTCCAGGTGGGCTTGCTCAGGGGATCAAGGCAGGGAAGTGGGATAGGATTTTGGCTCTGATTTATTTTCCTCTACCCACCCCAGACTGTCTCTTCCCTGCCTCCCACTCTCCTGCATTAACATAACAGCACTGGTGGGTGTACCTATCTCCTGCCACAACTTACACAACAATGGATGAACTGCCAGAGAACATAGTTTCAATTCTATCAGGTCTAACTTTGCATTACAGACGCCTTTTCTCCCTGTGTGTGGAGGAGAGACCCCTGACATGATATCATCACCAAACTAAGGCTGCACTGATAGAGGTGGTCTTGGGGATCAGGAGTGAACCTTTCATAGCCCATGGATGAACCTTTCAGAGCCCATCACTGGATGGTACATGCCCAGTGATGCTAACCCCTAGCATCAGCACTGTATCCTGTTACTTGTGCAAGACAACACAGGTAGCAAATGTGACATTCATATGAAATGCAGATTAATGGAATAATCCAAGAAATGTTGTAACATAACTATGATTTATTTGATCAGTTCTACAGTTAGAGAATTTGTCAATGTGGTAATGTTCATTTGTCAATGTGGTAACTATGCAGTAGCTTACCTGCTGAGCCTGGTACCTCTGCTGGGCTTGTGACAGATACTGAGCTTGGGGTGGCAGATGCTGAGCTTGTGGTTGCTGGTTGTAATATGGCTGTTGGCAGTAGCCAGTTACACCTTGCTGACCATACTGAGGTGGCATCTATTAGAAAAACAAATAGCCAAAGCAGATATTTGTTCAGTAGAAATCAGGCACATCTCTTTCTTAGCATACAAAACATTTTTTGAACATTGTCTATTGCAGTGTCAAACACAAATATCTTTCTCCAAATACCAATAAAAGTTCATCTTTTAAATGTATTGGTTCGTATTTTTTCACCCTGTTCTGTGCAAAAACAGGCAGGCCAGCTAGCCTATACTGTATCCAGTGCAGGTCTGGATCTATTTTCTGCCCCTATTCCATCCTGAACTCCCTTACCACCTGAGGCATAATGTTATTCACATACTAATGTCATCCATCGATACATATTCAAATGATTAATCAAACAGAACAATCCTAGAGTTTAATGTTATTTACGCCTAGATAAGTGTGCATATTAATATTGGAGCCTTCTTTAATCAGGTGATCCTGCTCAAAAGAACTGTCCTACTGAATCCATGCATTTACATGCATTCATGTAAATATATTCAGCATAAGGATGAATATGATGAGCTCTTTAAAACTTGAATTTGTATTATGTGAATCTTTATAGGAATGGGCCGTATCCTGAAAACTCCTAATTTTCATCAACCACACTGGTTTCTTGGATGACCTTTGTCTCCAACCAGACACTGGATGCAATGTCTGCCTAATTTGCTTTGTTTTATGATTCTACTGTACAGTAATAAAGGCTGTTGATCTGGGATAACTGGAATTTTCAGAGTTCTCTTTGTTATTTTTTTCACAGACAGGAACATTGGGGGTATTGATCCTGACTGCCAAAATATTAGTGTCTCTGGGCTTTCAACCGAATAGCTATTTGTCAAGACTATGGCACTCAAAAAATCTTTCAAGGCCAGCACAAATTCACCACGATGCCTTCATTCTGAAAACCTACCACAAAATTACTTCACTAAGATTCTCATAAATGTTATAGCACTTATCCTATAATCTTTATAGCCTTTATACACCCTTATGTAAAACCTCTATTTCAGGATATTCTTTATGCATTTCTCTAGGTGGTGTCTGGAAAAATCTATTCAAATTCCCCCTCCCTAAATGTTAACATATCTGGCCTATTGCAAAGATTCCAGGACAGTGCTTAGTTCTGCATGCATTAAGATCATATTTAGCAGCTTAAAGCTTTGTAAGTAGACAGATGACTCTCTTCCCCTTCTCAAACTGTAAATATACACATCCAAGCACAGGCAATAAAAATCCCATTATACTGATTCCTGAAGTAAGACTGTGATGTTACTGCAAAAGATTACACTGGTCAAACTAGCATGAAAAGGACTCTGGAAATGAGAACATTTATTTATTTATTTAAAAGCAAAATGATCACATCTTTTTTAAAAAGAAGAAAGTACTACTGAAATCTATTTTCCTATAAAATAACCACCTGTTAATTTTTTCTCTGTTATTACCATACAGCCCAACAAGTTTTAGAAAATACAGTAAAATCTCAGTAAAAATTACAAGAGCTGTACTAATTGAGTCTGAATATTTTCATAAGTAATTCTAAAAGGTGACTGATAGGATCAAGGATTTTTCAAAGCATAAACGGATTATTTAATTCATGACTCCTTACTAACTTACTGAACCCAATCAATATAGGAAGGCGGTGGCTAACAGGCAAGCTGTGCAGTAGAGTGGGGAGTGTGTCAGGAGGCATTTCTGGGTGGAGCTGGCTGGAGAGGACCTGACATGGGGACTGATAAGAGTCCTTATTTGTCAAATCCTATCCCTTGTGTTGGGTTCAAAACTGAAAAAGCTGGCGCAAACTTGAAAAGCCCCATTGAATCTCTGCTTACTCCTAGAATAGCTTCAGCTTGCTCAGATCTAGAACAGGATGCATAACTAGTCATTTAGCACTGTTGCTTTTGTGCTCAATTGGATTGGACTGTTAAATCTCATCTTACCCCTAGATGTATGTTGTATTTTCATCATGAATTTCCAGTTAGTGATAAATTTTCAGCTACATGATTTATATGATTCAAAATATCAGTTCAATCTAAAGTTCATTATGAAATGCATCTCCCACTTATTGGACTGGTTAGGAACCAGAGCAACATCCAAAAATGAAAACCATCAAAAAGTGGAACCCAGACTTTTCAGCTTTTAAATGCACAATGGCTACCAAAAAAAGACATAAAGATGACTTGCAAAAGCCTAAATAAACATTTATTAACACATAGTAAAAAATATCAAATTACTGTATAGTAAAATGAACAAAGGCATAATAAATAAATTATGTATGTGATCAATGGTTATTTACTGAAGAAAGTCCTGGGGAAATGCCAAAAACAGTTTGATCACCATGTCACATGCAAATCAACATCAGGGAAGTCAATTTTAGCCTTTAAACCAGCAGTGAGAGGATGAAAGAATGAAGCACGTAATTGGTATAACTGAAAGGTAATTGAAAGGGTGTTGAAAAACCAGAAAAATCAAAAAATGAACTGTCCGAAAGTGGGAGACATCTCTAATGTTAGCATAATGGCATACATACTGTTTTATCCCTGTGTACTAAAGGTAAAATGTTCAAATACAATGTGACATACTGCCAAATCAATCTGTTGTATTCGGGAACTATTCAGCTGTGCAACCTAGAGAATATAGCAGAATAATTTTTACTGGTAATTGTAGTATGGAATCATACTTCAGGTTTATGTGTCAACATATTTTGATGTAAAACTTTTTTGTAAAACTTTGCTAGCATTCACAGTGAAACCCAAACAATTAAGTTTTTTTTACAACACAACAGTCAATCATTTTAAAGAAAATATATCCTTCCATAAAAACACAACACAGTTTCACTGTCATCAATTGAAAACTGCCACAAATGCTGGAGCTATGTCATCTCCTTTTCTGACAGAAAGAAGCCCAATTCATTGGCACCCATCAGTCTTGAGAGACTATGGTATCGTGCTCGCTGCATACGCTGCATGCGAAGCACGAAGGCCTGGGTTAGATTGATATGGAGGGTAGGCTGTTACCCAAGCAGCAAATCCCCTCTCCACACCACTGAAATAGTCCAATGGAAAGGCAGAGCCAATACGATTGGTTCCAGCTGCGTCGCAGAGCTGGGCTAAGGACAGGATCTCACCCTGTCTTGCGGGGACCAACCCAGGTTTCGAACCCTGGCCTGCTGGTTAACAGGCACAGTGTCTTAACCACTTGCACCATCCACAGCCCATTCATTGGAATGTGGAGACATATAAGACATATAAGTATCTACCAAGGATAAATATATGTATTAAAGGTGTCAGAGCAAGAATGGATTATGCCAACAATCTGCCTAAAACTCATGAAATACGTCAGGGGTGTCTAACCCTTGGCCAGACTTCTCCATCTAGCTCACAGGCAAGTCTTGTAATGCATCTAATACAATTTTATATGTAAATTTACATTTATAAATTTTCATATGTAAATTTAAATATGTAAATTTACATTCAAATGTGAAATGTAAATAATTCCCCCCCAAGACAGTGTCAGAAAGATTATGTTGCCTCCTGCCAAAAAGTTTGGACACCCCTCAAATAGATCTAGTAAGCAACTGCAGAAGAACATTCCCAATATCAGTTGCCACTACAAAAAAAGTCCTTTCCAAAGGAGAAAATACCCAGGAAAGACCTGGTGTGATAACAGGTGGACATGCTGATATTGGAGCTGGTTCTTCATTAGATACCTGGGGATTCCATGCTATAACAGACTTAAAGTTTAAACTAGCACCCTGACTGATGCTTAGAAAAGGACAAGAAGTCATATCTGCTTTAGCTAGAACTGTAAAGGTGTTCTAGATTATCAGATATTGAAGTGTGAGCCTGAGCCAGCATTTTAACAGATTAGGAACAATCTACTTACTGAAGCAGAAAATATTGTTGTAGATAGTCTGAATCCTGCTGAGATTTTAAATAATAGTGAGGAGATAATACTACGAATGTATATAGATTGCTTAACAAGAAATTAACACAGTATGTTATAAGAAATCAGTTATTAAAAAGAATACTGATTACTACTACAGTCTGAAAGTCTTTCGCTCTTCTGGAGTTCAAATTCCAATAGCTCTTTCTGTTTACAAAAATGTGGAAAATAAGATTTGCCAAAATATTCATCTCAGTTTTGGTACGTACTACATTTATTGTCTGTACAAAAAGGGCTGGTAATCATCAATAATTATCTGTTTGCCTTTTGTATTTAGATGCTGTCCTTCAATGCAAGATTTCAAGGCAATAGAGTATTTAGAATAAAAAATATAAAGTACAGTGGGTGACCTGTCAGCCTTCACCAATGTCTGAAAACTATTCTCCCTATTTGAGTTTCCAAAGAAACTGAACAAACAAAAACACAAGAAATAATGAATCCAGGGCTGGCTTTCACCTAATTTCACCTATTGTAACAAATCAGGTCTGCCCCGATGGGACCACATGCTAAAATCGTGATAGCAGATGAGCCACTGACTGGAACTTCCAGCATGTGACCTGCAAGCCCCAGAGACTATAAAGGCAAGGGTACATAAGTGACAGTCCCTTCCGTTTCTCCCCTCCCCTTCATTTTCACAATCTTCTATCCTGCACACTAACTTGCAGATCTGGTCAGCTATGGAATCCATGCTATGGAATCACCAGAAGCTTTTCCCCGCTCTCTCCCCCTTCCCATTCAGCCACTTCAAGCAAAGTGAAGTAAAGAGAAGCAGCATCGAGGAGGGTGATAACCCATACACAATGTGCAGGTAAATAATGGGGAGGAGAGGATGCCTCCATTTCCAGTCACAGGAGGAGGTACCTGCCTATCCACCCTACTAATGGGAACTCTGTGTGCAACCACCCTTCCCTGAGGTTTCTGTTTGTAGTGAACAGGAATAGTGCCTGCTTCTCAGTACCTGTTGCTCTTATTTCAGAAAAAAGGCATAAAGAAGTGTTTCTCTTTTGTTCAGGGAAGGATGAGATACCAGCAAAGTAAGGCATTTTCTGAATTTTTGACATACAGAGCCCAACAGGTTTGCCATCACTGACCTAGGCAAATAAATATTATATTAATTATAACTTTGGCACCTGATGCAAAAAAAAAAATCAAAGTTGGCCTCAGGCTAGTTAGCCTCAGGCCTCAGCCCTAGTTCTTTTCAGAGGATATCCCAAGTGTAAGAAGCCAGGTAAGATGAGAAAGCCCTTCTCTGGTCAACATCAGCCTAAATTTCAGATGGTGCAAAATCCTGGATGTACAATGAAGGCTTCAAACAGGCAAGAATGCAGCCGCAAAGTAGCTAAATCCCAAGTCATTTAAAGCCCTATCATATTCATGTCTACTCAGAAGTAAGTCCCATTATTGTCAATGGGCTTACTCCAAGGTAAGTATGGATAGGACTGCAGCCTAATGAATAATCTGAATTAAGACTTGTGCTAGAAATGATTCTGTTGATTTAATAGTTTCAACACTGGCAAGGCATGTTCCATCTAGCTAAGAACTAGTTACTCAACAATTGAATCTTATGCTAACTGAAATTTCAGATAAGGATTAAGGGCCACAGTTGGGAGATTAAGGGCCATGCTTAAGGGATGTGGTTAAGAAGTTTTCGGGTCAAGAATAAATGTGGGGCTACCTCTTAACTAATTTTTCAGCACTGGGGTAAGGACAATGCAACTCCAGCAACAAACACTGTCTTACTTTGAGGAGGCCTCCATGACTGAATAGATCAATCAATCAGGATAGATCAATCAATCTAACAATATTTATATACCACATTTCAACAAAAAGTTCATAAAGTTGTTCAGAGAAAATGAAATATCTATCCCCTAAATGTTCACAATCTAAAAAGATGTCAAAGAATACCAGCAGAAGTCACTAAAGAAGACACTGCCAGGGTGAGGAGGGACAGTTACTCTTTACTGAATAAAAGATGAATACTCACTTGAAAAAGTGCCTCCTGCCCAGTTTAAAAATAATGTTATTGCTTTTCACAAGACGCAACACATCATGGCTATGTTAATGCAGGAATGTTGGGCTAGGATTGTGTTCTAAGTTGCTAGAAAACAGTGTGTGCCACAGATGCCACCTGGGCATCCTGTGATGCTGTATTGCTTTCTCTATCTTCAGATACAGTAAGCACTGCTTCTAACTATTTTATATTTCTAGTGGCCCCATCATCAAGATGTGCATGTCCCCCATGCGCATCACCTTCCATGCGCATCATCCCACCATGTACAACACTCCCCCATAGATACCCTCCCCCAGTTGCACCATCTCCCCATGTGCACCTTCCTCCCATGTGCACCCTCCCTCCCAGTGCATCAGCTGGATGTTGATCAGTCTTCAATGTTAAGTATAGGACAAAAACACATTGCACCCCTTTTTAGCCCCTTAAGGGCTAAAAGAGGAACTACCCTCACCAAATTTCACACTTCTAGGTCCAGAAGGTGGTTAAGGGCCTTGATCAGACAGCGATTCTTCAATGGAAAGTATAGGGAGGGAAACGCATCACATTTCACCCACTTTCCAGCCAATTCCAGTTGAATTTCTGAAAACTGGTTCTTAGTGGATGCCTCCATCATGGAAGGAACACCCTCCCAAAATTTCATGCTTCAAGACCCAGCAGTTTTGGCTGGGCATTGGTGAGTCAGTCAGTGAGTGACTTTTCAGTTTTATATGAGGAACAATGGAAGAGTCTTTGTTTTCCCACAATTTTTATCCACATATTTGTTTTTAATGCATAGAAGGTTCCAAAATTGAACGCTAGTGAATAGGGTTCAAAATTGAACCCTAGTGAAACCCTAGAGGGACAACCTATATAAATGTGACAGCTCAGTGGTGGCAGACGTCAGCTCTTTATGCCATCCACCCATTTCATTATAAGAATCAAAGAAGCTTCTTAATTCTGAATATGCAGGAACAATTTACAGATGTTCACTGGTCAAAGCATGACTGTCTGTGCTCGCAGGAATAATTATTTCATGAGTGCTTCTTCAGAAAAAAGCCTGATCAAAGGAGCTTGAAACTGATGCTTAAATAATGTGGTTAAAAGAAGAGGGGCAATGTTTATATCATCAGGTTTTAACAAAATTTTTGGAAAATTATTTCTCCTTACAGTGCAAAGACTGAGAAAAAGTCAGAAAGGCAAAGGTCAGAATAGACAACCAGTTATGTGCATTATTAGCGATCTAAAGGAAATAAGTTTTTATAATTGAATATTTGTGAAAATATATTGGGAATCTGGAAAGTGTTCTTGGTGAGGGATAACTGGCATTAATACTTTACTATTTATATCTTGATTAGTTTTGTATGCATATTCTATTAACAATAAAAGAAATTTCTCTGTAAACATTCTGTTAGTTGTGCTCATTACCATGTTAATAGTAATATCAATACACAAACACTATCTTGGATTGCTCAAAATCTCAAACAGAAAAAGCAAAGTGCCTCTCTAGCAAATCAATTAGCTGATATTTTACACATTTGTTCTTAGTAAAAAACTACATCTAGACACATTGATACTTCATCAACATCATCATTCATTGGCATCCTTCAGTCTCGAAAGACTATGGTATCGTGCTCTGATTGGAGGTCCTGAAACAACATCTAGTGTGGCTAAAAAGGCCAATTGGAGAGTCCCTTCCACAATCCCTTCCACACTGAGGACAAATAAATGCCATCCCCTGCCCAGGCCCCAGGTTTCGCTGCTTCCGGGTCTGTCTCTTTGCTTCAGCCTGCCGAACAAGTGTCTCTTCCAGTTGGAGAAGGCCATGCTGGGTCTTTTGCCTCCACGCTGAACGATTGGAGGTCAAGGTTTCCCGGCTGTTGATGTCCATTCCCAAGGCCTTTAGATCCCTCCTGCAGATGTCTTTGTATTGCAGCTGCAGTCTCCCTCTAGGGCGCTTTCCCTGCACTAATTCTCCATATAGGAGATCTTTTGGAATCCAACCATCAGCCATTCTCATGACATGCCCAAGCCAGCGTAGATGCCGCTGTTTCAGAAGTGTGAACATGCTAGAGATTCCAGCATGTTCCAAGACTGCGTCATTTGAAACTTTGTCACGCCAGGTGATGCCAAGAATACATCGGAGACAGCGCATATGGAAGGTGTTCAGCTTTCTCTCCTGCCATGCATAAAGGGTCCAAGACTCGCTGCAGTACAAGAGTGTGCTCACGACACAAGCTCTATAGACCTGGATCTTTGTATGTTCTGTCAGCTTCTTATTAAGCCACACTCTCTTTGTAAGCTTGGAGAACGTGGTAGCCGCTTTACCAATACGTTTATTCAGCTCAGTATCTAAGGAGAGAGTGTCAGAGATAGTTGAGCCAAGGTACACAAAGTCATGGACAACCTCCAGTTCATGTTCAGAGACTGTGATACAGGGAGGTGGATCCACACCCTGACCCATGACTTGTGTTTTCTTCAAGCTGATTGTTAGTCCAAAGTCTTGGCAGGCTTTGCTAAAACGGTCCATGAGTTGTTGAAGGTCTTCAGCAGAGTGAGCAGTAACAGCAGCGTCATCGGCGAAGAGGAACTCACGCAAGCATTGGACACTGGACTTTGCTCTTAGCCTGGAAGGATTGTATAGTTTTCCATCTGATCTGGTCCGGAGATAGATTCCCTCTGTTGCGTTTCCAAAAGCATGCTTCAGCATGACTGCAAAAAAGATCCCAAATAAAGTTGGTGCGAGGACGCAGCCCTGCTTCACTCCACTTCGGATGTGAAAGGAGTCTGATGTTAAGCCATCAAAAACTACAGTGCCCTTCATGTCCTCGTGAAAGGACCTGATGATGTTGAGGAGCTTAGGTGGGCATCCAATCTTGGGGAGGATTTTAAAAAGGCCATCCCTACTAACCAAATCAAAAGCCTTAGTAAGATCTATGAAGGCTCAAAGAGTGGCTGTCTTTGTTCCCTACATTTCTCTTGCAACTGTCGAAGGGAAAATACCATATCAGTGGTGGACCTGTTGGCTCGAAATCCACACTGTGATTCAGGAAAGATCCTCTCTGCAAGCACCTGAAGCCTCTTCAGTATGACTCGGGCAAGCAGCTTCCCTACAACACTAAGAAGAGAGATGCCACGGTAGTTGTTGCAGTCACCCCTGTCGCCTTTGTTCTTGTACAGTGTGACAATATTAGCATCCTTCATATCCTGTGGTACTCCACCTTCCCTCCAACAAAGGCAGAATATCTTGTACAGTTCAGTGGAAATGGTCCCTCTACAGCACCTCAGAACTTCAGCAGGAATGTTATCTTTCCCGGGTGCCTTGCCAAAAGCAAGGGAATCCAGGGCTTTGTTTAGTTCTTCTAAAGTTGGTTCACTGTCAAGCTCCTCCAAGACAGGCAGACACTCAGTGTTGTTTAATGCTTCTTCGGTTACTACATTTTCTCTGGAGTATAGCTCAGAGTAGTGCTGCACCCAGCGTGCCATCTGCTGTGCTCGGTCCTGGATGACATCACCTGTAGCGGACTTAAGCGGGGCAGATTTCCTCACTGTTGGACCTAAGGCCTGCTTGATGCCATTGTACATCCCCTTGATGTTGCCTGTGTCAGCTGCTACCTGGATCTGAGAGCAAAGCTGCAGCCAATAATTGTTAGCGCATCTCCTGGCAATCTGTTGGACTTTGCTACAGGCGGCTCGCAGGGCTTGAAGGTTGCGCTCACTAGAATAGGCTTTATATGCAATTAGAGCTCTCCTCTTTTCCTCAAGGTCTGGTGTCAGCTCCTCCGAGTGGGCTTCAAACCAATCTGCTGTCTTTCTAACCTGCTTACCAAAAACTGACAAGGCGGTAGTATAAACAGCATTCTTGAAATGTTCCCATCGTTCAGAAGTGTTTGCCTCAGCCGGGCCCAGGAGAATTTCCTCGAGTGCTTGGTCAAATTCCAACACTTTTTCAAGACTGCGGGTCTTGCTGATGTTAATTTGTGGTCTTCCTTCCTTCTTTGAGTGATGCAGCCTCTTTGCTTGTAATTTTACTCTGCTGCACACCAAAGAGTGGTCAGTATCGCAATCAGCACTCTGATAGCTACATGTGATCTTAATGCTGGGAAGGCTGGAGCGCCTGGTGAGGATCAAGTCAAGATGATGCCAATGCTTTGATCTTGGGTGTTGCCAAGACATTCTGTGTTGAGGCTTCGTGTTAAAGAATGTATTGCTAATGCAAAAATCATAATAGCAGCAAAACTCCAGCAGGCGTTGGCCGTTTTCATTCATCTTCCCGATGCCAAAACAACCTAGACAAGCGGGCCAAGAACTATGGTCAGATCCAACTCTCGCATTAAAATCACCAAGGATAAACAATGGTTCTTTCTCAGGGATTTTCTTGATAGTGGCAACCAGATCATCATAGAATTTGTCTTTGGATTCTGCTGAAGATGATAGTGTTGGTGCATATGCACTAATAAGAGTGACTAACCCTACTGATGACTGTAGCTGCAGAGACAGAATTCTTTCACTTCCTCCGGTAGGTGGAATAATGAGTCCAAGTAGGGTGTTTCTAACTGCAAAGCCAACTCCATATTCCCTAGTCTCACTTGATGGCTTACCCTGCCAGAAGAATGAGAAGTTTCTCTCCTTAACAGATCCTGAGTCTGACAGCCTTGTCTCTTGAAGGGCAACTATGTCCATCTCCAGTCTGCTCAGCTCCATATCAATGACAGCTGTCTTACGTACGTCATCCTGTTCTCGTAAATCGTTAGAAAAGCCAGGGGTCATTGTCCGAACATTCCAGGTGCCCAACCTAAGGGCTGAAGTTTTCTTATGTTTGTTGCATGGTGCTGAGTTGTCGATCTGCTTGTCGGTTTTCACCCTAAACCCCACGCACCCAGTGAGATTAACAGACCATGGCGAGGCAGCATCTTACTGGCTGGGGGCTGCCCAGCTTAAGGCGGGCGATAGCTGCCCAATGAGGCACTATGACCTCTCCCACCGTCAGAAGTAGCCCCTGGCGTCACGCTCTTCGCCAATCGAGCAACGACTTATAACCGGTAACTGCCACTTCCTGTGTTGTTTCCACGCTATACGCGAGGCTGGAGTTCCTCTCCAGAGCACCAAGGCCTGGGTAGGTTATTATGGGGGATAGGCTGTTACCCAAGCAGAGAATCCCCCCTCTCCACGCCACTGAAATAGTCCAATGGAAAGGCAGAGCCAATACGATTGGTTCCAGCTGCGTCGCAGGAGTTACCAGAATATGACTGTAACACAGTCACAAACTGCTTTCGGGACTCCGGCTCCAGATTTTTCCTCGAGGTTTACTCCTGAAGCCTTTCCCATAAATGGGTATAGCCGAAAAGGCAGCGGAGGTTTAGTGGGAGTTTTCCTTCTCCTAGGTAGGTTCAACAGGGACTCGTTCGTATGATATGCTGAGTCACATGGTTCACCCTCACGTCACACTCAGTCTCAGGCTCCACTATGACAGACAATACAGAGCCCCCTCCTGTACAAACAACCTGCAGGGTAAGACCCAGACTGGCCTTACTCCTTGCAAACAAAGCTGCAAACATTGGGGCATAACAGATACCTCCCCCCACTCTAAAGAGAAAAGAGGGGGAAAAAACCAGCACCATGAATCCCAGAGAGCCCCTTCTCTCTCATAGGAAGGAAAATCTAGACACAACGGGGACCTCCCCCACTCAAAAGAGAAAGGAAAAAAGGGGAAAACCAGCACCATGAATCCCAGAGAGCCCCTCCTCTCTCACAGGAAGGAAACTCTTAGGCACAACATGGACCTCCCCACACTCAAAAGAGAAAAGAAAAAAGGGAAAAGCCAGCACCGTGAATCCCAGAGAGCCCCTCCTCTCTCACAGGAAGGAAACTCCAGGCACAACAGGGATCTCCATCCACTCAAAAGAGAGAAAGAAAAAAAAGGACCACCCGCACCATGGATCCCAGAGAGCCCCTCCTCTCTCACAGAAAGGAAACTCTAGGCACAACATGGACCTCCCCACACTCAAAAGAGAAAGGAAAAAGGCAAAAACCAGTGCTTCCCATGTGCTCCAGTGAGAAGCACCACAGAGGAGCCCCCTGCCCCCAGCAACCACCAGGGAACAAGCAAAACAACTCACTTTCTTCCTCTTCCCATGTGCTCCAGTGAGAAGCACCACAGAGGAGCCCCCTCCCCCCAGCAACCACCAGGGAACAAGCAAAACAACTCACTTTCTTCCTCTCCCCATGTGCTCCAGTGAGAAATACCAGAGATGCCCCCTCCCCCCAGCAAGTTCCTCTCCCCTGGTGGTTGCTGGGGGGAGGGGGCTTCTCTGTGGTGTTTCTCACTGGAGCACATGGGAAGAGGAAGAAAGTGAGCTGTTTTGCTTTGCTTTGCTTGTTCATCAACAAAAGAAACGTTAAATCTACAATTATTATGTTCAGAAAGTGCAACAAAGATTCAACAAGGGGCATTTCCTGAGATTTTTATGACAAATTGCAATTAAACACTTGTAGTTCAATCACTGGTTATCAATTCTTTCACATAGGTTACCAATAACAAGAAGTTGCCCGTATCTTGATTATTACAGTAGTACAAACTGGGCTTACAGAACCTGAATGCTTTTGTGTCTAAAAAAGATTTGGATTCCATTTTAAAGCTTTGAAAAATAAATACAGGGCTACCTTGCAAAATGAATGCCCTGGAGGATGAACAACAAACTGAATAATAAACTGTTATTCAAATGCTTTGAAATGCTTTGAATAACAAACTGAAATTCCTCTGGGATTCTGCTTTGTTGGACGAATGTGCTTTGTAAGACAAATCCTCATTGTCTGGGACCTCCTCCTGCCTGCAGTACCAGTGAACAGGCCAGCAGAGGGAGCACAGGAGTGTCTTCAGTCCAACGGCAAACATGGCTTCTCCTGCAGTCAGGAAGCAACCTTCAGGTAGGAGGGAAAGCTCCTCCTGCATCCCCCTCTGCCCCCCCCTCAAACAAATCCCTTACCCTCAAGGAAGCCCGCCCTGCCTGGACCCCACTACAACAGCCCCTCTTCCCCACCACCACCACCATCTTATCTGCCTGGAGTTTTCCTTTCCTGTAAATAAGCCCCACACTTTCCAGTAAGTAAGCCCCTGTGCATACAATGGGCTTCCTTTGGATAGACATGGTAAGGACTGTGCTCCTAGGCAGGACCTTGTGGACCACTGTGGTGGCATAGCTAGAGGGGGTAGAGCAGGGTGACCAGATTATTCCTGAACCCCAGGGCCAAAATTCCTGAACCCAAGCCAAAATTCCTACCCGCTTTTAAAAAAAGCCGAAGCCTTTGCTGCTGCTACAAATTGGAGTCATTAATTTTTAATATTTTTTATATTTTTATATTATATATAAAATATAAAAATATTTTATATTTTATAGTTTTATATGATATTTTTATATTTTATATGATATTTTTATACGAATATTTTTGGGTTCTGGAACCAATCATTTGAGTTTCCATTATTTCCTGTGGGAAAATCCACTTTGTAAAAAGTATGCTTTTTAAGACAAAGTATGCTTTTTCAGACTTTAAAACTTGAATCCTAGAATCCAAGAGTTGGAAGGGACCTAGTAGGTCATCTAGTCCAACCCCCTGCTGGCAGCGGAAATCCTAGAGCATCCCTAACAGGTGCTCGTCGAGCCTCTGCTTGAAGATCCCCAGTGAGGGAGATTCCACCACCTCCCTTGGCAATCTGTTCCACTGCCGAACCGCCCGAACCGTCAGGAATTTTTTCCAAATATCCAACCAGAATCTCCTTTCTTGCAGTTTTTACTCATTGGTTCTAGTTCTGCTTTCAGAAGCAGCTAAGAACAAATGAGCCCCTTCCTCCCTATGACAGCCCTTCAGGTATCTGAAGAGGGCAATCATGTCTCCTCTCAGCCTCCTCTTCTCCAGGCTGAACATCCCAAGTTCCCCCAAACTTTCATCGTAGGGCTTCCCTTCCATCCCACTGATCATTCATGTTGCTCTCCTCTGGACTTGTTCGTTTGGCTGCATCTTTCTTAAAGTGAGGTGCCCAGAACTGAACACAGTACTCAAGATGAGGTCTAACCAATGCAGAATAAAGAGGAACTAGAACTTCTTACGACTTGGAAGCTACAGTCCTCTTAATACAGCCTAAAATGGCATTTGCCTTCTTTGCAGACACATCACACTGCTGACTCATGTTCAACTCATGTTCAACCACGGCGACTCCAAGATCCTGCTCACATGTTTTTGGTTTTTATTACCTAACCACAGAACCTTGCACTTCTCCCTGTTGAAATTCATTCTATTTGTTACAGTCCAGGATTCCAGTTTATCCAGATCCTCCTGGAGATTTCTCCTGTCTTCTGTTGTGTTTGCTGCTCCTCCCAGCTTGGTGTCATCCGCAAATTTGATCAGGCTTCCTTCCTCCAAATTTGATCAGGAGTATCCCTTCCTCCAACTCACTGATGAAAATGTTAAAGAGAACAGGGCCCAAGACAGAGCCCTGGGGCACCCCACTTAAAACCAACCCCCAGGTTGATACAGAACTATTTACTAAAAGTGCGACCATCGAGCCAGTTGCGGACCCACCTAATGATTGCCTCAGAACGAATTAAATTTATCTTGCAAGGCACCACTGTACCTTGGAGGAATGCTCTTGTTATATGTTTTCCAGTTTACAATTTTATTTTCTTTAAACAGACAGCAGAATCATGAAACATTTGGTGCAAAATCATTACAAGAAAGTCTTAACTGATTTAGAGAAAGGATTGGCCACTCTTCCTGAACTAAAATGAAATATATATTGATTGCCATCTTTTCCAGTTATACAAATAAACTAGGAATTCGAGCTCTCATATTTTGTACTAGGTCAAGATCTGGAACCCCAGTACTCTTCCATATAGCTAAGAGGAGAAGTCAACAGCTCAACTATTTATAATAGTAGTTTCCAAAAGTGATTTTTAGCACCAGAACCCACTTTTAAAATGGCACTCTTTCAGGACCCACACAGTTCTACTTTTTAAAAATGTTCCACTTTACAGCCTCACAAGCTTCTTATCCTTTAGATAGTGCATTTGTTGAGCTCCATTAGCTCTATTCATTAGATCAGGACCATATTGCTGGCCTTGCATAAGAGCTGTGGCACTGTTGCCTACTCTTGAAAAAATGTGCACAAGTGGCTCAGTTTCACTTTCCAAAGGGCTCAATATATTTTTCTTGTCAGGTGGGGAGAAAGGACTTCCTTCTCCAGAGTTTTTTGGAGTCTGCATTTATCAAATTGGGACCACAGTGAGGTTGTGTTGCTCTTCATAGTGGACTGAGCTGTGGACTTTTACATAGTGGACTTTTACTCATAAGTAAAAAATGCATGTGAGGGCTCAGTGTCACTTTCCAGTGTCACTTTCCAAATTTTCGTTGTCAGCTAACAGCTTATCACTTTCAGTTTCACAACACACCAAAAATCAGGTTGTGACCCCCTTGGATGGTCCCAATCCAAAGTCTGGCAAACAATCGATTAGAAGACAGAAGTAACATGGCAGTACTGAATGCTCTCTTTTAAGGAGTACCTATGTGTAAGAATTAAAATATTGGGACAACACTGTTAACTTTCTCTAGAGTTTAAGTGGGTAATAAGTTATGTCAAAAATGACCTGCAGATACTTGCTGGTTAAGGTAATGATAAATAAACATAGAACTATTTTAAGTTTTGAGAAACTTTCAAGATAATTAGTGCCACAAAATAACTTAAAAAAACAGCTTATATACTGTTTCTTTTAAAAAAATCACATGCACATGCATTTTTAAATTATCTGTCTGTTCAGGAAACACACCACATCATGGCAGTATGCATCTGTTCAAGTTGGAAAGATACCGTAAAATGTATGTTTTCTACTTAGAGAAAAAGAATGAAAAAACTTCATTTATAGTAACTAATATATATTGTTATCTGAATATTTTGAGAAGTACATTACAAAAGATTATGGAATGTGAGAGATAGGCAATGAACTGACCAGGATTAAGAAAAACCTGATCCCATGTGTCGTTAGAAATCACTTCTTCAATTTCTAAATTATCCAAATTTTGCTATAGATGGGGCTATAAATCTATTTCATAGAAACAGTGAATTCACACCAAATAAATTACACTTGACTGCAGAACTTTGTTGAAATACAAATAGAAAGTTTAGCATTATCTAACTCAATAATTTTAGCATGATTCTCTATAACTTGTCTAAATATTAATTGTTCCAAAAAATCTGAGTGCAATCATTTTTTTTTCTGTTACCCACAAATAAAATGTTCTCCATCTTTTTTGGTGGGACTTGATTTAATAAACAAGTTTAAGCATTTAGAAAATGCACCTACATTTAGAATGAAAGGTTTCATTTCCAATTACAGCTAGTGTTGAACTCACTTAAAAGTGTACACAAAAATTAACACACAAGTGTATAATTGTAGTTTCGTGCTCAAGTGCCCCAATTATACACTTTAAAACACTTTCAAAGGATTTATTGAGAGTATTCAATACTTCAGATCCATAAAGTCTGCAGAACACCTTCTAATAAGACAGCTGCATAAAAGAATTCTCCAAGCTATAAAACAACATACCGTAATATTTACCGTAATATTTCATTCAAACACACATGTATAGGAATCTAACAGCCCAATCCTATCTCTCTTCCCCCATCCCTCCGCAGCCAAATCAGCCGCATCACCAGAGTGTATAGAATCCTGCAGGGGATCAGTCCCAGAAATCTTCTTTGAATAAGGAAACATTTGTTACAATGCTCAATGTTCCAGTGCCTGAACGTGTCTACTCAGACCTGCCCCAGCAATTTTGGATCCATAAAGGTAGATCATGGCCAGGAAGTGGGATAGGATAGTGACATCACTCTCACCAATACAGTATACTTCCTGGTTTCAATTCACCAACATCCCAGCCTGTCACCTCCCTGCTCTGTTTCACCCAAACCTGCCTGCGGTGACTTACGGGAATAGAGGATATTCCTTTCATGCTGCGGTGCATTTGCACCTGCTCACCAGGGCCAAGCCACACTAGAATGCTACCTTTTAAGACAGCCATAAATAATCTTTTCCACATATTTGAAATATTACCAAATGAATCTGACCTTCAACATTGAGCTTCCATGAGAACATTTTCTTGATGACACCATATTTATAGACCTTACCAACAATTCAGGGTGCAACACAAAACAATTTAGGCTGGTATACCTCACCTGTCTCTCCATTCCCATGGTGGTGTGGGGATGCCAACAAATGTTTTGTACACTGGCCTAACCCCACAAGGAGTGGTGCAGAAGTGCCTTACAGCATTTTCAAGATACCCTCAGGTCACCACAGGACTTAAGCTGGGACTTATGCTGGCCTAACCAGGAGTTAGGATTGCAGCCCCAGCCATGTCTTGGAGGATAACACCGGTACCCCACTAGACCTAGGTAATAACTAAAAGACAGATCTGGACAATGCAGGATAAGGGAGGTCACAAGTTCCCAGAGATTATGAATTCCAAAGGTGATAAATTTCATCAGATGATGAACTGACAAGAAATTTAAGTACTAAAGGAGTAGTGTATGTTCAGCAGGAAACCCAAAATGAGAAGTCCCAAACCTCATATTGGTACCTATTTTGCCTAAGCTTGAGATGTCAACATGTTCACAAATAAGCTGTTCATGACAGCTTTTTATTTAGGATTCCTGTCCATAACTTCATGACTATGTTTAGGATTTAAGGCTTCAGAAAGACCTCACCACTGATCCCTTTTCTGCCAGAATACAAAGTGGTCTCCACTTTCTGCCACCCTGTTTCCACCATTTCGCTCTTTTGTCACTCTTAAAATATACCCAGAAGTCTCATGTAGACTCACTGATCTCATCAGTTAAAAAATAGATGCAATTTGTGCAACTGACCACTAGATTGTACTGGTTTGCTCCCAGAGCTCCCTTGTTTTCCATTGAATCCAACAGTCTTCCATTGAAAGACTCAGTTCCAGTGTCTCTCAACAAATACATCAGGAAGTGTTTGTTCCTTTGCCAGAACTTTGCCACGTTTGTACCAGTCTGTATTTAAAGAGCATCTGAGAGGCTGGCAATGCTACAAGGACTTTTAAGTACCTCCACTTTCAGTTTAAACTTGTTCAATTGAACTCCTTAATTGAACAGCCTAATTGCTGTTACGGGACAACTTTTAAATTTGTTGATTCAAGACCAGGATTCAAGCTTAAATTTGTGGGATGAAGATCAGTACAGTATCAGCAGGCTTATAATATAATGCAATATAAACATAACACAGACTTTATTCATTGAATTATGAAGGCTGAGAGATATGACTTTCTTCTATATCATTATTCAAATAAACCAGATGTTCATTGCCTACTCATGCCTTTGTTTATTTTTGTATAATTTGGTATGTATTCTGGCTATGTGTTAATAAATATATGTTATTTAGGCTTTTG
Source organism: Cryptoblepharus egeriae (assembly GCA_030015325.1). Taxonomy (NCBI): domain Eukaryota; kingdom Metazoa; phylum Chordata; class Lepidosauria; order Squamata; family Scincidae; genus Cryptoblepharus; species Cryptoblepharus egeriae. The sequence continues at coordinate 186,555,140 of JAREYC010000001.1, read as the reverse complement.
CAAGTGATATTTATGGTTTTTGGGTGGCCATTTTGCATTTGCAAGTTGAAAAAGACTGGCTTCCATTTTTCATCGGTTTTCACTTTTGGTTGGTGCTCCAGTTCCTAACCCATCCAATAAGTGGGAGATGCCTATACAACTGCATTCCACCTCACTTTAGCATGAACCTTGTCTTGGGCATCTTCCTCTTATAGCCCAATCTTATACTTAGTGGCACTGCCAACTGCAACAGTGCCAAAATAACTACTGCTGTGTCCGGCGGCATCGCTTGGTCCACCTAAGGTTCCCTGGCAAAAGAGGGCTTTCATTCCCTTACACTGTGGAAAGTCTCAATCCTGCCCCAGCTGTCTATTTTACAGTTTCAAACTTGAGGATCTCCTAGTCAGAATTTGGGCAACAGCCCATTTCCCTCCTCTCTGAGTTTTGCAGACATGTCTTAATGGAACATTTGCAACACCTATTGCCAGCACTAGAGGCCAATAGGATTGGGCCCTTTGCCAGCTACAAAGTGAACCTCTGCTATCCATCACCACTACACGATCCTGCTCCTTGTTTCCACAAGACTTTTTGCTCTAATTTCACCAAACAGGTTCATTCCAAGAGCGGATATTCAATTTTATACAGCAAGAGAATAAAAGAGGAACATTTAAAAAGGAGGAGAAAAGGGCTCCCTACAAAATACTCTTGAAAAATTCATGCCTATCAGCATATTACCTTCTTCAGGGTACTAAGAATCAAACCACAGAACTAACATTGAAAATATAATGTAAATGTTAATGTAAAAGAAAAATCAGTGAAAAATCTTGCTGCACAGATTTTTAAAATATATCCAAAAGTAAGTCTATTGCATTACAAGAACAGTCATAGTTAAATATTTTCTACAAGACTTATTTTTAGAAAGGGGTTTCCCTCCAAGGAAACCCAGTGTTTTTGGATAAAGTATAAAACATAGCAATGAGGAGAAAAATCTTCCCAATTAAATTTGGACAGGCCAATTACATAATATGTCTGTGGCTGATTCATCTGTTGTAATACAGATTCACTATAATTAAGTCAGGCAATAATAATAATGTGTCACCACACTGACACAGTGCTTGCTTGAGAGAGCAAAAAACACTCAGGTCTTATCCAACTAGATACTTTTGGGCATTTTACACATAACTGTTGCATTTAATAGGAGGAGGAACCCGTATTGGCATAATTAACTGTTGCATTTGAGAGGGAATGGATTCTCTCCATGCACATTGAAATTATATCCAAATATCCTGCTGTATCACCATTCCCACCACACCACTTGCCCTGTATGGGTCAACCCTTCAGAATGAGACTCCCACCTCTTTCATTGGGCAAATGCTAAGATGTCTGCCAATAGATGACTGATGGTACCACAAGAGGGACTAGAACAGCTTTCTCCAAAGACAAATACTCAGATTGGAATGAAAATGTTGTTAGAGATCATATGAGTTGAAACTGATCGATGTGCTCCTGAATGTAATTTCCCATGGAAAACTGCAGACCCGTTGAAGGCCTTGGTTTTCAAAAACAAAAAATCTATCAAATCTATCTACAGTACAGTAGTACCTTGTAAGACAAACGCTTTGTAAGACAAACTAAAATTTCTAAGGAATTCTGCGTTGTAAGACAAACAGTGCCTTCTAAGACAGTTTTACAACAAAAATTCATTGTAAACAAACAATTTGATGGATCTGCATCTTGAGAAACAGCAAGAGGTTATTGAGAAAAACCTTATCTGCAAAGGAGGAGAATAAGGAGGAGGAATCCCTAACATCAAATGAGATTAGGACATTTATAAACATTGGGAAATTGTGAACAAGTTTGCAGAAAAGTGCCACCCAAAAAAGGCTGTAGCAGTGCAAACGATGAATCTGTTTCATGACAATGCACTGTCACATTTCCGTGAAATCCTCAAAAGGAGACAAATGCAGTGTCATTAGATAGGTTCATTGCTTCTAAAGTAAATAATACTTAAATTCACCCAACAGGTAAATTTTATTGCAATGATATCTCAACTCATCCGATAACACCATTAATCTACTCCTTAGTCCAAGTATCTACATTACTCTACTCCTTCGTCCAAGTATGTCTGGAATACTTTCTGCCCTTTGCAAGAAACCTTTTATCAATTTCCACAGAAAGTATCTTAAGTACCTCATAATCTTTTATACAGGTTCCATGAGGATAATTGAAAATGTCCAACTCTCCTTCTCCACTACTGAAAACAAGAATACACAATGTGAATTTCCATGGCAAAATAAAAAGATTGGCAGAATTAGTTCATATTGCTTCTTAGTTCATATTGTTTCTTATTATAACCTATGTCACAACTAGTAAGAGACTAACATTACCCTGCTTTTTTGACCCTGCAGCTACATTACACTGTATATTACCTAGCAACTACATATGAAAAAGCCTGAACATCATCTTCTTTTCAAAGTATCCTTTGCAAAGGCGAAGCAGACAATTTGCATGGGAGACAGATTGGGAGGGAAGCTAGTGCTTTACCTTATTCCACAGGTTACAAACACAAGGTCTGTAGGCCAAATTCAGCCCACCTTGCCATTTCAAGTGGCCCCTGAGAATCTCTCCATACTTTCCTGGGAGTAAGCCCCATTGACTATAATGGGACTTTCTTCCAAGTAGACTTGCATAAGATTGGACTCCGGTCCCCGGGAAACATAATTAATGATAACTTCGGCCCTCTGTATGAAATGAGTTCAACACCCTTGTGCTTATTCCATCAGCCTGTTTCCATCTGAAACTCTTCCCTACTTCTAAACTTCTGTTACTGCTTCACAGTACCAGCCACATGCTTGAAATGTAAAAACCCTTGTCCAACTGGCATAAAAAGTAGGTAAAGGGGGAAACTTTCAGGAGAAAAGTAATATATAGCTAGAAAGGAAAGGGTTAATCACTAGCTTTCTTCCTCTTTTTGATGCAAATTACTGCCTCCTGAACCAGGGTTTGGTTGCACGCTTGGTTTATGCCTCATGCCATTTACAATATTAACATGGTATTAACATACATTTTTGTAGGAAAAACAATTAAATTGCTTAAAGCAAATACAAAAAACAATCATAAACATCAAAATTAGTGAAGCAGACAAGAGAAATAAGATCCTAGTCTTTGACAATACACACACACAAACCAATATTTCTATTTTTGTGAAAACTAAAGCCAGAAGACATTGAAATCCTTGCTTATACTGTACTCTCTTGGGCGGAAACTCTTGGCAACTTAATTTATTTTAAATACTATAAGTCAATCCTACATTATCAAGTGGAAGATGCAGTTATGATTAGAAGGCATAAAGTTTTCAGCTGCACAACAGTTCCTTCTTGATTTATACTTATTCTCTTATACAAATATGTTGACAATTTGAGGGAAAAGATTAATTTGTAAAATTCTGTCAAATAAACAACTGCAACATACATCAATTCGCCAACAGCCTTCATTCTGAATTTACTTTAATTTACCATTACTTACTAAGAAGCTAACATAATTCTTTACCTGTTGCAGAAACAGTTTTTATTATTCATATGTGGATAAGTAACAAATCCCATCACGCAAAAGTGAACTTCATTGTTTTGATTGTAAATTATTAACTTTCTGATGTAAGTAGTTAGCCAAGATGGGCAAGAAGAAAAAAGGTTTAAGTTAAGTTATGCCACTTTGATCCATCAATTTTGACATTAGGAAAGACGTGCAGTAACACTTCAAAAAATACTGAGTTCCTCCCACAAATATCAGAGTTTATTTAAAGGATAAAGACTTTTTGCCATAATATTAAAACTAAAAATCTGGATGACTTCATTACAGTGTACAGTACCTCGCATAACAAGTGCCCCACATATCAAGTGATTCACATAACAAGCACAAATTCCCACTGGGAGTGTTCTCCTCTTAACAAGCCTGCTTCACTTAACAAGCTGAAAGCCCAGATAAACAAAAAAAATTCTACTTGCTACCTTAAACTATCCTAAGAGATAGTTGCCTGGTATACCTCTCTGAACAGGGTGTGTCATAGTTGCAGCATCTCTACTGGAAAAGCTTTACCATTAAAATGTAAAAGCCTATGTATTACAGTTCTTTTCTCCTATTTAGCAATTATCTGTGTTTTGGTTAATAGTTATAACTTAATATAGTAGCTAGGAATCTTAAGGCCCAATACCTTCAGATCTGCCACTGTAGAAGTCTGTCCATCAATGGACTTGCTACAAAAGTTAGCACAACACTAGGAAAATGCTGCACCAGTACAGCTCAGATGTCACTGGTATACTGGAGAAACTACACTGCGGCATGTACACTGTGTTCCCTCTGGTGCATCTCCCAGCTCAGTGTTATGTAGTGCACAACTCTGCAAGTTCAACAGTATCTTCACTGGTTCTCAAAGCTGTGGTTCTCAAAGTGGGAATCAGGGCCCCCTTGGGGGGTTGCAACTTCATTTTGGGAGGGATACGAAGAGCTGGGTGCCACCATCTTGGAATCTGGCACTGGAATCTTGGAATGGGACACCAAGGCTGCAATCCATACTTTCCTAGGAGTATGGCCTATATCCTAAAGCAGTGGTCAGGGAACAGGGGTAAATTACCCCAAATGGGGTAAAAATGAAATTCCTGGGGGTAATGGACGGTCATGTAGGTGTGCACACTCTTCCCATTCCAAAAGCTCCAACGGAGAGTGCTACCGCTTCCACCATGAAGCGCTAGCGCTCTCCGTCAGTGCTTTTGGAAAGGGGAAAAGTGTGCACGCATGTGCACAGTAATGTTTTTAACATGGTTGCTGCGGCTGACCTGGACTTAGCCACAACAAGCCACAGCAACCTGAAACTGCCCCCAGTGTCCCCAAACACCCTCCCCAGCCAAGGTAAGTAAGCCACTAACTTTACGTTTACTCAGAAGTAAACCACTTACTTGACATTTACTCCCGATTTAAAAAATGTAGGACAAAATGTATCACCCTCCTTCATAAGCACCACGTGTGCATGTTGACAAAGGCACTGTGAAGACCTGAAGGGAAGCCTACCCACAGCTACTGGTTGGGAAGGTTAATGATCTACTGTTTACTGTCAGGTCCTGTGGTTCAGCAAACTCCATGGCATATACTGAAAACTGAAGCAGCCAGAGCACTGAAATCAACTAAAGTGGTCCCTTACCATCCACTGTCTCTGGAACATTCAGAAGCTACTTCCGAGTTGCATTAGATGCTTTTTGAAAGGAAAACAAAAGGTTTTAGAAAGGGTTCTTTACCTTCACACAGAAACCATGCTGGCTGCAGGGCAGTCTCTGGCACTCCCAAATGCCACATGTAGGACATGCCAAGGCCTGTAATCCCCTCCCTTATATCTGGCTCATCTCCTGAATATATCATCGAAGCATTTGGAAAACACTTCTTTAAAATGCTTTAAATGTGGAACCAATTATCCACAGATTTTTGTAATTGTGGTGGGGCTGAGAATGGACATCCTGTGGATATGAAGGAGCTACCAGGATTTATTTGGATAAGCTGCAGTGGCACAACAACCCTGCTAGGAGATGGGGATCTACTTGGAGCTGCATAGCAAAAATAATACAACAGAATAAAAAGCAACACTACTGTTATTTGCTTTCTTTTAATATCCAGAGTTTCTGTGTGCATATGCACACAAACACACACATGCGTGATTACATCCAGAATTTAAAATATCACGGAAGTGTCCAATTCTAAACAATTGTACCTGCTTCCAATACTTTTCGGCAAACACTATGATGTAGAATCTATATGATATGCCTTGCTAGTCATCACATTCATTTTAGTACAGGGATATGGATATTGATCCAACAAAACATCATGCTTCACAATAGTCTTTCATTCTTTATTGTAAATGCTAACAGAAGACTGTTTTAACTCAGTCTGCAATCCTAGTCACACTTACCAGGGAGTAAGCATCATTGACTATAACAGGACTTCTTTCTGAGTAGATATGCCTAGGATTAAGCATTTGTAGTATTTGTAATAAAATTATTTACAGTCATTTGTAATCATCTGCTGTCATCAAATCACTCTGACAACTGAGTCCCATATTTTATTTGCAGGGAGGAAAAAAATCCCAAAGAAAGAAGGTATACATAAAGGAAAATATGTTGTCATATTTCTGACAGGGCATAAATCCCAGAAAGCCAGTGTCTGTGTGCCAAGGCACGGAAATATAATATTTAGGCACATCTAGGAAAATGCTTGTAAATTCTACTGGTCCAATGAACAGAGACACAGTTTTCATAATTTTATCATTGTACTCCATGGCTGACTGATTGTCAGACCAATGCCAAAGCACAAGTTCCCATTTGAATGACATATGGATTCAACCAACCAGAGAGATGTTAGAACAATAAATAACACAACAGCTAGGACAAGAATACAAAATACCAAATTAGCACACGCGTGACCATATATGCTAGCAAAGACCAGGGGTTGTTCACTAAATTCTCAAGTCCTTTCCAATGTAATAAATGCTGCTTCCTCTAGATAAACAGCTTCACACTTCATAAAACTGAAAGACATTCTGAGAAGGAAAACTCTCGGAAGGAATACCAGGAGAACACCTTTAACAAGGTGAAAATAAGTTTCCAGAATACTGAAATGCGCAGTATTGTTTGGGGCACCTGCTTCCAGGGGAACAGAAATCTTTAAAATGAGTGTTGCAACTTTTGAAATGCCCAAAGCATTATTTCCCTTAACAAAAAAGTGTTCCAGTCATAATGTTGCAAAATGCAGGTCTCAGCTCCTTTGCTGAATTTCAAAATAAGATTTTCAAATTCTATTTCTATTTATAAAACCTTAAGGCCAGTCAGGTGTTTGGTAAGGTATAAATCAGGAGCAGCTACTATTCTCACTGCATGAAGCAAGAAAGAAGTAAAAGAATGGTCCAAATTAAAGGACAGCCACATTTCAGAGAGAATTAGCTTTGTTTTGTCCAAACAGAAGAAGTCCTCCCCTTTCTCCCTCTAGGATCCAATCCAATTCCAGCATTGATGGAGTGTAGTGGGGGGGGGGGGCAGTAATTGAGGCCTCCCCAAGGTAAGGGAAATCTGTTCCTACCTCAGAGTTGCACTGAGGTTGCGACGTCACTGGAAAGTTAGATAGGATTGGGCCCCTAGTTTTCTAAATTAAATACAATATAATGGTCAGGATGGATGAACTCCAAAGGAGAAGAGAGCATAAAAAGCAGCAGCACACTACATAACTACTTAATGCACTTGTTCATGCACTGGCAGATTTTTCATTTGAACATATTCCAATAGGCAAACTGGGATGTGCTGCACTGAATCCATCATAAACAAGGATCTAATAAAATAAAATATTTCTAGAGCACAAAGGTTATAAATGGTTCTAGTGTATTCCTGGTGGAATTTACATGACTAAAATTTTCTACTACAAGCTGCAAAAATACCTTAACAATGGAAAATAACTATGGATAGTCTATTCATTTGATTTTTAAAGACAGATATGCTTTAGTATTTTCTTGTACACACTATTTTCCTACTGTGGATGTCTTTCTATATATGTTGTTAGTATCACTGTACAATGTCATCTTTTCCTTCTAAACTGCAATATTCTATAAGCTTTTTTCCTTTTCTAAGATTCATATCTTTTTTATAATACATATATAAAATACTGGCAAAAAGCGTACCCACGTTGCGGGAGTAAAATTCCCCCGTATGCCTTTCCCCCATATGCATTAATCCCCCATGCTCAACTTCCCCATGTGCAACTTCCCCCATGCACATCAACCCCCCCATGCGCAACTTACCCTAATGCGCATCAACACCCCATGCGCAACTTCCCCCATGCGCAACTTCCCCCATGCACAACTTCCCCTATGTGCATCAACCCCCCATGCGCATCAACCCCCCATGCGCATCAACCCCCCATGCGCATCAACCCCCCATGCGCATCAACCCCCCATGCGCATCAACCCCCCCCTCATGCGCAACTTCTCATGCACAACTTCCCCCCATGTGCATCAACCCCCCATGCTCAACTTCCCCCATGCGCATCAACCCCCCATGCACAACTTCCCCTATGTGCATCGACACATGCGCAACTTCCCCCCCACGCGCAGCATCCTCGCCAGTGCAACCTCTTCCTCTGAACAACATCCCCCAGTGCACCAGGCACAGAGCACCAAATTGGCTGGATGTTGGTCAGTCTCCCATGTTAAGTATAGGACATGTTAAGTTGGCCCCTTAACCATGTTAAGTTGGCCCCTTTTCAGCCCCTCAAGTGTTAAATTTCTCCACTTGGGTACTTGGTAGGTGTTCAGGTGACAGAAGGATCCCTCCCAGAATTCCATGCTTCAGGCCCAGCAGTTGGGGCGGAATGTTGATGAGTCAGCAATTCTCAATGCAAAGTATAGGGAGGAAAATGCATTGCGCCCCTTTTCACCCCCTTCCGGTTGGAATTTCCGAAAACCGGTTCTTAGTGCACCCCTCCGTCACGGAAGGAACACCCACCCCAAATTTCACGCTTCTAGGCCCAGCGGTTTTGGCAGGGCAGTGAGTGAGTGAGTGAGTGAGTGAGTGAGTCAGTCAGTCAGTCAGTCAGTCAGTCAGTCAGTCAGTGACTTTTCTCTTTTATATATATAGATAAATCGGCAATTTCATTTTAGGCTTAATTTCTTTTTTAACAATTGAACAGGTCAGTGAGGGAGTACTAAAACAAAAAGCAAATAAAATGTAAGATCAGGGTAGTTAAAGCATACCTAACTCTATGCTAGAATATGTCTTGGGAAGCAATGCTAGGCACACTTCTCTAGGATTAATCCCCACTGAACACAGTGGACATGCTTCTGGGTTGACAAGCACAGGAGCGTGTTCCGAATGTATTGAAATTAAACACTAAATTTTCACCCCCTAACAATTTTTAAATATTGGCTTAAGACAATTATTTTAAATTCATAACAAGTTTACATCTTACCTTGTCACTAAAAACCTACTATTTTATGCCTGCTGGTTTTCATTAATTTATTTGATTGTTGCTGCTTGATTACTTTATTGTTGCAAGTCACACTAAGAGCTTTAAGAAGAAGGGAAGGATATAAATTATCAGAAATAAAACGATAACAAGAGGGTCTAAAATAAATATCTATCTACAGTATTTATATACAGCTTTTCAACTGAAAAGTTCACAAAGCAGTTTACAAGAAAATGAAAAAATAACAGCTAATTAATACCACAAATAGATATTGTCTTAAACATTACCAAATGTTACCACTCACTAAAAACAACTGTACAGCAAAAAACTAGGTGAACTTAAACGTCTACGAAAGTGGTATTTAAGAGGAATGTTAATTCTAACCAAAGTTCATTCTTAGTGAATGATTCTAGAAAGAAAGGCAAAAATTAACATATACCAGTAGTTGTGAGAACTTGTGTTAATTTTTGCTTACTATTCTAGAATCATTCACCAAAAGTATTAAGTTAGCAGAATTAACTTTAAAACATCTGTAGTTTGTGTTGAGATTTTAATGGAATTTATTTTTATTATTTAATAAGAATTTGTGACTTTTTTCTGGTAATTAGACAATTTTAAATCCCAAAGGAAGGAAAGTTTTGGATTTACAATACATTTTTTCTGTAAATTCAAATTGAAGCATCAAAGTGTGGCAGGGATCCATTTGACCCCTGTTGCTCTTCACTGGTTATTCAATATTTTGCTAGCTGAAATTGTAAAATTATAATCAAAATTCATAATTCACAATATTTCAACAAATAAATCAATAATAAGCAGTTATACTAAGACTTGATGCGACATTTATTCATTATATGTACAAAACTGTACTTCAGGGGTCAATTAGACTCCGGCGGTCATAGGTGATACAAAATTCATGCTTGCTGATGTATAATTGTCTAATTAGCAGTAAAAAAAGTCATGATTTCTTATCAAATAATAATAAATTCCATTAAAAAAACAACACAACACTAACTTCCTACAGGATCCTATACCAAAACTTGATGCAACATTTATTCATTATATGCACCAAACTATATAGTACAGGGTCACTGTGACCCCGGACAGCATTGATGATACAAAAAAAATGTTATCTAAGGGTCATCATTTTTAAGTCATCTAAAAATTAATCACAACATTAAGTGATCTTGGGACAATTAAAGAGCAATTTTAACCCATAGTAATTATTGTGAGACTAGGACCAAAAGACTGCCTTTATCTCTAAATCAATCTGCAGTAAAACCTAATGATCTAAAAACACAGTTTGCAATATGCTTTTCAAACAATTATTGTGCACGTGAATGACAACCATGCTCCCTTTGTTCATACAAAAGCTAAAAGCAGACCCAGCATCTATGACCATACTCCAAATTTCTTATGTTGTTATTGATTGATAAGACGCCCAAATCTCTAAATAGGCATTGAGTTTCAGAGTTTCCCAGGCTTTGCATGATCTACCAACATCTAAGTTTAGGATCAAGAATTCTGAATTAGGATCAAGAATTTAGGATCAAGAATTCTGAAGCCCACAGAAAAGGCTATGTGTGTGCATGTGTAACACTCCCAGCTGTTGAAGCATGGATGAACAAGCAGTAGCAGGCATGTATCATTGCATGATACACTTTTCTAAAGCATAAATTAATCCTCACTGCCTTAACTCAATCGGTGCTGATCTTAACCAGAGTTCTCACTTAAGAATATGAAATGAGCATTTTACACTCTGTTTCAAAAGCAACTAAAATTAATCTTGCCTTGGTTGACATTTATGACCATTTGTAGCCACATAACACTTAACTTTGGCTAAACTGGATAAGGAAACTTCAGAAAAATGGGGGAAGGTTTTAATTCTTTGGATATTTCAATTTGTTCACCTACAGCAAGCAAAAACCCTTCAAGTCATATTCATCAACTGCCAATCCTCAATGTCAATACATTTAAGGAAAGGTACAACAGAATTTGAGAAACTGAATTTACTTTGACCTGCCAACAATGTTTTTTCTATAAATATATGATATGACTTAGTTCAGGTGTCAGAAATGAATAATTCCTTCTTTCCCTTACATGAGATGATTCCATCCCTATTTCCTGGTTTGTGATAACCATAGTTTCCCAAGAAGAATCTGAAACCAGTGGAAAATGCCTGCAACTTGCTTGGCAATGACAACTAAATTGAACCAATCTACAGTACTTATAAACAGTGGTACCTCGCATAACGAGTGCCCCACATAGCGAGTGTTCCAAATAATGAGTAAAAATTTGTAGGATTTTGCCTCTCATAACGAGCATGATTCAAATAACAAGTGCCCATTGGCTGAACTTGCTCTCCTACTCCCTGCATTGGCTGGGCTGTGGCACTGAGGCGGGACTTTCTCCTCATGCCTGCAGTACATGAAGAGGCCAGCAGAGGAAGCACTGGAGCCTCTTCAGTCAAGCAACAAAGGTGGCTGTTCCTGCAGCCAGAAAACGTGGCCAGTCCAGCTTCTGTAGTCTCCGTCAGGTAGGAGGGAAAAACTCCTCCTGCAAACCCCTCAAACAACCCCTTCCCCCCAAGGAAGCCCCCCCTGCCTGGACCCCACTACAACCACCCCTCTTCCCCAACACCACCACTTTCCTTGCCTGCAGTTTTCCTTTCCTGTAAGTGAGCCCCAGTGAATACAATGGGAGTTAATTCTGAGTAGACAGCATAGGATCTTGCCCTTCTGCTGTTGCTCTTCATGCAAACTTGGAAAGAGTCAGGCTACATCCTACACACTTTCCTGTGAGTAAGCCCCAGTGGATTTAATGGGGCTTGTTTCTGGGTTGACAGCATAGGATCTGGCTCCTTTGCTGTTGCAGACAGCCTATCTAGTTTACATAGACAGATCTCACACACAGAGAGAGGTTCCTTGTTAAAGATGCTCCAAAAGACACCAGTGACTCTTTCAGTGAAAATTAGTCATCCTTGGCCATAAAAGGTTTTTCTTTTCTTTTTTTTTACTGTACAGAATATTACAATGTTTTATTACAGTAACTGTGGTCTGTATTATATTATAGTGTTCTGAATTCAATTCCTGTGATCTGTCTTCAGTTAATATTTTTATATGAATATTTTAGGGGTTGTGGAACCAATCATCTGAGTTTCCATTGTTTCCTATGGGAAAATCAGCTTCACTTAAAGAGCATTTCACTTAAAGAGCAAGCCTCCGGAACGAATTAAGCTCTTTATGTGAGGCACCACCATACTGCTTTTCAACTAAAATGTTCACAAAGAGGTTTAAAATGGCTAATGGGTCCCTGTTCCCAAAAGATTCCAAATCTAAAATGAAAAAGAAGCCACTACCAGAAGCCACTATGACAGACACTGCTATGGGGTGAGGAGGACCAGCATTAAATCAGCTTGTGGAACTCCTTGCCGCAGGATGTGTGCCTAGACTCCTTTAAGAGGGGATTGGTCAAAAGTTTGAGGGAAAAATCCATTACAGGATAAAAGTCTGATGGGTATTTGCAACCTCTTTATTAAATGTTGGTCACCTGAAATGATACAAGGACTGGCACCAGGATGCTGATGTCATGTTGACTTCTGGGCTTCCCAAGTCATCTGGTGGGCCACTGGAGATGCAGAAAGCTGGACTAGATAGGCCTTTTGGCTGCTCCAGTGGAGGCTCTTCTGATATTTTTATTTTCTTACAACAGGAGCAGAGACCCCAGGGGCCCCCCTTTCTTAGCTCCTAGGCAGAGTGACTGAGCCTTTTCAAAAGGGAGTGGGTAAGCAAAGGAAAGGACAGAAGGGGTGAGGTGTGCTGGCATCAGAGAACCTGTACCCAACTTTTCACTTCTTCTATCTGAGGAAGAACTTGACGTGAATCCCTTCCTTCCTTCAGGATTCGCTGCCCACCGACTGTTTCTGCCCAACCCAATCCCAATAGCTTCAGGTGCCTCATACAGCAGGAAAGGCAGTGCAGTAGACACAGCAGACACAACACAGCTTATTATTAGCAGAGATATTTGACCATAATAAATATGTTACTTGCATACTCTATCAGTGGCTATTAGCGAGTGGCAAGTGACAATCCCTAATCAAGCTGCATCTGGTGACAGGCTGTAGCCAGTGACCTACTCACCTCAACGCTAGCCAAAATGAGTAAAAAACAAACTTCACTAAAGAGATTATTTGAAAAGGGAGAAAGATCCAATGACCAAACAGCAGAAGAATCAAAGACTGCCAACAAAAAGGTGCATTTAAAAGAAAATACCAATATTCCTATTTAAATTATGGGTTCATTGCAACAAGTGATTCACATTCTCCAAGCCCACTTTTTATAATATGTGGTGACCAGCTTGCCAATGAATGCAAGAAACTTTCAAAATTGCTTTGCCACATAGAAACCACGCACCCTACTTTTAAAAACAAGTCTTATGAGTTTTTTAAAAGTAAAAGAAACAAGAACATGAAGAACAGAAGCAATTATTGAAGGCCACCATCTCCATAAATGTATCTGCACTGAGAGCATCATTCTTAGTTGCCAACCACATTGCTAAAGCTAAAAAGCCCTTTACTATTGGTGAAGAATTGATCCTGCCTTCTGCTATGGATATTTGCCATGAAGTTTTAGGAGAGGCTCTAAGTGGCACATGTTCCTCTTTCGGATAGCACTATATCTAGACAAATTTATGAAATAGAGGATATTAAGACACAATTGTTAAAGAGGATTAATGAGTCCATGGTATGCAGTCTAGGTTGACGAGTCTACTGACGTTGACAACAGGCAACAATGCTTGTTTTTGTGAGATATATTTTTCAGGAGGATGTGCATACAGATATGTTATGTGTTCTTTCATTGTCAACCCATATCGCTGCTGCAGTCTTTAAATGATTACATCTCAGGAAAACTGAATTGGTCATTTTGTGTTGATATTTGCACGGACAAAGCAGCTGCCATAACTGGATGGCTTTCTGGTTTCACTACTTGGGTCAAGGAGGTTGCTCCTGAATGTGAGTCTACGCACTGTGTCATCCATAAAGAGATGCTGGCTAGCAAAAAAAAACACCTGAACTAAACAACATTTTGCAAGAAGTGACTGAAGTTATTAACCACATCAAAGCACATGCTGTTAATTTATGTCTGTTTGTACAGCTATGTGAGGAGATTGACTCAGAGCACACACATCTTCTCTTATACACAGAAGTGAGATGGCTTTCTAAAGGTAGATCACTCGCCAGAGTTTTTGAGTTACAAGAGCCACTCCAGAGATTTCTTTCTGCAAAACAATCACCACTGGCAGCACATTTTAGTGACATCGAATGGATCACAAAACTTGCTTACTTGTGTGACACATTCAACCTGCTCAACGAACTCAATCTGTCACTCCAGGAAGAATGACAACTATGTTCAAGTCAGCAGATAAAGTGGCTACATTCAGAACCAAACTGGAAGTTTGGAGGAGATAAGTGAACACTGGGATTTTTGACATGTTTCAAACACTAACAGAGATTTTGAAAGGGACTGAGCCAGGGCCTTCTTTCTCACAGCTGGTGCATGATCACCTGTCTCAACTTTCAAAAGAATTTGAGCATTACTTCCCAACCACAAAAGATCTGGTAAAGAATGGATCTGCAACCCCTTCTTGAATAACCCCAGGAGAATCAACTTTGTGCTAGAATATCAACTGCTTGAGATTAAACATAATGGTGGCCTTAAAAGCATGTTTGAAACAACTTCAAATCTCAATACATTCTGGATTAAAGTCAAAGTGGACTCTGAGATTGCTACAAAAGCACTGAAAAGCCTGCTTCCATTTCCAACATCTTATATTTGTAAAGCAGGGTTTTCTGCAGTGCCAGCAACCAAAACAAGGTTAAGGAGATAACATTAACCTTAGACGTAAGGAAAACACTTCGGGTCTCACTGTCTCCCATGACCACCAGATGAGACCATTAAGTTGCAGGAAAACAAGCTCTGGACTCCCACTGATTCTCTGTTATGGTGAGTTGTATAATTATTTCATTATATATTGCAATATAATAAAAATTAAGTGCACAATAAATGTAATGTGCTTGAATCAGCCCAATCACCTTGCCGGTCCTTGGAAAAAACCAGTCCATGAAACAGGTTCCTGGTGCTAAAGGTTGAGAACCCCTGGTTTATTCACCCTCATGAACTAGAATTCTTATCAGATCAAACATTCACCCATATGCACTCACACACTTTTAAGACTGTACTTCTACAAAGCTAGTACAGTGGTGCCTCGCATAATGAGTTTTATTGGTTCCAGAGCCATGCTCGTTATGCGAAAAGCTCGTTATGCGAAGTGGGTATGCCCATAGGGAATAATGGAAACTCAGATCATTGGTTCCAAAGCCCAAAAAATTGCTGCCACTTACCCCTTGGTGCAGCTAGAGGACTTGGCTGAGGCAGGCTGGGGCGTCCTTGCTGCTGCCGTGGCATTTTTAGGGCCTCCAGGGGTTCCCCTGTGGCCATGGAGGGCTTTCCCGAAGTTTGGGGGTTCCCTCCGCCCTCTGGAGCAAGCGAGCGAGCGAAAGCATTTCCTTATTTGGAGCCTGCTCAGAATGCATTATGCTTTTTTCCCAGGCATTTCCTGGTTGGAGAGCACATAGACTTAAGTTGCCTAGAGTCACCATTCCCTCCAATGCACCTTTGATTGTTGACTCTAGGCGACTTAAGTCTATGTGCTCCCCAACTAGGAAATGCCTGGGAAAAAGCCTAATGCATTCAAAAAGCTCAGCTTATATTTGAGTATATATGGTAGTTTCTAGACCTACACGTATTTTTGTTTTTTTTCCTAAAGAACCATCAACATTTGTAAAGGTGATGTGCCTAACTGAGCAGAGATCATTCTTATTTACCTCAGGGGCAGGGCTACACAAACTGGGGTAGGGGTCACAACACCCCACAGTTTGTAACCACCAGAAGTGCTGCCTTAGTCTGGGAGGTGTGGGGAGCCCTACAGAGCATTTGTAGTTCCACACTTTGAAAACAGTGAAAGTAGCAACTGCAACCAAACCAGAACTCTGCCTTCCGTCTTGTCCCAATTGCTACTTTCAGTACTTTATAGACACAGGGAACCCTATATGTGCTCTGTGGGGTTCTCCACAACCGCCAGAACCTAGAAGCACATCTCTGTTCAGAATAGGAACCATGTTACTGTCCCCGCCTCCATAAGCAACTTTTATCTCAAGATGTTGTCCTTCAGTCTGAATCTGCTGTGTGTCCTACTTTAAGTTCTCTTTAGTGGGACTTCTCATTTGAGACTATGCCCACAATTCTCAGTGTTGACCTCAATGTTACCCATAACCTTGAGGTTACTCAGTTTCCCAAGACTTGCACAGTATACTATATATAGATGCACTATAGTTTTTTTTAAAAAATGGTATTGTTCTTCTTGCTGTTTATTTCAATCTCTATGTACTGGTGACTGCAGTAGACTGAGCTTATGCGGCAACTCAGTGAGTCATCCAGAATGACTAATTTCCAAACACAGTATGATGAAAGCAGTTTCACACACTCCACACCTGTTTGATGGTCTGTCATGCCAAGCACCAGTTTCATACTCCCCTATGTATTGACACCAACAACTTGCAAGCGCTGAATTGAATTCTTCTCCACATGGGAGTTAGGAGACCAAGAAGAGCCAATCTTATTCCATATATAGGAAGAAAGGTCTTTTAAAAATCAAGAATTTAATATCCATATGTACTGGTATATGATTTTCAGTCTGCTATATTATTTTCAGACTATTAATGCATATCTCCTAAAAGAAAAAAACCCATACAGCACCAATCTTGGGATAAAGAAGCCAAAAAGACACTGAAAGCAAAGAATCATTTTTACAGCTCAGAACAGTAGCCAGACCATCAATTAATCTTACTATCTTTTTATTGGCTGAAATCCCACTTTCTAATAGCCAACTTCTTCCTGCCTATGAAAAATTATTGGGCAGTTTACACTAACTGCTTTCTGTCATGTTTCATTTCCAAATACCATCTTTTGTCAGTTTATTCCAATCAATCCCAAAATAGACCACTAATGTGAATAAAGAAGATCTGTCCATGGTTCAAAGAATAATTTTAATCCCTGCTAACCCGATTTAAACACATGAACACCTCATGCCCCTCAATAGATCCCCCAAATAATTCAATGATTCAGTCACAGAAAGACAGTTAATTATTTTGATAACATACTATTTTTTGTCCAATCTATTAACCAAAAAGGACAGGGAAAAGGGCCACTTCAAAAATCAAGAAAAAGGTATCAACAGGTGATAGGAAAACAATGCATTATGGTGAGCAAACACCATATGAAACATAAATATCAAGTTTGTTTCTTTAACACTTGTAATCTTTAACACTTGTAATCATTAACACTTCTTTGGGGTGACTCTTAATTTTTCAGTCTCTTGTGCTGTCACCTAAACTAAACAGAACTGAAACTAGTGTCTTGCTAAAGCATATTAATTTGAAACTTAAAGTCCAAGGAGCCATCCACAAGGTTACTCACTCATTCTCCATAAGGGTGTCATTACAAAGTCGGATAAACAAAGTATAATGGAAGCTTCTATTGTGTTCCTTCTTATTTTATTTGAAATAAGAAGGGGCATTGTGAAATCTCTATGGTTGAATCATCCATTATTTTCAAAAGTTCAATTTGATTCAATGGTTCATAGTAAACGGATGAAATAAATAAATGCTGGAAGTAGAACCCATATGTCTTCATTATACATTACACAAATTCCAATCCTTTGAAAAAATAATGTTTTGAAACCAAACACTATGGGTTGTTTTCTTTATTTTTAGACAAAGAAAATTTTTTAGAAGAATGGTGGATATATATTTATATATGTATCTCTAAATAGTGGAGTACATCACAGAGACTTAATAGTGGGTGCTCACATCACAGAAGGAATATGCACCCCGAACTTCAGACTTCTAGGTCTAGGGGTTTCGGCTGGCCATTGATGAGTGTGTCAGTCAGTTAGTCTGTGATATAGACACCCACTAAGAACCAATTTTGAGAAATTCAAACCAGGAGGGAGTGAAAAGGGGCACAACATGTTTTCATCCCTAAACATTGAAGAATCCTGACTCATGAATACTCAGCCCCAACCCTGAGACCTAAAAGTCTGAAATTCAGGGTCATATTCCTTCTGTGATGTGAGCACTCACGAAGAACTAGTTTTTATAAATTTAACCTCTAAGGTGGTGAAAAGCAGTGCAACGTGTTTTTGTCTCTATACATAACATTGGAGACTGAGTGATCACCACCCAACTCACACCCTTGCACCTAGAAGCATGAAATTTAAATTCCTTCCATGATGTAAGGACCTACTAAGAACCAATTTGATACTCGGTGGTGCTTAATGCCTGGTGCCCAGCAGGGATGCCAAGTGCTTGGTAGGGAAGCCCAATGTCCACTGGTTCCTGGGGATGCCTGGCGCTACGCACTAGTGCACAGTAGGGATGCCCAGTGCCCAGTGGTGCTTGATGGTGCCCAATTCCTGGTGCCTGGTAGGAATGCCTGCTGCCCACTGGTGCCTGGTGCCCTCTGCACAGTGGTTCATGCTGTCCTGGTGCCTGCTTCCTGGTGGTCCCCGCTATCTGCTGGTTCCTGCTGGCAATTGCACAGTGATGCCTGGTGGTACCAACTGCCCAGTGGTGACTGGGAGGGAAGTCCGGTGCCTACTGCTTCCCACCACTTGCCCCTGGTACTCTCTGGTGCCCAGTGTCCACTGATGCCCATTATCCAGTGCCTAGTGGTACCCACTAGTGCCTAGGGCCCACAAATATTCTTGAAATTTTACTCTTGCAACAATGGGTTTATTTTGTTAGTTGGTCCATAAAACTATACTGGATAGGATATTAAAAACAATTTTCACTCCCTAGAATATAACCATACAGGTCATAACTGCCCCTTTACTATTTAGAGAAAGCAAGAGTATCTGAAGTATCAACTGGAGTGTACTATAACATTGCTCCTGGGCATTAAGAACATATAATACAAGTCACTGGCTATTAATAGAGCCAAAGTAAATTGTTATAATTAAATGTATAACATGAGTCAGTTTTAATGTGCTTCTTTGTGGTCACTGTTGGAAAGTAAACGGCTAATCAAAGAACTGTTAAATGAAATTACTCTGGGTAGCAGGCAGAAAAGCAAGGAAACATACTTGATAAAAACTATACTTTATAACCTTAAACAGATTTTCTTGAAATTAAGCGCCACTGAAATTAATAAGATACCTGAATGCATGTGGACAGTTGTTTTCTTTGCTTTCCTAAAGTTCCCAATGTTACAAGCAGTAACATTTTTCCCTTTCCACAAATACATCAAAATCTGAACATATTATTAAGATTGTAAAATGAATTGAATCTTTGAATAACCAGTTAAATTTCAAGCATCCTTTTTCCTGTACAATAAATGCACATGAAAATTTTTGCCAGGAAGGCAAAATCCTTGTGAAATCATCAGGAAATCCAAAAACTTGTGAGAGAAAAAAGGTGATTAAGGAAAAATTTAGATTACGGAACATAAAAAGATTAACATCAAAACCTTTCTGATGAGCTACAACAGCTTCTTTATACAATACTCAGTAGCAACAATAAATTCCATACATTTCATCCTCCACACTATAGAATACCAAATAAACCTTAGTGTCATAAGTCTGCCAATAATGAGATTGTTGAGGCAGGCTTGCCAAGCATTACCTTTCACTTCATAAAAATAGTATAATTACAATCAGGCATAAAAGATACAAATGAACAACAGCTGAAATCTATATATTTTAAGAGGCAAAAAATGTTGGTCTACATTGGTTAAGGGCTATTGTTTAAATATATTGTTAAAATATAAGGTTAACTTAGATTACCATCTAAAAATAGCCTAATTTGCATACATTATAAATTCAGGTCCAATGGACCCGGTTGGTCAACTAAGGGTTACAGAAGACTGTGATTGTGATTCACTGGTTGAGACTTGATGTAACTATTGGGAGAAGGGGCATATAAACAATGATTGCAAGCAGGTAGTTCCACTTGCTTGAATAAACTCCAACTAAACTTGGCTATTTTGGGGTCAGCCAATGTAAAACAACTGTACCAATATTTAAACTGGCAGCCCTGAAAAAAAATCAAGAATTTTCACACAGCCCTCATCTCCTATATGTGTTGTGGTTAAGCAAATTGAATTGGCCCCTGTGAGCGGAAGAGTAGATATCCCGGTAGGAGAAAATGAAACCAAATCATCATTAAACCCATTGTGACGACACAAGTTAGGTGCTACAACAGCAGTCATGGTGCTGTGTGGACCCAGGGGCATATAAACTTACCAATGGGGTCATGAAGCCTCTTGGAGGGAGATCTTAGAGCAGTGATTTTCAACCAGTGTGCCGTGGCACACTGGTGTGCTGCAGATAGTCTTCAGGTGTGCTGCGGGATTTGGGGAAAGTCATTTATTAATAAGGAAAATTAGGGGATTTGAACAGCCTGGTGTCAGTGGTACAAACAAGTGATGGGGTGCCTTGACAAATTCAATGCCTTGTTAGTGTGAAATGAGATGAAAAGGTTGAAAATCACTGTCTTAGAGATTCATAGCACCCTCTGAATGATTCCCTCTTCCATTGATTAGAGCTCAATGTTTCGGCAGAAAGGGTCAAACAGGGGACTGTGAGTCTTCAGGACCCTCAAGGAAGCTTTCTGACACATCCACCCTGTATTTTTACAAGCCCCTGGTTCCCCACAGCACTGCAACTGGTGCATAATCACCACAATCAGCGCAGTGGGAGTATGCACACACTCACTTCCACACCCAAAACAGAGTTCCCCAATCTCTTGGGGAACCACTGGGCTAGATGGACCAATGGACTAACTCAGTATAAATCATCTTTTTATACTAGGGCAAAGCAATCTTCTTAATTCCAATCACCTGGAAATATTTGAATCCAGAGAGACTTAGAACCCAATAATATGCATGTCTATTCAGAAGACACATTAGAGTCAACTGGGTTTACTTCCATGTAAGTGTAGATATGATTGCTTCCGTAGATATACCTATTATGGTGATTGGTACACTTATAAAATATTGACAGCATTTTCATCCCATCAGACTCCTATCTGAGTTTTATTCCTGACATGTATTTAAATCTATGAAAATCTGTAATGTTAAATCAGGAAATTCAAGGAATGCAATGCTGACAAGATCGTAAGTACTTTAAACTGGATTACATCCAATATTTATTTCCTGCTATTTTACACTTTTCCCCCTGAGAATATTCAGGAGTTTTGCTGATTACTGGAAAAAAAAAATTTGGTACAGAGTAGAGTGCAATAACACATTACTTTAACACTGGAATGATATTTATTTACAAGGAAGTGTTGAAGTGAGGCTGGAGTGCCTCAATGGTAAGAATGCTGGGGTTAGAACACTGATCAGAGTTCCGATCAGCAATTTGAGACCCGAGTACTTCAAGACGAGGTGAGCTCCCGTCTTTAGCTTAGTTCCTGCCACTGTAGTCATTCGAAAGTATATAAATGCAAGTATATAAATAGGTTCCACTTCAATGAGAAAAGGAACATCCTAGTAATAGGCCCCTGCAACAGGCCAGCCAGGTTTTCCCACTGCACACTGGTTGAAAATCACTTAATTAGGCTAACTCTTGAAGTAGGGTTAAATGCAGACTAATGCAATACCTCTGTCAACAAGAAAATTAAAATTATGTGGAATATATACTGACTACTACGCTGAATTGCATAATATCTAAACACTAGGGAAGGCTATAGACATTTTTTTTTAAAAAAACTGCTATAAGTCGCTCTGGGCCTTTAGAACACAAAGCCATCAGACTGATCATCAAATGTGTTGGGACGTTTGGGAAAAATGCATCTTAACAGGCTGAAGTTTCAGGTATTTAGGATATACCTGTTTGAGAGGAAAGCACAAATCTATAAACAATTATTCTGGGCTCAGTGTAGGACTAACATGGTTTGATTGTTTTATAAAAGTAATACACTTATATTAAAATATATTTTAAAATATCAGTGTAGCAATTTGAAGGAAAAGGTCTAATTCCTTTTAGGGATCCTTTGCCATCTCAAGTATTGGTTCCAATTTCAGATTCTCATGAAGTATATATGTGTCATATGTTGTGATCAAATATGGAAGAGATGTTACTGAACATATGCAGTCCAACACAAAAACCAGCACAGTAATAAAAATGTATAGATTTACCTGGGATTTACTGTAAAAATATCCCCTGGCTAATCACAAATTGTTCTTGCATCCTCAATATTTCCCACTGCTGCCTCCTTTTATTCTAAGAACAAAAGCAATGATTCAAAATGGAAGCTCAGTAATTATTTACAGCCCAGTATGTAAACTCTAAAAAGAATTGCAAGGCAAACTTCGTAGCAGATCGACTTCGATATATGTAAGCAAGACATTCTTTCCCAGTGGTAGGCAGCTGCATGTCAAGTAACTATGTGCTAGAACTTGTCCTGCACTACCCGTTCAAAAGGAACTGCGCAAGAATATTTCAAGCTCTGACACATACTACTTTGTGCAAAAACATCCACAGAAGTATTACAAAAAGACAGCAGCAATGTTTCAGCAATCCCTGTGTCAGAGGAAAGTGTTCCCTTGCCTTTTTATCAGCAAGCAGAAAGTGAATGATTTTACCTTACATAATCAGTAATACTGGCACCAATACCTCCAGCCTGTGCATTTAAGGTTCTGCCTCCCTCCTGTGGAAGCAAAATTGCAGCTGACAAATGGGATAACCAACTGCATCGTCTTTTCCTATGCAGTTCCCAATTTAAAAACAGCAATTTTCAGCTGCAAACTACCCAATTCTCCAAGTGGCAGTGAAGTGGCATCCAAGTGCCACTGCATCCTACACTACATCCTGCAGTGGAATTTTTAACTCCAGAGACCTCTTTTGTTCCCTTGTCCAAGAGAACGAGCTGTTTGCTTGTCTGTCTTTTATAAACTATTTTCAAACAGTCCTGTCTTCCATTTAAAGCTGGTGTAGATAAAATGTTGACTCCCAACCATATTTGAAATGGTTCTCATTAATCTGGGAACCAAAACGCACTTTAACTGGCAACTTCATATACTAGACATCAATAACAAGGATTACAGCTGGTATCAAAACTTCCTTTAACTACAGTTACAGCAGAAAGGAGAAACTTACTCCAGTGAAGTGGGGAAGGAAGGAAAGAATGTTTCCAAGGTGGGTGCCTAATTTCTAAAACTCAGATAAGGGGAACTAATGTTAATTCTGTACCAGTCCTTGAATGAAGAATGTGCTACAAAAACACTAGTGTTTGCTTCCAGACATTGCCTCCATGCAAGAATTTAGTGTGCCACACTGATGATTCTGTTGTCTCTGAAGCTGCTCACAGAAAGCAACTAAAAGACCCGATTAACTTAAGGAATCTTGCAGTGGAAATCCATGCTTACCGTCAGTCTTCTCGGAATCCCAATAATCCCTGAGTGGTAGTGATTCAAGGTGGCAGTACCATTACATTATACGGTACTGGAGTGGCAGTACTGTTACATTATAAGGTAGTTTTAAATTTTAGTTTAAGAAGGAAATTTTAGTGTAAGCAATGTTAGTGTAAGAACAGGTTTATGGTAGAATCATACGCTGCACCAAGTGTGGTTTCCGTAGGGCAGGGATTTTCAACCAGTGTGATATGGCACACAGGTGTGTCACAAGGCTGCCTGAGGTGTGCTGCAGGGGCAGAGGCAGCAGCAGTACACAGGAGGGGGAGCTACTTTTAGCCTCACACAAACATGTCAAGTTAAAGGAGCGGCTCAAAGTGGCTGCTTTGCCTGTAAAACGCATCTCCATGACTGTCCCCCACCACAGAATGTAGCACTTGTCTCACTGACACAGGTATAGTTGCTCTGGCAAATTGGATAGGATTGGGCCCAAGAGTGAAAATATATGTGATCCTAACCAAGGATTAGGCCAGCAAACTCATCCATCTCCCCAATAGCATGGGAAGGCCCATGCATGTCTGTATCATGGCCAAACCTTCCTAAGAGCAGAACAGAAGTACCCCAGGCTAGCATGGTACATGTGCCAGAACGTATGCCGGCCTATCCAATGGTTAGGACTGTGTGTCACCTAACTATTGTATACTGACTGTAAGCTCCCAAGCATAGTTGCAAGAGCAGTGGTTCTCAAAGTGGGGGTTGGGATACCCTTGGGGAGTTGCAACTTCATTTCAAGGAGATCGTGAAAAGCTAAGTGCCACCACCCTAGGGAGTATGTATCATTGAACAGAATGGGACTTACTTCTGAGCAGACATGGAGGAGCTCTGGCACCACAGTGATATCACTTCCTGTTTGATGTCACTTCCAACTTTGACATCACTTCTGTGGGGTACCACACACATTGTCAGAATAAGAAAGGGGGTCCTGGGCAAAAATGCTTGAGAACCACTATGTTAGTGTAACAAGTGTGAGAAATGTTCCTTCCTGACATTTATTCCCTGACATCTCCACTCATCAAATGAGGAAGCATTTCCCCTCCCCTGAGCTTTCTGCTGGTTTCAGAGCTCAGATGGGGGGGATGTAGCCCAAAAATAGGTGGAAAACTATCAGAAAGAGCAAAGATAAGCACTCTCTCTTACCTGCTGAACTTCTAAAAATGCATCCACATTACTGCACTCTATCTAAATGCAGGGTTGCAAGTCATGTATTTGCTTCTCAGCATGTGACTGCCTCATAATGTGACAATTGTCCGATAAATGTTTTTTCAGCATTTTGAGAAGCTTGCATCCTGAAACCTAAGACTGGAAACTAAATACTGTATCTGGAGGTACCTTGTTCTAAATGATAAGGTGTTTAAATTGAACTGCTTTATTCTTTTCTTGTTTAGCAGCAGATATAAGGAAGAAATCATGCAATTTAAGATGAAATTTTGGATCTGAAGAATTGCATTAAACAGTTGTTAACAAACTGATGCAAATGAGTATCTTCACAATTCCAAAACATATGTTTATTATTTTCCCCTTTGTTCGGCTTAACATGGATTTTGGGAAGTGTGTGACATACAGTGAAATCTGTGAAGTATGGTGAAAAGGGATACAATTTTCTCCCTTCACAAAAGCATCACAAACAGATCTCACTTACTTTTCCCCAGAGTGCCATGCTTCACAGTTAAAACTGAAATTTACTTTCTAATATGGATTATATGTTGGAACTTGCAAAATGTTTAATAGCATGTCTGACACCTATTTAAGACTTAACTCTTACATCAGCAAATAATGTAATGTTGCAAAAACAAAGCAGAAGAAAAAGGATATCAAAACATACGAAAATATATTAAAAGCCTGTTTCCTTTCCTCACATACAATTTTCAGTGTATTTTACAGAATGACGTATCTGTAAAGGCCTTGAATCTCAGGTCCTGATTTCATAAAATAGTGCAGTTTCAGGATTAGTCATACCTAGGTTAACTAAAATAAAACAACCAACAACATGAAATGTAAACAAACCATCACCAACAATTTTTGAGATGCTCTCAGTAATCCTGCATTTCCCTCTCTCTCTTTATAAGGAAGAATTAAACTGTGCAACAAAAGTGAAAAATACACTGTAAGAGAAAAGCCCTAAGCAGAAAAGAATTTAATCTAGTATAGGAGGAGATACAATAAAATTCAGCATTTAATTTTTATAAATATTTATTACTGACATCAAAGTTATAATCTAACTATTTTCCACATCAGCTTGCTAAAGTTCACCTCTGAAAAATGGACATGAGTTAATTTATAATATCATGGTGCTACAGGTTCTGTTGGACCTTTTCCCTGACATGGTTGTTTTCCTACACAGATTGCACATAGAAAGTGCATCCTGTATAATAAAATCATAACATCTAAAGTGCCTCTTATAAAAAAAATTGCTCAATGCACTTAAAAACTCAAGGACAAAATGCTTCTGCCAATACAGGAACTCAGAAGAATACGGACTATCACATCATGAGTTATTACTACCTGGAAATGTATATACAGTACTTGATGACTTGGCCTGGATCTTCAATGAGGAGCAGAGCATACTCATTTTCATTTGTCTTAAATTATGCTCCATCTTTCAATTATAAACGTATGCAACTTATACAGTAGAGCCTCACTTTAGAAAGGACTGTGTTTTAGAGGTGTCTGTTTCAAGTAAGAGGATCACAGCTGAACACTACAATCCTAACCTCCAGTTAGGTGAGCACAAGCCCTGGCATAAATCCTGTACTGACCTGGAAATGTCACAAAAATGCAGTAAGGTACTTCTCTCTTCCTTGGGGGTAGGAGTTAGTCCAAAGTACAGGCATACACCGACCTCCCCACACCACCACGGAAAGATATGCCATGTGGGTTAGGCTGGCCTATAATTGTTAGGTTTGCACCCTAAGCCTTATGGAACACAATAGGTTTACTTCTGAGTAAAAGAAATTACACCATTTTCAAACATCTCCAAGCACAGTAAAACAAGGTTCACTATGCAATGTCATTCATTTTACAGTGTGTGCATGACTGCCATCAACAAAGCCGCTTGGATGATAGATACATTAAGATGGTAATGTGAATGCAAGCTTTTAGGAAACTGTAGCTAACAGCCCAATCCTACTGCCTGCTAGCCCACAGTAACCAGCACTGCTACCAGAGAGTACATTGTATGCTGTAGGGTGGAAAAGGGGAATCGGATGTCCCGGAATAATAAAAATCTTTTAAAAACTTATTTCCCTACAGGCCATTTGGCATCCTTTGGGTCTACTTTGACCTTTACCAGCTTTTTTGCCAATTTTAGGTCCAAATAGACTCGGGGGGGGGGGGGGACAGGCTGGGAAGGGAAAGGGGATAGGGTCTTACATGCTCCACAGCTTCCAACATTCTTCTCTTCCTGCCCCAGTCAGCCTGCTCCCCATCCTGAACCACCCCTGCCACTCAATTACCAGCAGCAATCAGTTGCAGAGGTTCAGCAGCTTTCACCTTAAGGTGGCCACTGGTAGTTTGCGTTGGTGACCCAGGGCTGCCATGCCACCAGCCCTGAATTCAGAGTAGTCAACTGAGAGATCTGACACCATAAACCCAGCATAGGTCATAACAGTGTAGGCTTCTTCTAAAGGTCCTCAGAACAGAATCATAGGATGAAATCCAGAGTAACTACGGGGAGTCCTTGCTCCAGAGTAAGAACAAGTTACTCTAGATTGCAATATGAATTTCCCATAGGTTTTCACTAGGTGGTGCAGTAACTACGGGTGCACGTAATGTCTCTTACATGCTCCTGTAGTTACTCTGGATTGTGCCCATAATAGTCAACTCTCTTCATCTGATTCTTACTTCATTCCCATAAGCATAATCTGATCTTTTCACCTTTATTTCTGGCAAGCAAGAGAAGAATGACAAGGAAATTGGTAAGAAAACTTTGGTCCTCAACATTTATCAAAATGCAAAATCAGGCACAAGGTCAGTCTATATTATATGGTGCAAGCAGATTTGACTATGTGATACATAAATATATTCCACACAATACCGGTAAGTTTCTCACCAATCAACATATGTGTATGAAGACCGCAGAGCAGAGTAACCTTTGGTCCTAAAGCCTTTTTCAGATGGTACTGACTCATCCAGCTGAGAAAAGTATTGCTCTCCCAGGGCAGTAAGCATTGTCTGCTTAACCTACAATTCCCTACATCATTTTAAAGAAAAGACAGAAATCATTATAATGTTTCTATTTTCCATAATAATGCAATTGTGCTACTTTAGGGATTTTCTTCAGTAAACATTGTTGGATGACCACCGTTAAGATGTAGAGCTAAGCTACCATAAAGTTTCTTTCTTATGTCAAATTTGATTCTGTGATTATCCATAATCTATGCTCACCTCCCTCTATAGAGCGAATTATACTTAATGGAAGGGATAATTCTAAAGGAGACAATACAGCATAAACCCTTATCCTGCTATGAGCAGCCTTTTTCAATTTAGTCAATGAGGCTTAGCATCTGACAGAAAGAGGAAAACACTAAACATTTCCCAGCAGTATGAACAGCATACAAACATGCCTCTGCTTAGAAATGTTATTTATATATAAAAAATATATTAGCCCATGTGTATTCTAGTTTCTATACAAGCCCAATGACAACTTGATCTTGTAATGGGGAATCATGAAATTTACAAGGTTTCTCTTCCTGTTCAAGTACATCAAAACTAGCCTTAAAGCACACAGTATGTTCAGCACATCAGTGAGGCTATGAGGTCTGTTTTTTCATTAGGAATCACACCATGGTTTTGTACTTTCTGAACCTCTGTAACTATTCCAAACTAAATCTTAGTACACAAAGGTGAAAAGGGTTTGTTGCAGAGACTCACTAATGATCACGAATAGCCAGAAACAGACCACGAATATAGAGAGAGAGGTGACAAATCTGCTCCCGATAGGCAAGTGAATTCATAGGTAACAAATCCGCAAATAGAGAACTGATTTACTGTATTTACACAATGAGATGCTATTCCAGTACATCAAATACCCAAGCTAAACAACACTTATTCAGTACAGCTAATTAAACTCCATCAAAATTAACAATCACTTCTTTCAAACTGATTTGTGGCAAGGAGGGCTGCTGACCTAAACAAAACTATAAATATACTTCAGAAACAGTAAATAGAAAAACACTGACAATATTAAGACATATTAATAATAATAAGGGCTGTGGGTGGCGCAAATAGTTAAGACTGTGCCTATTAACCAGCAGGCCAGGGTTCAAGACCCGGCTCGGCCTCACAACACAGGGTGAGCTCCTGTCCTTAGCCCAACTCTGCAACGCCAGCTGGATCCAATCGTATCGGCTCTGCCTTTCCATTGGACTAATTCAGTGGAGTGGAGGGGGGATTTGCTGCTTGGGTAACAGCCTATCCTCCATAACAATCTAACCTAGGCTTTCGTGCTTTGCATGCAGCGTATGCAGCTCAGAGCACGATACCATAGTCTTCCAAGACTGATGGAGGCCTGCTTTTTATTAAGACATTGAAATTTTTAAGTAATCATTTTATGGTTCTATTTAATTTAGTCACACAGTTTTGGTGGCTTAATGGCAAATAGTTAGTTTGCAAAGAACTGTAACCTATAAATATATTTGCCATCATTTTCAGATTTGTTGAATAAGCATTACCTTAACTTTGTCAATATGCATTCTGAGTCCTCAGTGATTCTAGTCAGCAGTCTACTTATATAGAGTTATCATTTTATACGTCTATGAAACTGAAGTACAATTCAGATGGCCTAGCAAAGACAGTTCTCCTTACCCTTTAAAAACTATATAAGAACTTAAGTAAATATGATAGCAACACATCATAGAACATAGGCTGAAATATCTATATATATATAAAAGAGAAAAGTCATTCACTGACTCACTGACTGACTGACTGACTGACTGACTGACTCATTACCGCCCTGCCAAAACCGGTGGGCCTAGAAGCGTGAAGTTTGGGGTGGGTGTTCCTTCCATGATGGAGGGGTGCACTAAGAACCGGTTTTTGGAAATTCCAACCGGAAGGGGGTGAAAGGGGGCGCAACACGCTTTCCTCCCTATACTTTGCATTGAGAATTGCTGACTCATCAAGATTCCACCCCAACTGTTGGGCCTGAAGCATGGACTTCTGGGAGGGATCCTTCTGTCTTCTGAACACCCACCAAGCTCCATCTAGAGAAATTTAACCCTTCAGGGGCTGAAAAGGGGGCAACGTGTTTCTGTCCTATACTTAACATGGGAGACTGACCAACATCCAGCCAATTTGGTGCTCAGACCCTGGTGCACTGGGGGATGTTGTCCGGAGGAAGAGCTTGTGCCAGCGAGGATGCTGCGCATGAGGGGAAATTGCGCATGAGGGGAAATTGCGCATGAGGGGAAATTGCGCATGAGGGGAAGTTGCGCATGGGGGGAAGTTGCGCATGGCGGGACGGTGCGCATGGCGGGACGGTGCGCATGGGGAAGTTGCGCATGGGGGGATGATGCAGGTAAGGAGAAGTTGCACGTGGGGATGATGCGCACAGGGGAATGTTGTACATGGGGGTAGGTTGCGCATGGGTTGTTGATGAGCCGTGGAGGATGTTATATGGGGAAGTTACTCCCGCAACGCGGGTACGCCTTTCGCTAGTAACATAATAAAGGAGGGGGAAAGGTGAATTACACAGAAGAAGCAGGCAAGAAGAGGGATTGATGATCCCTTCCAAAAATAGTAATCGCTGATGGTAGTCACTCCTCTTGTCCTGAATGAAAACATCTTCTGGGAGAACACTCGTCATGCAGATAAAATATTTAACATCTCTGTCCAAGAGCTGAATATCCAAAACCTACAGTATCTTCCACGATAACAAATTTTTTCTTCAAAACCTTTGGAAGTTTTCTTCTTGGTAAGTTCTGGAATCCTCTGGAACTCAGAAATGTAAATCAAGACCAGGAATGGGGGAATCTGTTTCCCTTCTGCCACTGATACTGTCTCCTTCCCAGTTTTGACAAACTAGCTTCTTTAACTGGTCTCTGCCTCATTTCTCCCACCCCATTCCATCAACCATCCACCATAACGTAACAGCACCAGGGCTACAGGCCACTCGCATGTGGTCTTACACTACTCACAAAAGCAACCTAGATGCACAGAACGGCAGGTAACCAGCTAACCTTTTGCCATAAAGCATGCTGCATCACCAAAACATGGGTTCTAACTGTGCATAAGGTTTTGAATCTATATACAGTGGTACCTCGATTCACAAACTTAATTCATTCCATGACTCGTCCAGGATACAAATTGATTGTGAACCAAAGCAATTTTTCCCATAGGGTTCAATGTAAATAACCAATAGGTTTCAATGTTAATCCATTCTGAACCATGTTTTTAACCACATAATATGAAACAAAGTATAGTACAGTATGAAGAAACTGAACCCTAACCTTGCTTGAGGTGATTTCTGCTGTGGAGCACAGGAAGGTATTTGGGGAGAAGTTATTGTTTGGAGGGAGAATCTCCCTCCATAAGGACATTGGGGAGATCTTGTATGCTGAGGCTAGATCAGTCACGCAAATACTAAGGTCATGCTTTTCTACAATTTCCTTCTTCATTTCAATGGATAATTTTCTTCAAAACCTACTTGGGAACCATGCTGGACACCAAGAAGCTTCATAGCAAGTGTGCACAGGCCTAGAGGAAGCCATAACCACGTGACAGAGGCCTAGAGGAAGCCAACCTAGAGGCCTAAAGCAGTTTGTCAACCAAGGCAGAGTTCGCGAAAGGAGGCAAAATATTGATGAACTGAATTGTTCATGAACAGAAGTGTTTGCAAATTGAGGTACCACTGTATATACAAAATTGAAAAGTCTCTGAATGATTTATGCACTGACCACTCACTCATCAATGCCCAGCCAAACCACTGGACCTAAAAGCATGAAATTTGGGGATGATATTCCTTCTGTGATGTAAGCACCCACTTAGAACTGATTTTTGGAAATTCAAACTGGAAGGGGGTGAAAAGGGGTGCAAACGTATTTTTGTCCCTATAGTTTACATTGAAGAATCCCTTACTGATCAATGCTATACCCAAACCACATCCTAGAAACATGAAATTTGAGGAGCATATTCCTTATGTGACAGGAGAACCCACTAAGAACCAGTTTTTAGAAATTTAACCCCTAATACATGAATACTGGAGGACCTGTAAAACAAAATCATTCGTAGGTATTGGAAGTCCATTCAGTAAAAACTCAGTGTTGTAATTATCTTCTGACTACTTTTCCAAAGAGTATTAGTAACCATAACAATATTTCTCAACCATTAAATGAATGGTAAAAAAAAGATGGAAAGGGCCAGCAGCCCATCACTGTGCTGAATCGCTGCTTACTGATGAATCCTTTACAATTAGGCTGTAATTCACAAATGCAAAACACAATACTAATCTTAACATAACAAAATTCCTTCAAAAAATAAAAAGCATGCTTTATTAACTATGAAGCTAATTTAATTAAATTAAGGTGTTCCACTTTCTTTCTCTTTGCTTCCAGATAATTATCAAACAACTGTCCTCACAATCAATCATTTACATTAGTTCTATTAAAGTTGCATGCCATTATTCAAACACTTCAGTGCCAAGGTCATAGCCCTGGTAACTCAAAAGCCCATACTGAATGGTTCAATTTACAACCTGGCAACTTCTTTGTATGGTAATATAGGCTTATATTTATGCAACACATGTGGTCCATGTTACCAGAAGATGAAACGCTACACCTCAGCAAAACTGTGAATGTACAGTTACAAGCTAATTAGCCACTTGTTGAATATTCCATGTCAACAGAACAAATATACTTGCCAGGCAGATCATTATTTTCCATCTTTGTCATATTTAACATCAAATAATAAAGGAAAATTAATTCTAGTTAGCCACATATAGAGACAAAATGATGTTTTCTCTTCATTATCAATAAAGCCTTGTGCTTGCAACCAAGCACAGGCTTCAATAACAAGCCTGATCAGAGATTTACCAGAACAGTCTCTGGGTAGCCTTCATCTATTATTCTTGTTCAAAAAACAATGACTGCATCCTTCCTAATATATGCTGAGAATGTACGTAATTAACCCTCTGAGATATGGCAGAGAAGAGGATGCCATCAACAGAAAAAACTAACTAGACTAGAAGAGATCCATACAATCTACGTATCTTCTGATGGAAAAATCTACTTTTAAATTAAATTTCTCTCTCTCTCTCTCTCACACACACACACACACCCCTCAGGCATATGCTAAAAACTATCTGATAAGAAAAAAATGTTACTGAGATAATTTCTTAAAATGACCAATACTGTTCTCACTTCAATAAATTTGTACAGCTCAACCAGCAGTGTTACTGCAAAAGAGAAAACAATATTTTTTTTAAAAAAATCAGATGCATTTGTGACAGCTGAATAATAGAAGCTAAAGAGGTTACAGACCAAGAGTTCATTTTTGGTTAACAATAGCATCCTTCCCTAATACGTATGTTTTGGTCACTCACAAAAGAGCGTAAAGAAGGAAACTGCTAACATCTTAAAAATAAGGTCACCTCGTCCTTCCACCTATGGAATGACTATTTCGCTCTGACACAGTTCTTGTGGTTTCAATGTTATTAAAGAAAATGCAGGCCAACAGAAGAATCATAAGACACAAATGTCATGCAAAAGCTCTTCACAAACCTGTTGTTGTGGGTACTGCATTCCTCCCATGGAACCTGGAGTCCTGGTCTGCATTCCCATTGGAAATCGCTGTGGTCCTGGAGGTCCATATGACTGTCCTGGATATGGGCTGCTTGGCTGTGTCTGTGTATGAGGACTGTTGCCCACTGCAAACAGCTGAGGTCTCTTCATTACCATGGGATCCATTGGGTTGCCCTAGTGATTAGGGGAAAATACAGATTTAAGTATAAATATAACATAGAATTTATAAAATCATCTTATATGATATATTATCATATTTCACTTCATTCTGAAAACTGATATACTGTATCTTTCACCATTTATATATACAGTACAAACATTTGTTAGCGAAGCCACCCTTCAGGAAAACACGTTCATAAGGTTCTACTGCCAACTACCTAATAGAGAAGCTCTTCAAGCACATACTTGGCAATAAGAAGGACCTATTTGCATGCATAGTTCCTCCCAACTGGATTATAGCCCATATGGTCTAATTACCCTGTCTTTGAGACTCTTAGCACTGTTATAATTTGGCATTCCAAGTCAGTAAGTGAGCCATAAACTGCACTTCATTTCAAAGGCACTTCATTTTTTAAAAACTTTTTTTCAGAAAATAATAAACTGGACTAGTTTCTCTTGGCAATATCTGTAGTGTATTTATAGCATCCCCACACAAATGTTACTCATGGTACAATGAGAGACATTCTTTTGGACTTCTAAGGTTTTATGCAGCATCAACTATTGATGCTCACATCACACAAGAAGTGAATTGTGGCATCCATTCCTTTCCAGGAACATCCACTTATTGGGATATTGAAAATTTAGAAAGAAAGCTGTTCAACCAAAAACTCATCCACTGACTGTCCTTTTCTACCTTGTTCAGACAACTCTTATGTCCAACCTATAACAGCCACTCAGTGAGTTTAAAAAGCTATGTGGTACTTTAGCATATATGAAGAATTTTTAGAACCTAGTAACCTAATGTTAACATTATTTTAGATAGCCTCCTCTAAAATACCTTTCATTCAGCAATATTTTTAGAAGCAAAAGGTTCAT
Source organism: Cryptoblepharus egeriae (assembly GCA_030015325.1). Classification (NCBI taxonomy): domain Eukaryota; kingdom Metazoa; phylum Chordata; class Lepidosauria; order Squamata; family Scincidae; genus Cryptoblepharus; species Cryptoblepharus egeriae. The sequence goes on along the minus strand of JAREYC010000001.1, from coordinate 186,520,873 downwards.
AAGCGAAGAAGGTATTCCCATGTTATCACACCATGAACCTTGGAACCTTCTGAAAATTAAAATATATGTTTGGGACGGAAACAACACTTGTTGATACAGCTTTTTAACAGACCTGAACATTCATAAATTCTTTATTCCTGTGCTTTATAGGTTGTTTTCAGAACTTCTTTTCTGAACAATATTTACTTCTCTCAGTCCTCAAGCTACTAATGGATCAAGCAACTATTGTATACTTTCCTGCGAGCAAACCCCACTGAACACACTGACTTGCATCTGAGTAGACATGAATACAATTGCATTGTCAGTTTCAATCTCATACTGATTTTTTTCTTTGATATATTTGCTGTTGTTCTTTAAAACATTCACCTGAACTTCACCTTTTATGCTCTAATGTTGTTTCTTTCTGTGGTCCCCTTCCCCTCACCTTCATTTTCCATAGTAATTTTATTCAAACTCAGTTATAAAACACATTTGATTTTAATATATCCTCAAAGATGCTTGTAGGATCTTTAGCAGTCTTTTATGTACCACTATAATTGCTATATATGTCTTATTAAAATCTTTGTGTATTACCTTTGCTTCACTGAAATACTTGGGACTGATGGCAGTCAAACTCGAACAAGATGTAGAAAAGCACAAAATATAGAGAACAGCTGGGTCCCATCCTCTCAAAACTATCCCAGTAAACACCAAGTCATAATCAAGGATTTTACTGAACTTTCATCCACCCATCCAGGCAGAAAGCTATTCTTCCTCAGCCTTTTTTTTAATGGGAGTGTTCTAGTGGATGTTTTCAGCAAATGGCTGGTCTGGGAACTACCTACTACTCATCTTTGTGTTATTCCCACCTGGGAACTACCTGAAGTATGGTTTTACAGCAGCCATCCACCAATAAATTGTACCATTAATTTCTGAAGTGTCTTTCACCAGGTAGAAGGAAAAGAGTTTGCAGACACAGATGGTAACAGCATTTGCCGACATATCTCAGAATAGGCCATAAAACCCTAACACGTGGAAGGAAAAGCTTTCAAAGGACATGGTAGTCATTTCATCAAGCTTTTCTTTCATGAACACAATGAGGCTCACAGACATAACACCTTGTTGATATCTGCTGAGAGTTCAAAAGCAGAACAGGTGGAATTCCCCCCCCCCCCTCAAATCCTACTTCATAAATATAAATAAACAGTGAACACTTTGTGTCTGGAGTTACCAGTTTATTCCCAGCGGATAGTACAAAAATGCAAACAGGAAGGTGTGATTATGCCCATTATTATGAAGACATGCATTTTTTTCCTAATGGTTATATTTCACACTTTCTGTCCCACAAATGGGACATCAAAGATGATATAATTGCTCACTTACATATGAAGTAACAGGGGCCTGATATTTCAAAGTTACACCATATGTTTTCTGTCATACTTACAGGCTTTATCATCAACCTGCTGCCAAAGCTTCCTATCACTTTATTAAAAGAACCATATTGCCACTACATGTAACACAACCTGGAGCTCTGAAATGCAGATAGTTGGGAGACCAGATGCAACATGACAAACACCAGTAAGAGGCTCATGGTGGACAGAAAGGCTTTTTTGAACACTGAAGTTTTGAAGCTCTACCCACTGAACTGAGAGTCTCCTATCACTGTTCGTTGTGTGGCATTCCTGGTCTCGCCTCCAGACAACGAGGTCTCCTTCAAACCACAAGATACCACCCATGCCAGTGCCTTATGACATCTACACAGGAACAAAAAGAAAATGCTACTCTTAGATAAGAAGGTAATTCAGTTGATGATGCAAAATACTTCACTTACTTACAGTTGCAATGAAAGAGGCACATGGTGCAAGCAAGATCATTAAGTCATACAGTACAAGATAACCAGGCTGGGGCTGATTGTGTGTTTTCCAGGGGCACTGAGCTGGAGAGATGAGTGTCTTAAAAGTACTGGGCAGCATGTACTGCTTTGTTGACTAGAAAGGGCAGAAGGCCAGTCTCCGCATATTTACACCTGGCGTAGCCAATTCAGAGGCTTCGTGCTTCCTGCCAATCATAGCGGCTCTTGTTGACACTGTTCAACATCACCACGATCAAGAATACTCTGACAGTTTAGTATGCTCTTCAGTCTAGGACACAGCCTCAAGCTCTAAGGCACCATCTCTCTGGCACCAGGCTGGTGGCAGGAAAAATGATTTACGTACATTTCAAATTTGAATAAATTTACATATAAGAGTGTATTAGAAACAGATCTGAATTATTATAAGGGCCGGGTGGGGGTCTAGCCACGGGCTGCATCTGGCCTCCAGGCTGGGGTTTGAACACCCATCTGTCTCTATTATAATGTGGAAATTTTCTGCTAAAGAGGATGGTGAATATCAGCAGATATGGCCCCAGCAGAAACTATACTGACATTGGTCAATTCAGTTGCATTAGATGTTTCTGGGAAGGGAGTTTACTGTCAAACCAGGCAGAGCTTGGCAGCATGAAAACTTTACAGAAGAAAAAATTTTTTTGCATTCTTTATGTATATTTGTTGAACTATAGAAAAAGACACAACAATATTGACATTGGCATTCACATTGGGGAAGGGCATGTACAAAAATATATCCACTAGCTTTTTTTATGGTTACACATTACACATAGAAAAATGTATGCTGGTCATATATTCTCAGCATTTATGGCAAATTATTAATCAAGTCCCACCTGAAACAATTTGTTAAATTGATTTTAATCACTGGGCCTCTCATGTGAAGCTTTGTATAATCAGCATTTCATTTACAAAATTAATTGCCTGATTGATTCTCAAGAGGCAGTAGCTGTCATTACACTGCTGTCATAACTTTTGAGAAGGGATGTCACAGCATGGAATTCTGACAGTATGAAAAGGATTGCTATTTAAAACTGGAGGGGGGTGGTGAAAACAAATTCAGTGACTTCACCAAGTCGCTTTTCAGTCTGAAAGAAAGTTTTGTGCGTGTGTTGTTAAATAAGCATTTCCTGACAGCTTTAATCTAACTCGTGATTCCTATTTTCTACTCGGAGTATAAACGAACAAATTCACCATCCAGCATTCCTTACTCACTGAGAAGCACCATGAATTTAAGTCAATCATATAATGGCTTTTCTGGCTAAATATAACAAGGTTGTTGGGAGATTGAGGGTTAATTTATCAGAGATCAACAATCGGGTTATCTGTTTTGCTGATTTTTTTAAGCTTTCAAATAACTTCACAACTTTTTAGAGTGCTGATTTAGTAACAAACTGTTACACTGTCTAAAAGACAGTGAACAAAAATGTATATACAATTCTCAGTACTTTTCTCCAAGTCTGTTGTGTGTGTTATCCAGAAGGAATAGAACTAAAAGCCCAATCCCAAAGCCAGTGGTACACACATACACTCTGGGGTCACAAATGTCTCATAAAATACACTGAAGAAATTTGGGGGAGTGCTGGCATTGTGCCTCAGCACCAGGTGGACAGCTTGCCAATGCTCCCATGGCATCTGTTGGAGGTATTTTCAGGATGAAGAGGCAGGGAATTGGTTGAACAGGGTGGAAGAAGGATGAAAGGAGGGGAGGATCAGGGCCATGAGGGTGTGGAGAAAGTGGCAGCATTTGCTGCCATATTTTGATCACCCCTGCAAGCCAGGCGACACAACATAGGCTCATCAACTCTGCACCCAGCCAGACAAGGGTGCAAAGCCAAGGAGACCTACTGCATTGGCTACAGTCTGCCCAAGGAAAGAGAGCAGGCAGTCTCTTCCCTGGAGAACAACCTGACAACAGCCATAGCACCCCTTTGGCACTGCTGAAGCCCTGGATACTACCGGATTCGGGACAGAGCTGTAATTATCTGGAAGAAGGCAGACTCAGTTCCACCGGTTGGGTACTAGTTGTTCAATATGCAATTCCAAGTAGAAAGGGAAAATGAAAATGAAGACTCCCAATACTATTCTAAAACCACTCCTCATTTTATTTTAAAAACGCAGGGCTGTGTCTTTTTTTGCCCTTTATTTGTACCAATCTGTTATTATACAACTTGTTAAGAAAGTGATTTTCAACCTTTTTCATCTCATGGGACATTGACAAGCCACTAAAATTGTCAAGGCACACCGTCAGCTTATTTACCAATGGCAAAGCACATCATACTGCTAGTAGGGGGTTCAAACCATCCAATTATCCAACTAATAAATGGCCCTGGTACACTTGCAAACCATCTGTGGCATACCAGTGTGCCTTGCACCATGGTTGAAAATCAGTGTGTTAAGACATTTATAGGAACTAGCACAAGAAGGCCCATGGGAAGCTTTCAATGAAATATAAGAAAACATAAATATGCTGCTTAGTATTTATACCTTGCAACTATTGCTAAGTGTGCCAGATTAATTTCATCACTTTACAAACAAAATCTAGATACTCCGCTGAGCAGAAGAATCCTAAACTCTTTGAGCATGCACTATTAGACTGCTAATTAATAACTTCCCCTCAAGCATCTAAAAGCTTTCGAAGCTCAATGACCAAGTAGTGATGTTTACTGGAGGGAATTTAGACATTCTGCCAGACTACCTGCAGAGCTTGTAACAGTCAGCTGGACACATGACCTCAGGAATAAGATTCCAGCCTTGTATATATCTAAAACCTAACAATTTGTATAGGTTTCAGATTTTGATCTAATGGACATTTCCAGATGATTGCACTTAAAATTATCATTCCCTAAAACTGACAATGTATTCTACAAGCATGGGCATTGTTGTCATCACTATTTATTTAACAGTGTTACCAAATCGAGTTAACTAATTGTATTTATACACTGCTTTTCCACTAGAAAGAAATCAAAGACATTAGTAAAATAATGGTGTGATTTCCTATCCCAAAGCAGCTCACAATTTAAAAAGGAGCAGGATAAACACCAGCAAAATGGCACTGGAAATGCCATTGGCTAAAAATGGCTATCCCACTGATAAATAGAAAGCTTCCTCTGTGCCAGGTAAGCAGAGGTTCTTGGAGGCATGTATTTGAGCCCAATCTACAAACAAGTTTTGCCAGAATACTTGGATTTAAACAGCAGTTTAGTATTGGATTACATCAAAATACTCCTGATTAACTGCTTTATAGGTCACAGTTGTAAATAATGCAATTCTGGCTTTTATGTCAATGCAACGATATCACTGCTGGCTGGAATGCTTTGACAGTGAAATGGAGCACTCCATTCACAGCCATTTTAGAAATACTGTTGCAAGAGGTGGCAGTGCTCCCTATCAACAGAACCCACTGGGATCTCAGAGCAAGAAAGGCAGAAAGAGAATGGGGAGCAAGTAAAATTTGGTGCGGAGGGGAGTAAAGGGGAAGGGTGGATCAGCAATGGAGTACCCTGAATACTATCCTTTCCATCAGCATCCTACCCATCTTTTCTGTCCTTGAACTACAGAGCTGGCACAAGTCCAAGGAGATCCACTGCAGAGAATGCTTACAGAGGGGTACATGGATTTAAATTCATTCTACACCCTAATCTGATACAGCAAACTCCTTTTAGGTGAGACAACCAGGTGTCTGAAATCTTTCTTGCCCTGAATAAAAAATGCTATTAATTTTTAAAAAAAATGAGAAACATGAGACATTGTTTAAAATCTTCACACTGCTTGAGAAAACAAGCAAAGAAATGATTCATATACACACAGAAAGCTCCATCCACACGAGATCTGTATAATCTCTCAAGTATCACTTTACAATTCTGATTAGGTCTTACTAAAATCATGTTTATTAAATTGCTTTTCTTAGGCATGCGAAGCTGCTAATTTGTTTCAAACTAAATCATGTATCATCTGAAAGATTATACTGCAACAGTGAAACAATGCTCTTGAGAATACATTTCATCTGGATTTTAGAATTTAAAAGACTAATATTTTACAGTTGTAAATTTCCTTTTAAATAGGGAAGAGGAAGATACTTTGTAATAGTAGAAGTCCAGCACAAAGCAAGTATAGCTTCATCTGTGTTTAACACTATTATTCAAGAATGTATCAAACAATGGGCAACATTTCAAGAATATGCTCTTCAATGATTCAAGCTGCAATCCTAACCTCCAGATAGGACAGCATAAGCACATAAATCCTGTGCTGACTTGGGGGTATTACAAAAGTGCCATAAGGCACATCTGCCCCACTCCTGGGAGGGTTAGGCCGGTGCACAGACATGGGCTTGCTTCCCTACACAGCACAGGAAGATATGGCAGGTGAATTAGGCCAGCCTAAATTAGGCCAAGTTAGGATTGCACACTGAGTCACAGTGTAGTGTACCATAAGAAGTAGAGCATAGTTAAATGAAAATCATTACATGCAGCAAAAATAAAACTACACAAACTCAAAGATTACTGATTTAAAGAGATGTGTCTACTATCCAGTGGTTTTATAACCACAGAAACATCTGTAAAAGGTTCTCAAGAACTTGAGGAGTCTACCAGCAACAGAAATAGCTTACTGTGTCCACATACAAAAACCTTTGGGTTATAATCTAATCTATTATGCATTTTGCCTGTGACAGTCATGCCAGCGAAACTGACAGACTGAACATTGTCACGGAATATTGAAATCCCTATTGCTCAAAGAAAAAATAGCAGAATGTTTGCAGTCTTCCCTCTAGGAAATAAAGGGAAATTGCCAGAATGGATGGTGTTAAACTCTCACACAAGCACAAAGGACAAGAGTTGTTTTGTAAAGACAGAACAAAGACTTTGATTCCAGGAATTAAAGTTGCTAAAAGGAATGAAGCCCACTATAAAAATGTTTGAAGAAAGAGTACAGACAATGGATGGATAAAGAGAAATCTGGAGGAAATATTTGTGAACTACCTCACTTAACAAGCGCCTCGCTTAACAAGCATGTCACATAACAAGCAAAAATTTCCAAGAAATCTTGTCTCACACAACAAGTCCCACTTCACCTAACAAGCAAGCACGCTATGGGCATGCGTGCTATGCAGCCCTGATGCTCCGCATAGAGGCTCTTTAAAAGGGCTGCCGGCCAGTGCTACTCCCTCTAAATGCCCTCAACTTGGGCAGAGGTGCCAGAGGCAACTGCCCCTAAATGCCCCCAAGTGCCCCCACCAACCACCTTGAACCTCCAGCAGTAGCCCAGGTAAGCCTCGGAGGAAAGTGTCTATGATTTCAGTCTCCTATGTCTACTCAGAAGTAAGCCCCATTGTGTTAAATGGGGCTTACTCCCAGGAAAGTGTCTTTAGGATTGCAGCCAAAGTAGACTTCATAGGATCATGCACACTGAATGCATGTTTTGAATTCCATTACAGTGTTTTGTCATCATTTTTGCATCCAGTTAATATTTTTATATGAATATTTTGGGGGTTGTGGAACCAATTGTTTGAGTTTCTATTATTTCCTATGGAAAAATCTGTTTCACTTAAAGAGCATTTCACTTAAAGAGCATGCCTCCGGAACGAATTAAGCTCTTTATGTGAGGCACCACTGTACATAGATGAGCTTTGAGGAAAAACACAAACACAAGTTACAGTCTACTGACAGACAAATATTTCTCTATTTTGATCCAACTGTTTTATATTACCTGCCAATTCCTGACCTTATGAACCAAAAAGCAATCATATTAGCAGCCCAAGCCTATTCTGTGGCATTGGGGCAACTAAATTCTAAATTGCCCCAGTGTCTTGCAGAACCGCAGCACTGAAATGGCCACTGCTCTATTCTGTGAGGTTGCAGGAGTCTCCTTGGGGTAAGGATAAGGAAGCAAATGTTCTCTTACTCCATGTCAAGCTCCACTGGTGGCAAAGGGTTTTCCTTGGATCTGTGCTCACTTTTTAGCGGTTGCAGAAGCAAGATTTGTATCAGGCTGTCAGGTGTGGGAAGGTGCATAGGATCTACCAGAAAGCTCTGCCTGCTCTCACCTAGTCCCGATCCTCCCTCCCTCCATGCAGTTCCAGCCGTCTTCTACCTTCCCCTATCCTATAAAGCCTCGTCACGTGCCAGTGGGATAATTTACTGCTGGTTTCCTCAGCAAAAGATTTTCCTGGTGCTGTGGCCCAATGATTAGTGGTACTCTGGCCACTAGACCATTGCAGTGGTCTTAGTGCCAGTAATAGTGTCTTACAACACTTTTACAACTCCCAGCAGTGGAAGTAGAGCTGCAGTGCTGGTGTTATGCTCCATATGATCAGGCTCTAAAGACATTACAGTGTTTATAAAAGTGGGGAAATACAGTAGCATTTTTAATTTTAGATAATTCACTTGCAAGCTCATTTAATCCTTCTTACTCAGACACTTCCTGTGAGCACAGGGTTGCAAGCTTTGTAAAAATGAGTCTGAATATTTGATGCTGCCTTAAGTAAAATTTCTTAAAAAACATTTTCTTTAGATCAAAACAAAAATATCTTCTTCTAAGCATTATGCAACTAGACATCTTGTCAGTATTTTCTCCTCTGTCAACTATTGCTTTACAAATATCATCTCTTTAATTGGTCTTTAAAAGCCAATTCTAAGAATCATGGGAAGGAAACTAAAGGCATGAGGTGCATTACCATCATGTTAGACTATAAAAAACAAAAGAATGTTCAAATTCAGCCATTTTAAACATTAATTATAAACATAATAAAACAGGCATTTGATGTCTCTCATACACAAAGCCCTTAGTGGTATTCAGGTAAAATAATATGGGTAAAGAGAACTACTGTATATTTCTGGGAACAAGAAATACATTTCATGCTGCCTTACACTATTGTTACACCAGTGTCCAAATTGCAGCACAACCAAGTGAAATTAGTCCTTTCCAGTGCAATTCTTCTGGGGAAAAAAGTGCTGGTACTCACCACAGGTCACCCCATATATGATTATTTATTATTTATCTGCTGAAGGGGGTAGGTGAAAAAAAGACGTTGGTACTAAGCATCAGTGAGTACCCCCAGAAAAAAGCCGTGGTCCTCTCTAATGCTTCATTTCACCCTAGATAGAAGTTATTGCAGTGTTAGAACCTAGAGCGAAGCAACTTTTAATCAGGAGCACAATTACTTATTTAATGTGCAATTACCCTCTTGGCAATAACCCACAGGGTTATACAAGAAGCAATAATAAAATCTCTTGCAGACCCAGAGAACTGGAAAAGGCAGACAGGACACTCTGAGTAGGAAGAAGGCATTAGAAGAGTGGACTGGGTGACATTCTAGAATCTAGGTCAGGGATTTTCAACCAGTATACTACAGTACATTGGTGTGCAACAAATGGTGGGCAGGTGTGCCGTAGGAATTTATTTATTAGTAGGACGATAGATTATGGTCATTTATTAGAAGTCAATAAATGGATTTGAGCCCCCTACCAGTACCATGGGGTGCCTTTTCAATGGTAAAAAAACCTGATGGTGTGCTTTGACCATTTTAGTGCCTTGTCAGTGTGCCTTGAGATGAAAAATATTGAAAATCTTTGATCTAGGCACTAAAAAGTTAATTTGTCTAATTCAGAGGAAGTGTGCTAACAAATTGAGGATGATAGACAATTTGAAAAGTACTGATTTATACAGGAAAGAAAGGCAGTGCAATATAAAACATGATAAAACTTGTTTTGCTCTTCTTAAGAAGCAGCAGTACAAACAAGAATTTTGATAATCAAGAGAACAATTTATCAAATTAGTTTCCTCTTTCACGTCATTTATGTGTGTTATAATTTGGTATATGGACATATTAAGGGCTGCAGTGGCTCAGTGGTTAAAGACACTGTGCTTGTAGACTTGAAGACTGACAGTTTTGAGACCCAACTTATGGCAGAGTGAGCTCCTGTCTCTTGCCCAGCTCCTGCCAACCTAACAGTTTGAAAACATATAAATAAAAGTAGATATATAAGTACCACTTCAGTGGGAAGGTAGCAGCCTTTCATGCGCTTTGGCATTTAGTCATGTCAGCCACATGACCACAGAGACATAGGCCCATATCCTAAAGTCAAAGTAAGCCCTTTGCTCCAGAGCAGTTAAGGTGACTTTCCATAAAATTACACTAGAGGGTGACGTAACTGCATGGACCCATAACTGCTCTGGATTCTGCCCATATTCAGACAATGCTGGTTCTTCAGCCTTGTAATGTGGATGAGTATCACTCCCCAGTGTCAGTCACTACTAACAGAGCAACCTGCAGGGGACACCATATGTACATATGAAATACAGTGTGCACATGTGTGTATGTATAACTTCTGTAACATGCCCTTCCACTATAACATTTAGGGCTTTTTATCTTGGAAAAAGGGACTCATGAGACGGCATGATTATATATGATGCAAAGACAGTAGTTGTCTTCCATATTGCACAGCACTAGAACCAAGGATCATCCGATGAAACATACGAACACTGTTTGTATTGGTAGGAGAGTGGTGGGATATTTAGGACTTGGAGCTTCTTACACAGCATTATTGGAATTCACTGTCACAAGATACAACTATGAAAACTAACATGAGTGGCTTTGAAAGAGGACTAGAAAAATTCAAGGAGAACAGATCAATCAATGCCAAATAGTTATGGTAGCTACGCAGTATCTCTAGGATCACCAACAGGCCTGGTTCTGAAGACCAGAGAAGGAAGAAATGACAGGAGAGAAATTTCTTTCCCCTTTTGCTTATGAGCTTCCCAAAAGCAGCTGACAGGGCAACTGTGGGAAACAGGATGCTGGAAAAGATGGGCCTCTGCCTTTCTTTTTTTTCCAGACATTAAAAACAGAATTACACAACTGCATTCAATCTAACTCAAAATGTCTAGCAAAATGTGCACCAATCATCTATTTTACGTTTTTAAAATACTCTGTAAAATTTATTTTTGTTTGATGCATCTTCATATTTGCAGGAAAATTTCTTAAAATTAATTTCCTTATATCCATTTTTCCACTTACACCCTATATAGTTTTGAACAGCATCTCAGATATAGACATCATAAAATAACACTTAGAGAACAGCTGTGACATCTGCACAAATTTCAGTCCTCATAGTATAAAGAGAAGTGGTGAGAAACTAGGTATAATGAAGGAGAAAGGTGCTGTTTACACATTTATCTGTTAGACTCACACCTTTCTCAGTACACTGCCAGCTACTTTAAACAGTGGAGTGCTGCAATAATTTGGCATCCATCTATTTGACAATTTGATTCACACCTCATTTGCTACTAAAGTTAAAACATTTCAGACAACCTTGAGAAAGCACCTCTTGTCTCTGGAATAATGCATATTTTTATAACAATGCCAAAGGTCTCAGCAAAATCTATAAACACTGATCTTTCAAAATCAGTCCTATCAAACATGTTGTTAGGGGTGGTAGTACTCCTTATTATGTATACAGATTTCAGGCTTTGGAATCTGTTTGGAGGCTATGCAAGCCTTCGTCAGTCTTGAAAGACTACGGTATCGTGCTCGGCGCTGCATACACCGCATGCGAAGCACGAAAGCCTGGGTTGGATTGTTATGGAGGATAGGCTGTTACCCAAGCAGCAAATCCCCCCTCTCCATGCCACTGAATTAGTCCAATGGAAAGGCAGAGCCAATACGATTGGATCCAGCTGGCGTTGCAGAGCTGAGCTAAGGACAGGAGCTCACCCTGTCTTGTGCGGCTGACCCGGGTCTTGAACCCTGGCCTGCTGGTTAACAGGCACAGCGTCTTAACCGCTTGCGCCACCCACAGCCCTGTTTGGAGGCTAAGCAAGCATTAACAGGCTATATTAGCAACAATTAAAATGGACAATGTACAATTCTAATTATTTCTACCCAGAAGTAAGCCCTATTGTGTTCAATGGGACTTACTCCCAGAAAAGTGTGTTTAGGATTGCAGCCATAATAACACAGAGATACTTCTCTTTACCATGCTCGAAATAATGAAATGTTTTCACTTAAGGATTCTAAGACTTTGCACACATATTTAGGAGTAAGAACCGTTATGCAGAGTAAGTGGCTGAGCTGAGGTAGTGAAACTGCACTTCTCTACTTCAAACTACAAGGTGTATCCTCTAAAGAAACACAAAAAAATTGCAATCTTAAAAATAAAGATTATGGTTTTACAATCAAAAACCACAAGTGCAGCACAATCTTTATTTTTCAATTTTGTGAGGCTTGGAGAGCATTGCAGGGGATTCCAAGGGCTCCCCATACCCTGGCAGGGCACTGCTGATGAATGAAGACGTTGGCAAGTAAATGAAGACCTTGTCCCCCCCGGCAGCAGTGCAGTCTTGGGGATTGCGTCACAACATTTCCCATCCTTCCCTGCAAAGACTTCCTGTAGTTTCCAACAGTTTAGGAATGGCTATCTTTCAAAACGCAGATTGTGTATATTAAAGCTATGTTGTTTTTCTAAAAACTCAACTCTGCATTTTGAAATATCACAATTTTAAAATATCACAATTTTATAATTTTATAAAACTAATAATTATTTTATGAATTATTGTTATGCCACCCTAATGGTAAAAAGCAAAACTTTTTAATAAACAGAAATAACTCCACAAAAGGGTCAAGAATGACTTCATGATATGAGAAGTCAGATGCTTTGCAAGATAAAAAAAATGTTGTCAGGGAATTTCATACACATTTGCTTCAGCAAAATAACAAGAAACTGTTGAAAAAACAAGAAAATAAAAGACAAGGCAAGACAAGAATTCATCTCACAAGACAAGAATTCATCTGTAGTTACAAAAATTATTTACATGCCTTTGTCCAAATCACCTGAAGTCTTATAACTGGAATATGAATCAAGTCCATGAGGCCTATGTGAACTCAATAATTTTGGAGCTTATGCAGGAAGTATGAATAGAAACCTAGAAAATATGAGAAAACTTCTGAGAAACAGGTATTATGAAGTTTTCAATATAAAATACTTATAAAGGAAGGACACACTAATAAAAACAAAATATTATAATATTTTAAATAAAACCTTTTAATAAAATGACACACTCAGAATCATTTCTTATTCTGCTGCTGTTCATGATAGATTATTTAATTCTAAATTATGAGATGGATTCGTTTATATAAAAAAATCTACCTACTTCCATATTTCTGATGCTGTAAACTTTAAATATCATCACCTTCCGTCTCCAACTTTTGTAGTCAATATATGCGTCCCCCTTTAGAAAAGGTGTCAGGAACTTGAATAGGAAGCTAGAAAATATTCAAACGTACTCGAGATTCCTCACATATTCCTAAACACTGAATCTCAAAGTGACAGCAGACACATGCTACCAGACTTCTCTGTAGGGGGTGGCATTTTGAGATATCAAAGGGACTTTAAAAGAGGGGAGGGACAGGGACAAAGCCTGGCAGGATGCAGAAAATCTTGAACCTTTGGAAATGGAAACATCATAATGTCTTCTACTTTGGTGCCTTATATGGAAATATCTTGAGGGTTTGTGACACACTCTTCACTAGCTGCACTTTTCTTAAAACATGAAATCCAGAAATAATACATTTCTTATTTTAACTAAGTGCAACAAAAGCAACAGCAAATTTCAATTATAGTTCAAGAACATATGTTTTTCTCCTTGCTTCAGAAATCCAAGATCTGCATAAATTGAAGACGGCAATATACACAAGATACCCCACTCAGTTAAAGGCCTCACATAAGGACAAGCAACACCCCTGTGAAGACTGCCAATCCAATATAAAAAACCAAGACTGAATAGCTGATTATTTTTTAAAAAAAATGTCCAAATGCATTTGAATTTACACAGAAAACTGCAATAAATTTTGTAAATATATATGGTGTCCAGAACAATAAGTATAGATGCACCTTCTCAGTGTGTTCCAATACTCAATATTTACAAGTATGTTTCTGATAAGGAATATAGGATTACAGCCTATGTCTTACTGAACATAATGGGTTTACTTCCAAGTAAAGTAAATAACATTATTTTCAAACATTTCTACCAGCATTCTACAAATGAACATTATTGAGAGAGAAAAGTAGGGCAATCCTGTTCATGTTTATTCAGAAATGTCACTATGTTGAAAGGGGTTTACTCCACTTAAATATACAGGACTGTGGCCCACACATGGGAACAGTAAACTGGAAAAGGAACTATATTTGACTACAGGCCAGGGTTCAAGACCCGGGTCCACACAAGATGAGGATTTCTTGCTACAGGAAGGGAGTTGGACTAGATCAGGGGTGTCCAACACATGGCCCGGGGGCCGCATGCGGCCAGGACGAGGGTGGATGCGACCCTCCTGCAAAGCAGGCCACCACCATTGGAAAATCCGGCTTTGTGGCAGCAGCCATTTTCAAATTTTGCATGCTTCTCTGTGCACTGCCCTGGGCGGCTGCCACAAAGCTGGTCTGGGCTGCCTGGCTCCTCCTCCTACCTGCCTCCTGGCACTCAGAGCGCTTCAGGCCCCTGCAGACCTTGCAGTGCTCGCCTACCCGCATCCCCCAAAAGCAGCCTCAGCCTCTAGCCCAGCTGCTGCCTGCTGCCCTTGAGACCTATTCAGAAGGAAGCCCCCTTAAAGTCAATGAGGCTTACTCCCAAGTTGCAGTCTGAGAGCCCAATGATGCATAGGATGGGCTGTGATCCTCTCCAAGTTTAACCTTGGAGATATGCTGCAACCCTAACCATGTCTACTCAGAAGTGAGGCCCATTGTACCCAATGGGTCTTACTCCCAGGAATGTGTGTTCAGATTGCAGCATATCTCCAAGGTTAAGCTTGGAGAGGATCACAGCCCATCCTATGCATCATGCCTAGTCAGAAGTAAGCCCCATTAAAATCAATTAGACTTACTCCAAGGTTTAAAAATGTAGGACAAAATATAGGACATCCTACATTTTGTCCTACATTTTTTTTTTAAAAGTTGTTAGTGTTTGTGTGTGGCCCAAACTAACTCATCTTCCACGCGGCCCAGGGAAGCTAAAAGGTTGGACACCCTTGGACTAGATGGTCCACTGGGTCCCTTCCAACTCCATGATTCTATTTTAATTTGCACTTTAGTCAAGACCCTTCAAGCAGATTTCTGAGCACAAATTCCAAAAAGGCTGTAGAAATATAATTATTTCCAAACTACAATCAAGCTGCCAAGCAAGAAAGGAAGAGTCTGGCCATACATATCATCAAGCCTTTCCTGCAAAACTGGTCAGGGTAAATGAAAGCGGTGGTCAAGTATCCAACTTGCCTCCCACCAAGTAAACAAGTATCCACCAAGAAAACTGTCTCCTGGGCAAGATAAAGGACACATTCAGTGGATAGCTGTCTTCCTTGGATGCTGCTGTAATCTTTTAGTGAGGGTGAGCTTTCTCTTTCGCAATCATTGATAGTAGTATTTTCCTTTGTACAATAGGTGGTATCCACAGTTTCCCTTCCTCCAGAGTAAAACTCATGCTAAGAAAGCTTCCTTGTTTCAAGGAAAGACAACTACAAATGCCACCAAGGAACTGAATACCAATTATCTGAAAACTACATCACAGCTCTATTTTATTAGTGAGTAGAAAGGTATGGGCAATAATACAAAATATGAAAGTTTACTCCAAAATATTTTCCATATATTTGCATACTGCACTAATGTTTTGTTGTAGTCAGCCCAAAACTCAGAAATCTGTTTTCAAGCAACAGCTACAGCTGATTAACAGGGAATTTCATTTGCACCCAATCACGCTTTATGAATTAATTCAACTTTTACTTCTCTTTCTGTTGAATTCATACAGTGCTTTGTCAAGACTGGTTAACTCTATCCTTTTTAAAACACATCAGCAAATGCATACCTTTTAAAAGTTAAGGCATTATTCAAAGAAAGCTTGTCAAAACCACATGAACACACTTGATTTTCTAAGAGTTTTAATTAGATCCAGTCCTCATACAAAGGGAAGAAAAGCTTAGCCTCATAACACAACAAAGAAACGGACCCCGGTAAAGGCACAATTGAACCAGGAGCAGCCAAAAACTATTACTCCAAATAAACAAAATATCCCCGAAACTTCTCTCATTACACTTCTTTTTCACAGCATCCAAATCAGCAGCTTATCTCTGTCAGTGAATGATTCTTTCCTCTGCCAGGCAGGAGAGCTACTTGTCTGTGTATACGGCCTGTGTGTTATCTATATATGCATTCCATTTGAATCCAATTTCCTTGCATTACCTCTGCCCAGGTCAGGGATGAATGGCTGTCAAATTCCCTCTGGAATAAAAAGAAAACCCTTTCTTCCTGAGGCAGCAAGTTTCAATTCACAGAGCACATGGCTAATCTACATATGTGAAGGTCACGCACTTCAGTCAAGGAGGTTAAGAATGGAACAGCTCACGTAAGGGGCTGTCTTAAACATCTTGGCATGGCGCCCAACAACTGAGATTGTTGAAAAGCAATAGATAGCTTCTGGCAGCACCAAGGGGAAAAATATTTTGATCATGTGATGCCATGCAAGCAAACCACTTTGCTTCATGTGAGAAACTTTTACCGACTCTAATACATACCACATTTTGAATCGACTCCAGGGCACCAGCCTTTTTTTTCTCCTCATGCTGTGCAATTGAGTACAGAGAAAAATAGAAACACTAAAATGACGTTAGTAGAAGCTGGTTATTTTCCAAGTTAAAAAAATTTTTATAGCAAAAGCAGGGATATTTGAGTTAACTATAAACATTATTACAAATATCACCCCGACAGAACACAAGGAATGCAAACTATTTGTGTCACTGAAGTCAAATATCTTCATTTATTGGAGAAACTAGAAAATAAAATTAACTTTGCCCACCATAATAATTTCTCATTGTATGCACTCCACTGAAATTCTCAGCTCTAATGCCAAATACAATGTATTTTCATATTTCATACTTAAGGCTTACTAAACAGCCTCACATGCAAATTAGTGGAGTTTTGCAAAGAGTGCTTCCATAAAATATACAAGTGGTCAGTTTGGGTCTGTTTTCTAAATCCAGGCTGAAAAAAAATCTATAGGGCTTGGTTGTCCAAGTACCTATAAGTTTGCTACTGTTGCAAGGAAATGTTTTACAGGTCTGGCCCACAACCCCTTTCCAATTGAGATTTTCCATTTAATATGGAAGACTGAGGATGTAATACTAATCCCCAGTTAGGCCAGCATAATTCCAGGGACAAATCCAGGTGAGTTGTGCCAGCCTAAATAGGTTAGGATTGCACCCTGAGGGCGCACAACCCATCTGGGGTGATGTGGGAAGGCTGGCGCATGTCGTTGCACTAGCTTAACATTCCCAGAAGTGGCAAAGTTTATGGCACTTTGTGACATACCCAGACCAAGGGGTTAGAATTGAATCGTGAGAATGACAACATTGGCTCAAAGCTGATACTTGCAACAAACACACAAAAGGTTTTCCAACTGGAATTTTAACATATAGATTACCAAGATTTCAATGCCTTTCAAATTAAGACACTGCAAAAAAGCCAGCAAATCTTTATATGCTAACCATGCACCACCTTTACTTTTTCACTATCAGGAGACTATTAATTACTTATTTCTAGCAATTGTCTGAGCACCTCAGACAATAAAGAAGTCTAATAAACAAGACTAATAAGTCAAATAAGTCTACCTGTTTCACTGAAACAAACTTGAGTTTATTATGCAATAAGTGATTTGTACACAAGAATAAACTTTTGCTTATTTATGCTTAGAATTGGGTATGCCAATGGTGCACTTTATCAAATCTTATAAGAAACCATGCCATTAATCAAACATTGCATTGGACTTCATCCAACATTGCCTATGCACATGTCTAGGATTTGGATGTTATGGCAAACAGTTCTAAAACTACTCCTTCCAACAGAAGGAAAATTGTCTCCCCACAACTCTACAACTCCTTCCAACAGAAAAACAGAAAACTATTCCTTCCAATAGAAGAAAATTCAAAATTCATCTCATATACAGGTGCCAGCTTTCAATTCAGAGAAGAATTTCATGCTACCTTTCTGGTTGACTTAGTGCAGATGTGCATGATTTTAAGCATGTTTTAAGCAACTGCCTAGATATCTGGTGATACACATCTGACGGATTGCATTTGTACAGTGCAAAGAAGTTTGGACAAAAAATGGGAATGCAATGAACCAATATGCAATAAGTTGCATATTCCAAATTTCCCCTGGAAAAGGGTGGGAAAAGCTCATGGATTAAAGGAATTTACTCCATAAAAAAATAGCAGTTTTTCAGTACCTTGGGTTGAGATTTTTCAAAACCTTGAATTGAGAGTAACTTGGATTGGGAGTGTTTTGCAAGATAAGCAAATCTTTCTAATAAATTTTGACTTGATATACAAGTGATGTCTTGATAAACAAGTGAAAAAGTCCTGGCCGGGATACGGCTGGTTTCAGCACTCCGCCAGCAGCTGCTGAGCCTCTCCTGAGACAGCAACCTATGCCTGTCTTCTCTGAAGTAAGCCTATTACTGTCAATGGGCTCACTACTATGGAAGGGGGGCAATGGAAAGGAGCCTGAGAGACCAAGGTTTGCACATCTACTCTAAAGAAAGTCCTATTATAATCCATAGGGCTCACTCCTGTGTAAGGGGGCAGACTGCAGCCTGAGAGATGTTAAGTGCAGATTAACTTGTTTTATTGTTCTTTATATTTTGTATTTTCTTTATTATTTTGTTTTCTATTACAGTATTCTAAGCATTTTTATATGAATATTTTTGCGTTGTGTAATGAATCGTCAAGAGTTTCCATTATTTCTGATGGGAAATTTGGTTTTGATATACAAGCATTTTGGATTACAAGCATGCTTCCAGAATTATGTCAACCAAGGTACCACTGTACATACTTGCATATTCTGTTTCAAAAAAGTTGCACGTATAAGCACCTCTTCTTTCTTCATGGCACTTAGATTTAGGTCCGGGCAATCAAAATTCCCTGAAGTGAACTTCAACCAAAAACTATCCATGGAGAAAATGGACCTGCACCACAAAATCGTATCTTATATTTTATTTACTTGCCAGAAGGTTTATCCCAATTATTCTTGTCAGTCCAAGAATGAAGTCGCTTTAAACATCTTTCTATCCTCATGAAATGTTTTGCAAAAATTGATCCTGCTCCTCTTTTGACAAGATTCTCTGTTGACAAGGCCAAATTGTGAATTAGGCAGTCTTTTTAGCTGAAATAAGTAACTATTATGAAATCAATTGATCCACACCTTTTCACTTTCATGTAAAAAGGCAAGTCTGAACCATGTTTGAGCATGCAAAAATGAGGCAGATTTACTTGTGTAAGCAGACTACTAATAGGAACAGAGAGAAAATGGGGAGAACATTTTAGTTAGCAATGCAATTTCATCTAAAATTTCAAATAACTGAAATACAAGCAAGCATTCTAACTTTCCTTACTTTTAAATAAAATATTTCCAGAGAAGAAAAATATCCCACGTAAAATACTTGTTTAGAGATTAACAGCACTACCCTAACTTATGCTGGAACAGGCAGGCCTGTTGCTTGCACTGTATCCAGCCCAAGTCTGAGACTGCTGCAGCACTACTGTGGAGCAAAGGGAAATATTTCCCCTTATCCCAGGTAACACAGTAGCAGCCCAGTTGTATCTGCGCCATCAATTTAAATGGCATCAATCCAATCAGCTCAGTACCAGTGCAAGATGCCAAGGAATGGTACTTGGATCCAGCATATGTGCCAAATCCTGTCCCAGTCTCCTGTTTCCTGACCACTTGCTCACATTCACACTCGCCACCCATCCTCCCCCAACCTGAAACCCCTCCTGCCTGCCGCTTCTTTCGCCTGGGCCCACAGCAGTATAGACTGGCCAGTGCAAGTCTCTTGTGCGAGCCCACCCCAAGGGAGAGTTAAGCGAAAGTGCTTTACAGCATTTTTGCAATATACTCTTGGGCCAAAACAACAGACTTGCGCTGGCCCAATGGGTGATCAGGACTGCGCTCTAACAAAAACTTTTAACAAATGTGCGGTTTTGCTGATGCACTTTGCCTAAACCCTTTCATTACCTACACAGACAAGTTCACTTTGCCATTGTGATCAATGAAACTTTGGTTTACATAATTGTAAAAAAGCACTTGTTCATTAGTTTCTTCTACAACCAATTAATTTATCAGAACACACATTATTTAAAAAAAATTCCTGATCTAAGCATGCTGTCAGATTAGCACAGAAATCAAGCAAAGTAGGATGGAGGGGAAAAGTCATAAAAAGTAGCATCTATAAAATACAAAAGATAATGTCTCATAGTTCTTATGGTATTAGACAGATGTATCAATATATGGCTTTGTAACTTTTTAAAAAATAATTTCTAATTCCTATCCAGCCATTACCAGGGCAGAGTAGGGGAAGAATCCAAACTAAATGAGAAAGTATTTGATGTGCATGGGGCTCTACACAGAGTGAAACAATTCTAGTCTTAAAAGCTGACAGTCTGAAAACGATTGCAGAGAAGAGTAAAATAGACAAAAGGAGCAAGAGTCTACATAGATTCCCTGCTTTGGATTTTTTTTCCCCAACAGAAGCATGCATAGATCACATAACCCAAGATAGTTCACAGACTGTTAGAAGTTTTAAGTCTTAAGGAAAAGGGAAGCTGAATTTCCAAAGTAAGCAATATTGTGATACAAAGGAGCATCAGATAACAACCAAGACAAAAATGTGTGTATATTTTCTATATTTTATGGATTTTTCATAAAATTGAAATACTTTTTCTTCAATTTTCCTAGTATTTCTCTATTCTCATAGCTGCAAAAAATATTGGTTATATACAATTTTTTATTGTTAATAACAGAAGCTGATGACTGAAACAGTTACACCTTTGTTATTATAAACTGTTAAAACATTAATTATCATGTCACAATATGATTAAATTGCAAAATACCTTATTATTAACGGTATTTAAGCAGTACGTTTTACACAGCAACTATTTTTAACAAGAAAATTCAATTACTTCAGCAACTTGATATCATTTTGTATATTCATATATTCTGTGAAGAGCAAAATTCCAAATGCCAATCCAAAGTACTGATGTGAAACCAAAACTTCTGGTGATATCAACTTGCATTGTCTTTTTATATACTGTATTTTCATTTTGTAATGTATTTTGAATTAGGCCATTTTGTAAATGAGCCTGAAATAATTCTGAATGTAGAAACCCTGTGATAACCTGTGAATCTTTTTTTAACTATGTTTTACATTGGCTGATATCCTTTTACAGGAGTCACCAAATATGCAACATGTTAAAAGTAAGATACATCTAAAACATTATTTTGAATTAGACAAACACAAAACATGTGTTTACTTAAACAAGGTCATTTTTCTTGCTTGTGAAATGAAAAGCAATGTTCATAAAGACAATACAACAAAGAATATTGCTGTTCAAAGAAAATCTCCTTCTGATATGTGCTAATTTTCTTACAAACATTATTTCTCTAGCTACTAAAATTCTTCAAATTGACAAGTACTAGCTACCAGCTTTTTGATCTTACTGTAATGTCATTTTTATGACACTCTCTGTGACACTGGTTCTGTGACTACTAGTACACACCATCCAAAACCTCTCTATTCAGAAAACTAGCAACAGCTTGGAGCATCCAAGCCTTTATTACACTATACACAATACTATCACAATTTCAGTAGCAGTACTGATCTGAAGCTGCACTCTTGTTACTTAACACTGTGATATGAAAAGCAGACTTTTGGATCATTGGACTGTAAAACAGCCCTCTTAAAATAAAGCAGAAATAAATTATATAAATGTAAGTTCACAATTTCAGATAAAGGCTCTCATTTTAATGAATGAATATTTTTTGGAATTCAGAGGGAAAGATATTCCATATATAAATGCTTTATATAAATCCTTATGTAGATCAAGTTGTATAGATTATATAGATCCTCGTGACTACAAGAGATTAAGGGAAGCATTGGCAACATAAAATAAGAATCGACTCCTTAGAGTCCAAATTATTTCCACCTTAGCTGAAAATGAAATTTGAAAACCACTAAGGTATATTGGCAAAGTAAACCTAAATTAATTCAAGTATCCTCCCCACCCTTGAAAAAAGGCATTTTTACCTATGTAAATAGCCCCAAAATTGAAAAATTTAGATATATCAAATGGTATAACCACAATGCTGAAATGCATTCTGATATCGCACTATTGGGATCAAAAATTCTCAAGCCTTGAGCAGGCTCAGCAAGTGAGATACCACTGCTTTACATATCCACAGAGAATCTTCAGTGCCTTCTAATAAATGGAACATTTTAAAATTTACTGAAATGCAAGAAAAAAATGAAGGCAATTATAAGAACCAAATTACACAAAATACTACTACATAAGCTGATGAGCACTTCAGGTCACACATACTGGACTGAAAATGCTTAGTAAGCATACTGAACACAACCAAAAATATTCCCAGAATCCACCAACATATTTGAACATGGTAGCTACACTAATTTTTTTAATGTATTCAGTTTAGGGCTGGTTCCTAAAAATGAGCAGAGGTGTGGTCTTAGCAATAAGCAGAAAACACTTAGTTCCAATCCAGCAAAGGCTACCTATGCATTAAAGTAGCCTTCTGTGCTTCTGTGACAGATTTTTCGTTTGCCCCAAAGTGATGTCCCGGGGGGGGGGGGTAATCTGGATTTGACACCTGAGGGTGAATGTATGCACGCTGTGCCTGCATCATCAACACACTAAACAAATGTTTGGTGCTGTTAGCTGCATTGAGATGAAGGCATTCCTTTCCCCTCAACAGTACGTGGAAGGGGAAAATCCTTGCAAACAGCATCTTGCCTACATTCTACTAATGTACCCAAAGATAACAGGATAGATAGAGACCTATATTTTTTGAAGGAGCAGTTATGTCTGACATGTAGATGTTTAAATTCAGATATATCTATAATTCAATTTTTTCAAAAGGAAAATACAAGATGCTTCTGACATAACTGGAAATCCTGCATAAAGGAACACATTGACCATATTGTTGCATGCAGTTCTCTGGCATATGAATTTCAATATTCCATCACTCTTACTACCAAGGAAACCAGTGCACAGTGATCTTCTATAGTGCTAATATAATTCTAAGTCAATTGCCACTAATTCTTGACATTGCTCCCTTTATGATTTTCTTCCAGATGAAAAAATACAGTAAGAAATTTAGCTTTGAATAAAAACACAATGGGAAATGAATTTGCCCTGTTATTGTTCTGAGAATCAATAGACACCTGGCTGACACATCAGAAAGCCTCTAACTATTGGTCCTGCACTTGCAGTCTTTACTTAAGACAAAGCTTTGGCTAAATGGGATGCTGCTACCATAAACAGAACTGCAGAAGCAAGCTCAATTACTCAGAAACAATGGCCACAGCAAAAAAATGTGCATTTTAGAAAAAGATAAATCAAGGACTAGACGGAAATTTCTAATGATTTGTCAATATTCAGTGGAACTAGATATCAAGGTAATGGGGAAAGCAAGAAACATAAAATCTTTTATCACATATTATGTACCTATTAATATTTTCTAATACGTATGAAATCCCTGATATGTGAACAAGAATTTAAAATGAACTGAATCATCTGACTTCTACTAATGATATACAGTCACTGTAATATAAACTGTAAAATAATGGTTGGAAAGATTATGTATCTTTTTCCTAATTGTATTATAAAAACCTTATCTGCCAACATGTAAAAATGCTTTGCTCTAGATTGGGTTGCTTCTTTTCTTTCTTCTATAGCAGACCCCTTTACAACAGGCAAGTACTATGAAAAGAAAAAAACTAAATTAATTTAAATGCCCTTATAAAGCAAATAAGAGAGCCTATCCTGCTGATGATCTCCACCCCCACCCATATTAAAAAATGGAATCTGATAAGCGATAATAATGTCATTGAGCTTCTAGTTACTGTATTGTCCTTTTATTTTATGAAGAATGTTAAAAAAGATGTAAATAGAATTTACAATTTCTTGTTAGAATTACTTGTAAATAGAATTAACAAATACTGTACAAGTCTGTACAAAGGTAACTCCAGATAAATATGCACACACAAACACGTGCATTTATAAACAGATACAACACATACATTTGGAGGAGCATCAGACCTAAGATACTCATATGTGACAGCAAATATTCTATTCCACACATTCCAAGTGTACAGTGCTTTCACCCGTAGGAATATGGAAGTTAAAATGTGTGTGTGTGACTTTATACATATGGAAATAACAAGATACAAAACAAAAATTCTTTTCCCTGTCAGTAACACTAGATATTTAAAGAATACTACCCTGTTTAAATCCATTTTCTTTGATTTATCTCTATACGGTTCAGATATTAAATTGTAATAAAATAGAACAAAAACATTACTAATGAACAGTGGTTATTGTAGATGTTATGTGACAATTTAGACAACAAAATGCTACCAAAATGCAGTCTTTAAACTGTATCCTGTACACTATGGTACCAAATAGAAATTTATTTCTACAAGCAGGACACAAGCCAGTTAAGTACAAAACTGTATCCAAGGGTCATGATGAGGACATAATGAATTTGTTTTCATTCCAATAAAAATTCGAATACTGTACTCATAAGAATTCCTATTATGAATAGGCTACAAAAGTAGCATTTACCCATTACCCTCCTTGCTATGTCACTTCTATGTATTAAAACGTTACATTTTAAACAGCCTATTGTACAAAACAAAGGAGACAAAGCAAAGA